>OU862923.1:47415766-48839932 GCA_917880885.1 Limnephilus marmoratus
ACATTTATTTGGACAAATTGTATAATTCGGCATTTGAAATTTTATAAATATCTATCAGTATTATAAAAATCTATTTATAAACATACTGGTGGTAGTAGGAGATTTTCAAACATTGTTGGGTTATTCGTAACCCGGGAATGTTTGTCTTTCTTTTAAAAAAAAAAAATATATATATATAAAATTCAGACAAACACTATTATTTGCTTAATTATTGCTAATTCCATTTTTCTAAGTATTAAAGAGCATTTTAAAAACAACGTAGGTGATTGAAGAAATCGGTAAGATGCAATCGTTTTCTTATTATCTTTCAACTATATAGGTACTTATTTCGTTAGGTGTCTTGACTGTCTTGGTACAGCTTCATGCATTGCTCTCCAAAAATATATTACACTTCCCTTATAAATCGCTTTCCTAAACTTTTTCACTTCTCCTTTCACCACAAACTTCTTTCAGATCGTCTCCTGCCTAAATTCCACGACCTGAGTGATAACACTTATTGGCTGATTGATGCGCTGCTCTTCAGCCATTGGCTGTTGCAAGCCCCTTTCTATTCCGGCATTTAAATTTCAAAGGACAGGTGTCACAGGTCGAATAATGTCACTGCTTAAAATAAATGAAAAGGACGCACATTACACTCCCAGACTATAAAATGTTTAGAATATGACGAAAAAACATTCTTAGTTAGTGCTTTATTAGTTTTTGTAAGAATTTGTTAGGGGTAGGATATTAGTTGTGATCTAGTTTAGGTTTCCCACCTATCCGATACAATTTTAGTTTTCTTTTCATAACGCGTCCTAGAAGAGAAACTCTGTCTTTTATATTTCAAATCATTTGCAAATTATTATATTTGGGGTGTTGCAGTGTTTATCCAATGTTTCAGACAGCGTTACAGCGTCCATTATCACGGCAAATGTGTAATCGATAAAGTGCGTGCTCCTGTATGTAAATGCGATACGTGTTGCCAGCTCCAATCTCCTACGAGCTGATGATGGACACTGTAACTGAATCGATGATCGACACTGTAATGCTGTCCGGAACGTTAGCTAAAGAAGGAGGTAGTGCAACACGGCAAATTACCCCAAAAATAGAGAACTATGTGCCGTGAAAATCTAAAATCATACCATATGTAAATTATTTTTTATAAGCACTAAAAATATCTAATTTCCCGATTCATATGATATTTGTAAAGACAAATCTGAAATACTGTCAAAATTTGTCTAATTTTTAGACAATATAGTTTCATATAGATAATGTTTGCTGATTTTTTTACTGATTCAGAGGTCAGTCTAACAACCAGACGTCCTGTTCTGTTGATATGGTAACAAAATACTTTAAAAAATGGACCACGGTGGAAAATGAAACTTTGAATCACATTTTATTTGATAAAGTTGTACTTGACACATTTTATTTATCGTTCTTACCCTGAATAAGCAGTTTTCGCGACCTCTCTGAATTTGGCAGATTATGTAGATAGATACGGTGATTTATAAGATTTTTCATTTATTTCTGAAGGAGTGCGGTAAATTCATCTGCTATTTAAATATCAACAGTGAATTCGGGCTTTAATTTAAATTAAACACTTTCTTAAATGACGCCGAGGTTATTGCAAAGGCTTTCAATTTACTTTCAGCGAGGCTTTCATTATTTCTAGCTTCCTTCGGATCGCGGTCTGCGGATAACCATTCGTTATCCTGCCGAGGCGGACTATATCGTTTAATTTTATTTCCCGGGATACGGAAGAAGGATGTACACCCGCTCCGTATATCACCCGATTGTCAGATACGGGAATAGGATCTTATTGTTTCTTTATAAGACTTAATTAAATTGAAATCATAAAGCATTTGAACACTTAAATGTACACATTTTAACTAATTAGTAATAATATAAATGGATTTTCTTCAATGAAGTCCCATGAAAATAACCACAAGGACGCTGTGTAAATTTGCAATGTCCCAAATAAATTTAAACTAGACATTAAATACAGCTTATGTACTATAATACTCACTCTATGTTATGTACACAACCTGCAACCTATAACCAACGACTTTAGGACTGATACCCAGGGATTGGCTCATTTTTAAATACCTAAGTAATATTAAAAAAAATCACAATGATTAATTGTCCTTGACTTGCAGAAAAATTCAGTAGATGTCGCATATAATAAAAATGGATAAAATTATGCAAGACACTGCCTAGAGTGCCTAGGTAGCATTTAGTTAGAGATAAATCTTGCAATCATATATTTATTTATTTATTTATTTATTAACGCCCTTTTTCGGGGCTTTTACATTACATATGAATAATAAGAAAATACAAAGCATTCAATGTACATAACTGAACTGTTTCAGTAACAATATTTTATATTTGTTTAAACATAAATTGAAGATGTCCACTGACTTGGTATAATTGTTTCCCTCCATTAGTATTCTGGGCAAAGAAGAATACATATGGTAGTTAGTTCCAGAATTTCTACACTGAAATAAATCTTGACTTCTAGTATTACGTTGTGGAATCCGGAAGCTTATCAATTCTAGCAATACCGGACTATCAACTAAATCATTTAGAATTTTATATAGAAATACCAAGTCAGAGAAAATTCTTCTGTCGGACAGTTTGAGCATATTCAAATCATTTAAAATAGTGTTGTAGTTCAACATATTAGCTGGAATACCCATTTTAAAATTTAGAAAACGTAAGAATTTGTTTTGAATTCTTTCAATAGCTTGAACATGTATACTATAATGTGGATTCCAGACGGGAGAATTGTACTCAAGTTGACTTCTAACATAGGCAAAATATAACAGTTTAATACACTTTATATTGTTAAAATTTCTAGTAAGCCTAGTTATAAATCCCAACATTTTTAAGCCCTTATTAGAGATTTCTGTTATGTGATTAACAAATGAAAGATTTGATTGAAAAGTGATGCCTAAGTCTTTAATTTGTGTTAATGTCTGAAGGGCATTGTTATCAATGTTGTAATTGTAAATCACTGGATTTTTTATTCGAAAAAATCTAACTATTTGACATTTTGAGATATTTAGGTAAAGTCTATTTTCATTACACCAAATTAATAATTTATTGATATTATCTTGAAGAATGTTGCAATGGTGAATATTTTGAATAATTCTAAAAATTTTGAGGTCATCAGCAAAAAGTAAAATGATTACATCATAAAATATTTTTGTAAGATAATTTATAAACAAGATAAATAAGATTGGACCAAGGTGTGAACCCTGTGGAACTCCACTTGTTGCATAAATTATTTCCGACAGAGAGGATTTTATTCTAACAATTTGTTGTCTTCCAGTAAGATAGCTTTCAAACCAGGCTAATATATTGCCACGTATACCAAGTTTTTCTAATTTCCAAATGAGAATTTTATGAGAAACTGTGTCAAAGGCTTTACTAAAATCAGTATAAATAGAGTCTACTTGTTTTTTTTCTTTGAAAGCATTGGTTATAAAATTTTCATAAATAATTAAGTTGGACAAAGTACTTCTACCTGGCATAAATCCAAACTGGTGAGGTGAAATTATAGGTTTTATTTGTGATAAAAGTTTGTCAAGTATCAGACTTTCAAAGAGTTTCGGTATGGTGGATTGAATGCATATTGGTCTGTAATTACAAACATCACTTTTATCACCTTTTTTGAAAATTGGAGTCAAATAACTAATTTTCCACCTATCGGGAAAAATTCCACTGGATAAAGATAGGTTAAAAAGTTTGGTTAATGGAAGAGCAATTACTTTGATACATTCTTTGATAAATATTGTTGGGATATTATCTGGCCCAGCAGATTTGTGGATATCTAAGGATTTCACTTTAGTAATTACATCAGAGATACTTATGGTACACTGTGAAATATCAAGAGTTTCATCTAGAGTTGTTGTTGGATTAGGAGCATTATTTGAGTCTGTTGTATAAACACTTTTAAAAAAATTTGCAAATAAGTTAACAATACCATTAGTATTATTGCTGTGGCTGCCATTTAGGTGCATAATGCTCGGGAAATCAGAATCATCTTCTTTAAGAGATTTCGAGTATTTCCAAAAATAACTAACATTTTAGTTATTATTTATTATTTATTATTATTTCACAAAATAGTGGTTTAAACAAAGTGATTTTTTATTCATTATATAACTAACATTATTTATTATGGAATTTTGAATTTCATTTATATAGTTACGGTAGCAGGTCATAGACATTTTTTTACACGAAGTTCTTAAATCTTTAAATTCAATGTAATCAGAATATTTTTGAAATAATTTATATTCTTTATGTTTAAGTTTTTTGGTGACAAGTAGATATATAAGTTCTTTGGAGTACCATTTTGGATAGGTATTTGGCTTACATTTCATGGTTGGTATATACATGCTAATAGCATTTTCCAAAACAGAATAAAATTTATTGGTAGCTGTGTTGATATATATAATGATAGTAGTCAATAAAAATATCCATTAAGGAATGGTAGTTCTTAGTCGAAGTGTGATACAATTAAATACGACCGAAGGGGATAGGGTCCCATTAGCTCAGTGGTAGAGCAGCGCCCCGGCAAGGCTAAGGTCATGAGTTCAATTCCTAGATATGACCGGTTTTTTTCTGATTTTACTATCTAATTTTTATTCACAGGGCAACTCTACTTAGATAGGTTTCAAGCTTCCGCTCTTTCTTTCTACAAACTTGGAATAACCAAGCTTTATCGTTCAACCGAGGACCGTTTTAATGGCACTGAGTGACGGTTCTGATAAACGGTGCAGTAATACTCAACAGTGACCAATGGAAGAAAGCCTTATTGCAATCACAGGCTGTCATCATCACTATTGGCTCTACAACCACCAGGGGGTGGGTCTCGGCCTCCTCAAGAGTCTTCCTCCACTCATCTCAGAGCCAGCTCTCTCCAGTTTAAAAGCTCCAAGATAGATATGTCTTTGAGGACGTTGTCGCTCCATCTTATTATTGGTCTTCCCAGGCTCCTTCGCTCTATTGGCTTTGAGTTCAGCAGGGACTTTGGTGCTCGATGCTCGGTCATTCTCTCCACATGACCCAGCCACCGAAGTCTTCCCAGTTTTATAAATTTTGCGACGTTTAGCTCCTTAAACAAAGTATACATCACAGGCTGTAGGTCATTAAAAGCCTGAGCCACGTAGTAACGAATGTAGGGATTGCTTGTGTTACTGATATTTCTATTGAAAAAAAACCAAGGTAGATACCTACACGAATTGTCGTGTAAATCCCCCTCAACCCATCGTAACAGATACAAAGCCTACTTGCCACTTAGCCTCCGAGGCGAGGCAGTATACATTTTCAATTTACGTAATGTTAATTTTCCTCCAGCAGGTGTGTATCCCGTAAAATACTTTTTGCGGCGAAAATTCCCTTCTGTGCTCGCCGAGGATTTATTGAAGTATTATGCGCAATCTCAGCATCCCCCCCGGGCGTGTCTTATCCCCGCATATATCCAGAGTATAAATCCTTCTAACCCCGTCATTCATCAACGGTGTGGATTTACTATTTAAACTAATTTTAAAATAACGCCGCGGATGAATGTGCGAGGA
Source organism: Limnephilus marmoratus (assembly GCA_917880885.1). NCBI lineage: Eukaryota > Metazoa > Arthropoda > Insecta > Trichoptera > Limnephilidae > Limnephilus > Limnephilus marmoratus. The sequence goes on from OU862923.1 coordinate 47,421,325, forward strand.
GCTGTGAGCGACCAGGAGAGAGATTGTCTAATAATTCAACAAAGTTTTACTTGCAGATTCAGGACCTTTGGAATAACTTCTTGAAACGTTAAATTTATTCATTGAAAGAAAATGGAGTTTATTTCACACCTACCTACTGACCTTTAGGTTTGATTTTCCGAACGAGATATTCACCGTAACATTACATAAATAATGTTTGGTTGAAGGTAGGTTCATCAAATGTCATATTGAATTACATAGGTACAATATTCCTCACAGAAGAATATTTAAGATATTTTGAAATTGGGAGGTGAATGTTGGTACCGCCGCCCTGGGAACCATTTATTGGATAACAAAAACCCCTGCCATGGGCACCTCAGCGGGAGGGATGGATTCATACTTCCGTCACTCCTGGTCATCCAGGGGTCAGTTTCCCTAGATTCCAACCCACTCCGCATTCATTTTTCCTTGAGAGAACTACCTCTTATTCCTTTCCTTATAAAGGCCCGCCAAGGAGCAACCCCAAATATGACATTTTTTTTAATGAGCTCCACACGGAAGGCCTTGAGGAAAATAATTTCCCTCAGGGCCTATGTCATCTTTAGGGATGCTGTGTGGAGGGTTTTTTTTAAGGAAAGGAAGGAGAGGAGAGTTCTGGAAAGGAAAAGGGTTTAAGGGGTGGGTAGGAATCTGGGGTTCAGTATGTCCTGGTCATCCGCCTCCAAGACCTAGACAAACCTCACCCCATGAACCCGGGCACCCCTGCTAAATCACCAAACGTGGCGAACCACTTGGGGTGACCTGTGGCAGAGGTGTTGGTTATCCAATAAATGCTCCCGGGGCGGCGGTACCCATTCCCGCCTCCCAAATTGAAATAGGCCTTGAGAGAAATTATTCTTATTAGGGTCTCCTGCGTGGGGTTAATTTTAAAAAAATTTATAATTGATTTTATCATATTTACCATTTTAAAACACTTTGTTAGTTTTGATAATAAATTTACATATTTTTTTCGATTGATACAGTTTGCATTGAAGTTTTACCTCGTGTACCTAAATTCGTGTGGGAAATTATCTATCCATCTATTCCTTCGATTCTTTATTAGTCGAAGATCTGTTCACATTTACATAAAAACATTATTTATCTATTTTTTATACCACTGTTAAATAAAGTCTTGCGTAATGTTTATGAACAAACATCGTTAATAATTAACTGGAAAAAATAGTAAAACTTAAACCATTTTTTAATAAAATATAAAAATATGTTGGTAACTACTTAAGACCTCACGGCACAGGTTGTTGATAATACATAAATAATTAAAAATAATTTGGGTCACTGTGTTGAAACACAAGATTCTTGTTCGGTGCTTACTTAAATCAAATCTATACGAAATAATTAAGACGCACATCGTGTCATAAATCAGAATAAATATCGACATTAATTAACAATAATGTATTCAGCCGTTAAAGATCTAAAGATGCCGAAAGAACACGGCTCCGGACTTGGATTTTATTGTAATATTTATAAATGCATTATGATTCGGGAATCCACTGACCCATATTTGTTTCACGAATTTTTTTATCACGGACACTGACCAAGAATGGTATTTTATCCTAAATCTATTAAAATAAGTCTGCTTAAAGTATACGTTCATTGGTTGTGTCCAGTAGCTCACTGTGTTAATGGTTTGCAAGCTTTTTTTCAACATTAACTCCACAAGGGAGGTGTGAAGGATCTTTTTTGAGAAAGAAAGGAGGGCAAGTTCTGGGGAGGAAAAACGTATGAGTGTGCGAAGGAATGTAAGGGATCCGTGTGTCCAGGAGTGACGGACGTATGAATCCATTTTCACAGCAGTGCAAAGTGAAGTGTCGAGAGAGTCCAGCTAGAGATGTCAATGGGTTTTTCTCAACCGACCTCTCCTGTTCTGGCCCCTCACTCAGATAGTGGTCACATGCATACACTACCGAGACCTAGACAAATCTCACTATAAACCTAGGCATCCCTGCATAGCAAACCACTCGGGGTGATCTTTGGCAGAGGTTTCGGTTTATTTACCATTGAAATTAGGTCAGATTTTTGCAGAAATTTAAATAATAAGAATGAAAATGTTCTGCAGACTTTCTAAAGAATATCATACAATATGTTAAATCAAAATACCTGCCAACCTATGCACCTAAACAATTTAGAGTATTTTTAAAGCTCTCACAATACGTTCGTTTTTGTATAATGTTCTCTCACACTGTAAAAATCATAAATATGTATCTACTTCTATGCAAAATGTGTGGGAAAGTATGATTTTAATTGTGTCAATAATATCACAAGTCATCAAACACCTACACATTTCGTAGTGATGACAAATTATGACGTAAAAACCTACCTTTTAGGGTTCGAACTACACAAAATGAGAGCTTTAAATCCCGCGCAATCAGACAAACTCAGCACCATTTTATCACAGCTGTGAACTAGATCCCGTTTAAAAATAGGTGAAAGACTAAAGACTAGAAACCCGGCAGAGATAAATCCAGGGAACACGAAACGAGAACGAGCTGCTGTGTGTTTTTTTGTGTAATTTTTTACGTGATACCGTTTTTTTTTCAAAGTTGTCATGTAGCGGAAAATTTACGCCCGGCTTAGAGCGTCCAAAATTTTAGCTTTGGTGTTGCAGAAATCCTGATAAATGTTCAAGGAAGAGTCCAAAGTAAAGAGATGGGGTGGCGCACGCTGAGATTTGTTTGCAGCGGCAGTTTAAATGATAGTTTAAAGAGTAATTTATTCAGAAATATTGGTAAATTGGCAACTTGTTTAGGAATTGAATCGTGACTGGCACAACTAGCAATGAAAAATTGGATTACAGATGCTTTTACATTCAACACTCAGCGAACATAAATAGCCCATTGCTGAAGACTTTTTGAGGACATATTTGATTAAGCAATTTAACATTCAATTATAAAAAGATTTGTTTGTGATAGCAAAACATTTAACAAAAATTATAACCTCTTGTGATGATTACAAAAAAAATTACATCCTTAATGCATTACCCATCAAATATCGAATCGTATATTTGTAAATAAAATATTAGTAGGTAAGTACAGGTTAATCATTTAGAAACCCTTGCTAGTGTTGTGTTGTACTGGATGGATAAAAATATAATTTAATTTAATGCACTGACCGACGTACCTAATTTTAATTTTGTTATGAAGCTGAACAATTTAACAAAAATACATAAAAACAACAGAGTCTAAATTTAAAAGGAACTGATAAACGAGACTACGCACACAGTAGTTTTGGGCAATTGCGGTGTAAAAGGGGATGGTTCCAAATAAGTTTAAATCATTTTTCAAACGTTCTTTGTGCGCAAATATCGCTCATTCAGTTGATTAGTCATACAACTCCAAATACTAAGGTTGTGATAATGAGGAAAGAAATAAGAAGAAGTCGAGGACGCCCAAGAAAGACATGGCACGACCAAGTGAATCAGATTCTTGAGTCGGGCCATGTCAAGAGTCAGAATAATAGAAGAGAATGTATGAGACGTTGTATGAATGTAAACGAGGCAAGGAATGTGTGCCAAGACCGGGATGTTTGGCGGTCCGTCCTCTCTGCCTACCCCTGCGGGGAAACGGCGTGATGGTTAGTTAGTTAGTTAGGAAATAAATACTCGAATGCTCGCCATAAATACATTATTTACATGTGTCTGTATTTTACATATTAAATATGCTATAAAATAAAACCGGAAGGCATAACAGATGGGTACATTAGTATGATATTTTGAAATATTCTACTAGTGAAACAGTAAACATCAACATTTCGTTTAACTCATTACAAGTTTTCTGCAAGTATTGTGCCAGATGGAGGGTAGGTTCACTTTTACGTACAACTGCAAACTCAATTCAAATTTTGATTTTTCCGGAGATGTCTGACTAATCAACTGGACAAACAATATATTCAGACGTGTTCTTTAAATTATATTTTGCCTGTACTTGCTTATTATGATATTGACTCTGCTGTTATTGCAGACGAAACGAAAAAAGTACCTACACTGACCCACTTTCACAGATCAAAGCTTAGCGACAGCTTACTCATGAAAAAGGAGGCGTCTACTAATATCTACAGGAATTCCAAAAACTTAACAAATCGGACTAATATCTATGAGAACCAAAGTGAGGACAAATATCTACAGCTCAAACTGCTGACTAATATCTATGAGATCTAAAGTGAGGACGAATATTTACAGCACTGGCAGAGGTTGGATTTGCGATTATGTATAGGATATTGGAATAACGTAATATGGCGTAGGTTAGGTTTTCCGTACAACCTCTTGCTCTACTGCCCTCTGTAGATATTAGTCCCACCTATGCTCCATAGATATTAGTCAGCACTGGGACCGTCATAGATATTCGTCCGACCTTAGCTCTATAGATTATATATAGTCCTCACTATAGTCCTCACTCTGAAGTTCATAGATATTTGTCCAACATACGAGCTGTAGATATTCGTTCGACATACAGGCTGTAGAAATTAGTATCTGGAGTCATGAAAAATAGATGATTGTTCTTTACTTAAGTTTACCACTGAGAAGAGAGCTCAACATCAATGGTGCCAACGGGACAGGTATTGGAATTAAATAATTAATGATAGCGGACTCCAGTTTGAAGTCTATTAGCTAATAGCGATGTGTCAGTTCAGCTGGAATGGGCTCATGTGATCCGCTCCTTTGCGGGAAGCGGTTCCTACTCCCACTCCTTTTTCAAATCGACTACTCCCAGAGAACCCGGCCCAGTCCCAGTACTCTCCGCATCCAAATAAATCCGGCGGTAATCCGGCGGTCCGAGCAACTCAACGCCGAAGCGCGAAAACCGCACTCGAATACAAGTCCCGGGTTCCTTTAAACCCAAGCGCCTTGTTCCAAGCTACGTGAATCGCGACACAATCCATTCATTCCGCCCACTCCCGGACTCGCGCGAACGCCGCGAACATACATTCCTGACTCACCCCGTGGCCGCCGGCTTGCTCCGCGATCCACGGTCCGGCGTCACTCACCATTCCACTCATGAGTCGCGGGTCTCGGTGAGTTCCCGACACTCCCCGCTACCCGCGGCCGGCCAACTATGACACTGCTGGGCGCTGGGCGTTCATTCGATCGCTGTTCGTTGATCGACACACACGTGCGTGACCGCTTCGGCTAGACACGGAATAGTTTTTAATTAGAGCGTCTTATCTGGTATCGTTAATCAACGGGTGACGTGCATTATAAAATAATAGTTTATAGTAAAGCATTACAGCTTATTAATTTACTTATTTAAATTCTCAATAAAAAGACCGTGCAGTGTAGATACATTGAATGTACCTACATTGCACGGGTGACGGGTCCTTGTTCTCGAACGGGTCTTGTCCGACTCCGGGGTTCTGAGTTCTCGTGTGGGTTCTACGAGTAGGTCCTGGTTCCGAGTTCTTTGAACCCGTGCGTCCCGTTTCGGCGCGCCGCAACAATACCCAGTGCCCAGTCCGCACCTAAGAACTCGGACCCGGGACCTGCTCCTAGAACTCGTGTACTTTTAAAAGGAAGCAAGTCTCGGAGGCTTCCGGAAAAATGCAGAACTTACCCACCTCTATTAGCTAAGCTGTTTTAATATTTTGTGTAGGCGATTGTCTTCCTACGAATGTTGGTTATATTCGTGTTTTTATAAATGTTTGTTGTAAACGTTTGACAGGCAGTGCCTTCGTAATAATAATTGATCAACGCCACCTACACTCGAATTATACCAACAACATAATTAACCAATATCAAAGTTTACTCGTGAAGCCGTTATCCTTGGTTGAAAATAGTTTATATTTCTGCAAATTGTTTTGCACGATTTCATTGATAAATAATTGCGACAGGTGCCTACCTATCTACCTTCTCAACCTAAACCTTTAAGCCGAATCCGAATTTCTACCGATTTCTTTCATATTTCCCTTAAAAATTTGAAGTTAATAAGCTCTTAAAAAATATGTGATATTTTTGAAGATAATATCTAGATGCGTTCCGCGCCGAAACACAAATTATATAAAATTCCATCGATCGAAAGTGTGCTCCGAAAATTATTATAAACACGATTGTTTCCGTTATTTTACAAGTTATATGTAGTTGTGAAAAAAAAATCACAATGTTTCTATAAATGATACTTAAGATAACTTCCACGAGATTTTTGCTCCATTTTAAATGAGTCGTGTTTTATTAAACATTTTCACAATTTTCGCATCGATTTTTATCACTTTAAATTTTAGGGCGCTCCTCTGATATTTGCAATTGCATATCTCTCCATCTTCTTCTTTTTGAGCGCAGATGCGGCGCCTTAAGAACGTACTACCTTTTTTATTATATTATAGGAAATATTTTTTATTATAGATACATATAAGGAGAATATATGACGCAAATGTGAATGGAAGAAGAAGTGAATCAGATTCTTGAGTCGGGCCATGTGAAGAGTCGGAATAATAAAAGAGCATGTATGAGACGATGTTTGAATGTGAACGAGGCAAGGAGTGTGTGCCAAGATCGAGTTGTTTGGCGGTCCGTCCTCTCTGCCTACCCCTGCGGGGAAACGGCGTGATGGTTAGTTAGTTAGTTAGATAATTAGGTTGGAAATATTAAATAAGTACTCTTTTTGCCAATTACTCTTTGAGTACCTGTTTTAGTGTTAAATTGTGCACGAACCAATGAAGAAAATAAATCTATTTATGCATCTCACCGAGGATTATTGAATAGTGATCTCTTATTTCTTGAAATTTCCACCGTTTAACTTTTTGTGTATTTCTAGGCTAACACAACTATTTTAGCTCTCTACATAATTTTAGTCATGAGCTATGGAGCTTTGAAACATCATTATCTATCAAAAATATGATCAAGGTGACGACATATCGTTCAATTACAAATAAGAGAGTTTTAAATCTCCGATGAAACATCGTTGGTTCCTGGTAACTACTTTTGACATCTAAACTACAAGATTATGTTTTATGACATTTCAACAATTTAACAAATCATTTTGAAACAGCTGTAAATAAATACAGATCCCTTGTAACAAACTTAAGCCTAAGAAGATTCTGCGAGTGAGCGGATGGGGTGATATGAGATAGTGTCGGGGGGGTTGAGAGGGGTATGGGGTAGAGGGAGGCTGCGGGGCGGTCCCGGGGAAGGGGGGAGGGCAATAAGACAAACAAATCTTGTCAGCCAATCGTAGACAATGTCTCTTACGTTCTTTCCTAATATTTATGTGCAAACGTATGGGAAATCATTTAAACGTATGGTTTTAAGAATGTAGAATGTTGACGCTTAATATATAATTATTATTGTGGAAGACGTTATAGACGAAAATGACGTACTTATGACTTAGAAACGTTCTCGACTGGTACGATTGTAATTCAGGTGAAATTTACCTCAGTGACAGTGGACGTTATCCACCTCTACCCGCCCTGGTATAAGTAACAGATGGTTACTCCTTCAAGGCTCTCGCAAGATTCTCATTTTTTTGTTAAACGAAACTACATTTATTACTTTGAACGAATCTAGACCTCCAGTGTCCTTGCATACGTTGTTAGTAAGCAGTATGCAAGTGCTTAACAGGAAAAACAAAATGCAAAAAAATAGGTTAGTAAGACAAAGATGAAGTAAACCGGGCAAAAGAAAAACTCATTCATGAGGCTCCATGAGGCAGCATTGCATCTGTAAAAACCAATAGTGACAGTCAATCTCCGTTGGATTTAATAATAAAAAAAATTACGATTTTTATAAAAAAAACCCTCAGATTTACACACATGATTAATTGTTCCGCTGATAGATCCGTTTTAACATCATCATTTCTCACAAACGATGCATATCACAACGGAGCTCTTAGTGGCAGCACCATAGCGTTGTATGAGTTGAATTGGATAATGTTTTTTTACAAAAGTTGTAGGTAGGTATAGTATTGTAAAAAATAAATATTGTATTTTTTTTTTATTATTTATAGATATTGTATGAAATTTAATGAACGTGACTTTTGGCGATCTGTATAACCACTAGAAATGAACAAAATGATATTTTGCTTAGCGTAGGCCTTTTGTACTGAAGTATCCTAGTCTTAAGCTTTTACGGTACCTACTCTTCTTATTCGAATCTGCATAAGGTCTTCCTCATAATATTTCATCGTCCCCTCTCCCTCTGACGCCCACGCGCGATATGACAAACGACGTCGTGCGTCCCGCTCGCTCCGCGAATCCGCTAAATCAGCGTATGCAAAATAGCCGAGTAATAAATCTTCGACAAGCCGGTTGAGGTCGTTTTCGCATCATGTTACATCTTAATTCCGCACAGTGTTGGTTGCACTCGCGGCGAGATGTGCCAGGCAGATATGGACCTTAGTTGTATGCATGTCCGATAGACGCTGCGTTCGCGATTCTCAAACTCAAAGCTTCTCAAACCATATACAAAAAAAAACTTACTATACATATTTACAATGTGTTTTTTAAGAAATCTCAGATTCTTCTTCTGTTGTTGCCCTCTCCCATCGAAGGTTGACTATCGTCAGGGCAATCTTCACCAGGAACAGCTCTGCGGAACCACATTCGCGCTGTTTACGAAATATCGCGGAGATATGTTGTGAATTATTTTAAATAAACATTGTTTATTAAATTATTACAATGTCAAAGCCAGCCCGTATCTTAGTCCCTGCACACCCATTAGAATTGAGCTCTCTAATCAAGATAACATTTTTTGTGTTAAAGCTACGTTTTTTATCTTTTGTTAAGGCACATAGGTACCTACATTATATATCTTGTAATGTATTGAAAAAACTTCTAAGTGATGCCGTCAGTTGAAAGCAGGAAAAGTGCTTCTATCGATGGCCGACAATGGTAGGTAGGTACCATAGAGCTCCGGGGACTGGCTCTGGCGAACGAGACCTGCAGATTCAATTAGCCACTACAGTAGACAGGTCATGTGACTTGTAACATTATTATTGTAAATACTTACGAAAACTCATAATAATCCAGTTTATGATCTAGAATATAAAGTTATTGAGAATTCCCCACAGAACCAACAGTGTTGAGTGTAAAGAATACCCAAAATAACAGATCTCTACAGATTTTTCGGATTTTTTAAAAGAAAATATAATGTTTCAGCTCTTTTCCTTCACCTCCTAAATGATTGTAATCTATAGAACCCTTACACTGACCACATTCAAATCAACATTCTTAAATTCTTTATTGCAATCATTTTTATGCCAAATATGAAAAAGTTCAACTTAAATATTGTAATTACGATCTTTTTTTTGTGTTTAGTTCAGTATTTTTATTTCGTATGAAAAGTTAGTAGAGTCACGTGGGGTAACCGTACGCAGTTTTTACATTGGGATTTTTGTATTAAAACGCTTTAGGTATTTTGCTCATTTTTTTGTTTATTGATATGATTGATCATTAAGGCATCTCAAACAAACATAAAAACGTTATGTAGTTCATAAATCAAAAAGTTATATAAAAAGGTTTATATGCATGGCGATTACGAACACTTACCCCACGTGCGGGGTAAGTATTCGCATACCGTAGAGAATTGTTCAAATCAGATTAGTGGTTATCTTTAATAGAATTATCACTTTGCACCCGTCTAACAAACAATATTTTACCAAAAATTATTATAGACCACATCGCTCTGACTCAGTTGGTTACACAATAGCACACATCGGTAAGCAAACATGTCGATAGCAGATGACAAAATTTAAGAAAAAGCACGAAAAACAGTAATTTACCTACCAATTTTTATTTTCAAATTAGGATTCACTGTACTCATATCCTGCATCAATGCGACCAAAAACGCTACTGAATTAAGGAACGTGCGGGCGCGAAACAGGCACGACCACCTCGGAAACATCATTGCGAACACTTACACTCTGCGTACGGTTACCCCACTAAGAGTGCCGTTGTGTACCCTCTTTCTATTACATGAGTTGTTTGTGAGAATGCGGAAGAGATTATAACGGATCTATCAGCGGTGTTCTTCAAACTTGACTTATAAATAATCAAAACAACAAATATATATATTCCAGTGTCCACAGTTTAAGCACCATCCATTGCTTTATATAATACTGTTTCGCTAATTGTCGTAGCTTATGCTAATTTCATAAGCGATAGTAAATTTATATTTATTTATGCTAATCGGGGGCATGTTCAGAAACTGCGTTCTGTACGCAGTCCGCTCCAAGATTATAACATTTTCAAATTTATGAGTTTTGGAATTATAAAATATCAAAGTTTTTTTCTAGAACATGGTTTATTGCTTGAATACGAAAATAGTGCGGACAGATTTATAGAGAAACGTTGCTTAATAAAAACAAAACCACGAATAGATAATAATTATTGGTTGAATTTTTGGCAAAGGTTTTTTATTTACGTGCACCTGTATGAAAGTTGAGTTAATTTGGTAAAAACATGATTTATAACTTTGAAAGAAATAAATGTGCTTAATTGTATGAAAATAGAAATGTTTAGTTTTTGCAATATTTATTTATGGAAGTTGACTGTTAAAATATTGCTCATGTGTAATTTATGTTCCTATCAATTAATTATGAATATATTTCTGCATTATGGTAATTTGTGTGATAGATGGTTTGTCGAGAAGAAGAGGAAGATGTTGTATTGTAGAATAAACTTAAGAAAAATCTTACGTAGATTCTTGGAGAATGGTGAAATAATAACTGAATCACTGGGGTTTTTTTATGGTAACTTATACGCTTCATTTCATGAGAGCTATAATAGCCAACCACCTTAAAAACAGGAATATCGTGATATAAGCTGCCTTGTCATATTTTATGCATTTTTTCTCTTGTAATTATAATGATTACACAATTATTGTGCTTGCGTGCTTTTTTAGGAAAGCTTTCAGATCACAAGAAATAATAAATGTGTTACAGCGTGTTACAAGTGCCAATACAAAATGCGTTCAAATTAATATTTAAACAGGCTTGTTTTAAAATGTATTTAATTGATTGTGTGCAATTTTGTTATGCTGCTGTTTAATTATTTGCCTTTTTGCTCTTGCTTACACTACAAATAAAAAACACTGATAAATAAAACATTTTTTTACCTTCTATACATGTCACATATTTATACACATTATATCAGTACCGACACATTTTTTTTGGATTTGGTAGGTAGATACCTACTTACCTGATTTATTTTTCTCTTTTTTAGGTACCTACCTACTTCATTTTTAGACATGCTCAATTAAAACACATCTCCACACTTATCCTACCAAACCAATCAAAATTTTCTTACACTTTTATTAATTTTGCTTTTTCTCTTTTTGTTGCAGGTGTGGCCGTGAAACTCAAAAGTTAAAATTATTGAAAAATAGCTTGAACATATTTTTGGAAATTTAACAAAATAGAGCTTTTGTATCCTCTGTGGATATGTTTCATTGCGTTTTTTTTTATCTTCGAGTTTATTAACATTTTGTTAGAAAGATCGATAAATCACACCTACTGACTTAAATTATTGTATACTTAAATAATAATTTATATCTTTTAAAGAAATGTTCAATTAAACATCTTCCCCTTTTCAAGGGTGTTTTCAATGTTTGATTTATCGAAACTTTTGATCTTACTCGAAAATAAAATAATACGCATATATTGTAAAAACAATCCAATCATCACAAAACAATTTTTCTAAGATTTTTCATTAAGAAAATTGCATTCTTCTTCTGTCGGTAAATTTAGTAAAAACTATGTAAAATAACTTAGTTGAAAATTTCAATAGTTGCTGCGAACGTTACGAATTGAAAATGCCACATTTAGGTTGTACCTAAAGTAGAACGCTTTGCAGAATTAAGTAGGTACTTAGATACTTAATTGGAATCAAAAGTCCAATTTCTGTGCAATTGAGTATTTTTTTTGTTTTGGCAATGTAAAAACAAAAAAAATCTATGCTAACTCTACTTGCCATAACTTTGTTATTTTATTCTGTCATTTTTTGCTAAAACTTTTAGACACTTACTTTTTATCAAGCCCAATTGAAATTTAACATCAATTGTCAACATTTTTAGATAAATTCAATTACAAGTACAAATCAAATTTAACAATTGATACATGCAATTCAAATTTTACATCTATTGTGAACATTTTTAGATAACTACAATTGCAATTCAAATTTAACATTCATTGTCAACATTTTTAGGTGAATACAATTTAACATCCATTTTCTACATTTTTGGGTGAATACAATTACAGTTCAAATTTTACATCAATTGTCAACATTTTTAAATTAAGACAAATACAACTGTGTACGTAAACTCAGAGGAAAGAAAAAAAGGGCTCAAAATTTTCACGATTTGTCGTTAATTTTATCATCATTGTTCTCAATCCAATACAATTTAACATCCTTTTTCTACATTTTTTGGTCAATACAATTACAATTCAAATTTAACATCCATTGTCAACATTTTTAAATGAAGACAAATACAACTGTGTACGTAATCTTAGAGGAATGAAAAAAGGCTCTAAATTGTCACGATTTGTCGTTAATTTTGTCATCATTGTTCTCAATCCAACTCAATTCGTGGAAAATATACCTTCCTACCTTAAAAATAATTTTCGGTTGGCTATGAAACATTTGCATATATTATTTATTTAGAAGATTGATCAGCATTTTGTAGAATACAGCGAAAATAAATAAATAAACAGATATTTGTACTCACTTTGGTGTCGCCTCTGATCTAGATATAACATCTGACGTTGTAAAGGTGCGTTCATAACGAACACGAATATTTCTCTCAGTGAATTACTGCTTTAGTATCAACTCCCCTCCCGCTGTGAAAACATGCACAGTGCTCGCTGGTCATTCTACGTAGGTATTTTTCTGTTCTGTCTTCTGACAAATCCAACCAGGCGTAGTACCTATGTATACTTGCATGTAGGTACACAAGTGTTATCAACGGACACGGCCGTATATCAAACAATGTCCACAGGTGTAAAATCGTACCTCATGGAAACAGAATGTTGTTTCAAGCGTTAAAAATAAATGATGCAAAAAATATCTATGCAAAACTGTACTTTAGATGTAAAGAATTAAAAAAAATATAATTGAAATATTTATTTTAAATTATCAATCCACTCAAAATTAAATTTTATCCTTCTGGTGCAGCATATTGAAAATAATTATTGTTAATTTTGTGTAGGTGTCTACCTGCTAATCTGTGTATAAAATTATTTTCTTTATAATTCCTTCTGTTTATCTTCATAGAGTCAATGGAGTACAAATGATAATATGTATTAAATTTAATGACAAACATGTTTTTGAGGATTTGTACAAAAAATATTAATTTGAATTAGTATAGGATTAAGGGCCATGTAAATAAAATATTAATTATTCGTTTAATTGTAATCACTTTAATTTGTACTTAAATTAGTTTATAGAAGTACCTCAGCCATATTCAACAGCGATATAAATATAAAATGTCTCAATTTCTTTCTGCCATAATTCAAATTCTTCTTTTTTACATTTCAACACTTTTAATTAGAAAATTTGGTGTCAGCTTTGTTCTTGCAAAGTATTAGAAAGTCAAAAGACACCACAAAACTATTAGAATATTAAAAAAATGAAAGGCATATTCTCATTAATGTTATTTGTATTTGAAGCATAAACAAAAAAATGCCGACATTTTCACAACATTCCGACATTATTTGTGCATTTCAACTATTTTTATTAAATGTTTTATACTGTCGTAAAATTAATTAAATAAAAAAAACACCTTTTGGCACAGTTGAAATGAAAATAATCTATAAGAATGATAGTATAAAGGAGACAAAAGAAATGTCTTTGAACGATATACGTAAAGTGGTGTTAAAGCCATAACCTCTCTACATTAATACGTAATAATATAAAATTCGCTTTGTATACGACTAGTTTATAAAATCAAAATTAAGTTATTCCTAAACATAATATTATTATGCGTAATAATTGTGTAACATTAAATAGGAACGTAAATAATTTCTCTAGACTGATAAACATAAGCTATAATACAAGGCTATTCAACTTAACCCTTATTTATTTTTAACAGATATATTTATTTGATAAAGTCTTCTTAATCGAAACAGGTTTTTTGACACCGCCAGAAAGTCTAAAAGCTAAGAAAATAAAACAATTTCAATATTCAAAAAACCCTTTTTTCATATTTGACAAATTCAACAAATTCGGTTCTATAGATAATAAACTAACGATTGTGTGGTATTTTTAATAACATTTTGCAATTCAAATCAATTAATTAAACTAATAAAGCAATTTAGAATGCAAGAGACCTGTGTTTGATAAAGTTAACTTGATGAGAAAATAAATACAGGATGCAGTATACCTACTCAATTCTTGCCAGAACGTAATTTAAGTAGAAAATACTCCAATATTTATATATTTTAAATCTTTGTAAAATAATACGATCTACGTATCTTCCCTCTGTAGTAAGTAAACTTTAGTAAACCTTTTTTGGAATTGGTTAAGTATAATATGAGTTGGTGTCAGGTAATACGTAATTAATATATATTAAAAATTGTATTGATATTTTGTGTAAATTTTAAACCAATCTTACATTGGTTGTTCATAAAAAATATACTGCCTGATGAAAAGAGATGGTTCTTAAAAACAACTGCTTTAATCTCTGCAGAGATACAAATTAATAACTTGTTTGATTACGTACTCATGTATTTCTTTTAGTCGGACATTTATTACTAATATATATATATTTATATGCATTTCTCTAGCAAGTCCTCTTTAATTTATGTCCTTAAAAAACGAAATGTCCAAATTGAAATGTATACAAAACAAATTTAGTAAATTATTTATTTTTAATGAAATTCAGATCTTAAATGGTAATCTTAATGTTAGAGTTTTAGAAAGAATTTTGAATCACAGATTTATGAATAATTTCGTACTTAACATTTCATTGTTTAAGACACCAAATCTGAGAAAATTAATCAAAATACGATTCCCATCAAAAGTATATTTATAAATTGTGCAAGCCACGTGAATTGGCAAATGCAACTTGATACGTACATAGAATAGTAATTAAAACAGTGGAATAAGTATTGATAGTTCTTTAAAATGAATAAATTAAATTAGATTTAAATTAATTTCTAGAATACTGTTTAGGTACTATAAATATTGATTTTAAATGTAATAAATACGATTAAGGTAATTGATTAATGTTTGTGTTAAATGTATTGTGTGCAAATACAGTGTATGGTTTTATTACGAATATTATTTTGTAATATAATTACCCATTGAAATAACTATTTGAAAATAAATTCGAAATTCTGTTATGAAAACCTGTTTTTGTTATTATTATCGTCTGATACCCGAATATACTCTAGGCTATTTTCATACATAAGTAAAAGTTAAATAGGTAGGTACATGCCTACATTGCCTACCTAAAAGAAAAGAACAAAATTATTACTTATAGTAATAGTTATTGGAAGTTAACAAAGTTACATATCTGTTAGGCATTTTAATTGTGTCATTATGCCAAGCTTTATGCAGGATTGTGAAATAAAATTGCATTTTCCAACTGAAATAATATTCAGGGATTCGAAATCTGCCTTGAAGGAAAATAATAATAAAATCTGCAGTGGAACAACAAAAAGAAACTAATTCTGTACCTTCTTGTGTAGTTTATTGTCAGATATAAAACGAGTAATTTACTGGATACAACAATAATTAAAGTGAAAAACTACAGGATTCACAAGATATTTAATGTTGAAGTACCTGCATAATTTATACCTATGCAGGTACTTCGATTTTACGTAATTTTTCAAGGCCCTGAGGAAAATAATTCCCATCAGGGCCTATGTCAACTTTGGGATGCTATGTAGAGGATCTTTTTAGAAAAGGAAGGAGAGGAAGTTCTGGGAAGGTAAAAGGTATGAATAATGGGTAGAAAACTGGGGTTCCATATCAAGAAGTGATGGGCGTATGAATTCAACCCTTCCACTGCAGTTCATGGCGATGTTCCGAAAGAGTCCTTCTGTAGAGATCAAATGGTCTCCCTCAACAAGTCTCTCCCGATTCGGCCTGGCACGCAGTTGTTAGGTAGACGCATCCGCCGCCAAGACCTGCACAAACCTCACTCCCATGAAGCAAGCACTCCTGCTAAGTCACCAAACGTAGCGAACCACTTGGGGTGATAATTGGGAGAGATTTTGGTTATCGAATAAATGTTTCCCGAGGCGGCCTCCTAAGTTGAATATTTAGTACTTTGGTACAGTGGTTTACCTGATATTCAAAGATATACCTAATCAAGTAGTTAGGTTTCAAAAAAAAGGTTTTAATCCATAGGATTTAATTACAGTTTCATTCAATGCAGTTAAGAGAAGTGTGATACATGGGAGTCTCCTGATTTTAGTTGAAGAATTACACGTGCATAAGGAACTCAAAGTACCCTTTGACAAGCCCTTAATCTAGATTCTAAAATAAAGGACATTTCACAACGAACCTTAAACCTTCAAACGGCAATCCGTTAAGCCGGCACTTGGAACACACTCCACGCACAGGTTTATTTAAGAAATATCACAGAGGAAATACGGGCGAAAGGGATCGTCTGCGTTCGGGTATAATAATAAATTATCGATTATGGAAAATGGTGAGAAAAATTGCCCCATTACGTGTACATACATCATCCCAGCCTCCACGCGGCGTCCTGTTGGATTTTCTAATGCTTTCCTATACCAACTACTCCATTCCGCGCCCAATGAAAAATTCCAAAAAAAAACTTATGTGCAGACGTGTTTGGATTTTTAAGAGCCTCATATTATTATTGGATAAGTCAGAAGTCAAATAATATAGATGTATGAGTGATACAGAGATGGCTACCTATAACTAATAACTTATCTTTTTTGACACTACCTGTTAAGTTGGTTGTGATTTATGGATTAAAATATTATTTTGTTGAAAAATCCATCGAAAGTATTATTTAAGTACCAGATCAGTAAAGTAGTTGGCTCTGGACTAAGAGATCGCAGGTTCCAAACCCAGAAATTGTAAATTGATTCAAAGAAAAATGCCATACCTAAGTATACTTTCGCTTCATTCCTGAGTGATATACATGATGTTAAAATGGTATTTGCGATAGATTTTAAAGGATTTATTTAACTAAGTTTGGAAACCGTATCTAAAAAGCAGTGAACTTTCTGTTCCACTATTTCCTCTCCCACTTTTCTCCTCCCATTTCTTTACGCCTCACGGTATTCCAATATTAGGGGTGCTCTAGCCAAAAATGCAGGGCTTAGGTGCCTTTGTTTAAAGGTAATTTCTTTTTAGCTTTACTGTAATAAAGTTGTAGGTAATTATTAAAATAAATTTACAAAAACACCTGCGTTAACGGGAGTCGAACCTGCGACGCCGTTAACCTACCAACTAAAGGTTATTTGCATAGACCGCTGTGCTCTCAAGGCTGATAATGCCGTCTTCTAGACGAGAGGTTCTAGGAAGACATGGTAGGTATCATCAAGTCAGTCAAATACATTAGATTTGTGTACAGTATGAGACGATAAAGTACTGAACGCGATTGGCATAAAGAAGCTAAGCTAGCGGTCCGCCAAGGAGTGCTGGATACCTATCCTGATGTGTGGCAGTCAAGCATGGATGAAAGTAGAATGAGTGCTGTAGAAATGATATCTCAAATGGGTAGGTATGTGTGCGAAAAACATATACGTCGTGTGAGTAAACGTCGTCGAGAAAACGTAATGAGTAATTGTAAGCCAGCGAAGATTGAGAAAGGGATTTTTTTTTACATGAACTCCACAAAGGAGACCCTGAGGAAAATAATTTCCCTCAGGGCCTATGTCATCTTTGGGGATGCTGTGTGGTGGGTTTTTTAAGGAAAGGAAGGAGAGGAGAGTTCTGGGAAGGAAAAGGTTTTAAGGGGTCGGTAGGAATCTGCGATTCAGTGTGTCCCGGTCATGCGCCTCCAAGACCTAGACAAACCTCACCCCATGAACCCGGGCACCCCTGCTAAATCACCAAAACATAGCGAAGCACTTGGGGTGACCTGTGGCAGAGGTGTTGGTTATCCAATAAAGGTTCCCGGGGCGGCGGTACCCATTTGTGTAATTTGGGAGGCGGGAATGGATGAATGAATGATTTAGATTGCTTGGGCATGTAGAGCGAATGAACGAAGAATAGTGAAAAGAAGTCGATAATGCCAGAGGAAGACATGACACTACCAAGTGAGTCAAATACTTACGTCAAGAGTCCGAATAATATAATGGTTTGTATTAGACGATGTATGAATGCGAACGAAGCAAGGAGTATGTGCTAAGCTCGAGTCTTGCGGTTCATTGCCTACCACACGGTTTATTGTTAGATAGTTATTTATGAAACAAAGTAAAAAAGTGCACAAAACAAACAGTTTCTCGAAGGATAGACAAATGTGGTGAAGCATTTTCTGTACCCACAAATAAATTAAAATATGTTGCTGATAAGAATTGAAAAAAAAAACCGTTAGGTAGGTATTTATATTCCTTAGAATAACTAGTTGGAAATTTAGATGAAAAAAATAGGCTGGAAATGAAGGAGAAAAACCATTTTTCCACACGGAGCTGCAACATTCCCTTTCCGGCAAATGATTATAAATAATAATTATTTATATTTCCCTTTAAAAATACCAATGAAAATATTGGCTAAGAAAATCATTCTTACTTCACTATAAATCAGTACCAATTTTACAGCAAGGCCCAAACTTGAGAGTCCCAGCACAATACAAAACCTCATAAAATATAAATTTCCATTTGAGGCTGAATCCGCGTCTCCCTCCCTCCCGCCGGATGGAAGCACTTTATATGGTCGCCGGAGCGAGACGGCAACAAGCAATGGTCACCAAATCCCAAAGTCATGAAATCATATCACATATTTATTGGTATATTATATACGACCGTATTGACCATTAAATTATCATATGTCGGTAATGTTTCCGGAAAGGTAATGGATGGCTCTTTGCTATGAGTGTGGGCGGTTGTATGTTCAAGTGTCCGTATGCGCCCCGAGAGTGGATTTTAAAAGTGTTATGAAGCGTGAAGAAGGAATGTCTAGACGCAGTTAAATATTATGTAGTATTTTACTCTACGCGAAAAAAGAGTTATTGATATTGATGTTATCAAGTCAGATTTATTATGCTTGCAGTGAATGTGTTATAAACTGTCTTCGCTTTCGAGTGGAGATTGTAGGTAGGTACTTTAATAGGTAATACCTTCCAACCTAACTAGAGTTTTTTTAAATAAAGTTTTCCACCTATTAAAGGATGCCAAAGGCGTGCGTGCAGTCAGTAGACGCAATTTTTTTTAGAGTCCTGAGGAAAATAATTTCCCTTCGGGCCTATATCTCATTCTTTAGGAGATGCTGCTTGGAGGGTCTTTTCAGGTAAAAGAAGGAGTGGAAGTTCTGATACGGAAAAAAGGTTTGACGGGAGCACAGAAATCTTAAAATCAGTGTATCCAGGAGTATCAGACATACTCGTATGTTCAAGACGATCGGTCGTGAAAGTCCGGCTGGAGATTTCAAGGGGTCTCCCTCAACTAGTCTTTCCCGATCCGGTCCGTTGGTGGGCAAACGCATCTGCCGTGAAGACCTATACAAACCTCTCCCCATGAAGCCGGGAATCCTGCTAAGTCACCAAACGCAGCGAACCTCTTGGAGTAATCTATGGCAGGGGTGTTGGTTACATTCAGATGAGTTCAAATGAAAAAAATCAAATGTCTTTTTTCCAAAGCTCTATCGTATACTACCTACTAACTATAGAAAATCTAGGAAAACAGATTTCATTCACCAGCTCATCAGTCAATAACATAAAAACAAAATGTACAATTTATCACCAATGAGCGTGATGTTGCATTAAAATGTACATATTATGTATATACCTGTAGAAAAAAGTAGGTTTTATACAGAACCATACTTACCTGGCAGGTCACTTTAGTATTTATTAGAGATTTTTAAATACTGTTTTGCAAGCAGAGGATATAATGTTGGAAAAAACTGCGCAATACATGTTATTGAATGTGTAATTATTTAATAGATACTGATTTTTGTATTCGTTATTATTCGTTTAAGAAAAGAAAAAACAAATTTTACAATGGTCAGCACAACGTAGTTGTGATTAGAATTTATCTTCCTAAATGTGATTCATCGCTCAATAAGAAAAAGATTTAGGTAAAAAACTTCCGATAGCTAACATTATTATGCCAAAAAGATAAAAGTTTAAAGAGGTTATGTAAGCAATACAAGAAATGTGCCTACTTTCAGGTAGGTACATATATTTAATTTAAGGAAATGAAAGCCTGAAAAGATAAGTTTTTAGTTTGGACCGAAATACTGTTGGGCTTGTCGTGCATTTGAGTTCTCGGAGTTTATAACAAGGTGGGAGTTCATAGCAAGCTTTAGATCCTGATATGTACCTACTGATTATATAAATTATGTTGGTATACCTATTCGTAGATTTACAGCCTTTATACCCTACACACAGCATACAATGCACAAGCAATACACCGTTGGTACATATCTACATCAAACTACATCATTTCGACAACATTTTTGGAGTGTTATATTTCCAATTATATTTATTATCATAACTGTGTATCATTAAACAAAAAACGTATGTTTTGATTAATAAGTTAGAGCTAAGTTAATTAATCTGAATATATAAAATAAAATACACAAACTTGACACAAACTCTATCGGGTTAGCGAAAGCAGAGCTAAAGCAGTCAAATAGAAGCCAGAAGCTATATATTACCAATCCAATGGTTTATTAATCCATGATATTTTGATTTACTATGCTTCCAATGAATGTATGTGTTTTGAAGTATTCTTGAACTAGTATATTTTTTAGGTAGGTAGGTACCTACCACAGTTATAAAGAATCCTCAAGTTAATTATGGATAAGACTGAATAAAAATTTATTTTGAATATAATAGACTGCAGTAAAAATGTACTCAAGCTCGTATAAAAAATTACATAAAAAAGTTTACGTAGGTAGAAGGATTAAAGCTCGCTCTCTAGAAATAGTAATAATATAAAAGTCCACAATTTTCCCGTTGAATTTGCTGAAACATAAAGTGCAAGCTGGATATTTTATTCCGCGCCAGTAATATATGGAAGTTGCATTCAAACAGTGACGCGGCGGCCATATTTCTTTGGCGGGAACTCCACTCCGTGCCAAACAGGAAGTAGGAAATTCCTCCCGCAAGTTTCCCTCCTCTTGTCTATGGACTGTGTGGAAAGCGCGGGGAAACTTTGTGGCGCGCTCGCAGCGCGGGAAATCCATAGTTTTGTTGTTCTATTTGCGAAAACGGGTATGGAAGAGCGAATTTGAATTTGGAAATAAAGTTGGGATGTTTCCTCATGCGTGCGATCTCGCGTTTCTTTTGCTTGTTTCAAACAGCAAAATGCGCTTTTGTGGAAATAATAGAATAGGTTAAACAAAAGATAAATACAGCTCGATGGACATAGTACATAGGTACACATGTATCTAAATAAACCTCTCAAGTAAATGGGAAGTACCAACTTTATGTTTTATGTAATCTCTAGTCTCTAATCTAGTCTCCTTCAACGGAAGCAACCTTCCGAACAGGACCTCCATCGATATGCTTGGTGTAACTCTAAGTGACCAGCTCAGGTACGGGGGCTCCATCGAAACCAGAGTTAAGTTAGCCTCTCAGAAACTGGGCGTACTGTACAGGGCCCGCAGATACTTTAATAGTACCCAACTGCTAACCCTGTACAAATCGCAAGTGTGCCCCACGGTTGAATTTGGCAGCCACCTCTGGTCTGGAGCTCCAAAATACCTAAAAAAAAACCTTGACTCTGTGCAGAAACGGGCGATCGGTTTGATAGATTCTCCCATCTTAACAGACGGACTGCAATCTTTAGAGCATAGGCGTCAGGTGGGAATGCTGTCCTTGTTCTACCGGTATTACAATGGAAGATGCTCCGAGGAACTAGCATCATTGATCCCCTCGGCACCGGTGCATAGTCGGGAAACACGCCAAACACGCGCCCAACATTTGTAGACGGTTGACATTACTCACATGAGAACGGGTCGTTTCTATGACTCGTTCTTGAGTTCAACGGCTCGGTTGTGGAACGATTTGCCGGCCTCTGTGTTTCCTCCCTCCTACAACATGTTCACTCCTTCCTTTTCTCAAAAAGACCTTCCACACAGCATCTACAAAGATGACATAGGCCCTGAGGGAAATTATTTTCCTCAGGGCCTCCTGAATGTAGTTAATGTAAAAAAAAAGTATGTACAATGTAGGTACCTACCTACACAGAAATAATTATTGCCAGAAAGTAAATATTTTATTTAAAGAATGAATGAAAATGATTTCGACACCTCTCTTAAAATGCGACCTCAAGAACTTTCACATATATATTTTTGAAGTGAAACTTCTATAACACCGCTGTGATTTGGATTTCAAACGGAAATGACGATTACTGCAACTCATTGCGCTCATCGGCCGCTTTGAAAATGATGTCAATTTAAAGGCTCTTATTGGTTGAGATATGAAACGGAAATTACCCGAGGTCTGCGCTCATTGGTCGCTTTGATTATGACCTCACTTTTAAAGTATTGGTTGAGATTTTTTTTGGTATGGTTTCGCTTCTACCGCGTGTAAGCTGCACTCGATTTTTTTTGTAATATTTATTTTCGTCTATTTTAATTCATTTTCATACTTCTGCCAAAACTTCTACACACATTTTAAAATCGTCAATAGTGGTTTAAATTATTTCAAATTACATTACGATATGTGTTGGTATGTAGCTTTTATCCTGGTAATTTTTCTAAAATTGTAATTCCTACTCACAAATACTTTTTTTCCTACCTACCTTATGCCGACCAAATACAATCATGTAACATCGTGTTCAGTTGAAAATTTATAATCGTCCTGTCAACACATATTGTGAGTGTTGATTGCGGAGTCCTTGTTCGATCATATTGAAACAGATAGAACCATCATGAGTTCGCGAGTTCAGTGGTGATTGCGATGAACCAGCGGAATTAGACAAGCTGCAATAAAACAGGGTAAGTCGACAATCCTTGAATAACCCCATTCCTTCTGCTTTACGGTATCTTTTTTAAGTCCCCAACAATATCACTAAAACGTATTAGGTTCTCTGGGAAAGAAAGGATTTTCGCGGAATGAAACTTTGTGTACCCAAGTATATTATAAACCTAGTTTTTTTTAAAATAAAACTTCTTTACGCACGCTCGACTTAGGGGGTAAGCTGGTGAATGCGTTACGAAAAGTGGCGATTGTTATGAAAAGTGTGATGCGAACGGTAATCGATGCGAACGGTGATCGATGGAGTGGCGAACGCATGCTTGACTTGGGGAGTGATAAGGATTAGGAAAAAGATAAGGATAAGGATAAGTATAAGGATAAGGATAAGATAAGGATGAGGATGAGGATGAGGATGAGGATGAGGATGAGGATGAGGATGAGGATGAGGATGAGGATGAGGATGAGGACGAGGACGAGGACGAGGACGAGGACGAGGACGAGGACGAGGACGAGGACGAGGCAAGGGCAAGGACAAGGACAAGGACAAGAACAAGGACAAGGACAAGGACAAGAACAAGTATAAGGATAAGGTTGGTCGACTCAAGGTCGAAGGTCACACCAAGGTCGTAGGTCACCTCAAGGTCGTAGGTCACCCCAAGGTCGTAGGTCACCCCAAGATCGCAGGTCACCCCGAGGTCGCAGGTCACCCCAAGGTCGTAGGTCACCCCATGGTCGTAGGTCACCCCAAGGTCGTAGGTCACCCCAAGGTCGTAGATCACACCAATGTCATCTCTAGGTCATATGTAACCCCGTTCGCTACGTTTGATAACTTAGCAGGGATACCTGGGTTCATGGTGCGAGGTTTGTCTTGTAGTTTTACTTCAGTCGTGTGGTCTAAATCACACTCGTTTTTTTTTATAATTAAGTCGTCTGTCCAGTTGTCCCAAAAAACCAAAATATTGTTTATATTTTTTGTCCTTAGTCAGGTCATTTAGGCTCGTACCCACGATTTTGACAAATAATTTATCCCCGGTCACCTAATTTAATTCCAGGTTTCTTCCTTCTAAATCAATCGTTAATTTTATTCCGGTCCGCTAATCCCATAATGGGATTGCCACGGTACACGCGGGGGCGTCCCATCTTCCGTCGGCAGAAAGGTACCTGCCTGATTTAGCAGCCAGGTAAGTGGATGAACGAATCGGGAGCTGTAAGAATTATATTTAGACGGTCAGATGAGAATAAGGAAGGGCCGGATGCAGATCTGATATGTGCTTATGTTTCTGGAGCTGAAAAAAAATAAACGTTAGGGTATAAAAACCAATTAGTTAGAAATTCTCAACCAAACCTCCAGCGTGGTGATAATGAGGAATAAAAAGGTAATTTCTTTAGGTACACTAATTCACTTAATTAGTCATACATTCTTCTCTTTAGGATACTACTAGTAATATCTAAATAAACGTGACAAAAATATTTAAATATGCCTAATATTATAAAATTAAACGTTCATTTAAAAAAAAAACTATTTGTTGGCTACACTCTCAAATAAAGTGGATTATGCGTACATGCACTTTTTTCAATCTTTATTTTTTTTTTATTTATTTAAATGCCCAATGGGCTTTTACATGTATAATAATAATTGGATAATTTTTAGAGCAACGGTATAGTGAAAAATAACCTTAATAGGCCACTTGCATGGATTTCATAACGACTTGGAAAAAATCATGTGGATAGATCTTTTTACTAAGATTAAGAAAAAGTTAGTAAAATTGTTTAGAAATGTACAGTTTTTGTTATTTTTAAATAAATAAATCCATTATTTAGGCTCGTGACGTCACTACATGAAAATGTCCCGTTTCCGAAAATGTTCCTATTATTTTTTAAAAATTCCACACTGATTTATTTTTTTATATGGCAATACTTTGATTTCAGGCGAATTTTTGAATTCGTTCACTAGATTTATTGTTTGTTCTCTGCGAACTTATCATTTGGTTTCACTTTTTGACAGATGTTCTGAAGAGAACCCCGTACTTTTAATGATCTACGGGGTTCTCTTCAGAACGTGCAGATGATGTCGGTACGTGTTTTAGAGGTATAATGATTATGGTGCTGATTTTAACAAAATTAAATATTATAATATTCTTATTATTATTATAATTTACAAGTACAAGTATATTACATTGAATTTAGTAATATAAACGCTGTTCATTATAATGATTTATGGTCAATAAGATGGATCAAGGAAAAAAAATATTTATGAGATGTAATATTTTTGGTATGCCTCGTTATTCTCCTGTGCAATTCGTGTGGAAAACGTTATTTTTTTTTAAAATGATTTTCGGCTATGTAATTATCGTTTTTTCACACCTATAAAATTATGTCCCGTCTTTCCGGTTTATAAAAAATGGTCTGATTTATCGGATTGAAATTTTCAAAAAATCCTCAGGGTTTCAAAAATTTGATTAAAAAAAAAAAAAAATGCAGAATGTCTTAGAATATTTCCCTAAACCGGAAAAAAATTTAAAAAAATGTGATGCAAGTGGCCTATTGCGCTGTTCAACTAATGAAAGTTAAGATATCTTAAAATCTTAAATCTTAAAAAATGAAACATGTTACAATGTTACTTTTCCTCCATTAAAAGCATTTGCTTGTGGATGGAGGAGCTTGTGGATACATTTTAAATATGTACATGTACAATTTACACAGTCAGGTGTTTCACATAATATATGTAAAGGAAATATATTCCATTTGAATTTGAATCCTGTAGTGTCAGTTAGAATGCAATTATCAATTGTCACTTATTCTTAATTATTATTATTAATTGTAAAACTAACGTTTTTAAGACAAGATTTTTTATGCATAGCACAAAGGGTAACAATTATTATAAGCAATAATTATCAGCCTGAAACACTCATCCACATTGAAAAATCTTCCGAGAAAAGATACATGACGCCAACGGGACTTGAACCCGTGTCCTCTCGATTGCCGGTCGATTGCTCTGACCACTGAGCTATGGCGGCTTATCTCGTACCCGCCAAATGATTCAATATATGCTAGTGTTTCATTCATTGTTGTTACCCTTTGTGCTATGCATAAAAAATCTTGTCTTAAAAACGTTAGTTTTACAATTAAAAATAATAATTAATATTTGACAAGTTTAAGTATTTCCCCAATAAATGAAGACATAATTTGTCTCGACGCCACCTAGCGAGGGATTTAACACTTACAATGTTTCTCTCGCAAAAATAAAGTTGGTTGTTTTCAGGTGGAAAAAATATAATAAGCAGTAATTGTTGAATGAAACACTAGCGTATATTGAATCATTTGGCGGGTACGAGATAAGCCGCCATAGCTCAGTGGTCAGAGCAATCGACCGGCAATCGAGAGGACACGGGTTCAAGTCCCGTTGGCGTCATGTATCTTTTCTCGGAAGATTTTTCAATGTGGATGAGTGTTTCAGGCTGATAATTATTGCTTATAATAATTGTTACCCTTTGTGCTATGCATAAAAAATCTTGTCTTAAAAACGTTAGTTTTACAATTAAAAATAATAATTAATATTTGACAAGTTTAAGTATTTCCCCAATAAATGAAGACATAATTTGTCTCGACGCCACCTAGCGAGGGATTTAACACTTACAATGTTTCTCTCGCAAAAATAAAGTTGGTTGTTTTCAGGTGGAAAAAATATAATAAGCAGTAATTGTTGAATGAAACACTAGCATATATTGAATCATTTGGCGGGTACGAGATAAGCCGCCATAGCTCAGTGGTCAGAGCAATCGACCGGCAATCGAGAGGACACGGGTTCAAGTCCCGTTGGCGTCATGTATCTTTTCTCGGAAGATTTTTCAATGTGGATGAGTGTTTCAGGCTGATAATTATTGCTTATAATAATTGTTACACTTATTCTTAGGCTATATCTAATTTTAATATTTACAAATAGATACATTGCAGTTAAAAGCACTGGATATTGCATTATTTCACATTTCCTGCTCTTCTTTTTTTTAATTTTCTTTATTCATTGCGTTGTTTGACATAATGGGAGGATTTTTCGACCACAGTGCTAATAACGTGACTGTGGTGTGGTGTTCGATTTTATAAACAGTGCAATAACATACGAAATGCGAAAAAATATAAAAGAAAATAAATTAATATAAAAGATTATAAAATGACAACATTAATGTAAAAAAAAATAATGTAAATGGATATAAAAGGGTATGAAAAAATATAGTAGAAAGTAGAAGAAAATAAAACGTATAGTATATGAAAGAATATAAAAAGTATGTTATTTAAAAATATATAAAGTCAAAGTACCTAAGTACTATCGAGTAAGCAAATTAGAAAGGTTTATCGTAATGATTATATTTTATATGTGCATTTGAGTCACATTGATAAGTACATTACTGTTGATATAAGATACAAAAAAAATTAAAGCACACAAGTAGGTCCATACATAAATGTTATAACAAAATTTATCAAACATAATAACAAACTGATACCTACAGTTAAGGATTATTGGATGTTTGTCTGCGTGTGAGCTATTTATGGGAGCAATATTAGTAAAATGAATAATAGTAATATTTCGCTGATTTATATTAATTTATTTACGCCTATTTAGGCTTTTACATATATATATATAACAATATTTACAAAATTATACTCGTAAATAGTGCAGGAAAAGACTGTTAAAAAAATACTTGCACAAAAATAAATATAAAGTAAAAATATTTTTGAATTTGATCCACACAGTAGGTATAAAGTATAAAAAATCCAAAATAGTTTTTTTTTCTTTCAGCCGACAAAATACTGTTACTGTATTAGTCAATTTAAATAGTTATATCAAAATATTACCCCACTTGATGAAAAATCTTCAATAATGTATGCTTATATATTAAAATTGATGTACTAAGTATGTATATCAACAACATCGGAGTATTTGTTTCCTAGCTGTTGAATCCGTCGCATAGGAGTGTAATTTTGGGACGTTGATGTAGAATTGCTACAATAATATTGCAGGTATTGTCTTGTAACTGACCTGCTTGGAGTATGAAAAGAGATTACAAATAATAAATCAGAGTTATCAAACATTGAATTAATGATTTTATACAAACAGGTTAAATCGGTAATGATTCTACGATAAGATAATTTTATTATACAGCGCCGTTTTTGGGAAAAATCACTTATAGGATGCTGTACAAATCAATATGTAAAAAAAAATATTTCTGACTTAGGTACATACACTTAAATGTTCCAACTTTGCAAGAATGTTGGTAAATGAGGTTTTTGGGAAAAGCGATAGTACCTACCTCTCTCTTTGTTAGATAAACCTGATCCACAGACATTATAATATTTTCGTCTGTGACCTATAAAAGACTTAACAAATCTCACCTCAACGTGATATGAACTTCATAAAATTATTTTTTAACTATTAATAATATATCTACTCGTAGATGGGTCGGTAAGCAATCTGTACAATTAATTTAACCTGATTCTGCCATGTGGCAATAACCTCAGCATGATGCTCAGCGTCACAGAAACAGGTCATTATTCTCCCTTCTAATCCGCCAAATCCCTCAATTTATGCACGGGCCACAGAAGCGTAGGAGATGTACTACAGCCTTACGGAGTACAGCCTTGAACACTGAGCAGCCAGCAGTCCAAATTACGTAAAGGGTCCGAGTATGTAGATTAGCGTTAGATCGGTTTGCCGACTGTACCTGCTTAATACTTGCCCACTTCAGGCCATGACGAATTTATTGCTAGATTTAAACGCTTTCGTATTTGCCTTATGTGAGTAGGATAATATTACAATCTTATCATAATTTTAATAAAATATTAATTTGGTCAACTTAACTCTTGGTGTGTTGAAACATCTAACATGGATATCTGACTTTTGTACAGGTAGCGTGCCGACAAATCCACCGTCGATTAATCAGTAGTTCAGTGTTTTATCTGGATTTGTAACATAATTGCATACTAAAATATTATTTATTCGCCTTAAATACAAGGAAATAAAGTATCAGAAAACTATTCTATACTCTCTCTTCATTGCATGCAAATATATTAATTTTGTCTTAGATTTTTACATTTGTGAAATTGAAATAATATTTCCAATTTTTAAAGCCAGGTACTGTACCTATTTATTTGAAGGGAAGCCTCAAATATTTATTTTTATTATGAGGATCACTTACACCGCTTTTTTAAAAAATATTATTAAAATAAAATATTTTCGTGTTTCTTTAGTACATTTTTTTAATAATATCGCAGAGAAAGAAAAATACACAAGAAAAACATATATTTCTTTTTTGAAATGTATAAACAATTGTTTGATGAGATGGAACAAATTACATAACTTTAGTTGTTAAGGTACACTTATAGGATGGCATGCCAAGCGTTATTACAGAGCCATTTAATTATATAAAAGGCGTTTTACATTGATTATATATTTTTGTTGTAGCCTTTTCTAAAAAATGTCTAACATTTCAAACCCAATTTCTAAAAGATTAAATGATAGGTCATTTCAAGAATGTAGGCCAAGCGCATCGATTAATCAGTACTTGTTGATGATACTCCTTTCAAAATATCTTAGATATTAAAATAGAGAGAAGGGGAAGAGTAAAATTACGTACCTTAATTTAAATGTATTCACCAACCATGATTAAAGCCATTTGAATGTATTTCTATTCCAACAACTAATATTGGAATCCCTCGCTAGGGCGGAACAACGGACAATTACTACCTACCTACTCCGGATTTGCATTTTGAAAGACTGAAGACACTGCGAAATATTCACAAGGGATAATAAGAATGAAGGTCATTATTGTCATTAATATTAACAAAGAAAAATGGTCATCTCCAGATAGGTACCTACTATTAACAAAGGAGAACCATCCTAAAATCATTTCTGTGGCTTTTTATGACGCAACACCAAACAAATCAGCGCAATTTTTGGAAATAACAGGTAAACTGTATTATTTAGATTAAATGGAAGGTTATTTGAACGTGGACCAAGCACATAGATGGATCATTACTTCTAGATGCACAATATTGACATCCTTATAAAATGTCTGATTTTACGATTTTTTATAGTGTTTACATACGTACTTCGTGTTGAAACATCTTCGGGCTATCATTTTCAAAAGAGACAAACAATGTCGAACGATGCTGAGAGCCGGAAAAAAATAGGAAATTAACGAAACCCATACGAGTATTATACGGTAAACTATACTTGAAAATATTTTTAACTCCAACCCATAGAACATGAAGATAACCTCATTCTCATACAAACCTCAACGATGTCTGCATTTGATGACCTCACACACAAACCTCTTCGATGTCTGCATTTGGTTCGTAGTTAAAAATAATATCTTTAACTTTTTAATGTTTTCTTGCTATAGTAATCCCAGAAACAGAATACAGATACATGACGTCATTGTTCTAGTATCATCTGTCTTTTTCGTTTTCGTTTTCATACAACACCTGAGAAGAAGGAGGACGATCGTCGATAACGTGGGTACGTAAAACCTCTTTCTGGGACTATTATACAATATTATTCACAATAGTCTTCATAGCAACATCACAAGTAGGTGTTGTTAGGTAATAGGTACAAAAAAACTCATTCGATACCAATCTATGTAACCGCAAAACCTGCAAACCATTAATTAATACAATTTTATTATAAAACCTGACTGTTTACAGTAAAAGAATTATGCACGAGCCTCATTTGGTGTTTTTTGGTGCCGTTTACGCTCGAATATGCAAGAAAGATACGGCCGATACCAATCTTAAGTTAACCTTGACACAAATGAGATGAGGCTTCGCTAATGATCAAAGATACAGATCATCCCGTGGGAGATACAAGAACACCTGCGGAAAGTCCATGAACGTGAACGGAATTACAGTTATTATTATTTATCTTGCAAAAGATGCTATCCTGGTTTATTAACCAATTTTATTAAAATTGGACTGACATTTAATATAATGAGTTAATAAATTTAGATATTTGAACGGAAATGAAAGTTGTTTTACCGTTCTAAAAGAAAGATCATAAGTTAAAGACAAAATACCTGCCTTCCTATCCGGATAGATATTTCTTTAGGTAGATGTGTGGATTTTTTTATCGCATAATGTCTTCGACCAAGTACTGGTCGAAGCATAATGTTCATCTCGTACAATGTATATTAACTTATTTTTACCTACATAATATAAATACGTAGGTACACGGTACACCATGTAATTTTTGTGTGAAAGATGTTTTCATTTCCGAGATTTTAAACATAGATGAAAGCAGTTTAGGTATAATAGATCTATGACTTTTTCGATTTTGTCTATTTTTTTAAGGCCCTGAGGAAAATAATTTCCCTTGGGGCCTATGTCATCATTAAATGCTCTGTGGAATTTTTTTAAGGAAGGGAAGATCTGGGAAAGAAAAATGCATGAGGGGTGGGTAGGAATCTTGGGATCATTGTGTCCAGGAGTGATGGACTTATGGAACCATCCTTCTCATTGCGGTGCAATGCTATGGATCGAGAGAGTCCTGTTGAAGAGGTCAAAAGGTCCCCCTTAATCAGTCTCTACAAATCCGGCCTGTCACACAAACCTGGACATTCCTCACCCCAATGAACCCGGGCACCTCTGCTAAGTCACCAAACTTAGTGAACACTTGGGGTGACCTATGTCAGCGGTATTGGTTATCCAATAAATGATTCGGCGTAATAAGGGGCGGCGGCACGAATTGCGCATTAAATAATTTGAAAAATATTGTATGTTTATAATATTATATACCTATTACCTACTCATAGAGACAATAATTATTTAATCTAAAATGATTGTTACTTAAAAACATTCCAAATATCAGTTTAAAAACGACACATTTGTTTCAATAACAAAATCTTTCATTTTCTTCCGTAGACACAACTTTTCTATCTTTATGGGCTGCACTCACTGGGTGATAGGTTTTAAATATAGGTATTATAGATACGAGTAGGTACGTAATATCATGTTCGATATAATCATTTCAGTTTTTAACTTTCGTAGTGCGAATTTTGCATAAATTAATAGGAATTAATAATAATATTAGATACCTACCTTTATCAGATTCAAACAAAAATCAATATCTTCCTACCATCTAGATATGCAGAGTGTTAAGTGCTCTCCACACCATACAAAGTTTTAAAGTTTTTGTTTTATAATAAAAAAAGTTTATTTTTTTTTAAGTTGAATAAAAAACCTCAAAAATGTCAGACTAAAATATCATTTACATTTTTTACTCCAAATAACGCCTGTTTTGGAGTTTTTAGTTTTTGTAGAAATTTGCACCGAATCACTGATAAATCAATTACGTCCCATAGTACGCCACGTACACCCTGTATAATTTAAATAATATCTCTATTTCAAAAAATAAACAATTGTTACCTATATGAATTTATGTTTAGTACTGATTTTGTAAGGAGGTGCCTCATTTAAAATAGCTCAGGTATTATTTTTACGTTACTGGCTGATAAGCATTAATGATTTAGTAGGTACCTACCTACACATTAAACAATTTTTCAAATTTCCTAGATATATAAAAAATGCTCATGAGTTTATTCCACCGCAATAATCATGTTTTGGGTTCTGTAGTGAGTGCTGTAGTGTTTTGTTTTTCGTGTAGTTTCCGCTTTCTTTAAGGCGATCCAAAAATCGAAATCGGAATTCACGCCCCTTTATGGGGGAAGTTTGAAAATACTTAAGGAAAAGCTTTTGGAAAGGTTGGAAAAGGTATTTGAGAAAAAAAAATTACATCTTGATTTCGTAAAAACCTGTAAAAAACGTTAACTCCCTTTTTACGTATTGTTTATTGTAATAAAACGGAAATTTAAAATTGATTTCAAGAAATCAAGCGACGCGGAGTCACGCGTCCATCTCCCGCTCCGTTCGGGGCGTGACTGATACGAAGGAGGTTTGGCGACTGTGGCGTGGACATTAGTTCTTCGGTGGACGCCATAAGGTTCACTTTGAAAAACCGAATTCGTCGACTAGAGGCCGTATTGTAAAATAACAACGCGAAAATGCATATTTTATTTTTTTTTGGGAAGACCGGGTGTAAATATCAACTTTTTTTTGCGATTATTATAAAATAAACAGAATTTGCCACATTATACAATAAAACCAAATCCGAAAAGGGGTTAATAAATAGGAGAGTTTGGACTTGAAAGTGTGTTTTTTAGACCTTATACTTTATTTTTTTATAGGCTTATTAAAAGACTTATAAAAAAAATGACCGATATTTTTAAGGGCCAAGGTATGGTCTACACGCAGTATTTAATTGAAGCATCTATAATACTTCTAAGCGATCAAATTTTCAAAACAAAAACATATATCCCTACAGATGGCAGTTAAGTATAACACCAGAAGAGTATACAATCTATTCAATTTAAATAAAATTGGAAACTAGAGATACAACATTATTAACTTTAACTCTCTTTACCTACTCTCTCTATCCACCAATCGAATTGTTAAATGATGTACTTATATTTTTCATCCTTACTTCAAAAGTACACGGTTACATGGGAGGCGTCTACTAATATCTACAGGAATTCCAAAAACTGAAAAAATCGAACTAATATCTATGAATATCAAAGTGTTGACGAATATCTACAGCTCAAACTGTTGACTAATATCTATGACAACCAAAGTGTTGACGAATATCTGCAGTACTGGCAGAGGTTGGATTTGCAATTATGTATAGCATATTGGAATAACGTAATATTGCGTATGCAGTTTAAAAAACTTAATTTATGTAAGTATGTATGTAAAAATCCCTGATATCGGACTATTAGACACATTTAGCTGATTAGTCCAACCTACGCTCGGTAGATATTAGTTCAACCTACGCTCTGTAGATATTAGTCAACACTCTGAAGTTCGTAGATATTAGTTCAACATATGAGCTGTAGATATTCGTCAGACATACAGGCTGTAGATATTAGTAACTTGAGTCGTTACATGTCACACACCAAAAATAATAATATATCTTCAACAACTGGGGGCGGATGACTCAACAACTGAAGGCAATGTGTTTAATGGATTTTTAACCCCTTCATTGCTGACTCATAAATTTAAAATCATCCCCGTCAGTGTATTTCCGCTGAGAAATTAACAAGCTGTTAACCCTGGCATCTGTAATTTTAAAAGATTATCTCACTTAAGTTCTTAAGTAAATCTCAACCCATCAATTAAATTAAATAAATGTCCCGAATGCGTGATAAAGGCATCGTCACGAATGATCCTTTTTGCGCATCTGATTTAGCGCATCGGCATCCATATTGAAATTCACGAAGGATCTAACTAAACCTATATCTTAATTAGTTCGTTCCCTACTTATTATCAAATATTTTATCCATGTAAGAAAATCTCTAGCCGCAAACACCAACCTAACTAAAAATCTGCCACCCAAATAGGGGCCTCACTTCAAAAGTTCATCATCATTCAAGCTTTTATGCCTCAAGTCAATATACCATGATTGTCTGTTTTTTACATGGTGCTTTTTAGCTGCTTTTAGGTATTGGTTTAGGTAAAGTTAAGCAACTTAATTAATATATCGGTGCACCTCACGTTGGTCGGTGGTCGGTTTATTTTTGCAAAACGATAGATGAACGATTTTAAGACATGCTTAAAGGTATATCTTACTACAAATAAGCATTTTAATTAGATCACGTTGTTATCTTATTATGAGAGGAGAATCACAGCGCAGGAGCTAGACTTAATTACAAAATGTACCTGCATTTTCCTAAAAGAGTTTGTAAGTAATTGGCTACAATAGAGAACTCCAGTCCAATTATTTAATTTTTTTTAATGAATAATGACCTTCTAACTTAAAAAACTGCATGTTTACTTTTATTTTTAGAGTTAGTTTTAATAGTTAAAATAATTGTCAAAGTTTTAATTTTTCAAGACCCCCCGAAAACCACCGTATGTAGGTGAATCGTGTGACATCATCACTCCTGAAAAGTTACTATAGGATAGAGCAATCAGCTGATCAACTGCCGCCATTTTGAATTCCGTTGTTCGAAGTATTCTCCCTAGAAGTAGCATTACTATTTTTTTTGTGCAGTACTTTTTGAATATTTTCAATAACAGAGATAAACTTATAAGAGATACCTTTATTTTTGAAACATTATTTAGGCCTAAATAATTTTTCTAATAAACACAACAACTAAATCTCCATAAACAGTATGTAAATAAACGAATAAATTAATACGATGGCTTGTGTCATATCATACATTCCCATACAATGACTTTACGGTGAAGTCACGACACGTCGAACAGTGACGTCACCACTAAACATTTCAATAATGCCAAACTAACGGCGTGTTCCTACGACCCGATTAAAAATGGACTTTTTAATATATTTTTTAAAAACTCTGCGTTTAAAATTATTAATAAAACTAATATATTCAGAATCAGCATTTATTGGTCTATATGAACATATTTTTTTAAAGCGATAATTTTTTTCACTGGAGTTCCTTATTTTGCCAATTTATAAATGGGCTGGACATTTTCAATACGCCTAAGTTATTTTTAAAATACTTTGTATCAGTTGAATAATTGTGCTCTCTCTTGCTATGGTTAAATTGCTTCCATGACAATTCAGAATCAACTAAACACAACACCTCAATTCGGGAGGCGGGAATGGGTACCACCGCCCCAGGAACCTTTATTGGATAAACAATACCTCTGCCATAGACCACCCCAATGATTTAGCATGGGTGCCCAGGTTTATAGGGTGAGATTTGTCTAGGTCTTGGAGGCGGATGACCAGGACATTCTGAACCCCAGATTCCTACCCACAGAACTCTCCTCTTCTTCCTTTCCTTAAAAAACCCCCACACAGCATCCCCAAAGCTGACATAGGCCCTGAGGGAAATTATTTTCCTCAGGGCCTCCTGTGTGGATCTCATGTAAAAAAAACCTCTTTGAAAAGTCATTAAAAGCTTTCAAAAAAATATAGCTTATAAGCTAACCTGACATATACTATTTAACCAATGTTTAATATATTTTTCATGCCTTTACCTAATTACTTTTTATAGAAGGTGTTGAGAATTCATTCTGAGTTGTCCGGTCACTGGTGAACTACTTCTCTGGATTTGCATTTTGAATGACTGAAGACACTACGAAATCTTCACAAGAGATAAGAATGATGAAGGTTATTATTGCCATTAATGTTAACAAAGAAAAAGCATTATCTCCAGGTATGAACTAATAAAGAAGAAGAACAATCCTAAAATCATTTCTGTGGCTTTTTATGACGCAACGCCAAACAATTTAGCACGGTTTTTGCAAAGAACAGGTAAACTGTGTTATTTCTTTGTTGCGAAAAGTTTTAATGTTTCATATTTCAAATAAGTCCTCTTTTGCCTGCATTAGACCCACCATAAATCAAAATATCATAACTGCACGAAATTTGAGGGTAAAATATTGCGGTATTTCTTCTCAACAAGCCATTGCTGTTTTCCAAGGTCATTTTAGTACAAAACTTACCTGTTAAAATATGCAGAATTTACACCTCAATTGCACAACTTAACGAACAATGGTGAGACATTAGTGACTGCATTCAACATCTATGTGATTTACATACCGAAGACAACTATTGTTTAGCTGTGCAGATATTTCAACAGTCTCATTTGAGGAGGCGAGTATGGGTACCGCCGCCCCGGGAACCATTTAATGGATAACCAACACCCCTGTCATGGGTCACCCCAAGTGGTTCGCTACGTTTGGTGACTTAAGTTAGTGAGGTTTGTTTGAGTCTTGGCAGGAGTTATGCCTGCCTCTAGTGCGTTGCGGGCCGGATCGAGAGAGAATGGTAGAGGGAGACCTTTTGAACTCTCCAGCCTGACTCTCTCAACCCATCGCCTTGCAGTCGGAGGGATGAATTCATAAGTCTGACATTCCTGGACACATTGACCCTCAGATTCCTACCTCATTCCTTATCCTTCGCAGAACTTCTTCTCCTTCTTTTCCCTGATAAAACCTCCACACAGCATCTCCAAAGATGACACAGGCCATAAGAGATTTTTTTTTCTCAGGGCCCCCGTGTGGAGCTTATTGTTACTTTTTTTTTAAATTCTTTATTTATTGCTTTATTAATTACGCAATTTGAGGATTTTTTGACCACCATGCAGGGCACGTGCCCGTGTTGTGGTGGTCTTAAATAAGGTCTTAGTTTAGGTTAAATAAAAGTTTAAAAAATATAGTGATGACCAAAAGATGTCTGTCAAGTAATACTACCTATTTGTCTATTTTAATTTTAAAGAAACTCATTATTTTACTAATATCTACAGCCTGTATGAATATCTACAGCTCATATGTTGAACTAATATCTACGAACTTCAGAGTGTTGACTAATATCTACAGAGCTAAGGTCGGACGAATATCTATGACGGTCCCAGTGTTGACTAATATCTACAGAGCGTAGGTTGAACTGATATCTACAGAGCGTAGGTTGGACTAATCAGCTAAATGTGTCCAATAGTCCGATATTAGGGATTTTTACATACATACTTACATAAATTAAGTTTTTTAAACTGCATACGCAATATTAGGTACGTTATTCCAATATGCTATACATTATTACAAATCCAACCTCTGCCAGTGCTGTAGATATTCGTCAACACTTTGGTTCTCATAGGTATTAGTCAGCAGTTTGAGCTGTAGATATTCGTCAACACTTTGGTTCTCATAGATATTAGTCAACAGTTTGAGCTGTAGATATTCGTCAACACTTTGGTTCTCATAGATATTAGTTCGATTTTTTCAGTTTTTGGAATTCCTGTAGATATTAGTAGACGCCTCCTTATTTTTCTCCTCCGGCGCAAAAAATGGATGCTCCTCATTGTAATTGTAATTAATTGTAATTTTTTAATAATAAATTGTACATTAGTGCCCTGCACTTCTGAATATTTTCTTTAATTTGCGAATCTTAATTATATATAAATATTTCATTTCTGTACCTGTGATTCGTGCAAAGGTATGAACAAAATAGCAGCACGGAGAGTAAACTCGATAAGTTATCAAGAAACATTCAACTATTATGTCCAACCTCCTCGTGCTGTGGGATTTGTCATTATCGGCTTGTCTTTCTGGTGACTTGCAGGCGATAAATTCATTTTAATTTGAAATATATGCTTCACAGTGCGCAGTGCACAGCAGAGCAGAGGTGAGAATTTGCTGGTTTATGAACAAGTTATTTTAATTACCTAACCTAACTGAGTTATGTGGTAGGAAATGCTTTACTCGGCATGTAAAATAATTATTAATTGTGGTAACTAATTTATTTACTCACTTAATTAATAAGTCGACGTGCATTGATATTTTCCGATTGATTTTGATTTAAAAATAAATGATTTTCAGAAAATACAATCTTTCATTTTTAAAGGTTATTCCCATCAATGTAATATATCATTGAAGAAAAACATTTTTTCCAATAAAAAAGGTAGTTGCTCTTTTGATTTGCTAAAATTGGTCGAAGATAATATTGTAATTTCTAAAATTTGAAAATATGATATTGTCAATTATAACGGTTTGACAGAAGGTGGCTAATTTGGTAAAAGCGCACGTCCCGGTTAGACGAGAGATTCTGGGTTTGAGTCCCGATGCGACCATTATCTTTTTCTGTTTTTCTGTGTCTTGTTCTCTTTCATATTTTCGTTTAGATTATTATTGTTATCTTCTTCTTCAATGATATATTAAATTGATGGGAATAACCTTCAAAAGTTATAAAATTATTGAGTGTTTTTCTTATAAATAATGGAATATTCATTTGGACTTTTATAAAAAGTCAATTCTTTCATATGGATAAATTCGGATATATTTATCCGAGACGCTATCCAGGTTACAAACCAAATCTTAGAATGATTGTTTCCAATAAAAAGGGTAGTTGCCCGTAATATGGAAAAAGAATTAGTTGAAGATAATGTTGTTAATTCTAGAATTTGAAATATGAGATTGACAAATATGATGGTTTGACAGAAGGTGACAATAGCGAATTTGGTTAACGCGCACGTCCCGGTTAGACGAGAGGTCTGGGTTCAAGTCTCATTGTCTTTTTATATTTTTCTGTGTTTTGTTCTCTATCATATTTTCGTTTATATTATTATTGTTGCATTCTTCTTCTATGATACAATTTCACTCCCTTTATCTACTTTTTCAGGTCGAAGGCTCATCTATATAAAGGTAAGTGCTCTAATTAATTATTTGTAGTAAATTATGTT
This sequence comes from Limnephilus marmoratus, assembly GCA_917880885.1. Taxonomy (NCBI): domain Eukaryota; kingdom Metazoa; phylum Arthropoda; class Insecta; order Trichoptera; family Limnephilidae; genus Limnephilus; species Limnephilus marmoratus. The sequence continues at coordinate 47,460,598 of OU862923.1, forward strand.
GTCTATGAAATTTGTGCTGAAAATAATTTTATTCCATCATAAATCTTTTTTTCATCTACGTTCGGGTTTATTTTAATTTTAAGGGCTTTAATTTTTTTTGTTTAAAACAATATTAATAAACACCAACTAATCCCATGAAAGGAATAAATACGCTAGTTTGTCCTGGCACAGAACAATTTGCTTCTTATGAATAAATTCAATTCAAGACAATTTGTCATATGATTTTGATTCACTGGATCGAACCAATTCTTCCTGGGCATCTCTGATTTGTGAATATGGATTAGTACCTATTTTATGTATCATTACATTGTATCGTACAGGTTACTTACGGAAGAATTAAAAATTACTCACCACCTTCTCACTTCTTCATACTGCGGTTTCTCCTTTTTGGTAAATAGGTAGAATAGTATTGGGTAATTTATTACGAAGCCATAGTTCAAATCAAAGTTAAAATGTTGTCTTAAATTTAGCCACCTCTGGTCTGAAGCCAGAAAATAATTTAAAAAATCCTTGACTCTCTGCAGAAACGGGCGGTCTCTTTGATAGATTAACTTATCATCACCATTCTCTTATTTACCTTCCGAACACAGACGTCGCCTTGGGTTGGAACACTGGCCTTCTTCTTCTTCTTTGTGTGCCCTATCAGGTTCCCCCGACGTTGGCGATCACTCTCTGTCTTGCGCTGCCCGGAATAGCTCCTCCACACTTCTGATGCCGGTCCACTCTCGTATATTTCACAGCCAAGATATTTGTCTCCTACCAGGCCGTCGGCGACCCTCCATACTGACCTTACTCTACCAATATTTTAATGATTGATGCACCGAGGAATTAGCGTCATTGAGACCTTTTATGTCATTTTTACAACTCATTCTTGAGTTCATCAGCACGGCTGTGGAATGATTTTCCGGCCTCTGTGTTTCCTTCCTCCTAAAATACAAAACTCTTAAAGATCTAGGTTCATTCCTTCCTGTCCCCAAAAATAACGTTAACGTTAACGTAAGTTTTAACGTAAAATTGATAAACCGGAATAAAATGTTTTCTAAACCTGCCATTAAATGCTTTGAAAAAGCTATTGCTTGTCTGTGGGTTCTGCATAAATCTAAGACGGAATCTAAAACTGTCTTCGGCGAGATGTCGCAACACTCCCGCAGATTGCGCGAGCACCTCTCGGCAGCAGGAATGCCCTGATCCTCCCAGCTTGGTGACCGTCTCACCAACTCCCCGCGGTGCAGCTTAACTGCGTTCTATCACGCAGGACTGGGCGAATGGTTTCGTCGATTGCAACTGACAATTTAGCTGGAAGCATAGAGATTTAATAATTATTCGTATACCCATTAGAATAAAAACATTAGAGTGAAATAAAAAAAAGAATAGTGCAAAACTTGTTTAGACCCAAACATACTTCTCTAAACACATCGAAAACCAAATTCACAACGTACCTACAGTATACATAGAACGGGACAGCCAAAAAACAATGCAAACACAATAAAAATGCACGAATGTTTAAACATCAACATCTGTGATTGTCCCACTCTAGAAAAAAAAGACCAAATAAAATATTTGGGAATCATAAATGACCATAACCTTAGATGGATACATCATGTCAAAAAAATTACAAATAAACTCCACAAAACAAAACACATTTTTCTAAACATAAGAAACATATAACTAAAACAAAAAGTTAAACAATATACTTTGCACTTTGTCAATCCATATATCATTATATCAGATGGAATCATTGTTTATAATATGTGACATTTGGAACAATTTTTTAGTCATTGAAGTATCCGTGCAATTATTAACACCTATATTTATCTCAGTGCTTTTTTTTTAATTTTTCTTAATTCATTGCATATTATGGTTACATTATTTGTGGATTTTGCTAGGCTGGTGCCGTGTTATACTTTCGTGCAATTTAATTTACCTCTGTGCAATTATCAACTCCGTTGGTGATATCTCGATGACTTTAATGTCGATTCATACGGAAACTTCAATCATCAATCAGGTAACCCCTTTGTGCCATAACATCGATTCTTACGGAAACTTAGGCAGTGAACAACTAAGTGCGGATTATTCCAATCTTTTACGGAAATGTGTGCAGCGATCAACCTATTTATCCCTTGGTCTCATAATATCTAATCTCACAAAAACGTGCTGTTAAAAATTAAGGTAAGTCAGTTTCCTTCCCAATGTCAGCTATTCACCAATTATTCCCATAGTTGTGTCATTTTGAAAAACTATAGTTCATTGATTCGCAGGCAAATATATCTGCGACAACAGTTCGTTTGCGTTGAATCGTATTGAGCAACTGCTAAGTAGTCGTAAACAATTTCCATCGATTGATATCGATCACCCCTTTTACGAGTCCAAAGAATCGTCCTCAAAGTTTAAAATAAGTTAAACTCTTGGAAACATCTACCTATCCAAACATCCTCCCATTAATTAAGACACATCTCATTGCGTGTAGGGCTGAGCGTGACACAAAGTGACACACGTGGCATCAGAATCTGCATTCTCCATCGCTGATTGTATCTCAGTCAAGTTCCTCTCCTGCCAACCACGGTGTCGGGGGAAGCGGCCTGTGCATCGTGTGGAAGCCTGCCACTGAGCAAGTACAGCCTTAAATATGTTCATGTGCAACTAGTTCATGTTGCTACGTTCACGTGCACAGGTGAACGTGAACAGATGTAATATATTATGTTGTTGGAAGATAAGACGTAAAGTTGGGGAACGAGGAAATAGGCCAACCGTGAAAAGAAACCTTACCTAACCCTGGATAGCTAACATTCGTCCAAACGAGGAACATCGCATTCAAATTTACCTCTGTCTTTTGGATGCTTCTGCGTAGGCATAGAGTATAGTATCAACTTATTGACCGCTTGAGTAAATTCTTTTGTTTTTGAGATAGGTAGATACCTACTGACTATTCGTATTTTTCGTATGGTTAGTTGTTAGTTCACTGGTTTAGTCCAACTTTTTGTCGCCAAATAATAAGTTATTTGATTGTACTCATTGATTTATATTTTTATCTTCACGATGTCAAAGAAAAAAGGGAACTTTTCCCAATTTCACATCAAAAAAGTCGTGCCAATTTAGATTTATGATGTAGAACTGTATTTTGTTATTATATTATTTAAATTATAGCCTCATCATTCTACACAGAGTATTAAGGGACGCAGTTGAATTATTTTAACCACTGATTCCTGACATTATTTGGAGTAAATATGAGAATATTATTTTGGTCTCCGGTGACAATTTCGACTCTCAATATTTTAATTTTATTTTGAATGAAAACATAGAAAACCAGGTAACACGTATGTATGTATATTTATTTTGACAAAACTATTCTGTATTCAAATTTTATGCTAAGTGAAATCACAAATCTAAAATTTTTTTTTCATTGGGAAATTGGGAAAAGTTGCATTTTTCTTCAACATCGTGAAGAGAAAAATATAAATCAACGACGACAATTGAATTTCTTATATTTTTTGTACGACAATAAGTTGAACTAACCATCCGAGTTGTCAGTAGTTTCTCAAAAACAAAATAACTTACAACTACGGATAAAGCTATACGTCGAGAAAATAAAGCTTCAACAAGTTATTTAGTATGAGGGAGCGGGAGACAGAACGAGAGATAAAAGGCGTCAAGTCGAAGTAGCGAGTCAGTCTTTATTGTGCTACGTAGCGATAGTCAATGAGCCAAGGGCGTAGACGGAAGAGCAGACAGTGATGGTGCGCTGTAAGATGTGATGATGGTCAGGAAGCTGCAGTGGTGAAGATAACGTCTCTTCAGATCACTAGAGTGGTAGATGCTGACCAGTTCCAGGCGGTCGCTCTACGTCATGAGGACGGAGATGACGGCTGTGACTTCGGTGAGCTGGAGTCACACGCAGGGCAGGAAGAAGACCTTGTGAGGCGATGAGGAGAATCTCAGCGGCAGCGAAACGTGACAGGCTTCGGATTGCCGGAGATCGAGTTACATCCCGAACAGAAAGCACGGGGGCTTTGCGGGAGAAGACATCTCAAGTCGTGGTGCGGCGGACCGGACTGCGAGACAGCGGTGGTGGATGAGAGCCTCGAAGGTGTTACGGAGAGTCCGAGATGCTGCGCTGGAGAATGCGTGTAAATCACATAGCGTCTGTATAACGTCTAGACGGTTCCTCGCTGGCGGGCAAGCGCTGACTGACGGATCGGGACTGACTGAGCTAGCGCCGAGTTTAGTCGCTTTATATATACCAGCGCGACCGGAGGAGTAATGTTCCATTCGCCGGCAATGTGCACACTGGAAGGTACTGGAACATACGCGATGCTGAATATTTAGGCGGCTTATTAAATCTAGACCTTTCTAGGCGGTGGCGATATTATCATTCACCGAGACGGCCGCGGCAGGCGAGCAAAGTACATCGCGGCCGGCATATGTAGGTACCTAGGCAAGTGCCAGCGCCGTGCGAATATTAGATGTTTCTCGTGACTTCTTTTGATAGCGAAGTTGATAATGATGTGTCGCCACAAGTATTTCTATTTTTGAGAGTGATATTTCATGGTGGAATTCCATTATAATATATTATAATAAAACGAATATAAAACCTTATTCCACTTCATTTTTTTCGACCGTAACCGGTTTCAGCTCGTCAAAGCCATTTTCAGACTGGTACAAATATTTCCTAGTCTACGGTTTATGTACACAACATATTGGGGAGGGGGAGAGGGGTGGTCTACAAGGATTTTAATCCATAACAATAATTATTGTAATGGATTAAAATCCTTGTAGACCACCCCTCTCCCCCTCCCTAATATGTTGTGTATATAAACCGTAGACTAGGAAATATTTGTACCGGTCTGAAGATAGCTTTGACTAGCTGAAACCGGTTACGGTTGAATAAAATTAAGTGGAATAAAGTTTTATATTCGTTTTATTATAATAAGTTATTTAGCTAAAAGACATCACATAATTTATATCCGCAATCCGCACCTAGCATCGTCTCTACGTAACTATAAGTAGGACTCTGTTGTTATTCCAACTATTTACACCACCCGAGTAATATTTTTTAAACACTGCCTTCCTGACCACTTCTTCCGTTATTGAGTCGATCCAAGGGTCAAAACATCTTATTTGTTCCGTTCTTAATCTTTTTAATCACGGTTGCACATATTTTTGCATAAAATATAATCACAAAATTTTAACTGTTTCCGAAAGTGTTTGTTGGATTTACTTTGGTTCTGAACTCAATAATTGAAATAAGATTAATAATTTAAGACAAATGAGTTTACAAAACTGATGATAAGATATTATATTAAAAATAATATAAATGTGTAAGTATTGATACATATTATTTAACCGTTACTTATGCTAATCTTAGAACATTCCTTGTGCAAAAGGAATTATTTAAACCAATTTCTAACCAGTAATGATTTATTGAAGCTCAGTAGCATTTAGACTTCACGAAGGTGGCTGGTATTATTTACAAAGACCATAGCTGCCTACACCGTGATTTTAAATTGATTGATTATTATTGTTAAAATAGTTATAAACTGATTTGTTGGTTACCTAAGATAAAGCCTGCTTGTTATATTTATGCAGGGCCTTTTTATTAACTTTTTACAAAAAAGGCAATATATAAATACCAAATTACTATTTTTATTTTTATCTACTTGCCAAAGATTCAATATCTTTAAAAAATAATAATGTATTACGTAGGTAAGCAAAGTTTTTCTGAGTAGGTAGGTAGGTAACTTAGGGTGCTTATATGCAGTATAATAACAAATTAAATAAGAAATACCAACCGATTACATAAAAAATAACTAATTTTTGTTAAAAGCCACCAGCAACTAGCCACTAATAAGTACCGATTATTTCCTAATTCCTTAACTGTCCCTCTGGTTACCGAGTACCTATCCACCTAAACTGTATTATCATCATTCAACATAATAACTTCGATTGGGACTCTGTCTGTCTGTAACTCCAGCTCACTGAAGTCTATAACTTTTGATTTAAATTTAAACGTCATTTTCAAAATTGGAAGTATATTTGGAGAATTCGGACTAGCGATAACGTACCTTTATGTTAAACAAAAAATATTTTTATTCCCACTTCACAATTGGATCTGATTTGTCGAGAATTCAGTCCTTCTATTACTGGAAAGTCATGATTTTTCATTGGTCTACGCAGGTATGCTAAATAAGAAACAAAAAAGGAACATTCTACCAGGAACACAGAAACGTCATAGGGTAATTTTTGTTAATCTCCGCAGTGGCGCTAATGTCGCAATTATACTATGCAAAAATGGTAAACGTCAAAACTTCTGCCGAAAAGAACAAAATACCAGGAGCAGAGAAACATTTCAAAATTTGAACTAATTTGTCGAGAATTCAGCCCACTATGGATAGCCATGATTTTTCACGTATAAAATAAACAAAAAAGGAACAAAACACTAAGAACACCACAGAAGCGTTACAGGACAATTTTTATTAATTTTCGCAGTGGCGCTAATGTAACAATTTTTATACTATGCAAAAACGACAAAGTGTGTGAATCTGCCGACAATAACAAAAAACCAGGAGCACAGAAACGTGATTGGATGCTTCCATTTGGTTTTAATTATAAGCAATGCTCAGTGATAGAAGTTAGTTGTTAAAAAAAATTACACAGCGAGCAAACTGTAAAAATATTTGAAATACATTTATTTATTTTTAAAATATCTCGTATATGGGTGTACGCTCTTGTTAAAGAATAAAAGATCTTTCACATACGTACCACATTTCCAGTACTAAATTAAGGCTTACATGCTATCATGGTAGGTACATCAATTATAAATCATTCCTGCTAAAGTAATATATTTATATATTTACAAAGCATAATAATAATGTCTACAATAACGAGACAACTTCATATAGTTCCGTCAGTAGAACATTTTGTAATAAATATGATATTAGAATTTAACTTTAAGTGATTTATGTTTGGAAGGCAATGGCACACTGTATTCTGTACGGTTTAGTGCTGTAGGCACTTAATTTTGAATTATGAAGTCTTAAAATTAACAAGTCGTTGTATCAGTGATCGCCTTCGTTAAGTGGAATGGTGAAACATGCTGTAGTAGATCAAATGAGATAAATAAATCATAAATACACGAAAGTGTAAGTACCTACCCTTGTAAGTAAGAAATATCTTATAGCTTAATAGGCTAAAACTTGATACTTATATTTGAGATTTTATAAGAAATGGATTAGTTACGTTTTAATAAATTATTAAGACTTTTTTATATGCAAACATCTTATATGCAGGTACCAAATCAAAATATCATATAATCAATTTATTACATCAAATTGATACCTATAGTAATAATAAATTTAGTAGTAATTGGAGTATTTTGTAGAGCGCCGTTTTTGGGAAAAACCACCTCAAGGGCGCTGTAAAATTTAAGATGAAGCCGTGTGAAATAATGCAAAATCATACAAAATCATGTATTTTTGTTTTGAAAAATTTGATCGCTTAGAATAATTTTTGGAGATGTTCAATTTGCGTGCAGAACATATCTTGGCTCTTAAAAATATCGATAATTTTTTTTATCAGTCTTTTAATTAGGTCTATAAAAAAACTTTCAAGTACAAACTCTCCCTACTACTCTATCCCTTTTCGGATATGGTTTTATTGTTTACTGTTGCAAATTCCGTTTCTTTTATAATAATCGCAAAAAATGGACATTTACGCCCGAAGTTCAAAAAATAAAATAAAATAAAATATGCATTTTCACGTTGTTATTTTACAATAGGCCGGCAGTCATGAATTTGGATTTTCAAAGTGAACATGCCGTCTACCTAAGGACTACAGACTTGCCAAACCCATTTTGAATCAGTTCCGCCCCGGCCCCCTGCCGCGACGGGGAATAGACGTCTCAGACTCCGCGTCGCTAGATTCCGTGAAATCAATATTAAATTTCGTTGTTATTACGAGTATAATAAACAATGCGTGAAAAGGGAGTTAATGTTTTTTACAGGCCTTTATGAAATCAACCTGTAAAAAAACTCAAACACCTTTTCAAAAGGTTTTTCTCATAAGTATTTTTAAACTTCTCCCAAAAAGGGGTGTGAATTCCGATTTCGATTTTTTCGTGGAATATTGGATCGCTTTAAGAGGGCATTACCAGAGAAAACCGGAAATACGTCATTTTCAAAAAAGTTTTTAGACGTATTGACTCTTTTCCACAAAAAATTATAAATGGATTTCGAAAGATTGTTCTTTTATCTAGCATTCGTATGTAATAAATTTTGAGAAATTTTTTTAATTTTTAGTATAATAAGGTTATTCCATAGGTCGTTGGCAGATTTGTTCAATTTTCAAAAAAGTTTTTGTATTATACCACACCCATTTCAAATAATAAAATCATGCAGTAAAATAAATCAATACATTATCTAGCAAACGTATGTTTTAGAATTTTAATTTTAGTTTCTATAAAATCATTAAAAAATATGTACGTACATGTGTTTCTTGGCGAAAATTGGTCCGTTTGTGTATTTATTTGCGCACTTACAAACTAACATATTTCAGATTTTTTTAACATTCTTATTAAATTTAGACATTATTGAAAAATGATAAATACTTATAATCAAAAAATAACTACAAAAAGTACATTATTTTAATAGTTTTATCATCACGCCTTTCAGCATTTTTGGATGAAGGTATAAATTAAAGCTAATTTGAATTGAAATAAATTCGATATTGAGTTATAATTTAAAAAAGCTGGTACGGAGAATAATTAATCTTTCTCATTGTAACCGCCCTGCACGATCGTAAGAACAACTTTCGACGAAATGTGGATTTTCGTCCGCTGGCTGGTTAAACGCTCTTAATGTGAGTTCTTAGGATCAATATAGTTTTATTATTTACAAACAAATACAGAAAACCTTACCTGGCAGGTCACTTCTGTTAAACACACTTTTATTGCACAATTTTACTTTTGCTACCCTCAACTGATGACATTAGGCACATTTATGAGAAGATTAGTGGCTAAAATAGAGTTGGTATTTATTTTGAAAGACTGGAGAATTTGAAGCTCTTGGGGCCTGGAGAATTTTTATGAAATAACGTTTAAAAGCTTACAAGTTCGTATTATTACCTACCTAAGAATATACATAGTTTATCAAAAGTGAACTGCCAGGTAAGTATGTTTTCTGTATTTTTTTGTAAATAATAAAATTAGACAGAGCCTAAGAACTTACAATAAAATATACAGCCCCCTTGAGGTTATTTTTCACAAAAAACGGCACTCTTTAAATTATCAAATTATTATTACAGGTAGGTATCTCTTAACTAACAACTTTTCAAATTTCGTTAAATAACTGTATTTTACAGGTCAATGATATTGATACTATTACAACTAAGTAACTATATATTTATTGTTGTGGGTGCCTACACAGATTTGCTTGAGATCAAATCAAAATTACGTTTCATAATACCATTTTGATATATTGAGAAAATCTTGATAAGATCACAGTTATAAAATTAACATTTTAACTCATTTTAATGAACTGATAAATATCGCTATCTCTTAACCAAAAAAGCAGTAATTTCTCGAATCAGATACATTATTAATTGTTCTATTTAAAATCCCAGCGATGCGAGAATATTCGAGAAATCGTTTAGAATTTTTAGGAAACGAAACAACAATTATTTTAATAATGAGTTTAAGATAAATCATCTCATGCATGAAGGTGTTTTCATAATGGTATAAGCACTTACCAACATTGCAAACGCCTTTTAATTTTGCTATTAATTCAAGTATTTTAATGTCACCATTGTATTATATTTTATGGAGTTGGTACACAAATGAAAATTGTGATCGGTAGATATAACAGAAATATTCTGCTATTTGAGGGAATGCGACACAGAATAAACCCATTTCTTTTAATGAATCCTTTATATTCTAATGTTGATATTCCATTTAATTTGGTTAATTGCTTTTCAGAATTTTAACTGTCATTCTTTCCCTAGGAGATAAGGCAAATGCATGTTTTCCCGAATTATTAATGGCATTGTGTTTCCTGATATAATGGCGGTGGAGTGAGGCGGAAGTTTGTTGAAAGATTTTAAATGCGAAGCGAATAGATAAGATTACCAAAATGCAGATAAGGAAATCGGTTTTCTTCTCTCAAAGAAAATCTTTATTTATTATATATTTGTAAGATGTTTGTGGATAAAACTCAAAGCGCCTGATGTTTAATTTCAATTTTGTATTTGTATAGCTAATACTGCGTACCATAAATAAAACACGTAGGTATTCACCATAAAAAATTAAATTGTACAGAATGAAAATACTTTTTTTCTTCTTCATTGGCTCCTCATAGGAGGCCTCAGAGGAAAAAAGTTCCCTCTTGGCCTATGCTATCTTTGAGGATGCTGTGTGGAGGGTCGTTTAGCAAAATGTAGGATAGGAAGTTCTGGAATGGAAAAATGTATGAAGGATGGGAGGGATTCTGCGGGTCGTTGAGTCCAGGGGAGACGGACGTTTGCAATGCATCCCATCCCTCGCATTGCGATGCAAGGCAGTGGGTCGAGAGTCCGGTTGGAGTGGTCTAGGTTAGGTCTCCCTCAACTAGTCTCTCCCGATCCGGCGCACCACGCAGTAGGTGGGCAAACGCATTCGCCGCCAAGACCTGAAAAAACTTCACCCAATGAACAAGGCATCCTTGTTAAGTTACCAAACGTAGCATACCACTTGGGGTGACCTAAAGTTGGAGTGTTGGTTATCCAATAAATCGTGGGCGGCAGTACCCAAACCCGCCTCGCAAATTGAAAATTTCAGGTAAAAGAGAGGTCTCGAGTTCAAATCATATTCGTGGCAATTCATAATATCTAATATTTACCCGAAGGTATCTATTTCTGCAATGTACAATGTGCAAGTAATAAATTAAAAGGTCGGGGAGGAATTTTTTCGTAGACTTATTACTGAAGAATTCACACACTAAAATATTACATTAAATCATATATTAAAAATTTAACTGTACGTATTTCTTAAGGAATTAATATTTCATAATTAATTTGTGTGATCATTATTAATAAATAATGAGATAATTAAAGTTTATATGTACACTCATTATTCTTGCTCGGAAAAAAATGTTTGGTATAAAAATAATTATAATTACCATTAGCTACTGGTTTTATTACAACTTGTTATGAGATAAGTAAAAAATTAGCACTTGTTCCGTTGATTATTCTGTAGGTATATCAACAATATAATATTTTTAATGAAGAGTACAAATGCAGAGTGGTAGATTAGATCATAATACTATCGGCATGATCGGCTTACTTTTTAATAATTATTTTTATTTATTCATTTCTTTCATGGTTACATAATTTGGACTTATTTGACCACCCTGCTAGGCACATGGCCGTATTATGGTGGTCTTGTAAACCACAATTCGAAATCGAAAAGTTGCTTGCTTATAGTACTTATACTATACTGCATAAATACAAGATAATGTATTGTTGGTTTTAGGAACAGCTAGGCATCCACAATGGGCTTGCGACTACCTACAACGTATTTTAAGATAATTTGAATACGTTGCTCTCCAAACTGAGAACTACAACTTTTAGAAACTTATAATAATAATAATAGCCTTAAATAAATGAATTTTATTTTATTTTATTTATTTTGGAAAATCAACAGATATTTTACACTTGTAGTAATAACAATAATAATATACATAATACCCAGTGATAGATTTTCACATAATTAAAATTATAATTAAAAAGTAAAACAAAAAGTGAGGGTCCTGGTCCTGTATGCAGTGTCGTTACATTTACAAGATCCAAAGATACATTCCTGTTCCCCTACCACATTAATAAACATAAATTAACACGTAAAAATGAGATTCGAGACCTTGGCGTAATTTTTGAAGCAAATCTCTCTTTCAAATCCCATATATCTGATATTGTCTCCCGTGCCAACAAAATGCTTGGATTTGTTCTTCGTAATTCTAGATCATTTACCAATGGAATCGCAATCCGAAGAACGTATGAAGCACTTGTTCGCAGTATCTTGGAATATAGCTCCATTATTTGGGCCCCTTCTGAGCAAAACCATATTCTCGAAATAGAAAAAGTACAAAAGAGATTCATGCGTTACCTATATATGAGGGAATATATGTACTACCCTTTCCTGTATCCATCCTTATTCTTAGCAGGAATGCTCGATCTTAATACATTAGAAGCCCGCCGAAAGATATTTTTAGGAAAACATTTTTTTAAGATAATCTCTGGAACTATACATAATCCACCTATTTTGAAAGAGATTAACTTATATGTCCCAGACAAGTATACTCGTGGAAGGTCCCATACCCTTTTTTATGCTCCAAAAGCGAGGACTTCTGCCTATCAGAACGCGCCAGTCAACAGAGCTACTGAACTGCTCAACGAGTCTGCATTGACCATTGACATTTTTAACGTAACCTACAGGCAGTTTAACAATTATCTTTTGACGTATGTCACAAAGTAGTGAAACTGACCTTTTTATGTGTTTTGCTATACTTTTTGTCTAATTTGTAATCTTCTCCATAATGTATTGGTGAATAACCGTTTTACGGAGAACATGAAAAATAAATAAATAAATAAATAAATAAATAAATAAGAACTTAACAAAAATATAACCCTGAAAATTATTAAAAAAAAAAGATATAAAAACACAATATAAACTGTAATAATCTGCTTACAAAATTTCAAACATGAAGTAGGAGTCAGAAATTTGTTCTCACTTCACAACACCAATAATAATAATATGTACATTATTGTACATTGTACATACCTACAACTCAAGAGTAAATACAATAGTAAGTCGAATGACAAGTATGCAACTGGAAAGGATTCAAAGCAATAGTATGGTAACTTGCAATACGGTCAAAAAATTATTTAATGTTGACTATGACATACTTTTTTAAGGTACTTAAATTACATGAGAATATGTCTATATCATTAAAATTCTTATCAAATACATTACATGTTCTGAATATAAAAGCATTTTGTCTGAGATTAGTAGAACATTTTTGAAGATGAAAAATTGATTTTTCTCTGGTTCTAACGGAGGGGACTCTAAAATTAATCTCAGCCAAAAGGGGTGAACAATCAATAAAACCATTGATAATTTTATGAAGATATATTATATCTGCCAAGTCTCTTCTAATTTTTAATGATTTAAGTCCATAAGGGTCCTGCAAGCTGTTAATGTTATGATAACCAATATTAAACTTGAAATTTAAATGATGAACAAATTTTCTTTGGATGGCTTCAATGCGTTTAATATAAATATTGTATTGAGGATTCCATATTTGAGAAGCGAATTCAAGATGACTGCGAACATATGAAAAATACAATATTTTAAGTGTTTGGATGTTCTTGAATTCTTTTCCAATACGGAATAAGAATCCTAACATTCTAAGGGCTTTCTTCACAATCATATTAATATGTGCCTCGAATGTAAGTTTACTATCAAGTAGAACACCTAAATCGCGAATTTGAGTAACCCTTTTGAGTGATTGGCTGGCTATATGGTAGTTGTGATCAAATTTTATTTTATTTCTAGTGAAGGTAATCACATAACATTTAGAAGTGTTCATGTTGAGTTTATTAATTATACAATAGTCATTAAGCCTATAAAGATCTTCTTGTAATTTAATGCAGTCAATGATAGAGTTAATCGGAAGATATATTTTCATATCATCAGCGAAGAGTAGAACATTTGCATAATTAAAGCATTTTATAATGTCGTTGATGAAAATTGTGAATAGTAACGGTCCCAGGTGAGATCCTTGGGGTACACCAGAAGGTATATTTACGAACTCAGAGATGAAGCCATTAATTGTTACTCCTTGAGTGCGCCCTTTAAGATAGGAGACTAACCATCGATACAAATCTTTATAAAATATATTATGATAAAACTGTACTAACAGACAGAAAAATTAGTCATAATAGACCTGATATAGTTTTACATGACAAAATTTAAAAAATAACTTATATCATTGATGTAGCTATTCCAAATTCTTGTAATATTCAAAAAACTGTTTCTGAAAAAATAAGAAAATACACAGATTTAGGAAATGAGATTAAAAGAATTTGGCATTCTCAGACTATAAAAATATTACCATTTGTTATTTCGGCTACTGGCTTTATACCTAGGTCTCTCATTCAAAATTTAGGCATATTAGATTTGTCAAAGAATTTATATATAAAAATGCAAAAATCAGTCATTTTAAATACGTGTAGGATTACAAAAGATTTTTTGAATATTTATGTATATTGAGGGATCAGTAGGGTTTATAGGTTCAATTAGGAATTCCACAGAGCCGAACCCTCTGATATGAAAATATCTGGAGTCGGTAAATTATTTTCCCATTTGGTCTCTGGTAGGTTGACATGTTGTTCTTGTATTGTTTTGTATTTATAATACTTATATCCTAGTGCAATTGCATAGCGTGGATTCACTAGATGATCATTTGGGAAGTGTGTGAAAGGGTTTAGTTTTTCCTGTGGGGAAAAATTTAACCCGGACATTTAAATCTGGTGCGTATAAAAAATAAATATTATTATAATATGCCTTATTCAGACAGTAAAATATAATTACATTATTTATAATATTTATAAAATTTATAACACTGATCATGCATCGACTCCCTGTCTGTATGTCACTAGTTGACAAAGGCCTCCTCCAACTGTCGCCATTTCTCTCTATCATTAGCTACTCTTGTCCATGTACCACCTGCTATGGCTTTGATGTCGTCAACCCACCGTCTAAATGGTCGACCTCTTTTTCTCTTCTTGTCTTTTGTGAACCAATTCATGACTAATTTTGACCATTTTTCACTTCCTCTGTTTTTTATTGTTTTTGTGACATCTTTTGTTCTCGTTTGTTTGAAACTTGTACTCACCGGCAACGTTGTAAGCAGAAGAAGCAGAGGAAGGTCACCAATGCGCTGGAGTGACCAAGTATTACTGGCGCCCGGTACGTCAGAGTCCCCAGCTTTCCACGCAGAGCAGAACCTCGAGTATTGGAGGAGCATTTTCCACCACGGAAATCAGAGAAGGGGTCAGAATACACGTAATTCATAGAATTTCAAAGTTAATTTTCAAGTTCAGTGAAAGTTTTATTCAAGTTCTGTTATTATTTCAGTTAAGTTATACTATTAAGGAATAGAACCTTTACAACACTTGAAAATTAAAATTAAAATTTGTTGAAATGTCCAAATTCTGTGAAACAACTTGCCCTAAATGTAAACGAAGTTAAAATTTACATTAAATCTAACAAGGAAATCCTGATATTCGTAACCTAATTACTCTCATTTTCCTTACTAACCCCATTTTTCTTCCAACTTCAAACATTGCATCAGTGATTACCGCTGACTCTGACTACTTGTGTGGTATTATCGATAAAAAAAATCTGAATACTGTTTCGATTGCAATGTCAGTCACATTGCACTTTTTACAGAATTATTACTGTTGCGTTTTATGAATAATTCATAACATTGCAGATTTTTTTTCTTCCACACTAAGGAAATGGCTTGCTCAATAAATTTATTGGCCAACCATTGTGAATAAGCAGAAGTCTAATTGTGGAGTCAGTCATTAAGTCCTAAACGATAAAAATTGAATCACGTAACGTATTTAGTGCCTTCGTGAGTTCTTCACGCAATGTCCAACGTGACTAAACAATTTTAAAAACAATGCTGTTCCTGCCTTGGTAGTTCAGTTCGAACTTAGGTCGCGCCTACCCGACTCTTTTGGATGTTTAATACAAGGAATGAATCGCAACGACACGTGTAAGCTTTGTTAGCAATCGTGGCAACATCTTTTTCTAATGGTTGATTGAGTGATTGTATCTTATCATGCATGTTTTGTCTTAATTCTCTTTTGTGCACTCTTTATTGTTTTATGTAATACCCATATTTTTTTATTCAATGTTGTAATGTAATGTAATCATGTAATAAAATGTAATTGCGCAATTTAAATAAATAAATAAATTACCTACTTATCCTTCCCGTATCTACGATGTAACGATAATCTACCATGCTCTTTGAATCTTCAAAGCAATATTTAAACGTTAAAGCAATATTCAAAACGTTATTTTTACAAACACAGAAAATATTTTTTTAAATTAAGTATGATGTTCTGAATAGTCGATTTTTTTTTTGGAGCTTAATCATCTTTATTCGGGGTTGACAAAGAATGCAATACAATCTGTCAGTGCAGCTTCGTTAACCCAAGTACAACTTTTTGACTCTTTCTAACTGCCATTGGTCACCCCAAGTGGTTTGCTACGTTTGGTGACTTAGCAAGGGTTCTCGTTCATAGGTTGAGTTTTGTCTAGGTTTTCGTGGTGGATGCGTTTGTTTGTGGGCCGGATCGGGAGAGGTTGGTTGAGTGAGACCTTTTGAACTCTCCAGCCGGACTATCTCAAAGCATCGCCGTCACTAGTGGACAGTTTGAACCCCAGATACTTTTATATATCCACTCCTCTTATGTTTTTCATTCACAGAACTTACTGTACTTCCTTTCCCTAAAAAGACCCACTACACAGCATCTCAAAACAAGACATAGGTCCTTAGGAAATGTTAATGCCTCAGGGCCTCCCATGTGGAGCTAATGTAAGAAAATCTCTGTATTAGGAAAAAAATACGTAATATTTATTTTAAATAATTGCAGTTTGTTTTCCTTCCTATTCACTTAATTTCCCAGTTTTCTCGTGTAGAACGCAAACTATTAACTGCTAACATTAACTTTGTAGCTATAGCGTTTTTACATTGATTGCGATGTTATACGTGGTTGGTTGAATTCAAAGATGGAAATGAGTCTTAAAATGTTTTTTTAAATGCCAGCATTTATTAAAAGACTGACTAACCAGGGTTTTACGTTTATCACCGCAAAATTGTCCAGTAGAGTATTTTTGTGAAATTTAGCTGCAATTAACATTATTGAATATTTTTCCCCGCTTTGCAATTTCATATTGTTATTGTTATCCATCTTTCGCAAATCCAACTTCGCTCATTCCAGTTACCTTGACACTATGTTACTTGATTTCACTTGGTTGATCCAGCGTACATTTTATCCATTCCTACCACTACTTCTATACAGCGCGTGCATAGGTAAAAATGTGCTTCTAGTAACTTGGTATTGTTTTGGACAAAGTAGGTTAATTGTTTGCAGGCACATTGTCACATGGCGATTTTTCAAGTACGTAAATAATATTCTAATGTAGGTAACGTGCTCACCTTCCCAAATTCCTATGCAAAAGCCGTATAAAGAAAAATCGTTCCTACTTCACATTTTTGCCACATTCTTTGATAGAGAATAGAGATGTTGGTTTTTATTAGGAATGCTTTGTAGACCTTCTGAAATAATCGTTTTAGAAAAGGTTTTCCATAGTATAGAAATAGAAATAGTTTGGACCCATTGCTCGCCAAACTGAAGACTCCAACTTGGAGAAACTCTCAAGGATGGTCACTAATTCGCTGGAGTAACCAAGTATCACTGGCGTTCGGTACGTCAATGTCCGCAGCCTTCCACGCATCGCAGACCCCAAGGAGTGGAGGAGGCTTGTTCACTATGGAAATTGGAGTGGGGTCATGATCCCTTAGCACTGAGAAAACGACTTACATAAATAGTCAGTTTTTCTGTATTTAGTACGAAACTTAGCATATTAGTAGCAATAAATTGCACAAAGCCTAGGAACCATTTGTTAAGAAGATAACTAAAGAATGCACTCCCATAATAAAAGTTTTCATTTCTCGTAATACATGTAATGTTATTTTTATTGACAATCAAGAGGGTATTAGAAAACCAGAATTATGTCATTTTTAAATCAGATTTTAGACGCATTGACTCATTTCCACAAAAATTATAAATGAATGTCGAAAGACTGTTCTTTTCTCTAGCATTCGCATGTTCACAGTTCCCCTCCCAGTTCCCCTCCACACAGCATCCCAGATGACATAGGCCCTGAAGGAAATTATTTTCCTCAGGGCCTCCTGTGTGGAGTTAATGTAAAAAAAAAAAAAATGTTTTCAATTTTGAGAAAAAATGTTTATTTTTAGTTTAATAAGGTTATACCATAGGTCGTTGGCAAATTTGTTAAATTTTCAAAAAAGATTTTGTAGCATATAATCATGCAGTAAAATAAATCAATATATTATCTGGGTATCGCTTGTTTTAGAATTTTAATTTGAGTTTAAATAAAATCATTAAAAAATAATATATACGTATGTACATGTGTTTCTTGACGAAAATTGGTCGGTTTGTGTATTTATTTGTGCACTTACAAACTAAGTTACCTTGGTTACCGTTAACTGTCAAAGAAATTTTCAACATAACTCACTGCTTAATATCAGGTTTTCAAGCATTTATAAAGATATTATATAAACATTTTACATTTCATTATGTTCCGCGTGTTATATTCTTACTTTGTAAATAATTAAAATACCATTTGTAAGTAGTAGTCATATCAATTTTTTGAATCAGACGTATTGGACAGTGTTCTGCATAGCAACCACCTGATATGGCGACCAGGTCAAACCAAGCTTGGGAAACCGTCACCACGGCCATAAAAAATCTTGCAGAACAAATTGGAGGACTTAAAGATCACATAAAGGAACTTAATAACAAAATTGGTGAACAATCGAACATCATTGTCATCCAAAATACAACTGTTGCCAAACTATCGGCGAAGATAGTAGCGCTTGAAGCCGCCTACAGTACGGAGAGACGCGTAACCAGCGATTCAGTGACCTCATCCACTCCACCTGCTGACAATAACCCGACCACATCAGAAGCACCTAATTCTGTTGAAATAATACTAGACGGGGAGGATAGCTCTGGAGAACCGAAAAAGCAAAAGAAAAAGAAAAAACCGAGAAGGAAGAAGGTGATACCTACTGCACAAGAGGAACAAGAGGAACCAAACCGTTCTTCTCTCGTCCTTGGTAACCAAGAAGATTGGAAAATACAAGCCCGCAAGCATCGCCAACGCACGCGAGCAATAACGGGTACGAGGACAGACACATCTTTACACGCAATAAAAAGAAAATTCTATATTCACGCTTGGCGTTTCAACCCGAATACAGAAATCCATCAAATACACCGCTTTCTCAAGTCCATAGATCCAAACATTGATTTTGACATTGTCAAACTGAATGCCAAAGGAAATTACAATTCCTTCAAAATTGGCGTTCCCCAAGAAAAGGAAAATACTTTCTTAGACGCAGCAAATTGGCCGGCAGGAATTGCAATAGCAAAATACAAATTCCTAGGAAAAAGCGTGCCTACTTGATGGCGAAATTTGAAATCAAATATCAAAATGTCCGTGGCCTTAACACAAAAATTGACGAATTTTCAAGAAATATTATTTCCCAAAATTCAGAAGTGATTGTGTTGACGGAAACATGGCTACAAACATCTATTTTTGATAAGGAACTGTTCACTGACCAATATACAATACATCGACGTGATCGAGACGGGCAGCGAGGGGGAGGGGTTCTTCTCGCTGTTCGTAAACCGCTTGCTTCAATGCGCCTAAAGGAATTAGAAACAAATGGAGAACATCTATGGGTAAAGATTTTTAAAAATAACTTTACCGTACTTATATGTGTAACTTATTTTTATTGCACAGACGATGGTGAAAATAGACGCAACTTCTATGAACATTTAGTTACCAATTCGAATTTATTATTGAATAAAAATATTATTATAGTGGGTGATTTTAACCTGCATAATAAACCTGAAGATATTTTAAATGATTTCCAATATTTTTGTTGCTCAAATGGATTAACACAGCATAGTGAAGTGTTTAACAGTTATGACAATATGCTGAACCTCGTCCTAAGTAACCTTTCCGTATGTGAAGTGACGAGAAGCGAGGAGCCGTTCGTCAAAGAAGATCGTCATCATCCAACACTGGCCATCATGGCGAGTCTCGCACGAGCCACGCGTACACAACGTAACGGTCACAACAATCCCCACGCCTGCACTCGCCCGACATCGTCTGCACTACCAAACTACCAACTGCTACTCACAATATAACTTTAAGCGTGCTGATATAAAATTGTGTCAAAACATTCTGTCACATTTTGACTGGACATTTCTTAAAAGCATACAATCTGTTGATGTTGCGGTAGATTATTTTTATAATGTTTTGGCAAGTGTTTTTGATTTATGTGTACCAATTAAGAAATCAATAAATGTGAGTGTAACCTACCCGATATGGTTCACAAAATCAATTATTGACAAAATAAAAAGCAAGGAAGCGCATCGCAGGAGGTATAAATTGCACAAGAAGCAATCTGATTACTTGTTGTTTTCTGCGGTGTGATCCGAGCTCAAAAAAGATATTGCCGTAACTAAACAGCAATATTTAAAAAGAATTCAGGACGGGATTAAAGGCGATGTCAAATATTTCTGGGATTTCATAAAATCACAGAAATCAAACTCCAGGTCGCATAATGGCCTGAAGAGTGGAGACGAATTTATAACAGATTCAGAATCTATTTGTCAGATGTTCGCAGACTACTTTCGGTCTGTATATGATAGTAAAACCCCGGATCTCAGTACGGAATTTACGAAAACAGAAATTCCGTGGAACTTAGGTGACATATCTCTTGGATTAACTAATCCGAAAGAGATAGAAGCCTACATTCGTAAGCTGAAGACAGACAAGGCTATAGGACCGTATGGAATTCCTTCCAGTATTATCATTAGCATAGCACCAATGATAAGTGAAGCCCTCTGTTATATATTTAACTCTAGTATTTTGACTTCTACGTTCCCCCAAATGTGGAAACTGACCCGAGTCAGTCCTATTTTCAAGGCTGGAGATACGACAGACGTCAAAAACTACAGACCGGTAGCCGTATTATCAGCGCTGCCCAAACTTTTTGAAAAATTGATTTGTGATAAATTAAGTCACCAGATTGCGCCATTCATTGGTGAAAATCAACACGGTTTCCTTCCAAAGAAATCAACAATCACAAATCTTCTTAATTTTTCGCGGTTGGTAGCCACCAGTTTAGACTCGAGGCACCAAACAGATGTAGTTTACACCGACTTTGCCAAAGCATTTGACCGTGTTAACCATGATATACTTTTGAGGAAAATGTTTAAAATAGGCTTCGATCTACCAACATTGAACTTTTTCTCATCGTATTTAAAATCCAGAAGCCAATTTGTTTCGATAAATGGATATAATTCAAAAAAATTCCAAGCGCAATCTGGAATTCCTCAAGGGTCTAACCTCGGACCTATGTTGTTTCTAATACTTATAGATGACATCCAAAACTGTGTTAAGAACGGCAAATGTCTACTATTTGCTGATGACCTTAAAATTATGATGGAAATAAGCTGCCAACAAGATTGCTTTAAAATGCAAACTGATCTAGATGCATTATCTGAATGGTCGTTGGCAAACAAATTAGATTTTAATACAAAGAAATGTGTCACAATGTCCTTCACTCGTTGTAAAAACATTATAGTTTACGATTATAAAATAAAAGGCGAAACGTTATCACGTGTAAAATCCGTAAAGGATCTCGGTGTCGTCTTTGATCCCGAACTGACATTCTCTTGCCATATATCGCAGCTCACTCAGTCTTGCTACAAACTTCTTGGGTTCATCATCAGGACTTGTAAGCAGTTTGATAACCAAGAAGCTATGCTAGCGTTATTTAAAGGCATACTGAGAAGCAAGTTGGAGTACGCGAGCGATGTTTGGGCACCGTACCAAAAGAAGTACATTGATATGTTAGAGCAAATCCAAAAAATTCCTCAGGTATGTTTATATGCGGAAGCATGGAACCTATCCAAGGTTCATTCACCATATTGACTTACTTGAGGAAACTGATTCTATGAGTCTAGAAACTAGACGGAAAGCAAGTCTTGCTATTTTGTCTTTTAAAATTTGGAACAATTTCATCGATAGCCCATTTCTCTTGGGATGCTATGATTTATATGTACCAGACCACTACAGCCGAAGTCGACATCATGACTTATTTAAAGTACCGAACGGCAGAACAGACGTCTTGGCAAAGCATAGCATGACGAGGGGTGTGGTGCTGTTAAATGAAATTGCAAACCATTTGGATGTAAGTGACTGTTCTTTATATGCCTTAAAAATATTATTGAAGAGTCACTTGCCTAAATGCTGATAGGGTAACTAAATTGTACTGTAATTGGAATTATTCTGTTGTACAATAATAATAAAAAATAAAAAATAAAAAAAATAAAAATAAAATAATATATTTCAGATTTTTTTAACATTCTTATTTAATTTAGACATTATTGAAAAATGATAAATACTTATAATCAAAAAATTATTACAAAAAGTACATTATTTTAATAATTTTATCATCACGCCTTTCAGCATTTTTGGATGTAGGTATAAATTAAAGCAAATTTGGAATGAGATTAAATCGATATTGAGTTATAATTTTAAAAAGCTGGTACAGAGAATAATTCATCTTTCTCATTGTAACCGCCCTGCATGATCGTAAGAAGAACTTTCGACGAAATGTGGATTTTCGTCCGCTGGCTGGTTAAACGCTCTTAAGAGATCAAATGGCTTTAAATTAAGGCATGTTATATTCATTCTCTTAACTAATGATTTGAAAGATAACACTGCATCTTTGTCTTACTAACCTATTTTTTGCATTTTGTTTTTCCTGTTAAGCACTTGCATACTGCTTACTAACAACGTATGCATGGACACTGGAGGTCTAGATTCGTTCAAAATAAATAAATGTAGCTTCGTTTAACAAAAAAAATTAGAATCTTGCGAGAGCCTTGAAGGAGTAACAATCAGTTACTTATACCAGGGCGGGTAAGAGGTGGATTACCTCCACTGCACCATTAAATTTTTTGTCTTTTACACGATAGAAATATAGAAAATACATCAAGAGTTTTTAAAGCCCAGACACACGAACATAAAACTGACAACCGGAGGCTTCTGTACTTGCCGTACCTTGCTTGAACCTCGAGTGTAAATCGCTTTCTAGGTCTACGTCCATGAATAGAATACAAGGAGTAAGCTCTAGAAACTAGAGTACAGAGCTAGGTGCCAACATACAGGTTCATGCCAAATACAATACTAGTACATAAGAACTAAGACTGCACCTTTACAATGGACTATTCTACTATTTGGTAGTAGTCGGCCGCAGCATTTCACACAGTTACGCTTTGCCTCCGTACGGAATATTTTATCGACGATTATCTTAAAATGGTAACGGATAACAGTTAAAAATTTTGGTCAACCGACTTGTTATTTAACTGCATGCCCAGATAGTTGCCATCCGACTTGAATAGATAACGACTTATTAAGGCTGGATGGAGTTAGGATTGTGGCCATCCGGGCGGCAAGAGAGGGAGCTTCAACAAACGTATTTATTGTGACACTGTTGAAGAGTCTAGGCGTGTTGCCTTATGGAATATGAGATATTTGCGGGGCGTGCTTTATTCACCACCATTGTTATGAAGGACTGTAATACTAATCATATATGATCAGGTAGATAGGCACCTTCGATATTTAACTTGGGTCATGGGGAGTATATAGGCAATGGGCAATGGTCATCAACCCACTGTTAGTAGGAACGTGCGTACCTACCTACAAAATGTCTACATTTTGGAAGAATTCGACGACCATCGTTAACCTCCAAGTCCAATTTTTCAAAGTGATAATTTTATTCACTGCATGTTTTTTTGACCAATTATAATAAATTTTAAAACTGGTAGGGCAGTATCAATGAAATAGGTATGTTTCTTTAATCTTCCGAATAGCTTTATTAAAAATTGTTTTCTATTGAATTGTTTTTTAATATCACGGGTGTAAGTTAATGTCGATCTGCTGATTGTTGAAGGGTGAGGAAGCTGTTCTAGGATGCATCTAAATAAATTGATTTAATGTTCAAACAGATTAACTTTTATTAAAAGAACTCAAATTTACAAAAACCGATGTTATTATAAAAGGTAGAAAACACGGAGTAAGAAGTACGATGTTATAACAACCGAAACTCGAGACACAATACCGGTTGGTTTCGTTTAAAATAAAATTACGAGTAGGTAGTTCCCAGATTAATATACCAACATTAATATAAACCTATCTCTCTATTCTACTATTTTTTGTGTTTTGCAATGGTCAAATATTTCAATTTTTTTCTAGATTTTCCCAAAGAGTGTGTTTTTCTACTTTTTCTTCAAATTCAAAAATAGTTTATTACTACAAGGTTAATTTGCTTATAATTTGAATGATTTTTTTAAGGCCACCTATCAGTTTCACCATCTTAATATAATAAAACAAAGTCGGGTTAGTTACACTTTACACTATTTATAACTCGAGATCGGCTGGACCGATTTTGATGATCTTTGATTTGTTGGATTTGTCTCCGGCCCGGATAACAGAATAACTAATAAAACATCGCAAAAAATCACAAAAAAGAAAGTTATGAAGAAAATGATTTTTTTTCATACATTTTGTATGGTACAAATTCTCATATTTTGAAAGAACTGCAGCAATATTGTGATAGGTATAATATTTAACTGTGCGTGAATTCCAAAAATTCTAAAAACGTCAAATTTCAATGCGCTGATTGTTTTGTTTTTGTTTTTAATCATATAACGTTGCCCCTCCTTCTTACACACTAAATGTCAATAGTCGAAAATGAGACAAACGGTGAACGTATGTCTCTGCACTCCTCCAAAGGAAAAATACAATAATAAATCTTTGAAATTAAATGCATTTTTTTATGTAACTCCACTCAGGACCTATATCATCTTCGGATATGCTGTGTGAAGGGTCTTTTTAAGGAAAGGTAGGATAGGAAGTTCTGGGAAGGAAAAAGGCATGAGAGGTGGGTAGGAATCTGGAGGTCAGTATATCCGGGAGTGAATCCATCCCTCCAACTGCGGTGCAAGGACATCGACTTGACCGGAATTGTCCTTTTACCTTGATTTTTCCAGTCGAACTCTTTCGACCCATTGGTCGAGAGAATCCGGCTGGAAAGGTCAAAAGGCCTCCCTTAACCAGTCTCTCTCGATCCGGCCCGCCACGCAGCAGGTGGGCAGACGCATTCGCCGCCAAAGCCCGCACAAAAGTCACCCGGTGAACCCGGGCACCCCTGCTAAATTACCAAACGTAGCGAACCACTTGGGGTGACCTATGGCAGAGACGTTGGTTATCCAATAAATGGTTCCCGGGGCGGCTGCACCCGTACCCGCTTCCTTTCAAAAATTCCCGTAAGTAAGTGGAAAAGTAAGAAAATCACAAAAAATATAAATCCGTTCACAACACCATCTCTGATACTGACAAAAAAATACGGATAGTTGGGCATCGATAATAATTGCTTCATTGTGTAATTTTTAACTTGATAAAAAACTTAATTTAATTCAACGGTTATTGATTCTGAGGCGGTAGGTACGACGTTCGTCGGGTCAGCTAGTAAGAAATATAATAAGAAATCTTAACATTCGACCTCTATAAACGTTAAGTTTAGTGTTCAATAAATAAATTAGAAATAATTATTTTAAAAAATACGCACATGTGCACATACTATATATATATGCACAAAATGAAAGTTCAATTTTGAGGGTACGGAAAAAAACCATTACCTACATGTTCCCATTTAAAAATATGCAAAGTCATTCACAATCATTTTCTTCTTCCTTCAAATGAGACATGCCTTGCAGATAAATGTTCATTAATAATACCTGAAGAAGTCTTCACCAATACGGACACCTAACTCTTGTGAATGATTGTGTAAGTGTGTGAGATAGAGTGTGTTTGTGTGTATGTGAGGGTGTGTGTGAGGGTGGGTGTATGGGTGTATGTGTTCAGGATAACAATGCATAACACAATGATAATAAAATATCTTTTGATTCGCTTGCATAGATAATCACACAAAGGCATTCCAAGCATACTTTGGATCTCTTCAGGTTTTTGTTTTTTATTTAAGTACATAAAACAGGCATTATGCCCAAAAATTTATATACATGTATGATTTAAATTACAAAAATTATAACAAAAATAATATCAGTAATAATTAGCTACTCGTAAATATGCAAAAGTGAATGACGAACAAGAATGAGTAAAAGGTAGAGTACAAAAGAATCACTAACAAGGTTTGTTAGGTTGGCTTGGAAAATCATTTTTGCTGACTAACTAACCATCACGCCGTTTCCCGGCAGGGGCAGGGCCGGATTAACCATGTCGGGGCCCCTAGGCAATGCACGTCTCGGGGCCCCTTTACCAATGGCTGACTAACGGGGGGGGGGTTGAAGGGGCTTCCAAACGCCTCCTTGTTCCCTTGATCAAATCCTTAACAAGGCTTTAATGAGGGGGGGGGGGGGGGGGGGGTAAGATTTTAAAACTTTTCATTTTATTCCTGAATGTAAAACATGTCAGTATATTGAGTAGCTTGTCAAAATTTCAAGTAAATCGGAGCAAAACTGACGATGGTACTTACTTTTATTTTCCCAAGCTTATAGGCAGTGCATACTAAAGCTTGTGCAACATTAATATTTTAAACATACGTATATATAATTAAAAATAATATGAAACAAATGCGAATATAAACCACACACGGCACCTTCAATCACTTCAGATAATAAGTAATGTTGCAACAAATAGAAGGAAAGAAAAGTAAAATACAACTATGTTTTCATATTTGTTTTAATTATAGACTTTTTATTTATTATTTGTGCATGATGTGAACATTAGTTATTTATTGGGTTATAACCTAATTATTATAATTAGTTATTTTCTTTAATGCGTGTACCTAATGTTATTAACCAGTAAATTTTCCTAATAAAAATAAATAAATAAAACATCTTGAAAGCTGACTTTTTCCGATACTTAGTTGCTCACTAATTGAAGCAAGTCATTTTTTCCCGGGACGCGGGGCCCCTAGCCGATGCGGGGCCCCTAGGCAGTTGCCTACTCTGCCTTAGGGATAATCCGGTACTGGGCAGGGGTAGGACCAGAGATATTGCTTTGGGTAGGACGAACAGCCAAAAAAATGTGTCTTGACCATAGACATCCAAATTCAATAGACCAGAAGATACAGATGAGGGGTAAAACCAAACTATGGGAGGAGAAAGGGGGAAAGATTACTGTGATTCGTTAAAAAATCAATCTGACAGTATATAGGCATCTTGCATTATAATATCACCATTTAGTTCTTAAAAGCAGAATCTGCTTTGAATGAATAGACCTTTTTACATGGGAGCGCGAATTGCTTGCCACATTAATAACATATTTGCGAAGGCCAAATGCTCGCCCCGAAAAGGTTCGCCCCTATTCACATAGCAATATTTTGTTGCCGTATTTAGTTAAGACACTATTACAAATGTTTCATAATTTACTTACCCCTGTAACCAGTGACGAGCTCACTGGAGAAACGCCCACATTCGCTATGTTCTAGGTAGGTGTATAGCACAAGCTCTCATATATTGCCGTGTTATTTGGTAAAATGTATGGATATTAGCTCTACGCTGGTCAGGACAAGAATGATGACGTCACATTTTTTTTATTCAACGAGGCTTTCGTAAGCCCAGCTGGCTCCAAGGAGGAGCTCTTGCCGGCTCCATGGGGAGGGGGAAATAATACGTTTTTATCACTTAGGGCAGGTCCAGATATATTCATATGTCCGTGGTCTTGACACACAATCCTTGCTGCGTTCACGTACATCGGTTCAGCACGTTTGCGATTTTGTTAAAAAATTATACAACCGATTTTTTAACCAGATGTTGAAGGAAAAGTGTTGGTTATATTAAAAGTCGTAAATATTTTAAGATGGGGCTTGCTTCTTTTCCGCTATACACGTATATTGAGAGTATTTTTTCAATGATTACCTACCGATTTCTTCATAATTTGGACTTGCATCCGTAGGTACGCTCTCGGGTATAAAATGTATTTTTTTATTTTATTTTTTTATTTTTTTGTTACATACATAAAAATATTACAAAAAACATTTCTTTTGATAAGAAGTAAAAAAAAAAACTATAAAATTAAATATGTAGCTTAACGATAAACAATAATACAATTTAACAACAAAAAAAAGATATTAAAATAGTATACATATATGTATGGTAACAAAAAAAAATCCCACATAGACATCGCCAGTTCGTGGGTATACTTAAGTTTTTTTTTTAATGCAGTTAAGATACAACATAGCAAATTAAACTTTAAATTAGTAAATTGAAACATAATTATGTTTTAACATATTTATAGAATAAATAATTCCGTATTTAAAAAACTAAAGTTAAGAAAAAAATATATATATGAAAAACAAAAAAGGTTAAATAAAAATTAGGGATTTGTAAAGTTATAACAGATAAGATGTTATAGCAGGTAGGTATTTGTGTCATTTGTATTTACCCAAGTCTTTATAATTTTTTTGTATATGCTGTAAGAGGATATTTTTTTAGATTTAATTTCTGTAGTCTGATACAGTGCATTATAGATTTTTGGTGCAATGAAAAAAGCATGTCTTTGCGCAAGCCTAGTTTTGCATAGGGGAACCTCAAATGCATTATTTACTCTACTGCTGGAGCGTTTTTCGTTTTTTGTAAAATATACATTTCGTGAAAATATATATTTCAGACATTGCATACAGTAGATTTTTCTTATATCTAAGAGTTCAGCTTCTTGGAATAATTGCAAGGAGGGGTAGGTAACATCTTTATGCAACATTATTTTTATTATTAATTTTTGAGTAATTTCTAGTTGCTTAATATGGGTATCATAAATACCCCACCATCCAATTATTCCATAAGATATTGATGATTGCACCAATGCATGATATACCAGTTTCATTCTTTTAATATCAACTATGTTATTTAATCGTTTAAAAATGTAAGTCAAATACCTAAGTTTATTTACAAGGTTTTCTACGTGATTTGTCCATTTTAGTTGGCTGTCTATAATAATTCCTAGGTATTTAATTGTGTTCCCGAATTCATTTCTATACAGTTAGAACACAAAACAGGGTTGCAAGAATTGTTGTGAAACCTTATATTTAGGTGAGTTAAGGGTGCCGCCCTTTTGGTATTATAGAATGGAATATACATAGTTTTTTCACAGTTTAGAGTTAGGAGGTTTTGGTTTAGCCATTCTTTGACAATGGATGTGCACTTATTTGCGTTTTCAGAGACTTCTTTCCATGATTTACCATGGACTGTGATAGCAGTATCATCAGCATACGAGAATAGTTTTCCCGGAATACTGATATTACACAGGTCATTGATATAAATTAGGAACAATAATGGACCGATAACTGTACCTTGTGGAACCCCATGTCTCACATATTCTGGTTTACTAATATTATCACCAATTTTTGTACATTGTCTGCGATCAAGTAAATAATTTGTTAATAGTGAGAGACAATTATTTTTAATTCCAATATTATTTAGTTTTCTAATCAGTTTATTATGATTAACGGTATCAAACGCTTTTTTTAGGTCTAAAAAGATTGTTAAGCTTTTCATATTTAAGTCAAGATTGGTGTATATATTTTTTGTTAGATTAAATAAAGCGTCATCTGTACTAAGACCTTTTCTGAAACCATATGGATTTGGGGACAAAAGTGCATTTGATTCTAGAAACTCTAGTACTTGTATTTTAATATTTTTTTCTAATATCTTCGCTAGTTGGGATATTAGCGATATTGGTCTGTAATTGACAAGTTTAGAGATTGATCCAGATTTATGTATTGGTACAATATTAGAGAGTTTAAATGCGTCTGGGAAAACGTTTTTTTCAAAACAGGAATTAAAAATGTGTTGCAAGGGCTTCGAAATGTGTTGTTTAATAGATTTGATAGCGATGGCGCTTAATTCATCTGGTCCATTGGCTGTATTTGTGTTAAGATTGTCAATGTGTTTTATTATTTCAGATTCGGTAATACGTTTAAATTGGGTTAAATTAGGACTATTTTCAGAGTGTTCGTCCATTTGAGTGTATTGATGTATATGGTTTTGAAAAGAGGGATTGTTATTTATTATATCTGAAGCAACATTTGTAAAAAAATCATTGAACTTATTTGCAATATTTCTTTTATCCGTTATGACTATTTTATCATCTGTAACAATTTTTTCAGGGAATGTTTTTGCTTTATGTTTTCTATTAGTTATTTCATTTATGACTTGCCAGGTTTTTTTAGAATCATTATCAGCTGTTTGTAATTGTTTAGTATAATACTCTTGTTTACATTTTTTTATAAGAATATTGAAAAAATTTCTATAAATGATGTATTGCTGTCGTAAATTTTCATTGGGTGGAATGTTTTTAGCCATACAATAATTCTCATAATTTTTGTAAATTTTGTACAGTTTGTTCCTGTGTTGGCTTGCAATTATCAAACCACGCGTGATCCATGGTTTAATTTTTTTATGTTTGCTTCTAGGTATTGGTGTTGTATCAATTGATATTGTATTTGTTAATAAACATTATTTAGTAGATAGGGAAGAGGTAGATGAGGAAGGAACCGGCAATTCAGATCTGGTCCCATTTTATTTCTAACGGTGGTCTTGCACCAGGGTGATACTGATAGTTTTTTCCACTCTGTAACGTGCCGCAAATATAATTATTTTTAATGAATTAATTGTGATATAACACAAATTAATCCAATAAAATTTATTTGCTATTACTTCGGATTGCTAAGCCTCCATTATGTAAGCCAATATAACGTTACGTAACTAAACATTTGTTTACCTCACTTAACCTTAGCACAGTTTGATAATAGCCTTGAATGCTGAAATTGTTGTCACAATGCTAAAAACTAAAGTATTTGCAGAAATCAATAATACCATGATTCAAGTACCAATCTTAAAATTTAAAAAAAACCAGTTCTATGTAACTACCTACTTTTTAAAGTATATCAAAAGTTGGTGGTAATAATTAAGAGCCTATGAATTTATTTACGTCCAAAATTAATGGGTACAACGTTTTAAGGACATCCCGTTTTACCCCGTTTTAAGGACACGGTTTTGGTGAAAAATAGAAATAAGTTTAAAAAAAGGGTAAGTTTTTTTGGTAGCATTTTAATTATTTTAAGTAAGATTTTGTAAGCGTTAATCTTTGTTAAGTTGCAAAAGTTTATCTATATTCTTCCTTTCCGTGACATTAATTTGGGAGGCGGGCATTGGTACCGTCGCCCCGGGAACCATTTATTGGAAAACCTATACCTCTGCCATAGGTCTTCCCAAGCGGTTCGCTACATTTGGTGACTTAGCAGGGGTGCCCGGGTTCATGGGGTGAGGTTTGTTCAGGTCTTGGCGGTCGATGCGTCTGCCCACCTGCTGCGAGGTGGGCAGGATCGAGTGAGACTGATTGAGGGAGGTCTTTTATCCTCTCCAGCCAGAATCTTTCGACCCACCACCTTGCACCGCAGTTGAAGGGATGGATTCATACGTCCGTCACTCCTGGACACACTGAACCCCAGATTCCTACCCACCCTCATACCCTTTTCCTTCCTAGAACTTCATATCTTTCCCTTCCTTAAAAATACCCTCCACACAGCATCCCCTAAGATGACATAGGCCCTGAGGAAAATTATTTTGAAGTTTGTTTTCCTGTGCGAAGCTAATGGGAAAATAAAATTATCCTAGTTTTATTATTAAAGTAGGACTTTTGAGGCTTATTATCTACGTGTTCAGAATGTAAGCATGGGGTCTCTAAATATTCGCATATTTCAGAACACCTTCGTAACCTTCACTGGCCCAAGTGTCCTGAAAGAATCCAGTACAAATTGTGCTGGATGGTTTTTAAATCAATCAATGAAATGGCCACTCCTTACGTCTCCGAATTATGCGTCCCGGAAAATACCGATCCGAGGCAATTAACCCTTAGATCAGCAACTTCATCTGCTATAGGCAGAACCTGAACGAAAGCCAAATACTAAGTTTGGAGATCGTGCTTTCGGAATATCTGGGCCTAACGCTTGGAATAGAACTTTTTGGGCTCTCATTCCCTTAATTTAAATATACTTATCTGAGAGTATCATACTTATATGGCCTATAGACCTGTGATATATCTTAATCCCACTTGCCTATGTATATCTTAGTCACAATATCAAATCATGTTCTTTTCATTAAATAAATAAAAAAATTAAAAATAAATAAAAACTTTTCTTTCTGAATTAAAATTACTCGAGTCCTTACACATCAATCTGTCTCTTGACGAATCACATTAAGGAAGATCAAATCCTTATGGATACTACTGCACCACCCACCATTAAATTTTTACTTTCCAAAACACACTCATCAAAGAATACATTACATGTTAATATTAAAATAATTTTTCAGGATTAAAAAACCTGTATTCACAATTATGTCCTCTGCGTGCGAACTCTATCTAAATTTCTTAAATGGTCAATATACAGTGTTAATTTCAAGCGACCTCCCAGGTAAGTATGGTCCTGTTTTTATTAAATTTTAGGCAGCACCGCGTTCATTGGTCAAAATATTGTACTTATATTTTCGTATCGGTGATCAATCAACCGGTATATGCAATTTGTAGTCATAAGTTGTTTTTAATTGTTTGTCTGGCTTGTAGTTTTTTTTAGATTTTTAGAAACGTATTATAAGTTTGTACAGCACCCTTGAGGTAATTTTTCACATAAATGGTGCTATATAAATCATCCTTTACGCACCAGATTTAAATGTCCGGGTTAAATTTTCCCCACAGGAAAAACTAAACCCTTTCACACACTTCCCCAAATGATCATCTAGTCAACCCACGCTATGCAATTGCACTATATAAGTATTGTAAATACAAAACAATACAAGAACAACATGCCAACCTACTAGAGACCAAATGAGAATATAATTCACCGACTCCAGATATTTTCATGTCAGAGGGTTCGGCTCTGTGGCATTTCTAATTGAACCTATAAATCCTACTGTTTTTTTTTTTTTTTTTTACGCACCAGATTTAAATGTCCGGGTTAAATTTTCCCCAAAAAAAAAAAAGGAAAAAAATAAGGAAAAACTAAACCCTTTCACACACTTCCCCAAATGATCATCTAGTCAACCCACGCTATGCAATTGCACTATATTAGTATTATAAATACAAAACAATACAAGAACAACATGTCATCCTACTAGAGACCAAATGGGAATAAAATTCACCGACTCCAGATATTTTCATATCAGAGGGTTCGGCTCTGTGGCATTTCTAATTGAACCTATAAATCCTACTGATCCCTCAATATAAATATTTAAAAAATCTAATTATGCACCAGATTTAAATGTCCGGGTTAAATTTTCCCCAAAAAAAAAAATGGAAAAAAAGAAGGAAAAACTAAACCCTTTCACACACTTCCCCAAATGATCATCTAGTCAACCCACGCTATGCAATTGCACTATATAAGAATTATAAATACAAAACAATACAAGAACAACATGTCAACCTACTAGAGACCAAATGGGAATATAATTCACCGACTCCAGATATTTCCATATCAGAGGGTTCGGCTCTGTGGCATTTCTAATTGAACCTATAAATCCTACCGATCCCTCAATATAAATATTTAAAAAATCCTTTGTAATCCTACATGTATTTAAAATGACTGATTTTTGCATTTTTATATACAAATTCTTTGACAAATCTAATATGCTTAAATTTTGAATCAGATTCCTAGGTATTATGCCAGTGGCCGAAATAACAAATGGCAATATTTTTATAGTCCGAGAATGCCAAATTCTTTTAATCTCATTTCCTAAATCTGTGTATTTTCTTATTTTTTCAGAAATAGTTTTTTGAATATTACAGGAATTTGGAATAGCTACATCAATGATATAAGTTATTTTTTTTAATTTTGTCATGTAAAACTATATCAGGTCTATTATGACTAATTGTTCTGTCTGTTAGTATAGTTTTATCATAATATATTTTATAAAATTCATTTTCTAAAAATGAATTTGGTTCATATTCATAATATGGTACTATATTACGGCAGTCAATCAAGTTATGTTTAATTACCAAACTTTGGTGAATTATTTTTAAAACCTGATTGTGCCTAAATGTATACTCGGAAGGCGCTAATATAGAACATCCCGATATAATATGTTCTATAGTTTCGGGAAAAGCCAAACATTTTCTACATAAATCATCAATTTGATTTATATCTTTGATTATATGCTTTCTATAATTTTTAGTATTAATGACTCTATCTTGAATGGCAAGCATAAATCCTTCTATTTCTGCGCTCAACTCTCCAATACTCAAGCATTTGTTTGACGAAAGTTTGTCAACATACGTTTGGTTGAGATAATTGAAGTGTTTTGCGTGAATAATTTTATTTGACCAGGAATCACTGGTTAGTATTTATAAGAATGTTGGCATTCTCGTCATATAAATTTAAAGGTGTAATATTTCTATCTGCCTTGCAAATTATTTTGTGCATTTCTGAGCTATTAGCTTTCCTATGGAAAAAAATTCTAAGCATTTCTACCTGATTGTGTTTCAAAGATGTTATTTTGACTACACCTCTACCTCCTAAATTTCTAGGTAAATTAATTCGTTCTATAGCTGAATTTGGATGATGGCAATTAAATTTTGTTAACGTAGTTCTAATTAATCGTTCTAAACTATCTAAATCTGTATTGGACCATTTAATTATGCTAAATGAGTACGTTAGTAGAGGTATTGCCCAAGTATTTATTGCTTTTACTAAATTTTTAGCAGATAGATTGCATTTTAAAATTTTTCTGATCCTAGTTTGAAATTTAATCCTAATATCATTTTTAATACTAGTGTGATCTAATCTATTCGATTGCGGGTATCCTAAATATTTATAAACCTCATCCCCTTTCATACTTTGAATTTTGAAATTTCTAAATATACCCTCGTCTCCATCTACAATTTTGCATTTCTCTATATGGATATGCAATATTGATTTCCCTAAGATTATGAATAATGTCTGAGTTATTTGAATCTACTCTAATATCATTGGATTCTTCTACTAGAATATTATCTAAACTATCTTCATTCAATGCATCTAATATAACATTACTACTCGTATTAATTTGTTCTAAATTATTCTCCAATTGCAATCTATCTGCTACTTCTTTTCTTATCTGATTTAATGTTACTACAGGAATTAAATTATTTTTGAAAATTGACCTTTTTTGGTCAGCTAATCTTTGTTCGTTTACTTGGGCAACCGGATAATTTTGTGAGAAAAGTAAATGTAATTTTTTCCTATACAATAACATATCTGTTTCTAGTTTAGTTACCTAATTAAATTTTAGTTATTATTATTATTATTAGCATAAGTATTTCTTGGCAAAAAGTGAATATTGATTTATTTACTTTTGCATTTTCACAGTTAAAATTCGTTGGCTCATGCCACACTGTAATTGTTTACGATTCTAATACTAGGCTTCCGTCCATATCAAAAGTCCACAGTGCCCCTTGGAAGCGATTTGTATGTGTCAGAATTTGCAACACGTTTTGGCACTGGCCCGCCATTGTGTCCTATGAATAATTGATTTATTAATTTGATCGTACTGCCTGCCCGGGTGTCATCTTCGTTGGTGGTCCGGAGCGCCGCTCCATTCCTATTCCTCTACTGCTGTGAGTATCGCCCTGCTGCTGTCGCAAGTTATTCGTGCGCCGCGTGAGGCGAATTTAAAACTGCTCATCGCGAAATAAGAGACTCGCCAAATTATCTCTGGAGGACGCAGTTTATTTGGGTAATCGATTGATGGCAGCTCTGTTGGCTGTTTCGTCAACAATTGACACGTGTAACGAGCTTCGAAACTCGTGTAAGAAGGAATATTATGGTAGTGCTGCACAGAGTTCTAAGCGTGCTTTTTTTAATGCAGTCACCATCACTTGACAACCTTATTAGGTATATTGAATAATTTTTCGATTACTAATGAATCTAAATCAAATATTATAAAAATATTGAAAATACTTGTTGCATTGTAACCAATCTATGATGTGATTACTTTTTTTAATAAAAGTGTAGGTATAAGTATTATAAATTGATTTAAAAATTACTGCCTCAACATTAGTTATAATCGTTCAAATTTCATTCAATAAAGATTATTATTATATTATATTAAATTATATTCTGGTACGGGAAACAAGGCGAAAAGACCAGTTAATGAATTAATTAGTGTATGTGTGGTAAAACCACGTACGATCGTGTTAGAAATGTTGAGATCCACGAAGAATGCAAGGCTGATGTAAGCGTGATGAGTAAGGTTAAGAAAGGGACGCTCAGATGGTTTGGGGATATAGAGCGAATGAACGAGGAAAGGAGTGTAAGGAGAATATATGACGCAAATGTGAATGGAAGAATAAGTCGGGGACGCCCGAGGAAGACATGGCATGACCAAAGTAATCAGATACTTGAGTCGGGCCATGTGAAGAGTCGGAATAATAGAAGAGCATGTATGAGACGATGTATGAATGTGAACGAGGCAAGGAGTGTGTGCCAAGATCGAGTTGTTTGGCGGTCCGTCCTCTCTGCCTACCCCTGCGGGGAAACGGCGTGATGGTTAGTTAGGTTTTTTTTGGTGGAGAAGTCCAATTAATACCGTAAGAGTAAATTTTACTAATCTTAGCGGTACCTCAATTTTTGTTGGTGGAAATAGCTGTCAGAATTTAGTCAAATTGTACCGCAAATAACAGATGGGAATATATAGTATCTAACCACTGCCAACAAGTTTTATTTGGTTAGCTGACTGACTGGTTTGATGATTTAGCAGGGGTGCCCGGGTTCATGGGGTGAGGTTTTACTAGGTCTTGGCGACATATGCGTTTGCGCACCTTCTACTTGGTGGGCCGGATCTGTAGTCTTGTTGAGGGACCGTTTTACCTCTCCAGCCAGACTCTCTCGAACCATTGCCTTGTATTTCAGCGAGAGGGGTGGAATTGTACGTCCGTCACTCCTGGTCACGTTGACCCTCAGATTCTTATCCACCACTCACACCTCTTTCCTTCCCAGAACTTCCTCTCCTTCCTTTCCCTAAAAAGACCCTCCATACATCATCCCCAAAGATGACTTCGAGGAAAATTGTTTACCTGTGTTGGGTTAGTGTAAAAAAAAATCCTTACATGGATATCACGGTAATTAGACAAAACAGAATGTACGATAGGTTAGGTTATGTTAGATTAGTTTTTTTCATCATCTTATTACCATTTACGTAAACATAAATAATAAGCTGTAGGTATCTCACATTACTTCATATCATTACCTATTTTGCAAAATAAATGCATATCAAAAAATCAGAGAAAAAATTATGGTCGCTATCAAAGTGTAGCGCAGAAGCAACTAAACTACACATTTCGAAATATTTATGAACCCCGAACGACGATAATTTTTTTTTAAATTCCAAAGCATCACATTACACCTAAATGCTACAACAGTGCCTGTATTCCAAAAACAAATATTTCAATGAAATCATGGTGTATGTATCGGAAATAATTACTCACAACTTTCGCCAAAAATGGCGTGTGTTTTCTGCACACTTTTTCTACACGTGGAAATCAAATATAGGTATCTAACCTATGAATTAAGTGTTCTAGTGGCCCCCTAAATGGGTGGTGAGTCACCCCAGCTAGGCGCATGGCTTATTATTAACTAGGTAGGTCCTGATAAGTATTATCCTCGTGTCATCGGCACGTGACGTCCTTTGGCAAGCCTAAAATTCTAGCCCAGCTCTGACAGGAAAGTAGAAAACAACACGTTGCAAAAAACAACATGACAGCTTTGCAGTTTTTATTAATTGGTTTTAAATATTTACGTTTCTATTTATTTGAGAAATTAATTCTTATTGAAACCGTGACAAAAGTGTTTTA
Source organism: Limnephilus marmoratus (assembly GCA_917880885.1). Classification (NCBI taxonomy): domain Eukaryota; kingdom Metazoa; phylum Arthropoda; class Insecta; order Trichoptera; family Limnephilidae; genus Limnephilus; species Limnephilus marmoratus. The sequence continues at coordinate 47,498,423 of OU862923.1, forward strand.
TTAGTTTTGTGTACGTAGAATGTACATTTGAGGGAACCCGTAGTTTGATACCTTTTTTAAAAAATGGGTATAAGTTTTTCATATCTTACTAAATCTAGATAATAGGCAAGTAACATAAAATGTTCAGGTATTTATTGGAAGAAGAAATAAATGACAACTTGTAATGGAAATGTTAAGTATTAAGATGAAGCCATACAAAATAATGCAAAATCATACAAAATCATACGTTTTTGTTTTGGAAATTTGATCAATCAGAAGTATTATAGATTCTTCAATTAAATACTGCATGTAGAACACACCTTGGCCCTTAAAAATATCGGTCAATTTTTTTATAAGTCTTTTAATAAGCCTAGAAAAAAATAAAGTATAAGGTCAAAAAAAAATACTTTCAAGTCCAAACTCTCCTATTTACAAACCCCTTTTCAGATATGGCTTTTATTGTATAATGTGGCCAATTCAGTTTCTTCTATAATAATCACAAAAAAATGATATTTACGCACGAACTCCATAAAATAAAATAAAATATGCATTATCGCATTGTTATTTTACAATACGGCCGCTAGTCGACGAATTGGGTTTTCCAAAGTGAACCCTATGACGTCCACCGAACGACTATGCATATTGTCGCACCATTTTTATATCGGTTACGCCCCGGACGGAGCGGGGAACAGACGTTAGGCTCCGCGTCGTTTTGTTCCGTGAAATCAATTTTTAATTTTCGTTTTATTACAATAAACAATTCGTAAAACAAGATTTAATATTTTTTACAGGCCTTTACGAAATCAACCTGTAAAAAATTTTCAAATACCTTTTCTAACCTTTCCAAAAGCATTTTTTTCTAGTATTTTTAAACTCCTCCTCCCATAAAGGGGCGTGAATTCCGATTTCGATTTTTTCCTGGACTATTGGATCGCCTTAAAGTAAAAATGTACAGATAGTATCTACCTATACAGTTTGGGAGGCGGAAATGTGTACCGCCGCGCCGCGGCCGCCATGGGAATCATTTATTAGATGACCAACAACTCTGCCTTACGTCGCCCAAGTGGTTGGTGACATAGCAGGAGTGCTCGAGTTGATGGTGTGAGGTTGTATTGGTCTTTGGCGGCGGATGACACTGAACCCCGGATTCCTAGATTCTTATATTTTTTCTCACACAAAAATGCACACCCCGTACATTTTTCTGTTCCAGAACTTCCTCTCCTTCCTTTCCTTAAAAAACCCTTCACACCGCATCCCCAAAAATGACATAGATCCCGAGGGAAATTATTTTCTGTACAGAGTAAACGTTAAAAAGAAGATATATAGGAACTTTTTATAACAGTTTACGTTATTTTAAGTTTTTTATAATCCTACTTCCTTCGACCAACCTAACCTATTCCCAAAGGCATAATTTAAATGTGGTATTTCCAAAAAATCAATTTAAAAAAAAGCGGTGTGACCTATAAAATAATTAGTGAGAACTAAAGAGAACTAGTAAGATCTTTACGATCCATTAGTGAAATTTCTCAAAAAAGATCATTTGTTAAAATAAAAACGAAATTAACAGTTGATTTCTTCGGATTATTTTCTGAAAATGCGTTGTCTAATGAAATCGTTATATTACATTAATGAATCGTTCTGATTTCAAAACAAAATCATATTAATGCTAAAATGCAGATTACCGCCCGCAAAATAGAATCCTAATAATATAAGCTTTAATTAAATGCGACAAAACTTTTAGTCCACAAATCGAAAATTATTAATGCACATTTATTATCATATCCTCATTAATTTATAATTACTCACACAACAATTTAATTAGGCGTGCATTTTAAACAGCGCCCGCCATACAAGTAATGCAAAATTCGCAAAATTTCGCACAAAACCTTCATTGTTTCGCCGCCATTTGTATTATTTCAATTGAATAGATTCTCCCACACACATGCACACATCGGGTAACAATGGCGGACAGCTACAGACTGTGCTGACTTATTGTATTCACTATTTCATTCCACGATATTATGAAAACGTTTTCGTGACAATGTTTTTTTAAACAATGTGTTAAAAATGTTTTATGTTTGAAAACAGGCTCAAGAGGTCGGCTTTAAAAAATAAATGAAAAAATCGTGGATATGGTTGGTATCACACGGTATTGTAGGAAGTTTAAAGCACTCGTACCAATGCATGCAGATCTGGTACAATCAATATGATATTATTTTGTTATACAAAAATATGTTTCTCAATACTGAATTGTGATAATAAGCAAGTGCTTCTTGTACTATGATACTAAACTCCAAAATAAAATCCCACTCTCACTTAAAAACCACAACAATATTATAACATTTAAGGGCCCGCAACCCGGATTTGTACCGATTGATTACATATTTCCCTTAAACACGGTAAGTTTTAAAGCCCTTAAAAAAATATATGTTATTCTTGAAAATAATATCTAGACTTTGCCCGCGCCGAAACGCAAATTATATAAAATTCCCTCGATAGAAAAACATCGCAAAGTATGCTCCAAAAATTATTATTAACACGTTTGTTTCAGTTATTTTACAAATTATATGTTTGAAAAAATTCACAGTGTTTCTTTAAATGCTGTTCAAGATAATGCCCGTAAGATTTTTGCTCTATTTTAAACGAGTCGTGTTTTATTAAACATTTTCGCAATTTTCGCATCGATTTTGTCGCTGTAAATGTTAGCACTCTCCTCTAACATTCGTAATTTCGTATCTTCTTCTTTTCGGGCCCGGTTGCAGAGCCTTAAATCTCAAATAAAAAGCTGGATGTGAAATACAGGAAGATAAGAAATAGAAAATATACTGACGCAAAATACAGATTGAATCCGAAACCACTCAACTGCACTAAAAACATTGTTTATTATATTTTACAACTATTTCGGATAAAACCATAAATAATGTGTTCATAATTACTTGATATTATTCATATACTTATATTTTAATATGTAAATGAAATCCTCAGCGCTGGAGAACCCTGTACCTAAGGATATTACAATACGTACTTTTGACAAAAAAGAAAGATAATGAAACATATATATATATATATATATAGTATTGTTTAGTTTTTTTGCTCACTTTTTTGCTCACTTTTTTTGCTCACTTTTTTTGCTCACTTTTATTTTGACGCAAAAACGACCAGTATGCCCTTTACGTTTCACCCACCTTAAGGTTCACTTTCGGTTGAAGGAAATTCAGACAAGGAAGCTGGTAGTATTTTTTTTTCGACAAAATAAAATATATATGCAGGGATTTATTCTCCGATACGAATCAGCGGCGAAAACTAGAAGCTCTACTCGAATCACTCGATTCGGCTCGGTTATACTTCCCGTCGACAGGTGCGCATAAAAAACGATAGATGTCTTTTCGACCATCAGTTTCAGTAAATAAAATGTTAGGAGGTATCTATCTCTATTCAAATGGCTGCGAAAGTTGAGAAAGATATATTGTCAATTTCCCATATAAAACTGATTTTTGCTAGGAATTTTTTTTTTTGCTAGAAATTTATTCTAATAAATTAAACGGCATTCTTGAAAAGAGCTTGGAAAAATGGACATTTTAAAGGCCCTTTGCGGGGTGGTAGATTACAGCATGAAAAAACATTTTGCAAGAGATATTTTCAAATAATCATAAAATATACAAGGTTTAGAAACTTTTAATATAAAAACATTTGTAGCTTTCCATTTAAAATATTTCACAATGTCGCGTCAAACTTTGCAATTTTATTTGACATTTGCGAAAAATTCAATGACATCGATAATGCACATGGTTTTCAGCCTGTTAAATCGGTAAATATTTTAAATGTTTATTTAATTTTCCTCAACCTTGCAATACTGAACATGGAACACTATCCAAAACCACCGCAAGTTTTCAGCGAGGACCTGACAGCATTAGCTGACGTAATTTGTATGTAAAATGTTCTAAAACGGGCGCAGGTGTTCGATTTTCAGGCTGTGCTTGAGGTGGTTACGACAAAGTTTAATGGTAGTCTTGCCATATAGATAAAATGTTATTTTAGAATATTTTGATGAACTAGGTAGGTACCGTGAAAATTACATAAACGGATAAATTATCCACGGGTATCATCAATAAATTGTAGCTCACGAACGACTGGACCAAATTGCAAAATTCTTTTTGAGTTGGTTTCGTTATTGTTCGGGCAAGGTTTGTATAAAACTACTGATGAGGTCTGGAATTATAAAATTTGTTTAAAATGAATCGCCGAAATCTATATATGCGCATAGCTTCCGAGCGAATGCACCAAATTGAATAATTCTTTCTTTGTTGTAATTGTTATTATTAGGGCAAGATCTGAATAAAATTACTGGTGAGCTCTGGCATAACGAAATTTGTTTAAAAATGATTCGCCGAAATGTAAGTACGCTCATAACTTCAGAACGACTGCACGTAATTGAATAATTCTTTTTTTGTTGCGTTCCTTATTGTTAGGACAAAGTTTGAATAAATCCACTGGTGAGCTCTGGCATCATGAAATTTGCATACAAATGAATCGCGGAAATGAATGTACGCGCATAACTTCCGAAAGACTGCACCAAATTGAATAATTCTTTTTTTGTTGTCTTCGACACTGTTAAGACAAAATTTTGTATAAAACTGCTGGTGAGCTCTGGCATTATCAAATTTGCATAAAAATGAATCGTCGAAATGTATGTACGCGTATAACTTCCGAAAGACTGCACCAAATTGAATAATTCTTTTTTTGTAATGTTTGTTTATTGGCTGGTGAGCTTTGGCATTACGAAAGTTGCGTAAAAAAATTTCAATAGGCGGCACGCGAGCTGTTTGAAAACTAAATGTAACGGCAATGAAATAATGAAGCTTAGAAGAGGGGGAAGAAAACCAGGGAGGGGGAGGGTTAGCTGGTAAGGGGGAGGGGAACTCGGGAGGGGGGTTTGCGGGATGGGGGAAGGGGGGGGGATGGGAGTAGAGTACGCTATGAAAGAATATTTTATGTTTTTGTTTTACTCGAATAAAACTAAATTTTAGTTTATAAAAAAATCTGAATAATACATTTTTGTAGCGCCGTTTTTGCGAAAAATTACTACATGTCTATTTAGTACCAATAATACCAGTAATAAACCTTAGTTGTTGATTCTAAAAAAATGTGACGAATACATTTTTATAGCGTTTCTGTAAATCCTTTACTCAGATAAAACACAGTTTCACTTTCTAAAAAATGCTGAATAGCACATTTTTGTTTATTGGATGGTGAGCTCTGGTATTATGAAATTTGCATTAAAATATTTTAATACGTGGGACGCGAGCTGTTTGAAAACTAAATGTACCAAGAATGAATTAATGAAGTGCGGGAGGGGGGGGAGGAAAACCAGGGAGGGGGAGGGTAACCTGGGAAGGGGGAAGGGAACTCGGGAGGGGGTTTTGCGGGATGGAGGAAGTGGGGGGGGGGGGTAGAGTAGAGATGAAAGAATATTTTTTCTGTTCTTTTTTACTCGAATAAAACAAAATTTTAAAAGGATACATACCAGGAGTGCAGAACTAAGCAAGGGAAAATATATTAAGAAAATGTTTTTTTTTTTCAATTATTTCTGGCTTTTTGGGTAAGGTGAATTTATTTGCATTTAATTTTTTTTATTTTACATGAGCTCCACACAGGAGACCCTGAGGAAAATGATTCCCCTCAGGGTCATGTCATCTTTGGAGATGCTGGGTGGAGGGTTTTTTAAGGCAAAGAAGGAGATGAGAGTTCTGGGAAGGAAAAGGATTTAAAGAGTGGGTAGGGGTCTGGGGTTCAGTGTGTCCTGGTCATCCGCATCCAAGACCTGGACAAACCTCACCCCATGAACCCGGGCACCCCTACTAAATCACCAAACGTAGCGAACCACTTGGAGTGACCTACGGCATAGGTGTTGGTTATCCAATAAAGGTCAATTTTGGGGATTTGTATTTCTAAATAACATTTTATACAACGGGTACCCGGCATGCGTTGCAAAATCACTGTAACCTCGGTGTCAACTTAACTGTAATGGTTTCATTCCAAGTTCCGGGAAACTACATTATAATACAACTGCCTTGCAAACGCATGCCCTGTATTATAACATAATATACAAAGGGTACCCGGCATGCGTTGCAAGGTCACTGCAACCTCAGGTAGAACTCAGGATGAAATTATGCATTGCTTAAATATTTTTTTTATATTAGCTCCACACAGGAGGCACTCATGAAAACAATTTCCCTAGGGGCCTATGTCATCTTTGAGGATGCTGTGTGGAGGGTTTTTTAAGGGAAAGGACGGAGAAAAAGATATGAATTTAATTTTTTTTTTTTACATGAGCTCCACACTGGAGACCGTGGGGAAAATAATTTCCCTCACGTCCTATGTCATCTTTGGGGATGCTGTGTGGAGGATTATTTTTAGAAAAGGAAAAGGCTTTTTGGGAAAGGTGAATTTATTTGCATTTAATTATTTTTTTATATGAGCTCCACACAGGAGACCCTGAGAAAAATAATTTCCCTCAGGGTCATGTCATCTTTGGAGATTCTGGGTGGAGGGTTTTTTAAGGCAAAGAAGGAGATGAGAGTTCTGGGAAGGAAAAGGGTTTAAGGGTTGGGTAGGGGTCTGGGGTTCAGTGTGTCCTGGTCATCCGCATCCAAGACCAGGACAAACCTCACCCCATGAACCCGGGCACCCCTACTAAATCACCAAACGTAGCGAACCACTTGGAGTGACCTACGGCGTAGGTGTTGGTTATCCAATAAAGGTCAATTTTGGGGATTTGTATTTCTAAATAACATTTTATACAACGGGTACCCGGCATGCGTTGCAAAATCACTGTAACCTCGGTGTCAACTTAACTGTAATTGTTTCATTCCAAGTTCCGGGAAACTACATTATAATGCAAGCGCCTTGCAAACGCATGCCCTGTATTATAACATAATATACAAAGGGTACCCGGCATGCGTTGCAAGGTCACTGCAACCTCAAGTAGAACTCAGGATGAAATTATGCATTGCTAAAATATTTTTTTTACATTAGCTCCACACAGGAGGCACTGATGAAAACAATTTCCCTAGGGGCCTATGTCATCTTTGAGGATGCTGTGTGGAGGGTTTTTTAAGGGAAAGGACGGAGAAAAAGATATGCATTTAATTATTTTTTTTACATGAGCTCCACACAGGAGGCCGTGGGGAAAATAATTTCCCTCAGGTCCTATGTCATCTTTGGGGATGCTGTGTGGAGGATTTTTTTTAGAAAAGGAAGGAGATGAGAGTTCTGGGAAGGAAAAGGGTTTAAGGGGTGGGTAGGAATCTGGGGTTCAGTGTGTCCTGGGCTTCCGCCTCCAAGAACTAGGCAGACCTCACCGCATGAACCCGGGCACCCCTACTAAATCACCAAACGTAGCGAACCACTTGAGGTGACCTATGGCACAGGTGTTGGTTATCCAATAGTAGACAACTTTGGGGAGTTGTATTTCTACATTACATTATATACAACGGGTACCCGGCATGCGTTGCAAGGTCACTGTTACCTCAGGTTTCTTCATATATTTAATTTAACACACACTCCTCCTCGCTTCATCCACGTTCACACGTTAAATCGCATAGTGTTTTAACCCGTTAGTTGCTTCTGCAACGGGCCCCGCTAGTTATATAGTATTGTTTGGTTTTTTTTGCTCACTTTTTTGCTCACTTTTTTTGCTCACTTTTTTTGCTCACTTTTATTTTGACGCAAAAACGACCAGTATGCCCTTTACGTTTCACCCACCTTAAGGTTCACTTTCGGTGGAAGGAAATTCAGACAAGGAAGCTGGTAGTATTTTTTTTCGACAAAATAAAATATATATGCAGGGATTTATTCTCCGATACGAATCAGCGGCGAAAACTAGAAGCTCTACTCGAATCACTCGATTCGGCTCGGTTATACTTCCCGTCGACAGGTGCGCATAAAAAACGATAGATGTCTTTTCGACCATCAGTTTCAGTAAATAAAATGTTAGGAGGTATCTATCTCTATTCAAATGGCTGCGAAAGTTGAGAAAGATATATTGTCAATTTCCCATATAAAACTGATTTTTGCTAGGAATTTTTTTTTTTGCTAGAAATTTATTCTAATAAATTAAACGGCATTCTTGAAAAGAGCTTGGAAAAATGGACATTTTAAAGGCCCTTTGCGGGGTGGTAGATTACAGCATGAAAAAACATTTTGCAAGAGATATTTTCAAATAATCATAAAATATACAAGGTTTAGAAACTTTTAATATAAAAACATTTGTAGCTTTCCATTTAAAATATTTCACAATGTCGCGTCAAACTTTGCAATTTTATTTGACATTTGCGAAAAATTCAATGACATCGATAATGCACATGGTTTTCAGCCTGTTAAATCGGTAAATATTTTAAATGTTTATTTAATTTTCCTCAACCTTGCAATACTGAACATGGAACACTATCCAAAACCACCGCAAGTTTTCAGCGAGGACCTGACAGCATTAGCTGACGTAATTTGTATGTAAAATGTTCTAAAACGGGCGCAGGTGTTCGATTTTCAGGCTGTGCTTGAGGTGGTTACGACAAAGTTTAATGGTAGTCTTGCCATATAGATAAAATGTTATTTTAGAATATTTTGATGAACTAGGTAGGTACCGTGAAAATTACATAAACGGATAAATTATCCACGGGTATCATCAATAAATTGTAGCTCACGAACGACTGGACCAAATTGCAAAATTCTTTTTGAGTTGGTTTCGTTATTGTTCGGGCAAGGTTTGTATAAAACTACTGATGAGGTCTGGAATTATAAAATTTGTTTAAAATGAATCGCCGAAATCTATATATGCGCATAGCTTCCGAGCGAATGCACAAAATTGAATAATTCTTTCTTTGTTGTAATTGTTATTATTAGGGCAAGATCTGAATAAAATTACTGGTGAGCTCTGGCATAACGAAATTTGTTTAAAAATGATTCGCCGAAATGTAAGTACGCTCATAACTTCAGAACGACTGCACGTAATTGAATAATTCTTTTTTTGTTGCGTTCCTTATTGTTAGGACAAAGTTTGAATAAATCCACTGGTGAGCTCTGGCATCATGAAATTTGCATACAAATGAATCGCGGAAATGAATGTACGCGCATAACTTCCGAAAGACTGCACCAAATTGAATAATTCTTTTTTTGTTGTCTTCGACACTGTTAAGACAAAATTTTGTATAAAACTGCTGGTGAGCTCTGGCATTATCAAATTTGCATAAAAATGAATCGTCGAAATGTATGTACGCGTATAACTTCCGAAAGACTGCACCAAATTGAATAATTCTTTTTTTGTAATGTTTGTTTATTGGCTGGTGAGCTTTGGCATTACGAAAGTTGCGTAAAAAAATTTCAATAGGCGGCACGCGAGCTGTTTGAAAACTAAATGTAACGGCAATGAAATAATGAAGCTTAGAAGAGGGGGAAGAAAACCAGGGAGGGGGAGGGTTAGCTGGTAAGGGGGAGGGGAACTCGGGAGGGGGGTTTGCGGGATGGGGGAAGGGGGGGGGGATGGGAGTAGAGTACGCTATGAAAGAATATTTTATGTTTTTGTTTTACTCGAATAAAACTAAATTTTAGTTTATAAAAAAATCTGAATAATACATTTTTGTAGCGCCGTTTTTGCGAAAAATTACTACATGTCTATTTAGTACCAATAATACCAGTAATAAACCTTAGTTGTTGATTCTAAAAAAATGTGACGAATACATTTTTATAGCGTTTCTGTAAATCCTTTACTCAGATAAAACACAGTTTCACTTTCTAAAAAATGCTGAATAGCACATTTTTGTTTATTGGATGGTGAGCTCTGGTATTATGAAATTTGCATTAAAATATTTTAATACGTGGGACGCGAGCTGTTTGAAAACTAAATGTACCAAGAATGAATTAATGAAGTGCGGGAGGGGGGGGAGGAAAACCAGGGAGGGGGAGGGTAACCTGGGAAGGGGGAAGGGAACTCGGGAGGGGGTTTTGCGGGATGGAGGAAGGGGGGGGGGGGGGGGGTAGAGTAGAGATGAAAGAATATTTTTTCTGTTCTTTTTTACTCGAATAAAACAAAATTTTAAAAGGATACATACCAGGAGTGCAGAACTAAGCAAGGGAAAATATATTAAGAAAATGTTTTTTTTTTTCAATTATTTCTGGCTTTTTGGGTAAGGTGAATTTATTTGCATTTAATTTTTTTTATTTTACATGAGCTCCACACAGGAGACCCTGAGGAAAATGATTCCCCTCAGGGTCATGTCATCTTTGGAGATGCTGGGTGGAGGGTTTTTTAAGGCAAAGAAGGAGATGAGAGTTCTGGGAAGGAAAAGGATTTAAAGAGTGGGTAGGGGTCTGGGGTTCAGTGTGTCCTGGTCATCCGCATCCAAGACCTGGACAAACCTCACCCCATGAACCCGGGCACCCCTACTAAATCACCAAACGTAGCGAACCACTTGGAGTGACCTACGGCATAGGTGTTGGTTATCCAATAAAGGTCAATTTTGGGGATTTGTATTTCTAAATAACATTTTATACAACGGGTACCCGGCATGCGTTGCAAAATCACTGTAACCTCGGTGTCAACTTAACTGTAATGGTTTCATTCCAAGTTCCGGGAAACTACATTATAATACAACTGCCTTGCAAACGCATGCCCTGTATTATAACATAATATACAAAGGGTACCCGGCATGCGTTGCAAGGTCACTGCAACCTCAGGTAGAACTCAGGATGAAATTATGCATTGCTTAAATATTTTTTTTATATTAGCTCCACACAGGAGGCACTCATGAAAACAATTTCCCTAGGGGCCTATGTCATCTTTGAGGATGCTGTGTGGAGGGTTTTTTAAGGGAAAGGACGGAGAAAAAGATATGAATTTAATTTTTTTTTTTACATGAGCTCCACACTGGAGACCGTGGGGAAAATAATTTCCCTCAGGTCCTATGTCATCTTTGGGGATGCTGTGTGGAGGATTATTTTTAGAAAAGGAAAAGGCTTTTTGGGAAAGGTGAATTTATTTGCATTTAATTATTTTTTTATATGAGCTCCACACAGGAGACCCTGAGAAAAATAATTTCCCTCAGGGTCATGTCATCTTTGGAGATTCTGGGTGGAGGGTTTTTTAAGGCAAAGAAGGAGATGAGAGTTCTGGGAAGGAAAAGGGTTTAAGGGTTGGGTAGGGGTCTGGGGTTCAGTGTGTCCTGGTCATCCGCATCCAAGACCAGGACAAACCTCACCCCATGAACCCGGGCACCCCTACTAAATCACCAAACGTAGCGAACCACTTGGAGTGACCTACGGCGTAGGTGTTGGTTATCCAATAAAGGTCAATTTTGGGGATTTGTATTTCTAAATAACATTTTATACAACGGGTACCCGGCATGCGTTGCAAAATCACTGTAACCTCGGTGTCAACTTAACTGTAATTGTTTCATTCCAAGTTCCGGGAAACTACATTATAATGCAAGCGCCTTGCAAACGCATGCCCTGTATTATAACATAATATACAAAGGGTACCCGGCATGCGTTGCAAGGTCACTGCAACCTCAAGTAGAACTCAGGATGAAATTATGCATTGCTAAAATATTTTTTTTACATTAGCTCCACACAGGAGGCACTGATGAAAACAATTTCCCTAGGGGCCTATGTCATCTTTGAGGATGCTGTGTGGAGGGTTTTTTAAGGGAAAGGACGGAGAAAAAGATATGCATTTAATTATTTTTTTTACATGAGCTCCACACAGGAGGCCGTGGGGAAAATAATTTCCCTCAGGTCCTATGTCATCTTTGGGGATGCTGTGTGGAGGATTTTTTTTAGAAAAGGAAGGAGATGAGAGTTCTGGGAAGGAAAAGGGTTTAAGGGGTGGGTAGGAATCTGGGGTTCAGTGTGTCCTGGGCTTCCGCCTCCAAGAACTAGGCAGACCTCACCGCATGAACCCGGGCACCCCTACTAAATCACCAAACGTAGCGAACCACTTGAGGTGACCTATGGCACAGGTGTTGGTTATCCAATAGTAGACAACTTTGGGGAGTTGTATTTCTACATTACATTATATACAACGGGTACCCGGCATGCGTTGCAAGGTCACTGTTACCTCAGGTTTCTTCATATATTTAATTTAACACACACTCCTCCTCGCTTCATCCACGTTCACACGTTAAATCGCATAGTGTTTTAACCCGTTAGTTGCTTCTGCAACGGGCCCCGCTAGTATATAGTATTGTTTGGTTTTGTGGTAGGTCAGGGAAAACTCACTTTTTCCGCTCACGCCATTGGTCGAGAAAACTCACTTTTTCCGCTCACGCCATTGGTCGAAAAAACTCACTTTCGATTTGAGGGGAAAAGCTACCACTTTGCCCCTCGGGTGGGTGAAACCTCACGGGTCACTTTCGGTTGAAGCAAATCGTAATAAGGAAGCTGGGAGAAATTTTTTTTCGACAAAATGAAATATATACAGGGATTTATTCTCCGATACGAATCGGCGGCGAAAACTAGAAGCTCTACTCGAATCACTCGATTATATTTCCCGCCGACAGACGGCGTTTGAAAAAAAAAATTTAGGAAAAAACCCGCTAATTTCACAAAGGAAAATGCTATATAGGACTATTGACATAGGTCAGGATCTCAGATGTCAAATTTTTAGCCTAACAAAACGGAACTCTCGGCGGTTTCGGTCGTTGTTTTTCGGAAAACGACATTACCGCCGAAAAACCGATTCCGGGCTAGATGTTTTTTGAAAATACGATAGCCGGATAGATTCCGCAACTTTTAACACCAATAAAACATATGATTCTCATATAAAATACGTCAGGAGATGCTGACAAAACTCGAAATTTTCCGAAAAAAAATCATCAAAAAACGCGCTCACAGATTCCATCGGAAGTTTAAATATTTGCTGGCCAGTCAAATTAACACGTTTTTCATTCGGGGTAGGTACCTACTTATTTCGGTAGTATTGCAAATATGATGAAAAAAGCTAAGATTGCCGGAATCTAAGGAAATGCGCAGGTACCTACCTGAATGGGTCCCTAAACAAAGAATTAGGTTTTAATGCAATAAATACTAAGGTATGGTTGTTTCCATGATACAGAATAATTGAACTTTTTTAAAGTTAATTTTCACGTTCTGTGATGGTTCTACTCAAATTCTATTGTTTTATCATTACAGACCAGTTACATCACAAAACTGAAATAATTACAGAACTCGAACGGAACTTTATAGAACTGAAAATTTACTAGAAAAATTTAAAGAATTGTCAATTTTTTTTATTAATTATTTTTTTTATTTTTAAGTGTGTTCTATTTGAACATTGTATATATATATACATTACGCGTGTTCTAGGTAGGTACTTACTTGCGGGGACTTTTTTCATTTAAAAATCAAAACATGATATTGAATGAATTTATTTGTAGTGAAAATTATTTTATGCTCAACAGCATAATGGCGTCGTTTTGGTGAAATATTACAACAAAGTACCTACTTAGTACTTACACTTGCAAAATGAAATACAATACAACTACAATAGTGAGCTCCGGCATAATGAAATTTTGCACTGCTAAACCGTGCAACCGATTGTTATTGTTAATGGACTATTTGTGCGTAAATAAATTAATTATATACAGCGGGTACCCGGCATGCGTTGCGAGGCCACTTTAACTTCGGGGTCAACTAAACCGTAATGGTTCCCTACTAAGTCCCGGGAAACAACATTATAAAATTATGCACTTTATAAAATTATATACAACGGGTACCCGGCATGCGTTGCAAGGCCGCTTTAACCTCGGGGTCAATAAAACTGTAATGTTTCCATCCGAAGTCCTGGGAAACTACATTATAATGCAAGCGCCTGCACTATGTAACATTATATACTACGGGTACCCGGCATGCGTTGCAAGGCCACTTTAACCTCAGGGTCAACTAAACTCTAATAGTTCCATCCCAAGTCCCCGGAAACTACGTTATAATGCAAGCGCCTGCACTATATAACATTATATACAACGGGTACCCGGCATGCGTTGCAAGGTCACTGTAACCTAGGGGTCAACTTTACTGTAATGGTTTCATCCCGATTCCCGGGAAATAAAATTTTAATGCAAGCGCCTGCAATTTATAACATAATATACAACGGGTACACGGCATGCGTTGCAAGGTCACTGTAACCTCGGGGTCAACTTAACTGTAATGGTTCCATCCCAATTCCCGGGAAATAACATTTTAAAGCAAGCGCCTGCACTATATAACATTATATACAACGGGTACCCGGTATGCGTTGCAAGGTCACTGTAACCTAGGGGTCAACTTTACTGTAATGGTTTCATCCCGATTCCCGGGAAATAAAATTTTAATGCAAGCGCCTGCAATTTATAACATAATATACAACGGTTACTCGGCATGCGTTGCAAGGTCACTGTAACCTCGGGGTCAACTTAACTGTAATGGTTCCATTCCAATTCCTGGGAAATTACATTTTAATGCAAGCGCTGCACTACATAACATTATATACAACGGGTACCAGGCATGCGTTGCAAGGTCACTGTAACCTCAGGTTTCTTCATATATTTAATTTAACACACACTCTTCCTCGCTTCATCCACGTTCACACGTCAAATCGCATAGTGTTTAAACCCGTCAGTTGCTTCTGCAACGGGCAAAACCTAGTATATATATTAATGCTCAGTTTTGGGGTAGGTCGGGAAAAGGTCACTTTTTCCGCTCACGCCATTGGTCGGAAAAACTCACTTTTTCCGCTCACGCCATTGGTCGAAAAAACTCACTTTCGATTTGAGGGGAAAAGCTACCACTTTGCCCCTCGGGTGGGTGAAACCTCACGGGTCACTTTGGCTTGCGAAAATTGGGTAAAATTTGGCAAGCCAAATTGATCTCTGAGCTCATCCGATTTCAAAGGCCCCACGGTTCACTCTTCTTCGAAGCGAATTCATTGTATCTATCTCTTTTCAAATGCCCGGAAAAGTTGAGAAAGATATATCGAAAATCTCCCATACAAAACTGATTTTTGTTAGAAATTTATTCCAATTAATTAAACGGCTATCTCGGAAATAACGTTGAAAAAATGACATTTTAAAGGCCCTTTGCGGGGTGATAAAATACGACGAAAAAAAACATTTTGCGAGACATTTTTTTTAATAATCATAAATTATACAAGATTTAGAAACTTTTAAAACAAAAACATGTGTAGCTTCCCATTTAAAATATTTCACAATATCGCGTCAAACTTTGCAATTATATCTGACATTTGCGAAAAATCCAACAACATCGAAAATGCACATCGTTCTCAGCCTGTTAAATCGGTAGATATTTGAAATGTTTATTTATTTTCTTCAACCTTGCAATACTGAACATGGAACACTATCCAAAACCACCTGAGGTTTTCAGTCAGGCCATGACACCGTTGGCTGACGTAATTTGTATGGGAAATGTTCTTAAACCAGCGCAGGTGTTCGATTTTCAGGCTTTGCTTGAGGTGGTTATGACAACTTTTATCGGTTGTCTTGCCATATAGATAAAATATTGTTTTAGAATATTTTGATGAACTAGGTAGGTACCCTGAAAATTACATAAACGGATAAATAATTATCCACGGGTATCATCTATAAATTATAGCTCATGAACGACTGGTCCAAATTGGATAATTCTTTTTGAGTTGGTTTCGTTATTGTTCGGGCAAGGTTTGTATAAGACGACTGATGAGCTCTGGAATAATAAAATTTGTTTAAAATGAATCGCCGAAATCTATAAATGCGCATAGCTTCCGAGCGAATGCACAAAATTGAATAATTCTTTCGTTGTTGTATTTGTTATTACTAGGACAAGTTTTGAATAAAATTACTGGTGAGCTCTGGCATAACGAAATTTGTTTAAAAATGATTCGCCGAAATGTAAGGACGCTCATAACTTCAGAACGACTGCACGTAATTGAATAATTCTTTTTTTGTTGGGTTCCTTATTGTTAGGACAAAGTTTGTATACAACTACTGGTGAGCTCTGGCATTTTGAAATATGTTTAAAAATTAATCGATGAAATGTAAGTACGCGCATAACTTCGGAACGACTGCACCTAATTGGGTAATTATTTTTTTGTTGTTATCGTTATTGTAAGGACAAGTTTTAAATAAAACTACTGGTGAGCTCTGGCATTATGAAATTTGCATAAAAATGAATCGTCGAAATGTATGTACGCGTATAACTTCCGAAAGACTGCACCAAATTGAATAATTCTTTTTTTGTTATGTTTGTTTATTGGCTGGTGAGCTCTGGCATTTTTGCAAAATTTGCATAAAAATATTTCAATAGGTGGCACGCGAGCTGTTTGAAAACTAAATGTAACGGCAATGAAATAATGAGCGCGGGAGGGGGGGAAAAATACCACGGAGGGGGGAGGGTAACCTGGGAAGGCGGAGGGGAACCCGTGAGGGGGTTTTGCGGGATGGAGAAAGGGGGGGGGGGGGGGTAGAGTACGCTATGAAAGAATATTTTTTCTGTTCTTTTTTTTACTCGAATAAAACAAAATTTTAAAAGTATAAATACCAGGAGTGCAGAACTAAGCAAGGGAAAATATATTAAGAACATGTTTTTTTTCAATTATTTCAGGCTTTTTGGGAAAGGTGAATTTATATGCATTTAATTTTTTTTTTTTACATGAGCTCCACACAGGACGCCGTGGGGAAAATAATTTCCCTCAGGTCCTACGTCATCTTTGGGGATGCTGTGTGGAGGATTTTTTTTAGGAAAGGAAGGAGATGAGAGTTCTGGGAAGGAAAAGGGTTTAAGGGGTGGGTAGGTATCTGGGGTTCAGTGTGTCCTGGGCATCCGCCTCCAAGACCTAGACAGACCTCACCCCATGAACCCGGGCACCCCTACTAAATCACCAAACGTAGCGAACCACTTGGGGTGACCTATGGCAGAGGTGTTGGTTAACCAATAAAGGTCAACTTTGGGGATTTGTATTTCTACATAACATTATATACAACGGGTACCCGGCATGCGTTGCAACAACACTGTAACCTCGGGGTCAACTTAACTGTAATGGTTCCATTCCAAGTTCCGGGAAACTACATTATAATTCAAGCGCCTTGCAAACGTATGCACTGTATTATAACATTACATACAACGGGTACCCGGCATGCGTTGCAACATCACTGTAATCTCAGGGTCAACTTAACTGTAATGGTTCCATTCCAAGTTCCGGGAAACTACATTATAATGCAAGCGCCTTGCAAACGCCTGCTTTATATTATAACATTATATACAAAGGGTACCCGGCATGCGTTGCAACATCACTGTAATCTCGGGGTCAACTTAACTGTAATGGTTCCATTCCAAGTTCCGGGAAACTACATTATAATGCAAGCGCCTTGCAAACGCCTGCAATATATTATAACATTATATACAACGGGTACCCGGCATGCGTTGCAAGATCACTGTAACCTCGGGGTCAACTTAACTGTAATGGTTCCATTCCATGTTCCTGAAAACTACATTATAATACAAGCGCCTTGCAAACGCCTGCTTTACATTATAACATTATATACAAAGGGTACCCGGCATGCGTTGCAAAATCACTGTAACCTCGGGGTCAACTTAACTGTAATGGTTCCATTCCAATTCCTGGCAAATTACATTTTAATGCAAGCGCTGCACTACATAACATTATATACAACGGGTACCCGGCATGCGTTGCAAGGTCACTGTGAACTAAGGTTTCTTCATATATTTTATTTAACCCACACTCCTCCTCGCTTCATCCACGTTCACACGCAAATCGCATAATTTTTTAACCCGTTAGTTGCATTTTTGCAACGGGCCCCGCTAGTATATATTAATGTTTGGTTTTGGGGTAGGTCAGGAAAACTCACTTTTTTTTTTAGCCCTCCGGGTACAGGCGAAAATCGACCACTCTGCCTGTCCAGTTTCACCGACCGCAGAGGTCGATTTGGCCTAGCAAGGCTTGTGGACCGGGATTTCATACAAACGGCCGTTCCAAAAAAACGCGTTTTGGTGATCCGATAATCGACTCTTTTCCCCCTCGATCCGCAAGACCTCACGGCGTATTGTCGCTTAAAAACGAAAAAGACGCTTACGCCCTTTCGATTTCCCTCGCCCCCCTCGGCCCGCAGGCGATAATCGACCGTCGCTCCTCGAGTTTCGCCGACCGCAGAGATCAATTTGGCCCGAAAGGGGGCACGGACGGCGTTCTCTGCGGGTCAGACCAGATTTCATATAAAAAAGATGACGCAGGGTCAACAGCGCTCCCAAACGGCGAAAACTACAATTAGATCTCTCACCGACGAAGAAATTCGACCTCAGTTATATTTCTCGCCGACAGGTTCACCCGTTAAAAAACGTCGAACCGTTCAGTAAAGAGATTTCCCATACAAAACTGATTTTTCTAGGGATTTATTCGAATTTTTTTAACGGCGTTCTCTTTAATAGCGTAGAAAAATTGACATTTTAAAGGCCCTTTGCGGGAACTTAGATTGCGGCGAAAACAAACATTTTGCACGAAATGTTTTTGATTAAATAGAAGGTATACAAGTTTAAGAAACTTTTAAAATAAAAACATATGTAGCTTCCCATTTAAAATGTTACACTATATTGCATCAAATATTGAAATTTTTCTGACATTTTCTGAAATCGATCTATCATCAACAATGCATAATTTTCCAGCCAGTTAATATAAACTCGAGGTAGGTACTGGCGTTAAAAATGTGAATGATTTAAATGCAGAAAATCGCGGTAGGTACCTACCGTTCTATTGAATTATTGCTAATTCGCTAAGTATTTATTGAGAAAACGCGTAAGTAGGTACCTACACCAACATTATTTTTCTCGGTATGTACTAGGTAGGTACCGGCTTACGAGATTTTTTCCTTTAAATGTTAAATCGAAAATTAATGATATGAAATGAAAAAAATCATCCAAGATGGTAATTTTTGAAATATGTAGGAACACGGAGGTTGCTTCTGGATAACCACTGTTGGTATGAATGTTATTTTTAAATTAGTAAAGTTCATTTTCACGTAATGTGCGGTTTTTATTTATTCAATTATCTTCAAAACTTATAATATTTATTATTATTTATTTATACTATTATTTCAAAATAGAAATAATTACGGAACTTGAATAGAATTTGAACAGAACTTTCACAGAACGTTAAAATTAACTTGAAAAATTGAAGATTTTTAAATAAATTTTTTGAAAAACCCAGCCTAAATATATTTCATATGTTTTTTTTACGTATGTGCAGGTAACTCTACATAGAATCTATGCAGGTACCTACATGCACATAACAACTCAGAATCTGATGATATTGCTTATGAATTTTTTGTAAATGTATAATAAAATTGCTTGAAGTTGAATGGTAAAATTTTTTTCAAAAATATTAAATTTACATACCGCTTTTTTTATATTTTGTATTTTAATGATAATCATTCAACGTGGAATTGGTATCGCCGCCCCGGGAACCATTCATTGGTTTCTATATACAATAGTGAGCTCTGGCATCATGAAATTATGCATTGCTAAACTTTTTTTTTACATTAGCTCCACACAGGAGGCACCGAGGAAAACAATTTCCCTAGGGGCCTATGTCATCTTTGAGGATGCTGTGTGGAGGGTTTTTTGAGGGAAAGAAAGGAGAAGAAGATATAAGAAGGAAAAGGGTATGAGGGGTGGGTAGGAATCTGGGGGTCAGTGTGGCCAGGAGTAACGGACGTATGAATCTATTCCTCAGACTGCGGTGCGAGGCGAAGGGTTGGGAGAATCTGGCTGGAGAGATAAAAAGCCTCCCTCAATCAGTCTCCTCCAATCCAGCCCGCCATGCAGTGGTAGGTCAAACGTATCCGCCACCAAGACCTAGACAAACCTCATCCCATGAACCCGGGCACCCCTGCTAAGTCATCAAACGTAGCGAACCACTTGGGTGACCTTTGACAGCGGTGTTGGTTCCTCCGATTGCGATGAGACTTTTGGAATTTGATGTGTGCATTCCCGCGATGGTTTCTGAATACAATAATGATCAATCGGGATACAATAATGAACCGGGCGACCGAAGTAGGTGCACATTTCTCGCTTTTTGAAAACTAAATGTACCGGGAATGAATTAATGAAGCGCGAGAGGGGGGGAGGAAAAAGCTCCACACAGGAGACCCTGAGGAAAATAATTTCCCTCACGGTCATGTCATCTTTGGAGATGCTGGGTGGAGGGTTTTTTAAGGCAAAGAAGGAGATGAGAGTTCTGAGAAGGAAAAGGGTTTAAGGGGTGGGTAGGAATCTGGGGTTCAGTGTGTCCTGGTCATCCGCCTCCAAGACCTAGACAAAGCTCACCCCATAAATCCGGGCACCCCTACTAAATCACCAAACGTAGCGAACCACTTGGGGTGACCTACGGCATGAGTGTTGGTTATCCAATAAAGGTCATCTTAGGGGATTTTTATTTCTACATAACATTATATACAACGGTTACCCGGCATGCGTTGCAAGATCACTGTAACCTCGGGGTCAACTTAACTGTAACGGTTCCATTCCAAGTTCCGGGAAACTACATTATAATGCAAGCGCCTTGCAGACGTCTGCACTATATTATAACATTATATACAACGGGTTCCCGGCATGCGTTGCAAGGTCACTGTAACCTCGGGGTCAACTTAACTGTAATGGTTCCATCCCAATTCCCGGGAAATAACATTTTAAAGCAAGTGCCTGCAATATATAAAATGATATACAACGGTTGCTCGGCATGCGTTGCAAGGTCACTGTAACCTCATGGTCAACTTAACTGTAACGGTTCCATTCCAATTCCTGGGAAATTACATTTTAATGCAAGCGCTGCACTACATAACATTATATACAACGGGTACCCGGCATGCGTTGCAAGGTCACTGTAACCTCAGTTTCTTTGTATATTTAATTTAACACACACTCCTCCTCGCTTCATCCACGTTCACACGTCAAATCGCACAGTGTTTTAACCCGTTAGTTGCTTTTGCAACGGGCCCCGCTAGTATATATATTAATGTTTGGTTTTGGGGTAGGTCAGGAAAACTCACTTTTTTTTTTAGCCCTCCGGGTACAGGCGAAAATCGACCACTCTGCCTGTCCAGTTTCACCGACCGCAGAGGTCGATTTGGACTAGCAAGGCTTGTGGACCGGGATTTCATACAAACGGCCGTTCCAAAAAAACGCGTTTTGGTGATCCGATAATCGACTCTTTTCCCCCTCGATCCGCAAGACCTCACGGCGTATTGTCGCTTAAAAACGAAAAAGACGCTTACGCCCTTTCGATTTCCCTCGCCCCCCTCGGCCCGCAGGCGATAATCGACCGTCGCTCCTCGAGTTTCGCCGACCGCAGAGATCAATTTGGCCCGAAAGGGGGCACGGACGGCGTTCTCTGCGGGTCAGACCAGATTTCATATAAAAAAGATGACGCAGGGTCAACAGCGCTCCCAAACGGCGAAAACTACAATTAGATCTCTCACCGACGAAGAAATTCGACCTCAGTTATATTTCTCGCCGACAGGTTCACCCGTTAAAAAACGTCGAACCGTTCAGTAAAGAGATTTCCCATACAAAACTGATTTTTCTAGGGATTTATTCGAATTTTTTTAACGGCGTTCTCTTTAATAGCGTAGAAAAATTGACATTTTAAAGGCCCTTTGCGGGAACTTAGATTGCGGCGAAAGCAAACATTTTGCACGAAATGTTTTTGATTAAATAGAAGGTATACAAGTTTAAGAAACTTTTAAAATAAAAACATGTGTAGCTTCCCATTTAAAATGTTACACTATATTGCATCAAATATTGAAATTTTTCTGACATTTTCTGAAATCGATCTATCATCAACAATGCATAATTTTCCAGCCAGTTAATATAAACTCGAGGTAGGTACTGGCGTTTAAAATGTGAAAGATTTAAATGCAGAAAATCGCGGTAGGTACCTACCGTTCTATTGAATTATTGCTAATTCGCTAAGTATTTATTGAGAAAACGCGTAAGTAGGTACCTACTCCAACATTATTTTTCTCGGTATGTACTAGGTAGGTACCGGCTTACGAGATTCTTTCCTTTAAATGTTAAATCGAAAAATAAAGATATGAAATGAAAAAAATCATCCAAGATGGTAATTTTTGAAATATGTAGGAACACGGAGGTTGCTTCTGGATAACCACTGTTGGTATGAATGTTATTTTTAAATTAGTAAAGTTCATTTTCACGTAATGTGCGGTTTTTATTTATTCAATTATCTTCAAAACTTATAATATTTATTATTATTTATTTAAACTATTATTTCAAAACAGAAATAATTACGGAACTTGAATAGAATTTGAACAGAACTTTCACAGAACGTTAAAATTAACTTGAAAAATTGAAGATTTTTAAATAATTTTTTTGAAAAACCCAGCCTAAATATATTTCATATGTTTTTTTTACGTATGTGCAGGTACCTCTACATAGAATCTATGCGGGTACCTACATGCACATAACAACTCAAAATCTGATGATATTGCTTATGATTTTTTTGTAAATGTATAATAAAATTGCTTGAAGTGGAATGGTATAATTTTTTTCAAAAATATTAAATTTACATACTGCTTTTTTTGTATTTTGTATTTTAATGATAATCATTCAACGTGGAATTGGTATCGCCGCCCCGGGAACCATTCATTGGTTTCTATATACAATAGTGAGCTCTGGCATCATGAAATTATGCATTGCTAAACTTTTTTTTTACATTAGCTCCACACAGGAGGCACCGAGGAAAACAATTTCCCTAGGGGCCTATGTCATCTTTGAGGATGCTGTGTGGAGGGTTTTTTGAGGGAAAGAAAGGAGAAGAAGATATAAGAAGGAAAAGGGTATGAGGGGTGGGTAGGAATCTGGGGGTCAGTGTGGCCAGGAGTAACGGACGTATGAATCTATTCCTCACACTGCGGTGCGAGGCGAAGGGTTGGGAGAATCTGGCTGGAGAGATAAAAAGCCTCCCTCAATCAGTCTCCTCCGATCCAGCCCGCCATGCAGTGGTAGGTCAAACGTATCCGCCACCAAGACCTAGACAAACCTCATCCCATGAACCCGGGCACCCCTGCTAAGTCATCAAACGTAGCGAACCACTTAGGTGACCTTTGACAGCGGTGTTGGTTCATCCGATTGCGATGAGACTTTTGGAATTTGATGTGTGCATTCCCGCGATGGTTTCTGAATACAATAATGATCAATCGGGATACAATAATGAACCGGGCGACCGAAGTAGGTGCACATTTCTCGCTTTTTGAAAACTAAATGTACCGGGAATGAATTAATGAGGCGCGAGAGGGGGGGAGGAAAAAGCTCCACACAGGAGACCCTGAGGAAAATAATTTCCCTCACGGTCATGTCATCTTTGGAGATGCTGGGTGGAGGGTTTTTTAAGGCAAAGAAGGAGATGAGAGTTCTGAGAAGGAAAAGGGTTTAAGGGGTGGGTAGAAATCTGGGGTTCAGTGTGTCCTGGTCATCCGCCTCCAAGACCTAGACAAACCTCACCCCATAAATCCGGGCACCCCTACTAAATCACCAAACGTAGCGAACCACTTGGAGTGACCTACGGCATGAGTGTTGGTTATCCAATAAAGGTCATCTTTGGGGATTTTTATTTCTACATAACATTATATACAACGGTTACCCGGCATGCGTTGCAAGATCACTGTAACCTCGGGGTCAACTTAACTGTAACGGTTCCATTCCAAGTTCCGGGAAACTACATTATAATGCAAGCGCCTTGCAAACGTCTGCACTATATTATAACATTATATACAACGGGTTCCCGGCATGCGTTGCAAGGTCACTGTAACCTCGGGGTCAACTTAACTGTAATGGTTCCATCCCCATTCCCGGGAAATAACATTTTAAAGCAAGTGCCTGCAATATATAAAATGATATACAACGGTTGCTCGGCATGCGTTGCAAGGTCACTGTAACCTCATGGTCAACTTAACTGTAATGGTTCTATTCAAATTCCTGGGAAATTACATTTTAATGCAAGCGCTGCACTACATAACATTATATACAACGGGTACACGGCATGCGTTGCAAGGTCACTGTAACTTCAGGTTTCTTCATATATTTAATTTAACACACACTCCTCCTCGCTTCATCCACGTTCACAAGCAAATCGCATAATTTTTTAACCCGTTAGTTGCATTTTTGCAACGGGCCCCGCTAGTATATATTAATGTTTGGTTTTGGGGTAGGTCAGGAAAACTCACTTTTTTTTTAATCGTCCGGGTACAGGCGAAAATCGACCGCTCTGCCTGTCCAGTTTCACCGACCGCAGGGGTCGATTTGGCCGAGCAAGGCGCGTGGACCGGGATTTCATACAAACGGCCGTTCCAAAAAAACGCGTTTTGGTGATCCGATAATCGACTCTTTTCCCCCTCGATCCGCAAGACCTCACGGCGTATTGTCGCTTAAAAACGAAAAAGACGCTTACGCCCTTTCGATTTCCCTCGCCCGCCACGGCCCGCAGGCGATAATCGACCTCCGCTCCTCGAGTTTCACCGACCGCAGAGATCAATTTGGCCCGAAAGGGGGCACGGACGGCGTTCTCTGCGGGTCAGACCAGATTTCATATAAAAAAGATGACGCCGGGTCAACAGCGCTCCCAAACGGCGAAAACTACAATTAGATCTCTCACCGACGAAGAAATTCGACCTCAGTTATATTTCTCGCCGACAGGTTCACCCGTTAAAAAACGTCGAACCGTTTAGTAAAGAGATTTCCCATACAAAACTGATTTCACTAGGAATTTATTCCGATCAATTAAACGGCTATCTCAAAAGTAACGTACAAAAAATGACATTTTAAAGGCCCTTTGCGGGAACTTAGATTGCGGCGAAAACAAACATTTTGCACGAAATGTTTTTGATTAAATAGAAGGTATACAAGTTTAAGAAACTTTTAAAATAAAAACATGTGTAGCTTCCCATTTAAAATGTTACACTATATTGCATCAAATATTGAAATTTTTCTGACATTTTCTGAAATCGATCTATCATCAACAATGCATAATTTTCCAGCCAGTTAATATAAACTCGAGGTAGGTACTGGCGTTTAAAATGTGAATGATTTAAATGCAGAAAATCGCGGTAGGTACCTACCGTTCTATTGAATTATTGCTAATTCGCTAAGTATTTATTGAGAAAACGCATAAGTACCTACACCACCATTATTTTTCTCGGTATGTACTAGGTAGGTACCGGCTTACGAGATTCTTTCCTATGTTAAATCGAAAATTAAAGATATGAAATGAAAAAAATCATCCAAGATGGTAATTTTTGAAATATGTAGGAACACGGAGGTTGCTTCTGGATAACCACTGTTTGTAGGAACGTTATTTTTAAATAAATTAAGTTCATTTTCACGTAATGTGCGATTTTTATTTATTCAATTATCTTCAAAACTTATAATATTTATTATTATTTATTTATACTATTATTTCAAAATAGAAATAATTACGGAACTTGAATAGAATTTGAACAGAACTTTCACAGAACGTTAAAATTAACTTGAAAAACTGAAGATTTTTAAATAAATTTTTTGAAAAACCCAGCCTAAATATATTTCATATGTTTATTTTTACGTATGTGCAGGTAACTCTACATAGAATCTATGCAGGTACCTACATGCACATAACAACTCAGAATCTGATGATATTGCTTATGAATTTTTTGTAAATGTATAATAAAATTGCTTGAAGTTGAATGGTATAATTTTTTTCAAAAATATTAAATTTACATACCGCTTTTTTTGTATTTTGTATTTTAATGATAATCATTCAACATGGAATTGGTATCGCCGCCCCGGGAACCATTCATTGGTTTCTATATACAATAGTGAGCTCTGGCATCATAAAATTATGCATTGCTAAACTTTTTTTTACATTAGCTCCACACAGGAGGCACCGAGGAAAACAATTTCCCTAGGGGCCTATGTCATCTTTGAGGATGCTGTGTCGAAGGTTTTTTGAGGGAAAGAAAGGAGAAGAAGATATAAGAAGGAAAAGGGTATGAGGGGTGGGTAGGAATCTGAGGGTCAGTGTCGCCAGGAGTAACGGACGTATGAATCTATTCCTCACACTGCGGTGCGAGGCGAAGGGTTGAGAGAATCTGGCTGGAGAGATAAAAAGCCTCCCTCAATCAGTCTCCTCCGATCCAGCCCGCCATGCAGTGGTTGGTCAAACGTATCCGCCACCAAGACCTAGACAAACCTCATCCCATGAACCCGGGCACCCCTGCTAAGTCACCAATCGTAGCGAACCACTTGGGTGACCTATGACAGCGGTGTTGGTTCATCCGATTGCGATGAGACTTTGGGAATTTGATGTGTGCATTCCCGCGATGGTTTTATGAAAACAATAATGATCAATCGGGATACAATAATGAACCGGGCGACCGAAGTAGGTGCACATTTCTCGCTTTTTGAAAACTAAATGTACCGGGAATGAATTAATGAAGCGCGAGAGGGGGGCAGGAAAAAGCTCCACACAGGAGACCCTGAGGAAAATAATTTTCCCTCACGGTCATATCATCTTTGGAGATGCTGGGTGGAGGGTTTTTTAAGGCAAAGAAGGAGATGAGAGTTCTGAGAAGGAAAAGGGTTTAAGGGGTGGGTAGGAATCTGGGGTTCAGTGTGTCCTGGTCATCCGCCTCCAAGACCTAGACAAACCTCACCCCATAAATCCGGGCACCCCTACTAAATCACCAAACGTAGCGAACCACTTGGGGTGACCTACGGCATGAGTGTTGGTTATCCAATAAAGGTCATCTTAGGGGATTTTTATTTCTACATAACATTATATACAACGGTTACCCGGCATGCGTTGCAAGATCACTGTAACCTCGGGGTCAACTTAACTGTAACGGTTCCATTCCAAGTTCCGGGAAACTACATTATAATGCAAGCGCCTTGCAAACGTCTGCACTATATTATAACATTATATACAACGGGTTCCCGGCATGCGTTGCAAGGTCACTGTAACCTCGGGGTCAACTTAACTGTAATGGTTCCATCCCAATTCCCGGGAAATAACATTTTAAAGCAAGTGCCTGCAATATATAAAATGATATACAAAGGTTGCTCGGCATGCGTTGCAAGGGCACTGTAACCTCATGGTCAACTTAACTGTACTTCCATTCCAATTCCTGGGAAATTACATTTTAATGCAAGCGCTGCACTACATAACATTATATACAACGGGTACCCGGCATGCGTTGCAAGGTCACTGTAACCTCAGGTTTCTTCATATATTTAATTTAACACACACTCCTCCTCACTTCATCCACGTTCACACGTCAAATCGCATAGTGCTTTAACCCGTCAGTTGCTTCTGAAACGGGCAAAACCTAGTATATATATTAATGCACAGTTTTATCGACGACTCGCGTTCCGAAAATCGACCTCCTTGCCCTTGCGTTTCAACCACCTTAAGGTTCGCTTTCGCTTGAGGACAAAAATTCAGCCACGAAAATTAAGACACGAAATGGGGAGGTTTTTTTTTTCGACAAAATAAAATATATATAGAGATTTATTCTCTGATACGAATCAGCGGCGAACACTAGAACTTCTAATTAAATCACTCAATTCGGCTAGGTTCTATTTCCCGCCGACAGATAGCGTTTCAAAAAAAAAAAGTGTCAAAAAAGGCGTTTGTTTCAATACCATTTTTCCTTTATACGGGAAAATTGAGTCAGGTCAGGATCTTAGATGTCAAATATTTAGCCTAACAAAACGGAACTCTCAGCGGTTTCGGTCGTCGTTTTGCCGAAAACGTCATTGCCGCTGAAAAACCGATTCCGGGTTAGATGTTTTTAAAAAAATTGATAGCCGGAAAGATTCCGCAACTTTTAACACCAATTATACATGCCCATCCCATGTAAAAATGTTCAGAAGAAGATGCCAAAACTCGAAGTTTTCCAAAAAAAATCACCAAAACACGTGCTTAGACGTTTCTTCAGAAGTGTAAATTTTACTGGCCAGGTAAATTCAAATGTAATTCATTGCTGAGTAGGTACTTATTTCGGTAGTATTGCAAATATGATGAAAAATCAAAAAGATTGCAGGAATTTTTAAGGAAATGCGCAGGTACCTACGCGAATAGGTAGCTTCACAATGTATTAGGTTTAAATGCAATACTAAGGTAGGGTTGTTTCGATGATATTGAACAATTCAACTTTTTTTTTAAAGTTAATTTTCAGGTTCTGTGTTGGTTCTATTCAAGTTCTGTTTTTTATCATTATAGTCCAGTTACATCACAAATCTGAAATAATTACAAAACTTTCCAAAACAGAAAATTTACTAGAAAAATTTGAAGATTTTTTTTTTTTAAATAACCCAGACTTATTATTTTATTTATTTTGAAATGTGTTGATTATTTATGAATGAAGCATGGTTCTATTTGGACATTGTTAAATAATAATAAAAAATATATAACGTGTGTTCTAGGTAGGTACTTACTAGCAGGGGCTTTTTTCCTTTAAAAATCAAAACATGATATTGAATAAATTTATTTGTAGTAGGTATTGCAAATTTTATGAAAAAAGCAAAAAGATTGACGGAAATTTTTAAGTTTGTAGCTACACAATTAATTCGGTTATAATGCAATACAACGCGTACCTGGCATGCGTTGCAAGTCCACTGTAACCTCGGGGTCAACTTAACTGTAATAGTTCCATCGCAAGTCCCGGGAAACTACATTATAATGCAAGCGCCTGCTCTATATAACATTATATACAACGGGTACCCGGCATGCGTTGCAAGGCCACTCTAACCTCGGGGTCAATTAAACTGTTATGGTTCCATCCCAAGCCCCGGAAAACTACATTATAATGCAAGCGCCTGAAACTATATAACTTTATATTCAACGGGTACCCGGCATGCGTTGCAAAGTCACTGTAACCTCGGGGTCATCTTAACTGTAATGGTTCCATTCCAAGTCCAGGGAAACTACATTATAATGCAATCGCCTGCACTATATAACATTATATACAACGGGTACCCGGCATGCGTTGCAAGGTCACTTTAACCTCGGGGTCAATTAAACTGTAATGGTTCCATCCTAAGTTCCGGGAAACCACATTATAATGCAAGCGCCTGCACTATATAACATAATATACAACGAGTACCCGGCATGCGTTGCAAGCCCACTTTAACCTCGGCTCAACTAAACTGTAATGGTTCCATCCCAAGTCCCGGGAAACTACATTATAATGCAAGCGCCTGCACTATATTACATTACATACAACGGGTACCCGGCATGCGTTGCAATATCAATGTAACCTCGGGTTCAACTTAAATATAATGGTTACATCCAAGTCCCGGGAAACAACATTATAATGCAAGCGCCTTTACTATACAACATTATATATAACGGGTACCCGGCATTAGTTAGATGAAGTTTTACTTCAGTCGTGTGGTCTAAAGCACACTTTTTTTAAAGTTAATTTTCACGTTCTGTGTTAGTTCTTCTTCGATTGCGATGAAACTTTGGGACTTGATGTGCGCATCCCTTCGATTCTTTCTGTATAAAATGGTGAGCTCTGGCTTCATGAAATTATGCATTGCTAAACCGTTTATCCGATTGCGATGAAACTTTGGGGATTTGATGTGCGCATGCCGGCATGGTTTCTCTGTATAAAAGTGAACTCTGGCATCATGAAATTATGCATTGCTACTGCTACACCATTTAACCGATTGCGATGAAAATTTGATATTAAACCGATCGATATTTAATTTAACACACACTCCTCCTCGCTTCATCCACGTTCACACGTCAAATCGCATAGTGTTTTAACCCGTTAGTTGCCTCTGCAACGGGCAAAAGCTAGTTTATTATTATTACTGTTTTATAAACCAATCTACAGTTTCATTCCGAGATTGATGAAAATTTGCACACTCGACCTTCAAAACAACAGAAAGGTTACTATCTTCCTGAGATTTCTTACAACCACCCCATTCATCTTTCCCACCCCCTTAAAGCAGATTTAAGGCCGACAATCGTGAGATCTTTTAGATGGTTTTAAATATTATATTGAAGGCGATCCACTAGTTCAGGAAAAAATTGAAATCGGAATTCACGCCCTTTATGGGAGGAGTTTAAAAATACTTGAGAAAAAGCTTTTGGAAAGGTTGGAAAAGGTATTTGAGAGTTTTGTTTTACTGGTTGATTTCGTAAAGGCCTGTAAAAAAGATTAATTCCTGTTTTACGCATTGTTTATTGTAATAAAACGGAAATTTAACATTGATTTCACGAAATCAAGCGACGCGGAGTGACGTGTCCATCTCCCGCTCAGTTCGGGGCGTGACTGAGGTTTGGCGACTGTGGCGTGAACAGTAGTTCTTCGGTGGACGCCATAGGGTTCACTTTGAAAAACCGAATTCGTCGACTAGCGGCCGTATTATAACGCGAAAATGCATATTTTATTTTATTTTGGGAAGATTGGGTGAAAATATCAAATTTTTTTGCAATCATTATAAAATAAACTGAATTTACCACATTATACAATGAAGCCATAACCGAAAAGGGACTTTTAAATAGGAGAGTTTAGACTTGAAAGTGTGTTTTTTAGACCTTATACTTTATTTTTTTATAGGCTTATTAAAAGACTTATAAAAAAATGAGCGACATTTTTAAAGGCCAAGGTATGTTCTACACGCAGTATTTAATTGAAGCATCTACAATACTTCTAAGCGATCAAATTTTCAAAACAAAAACGTATGATTTTGCATTATTTACTATGGCTTCATCTTAAGTATTTTTTTCTGTTTTCATCATTCAACTACCAGTTTGCGTGCCGTTACCAAAAGACTAGCGGTAGAGTCTGAAAACTAGATAAAAGGGTTTATGTAAATAAAGCTTTACAATTTTACATTTCCTTGAGTCTAGAATCTTGGAGACCTCTCTATCTCTTTTAAGACGTTATTACCGAGGTCTTCGAGGCAGATGTACCCACATAATATTGAATTTACAATCGAAATTCTATGATTTTATATTATTCAGACTTGAGTTGTAACTGGCAGTTGAAGAACATGCACAACACAGTTTTTTTTCGATACACAGAATTATTTTTACTTTCGTTTGAAAGAAAGAAGCTGGGAGGACGTGTATCATATAAAATTGCAAATCTTACGCTGTATAGAAAAAATAACATTTAATTGTGCAAACAGTAAAAATATACCTCCAAAACTGTACAAAAAATCCAGAAAACATTTTCGGTAGAGAATAAACACAAAAACACATATTAAAATATATGGCTACCGCCTGAATGAGCTACTCAAATTCAATCATAAAAATAGCGCGCATAGGCAGTTTTAAGAGAATTATCGGAGAAAAAAAACTGCGGATTTTTATTTCCTCTGGATAGTGAATAAAAATACTAGTTGAGGAACTTTTGACCTCTGATCTCTA
The DNA here is from genome assembly GCA_917880885.1 of Limnephilus marmoratus. Taxonomy (NCBI): domain Eukaryota; kingdom Metazoa; phylum Arthropoda; class Insecta; order Trichoptera; family Limnephilidae; genus Limnephilus; species Limnephilus marmoratus. The sequence goes on from OU862923.1 coordinate 47,529,870, forward strand.
CAGCCAGACTTTTCAACCCATCGTCTTGCACCTCACTTTCTCTCCCAAGTTCATTTCTTCGAGGCAAAATCGGAAAGCCGGCTAAAGGGTGCGGACTTCGAGCATCGTCTGCGGTTGGGCCGATAGCTATACGCATTCTCATTGGGACTGTTCGGTGGTCCGTGGAATACTTTCTCTGGCTTTTCGTTTTATATATTTTGTTTGCTTTCTACTATTATAGTATTACTATTAGTATTACATTACTACATAATCATGTAACTGTTTTTTCCTCATTAACTACTTATTTTATTTTCAGAAGGTTTCTTCGACTGGTTATAGCCGTTATTTTTCTTTTTCTTTTACTAAAACTATTATCTCTTTTTGATGTTACCAATTTCAGAAGAGTTATTCCACGGGCTGCTACTTCTACTTATCTTCTATTAATTTATCAAAGTTATCTTTTGAATAATGTTAAGATGAAGCCGTAGTAAATAATGCAAAATCACACAAAATCATATGTTTTTATTTTGAAAATTTGATCGCTTAGAAGTATTATAGATAATTTAATTAAATACTGCGTATAGAACATACCTTGGCCCTTAAAAATATCTTTTAATAAGCTTATAAAAAAAAATCATAAAGTCTGTAAAACACACTTTTAAGTTTAAACTCTCCTATTTATGAACCCCTTTTCGGATATGGTTTTATTGTTTAATGTAGCAAATTCAGTTTCTTTTATAATAATCGCAAAAAAAAAAGATTTTTACGCCCGAAGTTCACAAAATAAAATAAAATATACGTTTTCGCGTTGTTATTTTACAATAGGGCCGGCAGTAGACGAATTTGGATTTTCAAAGTGAACTCTATGCCGTCCACCGAAGGGCTACATAACTAGTCACGCCCGTTTTTTTGTCAGTTCGCCCCCGAACGGAGCGGGAAACGGACGCTAGGCTCCACGTCGCTTTGTTCCGTGAAATCAATTTTAAAATTCTGCTTTATTACAATAAACACTGCGTAAAAAATGAGTTAATGTTTTTTACAGGCCTTTACGAAATCAACCTGTAAAAAAATCTCAAATACCTTTTCAAAAGCTTTTTCTCAAGTATTTTTAAACTCCTCCCATAAAAGGGCGTGAATTCCGTTTTCGATTTTTTCCTGGATCACCTTCATGTAAGTACGTGCATACTGCTTACTAACAACGTATGCATGGACATTGGAGGGTCTAGAGTCGTTCAAATAAATGTAGCTTCATTAAAAAAAAGTAGTCTTGACTTGTGCGGTGATGGGGGAAACCATATATTTCCTTATAACGCCGTTGGGAAAGTAGTGGGGTCAGCTCCAATGTAAAAAGAGGGAAATTTGGATTTTTTCGTTCGTCACTCTTGAACATATTGATTCCCGATTCATCCAAGAAAATCCACTTTTAAAATGTAAATCAGACACTTCTCCCCCAGCTGCCTTAAAGGTCTCTAAGTTGAATTAAGTACATAAGTTGTTTATTAAATTATATATGATACATTTATGTACAATATTTGTTCAGGCCAAAGTTATCTCTTGCTTACTTTTCCTTCAAATTTGTATGATTAATGTCTCGGCCCCTTCCTACGGAGCAAGAAGTAGAATACATATTTACATATTAAAACCAACAAAGTTTAGCCTATTTACGAAAGCACAGAAGTGGAAAGAGCTTTCTGGGAGAACAATTAATTGTGAGGTAAGCTTATTACTTATGTGGGTTTGCGAGTAGAAAGCTTAGAGTAAGCTTTCTCGATGGTCGCGCCCTCTTAAAGCTGCGGAAAACATAAACTTTTAATGCTACTAAATACCGCAGGCCCAATTTTTATAAAACTCTTTGAAAAGCATGACTTAATTTTTAAAACCTATCTTTGGCATGTGCATAAATTTCCATTAAAATGATGGTAGGTGGTAATATCATAAATAATGGTATTCCGAAAATTTGTGGACCTAAAAAAAGTGATATTTTATTTTAATTATTAACAGAAACAAACAGTACACTAGATACTTAAGATAGATAAAAAAAATACAATTAATAAGTATATTACATGGTGGGTACCTATTATGTGTTTCATTGTAGTGTCTTATTTATGGTATGCGTATTAAGTACTTACCGGGTGATTTAGGTATATAGTGGGAAGGTGTGTGTGTGTGTACGTGAGTATGTGAGTATATGTGTATGTATGTATGCGCATTGAACAAATTATATTATTGACATGATGCTCTTTTTAAATTTGTGCAGTGAATCGAAGAAAATGTTGATGTTAGAATTTAGACCAATAATGTTGAACGTATGAAGAGAACGATTGATTGGCGAATTAGATGCTGCATTTGTCTTGTAATTAAGGGTGTGGAATAGTTCTGTATGGCGTGTACGTCTTAATGGTATTTTAAAATTAACTAGGGAAAGAAGTTCGGTACGGTCAATGTTATTATTTAAAATTTTGTGTATAAATGTCAAATCAGCTATTGCTCGCCTTTGTCGCAAAGTTTGAAATGTGCATTCAAAGTCATTGTTGAATTTGAAGGTAAGATATTTTATAAATTTGTTTTGAATATGTTCTATGCTATCTATGTGTACTTTGTATTGCGGGTTCCAATTTGGCGAAGCATATTCCAGTGTACTTCTGACTAATGCAAAATATAACATATACTGATATATTATTATAATGATATAACTAACGCACAGACTCGTGTAAAATCATCCGCTTTTATGTTTGTTACTGAATTTTTTCTTTGTAATGAATTTAAAAAAATTGCTTTGAAGAAATCGATCGTACTGTTAATCGATCGTACGGAACTTTATGGCACTGTAGTTTGGGCAGCGTGTAAGGGTACCGCCGCCCCAGGAACCATTTATTCGATTACCAATACCTCTGCCGTTGGTCACCTCAAAAGGTTCGCTACGTTTGGTTAGCAGGGGCACCTGAGTTCATGTGGTCAGGTTTTTCCGGGTCTTGGTGGCGTATGCGTCTGCCCACGTGCTGCGTTTCGGGTCGGATTAAGAGAGATTCGTTGAGGGAGGCCTTTTGACCACTCATGTCGGACTCTTTCGATTCATCGCCTTGCAACGCATATAGAGGGATGGATTCAATTGTTTGTCACTCTTGAGCACACTAACCCCCAGATTCCTACCCACCCCTCACAACCTTTTCCTTCCCAGAACTGCCGCTTCTTCCTTAAAAGACCCTTCGCACAGCAGCCCTGACATAGGCCCTGATGGAAAGTATTTTCCTCAGAGCCTACTTTAGAGCTAGTGGACCGTTCAGTGGCTGAGTTGGCATCACGTTCGGGATCCCACCCGAACGTCGCGAGTTTGATTCCTCGGTTGGCTAAGTTCTCCATCACAACACAAGAAACATTTCCGCTTACTGTGATGGTAGTAGGAGATTTTCCAATATTGTCGGGTTATTCATAACCCTGGAATGTTTGTCTATCTTTTAAAAAAAAGTATGTAGATTTTGTTCAGTCAAAACAGAGAAAATTTAAAAAAATAAATAATTTAAATAATTTAATTAAAATTAAATTAAAATATTTTGTTATTTCCTATTAATATCAAGTACAGTGGCGTTACCGAACGGGAAGAAAGGGTGCATTACCCCTTCCGCCCTAAACCATTTGCGCTGCGTCTGTGAGTTATTTCCTGAATTTGGCGGCCACTGTGGGCAAAGGTCGAATGCTACGCCACTGAGTGCAAGCCACGTAGCCTGCGCAGAAGCATAAAAGCCTGTTCAGACACGGCTATAAACCGCGAGCAGATATCTGTTGAACCGCGAGCGCTTATGTTTTGTACCGTTCAAACGACGCTATCAAATATTTCTTCCTTCTGTAGGAGAGGGGGTCAGATGAATTAGCGAGCTGCCACGGAATGCACATTTTTTGTACAGAATCTGTCATCCACCGGTCTAGGCAGCTTCGTAATTAATGACCCCCTCTCCTGTTTTCGTCGGAGAGGGGGGCGCTTAACTTTTGGCATATCGCATCGGGAGCGGTTACGGCGTAAGATCTGTATTATATGTGGTTTATCTGCGCGTAAACCGCTTAGGTGTGAACGGTCTGAAGGGATTGTGTGGAGAGCGTTATTTGGCGTGCGATCATCTTTTATATTTGATATCTGTGTCTGAACAGGCCTTTATACGTACAGAATACCTATATATTCTTACTTACTATGTTATAATTTTGAATAATTGGGCTTTAGCAATTAACCAAGTCATATAATATTCGAGTATGGTGCAGAGTAAAATACATATATTTGGAAATTTGAAAGTTTTCAGCGTTGTTATTATTACAGCGGCATGATTTTATAATGTTTTACTTTCAGTATGAGAATGCTTGATGACTGTGGCTAAAATTTATGACCTGGTATTTTTATTTATGAATTCGCTATTTTTAATTAGTGGATGAATAATGCCTATTAGGTAGGTATGTTCATGCGGAAAAATAACTTGTTTTTTATTTGTTGTTTTTTTATGGATATATTATTTGGTTACAAAATACTTTTTTTATAAACGGTAAAAGGAAAGGACTGTATAAAAACTAACAACCGCCAAGCAACTCGATCTTGGCACACACTCCTTGCCTCGTTCACATTATAATTGTATTTAATTTAATTTAATTTGTGTAACTTAATAACTCACAATTTAATTTATCAACCATAATATAAATGATTTCCAATCTATAACACAGGGACATCCCAAAATCTGAACAATGTACAAAGTTCTTACAATAAATAAATAAATGGATATGGCTACAAAATGGAATGTACTTAAACGACAAAAATGTATGAATATAATATAATAGTATTCGTGTGAATGGCATCGCCAATTTGGTAGTTAGTATGGGGAAGGTTAAAGCAGCTAAAATTTCCTCGAACATACAATATAGGTATGGTACATTTTTTAAAAATCCGTATTTACAGAATTACAATTCAGTTGCAGCAGGTAAATATTTATGTCGTTGGTTGTGATCCAAGTTTTTATTACATTTTTATACATGCCGCATAATGATGGTCTTATAGAGTGAATTACAGCGCCATCAGGTGATTTTTTAAACAATTATTACAAATTTTTGGTGTAATGAAAAAGGCATGTCTCTGCACGTGTCTAGTTTTGCATATAGTAATATCATATGCATTATTGCTAAAGCGATTTTCGTTTTTTGTAAAAACAACATTTCGATAAGATGTATATTTTAGGCATTGCATAGAATATTTTTTTCCTAAATCTAGGAGATCAGTTTTGATACAAACTCCGTCAGAGAATACACCGTCTAAGAATTCCACCGCGTAAAATATTAAGGAATTATCACAGAAGAGATAAACCAATAGAATTCTGTTATTGACTTGTCCATGTGCCCGAAGTAAGCCGAATTTTTCCTTACTTCTGATTGAAATTCTTTACTGTAGAAATTATCAATTTCATTGTCCTGTCTGGAGCCTGTCAGCTGAAATTGATACTAGGTTTCCTTCACGTCGGTATATATCACCCTTCTTAGAAACATCTGTTTGGTGAGAATAATGGTTTGGTAAGAAATATTAAAAAACGTTTTCTAAAGCCCACCAAACTTTAAAAAAACGTGGCAAATATTAGTGTGACATACTTTTCATGCAAAAAATTGGCATAAAATATGGGTCATTCTATGAAAAAATCCAAAAATATTTTTAAAGGTTCACATTTAAAAAAACATAAAAGGTTTACCGTTAAGCCGCGGCGAATGCCAACTTTTTTACTTTTAGGGGCATTGTAAAATCAACTAACAGCTTTAAAATAATTTTTTTTTTCAATGAAGGTCAGTAAGACAGACGTAATGAGTCTCATTTATTATGCCAGTGTAGACAACAAGACATGTGCTGTTTTTCACTAGAATTCCTATGAGATTCAAAACCTGTGTCTCTGTTATTGAAGTTTGAAAATAATGTATATTTACGCATTAGTGGAAAATATATTCAAGTAATTTTATTTGATAAAGCGGTGCGAAATACTAATGTAAGTTTACAATTAGATGGGTACCAAATAACATTAGTACCTTCCTGAACATTTTCTAAGTATTTAGAAAGACCAAAAAATTAGGTTTTCAAGCGTGTCCTACATTCAATTCTTTATTATTTTTAACCCTCTTCTGGCAACAGCAAAGGGCGATTCCACAATCACGGGTGCAACATTTAGACGCATATAAAGCTTCCTAATGATAAAATAAAAAACATTTTAAATTAAATTATTCTTCGAAGGGCTACAGTTTAACATGTTCACTTTGTATTCGTTAGTTAGAATTTTATTGAAATATTTAAATAGTCAGGAGGGAGGTTCAAAGTGTTATCGCGGGTGGAATAAATTTGGACATACCTTTCCAGATCATAAGACAAAAATAGAAAAGTCTGTTAATTGTGGAATATTTATTATGTTGTGACTTTATATTTTGTTAGGCGTTAAACTAATCAACTACATTTTTTTTAAATATAGGGGAAAAAATAAATAATGAATTATTCGCTTTTGAAACAATTTCGGGTGCAACATCAAATAATCGCGGGTGCAAACCGTCTAATTTAAGTGGATATAAACATCAATAAAAACTTAATGAGGAACGAAATTAAAGATCAAATAATGCCCTTGACTAATCAGAACACTTCTTTGTGACTTATGTTAATTATTTCTTTTCGAAAACGTCAAATTTCGCCGAAAATGCCATGAACAAATTATTTCCATTAATCTTTTTCTCTGGCATTTCCAACTTCGAAAAAGTCTTCAAAATGCACGTCTGCTGCATCATTTATGATTTTCATTAGTATTTAATTGATATTAATATATTTCTCTTTTTTTTTTTTTTTAAAAGAAAGACAAACATTCCCGGGTAACGAATAACCCAACAATGTTTGAAAATCTCCTACTACCACCATAGAAAGCCGAAAATGTTGCTTGTGTTGAATCGAACACGCGACGCTCGGGTGGGACCCAAGCGCTATGCCCACTCAACCACTGACCGGTCGGTATCTTAATTATACAAGCTAAGGCTTTTAATGGAAGACCAGTAAAATTATAATATGTAGCAATTCTAAGATAAACAAATAATAAAAAAAAAAAAATAAAAAAATTAATTATCTAAAAATAATTCAAATATAATTTTTCTTTTACACTATCTCCACACAGGAGGCAAGGAAATAATTCCCATCAGGGCCTATGTCATCTTTAGGGGTGCTGTGTGGAGGGTCTGTGGTAATTTTGAGAGTTCAAGAGACTTTGGAGCTTCGTGATTTAAGGATTCGTCGCCTGAATCTCTGTAAACATCAGAAATGCGCAATTTTCTTTTAGGTGACACGACAGATTTAATTAGTTTTGATACTGAAGGCATAGATACATCAGGACACAGAATTTCATTTCGTATTTTGTAATTTGTAAGATGTTCCAAATCTTTATCGTCCCAATCACTTTCTGTTTCAGTGGTGGTTTTTGGAGATTTCAAAACCAATGTGCATTTGAGATGAGATAGTGAGGTTTGCGGCACGGAAATGCTATCACCGACTTCAGATTGAATGAAATGTTTTGATTGAATGCCTGGTATATTTTTCAGCCTTTCCCATTTATCATCCAATATGATCCTTTAACTTCTTCTTTTCGTACTAATATGAAGAGGAATTTTCTTTAAATTTTGATTATCATAGTTATATTTCCATGAAGCGGTCTCTTTCCGTTGTTCTTCTGTCATTTTAACCCATGTTTCTATAAAAAGGGGTATATAATATAAACACCCTTATCAAATATAAATTATCAATCATACACGGCATATATTTTTATTCAAGACATAACAAAACAATAAAATATACGATAAAAGTCACAATAAGGGTAGTTGTCAAAGAGTTGCACCCGCGATTCTAACATCACATTGCGGGTGAAACCAATTTGAGTCAACGTTTATTTCAACTAAGCTAACATTATACTCGTAAAAATGATTGATTTAAGTTTGCTTTTGATTTCTTCTCTCTTTTACAAAGTTTCAAAACGTTAGTACCTTATTTCTATGAAGAACACAAACTTTTATATCTTTTTGCATCGCGGGTGCAACAAGCTAAAAGTGACTTCTTGTAGGAAATGATGCTTAAAAAATATAATACTTACATCTTTCGACATATAAATATAAATAAATATAGTCACTACACGTTTAGCAATAAAATATAATCTCAAACTATCGGCAACAGCTACACGCCAGTGTTGTACGGTGTGATTTTGCAGTTTGTATATCGATTCTTCGAATGATAATATTTCGAATGATGATAATAATAAAAATTTCAATATGAAGTAAAATCCATTTTTTTTATTATTATTAAATATTGACTTTCTTCTTTGCACTGATATCGAAAAAAGTAACAAATAGTGAGATTTAAAAATTAATGTCGAGAATCGTCTATAGTGGAATCGCCTCAAAGTATGTTTCCCTTTATAAAACAAAAAAAAATCGGGTTATGAATCGCGGTCCTACCACCATCATAGTTAGCGAAAAGTATTGCTTGTGTCGTGATGGATGTCTTAGCCAACCGACACCGACGATACATCACGACACTTGGGTGGGAATCCGTCGTGATACCAACTCAGTCACCTACCGGTCAACTAAATGCTCAAACTCGTGCATTATAAAACTTAGTAACCTAATAATGAACATACTTACAAAAAAGAAACTTGGCCTAATTTATAATTCTTACACAAAACCATGTACAATATTATCTTAGAACGGGGTTCATACCCCAGTAACCTAATAGGTTACATTATTTTCAGCTTTTTGTAAAAATTAATTATTAATAAAATGAAATCATAAATTACAATAATAATAACCACACATTACCAAAAATTTGGGGTTTAAAAATTATCCTTTACTAGGTTTTGAAATTTGTAGTCGATGTGCACTAAGTGGGTACATTTAAAAGAAAATGTAACGATGATGGTAGAGGTAGAAATAATAGAAGAACATAGAGAATAAGAGGATATCATGAATATGAATATGGGTAAAATACAGCGTGTTTACGGACAAAGCGATTCTGTCTTATTTTCTGTTAAAATACCGTATTTATCAGATAGATCCCTGGTCCCTACCTAACGTAGTTTAGGCAGTAAGTTTTTGTTTTCTTGTGATATCTACGCACTACGTATAAAATGCTTTATTTTTAGGTACACATCCCCTTGGTTATGTAAATTGTCACAACAATGAAAAAACGCACAGGAATAGCGCTAAAACAGGGATATTCGTACATTTAAATAAAACAGAAGCCTACGCCGTGAGCGGGAATAAAAAACCTTAAATTTACGACGGAAAAGAGAGACAAAAACATTTTAAATTTGAATACAAATGTAAATTAGACTCGGTGCTAATTACGGTACATACGTAAACGCTTATATATCTTCTTTTCATTCATTTATGTATTTCAGTATTGCCAACTTTTCAGGCTTTCCAGGCTTTTTCAGCGCGCGAGGGTGTAGGTTGTGGGGCGGTTAATCTTCATCATCCACGTAACCTTTGACTGGGGACGGTGGTAAATAAAGCAGACCGTAAATATGATTATTTCAGTAGCTCTGGAAGGCTAAAGAATGGGCCAAAAGATAATAATTCATTATATTAAATACGCAAAGTCATTAGATATTAATATTGCCTAGGCGGTAGAAATTATTCTGGATTTTTTTAGACGGCTCGGTTCCATTTTTTAGGCCTAAAAGCAATGCTTATACTGCTTGCGATTTAGAATCAGAAAGAAAGAAGTTAGATGGAATGCTATTTAATAAATACTAATACCACGACAATTGAACTGACGGTGTGTTTAAAAATAGAACTCATAATAACACTCTTCATTACTGACTGAGCGAGAACTGTTTTATCAAATAGCAAGTATTTAACAAAAATTACAGCAGGATTTAGCCAAGCTCCGAACCTTTTGCCTTTGAGTTCCCTATAGAGGGCAATGGCAGTTATTTCGAAGGCATATTTCGTTTTTAAACACTTATAAATGAAGAATCTGCACGCATCCTAACTATTTCTCGCAGATAAACATTAGTGGCAGAAAAACAAAACTTTTCAAATATTGTTTAGACACGTTAATTTTTTTTTAAATTTTGTTATTGGTAGGTATAGAAAACTGGAATGAATAAAGTAGATATATATAAACAAACAAATTAGGTAAGTAGGTACTTATTCACCAAATTACAGACTGAACATTCATAATTTAGAAGTGATATTCCACGACGTCTTTTTTTCGATTATCGCTACCACCGGTCTAAAACTATTCACTTTTCTTTTGAGGTTGGCAATCTATAGAATTTTTTTTTTTCAAAATTACGATGTGCGGCGACTTTATCTGCAACGTCTCGTATTAATTTTCGCAGCGGGTAATATCTGATGATTATAATGAAATTTTTCATCATGACACAACGACCATTGTGACCAAGAAATTTGAGTTAATATAAGATTTATATAAATATAACAACAACATGAAAACGAATCCTTAATATGGGTTCAACAATTTAAACTAAGCGCTATTAAAAATGAGCAATAATGATAGTACTAGCTTGTAAATATTTTCATTCATGCGAAAATCAAACAGCGTAAAATTACGAACAGGAAGTGAAAAAAAAACAATGGTGACAACTTTTTACTTAGCAATTTCCATAAGGTAGGTTGGTAGGTGTGTCGGAACGAAGTTGGTTCATTAGGCGAGCCGGTCACGTATGCCGTAGTATGGCGGTGTGACGGTGTGGCGGCCTATGGAACCGGAGAAAGCTCGGCTGAAACTTTTAATTTGACTATTTATATACAAAAGCTTCTACCAAAGTGACGAAACACTCTTGTTTTACACAACGCTTGGGGCTATTCAATGCAATGGCTGACAGATTTTTCTTTAACCATAAAAATGTATTTTTATAATATGGTTGTCAGTGTAGATGAAGTTTTGAAGCAAAGGATTATAAATATTTATATGTTTTTCAAGTGACATTTCTTTAGCGCCGTTATTGACTTGAAATTCGGGTGAAACGGAAATGCGTCATAACTCAGTTCTACACAAATACTCAGTTCTAACAAATGCTCGGTACATTTGAGGAAAATTGAAGCTGTAAAGAAGAAAATTGATTTTTTATGCCATTAGAAAACTCCTCTAAAAAACACCAAACAAAAAATTGCCAGCTGTACTACCAAAATGTCAGAGGCCTTAAAACAAAATTAAGTCTACTTCAATCTACACTACCAATGTTTGGGCACGAGTTTATTCTACTTTCTGAAACATGGTTAGAACCTAATATTAATTCTAGTGAATTAGGTTTTATAAATCATAATGTGTATAGATTAGACAGAAATACATTGACAAGTGCTAAAAGCAGAGGTGGCGGGGTTTTAATCGCTATCAGCAAGAAATACAAATCAAACTTAATTACAACTAAATACAAACTTCTTGAACAAATCTTCGTGCAAGTGAATGTTGCCAGGAATAAAAAGATTATTGTTGGTTGTATTTATATCCCACCAAATTCAAGCAATGAAGTATACAGGTGCCATAGTGAGGAAGTGGAAGTTATATTAAAAAAGCATGCTAATGCAACATTTTTGCTTGCTGGTGATTATAATCTTCCAAATGTGAATTGGGTGAACAGGGACAATAATATCAGTGTGAGTGAGTCTGAACGCATTATTCTAGACATGGCGTTATTTCTAGGCCTGAATCAGGCAAATACTATATCAAATGTAAATAATCGTACTCTAGACTTATGTTTTTCTAACTTAGAGTCACTAGTAATTGAAGAATGTAGTGAACCGCTGGTGCCCATTGATGGTTATCATCCTCCACTGGAAGTTATTATTTCTAATGTACATGTTAATACCTGTAAACTATCTTTCAGTTACCAAAATTTTTTCAAAACTGATTACGAGAAAATATGTAATTATCTCCTCTCTTTTGATTGGTCATCTGTGCAATATGATGATATTAACACAGCTACAAATAAATTTTATTCTGTTTTGGGAAAGGCTATTAGCATCTATGTTCCAACCGTAATATGTAAGCCAAACACCTATCCAAAATGGTACACCAAAGAACTTATAAATCTACTTATCACCAAAAAACTTAAACATAAAGAATATAAATTATATAAAAAAAATTCTGATTACAGTGAATTTAAATATTTAAGAACTTTGTGTAAAAAAATGTCTATGACTTGCTACTGTAACCATATAAATGAAATTCAAAACTCCATAATAAACAATGTTAATTATTTTTGGAAATATTCGAAATCTCTTAAAGAAGATGATTCTGAATTCCCGAGCATTATGCATCTAAATGGCAGCCATAGCAATAATACTGATGGTATTGTTAACTTGTTTGCAAAATTTTTTAAAAGTGTTTATTCAACAGACGCAAATAATGCTCCTCTTCCATCAACAACTCTAGATGAAACTCTTGATATTTCGCAGTGTACCATAAGTCTCTCTGATGTAGTAACTAAAGTTAAATCATTAGATATCAACAAATCTGCAGGACCGGATAATATCCCCACAATATTTATCAAAGAATGTATCAAAGTAATTGCTCTTCCATTAACCAAACTTTTTAATTTATCTTTATCCAGTGGAATTTTTCCCGATATGTGGAAAAATAGTTATTTGACTCCAATTTTCAAAAAGGGCGATAAAAGTGATGTTTGTAATTATAGACCAATATGCATTCAATCCACCATACCGAAACTATTTGAGAGCCTAATACTTGACAAACTTTTTGCCCAAATAAAACCTGTAATATCACCTTACCAGTTTGGATTTATGCCAGGTAGAAGTACACTCTCTAACTTGATTATTTATGAAAATTTTATAACCAATGCTTTTAAAGAAAAAAAACAAGTAGACTCTGTCTATACTGATTTTAGTAAAGCCTTTGATTCAGTTTCCCATAAAATTCTCATTTGGAAATTAGAAAAGCTTGGTATACGTGGCAATATATTAGCCTGGTTTGAAAGCTATCTTACTGGAAGACAACAAATTGTTAGAATAAAATCCTCATTGTCGGAAAAAATTTATGCAACAAGTGGAGTTCCACAGGGTTCACACCTTGGCCCAATATTATTTATCTTGTTTATAAATGATCTTACAAAAATATTTCATGATGTATTTATCTTACTTTTTGCTGATGACCTCAAAATTTTTAGAATAATTCAAAATATTTACCATTGCAACATTCTTCAAGATAATATCAACAAATTGTTAATTTGGTGTAATGAAAATAGACTTTACTTAAATATCTCAAAATGTCATATAGTTAGATTTTCTCGAATAAAAAATCCAGTGATCTTCAATTACAACATTGATAACAATACTCTGGAGACATTAACACAAATTAAAGACTTGGGCATCACTTTTCAATCTAATCTTTCATTTGTTAACCACATAACAGAAATCTCTAATAAGGCCTTAAAAATGTTGGGATTTATAACTAGGCTAACTAGAAAATTTAACAATATTAAGTGTATAAAACTTTTATATTTTGCATATGTTAGAAGTCAACTTGAATACAATTCTCCCGTCTGGAACCCATATTACAATATACATGTAGAAGCTGTTGAAAGAATACAAAACAAATTCTTACGTTTTCTTAGTTTTAAAATGGGTATTCCAGCAATTATGTTGAACTACAATACTATTTTGAATGATATGAATATGCTCAAATTGTCAGACAGAAGAACTTTCACTGACTTGGTATTTCTGTATAAAATTCTAAATGATTTAGTTGACAGTCCGATATTGCTCGAATTGATAAGCTTCCGGATTCCAATACGTAATACTAGAAGTCAGGATTTATTTCAGTGCAGTAATTCTGGAACTAACTACCATATGTATTCCTCTTTGCCCAGAATACTAATGGAGGGAAACAAGTATACCAAGTCAGTGGACATCTTCAATTTATCTTTAAACAAATATAAAATATTGTTACGAAGGCAGTTCAGTTATGTACAATAAATACTGTGTATTTCTTACTATTCATATGTAAAAGCCCCGAAAAAGGGCGTTAATAAATAAATAAATAAATAAATAAATAATGCTGTAAATTCGCTCCTCGGCGCGTGCCTTTCATAGCGTAGTTAGCAAGGTGTCTGACAAGTCTCAGCAGCTAGAGAGACAGACATCAAGCGAACGGGGGTTCGAATCCTACGAAATCCAAAAAAAAACATTTTTATTTTATGAAATCAATATCCAATCTTCAAACCACTTTATATCATTTCTTCTAAGGTAAAAATAGGGTGCAAAAACACCTTTTTATAATAAATCCTAGCTTATAGTTTTTATTTGAATTATTTGACCACTGTCAAAGATCCCCAGTCAAATGTTCCAACGTTTTATAAGTTACAAACGTTTCCATGATAGTTGATCCGCTGACAATTATTCCCCCAACATACATATGCATAATATGCAGTCGATTTAGGGAAAATACGGTACGCTGCACACTAAATGTGACCCCGATGTGTGCAGAGAGGATATACCGCCGAATGACAAAGCATAAAACATATTATTTTCATTCAAATGCATCAAAGAAAAATCTACTTGTCTGTATACTATGTTTACCAGCGCACAGGCACAAAAAATCGACGAAATTTGTTTGATATACATACCAACTTATTACTTATTAAGTCGATTGTACGTTTGAAATTGGTAAATAATGTACAAATAATAATTTTATCGTAAAGACCTTTGCTGGGGGTCAATTGTCGGCAGATCAACTGTCGAGTCATTGTCGCAAACATTCATGTTAATTCTGTCAAGACACGTATTTTTTCAAGATCTACCTACGAGACACATCAAACGATGTTGTTAAACAAGAAAATAACTGAAGATGCTGTGTGAGTGATCTTTTTGGAGAAAAGGAGGAGTGAACATGGATCTTGAAGATACCATTATGTAGGAGGGAGGAAACACAGAGGCCGACAAATCGATCCACAGCCGAGCTGTTAAACTCAAGAAAGCGTCGTAAAAAATACCAGTTTGGATTTTTTTTAAATTTCGATATGTGTCAAGCGTACATTTGGCATATTTTTCCAGTTCTTGCATTACTTACAAATAATGTGAGTTCAATAATACAATTTGCATGGAGAAATTTTATTGATTTTATTATATAATATTTTATTTAAAATTGTTTTCGTTTGCACGGAATCGTCCGCTTCATTTCCATAGCGATGAAAGTGGAGACAGTGGCGCTACCTCTCTGCCTCTAGTGGAAAGTCCAAAAGGGCGAAATAATCAACTGCTTATTAGTGCCAGGGAGAACATAACAAAAACATTAGCGGGGACACCCTACTGCCGGCCGCGGCCACCCTACCGCACTTTACTCTATGGTTTAGTAGAATGTTTATTTCTGAATTTCATATAGGAAGAAACATTAAATTTATGAGTATATTTTTATTATTGAGTCTTCTTTACTATTTACTAACCCAGCCTTGCATTTAATGTTACGTAAAGTATTTCATTTTCCCTTTTCGCGTAATGTTGCAATTTTAGTTCCATTCGTTTTCTAATTATTTAATTTTGTATTTAAAATTATTGAAAGGTATTTATATAATAATTAAATGAACTTATCTATTGCTTAACCCTATTCTTCTGCTAAAAGTAGAAATTATTAATAAATATATATATAACATTAAGGCGCCGCAAAAATTGTGATATTTTTGAAGATAAAGGGGGGTACCCATACTACGTGACCAACTTTTTGCAATTTTTAACCCCCCCCCTCCCCCCCCCGGTGACCAAAATCCTAAGCAACCCGCCGCTCATTTGTATGGAGCGTGACATTTTGAAGACCCCCCCCCCCTAAACGTGTCACGTAGTATGGGTACGTTCCCTAATATGACGCATTCCACGCCGAAACGCAAATTATATAAAATTCCCTCGATAGAAAAAAATCCCTAAGTATGCTCCAAAAATTAATATAAACACGTTTGTTTCAGTTATTTTACAAGTTATAGTTGTGAAAAAATTCACAATGATGATACTTAAGATACTTTCCATGAGATTTTTGCTCTATTTTAAACGCGTCGTGTTTTATTAAACACTTTAGCAATTTTCGCATCGATTTTTTATCTCTCCATCATATCTCATATACAATTTCATATCTCTCCATCTTCTTTTGTAGACCGGTTGCGGCGCCTTAACAGTAGGTATAACATAATAAAATTAAAAAGAGCATTAGAGCTTTTGTATTTATATTTTAATTTAAAGTTGTAGGTTGACGTGGAAAAACAAAAAGGCAACGGTCGCTTTTAAGTATTTTAGCCTGAAATTCGTTCCTCTTTCATTTCACCTTTAACAAATTAAATATTACCATTTGAGTTTTTACTCATAAAATTAAAAATAAAAATAAGTAAATTTACTCTTGTTAAAAAAAACCTTATAAACATTTCTGTACCTAAAATGAATATTTTTAATATAAGTAGGTAATATGTATGTAAGTAGGTATAAGCTTTCATAACCGAGTGATATAAAATCATAACTTCAGACATAAATACAGTATTTTTACTCCATTTCAACCCCTTTGCAATAAACCTTGTGTCGATTTCATACCCCGATGATTATTATTACCTACTGTTTTAACGAATTGCGTACTTCGCAATACCCCTTGCAATACTCGCTTGCATGTGCGAATAACTTACAATGAAACAATTTTATGTTCCGGTAAATAAGAGCATCCGTGAGTTATGACCGGATATGATATCATACAAGTACACAGCATTCGAGTGTTCTCACTAGTATGCAGATATGCTATTCGTACCTACTTCATTCTTATTATAATGTTTAGAGGTAGATTTCAATTTTCCTGCTATGTAGGAGTATATATTTTGTACATAGGCCGAATAAGAAAAATTTGAAGTAGCGGTGATGTAATATGTTTAAGGTTGGTTGGTATTGTGAAGTAAGAAGCTACGAGTTTACAAGGAAATCACAAAACACATGAAGTAATACCAACACTACAACCTGAAGTCGTATAAACATACTCCCATGTTTGCACAAAACACGAAGATGAGGAAATCAACAAATGAGAAGATGAGGTCTACAAAACTGAAGATGAGAAAAATATAAAAATTATGAATTATCTTATCACCAACGCAACTACAGTTCGCCTCGGAACAATAATCTTTAATAAGACGGACTGTGAATATTCTAACATACTAAGTGGGATATAGGTATCTTTAGTATCTATATGTAATTGATTTCAGAATCTAGTTTTTTTTTACATTAACTTCACACAGGAGGCCCTGAGGAAAATAATGTCATCTGGGATGCTGTGTGGAGGGTCTTTTTGAGGAGAGGAAGGAATGAACATTGGTCTTGAAGAGACCCATGTTGTAGGAAGGAGGAAATAAGAAAGTTGCTTTACATTTAAAAAAATGAACTATTCTATGAATAGGTATTTTAGATCTTTTGACCATGTATTATAGTAAAACGCTCTTGAAGTAAAATAACACAAAACTGCGCTTTAAAACGTAAGAAATTATTATCATTTATTTATTTTTCTGACAAAAGCTCCTAAACTGTGATCCTTGACGCGAAATTCGCAAGCTTTTAAAAAAAATTCTGGCACGACATAATTTCACGAATATGACCAAAAATATGGTAGATACTTTTGAATGAAGCTATAACTTTGTGGTTATTCATTATAAATAAATTAATCAATATTTAATGAATTAATGTAAAGCAAGGGTTGTTCCGACAACAGTCGGCGTATATAAAAAAAAATATTGGTTCAAACAAAGATATATTGTACGATTTATTTAGATTTTCGGAGACCTACGTACCTGATTTATTAACTATTATGGGGCCATCACACTTAGCTATAAAAATTAAAGATCATTTGGCTTGGCCAATTTCAGCATATCGCTCGCCATATATGGTCCCATTATAGGCAGATTTCTTTAGGTGATAGGTACCAACTAATATTTTTTTACCTAATAATCCCCGTCATTTAATGCAATTTTTGCATTTTTTCAAACGATTTTTGAATCAGTGTGTAATGCAGAAGTTCCAAGGGTTAGATACAAAGGAGGCCATGGAGGGGTGGGAGGATTGAGAGTGGGTGGCCGGGGTGGTTTGGGATGATGGGGGTGGGTTTGGGCGAACGTGAGCATGAAAAATTACAGTCTGCATTTAAAATGTATTAAAATACAGATGAAAGAATAAACCGCGGGGCCGCCGCGTAGGAAGCAGAGAAGGGTGATGAAATTTTTATTTATTTTCCCGAAACAACTGCTTTTGTTAACATACATTTTGATTATAACTCAAATTATGGGATTGTTTATTTTGCTGAAAATGCGGAAAATACAATGTTGATGCTGGGAATGAACGATTTAACTTATTAATTCAGATGACCAGGAGTGTTGCTTATATTTTCAGGTGAATGTTGTAAGGTGTATGGGCTAAGTATATTCTCTAAGATCTACTATACCACTATCATAACACACACCTCACATATACGGACATCTTCAATATAACTTTCAACAAATTCAAAGCAACACTATTAGATAAATGTAAAGCATCAGAACACTCCACTTAACATCCATCATATTTTTATTTATTGTATTATTTATCAGATTTCTTTTCCTAATTTGCAATATAATATAATATAAATTTGGACAACTTATATAGCGCTGTTTTTGCGAAAAATCGCCTCAAAAGCGCTGTACAAATTAGCGTGGATTTTACATTAGAATTTACTTAACTTAGGAGGTTAGATAACAACTCGTCTTGCAGCTATCAAGCGCATGGATTATTGGAATTTTAGCCCCCCGATAAATTAAATAAAATATCTTTTTATATGTACGAATTTCAATTTAATATTTACATATTCCCTAATTACATACATAACATCCTTATACTCCTACAAGATCATAAACTTACACTTTATTGTGTTTTTCTATATTCTTATCATGCATATTTAAGTATTTAGCTTCTCTTAACTATTTTTTTCTTAGTTTTCTTTATGTTTTTCTTGTCTAGCTACTAAAAAAAAAATATCAGCGATGTTTTTAGGCTTACTGTTTTATTTTAGCACTCTTTTTTATGTATCTTTGTAAAGCTGTTTGTTTCCCAAATAAAGATATTATTATTATTAGACCCATTATAGTATGACTTCGTCTTCTATTCCTCTGATAGTCTAAAAATATTACCCAATCTGTAATTATTTCTATGTAACTATCTATTTCATATTTTAAAGTAAGGGAACGTACCCATACTACGTGACCTGTTTGGGGGGGGGGGGGGTCTTCAAAATACCACGCTTGGTACAAATGAGCGGCGGGGGCCATAGGTTTTTGGTCACCATATGGGGGGGGGGGGGGGGTTAAAAACTGCAAAAAGTTGGTCACGTAGTATGGGTACGTTCCCCAATTAAAATAGTACCTTAAAGATGAGTTTATGTATTTGCGAAGTAATGTTTATGAGAAATGGAAAGGCTGATAGAAAAATGGATGATAGGTAAATGCAGGTAACTCGATTAATAGAGGACAAGTAGTCCACAATGGAGTACTGGTACCTACCCTGGTGTATGGCAGTGAGGCATGGAACTGGTAGAGAAAGGGTGAAATCAGAGTAGAAATGAGATCCCGCAATATGGTGAAACTATGTATGGTCGTGTAAGAAAGGTGGAGATCCGCAAAGAATGCAAGGCTGATAAGTATGTGTAAGATTAAGAAAGGGACGCTCAGATGGTTTGGGCATGTAGAGCGAATGGACGAAGAAAGGAGTACGCTAAAATAAAATACATGACGCTAATGTGAATGGTAGAAGAAGAAGGGGACGTTCTAGAATGTCGTAATGAAATAATCTATCACAGGAGATAAATCAGGTTAGCAGACTTACCAAAACTGAAAAACAAGTTATTGTAAAATAACAACGCGAAAATGCATATTTTATTTTATTTTGTGAAGTTCGGGCGTAAATATATATTTTTTTTGCGATTATTTTAAAAGAAACTGAATTTGCCATATTATGTTGTTAATGTTCTACGCGCAGTATTTAATTGAAGCATCTATAATACTTCTAGCGATCCAATTTTCAAAACAAAGACATATGATTTTCTATGATTTTGCATTATTTAGTATGGCTTCATCTTAAGGTGAGTGGCACAGCTTATAACTTATAATATAAGCAGTTTATAACAATAAAAAACACAATATTGTGTTCAAAATAAAATTCAATCAGGATAGTATAATTGGAAATGCATAATAAAAAAATGGTTTTGATAAAACTTTTGATGTTAGATCTGTATTGGCCAATGATCCAAGACTTAGTTTTTTGATTATCTTTTTTTTAACATGAGCTCCACACATCTCATCTTTGGGGATGTCATCTTTGTGGATGCTGTGTACAGGGTTTACACGGTTACTTCTGATTTATATGTAAAATAAGTTGTGTTCTGTCGTATTGTGTTGTATTATGTACATAATATTTGTTCCGCGCCCTTGAGGTTATGTTTCACAAGAACGGCGCAATAAAAATAATTCAATTATTATTTTTGTTACACCGGCAATAAGGTAGCTTTGAAAGAAGTGGTTTGAACGAGGAAATTGTCATTAAAAAAATCGATCGGAAAATACAAAAATGTCTATGGGTGCAACATATTATACAATTTTATGAAACATTCAAGTGATTTCCAAATCAATTTCAATCTCATTTCAAATAAATTCCACCCTTATATAAGTATTTGAAATACTTATTAATACTATATACTTATATATACTTATTATTACTTACATACCTTTAAGTCTATACTTCTTTGTGGAATGTTTATTTTCGACATTTTGGAGTGGTGATAGTGTGTTTCCTTTATTCAAGAACAGTGTACGATGGAGGTAGGTGGGAGAAGGTCTGATGCTCGCGGAGTGGAAGCAGTGGAGCAGAAGAGTCTGCAGACAGCCGACGCCCAACTGTCCAGACTTTTGTATGGCGGTGCTCTTTGTACACGTGCGTGGGTGCGGTACGGTACCGCGAGCCTACTAATGAAAAGTATGAAATTTCAAATACTTATATAATATTTACAAATTTTCAATTATGTTTCCTTAAAAAAAAATCTTTTTTAAATTAGGCTCAGTGATCCATAACTCAAAAGTACATCCTCGTTTTTGAAGTAAAACTTGACTTGGGGAGTAAGCTGGCGAATGTGTGACGAGAGCGTCACGAAAAGCGAGGCGAACGGTAGTTGAGAGCTGAGAGGCAGATATAATTTATTGAAGATAAAAAGACAGAGAGTTACGTTTCGTATTTATCACTGTAGGGGCAAGAGAGAGAGGTGCATATCACATTTTCTTTCTCTCCGTCTCTCGTAGCCAGTTACGTTTCGTATATCGACACAGTGCAGGCCTATTGTCTGTATCACACTGTAGGAGCAAGAGAGAGAGCAGTGCGCGCGCACATTTTCTTTCTCTCTTCCTATCATATAGATGGAGCTTAAGAAGTTTTACTTCAGTTGTTTGGTCTAAAGCTCACTTGTTTTTTTTTCATTAGCTCTACACAGGAGGCCCTGCGGAAAATAATTTCCTTTAGGGCCTATGTCATTTCAGGCGTTGCTGTGTGGAAGATTTTTTAAAGGAAAGGGAGGAAATGAAGTTTTGGGAAGGAAATAGGTATATAAGGGGTGGGTAGGAATCTGGGGCTGGGTGTGTCCAGGAGTGACGGACATATGAATCCATCCCTCCAACTGCGGTGCGAGGCGATGGGTCGGGAGATACTGGCTGGAGGATAAAAGATCTTCCTCAACCAGTCTTTCTCGATCCTGCCCACCACGCAGCAGGTGGGCAGATGTATCGGCCACCAAGACCTAGACAAACCTCACCCCATGAACCCGGGCACTCCTGCTGGGGTGCCCGGGTGGTGTGTAATGGTGTGTACCACTACCACATACCACTTGGAGTGACCTATGGCAGAGGTGTTGGTTATCCAATAAATGATTCCCGGGGCGGCGGTACCCATACCTGCCTCCCAAATTGTTCCTCATTATAACTTATATCTACGTAACACTAGAATAGTTATCGGAACCCAAAAAGTGATACTTAACTATAATATTAAGTACATCTTTTCAATTTCACCTTTGTTTTCTTCGCGGAATCTTGGAAGTGGAAATTTGCCCGCTTTCCGATTTCCGACATCCGATCGAGCTTAAACTCGGTAACTAGACTAGTCTTCAATGACAAAGCATTTATTTAACTTTTGGTGGTAATGACTCACAAATACACGTATGAAATAAATGTCGGTTTTAATATTCGGAATTTTGAAACATTGGCTTTGCGTTTGATTTCGATCACTGGCAGAGGGTCAAACCTTCGGTGAAAACCATTTTTATTTTATTTTAAATGAAAATTCATTTAGAGATCCTATGATTTTTCCATCCGAGTAACGTGTTAAATAACAGAAACAGATGGGTTTTTATAAACCTTGGAAAAACTTTCTTTTTTTTTTCCTATCGAGGAAATTGCATATTATAATAAGGAACTATAGTCCATTTTTTATTTTTCTTAATGAATAATGACCTTCTAACTTAAATAAATGCATATTTATTTTTATTTTTAGAGTTAGTTTTAATAGTTAAAATAATTGTCAAAGTTTTAATTTTTCAAGATCCCCCGAAAACCGCCGTATGTATAGCAGTGGCGGCTCGTGACTTTTGGGTGTGCTAGGGTGCTAATATTAAAAAAATGGCATCATAAAGGTTGTCGTATGCGAAAAATATTTTTTTTTTTCAAAAATCGGTGTTTTGTATGAAGATTTTTCAGGAAATCGGTGCGGCGCACCGCCAAACTGAAACTTTCTGAAATTTTTCATACAAAAAACTGATTTTCAAAAAAAAAAAAAAATTTTTTTTTCGGCTACACCAACATCAATAAAGCCATTTTTTTAAATATCAGCACTCTAGCACACCCAAAAGTCACGAGCCGCCACTGATGTATAGTGAATCGTGTGACGTCATCACTCCCGAAAAGTTACTATAAGATCGGGAAATCAGCTGTTCAACAGGCGCCATTTTGAAATTCAGAGTTCGAAGTGTTCTCCCTAGAGTAGCATTACTATTATTTTTGTGCAGTAGTTTTTGAATATTTTCAATAATAGAGATAAACTAATAAGAGATACCTTTATTTTTGAAACTGAACTATTTAGGCCTTAATGTTTCAATAAACACAACAACTAAATCTCTATAAACAGTATGTAAATAAACGAATAAGATGAAACGTTGTTAATATGATGGCTTATGTCATACCTACATTCCCATACAATGACTTTTCGGTGTTCAGTGATATCACTACCAAACATTTCAATAATGCCAACTTGACGGCGTGTTTCTATGACCCGATTAAAAATGGACTTTTTAATATATTTTTAAAAACTCTGCGCTTAATATTATTAAATAAAACTTACATATTTAGAATCAGCGTTTTTAAATTTTTCACTGGAGTTCCTTATTACTTTTCAGTTCGACTAATGTAGAGCGATTATCTTCTTAAAAATTAACATATTTTTTTAACAGAGCAAAACTTAAAGTTTTCAATAGAATTATGTTATATTTCAGTAGAAATTGGTAATGAGGGGTGTTAATAATACAAACACCCTTACAGAGGGTGGTGGAACGAATTCGATAAAATAAAATATGCTTTCATGAAATAGTATCTAAAAAAGCTTACCGAGAAATACTGATGTATAAGGTTCACCTAAACTTTTATTATTTCTGTGTTTTACTAATTCACCTTTTTGGAACATTTTTTAAATTATCCAATTTTTTTATTTACATCATTACAAAACGACCAATTTTATGATAGTCAAAATATCTGACTACTGAATGACCTAAGTCAATAGAATTTTTATTTGTTTTACATGTTACGTGGGAAAGTTCTTTATCTTTCCAACCCAAGACAACATCTGAGTTCATTATTAGTCGTTTCACGAACCAATGAGAGTCCTACAAGTATGAAGATCGTAGTGATAATGTCGGCAGCTTTGTCCTTCATGCAGTATACCAGTGGTTATAACCGTAAATGGAAATAACAATATTATGTTTTTTTAATGACATATACACTCCACACTTTACAGTCTAAAAGCCATTTGATCTACAATTGCTAAGCTTTGGATCAAAACGATGAATCAAAAAATAATAATAATATTATTTAACTACGCTCTACTATTATACTCGTTAACTTTAAAACAATGATTTCGCATACAGTGTTCATTTTCTTAAAATTACTTCTGCAGTGCTCTTTACATAATATCTATTGAAAAAAATATCACTAAATATACCAATGTTGCCAAACATCAGTAATTTGGGAGAGGATTTAGAAACCGCTGCCACTGGAACCATTCATAGGATAACCAACACATCTGCCATAGGTCACCCCAAGTGGTTCGCTACGTTTGGTGACGCAGCAAAGGTACCCGGGTACATTGATTAAGTTTGTGCAGGTCTTGACGGCGGGCCGGATCGGGAGATCAAGATCCTTCCGTTGAGGGAGACGAACTCTTTCGAACCCTTCTCGCCTTGCAGTGGAAGGAATGGATTCAAACCTTCATCACTCCTGGATACACTGAACCCTAGGTTCCTACCCAACACTCACACTTTTTGCCTTTCCAGAACATCTTCTCCTTCCTTTCCTTAAAAGGACTATCCACGCGGCATCCCCAAAGATGATACGGTCCTGAGGGAAATTATTTTTCATTTGGCCTTCTGTGTGGAGCTAATGTATTATAAATAGTTACAGGAGGTAGGATGTAAGAACCTATATGTAGGTACAAAGCAATAACAAGAAAACAATAACAGTAATTATTTTATAGCACAGAATAAAATAACAACATAAAAACTATCCAAAATATTAATTTAGGATGTCTGTGCGTCCTGCGTAACTTTGGTTCAATGAACTCAAATTTAAATCAGATACTTGAGACGGGCCATGTCAAAAGTCAGAATAATAGAAGAGTATGTATGAGACGATGTATGAATGTGAGTGAGGCAAAGAGTGTGTGCCAAGACCGAGTTGTTTGGCGGTCCGTCCTCTCTGCCTACCCCTTCGGGGAAACGGCGTGATGGTTAGTTAGTTAACTCAAATTTGCTTTGAATTTAAGCCTCCGCTACCTGAATTTCCACCGATTTCTTACATATCTCCATTAAACATTGAAGTTTTTAGGTCTAAAAAAAACATATGTTATTTTTTAAGATACTCGTAATATCTAGACGTTTTCCATGCCGAAACGCAAATTATATGAAATTCTCTCGATAAAAATAAACCGCAAAATATGCTTCGAAAATTATTATAACCACGTTCATTTCACTTATTTTAGAAGTTATATGTATGAAAAACATCACAGTGTTTCATTAAATGCTTTTTTAGATGTTCCCCATGAGTTGTTTGCTCTATTTTAAGCGAATCGTGTTTTATTAAACATTTTCACAATTTTCGCTTCAATTTTATCGTTTTGGATATAGCACGCTCTCTCCATCTCTCCATCTTGAGCGGAGATACCGTGCCTTAAGTGTCATTTTCAAAATGTGAACTGATTGTGAAAAGAATTCAGACAAGCGATGGAAATACCGATAATAAAATATATTAACAGAAAATTATTCTAATTGTCGTATTCAAAATTGAAACTGATGTGTTCTCAGACAATCGATAAAGTACCTGTAATAAAATATTTTTTTACATTAAATTATTTTAATTCTGTGCACATTATAAAAATGTATTTCTTTTGTTTAAATTTCTTATGGTTAATCTAAACAAGTACCTTAAGTCAGATTACGTGATTTTTCAAGGATTTGCGCTTTTTCATTGTTCTGTAAATCGTAATTTGTTAACTAACTAAATATACTAAAAGAATATAACGTGATTTTTCACACCAGTACAATCATAATAGAGAAGCAAAATTCTAAATTTAGGAGGTGTCTATGGGTACCGCCACCCCGGGAACCATTTATTGGAGTTCCAATACCTCTTCCATAGGGACCATAGGTCACTCCATGGGGTACGCTGCGTTTGGTTAGCCTACCACCTTGGTTCATGGGGTGAGGTTTTCCAGGTCTTAGCGGTGGATGCATCTGTCCACCATCATGTCAGACCGGATCGGGAGAGACTGGTTGCTTGAAAACTTTTGACCTCTCCAGCAGGACTCTCTCGGAATATTGGCATGCACCGCGGTGGGATTATCCGTCACACCTGGATACAATATTCCCCAGATTCTTACCCACCCTTCATACCAGTTTCATTCTTTGATTTTCATCTTCTTCCCTTCCTCAAAAGACCTTCAACACGGCATTTTCAAAGATGACGGAGGCTCTGAAGGGAATTGCGAATTATTTTCCCTGGATCTCCTGTGTGGAGCTAATGCAAAAAAATATGTTAACTAGTGACCGACCGAAGGTTCGGTTCAGTCATCATCAGCATCAGTTTCGGCATCAGTTTCGGTTTCGGCAGAAAACCGGCCGATCCTTCGGCCGCACCGAAACTCTGCAAAAGATCTCAATAAATGGTTGTTTAGTCTTAAGAATGTTGTGATGGTAAACACAATTTAAATTTAAAAAAAAAACACAATTGATGAGGTCCTTCCTTTATAAAGTACATTGATTATTGAAAATTTTGGTTCCAAGAAGTAGTTAACATGATTGTTAATTTTTAGTAATACAATTTTTTTTCACATACTTCAATTGTTGCTTTTTAATTTCATTTAACACATGTTAACTGTTTGCATAAGTGTAAAAAATAAGCCAAATTTCAGTAAACAATGGATTTTAAACATATCTAAAAAACACACACATCTGCCCTGATGATGGACACTGTAACGCTGTCCGAAACGTTGGCTAAAGAAGAAGGTAATAATATCCCAAAAACTAATAACAATAATACTTTTGGCCGTGAAAATCTAAAATCGTATACATATGTCTAAAAAAGTTTCGGTTTCGGCCGAAACTAAGACAGCTACCGAAGATTCGGTTTCGGTAGAAAGTCCTTTTTCGGTCGAACACTAATATTAACTGTCCCATACCTAGCATCAAATGTAGAAGAAGGTTAGTACATACAACAAAAATTTGTAGCGCTTTGCTTACAAGAAGAGAAAGAGTAGATACGAAGTATAGGTAATAATTATTCTTCCTCGCATTGTTCCATGTCCATGTTCCCTGAGCCGATCACGCATCATGTGGTCGCTCGCCAGCGTAAAAGATTTAATGCTTCCTTCTGCAATAATGCATGCCGTTAAAACAAACATTTATCCAAGGAAGTGAGACTCTTCTATGCGCTGCGCAGTATGGTATGAAGAACATGTCAATGCGTGAAGTGTATTGGATTTTAATATAGCAAATATTCCAAAATATTTTTACAATAACTACATTTAATCCCAAAAATATAGACTACGCTTTCGTTAGCTCTACATAGGAGGCTCTGAGTAAAATAATATCCCTCGGGGACTACGTTTTCTTTGAGGATGATGTGTGGACGGTTTTTTTAAAGGTAATTATCGAGAGGAAGATTTGGATGGGAAAAAGGTGTGAGGGGTTGGTAGGTATCTGGGGGTAAATATCTCCAGGAGTGATGGACGTATGACGATGAGGCGGGAAAATCAGGCTGGAGATTTCAAAAGGTCTCTCTCAACCAGTCTCTCCCGGGATCCGGCCCTCCACCTGCATCACACTGCAGCCGCCGCAAATGCATCCGCCGCCAATACCTGAACAATCTCACCCCATGAACCCGGCACCCCTTATAAGTCTCGAAACGTAAACACTCGGGGTGACCTATGACAGGGGTGTTGGTTATCTAATATATGGTTTACGGGGCGGCGGTACTAATACCCATAAGATGCCAATTTTATGCCCTTGATAATCTTACAAAATAGTCGGCCGACAATAGCCCTTCTCCCAAATGCACCTAATTACCTAATATCTAATTATATTATTTTTTTATGTAGATATCTACCTGCCTATCACGCATATAATTTAAAACCCAAATAGGTCGTGATTAAATAGATAAAAAAAGCTTCCCATATTTAACCTATAAGCAAGTACCTATCAGTTAACACATTTGCTTTTATGACTTTTTTTACTTAAAAACCTTTGCGTCCTTTTTACTTTGGTTTAAATTTGACCGGCTTCATTTTACAAAAGGCAACTTTAGACCAGTCGGAATCAAATATGTAAAGGTTTGTAATCGAAAAACTAATATTTAAATTGACCGTACCTATTCAAATTCCACCACGAATTAACTGTCCAAATTGGATATGCCATAAATCTACTAAGAATAATTTATAACAAATAACTCAATTCTAACTTCCATTGTTATAATATCATCCCGGCTTGGGTCAAAACCACAATAATAATAATAATAATTGGCTAATTTATATAGCGCCGTTTTCGTGAAAAATCACCTCAAGGGCGCTGTACAAATAAATATATAAAAGAATTAATATTACTGGCTTATAACTAAGATTTACAATTACAACTAGTGACTTACATCTAAGACTTATGGCTACTTATATTACTGGCTTACAACTAAGATTTACAATTATAACTAGTGACTTAGCTCTAAGACTTATAGCTAGTGACTTATGACTAAGACATATAGATTCTAACCTAAAACTGGTGACTTATTTACACACATATTTACAATTAAGATTAGTGCCAGAAGAAGTAGGAAGTTTTTACATAATATTAAAATTCGAGAACACGGGTGCAAAAAGTATAATGAAGGTTAACTGGATATACGGGAAGGTATAGATATTTTAAATAAATTAATAAATTTAATAGTCCATCTTTACTGCATTAAGGTGATTCATCGCTCAACAGTAAACAGATTGAGGTATCACAATTAACAGATTACATTAAACAGATTGAGTTAACTACAAACAGAGAGAAAAGAGAAAAAAAAAACCATTAAAAATTGCAAAGTTTTAATAGAATGATGAATTTATGGAAAGGAGTATCGGAAAAAATGAGTTTTCAGTTTGGATCTAAATTCCGCTGAGTTGGTTATGCATCTCAATTCCATAGGAAGTTTATTCCAAGCTTCTTTTTCTACAGCTTTTCTAATTTCATGAATGCTCTACTAAACATGCAAATAATTATGTTGATTCAAAGATATCTGGATACTACCTCCAAACTTCTTTACGTAACAAATTCTAATAAATTACTTGTGAATACAGTCGAATACAAAGAACACAGAAACATTAATCAACCAGAACATTATAATGTATCTATAAAATATATGTATGCTTATTTGTGTACATTGCATAGGTATATTATATCCTTTTCTTTGATTCTATTGCAAAGTACTTCCGTTCCGACAAACCCATAAATTGCCGAGAAAAATATATCTGCTAAAATAAAACTTTATTCCAAATGGCTTGCAGCGCTCTTGGTGCTATAGTTGGGTTTATCCGTAGATATATATCAATGTATATCAAAGTTTTGTGGCCAAGTTACTTTATTTAATTTATTTATTAATTGTAGCTTTATTTGAGTTATATCTGTTAAACATACTCAGTAGGATTCGGCGTCGTATAAAAATACTCCGTTTTTATGATTGTATCTTTATAGAAAGTACAAAAAAACATTTAACTATTTATCCAAGGTCTTGATCATGTCGTACGGAACGATAAACGCCAGATTTCATCTGTATATATAAAAATCAAAATATGGTTGCTTGGGTGTACATACCCATATATGAGTAAATGAGATATCTAAAACTTTCAAAATACCTTCTTTCCATCCTCGATAAGGTTTCTGAATTATTACAACCACATGACAATACATCCGAAAAGATTTTTAATCATTACAAAAACTCTTACAAAACTGTCAAAAATATTACAGTTTGAGAATGACATTTTGCAAAACAATGAATGTTCAATTAAAATTCAATTTTCGAAACTCTTTACATAATTAATGAAATTAACCAAAAACGTATACTTTGAATATAATCAAAAAATTATATTTATGTAGATACCTATGTTAGGTACCAAATTTGATTGATTTTCCTTTTAATATACAAAAATGAATGTTGGTAATAGAACATTTGTAAAAAAAATTGCGATAGGTGGCACGCGAGCTGTTTGAAAATCTGAATGTCCCGGGACTGAATATATTGAACGCGTGAGAGGTGAGGGGATCGCGAGAGGGGAGTTCTCGGGGAGGGGAGAGGAAAGGCGGAGAAGGCGGAGTGGGAACGCGTGAGGGGAAGAGGACGCGGGAGAGAAAGGGGAGGCGGAAGGGGAACGGAATGAATGGGAAAGGACACAAAGGGAGTAACAATTTCTTTATTAAGTAGCAAAGCAACGTATGCCGGGAACTTGCTAGTTTATTCTTACTTCCATTATCCTAATATCATCCTGAATTGGGTCAAAGCCTCATAACAAACTGTTTGAAAGACGCTGAGTTTCCAAAATATTTGAAAGCGAAATACAGGATTAATTCCATCAAACGTTTATCCCTAGATGAATTAAGTAACCATTATCCTTCACATTCCGTAATTATCATTTTAAAATTAAATCCCCAATGTAAAGAATAATCATAATTAACATATCTTTGATACATGAGCACAATAAAATTGTCATTTGGAATTATACCTGTCAATATTTTGTTTCAAAGAATGTTGACCGGAGGCGTATTTCCAAAACCTATACCGGTTCAGTCGGAAAGATTGGAATATTGGAAAGATTATTTTATCTAGATTTTAGAACAATTTTTGTTTTTGCAAATATTGTTAAAAAATAACCAATATACATGGTGTCCGGAAACTCGTAGTAGAAGCGAAAAACTGATCAATCTACATCACATTTGGAATCGATTTGATATAACTTTTTTGATTTGACCTTTCGTTTACGAGTAAATCGGGTCCAAAGTTGGAATTTTTTCGGTAAAATTTGAAAAAATTGGTCACTAGGGGATTAATTTCAGCTGTGTAATGGTTAAGCAGCGAAGAGTAAACCGGGCTCAAATTTTTTTTTAATCCTTTAGTTGCCGAAAAAATGGAAAAATAGTTCAAAAATAATTTGAAAAACGAAATGATCAGATCGAAAAAAATAAGTTTTTTGGGTTCTCCACGTGATGTAGATTCACTAGTTTCCCGCTTGTACTACGAGTTTCTAGACACGTTGTATAGGTGTATTTACAATAAAATCAAACTTTAAATATTTAGAAATAAAATTATTCATTTCTAATATACACATTGGAAAGATTATTTTATCTAGATTTTAGAAAAAAAAATGTTTTTGCAAAGTGATAAAAAAATAAACAATATAGAACCGGTGTACGTTTTGAAAATACGCTGACCGGACAACTCAGAATGAAATCAACTCAACACCTCCTTTGAAAAGCCATTAAAAGTGATTAAATAGATTAGTTGGTTAAAAATTGGTTAGTTAGATTAGGTTGCGGGCTATTTTTTTTCATAGCTTTTAATAACTTTTCAATGAGGTGTTGTGTGTTGAGTTGACTTGACTTGATTCTGAGTTGGCATGGAACCGTAAAAAATATGTGTCAGAAATGATTATTGCAGATAGTTCTATATTATTTTTATTCTTGGTCATTTAACTTTTGAAGCAGAAAACAATAATCTAACGGGAAAAGGGCGACAATGCGGCAAACAAAGGAATCTAAAGGACAGTCCATATTCTATAGAATGCCAAAAATATCACACCCAAATTCAAGACATAAGAACCACGACATACATACCTTCATAATAACCTTTTACCTAGGTATTATATAATACATCTTCTAATATATAAAACAAAGTCGGGTTAGTTACACTATTTATAACTCGAGAACGGCTGGACCGATTTTGATGATCTTTGATTTGTTGGATTTGTCTCCGCCCCGGATAACAGAATAACTATAAAAACATCGCAAAAATTCACGAAAAAGAAAATTATGAAGAAAATTCATTTCCTCATACATTTTGTATGGAACGAAATTTCATCTTTTGAAAGAGCTGTAGCAATGCTGTGTAAGTAAGTTTGCGTGAATTCCAAAAATTCAAAAAACGTCAAATGTCAATGCGCTGATTGTTTCTCTTTTGTTCTTTAACATATAATGCTGCGTCTCTTTCTTACACACTAAATGTCAACAGTCGAAAATGAGACAAACAGTTAACGTGTGTCTTCACCCTTCCAAAGGAAAAATACAATAATTATAATAAATATCCCTCACACGTATAAAGAAAATGAAACGCAATTCCAGTAAGGTGCCATCCATAAATTACGTCACACATTAAAGGGGGGGAGGGGAGTAGAGAAATGTCACAAGGGGTATGGGGCGGTCATCAGCTCTGTGACGTCACATTAAAAAAATTAAAACTCAGGGGGTCTCATAAATGTGACGATGGGGGGGGGGAATCATGAAATTCGTGTGACGTAATTTATGGATGGCCCCTAAGTAAGTAGAAAAGTAAGAAAATCACAAAAATATAAATTCGTACACAAGGTCATCTCTGATACAAAACACGGAAAGTTGCGGATCGATAATTGCTTAATTGTGTAATTTTTAACTTAATAAAAAAACTGAATTTAATTCAGCTAAAAAATTAACACAACAGTTATTGATTCTGGGGGGTACGAAGTTCGCCGGGTCAGCTAGTATGTATATATATTTTACCATTTTACCTTCTCAACTTGAATAAAAAGTACCAATACTTTAGCAACCATATATATTTAAATCAATTTACGTTCGATTACCTCCCCATATAGCTAGGTACCAATATTTACCAACTAACGTGCCCGCTCTAATGTTCAATACTATTATGTTGATGATGTATTCCATATAAAGTTTTGAAAAGGCCATAAATTTTCCGTATTCGAGAAAAAGCTCCAAGTTTGTTCGGCGGGTAGAGATACTAGATACCTCCATAGTCCATAATATAAGGCGAAGATATTTGTAGGGGCTTACTCCAAGAGGTCTTCATAATAGCATTTTCTCTTTTACGTGATTTATGGCTTAGTTTGGGCAGAGTTGTCCAGTGCTTTCAAGAAACTATTTTTCAAACTTAATACAGTTTGCGCCATCATTTCTGTTTTGTATGAATATTTATCATGGCATTAGACAAAAAATGATATTTACATTTTCATGATATTTTTTGGGAATATTTTTGACGATTCTAAAAACTTTCATTATTATATTATTATAATCATTTCAGAATAAATTTTCAGATGGCGAAATTAACACAATGTCGTATAATAATATATAAAGATAAGTAAATAATAATAAAAGTGATTTTAGGCAATATTGAATTATATCGGTATTTTTAAGTAAAAATAATAAACACTTTGTTTAGATTCAACCGACATATTTCACAAGCAGTGCTCACATCATCAAGGTTTACTTGAAACTAGATTTATTTACATTTATATAGTTGGGTTGAAATGGGGAAAAAATAGCTTATTATATCATTCAAAATGATTTTCCGATTCCGGTTTAGTTTTAAGCAATTCCTGATTTGGTGAGCATTGCTCACAAAACATATCAGTTGTATCCAAACAAAAGATATAAGTGGTAAAATTTATTTTTAAATTAAATGTTGTCTCAAATGAGTTTGCTGTGTTTGAAAAAAAAAAATTATTTCGTGTATACGCATTAGTTTAAAGTCATAAACACATAGTTTACGCATTTCATTTATTGTCACTGCCAATTTAGGGGTTGTCATTTTGTTTTATTTGTTTTTTAAATTTTGGCAGACCTTATATACTTACACGGAGGTCGTGCAACCTTTATCCACATGAAAAAGATGTTCAGCATTTGAGATCATGCTTAATATAGCGTGATCTCAAATGCAAATAGTCAGATGCTACGTGTTTTCGGTATTATTTTTATGGAATGGAAGCATAGACGCTTATTGAAGAACTGATAAGGCGACTTGAGGCATTCGAGATGTGGATCTACAGAAGAATATTCAAAATAATCTGGATGGACAGTATGGAGTTACGAATGAAGATGACATGGTTCGGATGAATAAAGAAAAATAAATTGTTAAAACAATAAAAATCCGAAAATTTTAATATCTAGGACGTGTGATGAGATATCCAGAAAAGTACGAAATCTTGCATCTTATAATGCAGGGAAAGATTGCCGGAAGACGGGCCTTAGAAGAAGGAGAAGATGATGGCTGAAAAACCTGAGACAGTTTTGGTTTAGTTTAGGTAGGGTTTAGTTAGGCCAGTCTACTGTAACTGTAGAGCTGTTTCGGACCTCAGTGAACAAAGTCCGCATAGCCAACATTGTAGCCAACGTCCGTTGAACGTACAGGGAACGAAAAGAAGAAGATGTAAATATTTTTTGATTTGCTACTAAATAATGCCAATACAATTATTAAGAATTATTATTATCTTAATTTGTTGTAATTTAAGAGTAGGTACTTACGTACAGGTTTTAGTACTAACGTAGATGAATGAAAATTATTTGATCAAACCCATGATACAAAAATATCCTAAAAAAAATAAATTTGGTATTACGTTTTATAAAATATTTCATGAAAAATGTGACTCAAATACAGATTTCAAAAAACTTGGAAAATATCTTACAGATGATTGAAAAATAGTTTTGTTTCCCAATTCATAAATAATTTCAACACTTCACTTTCATTAAAACCAAAATATCTCTCCTCGTAATAAATTGTCATCGCATTCATCACAATTATTATTATTATCGCTTGAGATATCCGCGAGGGATAATTTATACTTCATATCCATCTTAAATCGATTGATCAAGTTAAGATATATCTGTTGTGCCCATCGTGCGAAGAAAAAGCAATAAAAACTTGAAAAAACAGGAAATATTACGCCAAAAAAATTGTCGTAGAAATGGGGGCCTCATTCATCAACTTGCCCCATCATTCCGTGTCTGGCAAATAATATTTTTTCAGAAAGAAAACTTGGACTTTTCAGATATATGAAAATAAATCCGTATAATGGGGACGAAATTACAACAAAAATACTATATTACGCGTAATCCAAGTATATTTTTTGATGTAATGAAATTTGGAGATATTTCTATGGCTGTATTGACGGCGGGCATTAAATGCGAAATACTTGAAAGTGATTCCGTTCATATGTTAGATGTTAATATCACCAGAAGGGAATAAAATTCAAATAAATAAACTGCGCTCCATTTGTGGTATATTTGACTGGGGAATGTTAGTCTGGGATTTTATCGTGATTTTTCAAAACATTTGAAGTAGGTAAAGAACCAAAATCTCTCTTCGTGAAACAGTAAGCATTTTGAACGGTGGATTTTCGCATCATGCAATTTGCACGGCCTTTTCTGTCTGGTTTTTCTGTTTTCAGAAACATTCCGATTTTATAGGTATCTTGTTTGTTTAACACTTCATTATCTTTAAAAAAAGACAAGATCCGTTATTATTATCAGTCATTCAACAAGAATAAAAATGCCGTTAAGGCGATCCAATAGTCCAGGAAAAAAATCGAAATCGGAATTCACGCCCTTTTATGGGAGGAGTTTAAAAATACTTGAGAAAAAGCTTTTGAAAAGGTTGGAAAAGGTATTTGAGAATTTTTTTTACAGGTTGATTTCGTAAAGGCCTGTAAAAAACATTAACTCATTTTTACGCATTGTTTATTGTAATAAAACAGAATTTTAAAATTGATTTCACGGAACAAAGCGACGTGGAGCCTAGCGTCCGTTTCCCGCTCCGTTCGGGGGAACGGAGCGGGAAACGGACGCTAGGCTCCAGGCGAACTGATTAAAAAACGGGCGTGACTAGTTATGTAGCCCTTCGGTGGACGGCATGGAATTCACTTTGAAAATCCAAATTCGTCTCCTGCCGGCCGTATTGTAAAAGAACAACGTGAAAATGCATATTTTAATTTATTATTATAAAAGAAACTGAATTTGCTACTTTAAATAATAAAACCATATCCGAAAAGGGGTTTATAGATAGGAGAATTTGGACTTAAAAGTGTGTTTTACAGACTTTATATTTTATTTTTTTATAGGCTTATTAAAAGACTTATAAAAAACTGACCGATATTTTTAAGGGCCAAGGTATGTTCTACAAGCAGTATTTAATTGAAGTATCTATAATACTTCTAAGCGATCAAATTTTCATAACAAAAACATATGATTTTGTGTGATTTTGCATTATTTACTATGGCTTCATCTTAAGTCACAGTATTGACAACATTTTTTAAAATTTTCTGTACAACTTGTTTTGAATAAATTAATGATCTTTAAATTGATTTTTTATATAAAAAACGGGGCTGCATAAATTATGTTTGTATAATTATGTTAATTGATGTCGGTTTAATAAGAGCAACAAAACTGAATAGAAACAGCAAATTAAAAACGGCAATCATTTTATTTGATATTTTCCATTCATGCAAATATCAAAACACAGGTAATATCATGAATAATAAATATCCACAAATGCAGCGCAACAGAATAACAAATAAATAATACAAAATGGCGCCCATCACGCGTCACCTGTCATGTATCCATCACAGGCAGCAAGGTGCTCCTTTGGCAAAGCGAATTGCGTGATGACTTGCATATTAACAATGCAATTTGCAAACGCATCACGAATTGATGTGAGAAGTCCCATCAAGGATGTGAATCAGTTATAATCAAGAGTGAATAATTAAGGATTTTCGCATGAATGATAAATGCAACGAACACACGCACCTACAGCAAACGCTTCTGCGTAACGATGACTTCATCGCGGAAATTTTCTAACGTTTGGCGCCTACGAGCTGTGCTTGAAAAAGTACTGACTGATATGATATCAGCTGGAATCAATTGGAAAAATTAACGTTAAGTTCAACGACTTATTCAATTTAAACTCTATGTTTCACGATCACACCGCGAAACGTACGTATGCTTGAGGAAAATAAAATTCAGTTTCAGAGTAAGGCACTTCGGCCCTGTTTCGTCTTATTTTATGAACCTATGTAATTGAATTTTCTTACCCTTTCGTGGAAAATCACAATCATCCCCAAAATTTTGTGGAAAATTCTGTAGAAACACGTTGGTTTTCAAGTTGCTTTTTAAAATAAAACTTTCTATGATTTCGATATATAAGGTACTAGCGACTTCCCGGCATGCGTTGCTATGCCACTTAATGAAGAATTTGTTTCTCCTTGCGTGTCCTTCCGTGTAAATCCCGTTCCCCTTCTGCCTCCCTTCTTCTCCCGCGTCCCCTTCGCCTCTCGCGTTCCCACTCCGCCTTCTCCGCCTTTCTTCTCCCCACTCCCCTGGCCCTCTTTCCCCGTCCCGCGAACCCCCCTTCCGATTTCCCCTCCCCCCTTCCCGTTTCCCCTCTCCACTCCCTCTTCAACCTTCGCGGGCATGCTCACAACAACTCACCTAAGTTTCATGTAATCGGATGAACGGTTAGCAACGCATAATTTCATGATGCCAGAACTCACGTAGGTATATAGAAATCATTGCGGGCATGCGCTTGCGCACATCAAATCCCAAAAGTTTCACCGCAATCGGATAAATGGTTTAGCAACGCGTAACATCTCACATTATGTGAGATGTGAGTCACATATATACCTATACCTACCTATATATCTACGAGCAGATAATATTTACCTACAAAGTATTTATTACAAACTTTCTGAAAGAAAGAGAAAGTTTAGGTTAATGGCGCTATACAATTTATTAAATTATTCTTATTGCAGTTTGAACAGCATAAATGCCCACATACCAGTCTCTCTGGCTTCGATTTGTCGCCCCTAACGATAAGATTTAGAAAATAGCGTTTATAATTTTAATGGCCATTCAACGACGAGGTTCTTCATTAAGTGTTGGGGATATTTTGAGGATGCATTAATAGATTCGCAGTTCAAAGGCTTCTTTAGCCAATAATGATTAGTTGTTTAGTGTCCAGGTTTAATGTCATATACATAGAAGAAAAGAGAACACATTTCTAGTAAACTACTATTTTGCTAAATTAATGTTTTTTTAAGTCACAGTTATTGAACGTATGTCTTAAGCAGGCGCCAGACACGAATTCAAACAAGTGATCAAACAAGTGTTCACATGTGTGGCACGGGCATTTGACACTGTTGTCACATAACTGATCACTTAAGTGCACTTTGCCGTTCCGTGTCGTTTTTTAGCGCACACCAAAGGGATCACAGTTCAAAGTTTGCGTGCCTGCCACACTGCGCGAAGCTCAGTTGCGCGAGCGTCGCCGTGGAGAGTAGTCGTGCGTTGACAGCCAAACGAACTAACGATGGAGTGGAATAATGAGAGCGTTTTCGAGTTTATAGAGTTGATGAAAGTAGAGCCAGATATATGGGATCCGAAACGTAAAGGGCATAAAAATCGAAATAACATCAATGACGCCTGGAACCGAATTAAACACCACTCTTCAATACCTTGCTCTATCGAAGAATTAATTAGATAGATATATTTAGATAAATATATTTAGATAAATATAATTAGATAAATTAATTAGATAATTAGATAATATAAATAATTAGACGCACATAAATAATATAAGCAAACTGTGTCGACCAAATCGTCGACCATGTTGTGTGAAGTCTATTTGAAAACTGTGAGCTCAAAGGAGTGATCAAAACTTTGACACATGTCTGGCAGATACAACAATATGTGACCAAATGTGTGCGCAAAGTCTTCAAAGAAGTGATCACTTATTTGAACTTCTGTC
This sequence comes from Limnephilus marmoratus, assembly GCA_917880885.1. Lineage (NCBI taxonomy): Eukaryota > Metazoa > Arthropoda > Insecta > Trichoptera > Limnephilidae > Limnephilus > Limnephilus marmoratus. The sequence goes on from OU862923.1 coordinate 47,568,494, forward strand.
TGGCGCCTGCATTACGGTATAAAAGAGAATGCCTTTTGTCACAAGTTATTCATTTATTTATTTATTTATTAACGGTATAAATATATCATAAATACATATTACATGTCACAAAATATTAGTTGTAGGTACATAAGAAATAATTATAAAAAAGAGTTAAGTTAATTGTGGCATTTGATTAAGAAATGACACAAAGGGCTACAATTAATTCAATACTATAGTATAAATAAAATTAATATTGATTGAAGATATATGATAGAATAGCCTTCTTGTACCTAGCTTCCGTGCAGTTAAATAGATCCGCCACATCTGCGTATCGTAATCTAGGTAAAAGTGAATGTTTCGTGTACTCAGTCCTGTTGTTGTTACATTGAAACAAGATTTTGGAGCGAGTTGCTCTAGTGGGTATATGAAATTCGATGAGCTTAGTTAAATCAGGACTGTCTATTTTACCATTTACAATTTTGAACATAAATATTAAGTCGGATATAATTCTTTGATCTGAGAGATTTAATAAATTTAATTCTTTCATCAAGTAGTTATAATTTATGTTTTCAATGGGAATAGCGAGTTTAAAATTTATGTGTCTTAGGAATTTGTGTTGAATTTTTTCGATTGTATCTGAAATTAATTTAAAATGGGGGGACCAGATCGAGGAGTTATATTCGACTTGACTACGTATTAAGGATGTATACAAAAATTTTACAGTTGGAATATTCCTAAAACCTCTGGTATTTCGAAGAATGAAGCCAAGCATTTTTATTTATAAATGTGAAGCTGGGTTTTCAACACTAGTTTACCTTAAAAATAAATTTAGAAACCGACTTGAAGTGGAACCAGACCTTAGGATAAAACTTTCGTCATTTTCCGCGAACTTGGATTCTTTAGTAACCCATGCTTCACACTAAAATTTAGTGACTAAATAGGCGATACTATGATTAATAAACGTGTATTATTTTACCTAATGGAACCAGCTTGGGTTTAAAAGTATTAAGTGGGTCACGAAGTCAGTGGACATCTTCAATTTATTAAATAAAATAAAATATCGTTACTGAGGCAGTTCAGTTATGTACAATAAATACTGTACATTTTTTACCATTCATATGTTTTTAAAAGCCCCGAAAAAGGGCGTTAATCAATAATAAATAAATAATAAATAAAGATAGTTTTTTTAACAAAATTCTTCAATAATCTGTTTAATCAAATCAGAAATTAGAAGTTTTTTATAGTTTCAAGTAGATCAGATATTATTATGTCCGTAATGTCATTGCCCTTTACATTGTTAAGTAAATTATAGGGTTTACTAATTTATTTAATGCAAAAACATATTATAAGACGGAAAAATCACGTCTTCTGACGCAAGCAGTGAAGGCTATGAATATAAATCAATCCTATTTGAATACAGTTCATGTTTATACTATTAATTTTATTATGTTTAACTGTAGTGTAATCATAACAAAGAGAATAACAAAACACAACCCTTTTGGTTAAACGGTTTATTGTTGCAACGTTATTTATGATGGCGGTTTTCGAATTTCTCAAATGTAAGGCCATGAATTAAAAGCGTATTTTAGCATTGTATTGTATGTCTATATAACATTTATTGCACATTTCAAAACACAATTCGATCTGGGGGAATGAATTCAATTTTTCATAAAATGTGAAAATGTTTGTATGAAGGGCTCCGTGCTAGTCAGAATCAACTCAACTCAGTGGGCCGTATTCATAAAACTGAAGGATATCCTTGTAAGCGTGAGGTAGAATATCATCCAAGAATAAGTAAAACGTTGTTGGTACGTTGTCTTGTGACTGTGCCGCGGCAGGTTCCAACCAGTGTTTGATGGCTTGTTTATTTACGGTATTTCTTTCTTATCGGTGTTATTTGAGTACAGTACCTACTTCGATCAGAGAAGATGTATTCGTCAACCCCTGGGTAGCCAAGAACAAAGGCGCGAAAATTTAAGTGACAGTGAAAGTACAGAAAAAGATACCGAACTGCAGTTCATAGCAGATGAAATTGCCAATGCCCCCGTGATTTTGGAAAAATTCTTTGTAATCACAAACAGGTGTTGACAAACGCTGCTTGTAGTGTTTAATCTCTCTCAGTTCCACAACATCTGCCATCGCTACAAGTGATCTCTACACGACTGTCTGCTACTGACCACACTCGAAATTATGAAAGGATATCCTTTTTTATTCAAATTAACCAAACCAAATACTTTTTGCGAAGGAAATGCTCATACTCTGTAAGTATAAGGTTTTACTCGGAATATTATGAATGCGAGCTGAAGGATTTCCTTTATATTCTGCAAGTATAAGCATTACCTTTTTTTATGAATACGGCCCAACACCTTTTTAAAAAGTCATTAAAAGTTATGAATCAAAAATTGAAAAATAGCCCGTAAACTAGCCTAACGTAACCTATTTAAACATTTTTTTCGTCACTTTTAAAGAATTTTCAAAGGAGGTGTTGAGTTGAGTTCATTCTGAGTTGTCCGATCACCGTTGAAGTTCCGACGACCTTACAGTTTGTAAATAAAATATTATTATCTAAATAGTGATAGGTAAGCTTCTTAATTTTGTTGACCAAGGGAAACGGTTCGCTACGTTTGGTGATTAAGCAGGGGTGCCCGGATTCATGGGGTGATGTTTGTCTAGATCTGTTCAGGACACATTGAACCCCAGATTCCTACCCACCTCTTAAACCCTTTTCCTTCCTACTCTGCTTCCTTTCCTTAAAAAAACCCTCCACACAGCATCCGTAAACATGGCGTAGGCCCTGAGGGAAATTATTTTCCTCAGGGCCTCCTGTGTGAAACATGCGTGTAAAAAATCTGAAATCTGACCAATACCTATTCCTTTAAACTGGTAAAAGAATACATTAGCACCGCAGTCAAAAAATGTCGAAATTTCTCTCTGTTGTTAGAGAACACTACTTTTTTATACATTAACTCCACACAGGAGGCCATGAGGAAATATTTTTCCTCGTGGCCAATGTCATCTTTGGCGATACTGTATGGAGGGTCTTTTTGTGGTGAGGAAGGAGTGAACCCCTGGACCTTAAAGAGACCTATGTTGTAGGAGGGAGGAAACACAGAGAACGGCAAATCGTTCGAGACCGAAGAACGTTCGAACTCGTAGTCGTAGAAGTGACTTATTCTCATGTGACAACTATCAACAATGTTGGACACGCATTTGGATTGTTTCCTGGCTGTGCACTGGTGCTGAAGGAATCAATGACGCTGGTTCTTCAGAGCATCTTCCAATGAAATACCAGGGAGAACAAGGAAAGCATTCCCTCCCGACGCTAATCTAAAGATCGCAATCCGTTTGTTAAGATAGGAGAATCTGGAGAAAACGGATCGCCCTTTTCCGCACATGTATTTTTCAGGTATTTTGGGGCTCCAAACCAGAGGTGGCTACCGGTTATTTAATTTGTACCGGTTAGCAGTTGTGTACTATCTAATTATCTGCGGTCCCTGTACTGTACGCCCAGCTTCTGGGAGGCTAATACCTATAACTCTGGCTTCAATGGAGAATGTATTGAGTGGACATTTACCTAAATGTGTTTTTCCTGTTTTTTTACAACCCTACCTTATATTTTTCTGTCCTCTCTCCAATTCCTCCAATGCTTTACATAATTTCCCAAAATGGAGTGGTAGAAATTTTGGAATTTTGTACGTGTGGTTAGAAAAAAAGGTTTTCATAGAAGCCAAATACAATGTACTTTCATTGCGGTTTCGTCATAAAATCATACAATAAAATATCGGCTGTATTGCTCACTGCAATTTTAAGAACACAAAATATTTTGCAAATAAATTATAGTGCTGCATTTTCATGCTGTTATATTACTTTCTAACCTTCAATGACATTCCCTTTTTCGGAGGGCTACGGAGTGTGTTTTTTCATTTAATATATTTGTATTCCATTTCGCTTACACGGGTATTATGTAGATACATTCCCGTTTTTTGCAATTATGATTTACTCCAATAAATAAATAATAATAGTGGAGTGCGATAATTCTTCACTCAAATTTATTTCCCTATGGTTTTGCTAGTTGCGTTTCTCCTGATACAAGATTGATCAGGAGCTCAGAACACGGAGGAGAGCAGTAGATTGAAGGTGCTGGTATGAGATATTATTGCAAACGAACAAGCAACGCTAGATTAAAATCTCCAACAACTTCATTAACAAGACTAGACATTTACAGTCGTTCCAAAAGTCAGCTGATAAAACGGAAAACATTCCTAATAAGGTATAAATAATTCACATATTCATAGCACAAATTAATACAATGAAATACGACGTTTGACAAAGTCACATTATAGACCCTTGCTTAATGTTTTGTTATTGTTGGACAGTACGTTATAAATGAATTAGAAGGTTTTATAATATAATTATTGAACTGAATATATGCAGCAACTCCAAAAATTCTAGCATGGAAGCTCTCATTTTTATTGGTTTATTGTTTTGAATGCTATATATAAACACATCATTTGATTTACATATACAGAACGATGATAATAATTTTAAGGGTAGGTCTGTAGGTATCTACGTATAATCCATTTTGGCATTGTAGATGCCACAAGTTTCGGTTACTACCTACAGTGATGTTTTCGTTTCAAAATTAAGCTGGTTTTTCTAGAAACTTTACATTTTCTAACCTTATTTATGTGAATAGTTACCGCTAAGATATCAAACGGCCTCCGACTGTCTGGATCGAGTTGGACTATGGACTCTCAAAGAGGGAATGTTGTAAGGCTGAAGGTATTGGGGAGGGAAGGAAATGCAGTAGAAGAAGGTTGGGTGGTATCTAGTTATATATATCTTCTCTATAAATAAAAATGAATCGCCGAAATGTATGTACGCGCATAACTTCCGAACGACTGCACCAAATTGGATGATTCTTTTTTTTGTGTTCGTTATTGTCAGGACAAGGTTTGTATAAAACTACTGGTGAGAACTGGCATTATGAAATTTGTATTAAAAAAAATTGCATTTGGTGGCACGCGAGCTGTTTGAAAACTGAATGTATGGAATGCGGGAGGTGGGAGAGGAGCTGGGTGGGGAGTTCGCGGGTAGGGGGGAGGGGAACAAGGGAGGGGAGAGGGGAACCTGGGAAGGGGAACTCGTGGGAGAGGAAGGGGAGGCGGAAGGGGAACGAGACGAATGGGAAAGGACACGCAGGGAGAAACAATTTCTTTATTAAATGGCATAGCAACGCATGCCGGGTACCAGCTAGTAATACTAATAAAGTCATGTCTTGCCACCAAACACATTTCCACCAAAGTTCCATCAAACCACCAAAGTCATTTCAAGCAACGCCAACGATTCTATTCTGAGTGGTGATCTTTCACCAGGGTGATACTGAGATGAATGTTGTATCGTCCGCTCTTCAAACTTCATTTTTTAAATATATTTCTGTAGGTTTTTCTACTCGGGCGTCTTACTTTGCTGGATAATTTATATCACATCTCGTGATTTCTTAGTGTTGGCAATAAGTACGTCTCAGATACAAGAAACGGCACCACCAGCGACCGCCCGAGGAAATCTTGATAGAAATTCCTCTCGAGAGACTCGCGAGGATGCTGTTGCATTTATGTTGTCGGGTGTATATTTTCTGCATGCTACATTCCTGGGCTGAACTAGAAGACACTTTAAACAAATTGAATGCCACAATTTTTTTAAATTTTTGTTTTTTCAACAAACATTCTTCGTTAGAAATGCCAAAAGTTTTTGGCCTAAAATAAAATCTTTTGTATCCATAGCTTCTGTGAATTATTTTGAAGATATTCATAATTTCACAAATAATACACTGGTTACATACGCAGCACGACTGATAACAGGGTGCGGCGAAACAGACAGTGCAGTTTTGAATGGCTATTAAAAAAAAAAAAAAAAACGGCGCAACTTACAGAAATGAGATATATTTTATTTTATTTGGTATATCGTGCCGTTTTATATCACAGTTCGTCTATTCTCCCCGAAAAAATACGGCCGAATCACCCCAAATTTGGAAATTGCACACCACACCGTCACTATTGAGAAGTGAACTAGTAAAAACGTCCATCGTGAAGTTGCGTTGTGTTATTTCCAGCCCAGTACCGAAAATTTTGTTTATCCGCTATGCCCATCGAGATGTGCCAAAATGCAGCAGAAAACAGATATCGCCTTCATCAATGTATCGTTGCTGGTGGCCTTCATCTTTCTGATTTCATCTTCATAAAACGACATGATGTACCGAATAAAATAAAATAATCCCCATTGCTGTAAGTTACGCCTTTTTTAATTGCCCAAAACTGCACTGTTTGTTTTGCCGCACCTTGCAGATTACCGATTTAAAGATTACCGTTGAAATTTAAAAATTGTTGGCGTCCTTGGTTTTATATTGTACAGGTCAAAATCGGTTGAAATGAATCGATGCTTTGGGACGAAGTAAAAATATTTGTCAGTATAGGATGGGTGGAAGCTTCAAGAATCGGAAAAATTGGACATATTTGAAGGAGGCCTATTTCCGATGCCGAAACAAAAGACTTTTGGGGATGAAGTCTCGAATACAAACGACAACCGTTTCATGGGGCGATCACCTTTGTATTTTAATTGTCAATCTGCTTATTAAGTATTTCTTTTCTTAAATACTGCTTTCATCAATTCACATTGATGCCGCAATCTTTGTGTTGCCTCAGCCAAGTAAGAACTTGGAACCCGTTGCTCTGAGTTTAGCTGATTTTCAAAACAATAAGGTTCTTTCTTTTTTGTTGTTGTTTAGTTGTTTAGTTAAATATATGTATTTTTATTAGAATGTAGCTTTATCATAATTCATTCATGAATTAATTTCAAGTGTTAGTTTTTTAGTCAGGGTTCTTACTTTGAACTTTGATATCTAAATAGTAGATTGAACCTCACTGTTTCAAAGGCAATGCCGATTTAGAAAATCTGGCGACATTCCGTGGGTATTGTTTTACCACGATAGTATATTGTTTTACCACGATAGTTAAAAATCCGCTGTCATCCAGTGATAGCTAGTCACCGGGACAAAGTAACCGGGATGGGCAATGACGTCATACGTAATATATAACCGCGTGATACTACTAAGTAGCACTAGCGTCAATCTTTCCATATCCGGAGAGATACTACAAATTCGTAATACCTAGGGGGGAAGGGGAGGAAGCTTTGTTTGAAATTCCACGTTCACAGATGTTATTTGTGGCGTGGCGTGTATGACGTGGCGTCAGACACGAACTCGAAGCCGGGTTCTGAAATTCAATCACGCAGACGCTACCCTATTAATATAGTTCGATAAACCTAGACTTTTTTATGTGAATACCGCACAAGAGTCCCAACTGCTCCCATCTGAAGCCAGTGAGACTATGGCATCCCCAATTGGGGTATGTTGTGAGGCTGAAGGTAGTGGGGGGGGGGGGAAGAAAATAGGGAAGAGGAAGGTGGGGAAGTACCTAGCTATTCAGATCTGGTCACCAAACACGGCTAATGCCATTTCAAGCAACGTTTCAAATCTGAATGGTGGTCTTACACCAGGGCGATACTGAGAGTATATTCCACTCTGGAACGCGCCGCAAATATACTATATATTATTTTAAATGAATAAATTGTGAATAGATAAGTTTTAAGATTTTCACGGCCAGAAGCATTTTCGTTATATGTTTTTGGGGTGTTGTGCCGTGTTGCGCTACCTCCTTCTTTAGCCAACGTTTCGGACATCGTTGCAGTGTCCATCATCAGGGCAGATCCGGCAGATCCGGTAGATGTGACACATCTACCGGATCTGCCGGATCTGCCCTGATGATGGACACTGCAACGATGTCCGAAACGTTGGCTAAAGAAGGAGGTAGCGCAACACGGCACAACACCCCAAAAACATATAACGAAAAAAAAAATTGTGAATAACACAAATTAATCAAAAAAAATTATTTACCACGCCGGGGTTCGATCCCGCGACCTTCGGTGTGCGAGTCAAGAGCCTTTTGTAGCCTACTTGTAGACATGTAGTCTAGTTGGCCATGAAAAAAGGCTGAAGAAGAAGTAGAAGATTCCACCTTCTTTCAAGGTATGTGTAATTTAGGAAAGAATTATTTAAAAATCCAATTACAGCCAGAGGTGTTCAAGTTTGGATCTGCGTTCGGATGGGGCGCTCCACCCGCGGCACAGCGATTCTCTGACAAGACAACATTATTACGGCATAGGTCAGGGATTCCAAACCCGTGGCGCGCCATAATTTATGCTAACCCCTCCAGGCGCATGCGCGTGTGCGCTCTCAATGATTTATGTCCCAGGATTAATACATTAATACCTATTATACCTACAAATAATACTCGAATGTAGTTTCTGTATCGATCCGAAGCGTGGTAAATTATTTAGCATCGATTTCAGATTGTGGAATCTCACTTAATAAAGTCATACGTTACAAGTAAGGATATCTTCATTTGTAAGTTTTGCAGTGGTCTTGTAACATGGATGGATGTTCTTCTTGAGTATTTTATCTGTTTATATTTATTGTTATTGGGTGAATGTTTAATTTAATTGGATAGTACCTATCAATGTGATTTAAATTACTATCGGGAAGCATGTGGCTTTGGCGTAGGTATTAATAAGGTTTCAATAAGCAAATTGCGAGAAGTTTCTAACGATAATATGCTAATTAACTAAGTAAATCTTCACGGGAGGCCCGGAAAAAAAGAGACTGTCATCTTTGGGGATGCCGTGGGGGGAGTCTTTTTGTAGAAAGGATGTAGAGAATCTGGAAATCAAAGAGGACCATGTTTTGAGAGGGAGGTAACATACATCTTCCCCTAAGATGACCCAGGCCCAAATAGAAATTATTTTCCTCAAGGCCTCCTGTGTGGAGCTAATATAAAAAACATGGGTATAATATATATATATGTTACAGCCAGAGTAATAAATCCGGATTTTATAAATACTATCCAGCCATTATTTATAATGTCTACCCAATTTAGACAAGTGATAATTGACACGGAATTAATCACTTTATCCGGATATTATTCATAATATCAGGTAAAAGTTAGCCAAAGTAATAAATACGGTCCAACTGCACCTAACCTAACTAACTAACCTAACCTAACCTAATCTAACCTAACTTAACCTAACATAACCTAATAAATAATAATTATCTATTGATTCGGTTGTTTTTTTAATATTATTATTGTAGATTAGGTTAGGTTTGGTTAGGTTAGCTTAGGTAGTTAGGATAGGTGCCTGGTATTTATTAGGTAGGTACTTTGACTAACACTGACCCGATATTATGAATAACATCCGGATAAAGTGATTAATTTATCACATTATCTAGACAATTTTGTTATTATATATAATGACCAGTCATTTTGTATAATAGCTATTTAATCACTATGACTGTAACATATATACAAGTAGGTACAAATATTTGAAAACAACAAAAATATATCTAATAATTTTACATCTTCAAACACAGCACAAATATTTTGTGGCATCATTTTGATTAAAAATTAATAAAACACTTAAGTTTTATCCACTTTTATTCCTAAAAACCAACACGTTTCTTATGCAATGCTTTCTTCAGATTTATTTTAAACTGATTTAAGCAATCATTGATTACGAAACATGTTGGTCTCTTAAATGAAAAAAGCGGTTAAAACTTAGTATTTTATTAATTTTCAACTAATATTTTTAGCCCACATCAAAATTGATATTTCCGACTTTTATAAAATGCATTTCGCTTCCTTTTCAGAGAACGCATTAACTGATAGGCTTAAGACATATTATTTTATAAAAGCCTTTCTGAACACTGTTTCGTTGAGAAATCAAATAAAGATCTGAAGGGCTTACGTTCGTCAATAAATAAGACTTAGGGGCTTCGAAGGAGACCGTACAATAAACCTAATGTATATCAATGGTCAGGTCAATAAAGGATCCGAAATAAACATATTGGTACCCTACCTACTCATAGAAATGCATTATGTAAGAAGGAACTGACTTCTCCAACCGATCAGAATGGTTGAATTTAAGCCAAGTTAAGTTCCAATCTGACACCCCGTTATTCTGTATGTATTATAGGGACGTAGGGGGTGATATCAAATAACAAAATGCAGGTGGCTGAAACATTTCCCATGACCGTTTATAACAACCATAATATTTTTTTAGCCTTACGTATAATTTTGTGATTTTACCTAGAAAGCCACGTCGTGGTTTTCTCAAATTCTAAAACTACATTTTTTACCTAATAAAATTTATTTAAATATTATAAAGCGATATATAGCGTTTGGTTTTGTACCTTCTCAATTTTTTTAATTATATTTTTTTCAATTTGATACTTATTCATCTTTATAATTATAGCATCTGCGTGTTTAAAGTATTTAGAAAATAAACAAAAATTTTAACAAAACAAAAAAACGACTTCAAAAAATGCACTAAAAAGTAAAAAAATAATTTCGTATTCTTCTACAACTTTATAATCAACTTACCTTTTCTACTCATCAATATGTACGTACGATTGTTCTTTTTGGAGTCGGTGTCGGCGGGAGAGGAGCTGTCAAGTGAACACGCCGGGCCGCGGGTACCTTGGTTGACACCGACTCCAAAAATAACAATCGCACCTACATATTGATGAGTAGAAAAGGTAAGTTGATTATAAAGTTGTAGAAGAACACGAAATTATTTTTTTACTTTTTAGTGCATTTTTTGAAGTCGTTTTTTTGTTTTGTTAAAATTTTTGTTTATTTTTTGATTTTTAGTGAATCTGAAGTACACTAACTAATTCGATTAAGATTCGGCCGAGTATCGTAAATTTGTTCTTCAGAATTGGAGAGTTCCGTTACTTTGTCATGGATCCCATAATCAGAACCTAACCAAACTCTCATCAAACTACCCTTGAAGTACATCCTTTCCAATAAAAAAAAATCATCGAAATCGGTTGGCGTGATATTGAGTTATTCGTCCATTTGTCGCGCACATACTTGATGCAAATTTAAGACTTATATGATTTTCTCATGGATGCCATTATCAGAACTGGACCAAATTAAAATGGGACCACACGGGAAGCACCAGCTTTCAAATAAAAACGAATCATCAATATCGGTTCACCCAGTCGAAAGTTCTGAGGTAACAAACATAAAAAAAAAATAATAAAAAAATACAGTCGAATTGAGAACCTCCTCCTTTTCGAAATCGTTTAAAAAGGGCATCTGGCTCATTTCATTTTCAAAAGACGATCCGAAATCTACCTTTCGAATGAACAAAATTACGACATCTGCCAAAAATTTTAACAAATACATTCAGATTTCAAATTTAGAATTATATGTTAATTTATTTTAATAAAATAGAGGGTCGCCGAGGGCTTGGTAGGAGACAAACATCTTGGCATCGAAATGTACGTGAGTGGACAAGTATTAGAAGTGTGGAGGAGCTATTCCGGGCAGCGCAAGATAAAGATATATTTACCAGAGTGATCGCCAACGTTGTAGGGACCTGATAGAGTTTAATTCCAATTATGAAAATCATAGCAAATCCCAGTTCTGTAGTTCTTTGAAACCGAGTTACACATTGACACAGACACACACAACCGAAGTTATTTACTGTGCATGTCTCCCTAGGAAATTCTCCGTTAAGAGCAGACGTTGTTTACAATTCACGTCTTACATATTTTACTCAATTTTTGGTTTTTAAAAAATCATTGATGTTTGGTCTGTCTTGGCTGGCGATCCAAGATTTGACTAATTTATAATTAGAGTAATTTGGGTTCTGTATAATGGTCAGTGGCATTTCATTGTTTAGCTTAGATGACATTCAATTTAAACCTTGCCGAATTTCCCATTATTAACAACATGACCCCTTCCATGGTAACTTTAATGCGATTTAAAAATCTGAAATGCATCGCTGCATCCGGGATTTTCTATGTGCCCGGGTGTTACTCTTCTTCGTGATTTATGTTAATCCTCTGGCAATCGTAGGAAGTTCCTTGCTCAAAATGTCGACATTCGAATTATGGTTTAAAACCTTCCAGGCTCAGAATGATTTAAAACGCAAACGTCGTTATCCTCAAAAATATAAACCACAAATTCTTTACTGCAAATTTTCATTAATGACTGAGAGCGGAGACGGTTTACTAATAATAATAATAATTGGATAATTTATAAAGCGCCGTTTTTGTGAAAAATCACCTCAAGGGCGCTGTACAATTTATTAGGAATGCTTAGGTTCTAACTAATTTTACTATTTATAAATGGATACAGAAACATACTTACCTGGCTGGTCACTTCCGATAAACACACTTTAATTAGAAAGTTTATGGAGAAGATACGGCTTTGCACGCGGAGGACATTACAGTTAACACACTGGACATTGCATGATTTTACATTATTTGCTTCCCTAGTATTACATTTATGAATAGATTAGTGGCAAAAGTAGAGTTGGTATTTATTTTAAAATACTGGAGAATTTAGGACTATTAGAGATTAGTGGCAAAAGTATTGTTGATATTTAGGGCTCTTTAGGGCTGGAGAATGTTCATGAAATGACCTTTTTTTTTTTTTTTCTTTTTTTTCTACGTTTTTTGTATAGTTCCCGTGAGCACGTGGGCCATAGGCCCATTGTGCTATCTCCTATTTTAACTCATTTCTTTGACAGTAACCCAGTACCTTTTATAAAATTTACCAGGAGTGTCATTGGAAATGAAGCTATATCTTCTGGTTCGACAATGTGTCTTCCCAGATCTCATTTCCCCTCTTCACTCCTCCTTGGTTCCCTGAAGGCCCCACGAGGGAAGACGGCTTCATCTCTCCTCTCCACCCCTTAGTTCCCCGAAGGCTCCACGACGAAGAGTTCACCTCTCCTTGGTTTCGTAAAGGCCCCACAAGGGAAGAGTCCACTCCACCTCTGTTCCCCGAACACCCCATGGGAGGAAGAGGACATCATCCCTTCACTCCTCCTGGATTCCCTAAAGGCCCCACAGGGGAAGAGTTCACTGAGATGGCCTCATTCTCCTCTTCACTCCTACATGCTTCCCTGAAGGCCCCACATGGGAAAGAGGACATCATCTCTCCACTTCACTCCTCCTTGGTTCCCCAAAGGCCCCGCGCTGGAAGAGTGCCTTTCCCCTTGATTCCCTGAAGGCCCCACAAGGGAAGAGTTCATGGAAGTGGCCACTGCTCTCCTCTCCACGGCTTCTCCTGTTGGTTCCTCCTACAGTCCCCAGTTAGGAAGTCCACAGAGATGGCCTCAGCATTCCTAGGTTCCCAAAACGCCCTTAGTTTCTAAATGGTCCAATTTTTTGTCCCACGAGTGACCAGGGAAATTGAAGGTCCACTCCAGTAGAGCCCTGGAGAGCTGGAGTAAAGTCTAAATACTCCGAGATGCGACCTATTTCTCGGAGCCAACGTTTGTGACACTGTTCCCCAGAACATTAAGCCTGAGCACGGTAGCTCACACCTTTACTTGGGACGGCTATTGCAGGTTTGTGTTTCCACTCCCTGAGCCATGGGTTCGCCACACTCCCTACGCTGTACAAAGCAAATTAGATTGCCAACGAGGAAGAAGTCAAGCACCCAGAAATCTCATATGTACCAGGCCGTCCAACATCCCGAACACAATCCCGAATAAAATTACAAAGATTAAAAATTGATTAATTTTAAAAAGCAATTTAGAAAGTGTATATAAAGCTAAAATATTGATGTTTAGTTTGTGATTGATATTTTTTTTGTATCAAAATATTCTGATTGCCAAATAATGATTTTTTTTTTCATAAGAAGCAATTACTTTGTGGTTAGACATTATATTATAAAAAATAAAACAACACTTTGTATTTGACAGGTCAAAGCGAAACCGGTAGATATATAAATAATAAATTCGTGGTTAAATAAAAAGTGTTGTTTTATTTTTTATAATGATTTTTTTAGTCGTAATATATGTGAGCTAACTTGGTTTAAAAAAAAATTTAAAAAAACATTGATAAATATATTTTTGATAAAGAAATTATTATAAACTGGCGCAGACCCGTAAAAAAATGTAAAAGCCCCGAAAAAGGGCGTTAATAAATAAAACACCATTCAAAAAAAATTAATGAATCAATTTTATTAGCAAACAATGCTTTTTTTGAACAAAAATTGCGCGGACACTTAAAAATCACGAAATGTGACCTTAAAATTTCAAATAACTAAAATAATTTTCTGGTGAAAAAATAATTATAAAAATGTATTATAAAGTTTTTTGGGACCTCCACTAAACACAGCAAATTATTTACATTACATTGATATAAGATATGGTGCAAATAATGAAGTTATCAGAAGAGAATCATCTATCGCCGTTCGTGTCTAACTTACGAACGGTTACGATGATAGCCGAAGGCTCCAGATTGGACGGGCTTCTTCTTAAGCACTTAGAGTCTAGCCTAGTAAGGACGTGTGACATATTCCAAATAAACAATTTGTAATCATTCGTATCTTAAACTTATTGAAAGATACCCAACACATCTCAAGTTGTCTTACTTTTGGAAGTGAGACAACAGTTCTATGCCCGGAAATTAATATTAAATATAAGAAAGTCCCGTGGAATATTTTGTTTAATGCGTTAATGTAGCTTCCATATGATCAGAAAGTAGCAGTATTAATCTCACTTCCGTTAATATATATGTAAATTTACAGAGAAGTAGGTACTGCCGATGAAAATAAAGCAATTATTTCATATTAGGAAGTCCCATTAGTCAAGGCACGCGTGCTTTTATTATTCAGGGGAGAAGGGGGTAAATCTCAGATGTTATCAATTATTATTATACGTAGTTAATCATTTTAATTAGGTGTAATACTTGCCTACCTACGACATGGTTTAGTGGCTGAGAGGATTTGCATTTTTAATATTATTAAGTTTTATATAATAATTAATATTTTGATGTGAATCTATCTATACCTAACTAAAAGTATGGGTTGGTAGGTATAACATACCGACATCGATAAGGCTTTATGGAAATCGCAAAAAGTTGAGAAAATCAGGATGTGATGAAGATCGATTTTTGAACTTTATTCTTTTGAAAAAAGTACCCAGATAATTCTTACGTTATGGAGAATTTTTTTAGATGTACACTTGAGCAATGTTTTTAGTTGAGAAACCTTTAAAATCTTATAGTTTATTTTCATATCTGCGTCCCTTTATTATACTTAATAATTAACTTTAAATTAATACGCCTGTTAATATACTTTTTATCTGCTTAAAGGCCTAATCTGAAAATTAATTACGTTACATTAATGCTATCAAATGTTTAATGCATCTTATCTACAAAGATTAGATATAAATGTATTTTACATATAAAGAAGCTGAGTTGACAAATGCGTCGAATTCCTACGCCCTGTGCAGTGTGTTCAATTCCTCTGCTAGCTAGGTCCTCCATTACCCCACAAACAAAAATTTTGGTTTACACTGGCTTTAGGAGTTCAAACTTATTTAAAACTTTATTTAACTTTCTGCATTTAATTCCTAAGTACCTACCTACTAATGTTTAATTTCATAAAAGGATTTTAAAAACAATAAATGGATGATTTTTTTAAAATTAACTCCAAACAAGGGGTCCCGAGGGAAAAAATCATCACAGCCTATTTCATTTTTGGGAATGCTGTGTGGAGGGTTTTTTTAGGGAAAAAAAGGAGAGCAAGTTCTGCGAAGTAAAAGTATATGAGGGGTGGGTAGGAATCCTTAGGTCAATACGTTCAGGAGTGACGGACGAATGAATCCATCTCTCCCACTTTGGTGCAAGGGACAGGTCGAGAAAGGGCAGTTGAGGAGGTCTAGGTTATGACTTCCTCAACCAGGCTCAGTAGGCGTTCAAAAGCATTCGCCGCCTAGACAAACCTCATGAACCCAGGCAGCGTATTTCCAAAACCTCTACCGGTTCAGTCGCTTCACATTTTCAATATCAAAATTTAAATATTTAGAAATAAAATTATTAATTTCTAATATACACATTGGAATGATTATTTTATCTAGATTTTAGAACAAGTTTTGTTTTTTCAAAGTGATAAAAAATTATCAATATAGAGTTGTATTTACAATATATGGGAAAAATATTTAAATTTAAATATTTAGAAATAAAATTATTAATTTCCAATATTCACATCAGAAAGATTATTTTATGTAGATTTTAGAACAATTTTTGTTTTTGCAATGTAATAAAAAATAACCAATGTAGAGGTATATTTAAAAAGTAAATAACGGTATAGGTTTTGGAAATACGCACCCAGGCACCCCTCCTAAATCACAAAATGCAGTGAACAACTATGGTAGGGGTGCTGGTTATCGAATAAATGTTTCCCAGGGCGGTGGTACCCATAAGCGCCTCCCAAATTGAACCCTCACCCCATGAACGATCTCTGCTAAATCACCAAACACAGCGAAAATTTTACACAGTACAAAACATGTAGAGTTTTGAACTTAATGAAACAGTAGATAATAATAATAATAGGTAGCTAGGTGAACCTGTATTTAATATCATTGACCAGGCAACGTTACAGGTTTGACCACAAAGGATATCTACTTAATGAAGCCCGCAATAATGAATGTCCTTCCTGATTCTTGGCTAATTATCGATCAGGCCATTACAATGCCTCCTCCCCCCCCCCCCCCCCCCCACTTACCTACAAGAACTGGGAGTGCTGCCCCCTGGCCTCTGCCCCGGGTAACTCCGGGCATCTCCGGGTATCTCTCGTGAGCAGAGCGGGAGCAGGGATGTTGTATTGCAAACACAGACGTGTTGTATCGCGGAGAGGAGTGTACCAGTTCAACGCAAGATTTGTGGTTCGTGGTGATGTGAAACCAATTATTAAGCTATTATTGATAAGTTTCTATAATATTTTGAATGATATTCGTAATAAACTTGCTTTCCTATTAGTATTATTTACATATTTACGGTACCTTTTGACAAACAAACCTAAATGAACGCGAAGGGGATTTACCTACGTGTAATTTGCTTCAAGTTCCAGAAACGTGAAACGGGTGGTTAAATTTCTCATGGAATTTCAGAATGCTTCTGGGGTATTTTTTTGTCCTTCATGATTTTTTTTTACTTTTTAAGTTTTCGTGAAAATAAAAATTATTTTAAATGCAGTTATCTATCAGATGTTTTTATCTGAAACAAATAAATGTTGATTTTTCTGAATAATACAATTTTGACTCGAACGGTTTATTATTTTGAAAGAATTCTATTTGTAGAAAAAAATTCCTTTTGCATATCTTATAGATATGCAAAAGGAATTTTTTTCTCTTCTTGTAAACTGAGAACGAAAAAATTCCCCCAATTTTTAATCATATACTAGGACAATTTTTTAAATATTGGAGACAAACTGAAAAGAATATTTATTATTCTTTCTAATGATAAAAATGGCATATTTTTGTATTATGTAAAAACGATAATAATATTTGCGTAATGTATGGTATGGCAACTCTGGTCAGATCTATCCTTCGGAGGCTTTGTGACTAGTAATTTCCTTCTGAGACTTAAAGGGTTAAGCGATCTGATTTCAGGCTCGGGGACGAAGACAAGTTATCGACATTGACGATACAACCTTCATGGTTGTGTTTATGTGATGGGCCAGAACACTTTTTGATGAACGTAACAGAATTTTACTTCTTGTATTTTCTGAAAACATGTGACATTTTATATCCTAACGGCTCAAATCATTATTAATATTTGCATATGTATTTATTTTCATGGTTGCAATAATTTGGAAATAATGACATGGTTTCGACGGTTCCATGCTAACTCAGAATCAAGTCAACTCAACACCTTTTTGAAAAGTCATTTAAAGCTATGACCTATACTACCCCAAATAGTATCAACACTTATCTCGATCCCAAAGATCGCGACATAATATACCTCTATACTACGTAGATCATTTCTTTAATACACTAGTTTATTACAGTATATTAATCGGACACTTTAATTGGAACCTTTTTTATCTGCGCGTGGATGCTTACTATGATGGTAATAAATAACGCTAAATGCTGTACCTGTTATAGTTCCGATTAAATAATTACGTTGTACGTTACCAGCAGCCTTGGTCCGCGAAGATCAACCCCCTCCAGAAAGAGAGCAACCCTCTTGGTGGGCAGTAAATCAGGCTGTGGCGTGATTCATGCCCCACCCACAGCACCTCCCCCTCCCTCCCACCCACAGCCTTCCTCGTAGCCAACTGACGCCGTAGAGCTATGCAGAGGGTCTACGCACCTTGGACGCTCTACGACGGGGTTGAGGATGTGTGCGTAGCGGAAGGGAGCATGGTATACTGGGACATTGTTATGGACTTTGAATTTTAATGAGTTGAATCAATATTGGACAGTGCATAGATCATGAAACAATTCTGACGGATTTCTAAAGATTCGCCATCAATTTAAACCCATTGGTGCTGCTGCAAGTTGTTGGGCATTTAAATATTATGCTTACTAAATCATCGTTTAACAAAAACGAAATATACCTGCAATTATAATTAACTAGCTGACCCGGCCACGCTTTGTTGTGTCTAAAAAAACACAACGTCATCTACTGGATGGATATCCAACCTTTATAACCACGCCGTCTTTGAGTTTATCGCGAAGAGACAGACAGATGCCGCGGAGGACATTAATTTATAATACGTAGAGATGGTGTGAAAGATTATAATAATGTGCATGAAATGCTTGGGGTAACTAACGTATTTATGTAAGTTAATAAGGATTAATACTGTATCCGTCTAAATAACTTTTCAATTACCGCAATGTACGTGACCATTGTTTTAGAAGATAGAATGGGTATAGTAAGCTATCCGTAAAATATAGATATATGCCTTCGCGGACTTTTTTGAAGATCTATAAAAGAGGAATATCCCACCATGCATTGTTTTGTTATATCCCAAAAGGATTAGGCAGCGTTTTCGATGAAAGCTACCAGGCGCCTTGACTTTTTCCGACACTTCTAACAATCCGTTCAGTAGTTTTCGAGTTTATCGCGAACAGACAGACAGACGACGCGGGGGACTTTAATTTATAATATGTACAGATAGAGATGGATAATTTCAAAACGACTTTGCAAGAGTTTTGAGCCCCTATTTTTTAATACTAAATTGTTACCTATACGAAAATGAAATAATACACGAAAGTCTTATCTTTATTTCTTTATTTTTTTTCTTTACGTCATAGTGAAATTGAGATGGCGAAATGAAAATACTTGGGATACTTAGCTTTGCAATTTTCATTGCGCCAGATATCATGCGAGTTCTTTGTGCTTCAGCTAGAAGATTTCCTGCTTTGTAATGGGATTGGCTCCAGATTGTTAGGAGCAGGATTGGAAGGGCACTTATGCGGTATTCACACAAAAAAGGACGCTTATATTTGCAACGCAATAATTTCAGACGTTTTAATTATTAATTTATCTGCTAACACTTAGAAGGTGGCGTCATTAGTGTGAATATTAGATATTACTTTTGGGCGAATACATTATTTTTACATAACAAAGTGATGGCTACCTAGAGTTTCTGAAAGAATAAATTCTCCTGAAATAGAAAAATAACTAGATTTCTTTTAACGGCATTCAAAAAGAGCCTCACCCATAAACCATTCAGACGAAATCCGCAAGTTATAATGTAGCCACCCGTAGCAATAAAAATTGTCATCAGGATTCTCATATATATCCATTTGCCATAAAAAGATTAATTCTAAGGTCGTGTCCAGCGGTACCTACGTACGAGATACAGAAGGGCGCCCTAAATCAAAAGAAAAATTGTTTTGGGAAAACGAATAAACATTTATCAAGGAGATATATTTTTGTCTCATGAAAACATATCTTTCAGCGATGTGAAATCATTATTTTCAGCAGTTTGCTGCGAGTATAATTTAAAAATTAAGAATAATGTGAGATGTAATTTTAAATACGTAAATGAGGGTTATGTTGGTCTCCGTGGTCAAGTTGTTATGATCCTTGGTTACAATTTCGGAGGCCGCGGGTTCTTCAAGTAAATTTTATTTAGTTAGTTTGTATATCACAAATGTATAGTATATTTGCTGCTCGTTCCAGGGTGATAGATATTTTCAGAACAGCTCTGATGAAAAACTTACTTTAAAAATGGCTTTAGCCATGTTTGGTCACTGATCTGAAAATTTTGGTACTTCCACAACTTCCTCTTCGCCTCCTTTTTCCCCTCCCCACTACCTTCATCCTCACAACATACCCCAATTGGGGATACCATGGACATCAAAATTTCTTCTTAGATTTTGAAAATTTTTCCCAATAAAATCACTTAAGTCTCTTTTTCGCCTTTCTTCCATGTGAATGTCTGCCTTTTTATTTCTCTCTTTCACAATTAATGATTAAAATATATTATTCGTAAATTAATTTTTA
Organism: Limnephilus marmoratus; assembly: GCA_917880885.1. NCBI lineage: Eukaryota > Metazoa > Arthropoda > Insecta > Trichoptera > Limnephilidae > Limnephilus > Limnephilus marmoratus. The sequence goes on from OU862923.1 coordinate 47,588,853, forward strand.
CTTTTTGTTGAAATACATACCTAATTGATTATAATTCCTTGAAGGTGGGATGGTTGTACCTTGCATCCGAAAGAAGAGGAAACGAGTTTTTTGACGACAAAGAAGATCCTAAATGTTTTGATTTTTTAAAGATTTTTATTTTAAATGCTTGGTGCATTACCATAAAACTGAAAAATAAAAACAATGCATATTCTAAAATAAGAAAATGTACAGATTATGGAAATTAGATTAAAAATAAGAAAATACACAAATTTAGGAAATTAAATGAAAAGAATTTGGCATTCTCAGATAATAAAAATATTGCCAATTGTTATTTCGGCTACTGGCATTATACCTAGCTCTCTCATTCAAAATTAAGGCACATTAGATTTGTCGAAGAATTTATATATAAAAATGCAAAAATCAGTCACTTTAAATACATATACATAGGATTACAAAAGATTTTTTAAATATTTATATTGAGGTCCAATTAGGAGTTCCACCGAGCTGAACCCTCTGATATGAAAATATCTGGAGTCAGTGAATTATTTTCCCATTTGGTCTCTTTGACATTTTGTTCTTGTATTATTTTGTAATTATTATACTTATATAGTGCAAGTGCATAACTTGGATTGATAAGGTGATAATTTGTGGAAAAGTGCATGAAAGGGTTAAGTTTTTTCTGCGGGAACATAATTTAAGTACATAATTTTATATGACAAATATCTTTCGGTTTTAGCATCGTAATGCAATCAATTTGTGAAACAAATTTTTCCGGGAACAACATTTGTACTGAAACGATATTTTCAATACAAAATAGGGAAACAAAAAAGGTGTTTAATTTTTTTTTTGATGTTTAATATATACACAGGAGACCCCGGGAAAAATAGTTTCACTCAGTTTAGAGGATTTGTTTTATTTATTAATTTATTTATTTAACGCCCAAAGGGCTTTTACATGTTTGGTAGTACAGTTAATTGAAGACAGATGATTTTTATAATGGTGTTATGATGGTATTGACATTTAACTCTAGATTACTTAGATAAAATTCAATCAATTTTCACACACCAGCAATATTATTCATAGTTACGATAAAAAGTTCGTCACATTGAGCGTTCTTGAGATAATTTTTTACAAAAAAGGTGCTATCCAAATTATCTAAAATTTGTGAAACGAACCCTTTTGTATAATTGTTTCATCAGGAGTTAGGTACCAGGTACCTACGTTTTAATCTGATTAAGGGCCTGGAATTTTTTGGTATTATAAAAATTATTTTTCAACTAGGCATTCTTTCATAAATAAGGAAAATTCTTACGGCAAGTCCACCAATCTATACGACTCTGAGAAAATTCCGTGAATTATCTCAAACATTTGAAAAAATTCTTCTCATTTAGGTAAGCCGTAATTTATCGGTATTTTATAAGGAATAATTACTACGGCTCGTTCCTGTTAGGAAAAGGCGTCACGCACTTAAGAAAATTACCGTCATGTTTTTATCAATCGGTATTTAATGGGGTACGCCAGGGGCGTAGGTCCGGGGGCAGCCGAGCCGGGGACTGAGGCCCATCCCCCAAACCTGGTACCCAGCCCAGTGGCGTAAGGGATCCGGGGGCGCGAACAATATTCCGGGATTATATTAAACACGGGATAAACTGACGTGAAAGTATTTCATTACGTGCTCGGGCATAATATGCAGGCTGCTTCAAGGGTTGAGACACGTCCCGAGTTAAATATTTCAGGCATCCTCTGCCCTATAAATAATACTTGGGGGATGTCTTCTGGCCTCCCTTAAGGGGTGGAATTCCTCACTTCTGATCGGTAGGTAATTGCTACGCCTATGCATCTGTTAATGGATTCATTAGAATAAGGTAATAAATAGTAGGTTCCGTAAGCGACAATACAAAAAAGCTGAATATTACCCAGGCGCTGTTATACTGAAAAAGTTTAATGTTAGTATTTCCTGTTTTGTACAACACCCTTTAACACTGTTAATTTTTAATTAATGAAAACAATATTAGCGATACTCAATCGAAAATCTGAAACAGAAAAATTTAAAAAAGATATGGTCACATCTAGGAACCGAACCCATGACCTTTGGAGCTAATGTGACCTTGTCTAAGAACTATCATCATTATCTTCATTTTCTTAACGTATATTTTTATTGGCTGCTATATTTATGTATAATTGCAAGATTAAACTTGAACTAATTGCTACCTACATATATAGTGTCTTGGATAAATTTATGCATTTTTATTTATTATGCGACATCTAGTGACTTTTCTGTCTAGGAAGTCTAGGATGAATATTTCATTTTAACTTTTTGAGAATTCTCAAATTAATGAAGATAATATTAGGTCCTTACATATGAAATTGGCGTTTAGCCGTACTGGCAACTTTGATCTCAAATTGGGAAGTTGAAAAAGCCTGAAAGGTTGGTACCTTATAAATTGGGTGAAGCAAATCAACAAACGCGCGTTAGAACGCTAGACCACACACTGCACAACAGACGGCTACCAAATTAGAGGAGCTTCAATTGGAATGTCTAAGACATCCACCGTACTCTCCGGACCTTGCCCCAACAGATTACCATTTTTTTCGAAATTTGGATAACTTCTTGCAAGGGAAAAAATTCAACTCCGATGGGGCAGTCCAAACCGCCATGAAAGATTTTATTGATTCCCGTCCGAATGGTTTTTTTAGTAAAGGGATCGATGAACTACCTACGAGATGGCAAAAGTGCATAGATATCAACGGTACATACTTTGATTAAATAAATATATTATATTAAACAAAAAATCGACTTTCTGTTCCTCCCGTACAAAACGCCAATTTCATATATAAGGAAATAGCGACACTCAAAGAAAAATTGAAACAGAAAAATCAGAAAAAGATAAGGTCATCTCTTTTAATGTTGTTTCACTATATTATCGGTGATACCAATAATCATTTATTATTATTTATTAACCTTTCCGGGCTATTATTAAGCCATCAATTTGCACCTTTTTAAAATCAGCTGCTGTGAAAAAGAAGACCTACGAATCTAAGAAATAGAAATGAAGATGAAGAATCTAAGAATCCTACATTATGTAAGATTTAATGCAACAATACTGCAAAACTTAAAAATAGTTGAAAATGATATTTTGACAAGAATTTCGTGTTGTATTTTTATAACGTGAATTCGTAGTAGATTCGGGTGGAAAATAACATTAAAATTTACGGGATTTGCGTGATTTTCCGGAACCGGAACAGTAATTTTTAACCATCACCGTGTTCATCCTGGCGATAAACAAAACCGCGGAAACCACGTGATGGAAACAATATGGCGCCCGATATTCGGTCCATTTAAGACATCCTTATTAACGTCCGCGGATCCCGCGGTAATAAACAAAGGTAATAAATTATTTAAACAAACCGGCTAGCATTATCAAGTCGAGCATTCTATGTATTAAACCCAGTTAATAATGGGAACAGTGTTAATAATTTGATAATGATAAATAAACTCATAATTCAGGGGGGCGCTACGGATGGGGGGCGATGGTGTACGGTGGCTGTATGAAACATTACACCCAGGTTTCTATTAACGCCGCGTCATAATTCTAACGGCGTAGTCGCGTGATATCGCCTACTCAACTATAAACATTCCGCGTGCAGCGGTTGTGAGCATTTTCATTCTGATCCAATTCATATTAAATTTAGCACATTCCTTTGAATAATACAAACGAAACCTAACTGTTTCCCTTTTTGAAACTGTTAATCTATTTTCAGGTAATTCAAATTATTAAGCTGCGTTCACTTACCACATTTGCAGGCTTTTCTAATCTTTTTGTTCGCCTTCACTATTAAATTTTTGAAACTCCTTAAGAGCACACACGGTCACTGTCCTGTGGCCATTTTCTAATTCTAATAAATTTTTTGCATACGCAAGGGCCGCTGTCTTTTCCCCGTCTGTCATATATCACTAATTCAAACATGAAGCTACCGTAGGTATACAGTTCTGATAGTTCTCACATCTTCAAACATTACTACTAAACCCCTCAGGCCTCGGGTATATTACGTCAGAATGTCAAAATATTTTCGCATCGCAATAAAATCTAAATAAATGGATTATTTCTGATCGTAACACCCGATTTTGAAAGATGATGAAAATACGATTTCAAATTTATTATTAAAAACAAACATGTAATTTTTAAAAATATATTTTTTTAATACGAACATAAAAATTGCTCACCTTACATTTTTCGAAATAAAATGACTGATAACGAAAACAAAATTTAAAAACAATTATATTAGTTAAATGTATTGTAAAAGTTACCGTCATCTACCTTTTTTGTTGTTGTGTGTAAAAATTAAGAGGGCATTACCAGAGAAAACCGGAAATACGTCATTTTCAAAAAAGATTTTAGACGTATTGACTCTTTTCCACAAAAAAATATAAGTGGATTCGGATGTAATAAATTTTGAGAAATTTTTTTAATTTTTAGTATAATAAGGTTATTCCATAGGTCGTTGGGAGATTTATTAAATTTTCAAAAAAGATTTTGTATTATACCACACCCATTTCAAATAATATAATCATGCAGTAAAATAAATCAATACATTATCTAGCAAACGCATGTTTTAGAATTTTAATTTTAGTTTCAATAAAATCATTAAAAAATATGTACGTACATGTGTTTCTTGACCAAAATTGGTCCATTTGTGTATTTATTTGCGCACTTACAAACTAATAATATTTTTAGATTTTTTTAACATTCTTATTAAATTTAGATATTATTGAAAAATGATAAATACTTATAATCAAAAAATAATTACAAAAAGTACATTATTTTAATAGTTTTATCATCACGCCTTTCAGCATTTTTGGATGAAGGTATAAATTAAAGCTAATTTGGATTGAAATAAATTCGATATTGAGTTATAATTTAAAAAAGCTGGTACAGAGAATAATTAATCTTTCTCATTGTAACCGCCCTGCACGATCGTAAGAACAACTTTCGACGAAATGTGGATTTTCGTCCGCTGGCTGGTTAAACGCTCTTAAGAATAAAAAATTCACAAAATTTTATGGCGTTTTTTTCTAATCGTTGAATCTTGTGTTTCATAAATGTGTACATTTTAATTATTTTGTATGTAATTGTTAGATTTGAATATGAAGCGTGGTGTTTTTTCTTCTTTCTAACACCGTTTACATTTCTCACTGCGAAAGTAAGAGAGGCACAAGAATTTCTACCGAGTTGTTCCCAAAAGCGAATATACCATACCATTACTGTTAACTTTACATGATTATTTTATGCTCTACTACCAACTTTTATATTTGGAGCATTTATTGTGTTACTTACCTGTAAACTGTGTATACGAGCAATGGTTAAAAATATAGGCAAAGGGAAAAGTATGAGAAAGAAATAACATACAGGTAAGGTATCTAATATATAGGTAAGGGATTAGAATTTTTGAAGATCAGTACAGCGATATTTTCAGTGTGAGTTCTGAAAACTGCTGAAAATGTGGCTAGAAAAAAAGTTAACTAATTTTTTTGTTCACCGAGTTCATTTCTTAGACAAACGATATATATTCATAAACATTATGTGCTCTCGAAAATACTTATTTAATTATTGCTTTCGTAGAATGGTTTACTATTGCTGTATCAATCTTAAGCAAGGTGTTGAATTTAACAAGGTAAAGTAGGTATCTTATTGCTCATCCTGAAAATGTTTATATAACCAGAGTACTTCTCCGACACTCCCATAGTTACTTGACCAGAAAACCTACCTAATACTAAACTAAACTAACGACTTTAAAATTTTAAAATAACATCTTTTAAATAATTCCTAACTATTCCACATATCAACTCTCAACCTTCTAAGAATTTATTAAATATTGTAATATTTTACTAATTCTTGTTAAAAAAAACGTATTTTTATACTTACTGATGCAAGGTAGGTACTTATTTTTATATAAGTAGATATTTACTGATTCTAATTGCCAATTTAATATGCATTAGCAAATATTGGTTGGCGTGTTGAACCCCCCAACTCGGAACGTAGTGTAACTAGCGACTTCCGTGCTGCCTGTAGGTTGCTAGGGGTACAGAGTGATCATTAAAAACACCACCCCATCAATCACCAGCGGAATAAAGGTGGATGCTGTGTTACAAAAGATAACATACTGTGTTTTTTGGAAGCAGCGTGCCGGAGAAAATATTAATGTTAGGAAAAAATACAGTGTTTATTTCCTCGTTTTCTTGTAAAATTATTTCAGGAAAAACTTCAACAAAGAAACGGAGGATAGCCAAACCTATTATGGGAACATTATGATAGAAAAAAAAAATTTTTAAACTAAAAGTGATACAATTTATTCTAAATCTCTGTTAGACCATTGTGATGTAGACGTATAATTAATATCGTTAATAAATTTTCGACGGAAACGGCAGGTGAAACAATGAAAGATGTTCGTAGTACTGAGTCTTTGTTGTATAAACTGTAGTGCGAATGTATTACGATAGGATACATAACACGTAGGTCACATCACGGTGGGATGTGGATCTATGCTCGACGCGGCGGACAGCGGGCGGTGACTTGACGATGATGTTGTGGTCAAATGGTGGTGAAGGTTACGGGTCTTCCCGGTACTCCAGTGAGATGCTCGACACGGAAATGTCGGTGGCGTATCCTCCGCGGGCGGATGATGCTGTAGGCCAGAGACGCAAGTGGATTTCGAACGGTGGACGCGGCAAAGTCGCAGTGAGTTGTTGAGTATTAGGTTATATCGACCGGTCGGTGGTTGAGTGGGCATAGCGCTTGGGTCCCACCCGGGCGTCGCGTGTTCGATTCCTCGGCTGGCTAAGTCCTCGATCACAACACAAGCAACATTTTCGGCTTTCTGTGGTGATAGTAGGAGATTTTCAAACATTGTTGGGTTATTGGGAAAACTTCAACTTTACGCTGATGATACTGTGATTTATTATCGTTGTAAAAATCTGAGGGAACTTGAATCTCTAATGAGCTAAATGGTTGCGGATAAATAAATTAAGCCTCAATGTCAAAAAAACTCACTACCTCACTTTCGGGAAAAAAGATTACATGACAATGAATATTACTCTTGGAAATGAAAAGCTCCAAAATGTACAAGTAACGAAATATTTAGGGTTATTCATAGATTCTAACCTATCGTGGAACTCCCATGTTGAATATGTTAAATCCAAAATTTCCCCGATAACTGGTGTACTCTATCGACTTCAAGATGTGCTCCCCACAGCTTTACTGCGTGCCACATATTATGCTCTGATCCACTCTCACCTAAGTTATCTGGTTAGTATCTGGGGCACCATTACTAAGAAACAAATATCTGAAATACAAGTAATCCAAAATAGAGCCATAAGAAATATATACCATCTACCATGGGATACACATGTCAAAGACATATACTCACTGACACAAATTCTTCCCTTTACCATTCTGCCAAAATATAGCATCACCACTGCCATCCTACAAATAATTCAACACTCCTCTCACACCAACACTAAACCAGCCTTTAATTCCGATATACACCAGCACAAAACACGATCACAAAATCAAATACACCTATCGTCATCTACACACGCAACTAAATTTGGAATTAACTCCTTACAATACATCGCACATACGCAATACAACGCATTACCTAATGTCCTAAAACTACCAGAATCAAACAAAAAAATATTGGCAAAGGCTCTAAAAGGATATTTTCTCAGCAACTTTATTAACCAGTGACGAATTTAGCTGTCTTCCTTTGTAACTCTTGTATATTCTTCAATTACCTGTATCAAGTGTGTCTAATCCATTTAAAAATCTATGTATTGTTCATTGATTTCCGTGTTCTTATGTAAAAATAATTTTCCTTTAGATGTATAATGTTGTCCTTCCCGAAATGAGTTTTATTAAACTCATTGGGAGTAATGTATTATAAATTTTATGTAATAATTTTGTAATATATTATCTCTAATAAATAAAAAAAATATTCGTAGCCCGGGAATGTTTATCTTTCTTTAAAAAAAAAAAAAAAAATAGACTGAGTTTGAACTGAGTAACTAGACTGACTAGACTAACTTGATGGAGCCGCAAGGGAAGTTGCAGGTAGACCGGCACGCACCGACCGGGTAGGTAATGCTCACTGCTCGTAGGTAGGTAGGTACTAAAAGTCTCGAAGGCGTTAGGTTGCGCTGCGAATGGCTCTTATTATTACAGTAGCGCCAGTGCAAATGTCGTACTAAAAAAAATCATTTATTTGTTCTGTCAATCAATTAGTAGATAAAAATTTATAAAATAATATTTTTTTTTTTGATTTTTATTTTAACTTTATGAGTAAAACCTCAAATTGCAATATTTAATTAAACGAAGACAATATAAGCGAAAGTCAGTCGAAAATCTGAAAACAGAAAAATCAGAAAAAGATATTGACACCATGTCCTTATGTCATGTCCCAGCGGTGTCAATATCTTTTTCTGATTTTTCTGTTTTCAGATTTTCGACTGACTTTCGCTTATATTGTCTTCGTTTAATTTAATATTTTTTTTACTAAAAACCTCATATCTCCACAAGAACTCTAGAGATATTTTACAACAAGATACTTTATTTTTTAAAATGGAACCAAAGAATACAATTTCTCTAACTTGCTAACGTGGACCGCTTTATAAATTATTTTTAAATGTAAGATTATCACGCAGATATAAACCAAGTGGTTTTGCGGGTAGAGGGATGGAACCCTTAGTTGTACGTAATAGGTAAAATGAAAAATAGGGCCCGATATAAAAGATGTATGGGTCGTGTTCAACAGGGGAAGCAAACTACTACCCTTAAATGAGAAGAGGTAGACCTACTTGCGAACCTGTACCAGAGTATTATTCGGGTATCTACATGCTTACCGGAGTATAAAAACTGGTAAGTACAGGATACTGGTAATCTAATAGAAAACGAATCAATATGTTGGTAATGTTTTATTTAAATTTAAAGTTTAATGTAAAAGAAAAATTTTCATTAATAGGCCACTTGCATGGATTTCATAACGACTTGGAAAAAATCGTGTGGATAGATTTTTTTGCTAAGATTACGAAAATGTTAGTAAATTTTTTTAGAAATATACAGTTTTTTTTATTTTTAAATAAATAAATCCATTATTTGGGCTCATGACGTCACTACATGAAAATGTTCCGTCTCCGAAAATGTTCCTATTAATTTTGGTAAATTCCACACTGATTTTTTTTTTTTTTTATGGCATTACTTTGATTTCAGGCAATTTTTGAATTTGACATTTAAATTTCACCAGATTTATTGTTTTTTCTCTACGAACTTATCATTTGGTTTGACTTTTTGACAGATGTTATGGAGAGAACCCCATACATTTTATGTCGTCTGTACGTGTTTTAGAAGTATAATGGTTTTGGTGCTGATTTTAACAAATTCCAATATTATAATATTCTTATTATTATTATAATTTACAAGTACAGGTATATTACATTGGATTTAGTAATAAAGACTTTGTACATTATAATGATTTATGATCAATAAGTTGGATCAAGGAAAAAAATATTTATGAGATGTAATATTTTTGGTATGCATCGTTATTATCCTGTGCCATTCGCGTGAAAAACGTTCTTTTTTTTAAATGATTTTCGGCTATGTAATTATCGTTTTTTCGCACCCATAAAATTATGTCCCGTCTTTCCGGTTTATAAAAAACGGTCCGATTTTTCGGATTGAAATTTTCAAAAAATCCCCAGTCATTAGTTTTAAATCTGATGTAAGTCACTAGTTATAATTCTCAGTAGTTCGTTGCTAAGCTCTATATCTTTGTTGTAAGTCACTATAGTCAAACAAATTATACCAAATGGATTCTCAAAATTTTGCACGGGGATTACAGAATGTATAGAACTTTGAAAAATCAAACAAGAAATACTTTCGTCTTCGGAAATTCCAATTTTCAACCCAACTTTGGGTGACGTTTCTTAGGACATATTGTTGGGGAGGTGGATATGGGGACTCCAGTTACTAATATCTACAGCCTGTATGTCTGACGAATATCTACAGCTCATATATTGAACTAATATCTACGAACTTTGGAGTGTTGACTAATATCTACAGAGCGTAGGTTGAACTAATATCTACAGAGCTTAGGTTGGATTAATCAGCTAAATGTGTCCAATAGTCCGATATTAGGGATTTTTACATACATACATACATAAATTAAGTTTTTTAAACTACATACGCAATATTACGTTATTCCAATATGCTATACATAATTGCAAATCCAACCTCTGCCAGTGCTGTAGATATTCGTCAACACTTTGGTTCCCATAGATATTAGTCAGCAGTTTGAGCTGTAGATATTCGTCAACACTTTGGTTCTCATAGATATTAATTCGATTTTTTCAGTTTTTGGAATTGCTGTAGATATAAGTAGACGCCTCCGATATGGGTACCGCCACCCTGGAACCATTTATTGGATAAGCATCTCGAGTGACATGACTTGAGATGCTTGAGTTTGGTGACTTAGTAGAGGTGCCCGAATTCACGGGGTGAGGTTTTTCTAGGACTTAGCCGCGGATACATCTGTCCACTTACTGCGTAGCAGGCCGAGCCCGTGAAGACTGGTTGAGTGAGATAATTCGGCCTTTCCAGCAGGACTTTCTCGACCCATTACCTCGCACTGTAAAGGGACACTCTTGGACCCACTGACCCCAAATTTCTATCCACCATGATACCTTTTTCCTTCCCGGAATCTCCTCTGCTTCCTTTTAATTATTTTTTTTTCACAGGCTTTCAGAAATTATTACCCTCTGGGCCTCTTGAAATGAATTGTTAATATTGTGTAAAACATTCGTTGCCAAGATCCGGACGAACCTCACCCCATGAATCCGGGCACCCCTTCGAAGTCACCAAACGTAGCGAACCACTTGGAGTGACCCATGACAGAAGTGTTGATTATCTTTACTTTAAAATATAGTCGCACTAGCTGTATGTGCGCTTAGATCTTTTAAACTACGCAACGGATTTTCATGCGGTTTTCACCAATAGATACAGTTATTCGCGAGGAAGATTTTTAGGTATATAATTTGTCAAGGTTTTGTGTAAATTGGTTTAAATACATAATATATCTGGCCAAGCGGTAGAGTTGGTGATAAAGGTTTCGTTAGCCACAGCAATGTGCGTCCGGATCTACTATTTATCCAATAAATGGTTCCCGGGGCAGCGGTACCCGTACCCGCTTCCCAAATTAATTTGTCAAATTATGTTTAATCATTTAGAGTAGAGCGTATATATAGGTATAAATCTTTCTCTGCTGCTCGCCTGGTAGCTACAGTTGGTAGCTGTCCACCTGTTAGGTCATTAAAATTTTCAGGTGTTGTGTTTTCTATTAAATTAACTTAAAAGCCTCCCTCCGAACAAAAGGCTCTGATAAACGCATGATGTATAACCGCTGCGAGGATCTCTTTTTAATTGGATAACTTGCGCCGTAGTTCATAAATTCTTGTGGAATTTACTTCGTGGACCTAAATTTTGTGTGAAAATTGTGTCATGCAATAACCTAAAAGCAATCGAGACTTACACGGATTTTTTTTCTGCAGCTGAAAAACCGCAATTTTTTCGGCTTGTCAAAATTTAAAAAAGTGTTTTCATTACATTCTGCCAGCGTCAAATATAAGTAAAAAGAACTATTTTTTAAATAAAAGCCATATTTTTTTAAAGAATTTTGAACACCATGTTTTTTAAATGACAGGTTCAAATCACTGTGATTAAATAAATTAGAATTGGTAGGATTTTTTTTAACTTCATGCAGGAGCAAAATATTTTTCTATTAAATCTTAGGGGATGCTGTATGGAGGGTCATTTCAATGATGCCCTAAAGAAAAAAGTCTATATCATTCGGGGATATTTTGTGGGGACTATTTTTAGGGAAAGGAAGGAAAGGATATTCTTGAAAGGAAAAGGTGTGGGGGTGGGTAGGAATCTGGGGTTCAGTGTGTCCAGGAGGCGTATTTACAAAACCTATACCGATTCAGTCGCGGTAACGACAATTTACATTATAAATATACCTCTATATTGGTTATTTTTTTATCACATTGCAAAAACAAAAATTGTTCTAAAATCTAGATAAATTAATGTTTCTGATGTGTATATTAGAAATTAATAATTTTATTTCTAAATATTTAAATTTTAATATTATTCCCATATATTGTAAATACACCTCTATATTGATAATTTTTTATCACTTTGCAAAAACAAAAATTGTTCTAAAATCTAGATAAAATAATCTTTCCAATGTGTGTATTAGAAATTAATAATTTTATTTCTAAAAATTTAAATTTTGATATTGAAAATTTAAAGCGACTGAAACGCGGTAGGGATTGTAAATACGCCTCCAGGAGTGACGGACTTATGAATCCATTCCTCCAACTGCGGAGCAAGGCGATGAGTCGAGTTGTAGTTATCCAAAAATGATAATGGTTCCTAGGGCAATTCCAACAATGTGATTTTTTGGGGAAGAATTCAGTTATTGTTGTCAAGGATCAAATTAAAAAAAAAATAATTAATAACTATTTAAATTTGCTAAACTGTGTGTACCTACCTACAATTAAAAACCTTTTATATAATTTATCTATTATAATATCTGTACCCGAGAAGCATATGGATGCAAGTCCAAAATTTGAAGAAATGAGTTTTTGATGCAGATCTGAAGTAAATAATCATGTTTATCAGTGGCAGAAAGATACAAGTCCTATCATGAAGAAAATATAGGATTTTCAAAATTGTATATGGATGCAACTACCATGTTGCAACAACTTTCTTAGAAGCAGAAGGATGTACCTTGGACTTGCATCTTTATGATTTAGTTGCATTTTGAGTATTATGACCCATCCCTACGTATTATGTAGTATTATGACTCAAATTATACATTACTACCCTTTCTATTAAAGTAAACAATTCTTAAAGATTGTTCCTTTCATAATACACCACATGTCAGGACTCAAGTCCGTGTTTTTGTTTGACTCAAGTCGGCGTTTTATTTTAAATAATATTTTTAAAGGCTTAACGTATAAAATATTTTGTTTTATTTGCTCGTTTTTAAAACAAAACTAATTGATTTAATTAAAAAAAAAAATTATCTATCAGCATGGATATCCGAAAAAGTTATGAGACCTTATGTTCGAGAAAAAATAGTTTTTTTGCCTCTCCTGAACATTTACCTTTTTGGACTTGCATCCGTATACTTCTCGGGTACAGATATGTAGGTATCTATCTCGGGATTGTTCTGAATTTATTTATTTTTTTACGGGTTTTTAAGTTGTATTTAATTTGCAGAAAATTGTGATATAAACAGACACATGGGCAAAGTATCTGCATAATATTACCTATAGCACAACGTGCGTTCCGAAGAAAGTACCTATGTAAATCTTTTACAACAATCGTGTGATTAGTTGAAGATGAACATTGATTGTATTCCTAATGCCAGACTAAATCTTCGCAACCAAAAAGAAAGGAAAACGTTTCCATTGAAGTTTTCCAGTAAAAAGGCCATATTTTTTCCTAAATCCACCATACGCAATTCAAATTATCTTGTCTCTTAGTATCACGAGGGAAATCTGTCGAATCAGTTAGACACCTTTCCCTTCTTATCTGCTATCCATCTCTATTCCTTTTCACCTTCTACTATTACTGCTTTGATGAAAGAAGTACGGAGGACGAGAGTTGATAGGCAGGTACTAATAATTATTTTAAGTAGTACCTACCAGTAGTTGTACCTAATCATTATTTTAAGTAGTACCTACCAGTAGTTGTACTTAGGAATTCAAGGATCTGATTCTCTAGCTCATAAACTTAACAATTTATTTATTTATTTAGAATTAAAGGCACAAATTTACATGCAGAAATATAGAAAAAAGAAAGCAAAACAAAAGAAAAACAAAACAACAAAAAAATACACACTAGTACAAAATTAATTAAATCTGTGTAGAAGAAATAAAAACAAAAACCCTAAAGTGTTTAAATTGTACCTACAGCTTTATTCTTCAGTAGAAGCATATTAAAATATCAGCGACATTAGCATAAAGTTACCAATGCTTTGTAATCTATTTATAACAGAATTGTAGCCTGAGATCGTAGTATAATTGTCATAATAAAATATTTTAGGGAACCTTAATCTAATAGTTGGAACACGAAAATGAATCAGGGAAAATATCAGGGCTATCCAACTGATAATATACCATTTTACACAAAAATATAAGATCAATTTTTGTCCGTCACTTAACTTCAACAATTTCAATTACTGTAATAAAAAATCATGATATATTGATTATAAAGGAATTCCAAGTCAATAAATAATAAATACACCTCAAAAATTTGCGTTGAACTCTATCAATGATGTTAATGTGATTATTAAAGGTGACCAAATTGTAGAATTATATTCTAGAATGCTTCTAACGAGAGATGTGAATGTAATTTTTAATGTGTTTGTGTAATTTTAAAGTTATATGATTAGTAGGGTAGACTGGGGACGATTGAAACAAGTTATGATTGAAACATCTCAATTTACTCGAAAACTATAATAATAATAATAATTGTTGGATGATTTCTATAGTGCCATTTTCGTGAGAAAATCACCACAAGGGCGCTTTACAATTCATTTACACATTTAATCTATACATGTATATTACAGGTGGCTTATTACTAAGATTGGTAACTAATGTAATGACTTACAACTAAGACTTATATGACTAGTGACTTAAAACTATACTTATTTTTATAATCGAGTACAAAACTACTCTTATCGTATTATTAATGACGTATTATTATATGGCTTAAAAATAATTATTTATGACTATTATACATATTTACATTTACAAACACATATTTATATTAACAAATGTATATTGTTATGATTACTGCCCGTGCTGTCAGTGTGAGTTATGAAAAATATTTAAAAACAATCTAAATAAATTATGGACTGTGTAATGACAAACTACTGAAGAAATGAAGTTATTTTTCTGGATATGACAATTTGAAAAGATGAGTTTTTAGCTTTGCCTATAATACCTAGATATAATACCTAAGAGTGTGATACAACACTCGAAACTCCGTCAGGTCTGTTGAGAGGTTTCTACAAAAGCGCACTAGCCGGCGAGTGACTCAATCGTGCGTAGGGGACATTATTGGATTTCGCACTAAAAAAGTAAATATTTACGACATTTTTGTTTATTATATAACTCATTTCACTCTCGCAGCTTGACGAAATGTTTTATTACATTCTCTTCTTTATCTATTTTAGAGTATTTATAATGCATTTGCATGGCGTTAATGTCTATTTATCAGGGTTATTTTTGACTTTGAAGTAGAAAATGCAGCATGGGGAGGTTTGAAACAACTTGTGTGGGGATGATTGCAACGTTTCAATCATAACCATGTTTCAATCGTCCACACCGAGAGAAAATTTTAAAGTAAAAATGAAAAAAGGTCAGAAATTCAAATCATTAAGTCTTCACACTAGACGTACATTTATACCGCGCAAGAGTTCCAACTACTCCCGTCTGGAGTCAGTGGGACTATGGCATCCCAATATGTCAGAAATTCAAATCATTAAGTCTTCCCACTAGATGTAGATACTTCTGTGATCTTGAATATATATATTTTCTACATTTATATCGCACGAGAGTCCCAACTGCTCCCGTGTGGAGCCAGTGGGACTATGGCATCCCCAATTGGGGTATGTTTGGGGCTGAGGGTAATGGAGAAGGGAAGGAGATGGGGAAGAGGGAGGTGAGGAAGAACCTAGATATTCAGATCTGGTCACCAAACACGGCTAACGCCGTTTCAAGCAACGTTTCAATTCTGAATGGTGGTCTTACACCAGGGCGATACTGAGAGTATCTTCCACTCTGGAACGTATCGCAAGTATACTATATATTATTTTTAATTAATAAATTGTGAAATTGTGAAATAACACAAATTAATCAAATAAAATTTATTTGCCACGCCGGGATTCGATCCCGCGACCTTCGAAGTGCTAGTCAAGAGTCTTACCGCTGGACTACGCCAAATATGGATAAAACTTTTTGAAAAATGGAGTATGGCACAAGCAACAAGTTTAAATTGACATAATGTTGATGAATTGTTCAACAATTTAGCGAACAAGGACATCTATAACATAGATGAGATCGGTGTCACAACTGTTCAAAAACCTAAACGGGTTGTAGCCAGGAGAGGAACTCGGGTGCGGAACGAGGAACTCTCGTAACTGTCTGTAGCAGCAAACGTAATTGGCAACTCATTTCCGCCGATGCTCATATTCCCACGTGTCAATTAATCCATTTCTTAAAAGATGGTCCGATTGGTAGTATCGGTACCGCAAACATATCTGGCTGGATGCAAGAAGAAAATTTTACCAAATTTCTGATTCATTTTCAAAGCCATACCATTCCGTCTATAGACAAAGTTCTTTTACAACTTGATAATCATTCATCGCGGTCGAATCTTATGAAATCAAAAACAAAATTGTAAAATCAATATTTAATCTTCAAACCATTCCAAAATGAATAGGCTAGAGAAAACTACATCTAACGACTCTGAAGAAGAAACCACAAATACGAGTAAGATGACCAAATGTATAGGAAAAGGTGCACTGGAATCCGACGAAAATCTGAAAAAAATCATCATTCACATTGATAAAAAAAAAGTTCTTCGTAGTCTCTCCACTCTCGTCTAATTTAGATTTCTGTATGTTTCACTTCTACCGTATGTGAATTGCATACTCAGATTTTTCTTTTCTTTTCATTTGGGAGGCGGGAATGGGTACCGCCGCCCCGGGAACCTTTATTGGATAACGGGTGATTTAGCAGGGGTGCCCGGGTTCATGGGGTGAGGTTTGTCTAGGTCTTGGAGGCGGATGACCAGGACATACTGAACCCAAGATTCCTACCCACCCCCTAAACCCTTTTCCTTCCCAGAACTCTCCTCTCCTTCCTTTCCTTAAAAAAACCCTCCACACAGCATCATAGGTGAGCATAAAGATGACGTAGGCCCTGAGGGAAATTATGTTCCTCAGGGCCTCCTGTGTGGAGCTCATGTAAAAAAAATAGATATCTACTATTTACTTGTTTAATAGATTTTATTAACCGATTATTTAAAGTTTTTTGGTCTAAAATATTGCCCTATTTTGTATAATGATGTCACATCGCAAACCACAAATTCAATTATTTTCTATTTTTTCGACTTCTTAATTGTTGAATTTTACACAAAAAAAATGCTCTCAATTCAGAGGTAAATTCTACATTGTTATGATTGAAACAGTGTGATGGTTGAAACAAGCACTTTTGTATGAAAGCAAAAAAACTTATTTTTTTCACCGTTCTACTGTGCTCCACGATAATTTCGCAGTAAAACTATGTTGATTATGCCAAATACTCATAGTTAGTATAACTAAGAGCTCTAAAACACAAATAATAAAAAATATATTTAAAGTTGTTTTATTTCAAGACATTTATGTTTGTAGTTTTTAAAATACTTGTAATATTTTTAATCACTATTCATGATCTCATTGAGTACTGTTATAATAATGAAAATGCTTAACATTGATTAAAATTACTCCAATTATTCCAAAGATATTTAGAGCGTTTCAATTATCCCCACATACTGTTTCAATCGTCCACACTATGGGGATAATTGAAACAGATTTCCCCATCGTCTTTAAGTGGTTATTGTAGCTTACCTGTACGAGTTGTGGCCATCCAATAAATTTAATTTGATAACTAGATAGATCATAGAACATCTAGTATAAACATCTTATCCGTAAATACAAACGAAATATTACTACAAATAGTTAAAGTAAAAGTGTTTCAACCATCCCCACTCTACCCTACGTCATCAAGATAATTATGAAAACTCGTATGAATGGAGGCAAAATTCTTGGGTTTTGTCTGCCTGAAAAATTGTTCTAATATTTTATAGTTTTACGTTAGGTTGAAAGTAAGGAAATATGAAAAAAGGATAATTTAATAGCAAATTATTTTTGCTTATTAACATAAATATATCTTCATTCATGTTGATAATTTTTTCGGAAATTAAAATCTACAAATAGATGGTAGAGTAGGTCCTTAAAATATTTTTTTTATGCAAAGAGTTGGAATTCATAAATGTAATTGGAATTCATGAAAATGAATTTCTGCTACGAAAGTAACTTAACACATTTAAATTTATGAAAGAGAAAATCTTCGACAAGATTATCAAACATTAGGGCCTCCATGGTCGATGATTTAGGCTCTCGACTAGCAATCCGAAGGTCCCGTGTTCGAATCCCGACAAGCACAAATCAATTGTATTTTCGTTTGTGTTGTGTCACAATTTATTAATTTGAAATAATATGTGGCATATTTGCGGCGTATTCCAGAGTAAAAGATACTCCCAATAGCTCCCTAGTGTAAACCTTTGCTTCAAATGGCCGTATTTGGTGACCAGACCTGAATAACCAGGTGCATCTTCTCCTGACTCTTCCTCACATCCTTGCCCTCACCACTGCCTTCACAAACTCACAACATACCACATTTTGGATATCGTAGTCTCACTGGCACCAGATGGGAGCAGTTGGGATTTTTTGGCGGTATTCACAAAGAAAAGTTATAACCTATGATTATCAGCGGTCGTTTTGGCTATCTTTCAGTAAGTACCATTCTTGTAAAATATCTCCTCAAGGGCGCTTTGGTTTGAAACAAGATAGGTACCACGTTGTATCGTGATAATTGGGATCATCCTCTACAATTAACGAGTCGTAGCTCTCCACCAAACATATCGATCTTTAAATAATTGAAACCATATTTTACGCGGAGATTCGATAAGCAGGGGCGTATCCGCCGCGCCGTTTCGGGGGCATTCTAATTTATTGCCCCGGAGCGGGCGCCCCCCGCTACCCCACTTTTTGAAACTTTCACCTATCTAGGCAAAAATTTAAATCTCGCGCCGGCCCCAAACGTGCCCGAGTTGTTTTCTCTGAGATGAATTCGGAATGTGGGACCGAATTGTAATCTTGTTAATACTTTTCAAGGTTCAACAAGAATAATGGTCCGGTAGTGAACTAATATAATAGATTCTATACTATATACAAGTATCTTAGTGCGGTATTTACTTACCTAGTTAGTTTTTAAATTAATGGATAGAAATTTGTTTACTTGTGAAATTTATTAGCAATTTATATATTTTTACTGTTTCATGAAATTGTCTGATGAATATTCGATATAAAATGTATTTTTGTATAATAACAATATAATAGCAACAAATTTTTAAAAGTCAAATTTGAGTGTTTTTTTTTTAAATAGGTATCTAATAGGTACCTACCTGCGAATTTACACAATATTTATAGGTACCTACCTAAGTAATAAATTTATAATGTTTTTTTAATTACTAACAACTCTATTCATTATTAAAAATAAAAATTAAAGATTTGTTCTGACACAAATTATCTTAGATAGATTATTGTATGTAATAATAAATGTTATATTTTAGTAATGCTATAGGTCACCCCAAGTGTGTCCGGGTTCATGGGGTGAAATTTGTCTAAGTCTTGGAGGCGGATGGGTGGCGGGCTGGATCGGGAGAGACTGGTTGAGGGAGACCTTTTGACCTCTCTAGCTGGACTCTCTTGACTCATCGCCTTGCGCCACTGTGGATGGATGCTGGACACCACAGTGGATGTATGGATTCATACGTCCGTCACTACTGGACACACTGACCTCCCCGGATTCCTACTCATCCCTCATACCTCTTTACTTCCCAGTACTTCCTCTAAACTTTATAAACTGCATTTATAACTAAACGTACCTACATAATTGTGACATATCAATCCCATTGAAAACCGCCAATGGCTTCACAGGAAGTGTAAACCAGAATTCTTCTAACGTAATCGCAAAAAAGTGATTTGAAAAATTTGAAAAATATAAGGTAATGTCTAATTTATAACTCTGTTGTTCAATTTTTAAATTAACCAGTGGCGTACCTACAGCACACCCCCTTCCTGGGCACATCCCCATCCGTCTTCCCCCTGCCCAGCCGGGTAGCGCGGGGTAGCCAATGCGTGAGGCAAATTACCCCGGCGAAAATATTCCCAAATAAATTGCAGGCTTAGCTGGGATCCGTGTGCCCGCATACATAAGGGATGGGAAGGCTCTGTTCGGGAACCGAGCCCCGCTTTTAATGTATTTAAAAAGATATTGCTTGTTTATTTTATTTTAATTTATTTTAGTAACGGTGTTTTCGTATTATTTTTCTATTTGCGGAGATTATCTGCGTATAAAATATGGCTTATAAAACAAAGATAGCCTCCTATTTAGGCACCTACAAATATACCTGCTGTATTTACATTGATAACGATTTTTGTTTCAACATCGAAACGTTGCTTGAAATAGCATTAAGAGAGTAGGTATGTAAACTGACAAAATTTGTATACCTACACAAACCTGACCAATATCTTACCAATTCATTACCTGCACCTTTCCAATATGTTACCAATACCTTATCAATCAATATCTTACCGATACCTTACTAATACCTTACCAATACCTTACCAAAACCTTACTAACACCTAACCAATACCTTACCAATACCTTACCAACACTTAACCAAAACCTTAGTAATACCTAACCAATACCTTACCAATAACTTACCAATACCTTACCAATATCTTACCAATACCTTACCAACACCTTACCAAAACCTTACTAATACCTTACCAACACCTTACCAACACCTTACCAACACCTTACCAACACCTTACCAAAACCTTAATAATACCTAACCAATACCTTACCAAAAACTTACCATTACCTTACCAATACCTTACCAACACCTTATCAAAACCTTACTAATACCTAACCATTACCTTACCAATAACTTACCAATACCTTACCAATACCTTACCAATACCTTACCAACACCTTACCAAAACCTTAACAATACCTAACCAATACCTTACAAATAACTTACCAATACCATTCTAATACCTTACCAATACCTTACCAACACCTTACCAAAACCTTACTAATACCTAACCAATACCTTACCAATAACTTACCAATACCTTACCGATGCCTTACCAACGCCTTTCCAAAACCTTACTAATACTAACCAATACCTTACCAATAACTTACCAATACCTTACCAATAGCTTACCAATGCCTTACCAACACCTTACCAATACCTTACCTGCACTTTTATCAATCACCTTCCGCTACCTAATAACTCCTGCCTCATAATATTCCCCTGATTTGAGATTCCATAGATCCATTGGTTTTTAGCAGAACTCTCAGAATCATATTAAAAATCGTTTTACATTACTCTTAACAGGTCCTTAAATCAGCATAAGCATATACCTATTCCTTATTTTAATAACGTTCTCTAGATCCAGATGGTACCCAAGCTTAAATAAATCAGCAGTTTTTTATATCACATTATTTACAAGATTATTATTTGAAATAATTACCTACGTCCTAAAAAAGCATCACCTCTGTGCTCGTGTCTAACTAAAAAATCCACGAACAATATAGAACTGATGACGTGAAGTTTGCAAAGGTTTTTGCTAGCTGGAATATTCATAATACGTAATAAATGTCAAAAATAATGCAATGGCGTATTTTTGAATCAATATTTTGAAATGCTCAATATTTTTATTTTTATTATTCGTCTTTATTAAAATTGTTTTGAAATGACATGAATCTCAAGCAACAATGTCGGGTAAGTAACTCATTGATAAATAAAAATAATCCATTTGACAGAGAATATAAAAAATGTCGCATTCAAAAGTCAGCAAAAAACAAGTTATAAAAAGCACGGTTTTCAAAGATTGCCATATCAGGTGGGCCGGTCTTGAAAGGCAGAACCAATCAGAAGCACCCCTCCTTCCCCGTCAGAAACTACCCCTAACCGGCCGGGCACATTAATCACCCCCGGCAGCCATTCTTTACGGGGGAAGAAATACATTATAAAATATTTTTCAAGAGATTTATTCTTCGCCTATGTGTGCGGGAGATGCACCACAGATATGCACCGCCGAAATGCAAGCCGTAAATTCAACCACTGCCTGGCAATAAGTCATCCGAATAATGAATAAGGGCGATTTGTTTGAAGCCTTATAAATAAAAGCCTTTTGTCCGAAGCTCACTATTATCTTTTCACTATCACGCCGTGGTCCGTGGCGGCCATTTTATGAGATATTAATTGGTTGTCACGGGTGCGCTCGTAAATCCCGTCTCATTTTGGACTCTTTTGTAATTTATAACGCGGGAATCTGTGACAGTTCACTGAAATTTAAGAATCCTCGTAATTTATTATAACTTGGACTTGTCTCCTACCTGCCTAGTTGTTTAAAGTAACACCAAGTATCTTACTACAAACGTGGGCATGTCGTATTAAAATGCTGTGTTCTTGGGGTATATACAAACGACAAGATAAGATCGTTTTATAATCTACCAAACCCGCACATAATTAAATCAGGCTTCAATTAGGAAAGAAATCTGAAAATTATAATATTCGCATAAAAAAATTAGATGGTTTAGTTCACTTGGTTGGGTGTTCCCTCGGTTTTAGAGATGTGGAGTACATTTTTGAATGAAGGGTATTAAAGTGGGTTTGGTAAGAGACTCTCAGGTGACTGTAATACTATCAGGTGATGGAGTTTATTTATAAAGGGTGGTTTAACTCATCTTCTATCACCATGTGTACGTATGTGACTACACTGCCAAGCTATAAACATGCCTAAGTGCAATACAGCCTTTGGACAAAGAAGCTCTGAATTTTTAGCTATGATGTAGGTATTAAAAAACATCAATCAGTATCGATTAAAGTAAAACAAAAAATAATTACAGGAAGTCCATAAAATCGTGGCTTGAGGAAATATCGGGAAAAGATTAACTAAACTTGGAACTAGGAAATGCTTAAAAAACCATATCAAACAATGAAGTTGGACCATAGTAGTCGCTGAAGACCCTCTACCCAAATCTATTAAACTCCATTCTATATATAGAGCAATATTAACTAACAATATACTAAGCAATAAATATTCAACATTTTTTGAAATTAAATTAATAATAAATTTATTATTTTTATTTATTTACAAATAATTATGTAAAACACCACTATTTAATCAAAATTATTAACATGTTTCGAAACCAAAGGTTTCTTTGTCAGGATAAGATTAATAGAAATAACATGTTGATAGTTTTGATTAAATAGTGGTGTTTTACAAAGTTATTTGTTTTCATTTATTTAAATGACGCCACAATGTGAATTTGCAAAAATTTGAAGAAGTTTTTAAAATAACATACACAAAGGGGATCTCAAAAGTCAACGTTATCCATTGGAGGACTGATAGGCCAATTCATGATACTCATAGACCAAAAATCATAACACGGCTGCAGCAAAATATCGTTCGAGTTATACTATTATCCAGGTACTTTTATGAATTTCGTAAAAATCGACTTTTTTGATCAGTTTTTCGAGTGCCACAGTTACAAGATTCGACATTCCATTCAATTTTTATTACGCAACTCTCAATAGTAGTGCTATTGATCTCAGTTTAAAATAAAACTAACAGTGCGTATGACTTAAAAATACATTTTTGCCAGATCTATGAGTTGTCAATATGTCAGAAATCACTGGTTAAAGTAAGTCAAATGCGTCCCTTAACACCCTGTAAAATGAAAAAGGACTTGTAATCTAAAGTGAAATAACAAAAGGAACTCATTTTGTTCGAAATTTAGATAATATCTTTAATATTAGAGGTTTTCATTGGCTTCATAATATACCCAATGTAACATTTCAATGCAAGAATCACGTTTTTACATACGTAGATAGTTTTAAATTGGAGGATTATTTGGCACTCCATTCCTCTTTCCCCACCCTCCACTGCCACCGAATGGAATAAAGAAAATTGGTTCCAAAATACGAACGATTTAAACGCAAAAGTTAAAATGCCTTACGAATGGGTTCTCTAAATCAAAGTACTTAACTGCCCAATTTAAAAATCTTTGAACCATCGACTTTGGGTAGGCTTCGCGCCAAATTTACGCGGGGTTTTTTCCCACCCAATATTCTAATTCAAAATTACGAATTCCGAGCTCTGATCAATGGTGAAATATTGCTTCCTAGCGGTCCCGGTTGGACCGAAGGATTTCTATGTGGTCTACAGAATAATTTATTCTTACAAATACCTACGTACTCCATCCAGACCATAATGCATACACTGGGACTGGAGACGTATTATAGGTCGGTTGGATTCGTTCGTATACCGTATCGTATAGTTCGGATACCGTCTAAAGCTATCTATTTCTGAGCATTGTTCGATTAAAAATCAGAAAGCTCCCACAATCCCTTGCCATTCCAATTCAGTGCTAGATTTTTCGTAGTTCTCTCTGGTATAATTAACCCAAAAAGTCTACCAAGCGGCTTGCTACATACTATAATTCACAAACTTATATATACAGCTATGGATGTTGATTCCATGGATGTTTGGCATACAAAAACTATGACGACATACTTGCATTCAAAAACTATACTACTAGTAGTTTTTTTTACATGAATACCGCACTAGAGTCCCAACTGCTCCCGTCTGGAGTGAGTGAAACTATGGCTTCCCCAATTGGGGTATGTTGTGTGGCTGAAGGTAGTGGGGAGGGGAAGGAGATGCGGTAATGGAAGGTGGGGAGGTACCTACCTGGCTTTTCAGATCTGGTCACCAAACACGGCTAAAGCCATTTCAAGCAATGTTTCAATTCTGAATATGCGATACTGAGAATATCTTCCACTCTGGAACATGCTGCAAATAAAGTATATATTATTTTAAATGAATTAATTGTGAAAAACACAAATTAATCAACAAAAATTATTTGCCCACACCGGTATTCGATCCCGCGATCTTCGGATTGCGAGTCGAGAGCCTTATCCCTGGACCACGCCGGCCGCCAGAATGAACTTAAATAAATATATCTCGTCCAATTGTTCATGTTTTTGCAGCATGCACAAAAATATATTTTTTATACCTCTATGTACAAAAATTCCTACCAACCTATACCATCAAAATAATACGAGTAGGATGTAAGTAAGTACCTACCAACCTTGAGGTGATTTATCAAAAATAGTGTTTTTGTGCAAAATGCAAAATTTTAAATGATTTTTAACTACCTCTGTTGTGGTAGATACTTTCAGTACTAACCTGGTTTAAGACCAACATTGACCAGATCTGAATACCTACTTGCTTCTAGAGATCTACCTCCCCCCTCCCCCTCTCGACCTTCAGTCAAAGTATACCCCAATGGTGTCGTAGTCCTACCGGTTCCAACAAATATTCTACTGCGTGCAACATAAAAATTTTTTAACAAATTATAACAAGTCATGCAAGAGATAGGAATAAATTTAAGTTTTAAGTAATTTAAAACATCAATATTTTTATATTACATAGAAGAGAATACAAGGGTGTTTCTTTGGGGGTTCGTAAATTTGACTTTAAATGTTATGATATAATAATTGCCGAAGACAGTAATATTCCTTACTATCACCCTTAAAACAGCCTCCCCCCAAAGGAGAAGGGTACGGGGAGGGACGCAGGGCGGGAGCGCGCACAGGGCGAAATGTGGCTTTAAAAATTTGGAACACAATCCGACTATTTGTCTTCCCAACGTCTCATATAAATCAAGGAGTTAAGCAGGCAACAGTGCTTTATGGGGAAGGAAAAAAATACATAAAGAATTTATGCGCCCCTGTACGAAATTTAACACTGGAGCACATTTGTAGCCGCTCAAAAGGTGGGCCGTTTTTGAGATTGGAACGTGCCCACACCCTCACCATACCCCCTTTCCACCACCACCAACCCCCGCAGAAAGGGGTAGCCGAATTGGAGCAGAATTATGGATAAAATTACGTCGCGTATTTGTATAGTTTTTCTCCTTTTTTTGTACGCATAAATCACGGTGATAT
This sequence comes from Limnephilus marmoratus, assembly GCA_917880885.1. NCBI lineage: Eukaryota > Metazoa > Arthropoda > Insecta > Trichoptera > Limnephilidae > Limnephilus > Limnephilus marmoratus. The sequence goes on from OU862923.1 coordinate 47,614,811, forward strand.
TTCACGTTTTCGGAAGTGCAAAAAACAATCTAGGTAGGTATTAGAAAAATTAAAGCAATTTCTATTGTTGTTTATACGTTTGGAATAAAATATACCCACGCTTTTCATGTTTTATGCTAAACTAGCAGACCCGGCCACACGTTGCTGTGGCTAACGAAACGCAATGCCATTACCCAATCTTTATAAAATCCACACCACCCGCTTGCGAGCTGCCCGCTGCCTGAATTGAATATTTGAATTTATCGGCTTTTCTCTACTATAATAAGCATGTATTATACATATAAACTAATTAACTCGCCACTAATTATACAATGCTCGCAATGCAACACTGGATATTTGAAAAGGGAAAATCAAATACCTACTTACTCTAGGACATCTATTTTCCAATTTCTTCCATAGAACGAAATTCAAAAGTGACTATAGTACGGCCCGCCAGCCGTTTTAAATCACACAAAAATATGTTTTCTTTGAATTTCTCGGCTTTTCTCTAATATATTTTACATTTTTTATACATATAAACATTCCTCTTCAATCACTCTATCTATTGGTGAAAACCGTATGAAAATCCGTTGCGTAGTTTAAAAGATTAACGGGCACATACATTTTGAGCGACTTCAATTTATACTATGTAATGATGATGATGATAATGATTAAGCGTATTATTTGAGCTCTCTAAGCCGTGAGCTCAACATAATGCCGTTAGTTCAATTGATATCACAAAGCTCCAGAGCGCACAATGAAAAAGACGAGGCAATCTGAAAATAAATGCGTCGATAAATAAATTCACATTTTTAAAACAAGTTCAAATTTCATTACCCTAGAACTCACCGCTCGAGAGTTGCTATTGGGGGACAAAGTTATTCTGTAATATTATTCTGCTGCGACGGTCTGCAAAACCTGTTTAAATTTCTTTACCTTTCTTGCTTACTTAGTGAATAAATTTTACTCTATTGATTTCTGTTATATCACAATTTATTAATTTAAAAATAATATTAGGCATATTTGCGACACGTTCCAGAGTGAAAGATACTCTCAGTATCGCCCTGGTGTAAGATCACCATTCAGAATTGAACATCTTTGAATATCCAGGCACTTCCCCACGTTCCTCTTCTTCATCTCCCCCGCCTCCCCACTACCTTTAACCTCACAACATACCCCAATTGGGGATGCCACAGACTCACTGACTCCAGGCGGTTGGTAGCAGTTGGGAATCTTAAAGGGTATGTACAACGATTTCACACTATGGGAAATCGGTACTTAGGTAATATTGACATATTTTACATAAACTTGGCGAATTTTGTTGATCTTGTATAAAACTTATTCCAAAACTATTCCTAAACATATATGTATTTTTGTAAACCTATGAAATTGCTGTATTTTTGTATTTTTATGACTTGCGTGCTTTTTTATCGAATTTTATTTTTATTATTTCTTTGTCTGTTTTATTCCTAAACATATCTGTTTTTCTGTAAATCTATGAAATCGCTGAATTTTTGTATTTTTATGACTTGTGTACTTTTTAATCTAATTTTATTTTTATTATTTCTGTATCTGTTTAAAAATCATCTGTCATGAATTATTTGTACTACCAAACATGTAAAAGCCCTTTGGACGTTAAATAAATAAATAGATATACATACATTAAATCGAAAAGATTGACGTTTCGATTTTGTCGTATTTTTTATTATTGATGTCGTACTTATTACTGACTTATTGCCATCATACTAAACTAACTTTCATCTCTAGCCCTGTAAACACATTATCTCATTAAGGTTTTGCTAAGTATTCCTGGTATTCAGAAGGGAGGATATTAATTTCAATATCAGTTAGATAATGCCCTATTATTGTAAGTATTATCGTAACACGATGATGATTAATTATTGTTAATAATTTTACGTCCATCGGAAGCAAGGTACCTAGATATTTGATTATATGGTTCGTTAATCCTTTATACCGCTTTAAAGTTTTGTCAGCGCATCATTCAAACCCATCCATAAATTACTTCCAGTGCTCCAATCTAATGACGCTTCAGTAATCTGCATGACAGATCACGCAGTCTTGATGCGTTTGATGACGGCCATTATTCAAAACCCAATTTATGTCATACAGAAAATAATTGCAGCGTTCAATTCGCCAATAACAAAGTGATTCCTGTTTTATACGTACGTACGAATAATAGTCGATTATTCTGTGTTATTGCGTATGACAGCTGTAAAGCATTTCAAAAGCTCGGCAAAGAATTACAAGCGACACCATAACATCAGACTGGGAGCGTTCGTCAACAAAATTTGGGAAAAATGCATCTTCGAGCTGAACCGGTAAGAAGAAGCCGGAGGATGTTATTTTGAAATATCTGATGAAACTGGGGTATAGCTACTTACAGTAAGCGTCAGAAATCATCGCAATAGGCGAGTTTAAGGTTCGAAAAGCGGTCTGCTTCCCCGCACACTTCTTTCTACATACGTGCGACAGTATGTTTTACTCATCTTTCTCTTTCGCTCACGGTCATCGTAAAGTCAGTAAAGTGACTGCACCTGCACGAGAAAGTTCAAGTCGGCATTTAAGTTTGGCGCCTACTCTACCTAATATAAAAAGAGATTACTCTTGCATTCTCTTTCCCACGTAGTTTCTAAGCCACTTATAACAATATACACCGACCAAAACGTATGATAGGGGTGCCATTTTCTTAGAAGTTGCCTTGTTGCAGGTAGTAGGTACCACCGCTCACTGGTGACCATGACTTTCTTACAGTACACAAAATTTTCCGGAAAAATAGTTTAAAACAACGGTAAAAAATACTTTCTGGAGGTTTTCACGAAATAAGAAATATTCGTTGTAGATTTAGTCATTAGTGTATCCAGATTTATGGTAGCCACCTAATTGAAATGTTCACGTTTTATAAAAAACTAGCTGGTACCCGGCATGCGTTGCTATGCCATTTAATAAAGTAATTGTTCCTCTCTGTGTGTCTTTTCCCATTCGTCCCGTTCCTCTTCCGCCTCCCCTTCCTCTCCCGCATCCCCTTCCCCTCTCGCGTTCCCACTCCGCCTCCTCCACCTTCCCTCTCCCCACTCTATTCCCTCCCCTTCCCCGTCCTGCGAACCCCCTCCCGAGTTCCCCTTCTCCCTCCCCCCTCCCAGGTTCCCTTTCCCGCTCCCTGGTTCCCCTCCCCCCCTCCCGCGAACTCCCTACCCTAGCCCCCCTCCCCCCTCCCGCATTTCATACATATTCGGTCCCGGTACTTTCAGTTTTCAAACACCTCGCGTGCCACCTATTACAATTTTTTTAAACAAATTTAATAATGCAAGCGCTCACCAGCAGCTTTATACAAACCTTGTCCTGACAATAACAAACCCAAAAAAAAAAATTATCCAATTTGATGCAGTCGTTCGGAAGTTATGCGCATACACACATTTCGGTGATTCATTTTTATTAATATATATATATATAGATGGTCCATGCGATACTAAAAACAAACTGCTCAGAAAATAACAAAAGTATCCTTTATTCCATCAGAGTTAAAGTAAGCATAAAAGTATATGGAAAATTCTTGACTAGGGCACGGGCTTTAATTTCTTTCTAATTACGCATCATCTATAACAACATCCAGGGAGTCGACTAGCTGCAAGAATCCAGCGCTGTGTTTAACCGATAGCCCTAAATTTCAGTATACCTTTTCGCTGATTAATGGAGATTAAGGCCCTTCGGTGACACGGATTCTGGGAGGCTTTAACCCACCCCTAGGGGGACTGCCAGCCACCCTCTTTCCCTTCACCCCATCTGCCACCCTCTTCCGTGTCCTCCAAGGCGACGTCGCCGATATCAAATGCGTCTTGCCCAAGGCAATATTTCGCTGGAGACGTGACGGCCGCCCCAAATTGCCTGTTTATTTCTGCTTCATATATTACCGACGCATGTATGTGCACACAAAAATACAGAGCCTTCGGAAGCTGGAAGCTGCCTGTAAAGGGTTCCTTCGGCAGCGGCACAGATCTTCTTTTCCTTGTATTGATATTTATGGAGATTGGAGATGCTTGCGTGAATCTTAAGACAACGGATGGCGTATTACCGTATTGGATTCGAGGAATGACTTGGTGTGAATATATTAATACTTCTGTGTACCTACATTTTGCAAGCTTAATTATTTGTTTTTTTTTTATTTTGAGCAGTGGAATAACGAGATTAATATGTGGTGCAGAGCATTGGTATTTTTGCGCATTATATTGTAAAAATGTCACTCTCTACTTTCCTCGAAAGCAACCATGCGTTAATAGGGAATAACCTGACACAACCAAAAATTTGTAATTTTTAATTCAAATTCTAGACACGTGGACTGTTTTAAACAAAAAAATATAAATTGATTTCGAAAGATTTTTATTTTATCTTGTAGAGTTTTGTTTTAAATTTTGAAAAAAGAAATGTTAATTTTTATTATAAAAAGGTTATACCGTTGCTCGTTGAAAGATTTGTTTAATTTTCAAACAAAATGTTGTATAATACAATACACATTTCAAATCATATAATCATACGGTAGAATCTATCTATAAATTATCTAGGAAAACTAATTTTCTGAATTTCAACTTAAGTCCAAATGAAAAAATCCAAACAAGTGATTTGCGAAGAAAATACTTCAGTTTGTCTATTTATTTGAAGTTTTAAAAACTAATGTATTTCTGATTTATTTGCACATATATTTTGCATAGATGTTATTTAAAAATTAAAAATACTTATGATCAAAAAATAATTACATAGAGATCATAATTTTTACTGATTTTATCACGCATTTGAACAATTTTATTGCTATCTTGAATGTAGGTATACGAGTATATTAAAGAAAAATTTCATTGTAATAAAATCGATATTGAGTTATTGAAAATATGAGAATAATAAAACTTCCTCATCGGAACCGCCCTGTACAGTTGCAAGGATACGCTCACAAGACCATGAAATGAAGATACACGAAGAGATGACATTACGTATGCCCTCTCTTTCAGACTACCATACCGATATTTTCAACCAAATTTGAAGAAGTGGGTAAATGCAAAGGCAATCAATCTGAAGGTATTCGAACCATATCAAAATAGCAGAAAATTGTGGTCATTCAATAAATGAAGTTAAAAGTTATATTAAATGTTTATAACATCTATTCTAACACAATAAAATAAATTACTATTTTCATTGGTAGATAATCACGTAGCATTGTTAATTATGAACATTAACAGCATTGTTAATTGATATTACCTATATATAAGCTTGCCACTGGGTTGAGAATTTTTTCGTTAGATACCTACGAGTATACGTTCCATTGGCTTTAATAAAGATGTAAAATATCTCAATCTTAACAAATTTCTCTTTGAAAATACGTCATACGAAATTACATAAAATACAAGTAAGTTGGTACAGGATTGTGAAAGGCCATATTTTAGTCTAGCCAATTTACGCAAAGCAATAAAATATTACAAAAAGTGTAATCATTTTATTGGCCACTTGATTGGTTGATTATGGGAAGATTAATGTGGGAGCTTTACGATCCGCCATACGCTGGGACCATAGAATTGGCGGGGGTCGGACAGAAATTTGTTGGAAATAAAGTAGAAAAGGGAAAAAGCGGGGAATCCCATCTTACGGCGAGAAGAAGGACTAGGAATAAGTTGACAGCGTCGCCTTTTCGAGAGTTATGGTGGCCAAGATAAACGGCTCCACCAAAATGAAGTTTCTTCTATCGCGTCCTCCATGGGGTGCAAATAGACAAAATATCATCATTCTGAACTTGACGTGAAAATATAACCACTTAAACAAAAACACCCAAACTTCCCCATAAAGATTCAATAGGACCCCAACATTGAAAAAGCTTTTTTACAAGCTGAAATAAGAGATTTTTCTATTGGGACCTAAAACCCTTCTTTCCAAAATCAAATTAACAATCAAGTAAATTTTATAGTAGAAATATGTATCAAATTACAAATATCATAAAATAAATGCTTTTAAATACTTTTTACCTTTTGAAGAGTGTGTATAAATTACATGTTTGATGGCAAATGAACGTACATTTATCTCCACGGAACTTCAGACTCATCTACGCATGATGAAGCTTAACGTAAAGTACTAAGAACATTCATCAAAACTGTGAGTAGTTGTGGTTCTAGGGAATAATTGTTTGGGTAAATGATATAACATTTTTATGAGGTGTTTTAATTTTGCTAGCATTTTGAGGATCCTTTGTCCATACTTCGTGTCTATTCTTTCTTTTCGGCGGTACAGTCGGCGCGCATAGTTCCCAGCCATCGATCATTGTAGTTTGGTGCGCGCGGTGCCGCGGTGTACGGCTCGCGTATTTAGTACGCTGAATGTGCGCCTCCTTTGCCCGGGAATGGAATTTATCTGCAAACGCTCCGGGCAAGGCGGCGAATGGGCTACAAATGGTAGTCGAAGGCTACATTCCAATTTCAAAAAAAAAGAAAAAATAGACTTTCAAATAAAGCACTTATTTATTGACTTGTTATGAAATTATTTACAAACACTTAAAAAAAAACCTTATTCCGAAATACGACATTGAATGCATTCCTGTTGAAAATTTAGTTGTAGAAAGGCCTGGAGAAAATGTTGTTATTGGAAAGGTTGTTTCAAAAAGATTTTTTGTTAACATACACAATTTATAGAAATTAATCATTATTTTCGATAGGCTGTGCTTTTGAAAATCGTCTGAGAGTGAAAAATCTTGAAGTAACAATGATTTTTTTTACTTATAAAACGATACAAATTAATGTATAAAATAAAAAAAATATTTATCTCACGCAATGAGGTAAGAGGACACAAATTACATTAAATAAAGGACAAAGTCTTCCGTACGTCCTCATGCGTGTTTTGTATGTTAAAATTTACATTAGTATGGGTAAATAGTACGAATACATAATTCTGGCGAAAAATCACTTGAAGGGCGCTATACAAATTTTACTTAATTAGCTTTATCTTATTTTATGTACCAACAAATGCACAAACATATATATGTTTCTGAAGTCATTGAATCTGAAATTATCAATAAATATTTACATTTGCCTTTTTTTTCTTTCACATGAGCTCCACACAGGAGGCCCTGAGGAAGATAATTTCCATCAGGCCCTATGTCATCTTTGGGGATGCTGTGTGGAGGGTTTTTTTAAGGAAAGGAAGAAGAGGAGAGTTCTGGGAAGGAAAGGGGTTTAGGGGTGGGTAGGAATCTGGGGTTCAATGTATCCTGGTTATCCGCCTCCTAGACCTAGACAAACCTCACCCCATGAACCCGAGCACCCCTGCTAAATCACCAATCGTAGCGAACCTTTTGGGTGACCTATTGCAGAGGTGTTGGTTATCCAATAAAGGTTCCCGGGGCGGCGGTACCCATTTTTGCCTCCCAATTTGAAATTGCCTACTTTGTGTTATTTATTTACAACGTCGAACTGCGATGTTGCAGTACATCAGACGGCATCAAACGCCCTCTGTGGTCGAGGGGTAACGATCTCGGCGTTTGATCTACAATTTTTGAGACGGGTATGGGTACACCGCCCCGGGAACCATTTATTGGGTAACCATCACCTCTGCCATAGGTCACCCCAAGTGGTTCGCTATGTTTGGTTTCTGTCCGGGTTCAGGGGGTAAGATTTGTCCGGGTCTTGGCGGAGGATGCGTCTGCCCATTTACTGCATGCCGGATCGGGAGGGATTGGTTGAGGGAGACCATTTGGCCTCAACCCATCGCCTTGCACCGTAGTGGGAGAGATGAATTCATACGTCACTCCTGGACCCACTGACCCTCAGATTCCTACCCACATCTCATACCTTTTTCCTTCCCACAATATTCTCTCCTTCATTTCCACTAAATGACCATCACACAGCATCCCCGAAGATGGCATAGAGCGTTAAGGATTTTTTTCCTCAGAGCCTCGTGTGTGCAGCTATTGAAAAAAAAGTGTTATGCTAAATATTCACTGAAAAACGTCACATCCTTTTAATTCCGCATGATTTTCACAATACCGCATTTTTTAAAAAAATATTTGAATAATTAAGACGGGGTAATAAATAACTGAACTCGACGCAAAACTTGTCGTGTCATTTAGCGGGCCCCCAGCAATATCTCGCTCAGACTCAGTCTACTAGGACAAGGGGGGAGGGTGCACGGGGTTGAAGTGGGGGTGGGTGAACCCCCCCCCCCCCCTCCAATTCATATCGCGGTGGTAGGGGAGACTTATTGTATTTTTCAAAAAATGTACATTTATACTTATGTGATATGTGTAATGCTTAGGGTTGTAAGGGTGCAAGTCAGACACAATTGTATTATAAAGTCGTGTTCGACTCCCGATTGCAGAACATTAAAACGCGTATAATGTTATTTTTCCAACAAAATTTCGTATTATTTTTTTAATTTTCTTTTTTTTTGTTTTTTATATTTTGGTAGAAAGCAGTAGGTAATTTAGTATTTTCACATACTTAATGAAATAAAACTATTACTTTGTTTATTACCACTATTTTTTTTAATACCAACGGTTTAGCTTAACACAAGCAGTCATGTGTCCTCACCTGTTTAATCACCTATTTTGTTCCTGTAGAAATAATATGGTAACCATTCTGTACACATCTGTCTCTTTCTCTCTATTGCAATGCAAGATGTTAATGTCATCCTTTTCTCACTCTTCCTTTATTTTAAGTTTTGTCTCTTTCTGAATGTATATCATAAGTAGTGTCCGACCGAAACAGGTCTTTCTATTGAAATCGAAACCGAAACCGAATCTTCGGAATGTGTCTCAGTTTCGGCCAAAACCGAAACCGAAACTTTTTTAGACATGTTGAAAACTTTTGTTTGCTGAAATTTGGCTTATTTTTTACGCTTATATAGACAGGTAACACGTGTTAAATGAAAAACAAATAATTGAAGTAGGTAAAAAAAAAAAAAATTATAACACTGCTATAAAACAAACCAAAATTATAAAAATTAACCGCTTGGAACCAAAATTTTACAATAATCAACACTTACATTCTAAAGGAAGGATCTCATTAATTAAGTATTTTAATTTAAATTGCGTTTACAATTACAACACTCTTATAACACGTATTAAATGAAAAAAAAAACAATAATTGAAGAATGTGAAAAAATAAATATTTATCTTTTTGATATTACTGCCATAAAACAAAAAATATATATATATTACAAACATTAACTCACAACACCACGGCCGGAGAACTCAGCTGATGATGGCGGGTGACCCACGATCCACGAACTCATCCAAAGTCAGCCGAAAGACGCACGATAATTCACGAACGCAGAGTTTAGGTGCGGCCGAAGGTTCGGCAGATTTTCTGCCAAAACCGAAACTGATGCCGAAACTAGATTTTTTTTACTTGCCGAAACCGAAACCGAAAACGAACCTTCGGTCGGCCACTAATTACAAGCTCATACACTGATTGTTGATCGGTTTAATGTATACCCTGATTAACCGGTCGGTATTAAAAAAAAAACAAATAAATCGTGGTTATAAACAAAGTTATTGTTCTCTTTCATTAAATTTGTGCTAGTTATAAACACGTAATAAACATAAACACCTACGTATTGTGAGGTGATTTGATGCACCCTTCAAAAATGCCTTTACGGTTGTAATGTAGGTGAGCATCGAAAATTAGAAGTGGTAAAATATTGTAAAATTTAACCTTGCTCTCTTTATTCAATTTACTAGATATCCCTACATTCAATTTTCGACAATTCTTCAAATGTAAAAAAAACTGTTGTTTGCTCAAAAATCAGTACGTTATGGTGACTTATTGTATATGAAAAAAAATCATCGTCCCCGTATTAGTTCTGAAGTAGAAAATCAGTTTGGTTAGATTAGGTTAGATTATTGGTTGGCATCTCGTTCACTTTAGTAGATATTAAAAATCTCTGATAATGTACTTCCATAAATTAGTTTTTTTTTTTTAAATCATTCTTACTTGAGCCATTATAATACTGAGCCTTTGACTTGCACTTGGCGGAACAGCGAACGGCAAAAGACTACGGTTCTGTAGGACGCAAGTTCGGATTCTATCTCACCCTTAGCTATCTAGCAGTTAGCTACCCAGCAGCTAGTTAGTAGGTGGTAGCTGGTACTGAAGCTGGTAACCGGTGCCAACGCCCGGGGCAGTTGGGCCGCCGCGGCACTGGGGTGGTGGCACTTTCAGGCACCCTCGAAAACCTTCAAATTTTGTCCTGCATTTATATAATAAGAGATATTACTTGCAATATTACGAAGATAATTTATATAAGTTCCTATTTTCAGTATTTCCAGATAATATTACGAATAAATATTAATGATGTGATTTTTTAAATTAGGTTGGGTGATCTTGATGACAGACACCTTTCGGAATCGAAACGTTGCTTAAAATCGCTTTAGCTAAGTTATTACCCGGTCTCTTTCAGTTTAATTTATTTGCGTTTAGCTAGACCTTGATGGGGATATACATAATCCATCTACACGATACAAAATCTATCATAATTAAAATTTGCGAACAATTGCCAACCAATTATCTGAAGAATATGTTTCAAAAATTTTAGACAAAAAACAAATTTCAACAAACACAAACAATAATTAATAGACCAGTTAGACAAACATACCAAAACATATAAAAACTCAAATGGTAAACCCAAGCTTTGAACAAAGCCACCACAAACACCGAAAAATCGACCCGAAAAATGACGTAAACAAAAAAAAATTCAGACACAAAATTAAAGAACAAAAAAGGCTTTATTACGTAAATTTTATTACATAAAATAATATATTTAATAAACAATAGATACATATATCAGGGTGTTAAGGGACGTACTTGACTTACTTTAACCAGTGATTCCTGACATTATTTGGAGTAAAAAATGTAAATGAAATTTTGGTCTCCGATTTATAATATTTTTTTTTCTACAAAAACATAAAAAATGGTGGGTGTTGGACAGTTGGAGGCGGGGTTAGGGGTTGGTCGGTTACTTGGCGGAGTGACCAGTAACGACATGCGGAAGATTTTATTTTGTTTGATTTTGAAGAAAATATTTTGAAAAAAAAAGTCACCGGAGACCAAAATTCATTTACATTTTTTTACTCCAAATAATGTCAATAATCACTGGTTAAAGTAAAGTTAAAGTAAGTCAAGTACGTCCCTTAACACTCTGTATAGAACCTATTTGCCGATTTTTTTTTATTTACTACCTTAAAATAAAATATTTAATTTATTTAGGCCCAAATTATTAAATAATGTTTTAACATTTTGAAGTTAATTGAATCTAATAAAAAATAAATAAAATTAAAAATTGTCACCTACGATAAAAACATATAAACATACCCACATCTTTCAACTTTAAAAAAAATCAATAAAATTTAGTAGATAGGTACTACCTACCTAATAAGAATTTTTCTTTTTACGGCTTGTTTAATTTTTAAAAGCACTGTTCACAATTTGATTCAAACTGATCAGATCTTTATTTCATATCATAAAAAAAAAAAACATTTCAGCATTTATTATAAAAAAAATATGTTTGTTTGACCGGTCAGCGGCTGAGATAGCACTGCGTTTGGGTCCCACCCGCGTGTTGCGTGTTCGATTCCTCGGCTGGCTAAGTCCTCCATCACAACACAAGCAACATTTTCAGCTTTATGTGGTGGTAGTGGGATATTTTCAAATATTGCAGGGTTATTCGTAACTCGGGAATGTTTGTCTTTCCTTAAAAAACAATGTAATCGGTTCCTATGAATTTCAAAATTGATGCTGTAATGGGTTTTTTATTAAAACATATATTTTAGATTGATTCAACTAGTTCGTCTTGAACCAAAAAAATCGAAAATCATGAAATCAATACAAAAAAACAATATTTAAAAAATCACGTTTTTTGGACACTATGTGTGAAGGTGCAATATTGTTCACGCTGGACTCGTCTTCACCCCCAACAATATAAGACGCCATCTTGCGACATTACCGCCAAAACACCCATGGAAATAATAATATAAAATATTATTCGATATAAAGCTTTCACCCCACAGGAATTTGGGGGCATAAATCAATCTATATCAGTGGTGGAACGTACTTGGCAGAAGCTCCCTACGAACGATGAGAGCATTTTTACTTTGTGAATTGCATTTGATATGCTTTTGATAAGGGATGCTCCAAGTAATATTTAAAACGTAAGCAAATAATATCAATAGAAGGGCTGATTGACTAATATATATTTTTTGATTTAACTATAATATTATTTCCGATATTTGTTCGAGATTATGTTTATAAAGGTGAAGATGTTTAAACAAACAATAAGATTTTATGGTCGGATAGTTTGATTAATAGTTCAAAGCCATATAATCCATGATCAAAATGATAAACTTAATAGAAAATTCATTCAGTAAGTGTTCCAGAAATTTTACGATTGCAGAGTTCACCGTCCGAAAGTTTTAACAGCCTCCGCGCATGGAAATGTTTATTTATTTTTATGCGAAAATAATAGAGAAGAAACTATTAGATACGAGTACCTATTAATGAGGACGATTTATTTTAGTCTGCTCACAAGAGTCCAACTGCTCGAAACCATCTGGAGACAGTGAGACTAGGAAAGCCCAATTAGGGTATGTTGCGAGGCGAGATGCAAAGGCAGTTAAAGCCACTTCAAGCAATTCAGTTCCGATTTTGAATGGCGAACTTTTACAAGGGCGATACTGAAAGTATCTATTATATCCAGGCGATACTCCAGATTCTCGGTACAAGAGTCAAATATGCTATGTAATATTTTTAACCAATAAATTGTGAAATACCACAAAATTACGCCGGGTTTTGAACCCACGACCTCAAGATAAAGCTCCTCAAGATACTAGCTTTTTTTCGCGGCTTCGTTCGCATGGTATTAGGGGATTCCCACTCCGCCTCCTCCACATTCCCTCTTCCCCCTCTACTCACCCCATCAACTCCCCTCCCCCTCCACGCACCCCTCCCCCCACTCCACTCCCCCATCAACACCCCTCCCCCTCCACCCACCCCTCTCCCCACTCCTTCCCTCTCCGCATTCCCTCTCCCCACTCCACTCATCCATCAACCCCCCTCTCCCTCCCCTTCTTCTCCACCCACCCCTCCCCCACCCATACCCCTCCCCACTCCACCTCCTCCACCTTCTTCCACTCCTCCCCTTTCCCCTTCCTTCCCTCCCCCCTCTTCCACCCCACTCCGCCTCCTCCAACTTCCCTCTCTCCACTCCACTCCCCCCCAATAACCCCCTCCCCCTCTCCCTTTACCCACCCCTCCCCCCACCCTATAACCCTTCCACATTCCCTCTCCCCAAACCACTCCCCCATCAACCCCCTTCCCCCCACACCCTACCCCTCCCCACACCCTCCTCCATCCTTCTCCTTTCCCATTCCTTCCCTCCCCCCTCTTCCTCCCCTAAACCCCTCCTCCCACCCTCCTCCCCACCCCTCCCTCCACCAATACCCTCCCAACACCCCCTCCCCACTCCACCCTCTCACCTCTCGCATTCCACACATTCATTCCCGATACATTCAGTTTTCAAACTGCTCGCGTGCCACCTATTATAATTTTTTATACAAATTTCATAATGCCAGAACTCAGCGGTAGTTTTATACAAAATAACGAATTAAAAAAAAGAATTATTAAAAAGGCACAAATTCATTATTCATTCAGAAGGTACGGGGTACATATGTACCTACTGAAAATAATAAGAATTACGTAATTTTGTAATTTTGAATTCGTAATTTTGAATTCGTAATTACGTAATTTTGAATTCTTGAATGTGCTTCACATCACAACTGAAGATGTGTCGTTATGATTTTACATTAATAAATATTTTATTTTATAAAAAAAGTATGGGCGTGTAAAAAACAATGGTTTTTTTTTGCGTATAGTTTGTGTTTTTTTTTTGCGAATAGTTTTAATAATTTAATTTTTGCGAAGGTAGTTAAAGTTATAAATATTTTGCAATCATGCGAATATTTATTATTCACCTAAATGAACATACAATGCTGATAAAATATATAGATAACGTAAACAGAAATATTTAATCATTTTGTGCGTGCAATACACAATTCGTGCAAAAAAACATAATCAAACAATGAAAACGTCAAAAGAAGAAATAGGGACTGTTGGGTATAATAAATTATAGACTCCCTACAAGTAAGATCTGTAGGCAGTCCTGGTAGCTGGTAGGTAGGTACATGCGTAATGAAACTCATACAATATGTTCGACGCTGCGAATATCGCGTGGAAATTGTCTATTGCTCTGGAGGCTATGGAATTCTCCAACCCCTGTAATAGGGGTGACCAAATATCAACAATAGTATGCCGAGTTATTATCAGCTCCATTTGGGTGGTATATTGAACAAAACAACCGATAATATTCCAAACAACACGAAGATTCATCTCGAAGTGAGTGAAAGTAAAATTATTTTTTTATTTACTTTGAATCAATCAATAATATTCATTAGGTAAAAGGTATTTTATATTATTAACAGTCATACCCGGACATTTATTAATAATTTTTATATTAAATAATTTAAAAATAGTAGGTCTACTAAAACCGAGGCCTCCACATCGATCACGGAAATTTGAAATGCTGTAAAGGACAAAATATTAATTGTTCAGGAGTGCAAAAAGATAGTTTTTTTTTTTTAAATCACATCTCCTGTTTCCGGAGACCTATAATTATGAATTTTTATTTTAAAATTACATTGAATAGAGCATTCAGAAAATTTAACGTTTTTGTAAATTTCTTTAATAAATTTATTTTATTTTTCATTTTTCCGGTAAAAAATCATCTTAAAATGTGCATGTTTTATTGTTCAACTTAACCTTTTTACAACAGCTATATTTTATTTTCTGTAAGTATTTAGTATATTTCAATCAACAAGAGCATGCTAAATAAAAATATTTAGCTTCAGGTATAAAACAATGGATAAAAAATGCTTTAATACCGGTGTCCCAAGTTACTCTTTACATTGGTAAAAGTATAATATATGAGACATACGACATAAATAATAATTATTAGTTAATTATCTAGTTACCTTTTATTTTAAAAGAAAGACAAACATTCCCGGGATACGGATAATCTGACAATATTTGACCACCACAGAAATGGAAAATGTTGTGTCGTGATGGAGGACTTAGACGGCCGAGGAATTGAACACACAACGCCTGGGATGAACGCAAATACGATACCAACTCAGTCACTGACCTTGATTATTTTGATTTACGTCGTTAGATTCGGGTAATTTTCATGTAAGGTTCTTACATTTGTAATGTTTTTTAAAAATGGTACTCAGCATATATAATTTTTAAACTAATAAATATCTCTAATGGAGCTTTCGATGTATCTACTTTCCAAGAATTTAAAGATTCTTTTGTACGCCATCCTTTCAAGTTTTCCAGAAATTTATCAAAATATTGGGTTCCAGGATAATTCAACGGCCACAATTCACCGATCACAATTCACCGCACGGAAAATTATTTGTAATTAGGTATTATTTGGAATTAAGTGTTTTTACCGAAATACTCGTAATTTATTTATTTATCATTAATTAACACCTTTATTATTTTGTTTTGGAATAGGAACATTAAAAATTTGATCATAAAGTAACCTAATTTATGGGCGGTGAATTTAAGGCGGTGATTGCCATAGCAGGTGCCTGGATTTGTAATGGAATACAATATTTAAACATCTCATCTTATGATTAAAAATAATAGCGCAACAATACAGCATACTTTTTACACCTCAGAAAGTAGTAGGAATTAACCGCCCCTATTCAGTGGCGCTGTCGATGCGGTGCGGAGGGCGGAGGGTAGTTTTGGGGGTGGGGAGGAATTGGCACAAGTGGTTAGGGCGCCAGAGGGGAGGGCCGAGGGTGAAATGTGTGCGGAGATAGTGATATGTCCGCTCGCAAGATGCATTGCCGCTGCTTACCGAAAATTTCTCGAGTAGATTGGCTACGAGAGCGGAAAATAAGAGGATTGAACGGAGGGTGGGGGTTATTAGATAGATTTTTGTGCGTGTGAGTGTGTCTGCCGCGATAGATTTGAATCGCATTACGTAAGCCAGAAAGGGGGTTGTAGTTTGTAGTATTGCCCTTGCTGCGTTGCTGACAAAAAACATCATTAAATGTTTCTTAAGTTCACTGCAGTGATAACATTTTTTTCAACCCACTTGTTACCTAAATAATTTTTTAATGTTGCCCCTATAAACACGAAAATTATATAATCTTAAATACTTTTTTTAAATGAACTAATGTTTCATCACAGAGATTAACAGTATTAACACCCTTGGAAACAAAATACGTTATTACTATTTTAAATATTATTTTGATTTTTTAATCGGAATACACGTAGGTACCTATTAATAACGTCACTAAAACTTTAACGTGAAATTTTATTGAAAGGCATTTTATCATTTATTTTTTTAGAATACGATTTTTGATTTCAATTCAAAGCCGTAAATATGGTACATAATCATTTGATATTCACCTTAAAATGAATATATAATTCTTACCGAGAGGTAAAGAATCAAAGTAGGTTTTAATTTTTCAAGAATGACGTACGTTTTATAAAATAATAATAGTTACAATTAAATTGTTAACTAATTCCTTTAGGTATAATCTTTGGTTACAAATCTCGGGGTACGCAAGTGAATTATTTTAGAATATTTTGAGATGTTTCACAATTTATTAATTTAAAATAATACATAGAACCTACATATCAATGTTTGCTGCACGTTCCAAATTGATACTTACTTATTCTGAATGGTCATCAGTGATCACCTTTCAGAATCAACATGTTGCTTGAAATGACTTTCGCCGTATTTAGTGACCGATATTAAGAGACAGGTCCTATCTCCCATCTTTTCCCGCTCAACTACCTTCAGCCTCATAACATACCCCAATTAATTGGGGATTCATTAGTCTCATTAGCTCTAGAATAAGAATTAGAATCTACAATTTAATGAACATTAGTTATAGAATGTACGAATATTAATAAACATGTTAACTTTTCATATTTGGGTCGAAAATAGAACAGTCGACACGAGTAGTTAATCGTTTTATGTTAGGTATTTTATACCTACCTTGTATTGAATATTTTCATTAAACTTCTAACACAGAAACACACTAGCAATCATTCTCCAACACCAACCCCCCCAATGTAAATAGCTAATTTGTAGCTTCACCATTGGCGTTCCCTGAATTTCATTAAGAATTCATAAGTATTCCCATTTTTTAAATGAATTTATTTTTTAAAAATAAGAATTAAAAACATGTATTATATTACACGTTTTGTTCCCCTTTTAAAGATGTGATACATCTCCTTTATTTTATTCGCTCTACTGTCGGAGATTAGGTTAGTTTAAGTTTGGTGTTCTAATTTAGGTTAGTTTTTAACTTCTCCTATCGGAATAGCAATCATCAGGGAAATTAGCTATCATCTTCTCCTTCCAGGTTTAAAGCCCAGAATAATTGGTATGTGACTCATTTCTAAAGGCTTTCCTAAATATAATTAATTCCTATTTTTAATATTTTCTGGGTTCTCCAGAAAATATTAAAAATATAGGAATTAATATTACAATGTAAGGTATATATGTTAATCATGACCGGTCAGTGGTTGAGTGGTGGTAGCCCCTTGGGTCCCACCCGAGCGTCGCGTGTTCGATTCCTCGACTGGCTAAGTCCTCCATCACAACACAAGCAACATTTTCGGCTTTCTGTGGTGGTAGTAGGAGATTTTCAAACATTGTTGGGTTATTCGTAACCCGGGATTGTTTGTCTTTCTTTTTAAAAAAATGTGGTTTCAGCATCCTTCAACAGATATAATAATAATATTAATAATAATAATAATAGAATCAATGACTTTGTTAGGAATACAAAGTTTTGCTATATCCCAACAGAAGGCAGTTAAGCATCGTATCAGAAGAGTAGGTACCATCTATCGCAGTTCGTGTCTTAGGTACGTACGGCTACGATGATTGCCGAAGGTATCGAAAAGTTGGGCAGGTACGTTCAGTCCGCCAGCGCGGAGCGGCAGAACTACTTATATCCTAGTCTAGTAAGGACGTCCAGTCCAGATAAATATACATTGTAATATTTATGATAACTTAATAAAACAACTAGTAATCACACGCACCTCAAACTTATTTGGAAGTTAACAGACAAAACCCAATGATAAAGGGTTTTCGGTTGGAAATCGGAAAACACAATCACCTCTCGCCACTGAGCTATAGGCATACCTACGCAATTCCGGAAAACTAAATTCGTGTTGCCCCAATTCCCACATGCCTCGGCGTTCTCATTCTAATTCAAAAGGTAAAGAGAACTTAAATTAATTTGTTATATAGAGATGAGCTTCCCTCGCCTCTCACATACATCACCCGGCATCCCTCCGCATCCCTTACACAGGGCTCCACAACCTTTCCGATTGCTGAAGAGTTATGGAAACGATTTTTTTAACGGAAAATACCTAATCCAATTCGAAGACTCTTAAATACAATATGTTATATATTAAAATTAAAATTACGGGCAAACAAAATAAATTACAGCAAAAATATGCACAGTAAATATAACTGTGATTTTTAATCACCTAAATCAAAGGTCTAATCCAGGAATTTTGAAACAGTTTGAACCTCTATCGATCTGTTCAAATAAATTTAATAATGTTCTGGTCCACTAACAGTATACAAATTACACAAATTGCGTAGAAGCATGACGTTCAATATTTTTTTTTGCAATCTCGATAAAATGCTGCAATTAAATGGAATAATTGAAGTTCCAAAATTATTAAACAAGAAGTTAATACTAATAAATCTAATCCAAATCTAAATCTTAACAAAAATATAAAAAAAAACAAGTCACAGACAAATAAAATGGTAAAGGTCGCAACTGGGACACGAACCCAAGACATCTCGTCTTACCGGGAGGAGCACCTTAATCAATTTGGCCAATGAGATTTCTTATTTTAAAATCACTTTTGTCATCCTAATACTTCAAACCAAAAATAACGTAACCATATTATCGTCGACAATTTTTTTATATAATAAAAATCAAAGTTTTCTCGGTCTGCCATATTAAACTCGAGGAGAGATCTATAAAAAGATCCGATACGTCAGTACATCAACAGATGAGCTCTGAATCTGAGCACTCACTTTTTTAGTCTTTCTAAAATACGATCATTAATACAGTTTTAAGTTTTTCCCAATTTGAGGCGAATTCCCTTCGCTTCAATTTGCGGGATAGGTTTCTGTGTAGCGTCAATTTCAATCATTTTTAGAACCGTAAGTACTTCATCTTCCTAAGGAATCTCTTGAACTTTTACAGACATCTGCTCTTGCTGTTAAACATGTGAGGTTTACTCTCTTGATTGTCTTTCCTCTTCCTCTTTCATAAACCAATTTTTTGTAACATAAGTAACTATCAAGCAATGGATAGGAATGAGTACTGGAAATTAGCGACTTTTACCAAATGTGATTTAAAATAAACATTACATCGATGACAATAACCTTCAAAAAGTTATTATGAAAGAGAGTTATTATAAAAAAATGAAGTAACAATGGTCGGCCTCAGTATTTAAAACGTAGTTTCTCGCGCACATAATATTTCTATGTTCGATCGATTTCCGCAAACGGTTTTCGCTTTTTTTCACATTTAAATATCTGATACCGGCACTCGATCAAGCCACGTTTCCCTATAATCATCCTGAGTTCTTCTTACATTCACTTGCACGTCAAACATTCTTATGGAATTTCCCATTCATAAAACATTAATTGCACTTTATGGGTAGTTGTAGATTGGAAAATCTCGTGGTGCGCAAGTTCAAGCAGGGTTTCCCTTCCCTCTGCCAGTTTGCAGGCTGTACCTGGTGCCCGGCCCACATTAATGATTCACTCTCCAGCCTATGTAGTTCCTCCACTAAATTTATATAAGCGCCATCTTCAGGTAGTGGCCCGAAGGTGTGACACTTTCTTTTACTTTATGTATTTTCCCAGACATTATCCGGGATAGATTATGATCTCTACATATTTTGGCGGCCGTTCGTTTTCCCTGAATTTCTATCCCGTGGTCGCCGTAGCAGGGGCAGCGTTAAAAGCTTACGTAGTTTTTATTTTAATAAAAATAAAACTTGTTTTTTAAAAATCCAGTTTGTGCTTTACAAAATGGATGGTAGGTAGATACGAGTATGTCTGCTTTCTAATATTTTTGCGACTTCTTTTCCGCGCGTTTCAAATAAAGGTCTTCTAGACCCCATGCCTACCCTAGTTTTTTTTTTAAATTACTCCACCCAGGAGGAAATAGTTTCCCTCAGGCCCTGCTTCATCTTTGGGAATACTGTGTGGAGGGTCTTTTAAAGGAAATGAAAGAGAGCATAATATTCTGTGAAGGAATAAGATATGAGGTATGGGTAGGAATCTGGGAGTCAGTGGATTCAGGAGTGACGGAGTATGAATCCATCCCTCCCACTGCGGTGCAAGGCGATTCAAGGGAGACCATTTGGCCTCCTGCCTCCCTTGTTGAGAGAATCCTACAGGAGGCCAAATGGTCTCCCTCAACCAGCCCCCCCCCCAATCCGGCTCGCCACGCAGTAAGTTGGGAGATGCATCCGCCGCCGAGACCTATACAAACCTTACCCATGAAACCGGATACCCCTGTTTACCAAACGTAGCGAACCACTTAATCCACAAACGTGGAATGTCCTACAGTAGAGGTGTTTGTTATCCAATAAATGGGTACGGGCGGTGGTACCCATACCCACCTCCGAAATTGGTCTAAAACACTATTGAGAAGTTTTGACTAATGATAAATTTAGTATCTCTTATATTATAAATGTATCCACCGTCTTTTGTTAAGGACAAAGTGTAGCATCAAAAGTACCTACTTAATTGAAATATCAATGTATCTCTAAAAAAATGAATAATATAAACAATTATTTTTGTTAAAGTGGTTCTTAAAATTTTTTCAAAAATATGTTAAAATTTCGGCGACGTAGGATAATATAAGTAATTGAATCAATCATAATCGTGAATTGAATTCTTAAATAGTTGATGACGTCGTGGCAAATGGTACCAACTTACAAAATAACTTTAAAAAAAATACATATTGTCACACTTTTTAAACAAGTCCTTTTTCAATTTTTATTCAATTAATTTTATATTTTAGTAATAAACAAAATATACTCACATACGAAAAATGGTACCTAAGAAACAATGTGGCAGCTTTTACGCTACAAGTTTATTATCACCTACGTCCATGGTTTAGCGTCACATCTTTTATTGCTTTATAATGCACTCGTTTCCATTAGCTCACCTGAACACAAACCATTTGCTTTTTTACTTTAATTTTTACAACGCCCTTTGGCGAAGGGCCACAGCTAGAAGTTTAAAGGGATTTATTGCCAAGGAAAAACGTCAAGACATCTGTTCTTAGTATCTTTCCCAGCTACCTAACTAAACCTAATTGTTTTTTCAGCGATATTTTTAATTCCTTTTAATATCCGGCTAGGATTGGAAAAATAGGTAGGCACAATAGCCCCAAAAGAAAATTATCTGACGGGCTCCAGTATCTGTCTAAAAAATATTAATCTGTAACACAATGTTAGTAAATATTATTAAAATATATATTTCATCATCATCGTCATCATCATTTTCTTTGGCCTCCTTCCATGGCAGTCCCATCATCTCCTCACACAGTTTCTGGAGTTGCCTCGCCCAACTGTGTCTGCGGCGGCCTACTGAACGTCTACCCTCTGGAATCGCACTCAGTAATTTCTTCGGAATTCGGTCATCAGACATTCTTAGTACATGCCCAAGCCACCTTAGTTACGATTTTTCTATGAAGTGTAGCAGCAGTGGTTCGATGTTTAGATCGTCTCGGATCATCGAGTTTCTTATATGATCCCATTTCGTAACCCCTGCCACTCCTCTCAAGTACCTCATTTCAGCAGCTTGGACTGTAGAGCGTGTTCTTTTGTTTAGGATCCATACCTTATAATTTTTTTTTTTTAAATAAAATCATTTTATTAGACAAAACAAAAAAATCCATTAACGCAAAGCCTGTTCATGGGTATTAAGATAATTATTAATACTATAATAATTATCGTGATATAACTATTGATGGAACGGTTATGCCAAACCGGTTAGCATGTTTTAGGATGTAACATGTAACAAACCTAAACTAACTTACAGGGTTTCGGTATGATTTGAGATTTTTACGGCTAATAGTAGGTAGGTATCATCGTTATTCATTTTTGGATTATTGTGCTTCTAATAATAATCACGATTATCAGTGTTGCTTAGCAACGCAAGCCTTGACGTTTGCTTGTATTTTAGCTCTCTGATTTTTTTATTGTATCAGATAGAAAAGAATTAGCTTTGATCCCAAAACATATAAATATTTGAAAATAAGTATATTAGATAACGTAATAAATAAACTGCCAGTGGACCGTAGGATATTTAGGTAAATAAATACAATATAAATTTTTCCTTTTGTGAGGACTTCAGTAACCAAGGTAAACAACTATATTTTGAGATTACGTTGAAATATATTTTGTAGGTAAATTTAATTATATATTTTATTTTGATAACATTATTCTACAATATAATATATATTATAGATTTGTAGTATTGAAGGGTAGTTTACATTAAAATATTTAATTTGGAGATATTGAAAACTATTTGTTGACACTAGGTAACGACGACAGTTGCTTGGTTACTGGAATGTAGGAATTAATAATAATTAATAAATCATTTCCAAGTTGTTTTGAAAGGTGACACAATGTCATTTTCAACCAACGGAAATGAAAATGGGTTTATTATGTCATCTATACAGATGAACATTGATAATCTGAGACCCCAAAAAACAAAAGCAGGTATTCCTAGGCAGCATATGAAATGGACGAACGATGTCAATATGTTCATCGTTCGTTCATATTTTTATGTAACTAAACTAGAAACAGATATGTTATTGTATAGGAAAAAATTACATTTACTTTTCTCACAAAATTATCCGGTTGCCCAAGTAAACGAACAAAGATTAGCTGACCAAAAAAGGTCAATTTTCAAAAATAATTTAATTCCTGTAGTAACATTAAATGAGATAAGAAAAGAAGTAGCAGATAGATTGCAATTGGAGAATAATTTAGATCAAATTAATACGAGTAGTAATGTTATATTAGATGCATTGAATGAAGATAGTTTAGCTAATATTCTAGTAGAAGAATCCAATGATATTAGAGTAGATTCAAATAACTTAGACATTATTCATAATATTAGGGAAATCAATATTGCAAATTTAAACTTACTAGATGATAATGTAATAGAATTAGCTAACTTGCTTCAAAATAATATAAATAGATATATAGATATAGAGCCCACAGTTAGACCAAAATTACCAAAATTGCATACGTCAAAGAAATTATCTAAATTAATTTCTGAATTAAATAATTTAATTTTACCAAAAATAATATTTGACGATATTAGTTTTTTAGATCTTCATACAATAGTGTACGCTAGTGCTATCACTATATGTAATAAGTTAGGAGTTAAATTAATATCCTCTGATGATAGATCATATAGTTATAGTAAACCAGAATGGCAGATTAGATTAGAAAATGATGTAGTATTTTTAAGAAGTAGTATAGCTAGAGTAATTGAATATAAAAATGGAAATAGAAGTAGGAATATTTTGAGATATGTAGATGAAATTGGGAGAAAATTTGGTTATAGCATTGGTAGTAATACTAATGAAAATATAATCAATGATTTATTAGATTTATTAAAACAAAAATTAGGTGTAAAAGCTAGTAGATTAAAAAGATATAATTATACGTATAATAAAAGAAATAATAATAGATTATTTCAGAAAAATGAGAAAATATTTTATTCCAAACTTGACGATAAACAGAATATTATTTCGAATAATAATATTCCGTTGCCATCTGAATCAGATATGCGCGATTTTTGGACAAACATTTGGAGTAAAGATATAAAACATAATGAGGCAGGTAACTGGATAGAAAATGAAGAACTCAATTGTTCAGACATTGAACAAATGAGTTTTTCTGATATATCGGTTGAATTGTTAGCCAAAATTATAAAAAATACTCATAATTGGAAAGCCACGGGTTGCGATTGGATACATAATTTTTGGTACAAACGTCTAACTACTTTACATCCTCTTTTTGCAAAAAATCTTTCAAAACTTGTCAGAGAACCTCAAAATTTTCCTAATTTTCTAACTAAGGGCATTACTTATATGTTGCCTAAAAGCGAACATATTAATAATCCCTCTCAATATAGACCCATTACATGTCTACCGACAATATACAAAATTTTAACCTCTTGCTTGACAGATTTAATATATACTCATTTGGATGAAAAAAATATTTTATCTGAACAACAAAAAGGTTGTCGCAGAAAACATATGGGATGTAAAGAACATTGGAGGACCCACCACTTACCCGCCCTGGTATAGGTAACAGATGGTTACCCCTTCAAGGCTCTTGCAAGGACTCTAATTTTTTTGGTAAAAACGACTCTATATTTGAAAATGAAACTAGACCTCCAATGTCCCTGCATACGTTGTTAGCAAGCAGTATGCAAGTGCTTAGCGGGAAATACAGATACAATATGTGTTAGTATGACAAAGTATAGACAAGACAATGGGACAGGTTGGTGAAAGTCCACGCGGTGGCAAGCGCTGGGTGATTGTATCCAGCGTATCCTACAAGCACCTGTTTGGGAGGAAGACACAGTAGATAAGTAATAAGGGCATGGCAAATGGTAATGTAAAGAACAGTTAGTTTGTAACAGACGTATCAAGCCTTTACAAGACTGTAAAATAAGGGGCACCGGTCTTGTGCACGCCTTCCACTAGCTCACGCTGATGATGGTGATATTTGTTGGCTGGCCTCCCTACATCCAGTGGTATAGGTCCTGTATGCGCCTAGTTTCTGCCTGAGCGGTGCCTTGGCAGTGCCCCGAGTCAGGGCCGACTGCAGCGGTAGGCACCGGGTTCCCGTTCAGGCAGAACTTCGGCAGGAGGCAGCAGCTGGCAGCGGGTCGCAGACTTCCAGAGGTAGGTAGAAAGGACCACTTGTAGAGTAAATAACAAGACTTGTTGACTGTTGAAGAATAACTAACTTTATTTAGAAAATACGCGCCCTTTTATACCCTAATCTGGGCAAAAAGGTGATCACATGGTACATTTATGGGGTGGGGGGTTGGACCTCGCCCGTAAGTATAAATACGCCGACTTTCTTGTCGCACTTCATTTTGCTTGTGTCGCTCAAGAAAGTGGTCGATTAAAATCATTATTTAATAATAATTCTATAGGTTATAACATAGTTTTTATAAAGTATTTCTTAATTCTAACATGTATGTACGGGTATTCTTTACCCGTAGATTTTTAGTTTAATGAATTTAGGAACAATTTTGGAAATGTTTACCATTTGTTGGTAGGTATTTGAGTTTAATTTAAGTTTGCAAAGTGATGTGAAGAAGTTAGTATTTTCCCCAGGTTCCTCGTAAGACTGGCTACCGAAACCGGTTTGTCTCGTCGTCTTACGAGGTTCCTGGATTTTTAAAATGGAAAAATACTGTTTTTTGATCGGAAATTTTCTAAGTACAAAATTTGTGCGCAAAGGCATATAGCGTTGGCAGTTTAAGAGTCACAAGGTTGATTTATGGCTCTATGGATGCCCCGTAGGACTCTGCACTGAAACGTCTTAGTTTCAGCGTCCTACGGGGTGTTTAAACGAAGTTATATTAAAATATGGTGTATTTTTGACCAATATGACGGCCCTTAATAGGGACGCCCAAATTGGTTTTTTTTTGGCTTTGTAGCCGGAAAAATAGCCCTGAAGGCGATGAAATAATAAGTTTAGGATGTCTCCTGGTGGCAACTTGGTAACCAAGTTTTTACTTGTGTCACCAGGGCATCTGTGTATTAAGAAAAAGACATTTAAAATTGAAAAAATGTGTTTTGACAAAGATCGTTGCTGGCGGCACGGTATTATTGAACTTAGTGGCCAGGACGAAAAAAGGCCCTAAAAAGGGCCATAATTAAAAATAGAGAGCAGCCCGCTTGGCGGAGCTGCCGCCTCCTGCAGTGCCATAACAGCAGAGCGGCAAGGGAGGGAAGGCAAATGGCCCTTCTTAGGGCTTCAGCCTAAGGCTGGAAATTAAGGCCCTCAAAGGGGTCTTAATTAAAAATAAAAGGAGGCTAGTCAGCCTGGTTGCCTTTGGAGGCGTAAATAAGCATAAATAAGGTAATATAGGAGGCTAGAATGTCTCCCGGTGCAAACTTGGCACACAAGCTTTATTGGTTGCACCGGGGCATTGTACATAGCTAGACATTTTATAATTTAACAATGAGGGAGAGCAACACGTCCGTTACACTCCCCCCGTGCTGCTTGTCTGCACTAGTCATCAGGACGTGTCGAACGATGAGTAGGCGAAGCTGCATAGGCGGGAACGACAGGATCCCAGCGGGCTTCACGGCAGGTCGGGTGTAGACTGCGGGGCTCGTCTGGATTCGGGCGGTCCTCTCTCGGCCATCTGCGGCGGGGGTGTCGTCCAGGACTCGGCCGTGTGGTCGGCTGATGTGGAGCATCACGGGGTCCATGACAGCCAGCAAATTTTTCCTTTTGCTGGGGTTGATTGGCTCCCCCCGTGTGAAGAGCGCCACTTCTTTGATGGTGGCATTGCTGGGGCAGGGCGGGCTCGTCTTCGCTGCGCCGATAACAGGTATCACGAATGTGGTAGTGATACTGCTGGGGCAGGGCGGGCTCGTCTTCGCTGCGGCAATGATGAGCACTACTGACGTGGTAGTGATACTGCTGGGGCAGGACGGGCTCGTCTTCGCTGCGCCGATAACAAGCATCACGAACGTGGTAGTGATACTGCTGGGGCAGGGCGGGCTCGTCTTCGCTGCGCCGATGAGGAAAACCACTGTTATGACAGCGGAATGTGGTTGGTCATCCATCTGGGCCAGTGCTTGGTATCTCTGTTCGCGCAGAGGTACGGATCCAGCAGGTGCTCTCTGCTGATCGGCTGACTGTGCAGAGCTGGCTGTCCGGTGGAGCCCGGGTGAGGGCGGCCCGGGGCCAGAAGGTCCAGGTGGCAACAAATCCCACTGCTCTGGCAGCGGTGCGGATCCGGCAGATGCTCTCTGCTGGTCGGCTAGCTGCCTCTGATAGAGCAGGGGTAGGGGCGATCCGGGGCCAGAAGGTCCAGACGGCAGTGAGTACAACTGCTCCGGCAGTGGTGCGGATCCGGCAGGGTCCGGGGTCACGAAGCTGGCCCTTCTTGGGGCCGCAAAACTGGCCCTTCTTGGGGCCGCAAAACTGGCCCTTCTTGGGTTGTAGGAAGGGGGCGGCGGCGGAGGGTCTTCAGGCCCTAGCTGCGCCAGTGATGCATATGTTCCAACGGGCTTCTCCGGTGCGGCTTCACGTTGCCTTTTGTCGAGCAGAGGTACGGGCGGCACGGGGCCGGATGGTCCAGGCTGCATCCAAATTTCCTGGAGTCGCCAAGGTTCTCCTTGGTCCGGAACTGAGCGTTCGGTTGGCTCAAGGACTGCACCAGCTTGGGCAGGCTCTGCTGCTGCTGGTGGTGCATACCTCTGGTCCACCAGAGGTACAGGTTCGGCAGGCTCTTCACGTACGGCTTCTCGGTACCTCTGTTCGAGCGGAGGTACGGGCGGTACGGGGCCGGCAGGACCAGGTTGGGCAGGAGCTGCTGCTGCTGCTGGTAGTCGGTACTGCTGTTTGTGCAGCGGTACTGGCTGTGATGGCCCAGGTGGTGTCCACTGGGCGTGTGATGATGGTCCCTCAACGTTGTAGTAAGGGGGCGGCGGCAGGGGGCCTCCAGGCCCTGGCTGCGCCGGCAAGGCGTACCTCTGGTCCACCAGGGGTACAGGTCCAACGGGCGTCTCTCGTACGGCGGTACGCGGCCTCTGGTCCACCAGAGGTGCGGGCGGTACGGGGCCGGAAGGTCCATGCTGCATCCATCCTTGACCCTCATTGTGATGAGGGGGCGGCGGCGGAGGGCTCTCAGGCCCTGGCTGCGCCGGTGAGGCGTACCTCTGGTCCACCAGAGGCACAGGTCCGACAGGCATCTCTCGTACGGCGGTACGCGGCCTCTGGTCCACCAGAGGTGCGGGCGGTACGGGGCCGGAAGGTCCAGGCGGCATCCATCGGGGACTGCTGCCATAGTAGTTGAGGGGCTGCGGCAGGGGGGCTCCAGGCCCTGGCTGCGTCAGCGAGGCGTACCTCTGGTCTACCAGAGGCACCGGTCCAACGGGCATCTCACGTACGGCGGTACGCGGCCTCTGGTCCACCAGAGGTGCGGGCGGTACGGGGCCGGAAGGTCCAGGCGGCATCCGTCGGGGACTGCTGCCATAGTTGAGGGGCGGCGGCGGAGGGCCTTCAGGTCCTAGCTGCGCCGGCGAGGCGTACCTCTGGTTCACCAGAGGCACAGGTCCGACAGGCATCTCTCGTACGGCGGTACGCGGCCTCTGGTCCACCAGAGGTGCGGGCGGTACGGGGCCGGAAGGTCCAGGTGGCATCCATCTCGGACTGCCATTGTAATGAGGGGGCGGCGGCGGAGGGTCTTCAGGCCCTAGCTGCGCCAGCGAGGCGTACCTCTGGTCCACCAGAGGCACAGGTCCGACAGGCATCTCTCGTACGGCGGTACGCGGCCTCTGGTCCACCAGAGGTGCGGGCGGTACGGGGCCGGAAGGTCCAGGTTGTATCCATGTTGGATCCCCTTTGTAGTGAGGGGGCGGCGGCGGAGGGTCTTCAGGCCCTAGCTGCGCCGGTGAGGCGTACCTCTGGTCCACCAGAGGTACAGGTCCGACAGGCGTCTCACGTACGGCTTCACGTTGCCTCTGGTCGAGCAGAGGTACGGGCGGTACCGGGCCGGAAGGACCAGGTGGCATCCATGTTGGACTGCCTTGGCTGCTTGGCTGCGGGGCTCGGCTATCTCGTGCCGTCCATGTTTGTTCCCCAAAGTAGTGAGGGGGCGGCGGCGGAGGGTCTTCAGGCCCTAGCTGCGCCAGTGAGGCGTACCTCTGGTTCACCAGAGGCACAGGTCCAACGGGCGTCTCACGTACGGCTTCACGTTGCCTCTGGTCGAGCAGAGGTACGGGCGGTACCGGGCCGGAAGGTCCAGGTGGCATCCATTTTGTTTGATCATGGCTGCTTGGCTGCGGGGCTCGGCTATCGCGTGCCGGCCCTGAAGCATGGTGAGGCTGCATCCGTGTTGAGTCATGGCTGCTTGGCTGCGGGGCTTGGCTATCACGTGCCAACCCTGAAGCATGACGAGGCTGCATCCATGGTGGTTGTCCATGGCTGCTTGGCTGCGGGGCTTGGCTATCACGTGCCAACCCTGAAGCGTCTTGTTGTGGCAACCCTGTAGCAGCATGCGGTAGAGCGGGCCCTGTCGCACTTTTTTGTGCCGGCCCTTTTGCTCCACGCGGTGTCAGTCCTGCAGGATGAGGTAGAGCGGGCCCCGTCGCACTTTTTTGTGCCGGCCCTTTTGCTCCACGTGGCATCAGTCCTGTAGGATGAGGTAGAGCGGGCCCCGTCGCACTTTTTTGTGCCGGCCCTCTTGCTCCATGCTGTTGTGGTTGCAGGGTTTCCGTCAGCATGTCAATAAGTTGCTGCTGACGGCGCAGCTCTCGTCGTAGTTGTCGCACCATGTCCTCAATAGCTGTAGAGGGCGGTGCTTGCTGGTTGTGGCTCTCTTTTGTTGAGCGCGCCATCTCAATTGTAGAGCTAGGCGTGTCACGAGCGTGGGTATGCATGGCATCAGGCGTGATGTGGCATTAGGCGTGATGTGGCATCAGGCGTGGCATCGGCCCTGACATGGGCCATGGCATCAGGCGTGGCATCAGGCGTGGCATCAGCCCTGACATGGGGCGTGGCGTCAGTCCTGGCATGAGGCGTGGCATCGGGCGTGGCGTCAGGCGTAGCGTCTGGCGTAGCGTCAGGCGTAGCGTCAGGCGTGACGTAGCATCAGGCGTGGCGTGTCCGGCTCGAAGGACCACTTGTAACAGAGAGTGAAGGGGTCTTAATTAAAAATAAAAGGAGGCTAGTCAGCCTGGTTGCCTTTGGAGGCGTAAATAAGCATAAATAAGGTAATATAGGAGGCTAGAATGTCTCCCGGTGCAAACTTGGCACACAAGCTTTATTGGTTGCACCGGGGCATTGTACATAGCTAGACATTTTATAATTTAACAATGAGGGAGAGCAACACGTCCGTTACATAGTTATTGATTCTGTAATTTTAAAACAAATTCAAAATCAAAAGCATAATTTACATACTTGTTATATAGATTATCAAAAAGCTTTTGATAGTGTCCCGCACTCGTGGCTAATCAAAATATTAAAAATATATAAAGTTAACCCAATTATAATTAGCTTTTTGAAAAATATTATGTCCTTTTGGAATACTGAATCCCCTTTCTAAAATGTTAATTAAAAGCAAGTTTGGAATAAAAATTAAGGGTAATACAAGAGAGAGTAGTATAGTTTCACATCTATTATATATGGATGATATAAAATTATTTTCAAATTCTGAATCAAATTTAGAGAAAATGATTAAGGTAGTTAAAATTTTTTCAGATGATATTAAAATGACTTTTGGTTTAGATAAATGTAAAACTATCCATATAGAGAAAGGCAAAATTGTAGATGGAGACGAGGGTATATTTAGAAATTTCAAAATTCAAAGTATGAAAGGGGATGAGGTTTATAAATATTTAGGATACCCGCAATCGAATAGATTAGATCACACTAGTATTAAAAATGATATTAGGATTAAATTTCAAACTAGGATCAGAAAAATTTTAAAATGCAATCTATCTGCTAAAAATTTAGTAAAAGCAATAAATACTTGGGCAATACCTCTACTAACGTACTCATTTGGCATAATTAAATGGTCCAATACAGATTTAGATAGTTTAGAACGATTAATTAGAACTACGTTAACAAAATACATGCGTCCAAATAACAAAATACATGCGTCCAAATTACATGCGTCCAAATAACTTTCTAAAAAATTCAAATCGTACCAGCCAAAGACGTGGCACATGTGAGTATGCAGTACCCCACTGCAAAACTAGGTTGTCCCAAAGGCATATTAGTTTTATAGCTCCAAAAATGTATAATTTACTATGTACAACCTTTAAAGAGAACATATGTCAAAATCTTCAATCTTATAAAAAATATACCAAAATGTGGCTAAAAAACACTGAAACAGATATTTTTTTCTTATAAGTTTAAATAAAGCCATTAAATATATCTATCATTGGACAGCTTTTAGAGAAGATTTATAATATTGTTTGCTAGTTTATTTTGTTTTTTTTTTTTTTATGTTTTTAAATTGCACTTGTAACATCTATTCTTACAAAACTTACAAATACAATAATAACAGTGCAGGCTGTTATTATGCTGTAGTTTTTAAATGCATTTATTCAGTTACTTTTTTTTTAAATCCCTTATTTATGTATACTTAAAATATTCACTATAACCATAGAAATAAAAGTAAAAAATCAATATTATACCCACGCACAGGCATTGCCTTTGTGGGATTTTTTTGTTCATACATTAATTATATTAAGTTTTTTTATATACTTTTCATTATTTCATGTATGTATTATATGTATTGTATCAAAAAAATTTCAATAAAAAAAAAAAAAAAAAAAAAAAAAAAAATTTAATTGCCATCATCCAAATTCAGCTATAGAACGAATTAATTTACCTAGAAATTTAGGAGGTAGAGGTGTAGTCAAAATAACATCTTTGAAACACAATCAGGTAGAAATGCTTAGAAATTTTTTCCATAGGAAAGCTAATAGCTCAGAAATGCACAAAATAATTTGCAAGGCAGATAGAAATATTACACCTTTAAATTTATATGACGAGAATGCCAACATTCTTATAAATACTAACCAGGAATTATTAGATTCCTGGTCAAATAAAATTATTCACGCAAAACACTTCAATTATCTCAACCAAACGTATGTTGACAAACTTTCGTCAAACAAATGGTTGAGTATTGGAGAGTTGAGCGCAGAAATAGAAGGATTTATGCTTGCAATTCAAGATAGAGTCATTAATACTAAAAATGATAGAAAGCATATAATCAAAGATATAAATCAAATTGATGATTTATGTAGAAAATGTTTGGCTTTTCCCGAAACTATAGAACATATTATATCGGGATATTCTATATTAGCGCCTTCCGAGTATACATTTAGGCACAATCAGGTTTTAAAAATAATTCATCAAAGTTTGGTAATTAAACATAACTTGATTGATTGCCGTAATGTAGTACCTTATTATGAATATGAACCAAATTCATTTATAGAAAATGAATTTTATAAAATATATTATGATAAAACTATACTAACAGACAGAACAATTAGTCATAATATAGTTTTACATGACAAAATTAAAAAAATAACTTATATCATTGATGTAGCTATTCCAAATTCCTGTAATATTCAAAAAACTGTTTCTGAAAAAATTAGAAAATACACAGATTTAGGAAATGAGATTAAAAGAATTTGGCATTCTCGGACTATAAAAATATTACCATTTGTTATTTCGGCCACTGGCATAATACCTAGGAATCTGATTCAAAATTTAAGCATATTAGATTTGTCAAAGAATTTGTATATAAAAATGCAAAAAGCAGTAATTTTAAATACATGTAGGATTACAAAAGATTTTTTAAATATTTATATTGAGGGAACAGTAGGATTTATAGGTTCAATTAGAAATGCCACAGAGCCGAACCCTCTGATATGAAAATATCTGGAGTCGGTGAATTATATTCCCATTTGGTCTCTAGTAGGTTGACATGTTGTTCTTGTATTGTTTTGTATTTATAATACTTATATAGTGCAATTGCATAACGTGGATTCACTAGATGATCATTTGGGGAAGTGTATGAAAGGGTTTAGTTTTTCCTTCTTTTTTTTTTTTTTTTTTTTTTTTTTTTTTGGGGGAAAATTTAAGCCGGACATTTAAATCTGGTGCGTAAAAAGGATACTGGGTTTTGTTTAATGATGTTCAAAATCGAAATGACCACTTTTTAAAATGAAAAAAAAAGTGTTTAATTGAAAAAAAGGAATGCAACATTTTTCTTGCATTATGATTTTTCATTAATTTTATTTGCCACCGTCCACGCTAGCTTTTAAGAGAGCAATAGAAGTGCAGTATACAATATGAAATCAATTATGAATTTCCTCCTTTTGACTTTACTTCAAATAAGATAAAAAATGAAATTTATAAGAAAATTTCATAAAAGAACAAATCGTTCATGACAAGTTAGAAAAACATTTATTTTATGTAGCTTATTCTACTGATTATTATAGATGTATTAAGACAAGATAGCAGATTATTTATTTAAATTAAATAATTTTATTTATTTTAAATGTATCTTAACATAATCAACAATAACTTCCGAACAGGCCCTCCATTGATATGCTTGGTGTAACCCAAGTGACCAGCTCAGGTATAGGGGCTCCATCGAAGCCAGAGTAAAGTTAGCCTCCCAAAAACTGGGCGCACTGTACACAGGGCCCGCAGATACTTTAATAGTACACAACTGCTAACCCTGTACAAATCACAAGTGCGCCCCACGGTTGAATTTGGCAGCCACCTCTGATCTGGAGCTCCAAAATACCTGAAAAATACCCTCGACTCTGTGCAGAAACGGGCGGTCCGCTTAATAGATTCTCCCATCTTAACAGACGGATTGCAATCTTTAGAGTACAGGTGTCGGATGGGAATGTTATCCTTGTTCTACCGGTATTACAATGGAAGATGCTCCGAGAAACTAGCGTCATTGATCACTTCGGCACACGCCATACACGCATAGTCGGGAAACACGCCAAACGCGTGCCCAACATTAGTACACGGTTGACATTTGTCACATGAGAACGGGTTGTTTCTTCGACTCATTCTAGCTTCAACAGCTAGAATGTATTCAACAGCTCGGCTGTGGAATTATTTGCCGGCCTCTGTGTTTCCTCCTTCCTACAACATGGGTCTCTTCAAGACTAATGTTCATTCCTTCCTCTCCTCAAAAAGACCCTCCACACAGCTTCCCAGATGACTTGAGGAAAATTATTTTCCTCAGGGCCTCCTGTGTGGAGTTAATATAAAAAAAATAAACGCACATTACATTTACGTAAGTAATTAATTTTCATTAAAACAAAAACAACAAAAAATCACTTACGACAATAATAATTAAGAAAAACTGTTTCTTATTTTTTTGTGTACCTACATACCTATTGTCTGTCACATGTGTCTTTTATTTGTAACCATAATAAGACAGAATGTACCTAAATCATATTGAATTCGTAACAGAAAAATAAAAGCAACAACAAAAAAATTACTCAGAAAATATCAGGAAAATACTCTTTTACGAACATTTTTATATTTAAAATTATGAAAAAAACTCTAGTCAGGTTGTAAATAGGTGCCTACCTACCAAAGTTATCGAAAGTGCGATTCTATAACTTTTGTGGAATAGTTATGAAATAACGGACGTGATCCCTTGTCAGATTTGTGTGGTTTTTTACATATTTACTGTCAGATATTTTAGTTTAGACCGTTTTAAACATGAATTCCTGCAAGAATACATGTTTATTTATTCATTTAATGTACGTTGTACATATAAAAAACAAATAACAGCCATATAAAATCACACAAATCTGTCAGGAGATCACGGCCGTTACCTCATAACGATCCCACAAAAGATATAGAATCGGTCTTCTGATACCCATTTATTACGTTTGCTAATATTTTTTTGTTATCATTTAGTTAATCAATAATAAATTTAGGGGGGCTCCAAAAGTGTGAATTTGTTGAGTTCTTTTTTTTTACCAAATAAAAAATACGTGAATAGATAGGTGCGTTTGACAATAATCCAGGAAATGTTAACTGTGTCTATTGTTGCATTGAACGGCCATAAATAAAGGCAGGAAGAAACAAATAAAGAACAGGAATGTTGGACTCGAGGCCATCTTTCTTCGTCTTTTCATGACGTCGCACGCAATGATGGTTTTATAAAAAATACGTCTGTTCTACCTGCACAATAAAGTTAAACCATTAAGCATTAACTATTTGAAGTCGCGGGTTCAAATCCTATGTGCGTAAGTAAGTTGCGTTATTTCAAAACTTATTAATTTAAAATAATAAAAATAGAATCTTTGCAACACGTTCCAGAGTGGACGAGTGTCGCCCTGGTGTTAAACCGGAGGCGTCTACTAATATCTACAGGAATTCCAAAAACTGAAAAAATCGAACTAATATCTATGAGAACCAAAGTGTTGACGAATATCTACAGCTCAAACTATTGACTAATATCTATGA
Source organism: Limnephilus marmoratus (assembly GCA_917880885.1). NCBI lineage: Eukaryota > Metazoa > Arthropoda > Insecta > Trichoptera > Limnephilidae > Limnephilus > Limnephilus marmoratus. The sequence goes on from OU862923.1 coordinate 47,650,204, forward strand.
GAACCAAAGTGTTTACGAATAACTACAGCACTGGCAGAGGTTGGATTTGCAATTATGTATAGCATATTGGAATAACGTAATATTGCGTATACAGTTTAAAAAACTTAATTTATGTAAGTATGTATGTAAAAATCCTAATATCGGACTATTGGACACATTTAGCTGATTAGTCCAACCTACGCTCTGTAGATATTAGTTCAACCTACGCTCTGTAGATATTAGTCAACACTGGGACCGTCATAGATATTCGTCCGACCTTAGCTCTGTAGATATTAGTCAACACTCTGAAGTTCGTAGATATTAGTTCAACACATAAGCTGTAGATATTCGTCCGACATACAGGTTGTAGATATTAGTATCTGGAGTCGTTAAACCACCATTCAGAATTGAAACGTTGCTTAAAATGACTTTAGCTGTTTTTGGTGACCAGATCTGAATAGCCTGATACTTTCCCACCTTTCTCATTCCCATCTCCTTCCTCTCCCATTTTCGTCGGAGAATTTGTTTGTATTTCCGCTTTGCAATAAAATCCAAATAAATTAAATATTACTGAACGTATCCGAAAATTATAGGTAGGTACAATAGTTTACATTTATAAACATTCTTATTTATTTTATTTATAAAAATATATTATCATCTCGTAGAATTTAAAACCTTGGTATGAGGTTTTTATATAAGAAGTTGCCGAAAGATCATTCGGTTTTATTGAGATGGGCATTTCAATTCTTCTGTGGTTAACTTTTAGATCTGAATAAAAAGGGTGGATTTTTTTTTTATTATTTATAACATAGTTTAGAGTTTAGATCATATTTCTCACTACGGCAATAATGGTGGCACAACAATTTCTACGAGACCATACTGTATGAGCTGCTCCCAAACGCGAACAAATTGACTCAACGCGTAGTAGCTGTTTGTTCGCCAAACCGAACAAATTAGCTAAAGGGAGTGTGTAGATGGAGCCATACTAAATAATGCAAAATCATACAAAATCATTAGTTTTTGTTTTGAAAATAGGATTGCAAAAAATTATAGAAGTAGGTATTATAGAAGCTTCTATTAAATACTGCGTGTAGAACATATCTTGGGCCTAAAAATATCGGTCAGTTTTTTTATAAGTTTTTTAATAAGCCTATAAAAAAATAAAATATTAAGTCTGTAAAAAACACTTTTAAGTCCAAACTCTCCTATTTATAAACCCCTTTTCGGATATGGTTTTATTGTTTAATGTAGCAAATTCAGTTTCTTTTATAATAATCGCAAAAAAATTGATATTTACGCCCGAAGTTCACAAAATAAAATAAAATATGCATTTTCGCGTTGTTATTTTACAATACGGCCGGCAGTAGACGAATTTAGATTTTCAAAGTGAACTCTATGCCGTCCACCGAAGGGCTACATAACCTGTCACGCCCGTTTTTTTATCAGTTCGCCCCGGACGGAGCGGAAAACGGGCGGTAGGCTCCGCGTCGCTTTGTTCCGTGAAATCAATTTTAAAATTCTGTTTTATTACAATAAACAATTCGTAAAAAATGAGTTAATGTTTTTTACAGGCCTTTACGAAATCAACATGTACAAAAAATTCTCAAATACCTTTTCCAACCTTTCCAAAAGCTTTTTCTCAAGTATTTTTAAACTCCTCCCATAAAAGGGCGTAAATTCCGATTTCGATTTTTTCCTGGACCATTGGATCGCCTTAAGAGAATTACCTGACTTACTTTATTTAACCTGTGGTTCCTGAGCTTATTTGATGTAAAAAAATATAGCAAATAAAGTTAGTATTTTCGGTGCTTTTGTTAATAAGTACCATATTTTATAAAAAAAATATCACATGGTATTTATTTATTTTTTAAAGACAAATAATCCCGCGTTACGAATAACCTAAAAACATTTGAAAATCTCTTTCTTCCACCACAGTAGGCTGAATGTTGTTATGTTATGTTGTCTGTGTCGTGATCGAGGACTTAGCAAGCCGGGGAATTGAACACACGACGCCTGGGTGGGACTCAAACGCGATGCCAACTTTGCCACTTAACGAAAAATTATTAATCAAAAAGTCATCGCCAAAAAACTTTATCTTACTTACTGAAGCTCAGGCAAAAATATTTAATTATTTATAATGTATACACAATTAATGTATTAATTTAATTATTTATAATTATGCAGAAGTGTCCTTTACGTACATTTTTTTTTCAATAAAGAAAGAAGAAAGAAGTGTAAAATTATAAGATTACTTGTAAATAAACCAAAAGAAAAATAATACATATTAATACAAAGTTAACGAAAGCAGTGACGAAGAAACAAACGGAAAAAACCTGTGCACAGTGACCTTGTTAAAATATATACGTCTAAATTGTTTAATTAGTACAGCTTTATACTTCAGTAGAGGCATACAAAAAATATCAGAATCATTAGCATAAAAGGTTTTCAAAAATGTAAGTGTTTTTCTTTCGTACTTTAAAGAATTTAATCAGCCATTACAATAAAGATTCGAATTAGACCGTTCCCACTGCTAACTGAGGTTGCCACCAACCTCCAATAATAATAAAATTTTTGGACAATTTGTAGAGCACCGCTTTTGTGAAAGATCATCCCAAAGGCGGTCTAAGTTATCACCTACTTGCGGTATATATGTAGGTGTCTATTGACTAATATTCAAAACATTTGAAACCCTAAAGAAAGCGATTTGTTTCGCAATATTATCTTTCAGAAAACGTACGAATTAAAAATATTTCCCCATCATAAATCCAGTGGCGTACCATCCTGGTTCCGCAATCATCCTTGGACCCTCAATCATCGTTACTGCGCACACCTATGGCCCCGTGTGTGTGTATATGTAGTTCCCATATACATAGTATGATATGTGGGTATGTATGAAGTAGATGAAAGTATGTGTATATTTGGTGAATGTGTATGTGTGCACTGCTAGATTTATGCCACATTACTTTCCTATTCGTTTGCGACAGGGGAAAAAGGAAAATAAATTTCTATTCGGTAAGATTTAGAGACGTTTGGACCGAGCAATAATGTCCCGCCTTTATACCACGTGACGAATGGTGGAGGCTGCGGGACCATGGCTGAAGATGGAATAAAATAATATCTACCGTGAATTATACTATGGTAATGGGTAGACACGGACAGAATTTTACTCACGTAGAGTCTGTCAAATAAGAGTAGAAAATATAAAAAATGAACTACAAAATTTGTAGCCTGGCAACACCAATTTACCTGTCAAATATTCTTTTAAAGTGCAATGTCGCTGAAAATACAGAACTCTGTATACACATTTAAAATACATTTTTTGTTCTTAAAAAAATATTAAATCGAAGAAGCACTGTTGTTAAGTTACCCACTTAATGACATAAATTCGATTAAATTGTGTTTTACAAAGTGATTGGCTTTTATTTGATTTAACATTAATTTGAATTTAGCGGTGGGTAGAAAGGAAGAATGGTGAGTTTAGTTACACTACTTTTAGATCTGAATGAGTTAAATATATTCAGATCTAAAATTAGAGACGTGATCTAAAGCCTGGACAACGCTAGTAGGTACTTAAGATAATATTAAATAAATGTGAGCAATTTCTAAAGTGTTCTTAAACATCGTTCCTTTTTTCATTGTGTTAACACAAAATTGTAAAGATAAATATACCTATACGCAATTCTAATTTTGAGATCAGTGGAATGAAAAAAAAATTTTTTCACTTTTAATTTTTAATAAAAATGTAGGTTACACAGCTTTAGATTATCACCATGATTATATTTTTAGTATTGCCATTTGACCAACACTCAACAGTGGCGCCCTCCTATGTTTTCTACTCATATTTGACAAATTGTAACAACATATAGATAGTATTCCTACAGAAAAAAGTTGTAGGAAAGTACTTAATTCACTTTCCGACCACAAAACTAAACATGTTCAATACTAATTTAATTTTTCTGTCAAACACTGAAATCTTTGGTTCACATTTTTTTTGTCGGGTATCATGAAAAAATTAATCACGTTGTTTTTAACTCATTTTCTCCATAACCTTGCACTCCATGACAAGTTACGTAGTTGACGATTTTTTTTTTTTGTTTTACAATTTTTTATAGAAAAATGTGTGCTTAGTGGGGTACCCCGTTCTAAGGTCACATTGTACCTATCTACGAGTTTTCGTGAAAAGATATATTAAAATTAATCTTATATCATAAATCACCCTGGAATTAAGCTATATTTCATACAATCCATAGGTATTTAATAACTGTGTATGTACTTAACTTATTTATTATTATTTAGGTACTTTTTAATTTGCTTATTGTTATACTACTTCTTTCGTATCATAATTTACTTACTGAACTATATAATTGTTTATTAGTATTTACTCATAATTATTATGTACTTAATTTACTTATGTTTATTTACTTATTTTTAATAAATTGTTTATTATTGTTTACTCATAATTATATTGCATATTATCTACTTAATTTATTTACTTAATGTATTATATTTATTACATAAACTATATAAATTTATTACTTTATTATTATTATTATTATTATTAATATACATAATTGTTTATTATCAATTACATGATATTATTTAGCTGTTGTTATTTACCAATCTTTATTTTTTGTTAATAATTAAATGCTACTGTGGTATGGTCACCCTATGAATGCATCTGGTAAGTCACAACTAACAGGTACCTTGTATTTACACATTTAGTTTACAGTATAATGTTATTATTGCCAACGATTAGTATACTGCCCAGCTATAATTATTAACAATCCGTGTCTGAATAATTGTAGGTACTCAGTACTTCTTTTGTAGGTTTATAATTATATTTTTATTAAGTTCATATGTATGTTTTTTTAAAATTACATTGTATAACTGCATATCTCGATACAGGAATGCCCTAGTGAGAAATGCAGCTTATGTTTTTTTATGTATTTCTTATTTTTCAATAAATAAATAAATGGTGGATAGAAGTTAGGTGCAGTCGATTTTATTGTTTAAATTCAGTGTTTAAATGTTGAAACAGCTTCTGCCTGCCTTTGTTGTAAAGTTTGAAATATGAATTCAATGTTATTGTTGAATTTGAAGATAAGATATTTTATAAATTTGAATAAACACCAACATTATCCAATAACTACACCTTTGTTGGTAAAAATTACGTGCGAAATGTGTTCAATTTACACTATTAATATGTGGAAAACATTCTAGCCTACAACGAAAACTTGTTAGGTTTATCAAGAAATTCACATGATATTGATCATAAATATAGCCTGTTTACTTAAGTTTCTTAACTTAAGAGCGTTTAACCAGCCAGCGGACGAAAATCCACATTTCGTCGAAAGTTGTTCTTACGATCGTGCAGGGCGGTTACAATGAGAAAGATTAATTATTCTCCATACCAGCTTTTTGAAATTATAACTCAATATCGAATTTATTTCAATCCAAATTAGCTTTAATGTATACCTGCATCCAAAAATGCTGAAAGGCTTGATGATAAAACTATTAAAATAATTTACTTTTTGTTATTATTTTTTGATTATAAGTATTTATCATTTTTAAATAATGTCTAAATTTAATAAGAATGTTAAAAAAATCTGAAATATATTAGTTTGTAAGTGCGCAAATAAATACACAAATGGACCAATTTTCGTCAAGAAACACATGTACGTACATATTTTTTAATGATTTTATTGAAACTAAAATTAAAATTCTAAAATATACGTTTGCTAGATAATGTATTGATTTATTTTACTGCATGATTATATTATTTGAAATGGGTGTGGTAAAATACAAAATCTTTTTTAAAAATTTAACAAATCTGCCAACGACCTATGGAATAACCTTATTATATAAAAATTTAAAAAATTTCTCAAAATTTATTACGTGCGAATGCTAGATAAAAGAACAATCTTTCGAAATCCATTTATAATTTTTTGTGGAAAAGAGTCAATGCGTCTAAAATCTGATTTTAAAATGACATATTTCTGGTTTTCTCTGGTAATGCCCTCTTAAGCTATGAATAAATTACCATTATGTTTAATTTATGTAGAAATATTCATTCGCATAATATTAAAAAATGTGAACGTCCGAAACTCATTGAGCATACCGACTTCTTAAGAAGTTTATGTCATGCAAGAACCATAATTTATCAATATCATCACATAAAATACATATTTAATTAATCGTAGACATAATTCCATCGGTAAAAGCATAATTCAGCATGGATGGGAAAGCTTCGCATTGGTACATTCCTGAAATATGTTGGAACTTGTTTCTTTGATTCTATTTCAACTGAACTCCGGTAAAATACGGTGAAATACGGTGCACAACAAGGATACAAGTATACAAAAGTTTCCAAATTACATATTGCTTTTACTTTTTACATACCTACGTTGAAAGATTAAGCAATCGGAGCTTCCTTCGTCGGCTATTTTGAGATAACGCTTCATTTGACAGAAAAATAAACGCCTTTGGAAAAAACTACTTTATCGCGCAGTTCCGACTTCCGCTAAATTAGAACTTTTGACGTCAATAGAAGATTAGAAAAGCGGATTTATGGCCCCACCTCGCCCCTCTCGACCTCCTTCGATTCCCGCCACGCCACGCCACTGATACAAACGTTGGCAGAGGAAAAACATGCAGGGGTAGGCATTTTTCTTGTTTCGCTTCGCATTAAATAGTTGATTTTTCTATGTATGTATTTCTAAAAAGTAAAGCAAAAATACTTGAACATTATGGTGGATAAATTGGTAATATAACTTGTTAAACGAAGACAAATTTAAAGCTAGTGTGAAAACTTTACTTGGGCAGGTTTGGTGACAACTGTAATGAAATATTAATTCACATATTTATTTTAATAAAAACATATATCTTCCTATCTAAACCATTCCGCTTTGTTTCGAATGGAATATTAGCAAAACACTTCCTTTAGGTAGGTAGGTGAGAATATTTTTTAGTCCTTTGTGTATAATGTTTTTGCCTGACCATTGTTTCGGAGGACCTGGACCAGATACAGACGTAAATCATTTCCTAAAAAGTCTTTATAATTGAATTGGCATCAGATCAGTAAAATGTATGTTTTAATATTTGTTTAAACATTAAATTTAACAACATGTGAATTTCTTTATATTTTGTTTTGTTTGCTTTTTAATGTGAATAGGTACTATTCTACCGTGGTACAACATTCTAACTGCTCCCGTGAGTCAGTGAGACTATGGCATCCCCGTTCAGTACGTCGTGAGGCTGAAGGTAGTGGGGAAGGGAAAGAGATGGGGAAGAGGAAGGTTGAGAAGTACGTAGTTATTTAGATATATTCACCAAATACGGCTAAATTCATTTTAAATAATGATTAGGTTCGAAATGGTAGTTTCACACAAGGGCGATGATGAGAGTATCTTCCCCTCTGGAACTTGTGGAATTTTTAATTAAAACTGTGAAATATCACAAAAAAAAAAAAATTGAACGACCTTCAGATTATCAGTCGAGAGCCTTGCCCCTCGACCACAGAGGCCGTCGTGTTATAATTATTATTTTCATTATCATAACCAGATTATCCCTTACTAAATATTTCGCCAAACCCATTATTTTCCAAAACATTGAATATCCGGGTAATTGGTAGGTATCTACTTCTTATACTTTTTTGGCTTCTAGGGTATTTTTAAATTTTTTTTTGCCATGAATCGTTTTATATTTATGATTTACCTTCAACTTATCTATTGATCTGGCTTCCTGAATTTTCATGTCGGCGAGTTGAGAAATCGTTTTCGAAATCGAAACCTGTTCAAATATTGCGTAAAGAGGAATACAGAAAGCAAAAATATATCAATTCTTGGCGTGTTATGGCATAAATATCACCATGAATCACCACGGAAATAGGCATAAAAATCACAAGGCAAACCAATAGTAGAGATGGTCCATTTAAGTGGAAAAGCGATTTTTATTTTTTCCTGTGGAGGAACCTGTCAGAAATAATCTTAACCATAACTAGTATTTTTTATTACCGTGGAAAGCAAACACTTTGTGGCTTGACATTAAGTAGAATGAAACAAGTAGGTACTTTGTTTAAAAACCACTTGACCACTTTGTTTAAAACCACCGTGACTCCGCCTCCTACCCTTCCACCAACCAGTATCTGATGTTCTCTCCCTCTCTTATATGATCTCTCTTTCTTTTATGTTTACCTTAGAATCTTAACTCTGTACTGTAATTTAGTTTATATGTTTATTTTTCTGAAGAAGGTTGAGGTCAACCGAAACCGGTCGACAAATATAAATAAAAAATAAAGTGGTTTTTAAACAAATGACTTGTTTCATTCTATGGTATTTTTATGTTGTTCCTTTCACGCGTTCATAATTCTTTAAATAATTTACAAAATACATAATTTAGTAGTACACATTTATTTTTTTATAAAGTCATTAAAAATCTTATATTAATTATACTCAAGCTATTCGGTAGGAAAATCTTCATTTTATCCAAAGCAAATTTGATGGTATTCATAATATAAACCGATTCGTAGTAAAGATTAATCGAAAATTGCGATTTCACTGATATTTCATTAAGTATTAGTTGCTTTTAGTATTGAGCTGGTGGATTTTATTTTGTGCAGCTTTACAGAAATATATTAGAAGTTAAAAATCCTGAATGTGATGGTTTAGCACCCCTATTTTGAGCTCCGTCCAGTGGTGGCGGGTGATATTTGTGTTCTGGTAGGCTCCCGAATGTCTCGACCAATGATATCGGATCATCTTGATACGCCGGCATTTGCCAGCTAGTATATCGCGTCATGTGCGTGCTCGTACTGCAACCATATTGGTTCATACATCCACTCGAATGTTAGCACATACGTACGTGTGTAGTTACGAGGATGTTAAATTTATTTCGTTTGTGAAAACATGGGTTCCTTCATACACAGTGACTTGCTGTGGGGTTTTACAAATTAACAATGTACCTACCTACGTAGTATTTACGACAGTTTTTTTTTAAGTGAAAACTTTTTTTAGCACCGTTGTGATTTGAAATTCGATGAAACGGAAACGAGCGTCACTTAAAAGAGACAATCACATATTATATGGGATTTAGCCTGCGCGAGTGTATCGGTGTCCTTTTCGTGCGTTGCTTCGTAGCCTAATGGCCTTCTCTTTTTCGGTGCTTCGTAGAATAAAATGTAAAACAGTTTAGTTTTTAGTTTTTAGGCTAGAATTACAATAATCCATGCGCTTGATAGCTGCAAGACGAGTTGTTATCTAGCCTCCTACATAGTTAAGTAAATTCTAAAATAAAATCCATGCTAATTTGTACAGCGCTCTTGAGGCGATTTTTCGCAAAAACAGCGCTATATAAGTTGTCCAAATTTATTATTATTACCTGGTTATTCAGATCTGGTCATCAAAAACGGTTACAGCCATTTAAATTCTGGATGGTGGTCTCTCACGTCTTTAACATGCTGTATAATACTATATCTATTATTTTTAATGAATTAAAATTAACTAAATAAAATTTGCATTTGCACGCCGCGAATAAAACCCCTGACCTCCGTTTTCGAGAGCCTTACCCCTCGACAATGGAGGTCGGAGGTCGTATGCTCTTTTAAAAGCAGATGAAAGACTCTTTGAGACATGAGTTCAGAAACGGACATACAATACACGTTATATAAATATTTTTAATATCGAAAAGTTTTTTAAATCGCTTGCCGATGGTTCTTTTCTTGTAAACTGTATTTAACACTTTATGCGATACTGAAATCACGCATTTCATTGGAAAAACGTATTACTTTAGTGTAAAGAGTTATTTCTCATTTCCTTCTGTTTCGTTTTAATAATAATTATCATAAAAATAATTATTGAAATGCTTGGAGTAAGTCATAGTAATCTGGCTTCCAAGAAACAGGTCTAGCAGATTCTTCAATAGAGACCAGCTTATAGCCCCGTACAAATCTCAAGTAATAATAAAAATAATAATAATTTTTATTTTAGTAATTTGTACATTGAAGTTTACAAATTTCTAATTGATTAAAATATTTCATATTCACTATATTTTTTCAAGTTTTATGTAGCTCCTACAATACATCTTGAACTTTCCAATTGGTGTGGACTTTAAAGTTTCTGGTAGTGTGTTATACAACTACATTCCCTTGTACAGTAGACTGTTCTGCGTATTCGCTTTGTCCTTTTTTTTGTAGCCTAATTTCCTTGCACGTCCTTGTGTTATATCTGTGAATGTCTTTATTGTATACAATTTTATTTGAGAAGTATTTTGGTAACGTGTTGTTCAATATTTTGTGGATAAATACCATCGTGTTCAAGGTCAGCATCTGTTTCACGGTTAACCAATTTAGTTCCTTTAACATTTTAATTATTTTTGAAAATCTGTTTCGCCGAAGAATTATTCTCATAGCCCTGTTTTGGAGAATTTGTAACTTATTTTGTTCTCTTTCGTTACATAGGAAAAGTATACTTGAGCAGTAGTTGAAGTGTGAAGCAATAATTGAATTGTATATGGTGATTGCAGTTTTTCTAGAAATTTTTGGCCGAGTTCTTCCAAAAAAAGATATCTTTTTGCCAATTTTCTTTTGGGTGTATTCAGCATGTCTATTGAAGTTTAGTTTGGAATCTAATATAACTCCTAAGTATTTCATTTCAGTAACATTTTCAATAATTTCACCATCAATTTTAATTTTGCTTTCACTGGATGTCTTCTTGTATGCGATCACCATACATTTTGTTTTTTTTTTGTATTTAATTTAAGCTTATTTATTTTTAGCCATCTTGATACATGAATTATGTGTATGACCAACAATTGAATTTTAGAGCCACCTTTTGGCTGGAGCTTTAAAATACTTCATAAACCTACTTGATTCCATGCAAAGAAGGGCGGACCTTCGAAAAGATAATCTGTCGTTAACGATTTTCATCTCAAATGCACAGACGCAATGTAGGCATGCTGAGTCTGTTCTACAGGTATTTTATGGAGCCTGCTCTAAGGAGCTAGCAGCGTTGCTCCCCGGTACACCGGTGCACGTGCGTGAAACTGGACGGAGACGAGCGGAACACCCATTAGTTCCTTTTGGCTTCATGAGAACGGGTCGTTTCTTCGATTTGTTTTTGTGCACCTAAGTCGGCTCTTATGTAGAATGAGCTACCGGAATCTGAATTAATAGCATGAATAAATCCCTTCTTATAGCCCCTACCTTAACCGTGTGGCGATATAGTTTATCTGTCGTTACATTGTACAAACAGAGACGCCCTTGTGAGGTGTCACATAAAAAAATTGAAATTGGCATACTTGGACCGGGTGAACTAATTAACGATTTTCTGTTTTGTATAATTATTTCGAGAGTGTCAATAGTAAATATTTATTCTAAGAAGTCGCACCACGCCATGGTACGCGTTGAGAGCAATAGGCAAAACACAGTGGGTCGCTTGTTTTGCACAACACTACTACAATGGAGTGGTGTGGTTTAATCAACTAGCATTAGAGCTGAGATTAGAACCTGACTACAATAAATCCAAAAATAAATTAAACAATAATATCTTCTATAATTTACCCACTTAGAATCAATCGCATTAAGTTTTAATAAACAGTACTTATTCAATAATTAATTTTATAATATATATGCACATATTATTTTATTTTTTATACATTTGATTTATGTAAGTACGTACATATAAAGTATGTGTTATAATTTTTAGTATAAGTTTTTTTTTAATTTAAAAAAAATATATATTTTCTCTTCCCTTTACACACGGGTATTTACACTCTCGTAAAGGTTATACAGGGTGTTAAGGGACGTACTTGACTTACTTTAACAAGTGATTCCTGACATTATTTGGAGTAAAAAATGTAAATAAAGTTTTGGTCTCCGGTGACAGTTGGAGGCGGGGTAAGGGGTTCGTCGGACACCCGGCTGAGTAACCAGTGACGACATGCGGAAGAATTTTTTTTTGTTTGATTTTGAAGAAAAAAATTTTGAAAAAAAAAAGAAGTCGTCAAAAAAAGTCACCGGAGACCAAAATTTCATTTACATTTTTTACTCCAAATAATGTCAGGAATCACTGGTTAAAGTAAGTCAAGTACGTCCCTTAACACCCTGTATATTATATACATATATATGTTTATACTGTTTCTAATCAATGTTGCATGTTAGTATTTAATGATTTGGGTTTAATCCGATTGTAACCTGAAAATGTAATTACTCATGATTATATTTCATATATACCTACGTACATAAAAACTAATAATAAAAAAATAATAAAAATATGCAAAGGAAAAGCTTGGCGTTTTTTCTTTCTAAATCTGTTTATATTACTGTGTATTACTTGTGACCATTATAGACAATGAGATAGACCGAGTTTTATAAGGAAATATGATCTGGTTACAGATATCGCACTACGTGACCCGCGTTGTTTCATATTAACAGGAAAAAATGAGCAGGAAGGTTACGTCGGAATATTATTTAATTAACGTGGATTTTGAATCGAGATCGAATATGATCCATGCCGTTTTAATGAAAATGGTCGCTCCGGATCATGATACGAACCCGGGCCTATAGCCCGTAGCCCATTGCCGGCACATCTATCATTCGGTTATTGGCTAACAATGAATAATTTATCAACCAATAAAAACACGCCACTCTATGCCGGCGATTGTAGAGCCAAAACGGTGGGACAATTTCAAAGATGCAGCAAGAATATGAGATGATGAGGTACTTCAAATTCAGATCTGATTATATTTTATTTTTATTTGAAATAATTTTATTTTTTATTTCTTATGTGTATACCGTACAAAAGTCCCAGCAGCGCTCCCAACCACCTGGAACCAGTGAGGCTAAGGCATCAATTGCAATTGGGTGTGTTGTAAAGCTCAATTTAGTGGTGAGAGGAAGGAAATGGGGAAGAGGAAAATGGGGAGGTACCTGGCTATTAAAATCTGGTCATGTTAGTCTGGTGGTCTTATACTAGGGCGATTCTGTGAGTGTCTTCCATTCTGGAACGTGCCGTAAATATACTATTTAAAAATATTAAATCCTGAAATATAATTTAAAAAAATTTAAATTCTTGCGCCCGCCAGGATTTGAATCCGCGGCTTTCGGATTGTTCAATTCAAATCAGTTCCTATTTTGAAAATGGCAATTATAATAATTTTCTGTTTAAAATATTACATTATTGGTAGTTACTTGGTAGATTTCGCTTGTCTGAAATATTCAATTAATCCGTTCTAATTTTTTAATCTGACACAAATTTAAGGCGAATTTGAGTTCACTGAACCAGATTTCATATTTCAGGAACAACTAACGCACATCACAGACAACCGACTTAAGTATGTTTGAAAATTTGTAACTCTTTTTATATTCGTTTTTACCCTTCAGGGCCTTTAACCAGCCAGCGGCCGAAAATCCACATTTCGTCGAAAGATGTTCTTACGATCTTACAGGGCGGTTCCAATGAAAAAGATTAATTATTCTCCGTACCAGCTTTTTAAAATTATTGCTCAATATCGATTTTATTTCATTCCAAATTTGCTTTAATTTATACCTACATCCAAAAATGCTCGAAAGCGTGATGATAAAACTATTAAAATTATCTACTTGTTGTAATTATTTTTTATCATAAGTATTTATCATTTTTAAAAAATGTCTAAGCAAAATAGGAATATAAAAAAATCTTAAAAATATTAATTTGTAAGACCGTAAATAGATCAAAATGGAATGAAATTTTCGTCATAAATCGTTCGGATATATTTTTTTAATGATTTTATTTGAACTAAAATCAATATTTTGAAACATGCGTCTACTAGATATAACGTATTGATTTACAACAATTTATGATTACGTGATATGAAATATGCCTTATAAAATAAGATTTTTCGTTTGAAAAATTAACAAATCTGCCATCGACCTTTGGTATAACTTTACTCCACTAAAAATGAAATTTTTTTCCCAAAATTTAAAACGTGCGTTTCTAGATTAAAGAACAATCTTTCGAAATCAATTTATAATTTTTTGTGGTAAAGAATCGATACGCCTAAAATATGATTTAAAAATGACGTATTTCCGGTTTTCTCTGGTTATACTCTCTTAAATCTTTTTTTATTTCCAATTTCTTTGCTGGTAGTACTGGCTGAGTGTAGTAGTAATGTAAATGTAGGGGAAGAGGAAGGTAGGGAAGAGGAGGGTGGGGAAGAGGAAGGAAGGGAAGAGGAAGGTGGGCTATTCAAATCTGGTCACCAAACACTGCTAAAGGCATTTCAAGCAACAAGCGGGGCGATACAAACCTAGAGTATTTTCCACTCTGGAACTCGCCGCAAATAAAACCTTACTTTTCCCTTGTCTTTTCACTCCCTTACTTCGTCCAGCTTTACGATGTGTAACATATCCTCTAAACTTCTTTATCATTGCTATCCAGCGCTTCGGTAGCCATAAATCATGAAAAGCGAAAAATTTCCCAACGTAACTGAGAAATTTATTTACTAAAAACGTAGCGAAGTTCGAATTTTCGGGAAAACTTTGCACGACCGCGCCGCGGAATGTTTTTGTTTCGTTTGACGTAATTGATGGCTTTTTAATGTGTTTATTGAATTTGTTGTTTGAATGGACAACGTTTTTTTCTTCTCATGTTGACTTAATGATTATAATGGCTAAATTTATTATACCAAATTACGTCTTTCTCTTTGACCACTTACTTTATACGAGCTCAGGAACAATCTATATTTTTATTTTTGAAATATTGAAATAAACTATTATAATAAAACGAATATAAAACTTTATTCCACTTAATTTTATACGACCGTAACCGGTTTCAGCTCGTTAAAGCCATCTTCAGACTGGTACAAATATTTCTTACTCTACGGTTTAAACCGGAAAGTTTAAAGTGGAATAAAGTTTTATATTCGTTTTATTATAATATACTAGCTGCTAGCTGGTACCCGGCATGCGTTGCTATGCCATTTAACAAAGAAATTGTTTCCCCCTGCGCGTTCTTTCCCATTCTTCCCGTTCCACTACCGCCACCCCTTCCTCTCCCGCGTTCCCTTTTCCCTCTCGCGTTCCCACTCTTCTTCCGCCTCCTCCACCTTCCCTCTCCCCACTCCACTCTCCTCCTTCCCAGTCCCGCGAACCTCCTACCCGAGTTCCCCTCCACCATCCCAGGTTCCCCTCCCCCCTCCTTGGTTCCCCCCCCCCACCCCTCCGTGAACCTCTTACCCGAGTTCCCCTCCCCCCTCCAACATTCCATACATTCAGTCCCAGTACATTCAGTTTTCAAACAGCTCGCGTGCCACCTATTGCAAATTTCATAATGTCAGAGCTCACCAGTAGTTTTATACAAACCTTGTCCTGACAATAACGAACACCAAAAAAAAAAAAATTATTCAATTTGGTGCAGTCGTACGGAAGTTATGCGCGTACATACATTTCGGCGATTCATTTTTATTTATATAGGTAGATAGATAGATAGATAGATTATAATGGAATTCCACCATGAAATATCACTCTCAAAAATAGAAATATTGAAATAATCTTTTAAAATAAGAAAATAGTGTCACCTTGCAAACATGTTTGAAGTTACAAGATTTTGTTTCGTATGTGTTGCCAAGCGTTTATGAAATATATTATTTTGAATAAAAGAGTTCCTCTAGATTGAAAATACCAACTTCCTAAGCTACTTGGTAATCCAATCTAAATGGTATTTAAAATGACTCCTTTCTACCCTTGACCACACAATATAGTACGTTCACAGTTGATTTTTTTTTTTTTTTTTACTGTGAATAACCGCACAAGAATCTCAACTGCTCCCGTCTGGAGCCAGTGAGACTATGGCATCCCCAATTGGGGTATGTTGTGAGGCTGAAGGTAGTGGGGAGGGGAAGGAGGTGGGGAAGTACCTGGCTATTCAAATCTGGTCACCAAACACGGCTAAAGCCATTTTCAAGCAACGTTTTCAATTCTGAATGGTGGTCTTACACCAGGGCGATACTGATAGTATCTTCCACTCTGGAACATGCCGCAAATATACTATATATTATTTTAAAATGAATTAATTGTGAAATAACACAAATTAATCAAATAAAATTTATTTGCGCATGCCGGGTTTGAACCCGCGACCTCCGGACTGTGAGTCAAGAGTCTTACCCACTGGACTACGGAGGTCGTCAGCAGCATTAGAACGAGTCGATTCTCCAATTCATTGTGAAACTGCTCGCATGTGGAGAGAGCACCCGACATTAGTGTTTTCTCCCTCGTATAACTCGGGGCTCTTGTAATGTGCACATTGAAAATATTGTCGTTGTCCCAAAAATCAAAGGAAAAAGTGGAGAGAGCAACCGACATTAGTGTTTTCTCCCTCGTTAAACCCGGGGCTCTTGTAATGTGCAAATTGAAAATATTGTCGTTGTCCCAAAAATCAAAGGAAAAAGTGTGCTTAAGAGTCATTATCATCATCAATATTGGCTCTACAACCCCTGATGGGTCTTGGCCTCCTCAAGCGTCTTCCTCCACTCATCTCGGTTTTGTGCCAGCCATGATTAAGAGTATTACTTAAAAAAATATTAAATGAAATCAAATCACTTTGTATACACCACTACTTATTTAATTATACGTTTGCGTTTTAAATAAGTGGTGCATATACAGGGTGTTAAGGGACGTACTTGACTTACTTCAACCAGTGATTCCTGACATTATTTGGAGTAAAAAATGTAAATAAAATTTTGGTCTCCGGTGACATTTTTGATGTTTTTTTTATTTCTTTTTTCTACAAAAACATAATAAAAATGGTAGGTGTTGGACAGTTGGAGGCGGGGTTAGGGGTTGGTCGGTTACTTGGCGGAGTGACCAGTGACGACATGTGGAAGAATTTTTTGGTTTGTTTGATTTTGAAGAAAATAATTTTGAAAAAAAAAAGTCATCGAAAAAGTCACCGGAGACCAAAATTTCATTTAAATTTTTTACTCCAAAAAATGTCAGGAATCACTGGTTAAAGTAAGTCAAGTACGTCCCTTAACACCCTGTATAGAGATTTAATTAAAAAAGACGCCATAAAGTGAATTATTAGAAAATTATTGTCATTGCTATTGCTAACAAAAAAATGTCAAAAGAAGCGAAGATAGCCGTTCACAGTGGAGTGCTGGTTATTATCCTGATGGCAAGAAACTGGTAGAAAATCGTGTGAGAAATGTGGAGATTCCCAAAAAATGCAAGGCAATGCAATGCAAAGGGGTGTAAGGAGAATATATTTCGTGAATTTGAATGGTATAAGATGTCGGAGACGTCCAAGGCAGACATGCCACGATCAAGTAAACCAAATAACGTCGTGTAAAGTACACAAACACTTTACACGACAACACGATAACATTCATTAAAACACCATCCACACTAACTATGATAAACAATCCATTGGTTACGAGGGGGCAACTTATATAATTGCATCCCAAACGACATTAAAAACGAAAATAAGCAGGGTATTTATTGTTATCAAGTTTAATTTGTAGAACTCCATTTTAATTTTAATTTTTTTATTATATAATCAATAATATTATTATTAAATTAATAAGAACAGTTTATTTTTAAACAAGTTCTGCTGTGTAATTATTGTTACGCGTGACAGCTGTTTCGCCTTCTGAAGGCATTATCAAACAGTTTGATAATGCCTTCAGAAGGCGAAACAGCTGTCACGCGTAACAATAATTACACAGCAGAACTTGTTTAAAAATAAACTAAAAATAAACAAAAATAAACAAAAATAAACTAAAAATAAACAAATTAAACTTTAATAATAATATTATTGATTATATAATAAAAAATAAAAAAAAATAAAAAAAATAAATAAAAAAAAATAAAAAATAATATAAGCAGGGTACATTTAAAAAAAAAAATTATGTTTATTCTTGATAAACAAAGTAATGACATAGAATAGCGCTGTATTGTTATACGTATTTAGTTTAGTTTAATGTGTTTAATTATTTCTAGTTAAATGAGTGAAAATGTAATTTTATTTTTTACTGGAATAAAAATTAATATATTTTTTTTAAATGCTTAAGTCGGGGCATGTCTAGAATCAGAATCACATTAGGGTCTTTATGAGACGATGTATGAAAGTGCACGAAGTAAGAGATATGTGTCTAAAAGCCGCGTTATGATTGGTTAGTTAGTCAGTTAAAAATTAGTAAAACGTTTTTTAAAAGAAAAGAAAACTTCACTTAACTTAATAGATTTATTTTTCCACACTCATTATTTAATTAGCTGAATATAACACAAGACGCAAGGAGCCATTTATTTATATGAGCTGATATATCAAAATAAAGCAAAGTACAAAACACATTTGGAGGAAACTCACGATAAAAACACGAAATTCCCGTACAAAACAACCGCATTTATAATAAAGTTCTGAACAATGTTTACAAAATCAAACCAGCGGTGCAGAAGCTTCTAGACATACCAGTAAAACCTTCACGTTCCTACATCTACACTGGCTAGAGTAACAACGGGTTTCTAAAATTATGTGGGATGATGTTTTGGTAATAAGTTTCTTTATTTTTTTTTAACAAAAAGTTACATAAAATAAAGTTTTACTGAAGAATAGTCGTTACGTTGATTTACAAAGTCAGGTAAGAAAAGATGTTAGGTGACACTACATTTTTTTATGGGTAGTGATGTAAGTGGTGTGTAGTGTGTAATGATTTGGAGTGATTTAAGGTGAACGTCCACAGGTCCGCACCGGCCGCAATGCACGCACGGCACGCAACGGTTTTTCTTTATCTTTACTATATGAATATTAACAAATATAATTTGTACAAAAGTCTGAATCGATTGGTTATTGGCTGGGAGAATGCGTGTCATGCTTTCGTTGCGGCCGGTGCGGACCTGTGGACGTTTTTAATCTAACGAAATATAAAACGCTTGTATTTTAACGAAAAAATAATTGTAACGAAAAATCTGCATGAATATAGTACCTACTTAACTACAATTAGAGTCAGAATTAAAAAAAAATTATTGTCGGAATTTAGAAGACGAAACGTATTTTTTATAATCTTTATTATATTAATTTTTTACTTTAACCCCCACAAAGGAGGCACTAAGAACCATAATTTGGCTCAAGGCCTATTTCGTCTTTGGGGATACGGTGTGGATGGTCATTTTATAGATAGGAATGAGAGAAAGTTCTGGGATGGTATGTGGAGGGTCTTTTTAAAGATAGGAAGAAAGATTTTTCCCAACCATCTGAAAACTTGGAGCGAGTGGGATTATGGAATTACAATTTGGGTATCTTTTGGGGGCAAAGATAGCGGGAAGAAGAAGGCTATGCTATAAAGTTATGGATGAAGGTGGGGAAGTTTTTAGCTATTCAGATCTGGTTACAAAAGATAACATTTTTTAGCTCCGTGAGGAATTAATTTTAATCAGGGCCTATGTCATCTTAGGGGATGCTGTGTGGAGAAGGGAAGGACAGAAAGTTCTGGCAAGGGTAATAGTATGAGGGTGGGTAGGAATCATAAAAACTAAATTGTGGCTAAAACCATTTACAACAAAGTTTCGACTGTGAAAGGCGGTCTTTTACCAGGGCGATACTAGAAGCGTCTACCAATCTGGAACGTGTCGCAAATACGGAATAAGGACACAGGGGTTAAAATTCTTCACCCTAACAATAAAAGCAAAAAATTAGATAACTTAGAAGCACTAGAAATCAGAAAATCCTTAAATAATAATGCTAGTATTTTGAATAACCAAATTAATTTATCTTTCAGTCCCATTCTAAATATTTTTCCAATTAACCGCTCTGTTCTTTCCGGAAATCCCGCAATTACCCCCACCCCTTTGCCTACCTCCCACTCAAACACCTAAAATTTGTATATCCGTCAACATTCTGTATCATAGTTTAGTTATAATATTCTCCTGACGAAGGAAGGGTGCTTCTGAAACCGGTGGAGTGTTTAAAATAAAAGCGGTCTTAAACAAATTTATGTGTTTTTTTATTGTAAATTATGGCGAACCACAAAGTTAATTCTTTTTACAAATATGCAAATAAAATTTATTTGCCAAAGCCAGGATTTGAATAATAATGTGCTTCTAATACTTAGCCAAGGATCTTAAATACTTAACCTAGGAGGTGGTAAAAAATAAATAAATTACAAAATGTTAAATATCCTATTTCCGCGAAGGAAATGTTTTCTATTTCATTAATAATATCATGGTCACCCTACTCTAGCCCATTTTCGTTCGGTACACCTCGATCTGCCGGTTTGATTCCGGCCGGGGCTGAATTGAATTTCAGCTGAAACTTTTCGTTTCACAACTTGTTCCGCGAGAAAAGTTGGGCGATTGCTTTTCGGGGCGGGGGAGGGGGTGGAATACCACCTATCTTCCTACTACCACACGGGAAGTAGGCAATACCTACTTACCTACCCTTACCTTAGACCTCAGAGCACAGGTTGCTTGTTAACAAACTTATCGGTAATTATTATTTATTATATGAATACCGCACAAGAGACTATGGCATCCCCAGTTGGGGTATGTTGTGAGGCTTAAGGAAGTGGGGAGGGGAAAGAGATAGGGAAGAGGAAGGTGGGGAAGTACCTGGCTATTCAGATCTGATCACCAAACACAGCTAATGCCATTTCAAGCAACGTTTCAATTCTGAATGGTGGTCTTACACCAGGGCGATACTGAGAGTATCTTAAACTTATCAGTAATTATAAAAAAAAAAATATACGAATATTGCACTAGAGTCCCAACTACTCCCGTCTGAAGCCAGTGAGACTATGGCATCCCCAATTGGGGTATGTTGTGAGGCTAAAGGTAGTGGGGTTGGGAAGGAGATAGGGAAGAGGAAGGTGGGGAAGTACCTGGCTATTCAGATATGGTCACCAAATACGGCTAATGCCATTTCAAGCAACGTTTCAATTCTGAATGGTGGTCTTACACCAGGGCGATACTGAGAGTATCTTAAACTTATCAGTAATTATTAAAAAAAATAAATTATATGAATATTGCACTAGAGTCCCAACTACTCCCGTCTGAAGCCAGTGAGACTATGGCATCCCCAATTGGGGTATGTTGTGAGGCTGAAGGTAGTGGGGAGGGGAAGGAGATAGGGAAGAGGAAGGTGGGGAAGTACCTGGCTATTCAGATATGGTCACCAAATACGGCTAATGCCATTTCAAGCAACGTTTCGATGCTGAATGGTGGTCTTACACCAGGGCGATACTGAGAGTACCTTAAAATTATCGGTAATTATTAAAAAAAATAAATTATATGAATATTGCACAAGAGTCCCAACTGCTCCCGTCTGAATCCAGTGAGAATATGGCATCCCCAATTGGGGTATGTTGTGAGGCTGAAAGTAGTGGGGAGGGGAAGGAGATAGGGAAGAGGAAGGTGGGGAAATTCCTGGCTATTCAGATCTGGTTACCAAACACGGCTAATGCCATTTCAAGCAACGTTTCAATTCTGAATGGTGGTCTTACACCAGGGCGATACTGAAATATCTTCCACTCTGGAACGTATCACAAATATACTATATATTATTTTACATGAATAAATTGTGAAAAACATAAATCAATCAAATAAAATTTATTTGCCACGGCGGGATTCGATCCCGCGACCTGCAGTGTGCGAGTCAAGAGCCTTACTGCTGGACTACGCCGGCCGAATTGTTCATGTCAATCGAAGATATAACCGAAAAATTGTTTATTTCAATCAAAGATATAACCGTGAGATGTAGTTCGGGAGTGTCCATGTGCCAAAAGTAAACATTTCCCCCTACTATTTCTTGAGCAAATACTTGTAAACATTTCCGTCGCCCAACACCTTTGTCGTAGGTCACACCAAGTGGTTCGCTGTGTTTGGAGCTTGGGTACCCGGGTTCATTGGGTGACGTGTGTGTGCAAGTCTTAAGGCCTCGTCAAACAGACGGCATAATTTACGCGGCGTACATTACGCCTTAACGCCGCGTACTTTCTGTTTGAGCAGAGCGTACAGCAGAGCGTACATCAGAGCGTACGGCAGAGCGTACGGCAGAGCGTTCAGCGACAGTCAGTCTCCGTCACGATGTCCAGCGGCTCAGATAAAGATGAGTTGTTACTGCTGTGTGCATTATCACGTCCACATAATAATAGAATAGGGTTGCACGATAATAATAATTAGAGGAAAGAATTTGAAGAATATCATCGTTTATGCCGGGAGCTTCATCACACGAAGATCGCTTCTTTCAATACTTTCGTATGTCACAAGTGTGCTTCGAAGAATTGCATTCCCTTCTGCAAAACCAAATAAGCAAATGCACCACAAACTGGAGGGAGCCTATTTCGACAAGAGAAAGACTAGTTATTTGTTTAGGGTAAGAATCGATTTATTTTCTTAGTAGGCCTCTATATTTTTATTGCTACAAACTTAAATAAAATCTTAATATAAACTTAAATAAAATCTTAAATATAAATTTATACTATTTTTATATGCACTTTTACTTATTTCATACAAGCAAGGATGTTTTCGGACACATTCAATTAATTTTTCAATAATCATTTTTATCACAGTCGAGCAAGAACGCCCGGCGTAAAATAAAATCTTGTAAAAAAATACAACGCGACGTCCTAACGCCGCGCCAGAGCGTAGCGTACTGCGTACTGGTACGCGCTCGCTCTGTTTGACCGGTTCAGACAAGGTCAGTACAACACAACGCGGCGTTAGTACGCGGCGTCAGTCCGGGCGTATTTTACGCCGTACGCCGCGTAAATTATTTTGACGAGGCCTTTGAGGCGTATGCGCCTGCCTAACATGTGGCAAGCCTGATAGCGAGAGGCCGGTTTGGAGAGACCCTCTGACCTCTTCAGATGGTCTCCCTCGACCCATCGTCTTGCAACGCAGCATGAGGGATGGATTCATACGTTCGTCACTCTAGAACTCTAGATTCCTAACCACTTTTCATGCCTTTTTCCTCCCCAGAACTTCTTCTAGTTCCTTTCATTAAAAATACATTATACACAGTATTTACAAAGACGCCATAGGCCCAGAGAGAAATTAGGTTACTCAGGGCCTCCTGTGTGGGGTTAACAAAAAAAAACAATTCCATTAGCAGGTTTGGACATTAGATGTTTTCTTTCATATAAATATAAAAATAAATATTTAAAAAAAAAAATCATATAAAAAACTTCTCGGTAATAATTTGTTCAGTATAATCTATCCTCTCTGCCTACTCAGTTCGCAATGTAATTGTAAACGTTGTAGTTATTGCACTTCTTGTAAAGAACCCAAATATAAATAAAATAAAAAAAAAATCAGCAATATTATGAACATCTTTTAATAAACGTTTTAGTTTATGTCCTCGATGTCAGAAGTTCGCCTGTGTTGTGGAGGAAATTTTACAAGGTTATGTTGATTAATTTTATCGGAAGGCCTAAATTAAAACTGTTTTAAGTAGGTCCCCAGGAATAGACAATTTTAAAAGAAAAATATTAGGTGTAGCAATTTAAAAAACCAAAATAAATTTATCTTACAAAATGAAATTGAAAAAAAGATCGCGTAAATCATTCAATCCGTCATCACCCGTTTTCCACCTAATTATTTAAAAATCATTTTATTGTTCTTCTGAAGTTCTTACTCGGTTTCATTCCTACATTACTCTTGAACTGTTTCATGTTTAATAAACTTTGTCTTAAGCCATACTAAATAATGCAAAATCATACAAAATCATATGTTTTGTATTGAAAATTTGATCGCTTAGAAGTATTATAGATGCTTCAATTAAATACTGCGTATAAAACACACCTTGGCCCTTCAAAATATCGGTCATTTTTTTATAAGTCTTTTAATAAGACTATAAATATAAAGTATAAGGTCTATAAAAAACACTTTCAAGTCCAAACTCATAAACCCCTTTTTGGATTTGGTTTGATTGTATAATGTGGCAAATTTATTTTCTTTTATAATAATCGCCAAAAAAATGATATTTACTCCCAAACTTCACAAAATAAAATAAAATACGCATTTTCTCGTTGTTATTTTTGACATCGATCAATACGGCCCGCACTCTACGAATTTGGATTCTTGAAGTGACCCTTATGGCATGGGCACAAGAACCATGTGCTGGGCACACCTCTTTCGTATCAGTCACGAGACAGTCGCGTGACTCCGCGTCGCTTAGTTTCGTGAAATCAATTTTAAATTTCCGTTTTCTTCAAATAAACAATGTTTAAAAAAGGAATTAATATTTTTTTACCTGCCTTTACGAAATCAACCTTTAAAAAAAATTCTCAAATACCTTTTACAACCTTTCCAAAAGCTTTTTCTCGAGTATTTTAAACTCCTCCCACAAAGGGCTATTACATATAGAACTATTGGATCGCCTTAATACTACTGATACCCTCCTTTGTGCCACTGTAACCTAACGTACCCATACTACGTGACCAACTTTTTGCAATTTTTTACCCCCCCGGTGACCAAAATCCTAAGCACACCGCCGCTCATTTGTATGGAGCGTGACATTTTGAAGACCCCCCCCCCCCTAAACGTGTCACGTAGTATGGGTACGTTCCCTAATCTTATCACTGTAATTTAAAACCCTTTTATAGCGTTAAATAAATAAATAAAAAGTTTAAATTTTTGTTAATTTTATTTCGCAATTTGACTTCACACTTCTTTAGCCACTGGGACCCATAAGATCTAATTTAATAAGTTTTTAACGATAATATAAAATTTTCAGACATATGTATGACGCTTGGGCGTACCTGTTAGGGGTAAGTATTAGGGGGCATACATTAATTACGTGAAGATTTTTCTTCCAATCTAGACCCCCCCCACAGGATGTGATAAATTTGGGCCACTTCGTATATTCTTTTCAAGTAACGTCAGATTTTGCTGGACCCCCCCCCCCCCCCCTTCTGAGCTCATGTAATTAATGTATACCTCCTTACCGCACCGAGAGGGTTCAAGCATGCATCTGGTAAAATTAAACCTTTAAAAAACCTGTAGGCAGAACTAAGAAAAATTGAAGTACAATTTGGGAGGTGGGTTTATAAGAATTATAGGAACCATTTATTAGATAACCGTTTAGCGTTTGCCCACCTACTGCATGGTGGGCCTTATCGAAGAGATTGGTTGAGGGAGATATAACCTAAACCTCTCCATCCGGCCTCTCTCGACCCATCGCTTTGCACCGCAGTGGGAGGGATAGATTCATATGTCCGTCACTCCTGAACACGTTGACCTCTAGATTTCTACCCACCACTTTTTTTAAAGGTTTTTTCTCTCAGGGAATCAAGTGTGAAGCGAATGTAAAAAAATTAAGTGTTCAGCATAACCGGTTTCTCTCAGCTGTTCTCTATTCTTCATCTACCTCAACGAAAACGTCATAGTACCATCAGCTGTAGATGGGACACTTGAATGCCTGGTTATCTTACATTTTTTAAACTATTAAACATGCAGAAATAAAATACAAAACTCTTCTGACCCTGTTATCTCTATGTTGGATGGTTCTTCAGAGTTCATCAAACTCACGGAAATCTCTTATCTTACGCAATGAATCATGCGGCGATTCAAGAAACTTGTCGTTTGAACTTTGACCTTTACTTTATACGGAAAGGTGTCCAAATACACTGGATGGTAGGTGATCATTATATGCCATGCCATACATCATAGCTAACCCTGGAAGTTTATAATCATTATTCATATGACTGAATACATGGAGCTTTCGGATCAAATATATGATAACAAATAGTGTTTTTTCAATAAAATTATAAAAGCTTTCAAAACGTTTGCACAGTGAGTCGAAGCTCGAAATTTTACAGTGGCATGTACGGTTTCCTAATTCCTCATACTTTTGAATACCGATATCGTCCAAATCCACTGGAAAGGTAAACAGAATCGATTTACGTTGTTGGTATTTCTGTTTGCCGGATGCTAGGTAAATTTTTCACTTGTTTTGAGTTTTTGACTTACTAACTAACTAATCATTACGCCGTTTCCCACAGGTGTAGGCAGAGAGGACAGACCGCCAAACAACTCGGTCTTGGCACACACTCCTTGCCTCGTTCACATTCATACATCGTCTCAAACATGCTTTATTATTCTGACTCTTGACAAGGACTGGACTCGAGTATCTGATTCACTAGGACATGCCGTGTCTTCCTCGGGCGTCCCCGACTTTCTTCTGCCATTCACATTTGTGTCATATATTCTCCTTACACTCCTTTCCTTATTCATTAGTTCTAAATACCAAACCATCTGAGCGTCCTTCAAGTATCTTCATGGATCAAAATATTTTCTTGGACAAATAAACAATTGCATTGCCTTGTCTGGGACCTAAACTATGAGTCGACAGTTCTATTGGCAATATCAGTTATCTTTCAAATCGTTCTAGCTGAACTAGAGATTTTCTGTTTAGTGTTTGAGTCAGTCAACTATTTTAAGTGCATTGTTTCCAGTGGGTGTTGGTGAACTTTATCAAAAAACTGTGACCGCTGACTGACAGCCTTTTCGGTTTGTTTTCTTTTTATCGCTCGTGCCTTTGTAAATGTCAACAGGAATGCTAAAACGAGCTAAGAATACCTGTTCCCAAAGAATCCCCTGTCCTGTCAAGCGGGGTTGGCTACATAATCTCAACTTTGAACTTAAAAAAGGCCATAAATCTACGTAGCGGACGGCCGAGGCATCGCATATTTTAAAAGGGCGCTCGTTCTACTTTCAAATACCTTCGGAGAGTTGAAAACAACACCTACCCGCCTACCTACTTACAGCTTCTACCCGTATACCACCTCAGCACCCTGAAACCTACCTGTTAATGACTTCATTTTATAACAGTTTAACTGCCAAGTAAATTTAGAGCCTTTTATACTTTAGTAGGTTGAAAATAGTGGAAATAGAGAGAAGGTATTGAGGTATGACGAAATCGTGTTTTATAAATGCAATTTTTAATTCTAAAGACTTTAAATATGAAATTTAAAAAAAACAAAATCATACTCTAAATGGGTACAATTATTAATACTTTATATTGAGGTCCGTCATGTGATAATTAATATATATAAACTTCATTAATTGGTTGCAGTCAAATGCCAGTCGAAATCTAAAATAACTTAGTTTGGCTACTACTTTATTGAGCGTATAAATTAAACATATAAACGAACCGGTTTCGATTCCGCCTAAACCTTCTTCAGAGTTTTGTAAAAGCATGCATATACATAAACATGCATAGATGAAGGTTCAGTAGGAACCGAAACCGGTTGATGAACATATTAATTTATATATTCAATAAAGTTATTCAAATGAAGTTGATTTATTCATATTATTTAAAGAATATTATTCAAAAAATATTGATTTCTTTGTTGTTTTCTAAGAATCGGGCGGATCAGTTCTATTACCGAGGAGGCAAAAACTAAATATATTTCGAATTATGGAAAATGAATCTACATTTCATCAAAACCTAAAATCCGACATTTTTGTACAGGCAATATATAAGAGGTTATTGAAAATTCGGTACTTTCCACAACCACGTTTCTAATTCAAAAACGAGAGGGTTGCTAATTCCTGGAAAACGAAATGGTAATCCATTTACGTATACTAGAAGACCGCTGTCTGGCGTAGTGAGTAAGAGCAAGATGGGGTCCACTATCACCGGTGACCTCTGGCATCAGGTAACAACATTTCGGGAAGGATGCTGAATATTTACATAGGTAAGTAACGGGTGGCGCGAGACTGCTAGACTTGCTACTGGAATTGGACGAAAAAGAAAAATAACTCCAAGGAAATGTGGGCATGATATGTAAGGTAACCTACCTATGTAGGTAGGTCACTTTTTCTTTTTTTTTCTGTCACGAATTTTTTCTTCTTTTGATAATTTGAATGTGATTTTTCATTCCAATTCACGGCGGCGGGCATAGTCCAGTGGTAAGGCTCTTGACTCACACTCCGAAGGTCACGGGATCGAAGCCCGGCGTGGCAAATAAATTTATTTTGATTAATTTGGGTTCTTGGTTAATAAATAATAAAAAAAAAAAATCACAATTTATTCATTTAAAATAATATATAGTATCTATATTTGCGGCACGTTCCAGAGTGGAAGATAGAGTGGAAGGTGTAAGACCACCATTCAGAATATTGAAAAGTTGCTTGAAATTGCTTTAGCCGTGTTTGGTGACCAGATCTGAATAACCAGGTACTTCTTCACCTTCCTCTGCCCTATCTCCTTCCCCTCCCCGCTACCTTCAGCCTCACAACATACCCCAATTGGGGATGCCATAGTCCCACTGGCTCCACACGGGAGCAGTTGGGACTCCTGTGCGTTTTTCATGTAAAAAAAATAAATTTAAAAAAAACATTTTAATTGCAAATTAGAGTTCAAAGGTGGATAATTGGATATTGATAAAAATTAAGAAAGAAATTACGATAATGAAGATATTTTTATTATTCCATTTTTTTGTCGACGAATGAATTTTCGTTGACAAAATTGTATGTGCGTTTTTTCAAATCAATAATTATTTATTATGAATAAAAATATTCAAATTATACAATTTGAGTATGTACAATGATCTTCCTTGTGCTAACCCAACTTATTGCCTAGGTAGGCTGTTGGGGTCGTCTCTTCTCGTTCGCAGGTTGGAGCTTCATCGGTTCTGAGTATCGCCTTCATCCAGGCCGTTTCTCTGAAGTGTTTTGGAGCATTGAGTCATCCAGGAGTTCTAACATATGTACAATTTAGTATGTACATTATCAAAAACCAAAAATAAACTAGTTTGTGAAAATATCCCGTCAGCGGAAAAAGAAATTTTAAAGAAGGGAATGAATAATGAATAGTAAAAAGACTGAACGTGGCTGAACTTATTTGCGCAAATCTGTTTTCATTTCTATACAACTAATTTAGTTTAAATATTTTTCAATGTTGTTATTAAGGCGAGCCACTGACCTTGAAGAAATTCGATAACGGAATCCACGCCTCTTTTTGGGAGGGAGTTAAAAATACTGGAGAAAAAGCTTTTGGAAAGGTTGGAGAAGGCATTTGAGAGTTGTTGGTCATTTCGATAAAGGCCTGTAAAAAAACATTAAATCCTGTTTTACGCATTGTTTATTATAATAACAAGGAAATTTAAGATCGATTTTTTTTTTTTTTTTTTTTTTACAGTGAATACCGCACAAGAATCTCAACTGCTCCCGTCTGGAGCCAGTGAGACTATGGCATCCCCAACTGGGGTATGTTGTGAGGCTGAAGGTAGTGGGGAGGGGAAGGAGGTGGGGAAGAGGAAGGTTGGGAAGTACCTGGCTATTCAGATCTGGTCACTAAACACGGCTAAAGCCATTTTCAAGCAACGTTTCAATTCTGAATGGTGGTCTTACACCAGGGCGATACTAATAGTATCTTCCACTCTGGAACATGCCGCAAATATACTATATATTATTTTAAATGAATTAATTGTGAAATAACACAAATTAATCAAATAAAATTTATTTGCGCATGCCGGGTTCGAACCCGCGACCTCCGGAATGTGAGTCAAGAGTCTTAGCCACTGGACTACGGAGGTATTGCACGGAACCAAGCAACGTGGAGTCTAAAGACGTCCACACACAACTCCGCGTCTGGGAGGAGACTAAATGCGACTAAACGATGCGCTATCAACCCTTCTGCAGATGGCATAAGGTCGAAATTCGCTTTTTTTATTTTTTTTTTTTCATTGAAACATTTATCAAAGTTACAATTTTACAACATTATATAACATCAATATTTCAATCACTCTCCTAATAAATCAGCTGCTTGTGTTTAGGAGAGGAGGCTTCTTTTCATCCATTGGAAAAAAATTGCCAAAATTTATGTTTTATTTTGTTTTCTGAAGTTCAGGCAAAGACAATTTTTTTGCGATTATTACAAAAAAAACTGAATTTGCCACCTTATACAATAAAACCATACCCGAAAAATGGTTCATAAATAGGGGAATATGAACTTGAAAGTGTTTTTCTAAAGACCTGATACATTGTTTTTTTTTGGCTTAATAAAATACTTAATTAAGAAAATGATCGATATTTTGAAAAGCCAAGACGTCTTCTACTGGCAGTATTTAATTGAAGCATTTATAATAATATACTTCTGAGCTATCAAATTTTCTAAACAAAAACACATGATTTTGTATGATTTTGAATTAGATATTTCGCAAGGCTTCATTTTAAATGGTTTGATGGCAAAGGTTTTCAAAGCGTATTCAAATGTTTAAAAGGTTTTTTTTTTCATCGAAAATTTCGGTATAACAGACAATCAAACCTAACGGCAACGGTGCATGTTGATTTCGAATATAACTATTATAAACTCGATAATTTGACATTCATTATCGAAGCGTCATCATATCCAAGTTGCCGGTTTCTGAATTTTTCAGATTTATTCAGCTATTCTCGTACATACACGTTATAGAAGTATTTTATGAATACCTCACTAGGATAACCTGCGCTGAGGCGTTCACATATTTTAGATAAAGTATATTCTGCCATCATAAATAAAAACATAACATCGTCCTTGAGACTCTCAAAAGGAATACTGTGGTTCCACTCATGGCGAAAATATTGTATGTTAGGTTAGTGGCATTTAAACTACGAACATAATGTGGATATTCGCGATGATCAAAGTCGCCCCATATTACGGAACTTACACTAAAGTAACATTGACTTGAAATAAATAATCACTTATTTAAAAAATTAGACTATCAAAAGACACTTCAGCATACGAATAAATTAATTTATTTTCACGGCCAATTTTTTATAATTTATTTTAAATTCGTCGTCGAACACTTAACATACAAAAACTGCTTAAAATATTGCTTGTGATATTTTCACCGTTCTCTCGCCATCCGCTACACACTACACCATCCGCGACAGAGATTAATCGCGTAGCCACCTCTTATCGGATATCTAAGAGCTTTTAGGTTAAGAGACTTGGTAAAAAAAACGCAACGCTGTCCCTTCCCTAACACACATTATCTGTCTTGTTCAACTCGCGGCGATTATTTATTATTTATTCTTGGCTTTGTGCGTGATTAACGACAAAAATAAAAGGTTAAACTTCATTTAATATGTTTGCTGTAACATAAAGAAAATATTCTTATAATTCAACATATAAAATAGTGACCGACCGAAGGTTCGGTTTCGGTTTCGGCAAGGTTCGGAAAATTTTTTTAGTTTCGGCATAAAATCTGCTTGGGCCGCACCGAAAATCTGCGTTCGTGAATTATCGCGCGTTGTTCGGATGACTTCTTGTGAGTTCGTGACTCGTGTGTCACAAAAAAAAATAATTGTATTTTCACATACTTCAATTTAAAAAATATATATATTTCATTTAACGCGTGTAATAATAATGTTGTGATTGAAACGCAATAACAATTAAAATTCTCAATTAATGAGGTTCTTCCTTGAGGAATTTTTGTTCCAAGAAGTAGTTAACATGATTTTGTTCATTTAAAAAAATATATTGTTTTATATAAGTAATATAAAAAAATGGTTTTTCACATACTTCAATTATTGATTTTTTTTTATTTCATTTAACACGTCATGTTAACTGTCTGCATAAGTGTAAAAAATAAGCCAAATATTAGTAAACGGTAGATTTTTAACATGCCTAAAAAAGTTTCAGTTTCGGTTTCGGCCGAAACTGAGACAGATACCGAAGATTCGGTTCCGGTTTCGGTTTCGGCAGAAAATCTTGTTTCGGTCGGACACTAATATAAAATATTTTTTCATTTTAATGAAATGATAACATTGTTCTTCTTATAGGTATTGTTATTGTCTATTATCCAAAATGTGAGATGTAGGCACAGATAAGTAGGGTTCTGCATCAGGTAAGAATGGTCCTGTAGGTATATATTATCTGCTGAATGGAAAATTAATAAATAAGATGTTTATGTACATTCTAACGTAGCAAAACGTTCATTGGTCAAATGCATTTTACATATAGTTTTGTATTAGTAATCGACGAACCCGTGGACGCATAAGTTATTATAATAGTTTTTATAGCCTATAATAAGATAGAGCATTGTATAAATATTCAATCTGGGTATGGGTACCGCCATTCCGCGAACCAACCTCTCTGACATAGGTCACTTCAAGTGTTTCGCTATGTTTGGTGACGTAGCAGGGGTTCCCGGTTTCACAGGGAACAGGTTTGTCCGGAACTTGGCAGCGGATGCGTCCAAATCTTGGACACACACCAACTGGCAGGCCGTGGCAGGCCGGACCGGGAGAGACTGTTTAAGAGGACTCTCTTGGAACTTCTCCTTCCACCGCAGTGGAAGGCGATCCAATTTGGGAGGCGGGTATGGGTACCGCCGCTCCAACCCAACAACTCTGCCATAGGTCACCCCAAGTGGTTCGCTACGTTTGGTGACTTAGTAGGGGTGCTCGGGTACATGGGGTGAGGTTTGTCCGGGTCTTGGCGGCGGATGCGCCTGCCCACCAGCTGCATGGCAGGCCGAATGAGGGAGGCTGGTTGAGGGAGTCCCTTTGACTTCTCCAGCTGTACTCTCTCGGGATATCGCCTTGTAAGGCAGTGGGAGGGATGGATTTGTGCGTCCGTCACTCCTGGACACACTGGCACCCAGATTCCTATCCACCCCGCATACCCTTTTCTTTCCCACAACTTTCTCCCCTTCCTACCTAAAAAGACCGTCCACACAGCATCCCCAAAGATTACACAGGCCCTGAGCGGAATTATTTTTCTCAGGGCCTCCAGTGGGGAGCCAATGTTAAAAAAAAAACAAAAAAACTGAAATACCTTCTTCCTTTCTATCTGGAACTTCCTCTCCTTCCTTTCCTAAAAAGACCCTCCACCAAGCATCCCCAAAGATTTTCCTCAGGACCTGGTGTGTGGAGCCAATGCAAAAAAATTAAATATGATCATTTTATTGTGTTATATATTAGGTACGTATATTTTTGTACAGCACCCTTGAGGTGATTTAAAAAAAACAGCGCCATAGAAATTAGTCAAATATTATTAACTGGTACACAATAATTATAATAAAGAAGTTGGGAAGTTTCAATAAGAAGACATGTTATTTAAATGTTTTTATTTCTGCCAGAGTTCGAAATTGAAATTTTTCAGCTCAAATTTGAACAAAATTGGTCGCTACGCGGTTGTTGGAAGGTGTATATTTCTTTATTTGAATTAAATGAAAACAATAATAGAGAAACTCAATCAAAAATCTGGAAACAGAAAAATCAGAAAAAGATTTGCGCACTTCTGGGACTCGAACCCAGATGTCTATATCTATTAAAAATGCGTCGTAGCATAGTCCCGGCCGCGTATTTACAAAACCTATACCGATTCAGTCGCGGTAGTGACAATTTACATTTTAAATATACCTCTATATTAGTTATTTTTTATTACATTGCAAAAACAAAAATTGTTCTAAAATCTAGATAAAATAATCTTTCCGATGTGTACACTAGAAATTAATTATTTTATTTCTAAATATTTAAATATTGATATTGAAAATGTATATTGTCGGTAGCGCGACTGAAACGCGGTAGGGATTGTAAATACGCGTCCCGGCTACATATTTTCTACCCTTTAGTTGCTGAAAAAAAAGCAAAATAATAATTAAAATGCTCATGCTCATATTGTAAAAAAAAAAAATCGTTTTCGCTCTGTGTTATTATGTAGATTCCTGGGTATCCCGCTTGTATCACTAGTTTCCAGACACCGTGTATAAGAATCACGTGTTTAGGCACCAATCTGTCAATTATTAAATAAATTATATCACTTTTTTAAATATGTCTGATAAAAACTTTTTTTTTTCAAATAAGAACGCACGATTATTTTTACACCAGTTATAAATTTAAACATTAATCGGTATGCAGTAGGTTAGAACGGGGTACTTGATCGGTGAATTAAACCGTCTTATAAAACGTCCATAAATAACCCCACTGTGAAGCACTTCATTTCGTAACATTGTATCGCGCCCTTTCGAGTCGTGACGTCACAGAAATGGTTCCCTTGTCACCCCCCCTCCCCAAGTTTCTTCCTTCCCCCCACCAACCAATCCCCCATCCCCCCGTCCCGCAACTTCCCCCCTCGGCCCATGATTTACTGGCGCACAATGTGGCGAGGCTTGATTTATCACGCGGTCCGAAATTCGTCGGATGTGCACTACGCCAGGCTCAGCCACCGTGTCTGTATACGCACCCACACATTTAAGACCGGTGTTATTCTACGGGTGTATTATTTTATATTGTTTTATATAAGTAGGTACCTGCCTAGGTATCATAATATCCTTGCGTACCACATAAGGCAGTACGGCCTGCCTGCTTAGGTATCGGAAGAAGCGTTCAATGTCACCTACATCCTTCAGTATTATATCGATGCTTACTTCGCTTTATTGACTGACACGTGTTTGCAGGTAGGTACAGTATGCGCCAAACTTAAATGCCGACCTGAACTTGATACGATTCATTCTCGCGCAGGTACGGTCACTTTACTGACTTTACACTGACTGTAAGCGAAAGAGAAAGATGCGTAAAACATTGGTTCGACAAAGAAGGGTTTGGGCGGGAAGGTATGCCACTTTTTGGACCTTAAACGATTTCTGTATCAACGTCAGGTTGGTATTAAAGTTTGGCGTATACCAAACAAACATACCTTGGCAGTTTTGGCATTTTTTGGGCAGTTAGTAGAGCTACTTAATAAAAAAGAAATAATGAAGAAGAAAATTTTTTGTAGTACAACTTTTTATAAATGCGCACAAGGCAAAATGAACAAAATTTTGATAATATTTCAAGTGTTTTATAATCCCTTTTGCAAAATTAGCATATTTAGGACAGGAAGTTTTACAGAATTTTAACAATTCATCAAATTTTAATGTTACATAATACTCACGTTCTGTAAAAGACCTATTCAAATTCTGTTTTTTTTTTAACATTAACTCCGCACAGGAGATCCTGAGGACAACATTTCTACTAGGGCCTATGTTATCTTTGGGGATGCTGTGTAGAGGATCTTTTCGCGAAAAGGACGGAGTGAATCAGCGTCTTGCAGAAATCCGTGTATAACTTTTATTTTTTTAATTAAACGGCCATCCAATGCTTAGATATCTTATGTACCTTAACATAAGTAGACACTTTTGAAATGTGTTTCACAAATTAAAAACCTAATTAACCTAGTCGCTATTTTTCATTTCATTGAGTTTCAAATGACAACGGTTCTAAAGAAGTTTTCACTTAAAAGAAAAAACAAGACTTAAAATTTGCCATTAAATTATTAAAAATTAATTTACTTCATACCATATTATCAAAATCATTCAAAAATGTTTTTACATTCCTGTGAATGCTCCTACCTATGTATAAAACCTTTTCGTTCAAAATATTCGTAGCAATTTCTCTCAAGCGCCTCTGCGGCTATCGTCGAAAGCTTTTTGCAACCGGAACCCACGTGACTTGCAGTGTAATGGTTGAGTTAAACAGGACTCCTTAGATACCTACTAACCCCATACTCTATAGGAGGTGTAAATTGCCTGGCATCTAAATTACTTGCATTCGCAGAGACTGCATTCATCCGACTACTTTTTATGGATGCACACAACAACACTACATTAAATAAGTCGGTAGAAAGGTGCCTAGATAACGTATCACACCCATATGGAAGGAAAGAAGAAGCCTTCCTATAAGTTTTGTGAAATTTCATATCATTCTTATTACGAAGTACAAAAAATTTGGGAATTTTTAAAAGCCTGAATTTTTGTTTTCTAGGTTTGGTTCCAAAAGACACCTGCGATGGTATTTAATTAACCCCTCAGGCCTCGGGCAAATTTTGTCAAAAGGTCGAAATATTTCCGCTTTGTCAATAAAATCCAAATAAAGGCAATATTTCTAAACACACCCCAAATATAAAAACTGTTTTTGAAATGCAAGTAAATATGCTTTCAAATTTTATTATTAGAAATAAACATATTATAATTTTTCATATAGGTATTCAAATTTAAAATTTCAAAACCGAAAATGTTTTAAAATGGCTCACCTTACGTTTTTATACCTTAACTTATATTACTGAAAAAAAAAACAATGTATTATAAACGTTATCGTTATCTCACTTTTTGTCGTTTCATGTAAAAATAATTAATACAAAATTCTCTAAATTTTATAATTTTTTTTTTAAATTCCGGTCGGAAACTTTGGTTTCATAAATGTGTATTTTTTTTATTTATTTTGTGGTTAACTTTTAGATTTAAATATAAACCATGATGTTTTCTCTTTCTAACTCCATTTCTCACCATGATGGTAACGGAGACAAAGATTTCTATAGACCTGTATGATTTGTTCCCAAAGCGAACAAAACCGAAAATAGCCTAAGGGTTATAAACATTTACTATATTTTTAAGTAACAATTTTTCAAACCAAATATGAAACTTTACTGCTAGTTTATTTTAAGGCCCGTCTTTCTAAAAAAAATCTGAAAAGTATTTAAAATTCTTCAAAAATATTTTTTTTTATTATCCGGACACCAACAATACTATTGGTACTAAACTAAAATCATAAATGGTAGAGGGACGCCTCCTATTAAGCTCTTTGGTCTTAAGTATGCAGGCTATTTAAAGAAAACATTTTTTATCGTGATTAATTTATGGGTTATTATGCCGTGTTGCGCTTCTTCGTTCTTTAGATTCTTATTGAACACCGTTAAAATGTCCATATCAGGGCAATTCTTTAAGGATAAGTGTGTGTTTTGAATGAAAAACTGATACGCTATTGCATTCGTAAATCCTCTTATTGTGGTCTTTTGTGTTTAGTTTTGATGAAGCCGTCTAATATGTATTACTACCTATTATCATTTTTTAATTAAAATATTTTGTACCCGTTGTTGGAGTCTCAAACTTAGAGCTGGTTTTCAACACCATCTTTGAATTATATTTTACCTGTTGATTGATTGGGTACATATGTCAAGGCTAGATGATAAGATTTCTAATTTGTTTCCTTTACTCACATCCTGTAGATTAAAATAAACCTTAAATTCATAAATCTAAAAATATTGGTAGAATTAACTATCAATGTTCTTCAAAATTCTAGATATCCTGTCAGTATTATTGGAAATAGTTATCTACTAAGGAGAATTTTCACAAAGAGAAATTTCTAATATTTCTACTTTTATACAGAAAATTCTTCTCGAAAAAGTCAAATTTTTATTTTTATTCTCTATGCAGGTGTTATTATTATTCTATACGTGTCTTCGAAAAGGCTAGTGCAGATTTTCACAAATCAATATGTTTACTTATAATTGCGTTATGTGAAAATCTATCTACTAGAAATAGATAAATTTTTACCAAGTAAACATCTATTTACCTTCATTTGTATGAACATGGATCAACCATGTATGTAAAGTCATCTAAGTACCTACCCCTAAGCACTTTCTCATTTTCACCCTTAAAAAATATCTACCTTTTAAAAAAATCAAAATCCAACATATTGTTTTATTTTATCAAAGATTTCTCAAAACAGATCAAGTCGTAAGTTCCAATATAGGTAGGTAGAATAGCTGGCAGCTCGCAGGTCGGAAATCAGGGTTGGCGCTAAACGCTCCGGTCCCGTATTGAGCGATAAAAGCGAATTATGTTTACGGTTATGGAGGAGTTACCGCACGGCACTTGTTGGGCCGACCCTAATACATCCACTGCTGCCTACAAGCACTCCTTGCATGAGGAATCACAGATTCTCAATTTTATTTTTTATTTTTTTTTTACAAATAAACATTGTGCCATGACTTTATTCATATTTTCCACCCGCATCCAGGATAAAATAATTAATTGTTGGAGTTTTTATAAATGGACATGGAAATTCATAAATTTAAATAAGTAGATTTTATTTAGATCTTAATTTGGGAGGCGGAAATTTTGTTGGGTAACCAATACCTCTGCCATAGGTCACTTCACATGGTTCACTATGTTTCGTGACTTAGCAGAGTTGCCCGGGATCATAGGGTGAGGTTTTCTAGGACTTGGCGGCGGATATCCTGGACACAGAATCTCATGTTGACCTTTTTCCCTCTTAGAACTTCCTTGCCTTCCATCGCTTTTCCCCAAAAAGACCTTCCACACGTAAGAATCCCCAAAGATGACCTGGGCCCTGGGATTAATTATTTTTGTCAGAATAATTTTGCTAATGTAAAAAAAGGAAAAAAAACACCTAAATCCTTCGTAATTGAAAGCGTCAAAATAATGTAAGTATTTATCTGGATTATTTTTATAATATAGGAAAACAGAAAAAGTTTCCGCACACCACGGCTGCCTACAAAATAAAAAATAAAAAAAAAACAATTTAAAGATTTTCTCGTAGTTTTAACAAAAAATCAACATTTCAAATTTTTGAGCTGATATATACCTATGTGTATGACTGTAGTAGAAAACAGAAACCTAGGTCGGTAGGTACATACTGTACTTATAGATAAAAGTTTTAAAAAGGCTTTAGGTACGTAGCCAATTGACGTGCCATTGCGGTTAGGGATTTTTTAAATCAATTTTTGAAAGAAAGAAATAATGTCCGTTGTAAGTATGAATATCAGTTGGTAGAATTTTGAGTAGGTACCTATGATAGATGAAATTTTGGAATTATAAGAATACCTAGGTATTTTATTTTTCTAAAATAAAATTTTTCCTTTTTTATATTTTTTTTAAGTAGATACTGCCAACAACTTTTCAAAATATTTCTAATTTCCGATACAGATTTTTTATTTATTTTAATTTTTTTTTAGTGTAAATGCAAAGCATAGTTACATACCTATCTACGTACATAGTTGATCAGATAAAGAAAAGACTTTATAAATAAATTATAAAGCGTAATCAGGCAATTACATAATTTTTATTTATTTTTAACTTAATAAGTACCTAAATCCTCTAATCGTAATATTTATTTATGATGACAATATTAGTGACACTCAATTGACAGTCTGAAAGAAAAAAATCAGAAGAAGATTCGGTCACATTTAGGAATCGAAAATCGGTTTTGATTTTTCAGTTTCAGAATTTCCATCGAGTGTCACATACCTAACTTTGAGTTCAAATAATTATAAGGGTATCCATCTATATAATATCTAAAATATTGAGAAGTTCTGACTTTTACCTAAGTATCATCTGTTTTTATTGCATCGATAGGTACAGACTGCAAAATTATTTAATGAAGTGTTAACAATGCCGATTTAAAAGGGAATAAAAAGCAAATTGAAAAAATAATCGATTAAGTCGCTATTTTTTTTTTCATTTTTTTACTAATAAATTATTTCCTACCTGACAAAAAATAATCAGTCAATTATAATATTCTTGAACTCAGTTACTTTCATTTGTTCGGAACTTTGACCTTGTTTGTTGACTTCCTACCAAATAAAGTCATTAAAACCACTAAATTAAATAATTATTCTATTTAACTTATTTTCGAATTCTATCGGCCTGAAGAAAAATACTACAACAATGCACACCACGCCCATAAAGCTGTCACGTGTCTATTCATGCCTCCCCCTCCCGCGTGGAGGGAAAAATATTTCAAAAATAGAACGCCGAAAAAACGCATAACTCACTCGCACATAAATCCGGCGAGCGCAATAAAAAGAGATAGAAACAATTGCACGCTAAGGCCGTTAAATTTTGAAATTCGAACATGCTGGATTAATGAATTTTCTTGCCGCCAGAGTATAACTAGCTGTCTCCCTCTATCGCACAATTCCCAGATCGTAAATTTGAAATGGCCGCGCGTGGCCGAGTGCATTATACAACTTGTACACGAATTCACCGATGTTGTGCATCTCATTCTTGCACATAAATCTAAGCGGGAGGTGAGGAGCTTATCGCAGTCAGCTGTTCGCGACAGGCCCGTCTGCAGACGTGCCAGCACGCCATAAATTGCGGTAGCCTTTGAGATTTTATGTGCGTCTCTCTTGCGCTCGTAAAGTTAGGACCGGCTCGCGGAGCTTTTATTATATCGGGAATATAATTTTTTTCCGTAAGATCGTAAAGTATGAAACGGTTCATTTAGTTTTTCTACCTGAATTTTTAAACCTGTTTTCAATTCACAGGTGGTTTTAAAACTGTAAACAAAAAATAACTTAAAATTTAGAACATTTTTTGTAAAGGTAGGTAAAATAATGAAAAAGTGAGCTACCTAAGATTTTTTGCGACTTTTAGTGTAATAAAGTGCTTAGATTGAAAAATACGACATCGTTGATGTTTTTGTAGCGCAAAATAATGTTTTTCTTAATTCGACATTTTAGACGATTTTCAGTTTTTAATTTTCAGTTCCTGAAAATTTTCATAATTTTTTTTTTCTATAAATAAACATTCTCTGGCACTCTTAGGATTGGTTATTTCACAGAATTCGAACAATTCATAGAATTTCTAAGTTAATATTCAACTTCTCTGAAAGTTCCATTCGAATAATGTTTTTTTTTAATCCTTAGGGCCTACATTATCTTTCTGGATACTGTGTGGAGGGTCTTTTAAGAGAAAGAAAGGAGAGGAGGTTCTGGGAAGGAAAAATGTACGAGGGGTGGGTAGCAATCTGGGATCAATGAATCTATCCCTCCCACTGTGGTGCAAGGCGATAGTTCGTGAGATGTCTAAGATAGGTCACCCTCAACCAGTCTCTCCCGCCTCTCACTAGGTGGCCAAACTCTCCGGCCCGCCACACACTAGGTGGCCAAAGCTATTCGCCGCCAAGACCTAGACAAACCTCACCTCATTAACTCGAATCATTTAACGCAGCGAACCACTTGGGGAGGCCTATGGCAGATAATAATAATAATAATAATAATATTTGGCTAATTTATATAGCGCCGTTTTTGTGAAAAATCACCTCAAGGGCGCTGTACAAATAAGTATTTAAAGGAATTAATATTACTGGCTTACAATTAAGATTTACAATTATAACTAGTGACTTACATCTAAGACTTATAGCTAGAGACTTATTTTACTGGCTTAAAATTAAGATTTAAGACTTATAGCTAGAGACTTATTTTACTGGCTTAAAATTAATATTTACAGTTATAACTACTGACTTACATCTAAGACTTATAGCAGTGACTTAAGACTAAGACATTTAAATGCTATTGGAGTTTATCAGATATTGGAGTTTATCCAAAAAAAATGTTCCCGAGGCGGCGGCGGTAAATTGTACTAATAGGTATACCTATTGGTAAATGATCTTAGTACAGTAAAACAACCAGCCCATGACGAAATAATAATAGAATTAGAATTGAGCGTTCACAGAACTGGAATTTTAACTTTGAAATTTGATGAATTGTTGAAAATCTATTAACCAACTCACAACCGAGCCTTAAGGTACGTTCACATTGATCAAGTAGTAAGTCCAGTAGCGAGTACACTTGCTACTTGACTCGCCGAAAACCGTTCGCATTACTTTCAAGTAGAGTACATTTGTGCCCGCGCCGCCCGTTGCAAGATGACGGCGGATGACGGGCGCTACAAAGCAAAGTAAATACGCTAATCATGCTTATTTTAATGTTTATT
Organism: Limnephilus marmoratus; assembly: GCA_917880885.1. Classification (NCBI taxonomy): domain Eukaryota; kingdom Metazoa; phylum Arthropoda; class Insecta; order Trichoptera; family Limnephilidae; genus Limnephilus; species Limnephilus marmoratus. Next base: position 47,691,637 of record OU862923.1, read on the forward strand.
TTAGAAAAGGTTGAAGAATAAATTAGTAAGATGAAAATAAATAAATTATGGACACGAAAAGAGATTATTAGCAGCATAAATAAATCATCACTCGCCGAAAAAATAGAATGAAATGGATTGAATCGACTAAAGAGCTGACTCTACCACTCTACTAAAATTACGGTGTTCGGACGCGTTTAGTTACTTCTATACTCTCCACTCGACTAAAATACTTAATTAATCAGAACGGGGCTTTAGAGCATTTATTTTTCAAAACGGTCTTTTTAAATTATCTTGGGTTTGGTCGATTTATTGTAAATACAATGTAGCTATGGAAAAGGCGATCTATCCATTGAAAAGTGCGTTTGAGATGATTTTGTTGAAAAAAACGGCCCTATTAAAATGATCTAAAAATTTATTTTATCATCGTAAAAAGGTGTTTCGCAAATTGCTTTTATATCATTCGTTCCAGTTCGACTCTTCAAAGCCATAGAGAGAACTTTGTTACGACAAACGTAATACCTGCACTAGACATCAATTAGCCGGGCGAAAATTACTTATCCCTCTCGTATCCACAGCCGGCCGCCTGAAATAAAAGAGAAAATGCCATGTGTCTCGGTGAGTTGTTGGATTTGTTTTGTTCTAACGTGGGGCGATTCGATGTGGATGTCTCCCTCTGGTGGGGGCGCACTCCTCGCTCAGGCGAAGTCGTAAAGCATCGGGCACATTTTGGTTTACGTTTACGAGAGACGGGCGCGCGTTGTTTAACGGGTGCCCGAACGAAGTCAGTCACGAACCAGGCACCCATCAGTTCGTAGGCGGACACCAATTCGCGACCGAAACCATAAGGTTACCTATACTGACCCCATAACCCGATCCGATCGGCTAATGAACCACCATCACAAACAATAAACCATCCTCACATTTAGCAGCTGTGACAAATCCAAAAAAATACTTGCAAAAAAAAACAAAACATTTTGGCAATCAAAAAAATCATAACGCCACGATTCTACTGGCTAAAAACACTGTTTACATGTCGTAATTGAACATTAACAAAAGTTTAAAACAGAGTTGCAATAAACAATAAAAAGTTTTAAATTTCGAATGTGTTGACATTTTATCTCTGCTATTATCTATCTGCTTCTAAATACTTTTTCTTCTTCTATGACTTTCTAAATTCTAAGTACTGTGGCGTTGAAATGTTTACCGCGTAAATTTGACAAGTTGAAAGACTTTCAAAAGCTCCGAAAAGTTCGGATGTTCGAATGTTCCCGAGCTATTCGATAGGTGCCGCCGGCAAGTGAAGGCTGCCTCAAGCTGGCCGTTAATCGAAGCCTCGAACAGCTTAAAAGGTAAGTTTAGCGATGAAAAGTTATAGAAAAATTATAGAAAATTGAGAAAATGTTCTAGTATGAATGTGTCACAGCCACGTGCTGTTGAAGTGACATCTAGCGAGTTTGACAGTTAAAAATGCGCCAAAAATTAACGCTTTCCAAATCAATAAAAACGCTTTAAATTAAGTTTGAAGAACTATTTTCTTCATTTCACTGATTTAAATAGTGACTTTAATGTTGTCAGTTTTAGGTACCTAAACTAACCCAATTAAATTAGGCCTGTTATCATAACAGTAGAATTAATTTACATCGTCGGCCATACGTTGGTCTTATTCTCTGATTCACAAGCATAAAAATAAGCAGTAGTTAGGTACTCAATGAAAATATTATATAAATACCATGAGAATCTGTAAACTCAGTATCAAATTAGGAAATATTTTTCTGTACAAAACAAGCCTATTTTGGTGTATACCTCGTAGGTAAATACCAGAAAATTAAGACAAAAAACATTTTGAAGAAAACATTTTTTATATGAAGCCTTGATTTTTGGATCATGGGTTTTTCGTAGTTAATAACAATAATAATTCTTGGCTGATTTGCATAGGGCCGTTTTTGTGAAAAATCACCTCAAGGGCGCTTTACAAATTTATTAAGAGCTAGGTATGAAAATTTTGTGTTGGTAAGTATCCATAATTACCTACGATTTTTCCAACTCATTATTTTTGTATGTAGGTACTTAAAGTAAAATGTTATCATATTATTTAGAATTAGTACCTAGCACCTCTTTGAAAAACTCTTATCTTTGGTAGGCATTATATGTGCAGTATTTGTAATATTGTGTTCTCTGTATGCAAAATAGTATTTTCTCCAAGATTAATTTTTTTAATAAAATTTGTATTTATCTGATGTGACCAGCCAGGCAAGTATGTTTTCTATATTTGTTTGTACATAATGATAAAAATAATTCCATGTATAAAAATATTTTATTAAATTTGATACATAGGTACAAATACTTTCCTATTTCCTACACAGGAAATTATATTTGTTTAGCGCTCTGTAGGTGATTTTTCAATATACCCGACGTTTTAATAACATTAATAACCTTTTTCAATTCAATAAAACGGCATTATCCAATTATTATAATAATATTTAGTGACAAGTCGAAATGCGCCTAATTTTCGCAATAACATGTAGGTACCTAGTAGGTACCTACCTGTAATTTAACAATTTTTAATTTAACATTGCATTAATTTTATTTTATTAAAACATGTCGATAATGTTGTCGTTATTTCTTCCAAACTACAAAGCGCATTGATCGATATATTTATTACATTTGAAAAAATTTTATAGCCTTTTTTTATAGGAAATTATATTTGTTCAGTGCTCTTTGGGTGATTTTTCACAATAAAACGACCCTATCTAAATTATCCTATTATTATTATACAATAAAATAAAATAAAACATAAATTTGTGGTATAACACTCTTATTTTATTAGGCGTTTGAGTGACAAACACCTAAAATTTGTATATATGTCAATATTCTATATCGTAGGTTAGTTATAATATTCTCCTGACGAAGGAATGGTGCTTCCGAAACCGGTAGAGCGTTAATAAAATAAAAGTGGTACTCAACAAATTTATGTTTTTTTTTTAATTGTAAATTATGGCGAGCCACAAAGTTAATGCTTTTTACAAATATGTATTATTATTATATTTAGTAACCAGTCGAAATGCGCTTAACATGTAGGTACTTACCTGTAATTTAACATTGCATACCAAGGTAAGTATTAATTTTATTTGATTTAAACTTGTCGATAATGTGTAGTTATTTCTTCCAAACTACAAAGCGCGTTTGTCATGTGTTTTTATTCCATTTGAATATTTTTACGAATCCGCTGCGGCGGAAATCAGACCAACAGATATTTTTTGCCAATGCTAAACATAAACTAATCTTTAAGATGAAGCCATAGTAAATAATGCAAAATCATACAAAATCATGTATTTTTGTTTTGAAAATTTGATCGCTTAGAAGTATTATAGATGCTTCAATTAAATACTGCGTGTAGAACATACCTTGGCCCTTAAAAACCTCGCTCATTTTTTTTGTAAGTCTTTTAATAAGCCTCTAAAAAAATAAATTATAAGGTCTATAAAAAACATTTTCAAGTCCAAAGTTTCCTATTTATAAAACCCTTTTCGGATATGGTTTTATTGTATAATGTGGCAAATTCAGTTTATTTTATAATAATCGCTAAAAAAATTATATATACCTACGCCCGAACTTCACAAAATAAAATAAAATATGCATTTTCTCGTTGTTATTTTTGACATCTATTAATACGGCCCGAACTCTACGAATTTGGATTATTGAAGTGACTCTTATGGCATGGGCATAAGAACCATGCAGTGGGCACACCTATTTCGTATCAGTCACGCCCCGGCAGGAGTGGGAAACAGATGTGTGACTCCGCGTCGCTTAGTTTCGTGAAATAAATTTTAAATTTCAGTTTTATTACAATAAACAATTCATAAAAGTGGAATTAATATTTTTTACAGGCCTTTACGAAATCAACATGTAAACAAAATTATCAAATACCTTTTCCAACCTTTCCAAAAGCTTTTTCTCAATTATTTTTAAACTGCTCCCATAAAGGGCGTGAATTCCGATTTCGATTTTTTCCTGAACTATTGGATCGCCTTAATACTTTTAGGTACATACTCCTTTCTAAGTCTGACATCTTTTAATCGATTATAATCAGTTCTCACACTGTCATAAAGCGTTGAGTGCTTTATTTACCAATTTAAATACGTGTTTGGCCATCTAATTACCTGGCGGCTTTCTCAATAAGGAAAACTAGTTTGAATAAAATTAGATCAAATACAAAATGACTTAATACGCAGGTGTATGTTTAAGAAGTAGACAGAATCAACGTACCTACCTAATTTTAAAAAAAAAACAATTCCACATATTTTACCTACCTATTTAAATCGGTGGGTACCTATAAGTATTTATCACCTAGGTACCTAACTATCTTTCAAAAAATTGAAGAATTCGTCAAATATTTTAAGTTATTTTTAACGTTCTGTGTAAGTTATGTTCAAGTTCTGTTATTTTGTCCTTATAGGTCAATTGCTTCATAAAACTGAAATAATTACAGAACTTAAATAGAACTTACACAGAACGTGACAATTAATTTTAAATATTTGATGGATTTTCGTTATTTGATTTTGGGGGTTATGCCGTGTTGCGCTACCTCCTTCTTTAGCCAACGTTTCGGACAGAGTTGCAGTGTCCATCATCAGGGCAGATCCGGCAGATCCGGTAGATGTGTTGAAACGTTAGCTAAAGAAGATATAACACCCCAAAAACAAATAACAAAAATACTTTTGGTCGTGCAAATCTTAAAACGCATTTGATGGATTGTTAATTTTTTTTAAACAGCCGTCCTTATATAGGTATGTAAACTGTTTCCCTTTCACAAAATCCCAGTTACGTTGGTAGATATTATAGACACTTCAGGTATTAATATGTACCTACCTAACATAGAAATTTTTTAAAAACATTTATAACCAATGTCTTTTGGCAAAAACAAAATTAAACAGCTGAATCACTAATACTTTTACCTTTTTAACTTACTTAGGCGTACCTTGACTTCTCAGGATCTCCCCACACCTCTCTTTTGGAGGGTTTATCTATTTTTTCGTTTTTAAATAATGCTACGAAATAGTAGTTTCGCGCTTAGATCCCACCATATCATTCGCCCTTTTTTCTCATAATTGTAAAATAGAATGGAATTTAAAGTTTTTTTGGAAACGAAAAAAAACCATGGTCAGCAGCCAAAAAGATTTCCTTATCTCCAAAACAATCGGCCAGAATTCACACGATTGCTTACAAATCTTTTATGCATACACGGGTAGATATATTTAAACAGGTTTTTTTCACATTGCTGCCAGATTGTATTTAAAAATAACTCGCTCCTTGTACTATGCGTAGGGTAGGTGTTTTAATGAAGACACCAGCATAATAATTAATAAATCATTTGCGTGAATGCAATGAAGTAATTGACTCCAAAGCACCTCGGGTAACAACCGATCAGAATCTTTTCAATGGAACAACTTCTCCCGGCTGCGTTTCCCTTTTTGGGCTGGTCGACTACTCTAATTAAATACTTAAATATTAGCATGATACCCGCATCGTACTTGCTCACAAATAACTAGGTATAGAACTTATGTTAAGACAAACTGTGAAAACTTATATTTACCTAGGTAGGTAGGTACTAATAAATAATATTATAATATTTTATATTCTTAGTTGTGTTTATAATAATTTGTAGCTTTAAGCACTTTCCTTTGCATGTACCTACTTAAACACAAGTATGTATGTTTTATACTTTACTACACTGTCAAATTTTATACATAGGTAACTTTTCTTGACGCTTTAAAACATTTTAATGGTTTGTACCTAATACTTAGACCTAAGATTTGTTTTTTACAGGGACTCCCTTTTTAACTCTTGGGTATGGAAATTCTTTATTACTTATTTATCCCATTATTTTATATGAAATAAATACGTACATTTTACATACAAAAAAAATGTTTTGACCGTGGCACTTCTTGTGTGTGGGAAGTGCAACAAAAAATATTATAGGTATTATATGGACCAATTTTTAATTTTTAAGTTATACCTAAAACACTATAGGTTCTAATATACGTTGAAGTGCAGTTGAAGTAAGAAAGGTTAAAATATTATATTACATGATTTTATAAGTGCATAAATACCTATGTAGAATTCAGGAATTAGTGTTAAAAATATGTTGCATTTTATTGGATATCCTACACCTGTGGTCACCCCAAGTGGTTCGCTACGTTTGGTGACTTAGCAGGGGTGCCCGTGTTCATGGGATAATCAACACTTCTGCCGCAGTTCTCCCCAAGAAGTTTGCTACGTTTGGTAACTTAGCAGAGGGGCCCGGATTCATGGGGTGAGGTATTTCAAAGTCTTGGCGGAGGATATCCTGGACACAGAATCCAACCCAACCCTCTTACCCTTTTCCTGTCCAGAACTTCCTCTCCTATCTTTCTTTAAAAAGACCCTCCACATGTCAACTCCAAAGATGACAGAGAAATTATTTTCCTCTGCGGAGCTAATGTAAAAAAAATATATATATATGCACCCACGTATTACATTTCTTATAAACATTCCGTTCTGAACTAATTCTGATCAGCTAGTAGGTATAATAACATTAATAACAACTCTTTTGAGATATACTTTCAATATCGCATTCATGACAAAATATTCGTTTTGTTTATAATTTTGACCAGGCTGAAAAATATCAGTCTGTAATTATCATTTAATTCACTGGGCACATTATTGCCCAACACGACAGTGACTGTCACAATACAAAACGCAAATAATTAATAACGCACTTTAGATTTCACATAGATACCTACCTACCTAACGTGAAATATATTTTTTTCACCACCTTGCAGAAAAAAACGCAGTTCTTGTTACTTTACCTATATATCTACCAATGTAGACATGACGGAAAGATTTATTGGACAATGTTCATTATCTCATTTTAATTGGTTGCAAGGGTGCCGTTATAAATTATATGCAATTTTACGGTCTGACAATTTTCTGACGAAGGAACTGAGCATGCTATGAAATTATTATCTTTTATTTTAATTCTTAAGTCAATAACAAAAACTGTACATTTTTCTCTAAAGAAACTTTTGCTATATACCTACGTGTAAAAGATACTCAATAAAAATATAACTTTACATTATAATAATCTAGAGCATCTCGAACAAGGGGATCTAGCGAAATGTCATAAGCACATCACAAGATTAAAAGAATTCTTATGATTTCTCCTACAACAGTGATTAAAATCTGAGTAAGTTTTAAAAGCATCTGATAAAATCGGATAGAGCACGTTCTACATAATATTTTATACAAGAGTCAAATACGACATGGAACGATATAATATCAAGGACGATAGAGTAAGGTAAAAAACTTTCACTTTTCTAGCAGAGACTTTCAAAATATTTCAACATAAAAAATCTTTTATTCTTCTCTAGTTCGAAGTCAATTCGAATACAATTCTTCTATTCGGTCTCCTCACTTTAAAATTCTATTTATCTATCTATATATTTCAGCATATATTCCATAAGGTCTATTCAATATAAACTCGGTCTACGTATAGAAGCAATAAATTAAAATCATTTGATGAAAGAATTAAAATTATTAAATCTCTCAGATTTCCAAATTGAATTTTATTTCAAAAAATTTTAACGGTATTATAGACAGCCCTGATTTATTAAGCCTAATTATCTGCTAATAAGAACTTCTCAAACATTTTTTTTCTTAATTGCAAAACAATATTAGGGGTCGTTTAGATACTCACTTGTACATAGATTGCGTGCAGTTGGCAATTCTTTCTCGGAAGTACTAGATGTATTCAACTTCATGCAATATGGTTATAAGAAGGCTGTAATAACATAGCTCAATAATAATAATCAATCTTAGCGTAATACTATTCTTCTGCATGGGTTCTGTTAAATTAAAAACCATTTTTAAAGCTATGATTTCCGTTCCAAAAAATTATTACAATATATATCACATATTTGTAAAAGCCCATTCAGGCGTATAATAATATAAATAAATTAAAAAAAAAAAAAAAACCAGTAGAGTTGTGAAAAATATTTCAACGATTTTTTTTTTTCTTCAAAAGCAATTGTAACACGCCATTAATCATCATATTCCTAATACTTACCTATATAAGGCCTATGTAACAGTTAGTTATCAGTCAATCACAAAATTTGTGAGTTCATTAAAGGTGTTATTCGCTTGTTATTTCATCTATTATTATTAATTATTACAAACCAGAAAATCAAAAACGATGAAGTCTTTATGAAAGACTTTGAAGGTATTTAAAGTGTTTCCTGTGATTATGAAATTGCAATTCTGGAAAACCATATCATGTCGGGAGCAATGAAAAATTTGTGTAATACACTAGCAGCGTAGCGTAGTTTAAATAAAAAGGCAAGAGGCAAAAGAATGGACTAAAGTCGAATAACAAAACATCTGAGGGAAATAATTTGAGTACAAACTTAAAGACAAGGAAGATCGTGTCCACACTGTCCACCCATAAACTCCTCATAATCATTAGATTGAGAGCCAATATACAAAGATGAATTGGTCATGAAGGTAATACCAATTAGGTACACCAAGTGGAGGTAGACAAAGCAATTAAGACAAGCACTCTCAGACATTTAGAAAAACTAAAACAGCGCTTTTACGTTCTGGCTGACCCACAGAGGCTGGAAGAAAAGAAGCAAAATATATACAACGATTCTTTTGAACAGTCGTTGGGCATAGCCTAAATTTAAAGACCTTTAAGATCTGTATAGTCATCAACTAAGCCGTCTTTTCAACACCAAAAGTTTGTTATTTTTGATAAATAATTGTCGAGTTTAATGCATCAACAACATATTCATTAGTCCACATAATAGTTTTCAGATCGTGACCTATCTAAAATATTATTTTAGTAGTGAGTACGGTTAGAATCTTCGAACCACCCTGCTCGTTGATTCAACAAAAGGACACTGAATATTTTTTTCGCATTTTCTTGTATTATTTTCGCGTGTTTTTTTGCCAGTGGCGTCACAAATAAATTTCACAGTGGGCGTCGAGTCTGCCCGTCACCATTAATCCCGCGCCCAAGGACGGCGATCCGACGGTTGTGCCCCATTTTGTGCCCAAATACAAAAGGCACAGAGCCCCGCAATGGAGGGGGTGTTATTTACAGAAATCCGTGTAGCACGGCTAAAAAAAAATGTTTTCAAAGTCGACGAAAATATACGTACATAGTTGCCAAGGTGTAATTTCTCGCTTTGTAGCTGGATTCATGGAAAATATTTGATAACGTTAAATTATTACCAAGTATATAAATGTGCTACCTCAATCGAGAAAAATTTCAGTTGGAGGTAGTTCGCATATTTTCAACGCAATAAAATGTATTTGCTGGAAAACATGGGCACTTAAACTGGCAGACATTGAACAATAAAGCTTTCTTATTTAAAAAAAGCGTGTTTTGTTAACTCTAGTTAAAAAGATACACATAAATCATAAAACCAACTATATCTTTGATTAAATTGCTTTTCATTCCAATAATTTTAACTCAAACGCTCATTTGACTAATTCCTAAATATTAATGTTTGCAGAATACTCCTCTGTAAAGCCACGATTACATTGAGCGAGTTTACAAGCTACTAGCAGCCAAGTTTAAAACCGGGAAGTCGGCAAAGGCGGTTGTGATGATGACACACGAAACTTTCCACTCGCTCAGTAGCGAACTAGCTAGTCAACCAATTCTGTCGACATTTTGTAGAAAACTGAGATACTCGCAGCTAGTTCACTAGCAACTATGATGACACAAGGTTAGTTTACTAGCTGATAGGCCCACACGCTTGCGAATAGCGAACAATGTGGCCCCCTTTATTTTTTTTCGGAGATTGTTCACAATCTGCTAGTTAGCTAGTAAATATGATTACAATGAGCGAGTTTACTGGCAGATAGTGAATTCGCCGGTTAATACCATGTAAACTCGCTCAATTTAATCGAGGCTTTAGGAGCTTTAGCTGACAGGAGCATTAATTGACTTTTGGTAAGTTGTCTCTCAAATGGACACAACATAAAGCAAAGGAGCAAATAATACACTATTACTGCAGTATACCATTGTCGGTAGAGACTACACCATGACCATTTACTAGTGAACAGATCTTGCCAGGATCCAACACCTCTCCGTGGAATTAAACCGTGGGTGATGTAAACCACATGAATTCACGCTTACCAATTATCAATACGAGACTATGTTACGAGACCTATTCGATACGGTACACAATAGATGACTCTTATAAATCCACTTGACAAAGATCACTCCAATTTAAAAGAAAGTCACCTTTCGGTAAAGCTGTAATAACCGAGTTCGATGTCAGAAATATTTTTTTGAAGATCCCCTGTTTCTAAAATAATTAGAAGGGGGTCCACAACAGAGCCCTGCGGAAAGCCACAGAATTGGAGTTTCAAAAAATGATCTGACGTTTTCCAGCCAAAGCACAAATTATCCATTGTTGTTATTGACAGAAACTTATATCCATTCGGAAAGTACATCTAAGTCTTGTCAATTAAAAATCTCTACTATTCAATATTAAATCTCAATCATATTTTGTCGCTTCCATGTCAATCATAAAAACAACAATATCACCTAGAGTCAAAAGTATTAACCAAGTACTGTAAATACTAAGAAAAACGAAACAATAATAAAATTGTTATCATCCATTGAACTTGATAGATATCGCGTGAAATCTCTGAATCGTCGCACGTGAATAACGCCTTCTAACGGGCCGTTATCCGTTGGAACACTTTCGATTACAACAGTTTAACGGCCGTTAAGGGTGTCCTTGGAGGCATGGGCCCGTGACGTCACAGCCATAAGTCCAGGCACCAACTGCAGCAATTATCGCGCATGCTATAAATTCAGAGCCGGCCGCCAGCGAGAGAGTGCCATTTGGTACCTCTACTGCCAGTGCAACGGAACTTCGGAACTGTTCATAGATTGTTCGCATTTTGAGTGAGGCTGCTCGGTTGGCTGTAACTAAAAAGCGTAAACAAAGAATATTCTGTGTGCTGTGATATGTGATCGAAATTATACAAAAACAAGTACAAAAGCAAGTAGCTCTTAACAATAATTATATTTTTAATTTTGCAGGAAATCTCGAGCTTTAGCGGTTAAATTGTATACCCATTTTATTTTTAAGATGAAGCCGAACAAAACAACGCAAAATCATTCAAAAACATGTGATTTTGGATTGAAAATTTAATCGCATACAAAAATTATAGATACTTCAATTAAATTATGCAGGTAGAACACATCTTGGTCTTGGAAATAATCCAATATTTTTTTGATAAGTCTGGAAAAAAATAAAGTATCATGCCAATGTGAAAAATGTTGTAGGTATTTAACTTACCCTTAACTCATATACTTACGTGCACCTCAGATAATATATGATATATTATGTTTCTATGAATTTTATTCTTCATACAGTGAACGAGGTTTTTCAATTTTTACTTGCTACCTAGAAAATCACAATTTCACTTCCCAAGATAAAATTACCATGGTAAATTATTACATCGCACGAAAAAGGACTGACATGAGATAGTTGTTTTACACTTGACCTAAGCAACTGCTGACGCAACTATAAACATCTCCCTTCCTCCACCAAACCTACTATCCATGTAACTCTCGTTATCTGATAGTATATGGCCAATTTACCTACGTATGACAAAAATAACAATATACGAGTATTTTGATATAATCAGTCTATCAAAGAAGCCCGTGCAATGATCAACTCCTATGCTGATCTGCAGCCCCGGATCTTCGTTTTTTTTTAGGCGGGGCAAAAACTGAAATCATGACTTGCTTGATGTTAATAAAGCTAGTGGGCCCGACGGAATACCTGCCCTGGTACTGCAGAGGTGCGCTGCAGAATTAGCTCCAATTTTGACGAAGCTTTTTAAAATGTCCCTGAAGACTGGCTCTGTGCCCTCTGGTTGGAAAAAAGCGGTTATCCATCCTATTCCAAAGAAGGGTGACCGCTCCAACCCGGCCAACTACCGCCCCATAGCGATCACATCAGTTCTGTCTAAGGTGATGGAACGTGTGATCAACGACAAACTGCTCACATACCTCGAGAAGAACAAAATTATTAACGACCGTCAATACGGATTCCGTCGGAACCGCTCGTGCGGTGATCTTCTCGCTTATGTGACGCATGTTTGGGGGCGATGCCTGGAACGTTTCGGTGAGACCCAAACGGTTGCACTGGACATCTCCAAGGCCTTTTACCGGGTTTGGCACCGAGGACTTGTCAACAAACTGCATTCTTACGGACTTCCCGCATCCTTGTGTACGTGGATTGCCGACTTCTTGAGGGGGAGGTCGATTCAGACGGTAGTCGATGGTTTCACCTCTTCCTCACACTCGATAAATGCTGGCGTCCCGCAGGGATCGGTTCTGTCTCCAACTTTGTTTTTGTTGCACATCAACGACCTTTTGTCATGTGCACCAATTCACTGTTATGCGGACGACAGTACAGTTCATGATAGCTTTTTGTTTGACAAGCCCCCAAAGGGCTCACAAACTCCAACAGCTCGTAGGGCTTTGAAGCAAAGAATGGACGGCTACCTCGAGAGTGTTTTCTCTTGGGGTAAAAATAATCTCGTTGAATTTAATGTTTCAAAGACCCAATCTTGTCTGATTACGTCCAAAAGGGATCGAAATGAAAATCTAGTCTCTTTCAACGGAAGCAATCTTCCGAACAGGCCCTCCATTGATATGCTTGGTGTAACCCTAAGTGACCAGCTCAGGTATGGGGGTTCCATCGAAGCCAGAGTAAAGCTAGCCTCCCAAAAACTGGGCGTACTGTACAGGGCCCGCAGATACTTTAATAGTACACAACTGCTAACCCTGTACAAATCGCAAGTGCGCCCCACGGTTGAATTTGGCAGCCACCTCTGGTCTGGAGCTCCAAAATACCTGAAAAATACCCTCGACTCTGTGCAGAAACGGGCGGTCCGTTTGATAGATTCTCCCATCTTAACAGACGGATTGCAATCTTTAGAGCACAGGCGTCGGGTGGGAATGCTATCCTTGTTCTACCGGTATTACAATGGAAGATGCTCCGAGGAACTAGCATCATTGATCCCTTCGGCACCGGTGCATAGTCGGGAAACACGCCAAACGCGTGCCCAACATTTGTACACAGTTGACATTTGTCACATGAGAACGGGTCGTTTCTTCGACTCATTCTTGTGTTCAACAGCTCGGCTGTGGAATGATTTGCCGGCCTCTGTGTTTCCTCCTTCCTACAACATGGGTCTCTTCAAGACCAATGTTCATTCCTTCCTCTCCTCAAAAAGACCCTCCACACAGCATCCCAGATGACATAGGCCCTGAGGGAAATTATTTTCCTCAGGGCCTCCTGTGTGGAGTTAATGTAAAAAAAAAAAAAAAAAATGACACGCATAACGACGTAAAAATTTAAAGTAAGTTTGAATAATGACGAATTGACGACGTAAGTGATTGCACGTATTAAATTGAGTTTAAAAAATAAATATAGTTACTTAAAAAGCATAAGATAGTTATATAAAATACTTACCCAGAAAAGCGATCGATGAACTGTGATAGATTTATTGATGCGACACTAATTGTACCTTCGGTTGATCAACAAGTACTAAAGAGTAAAAATAAACAACACACTTTTGACACATTTTTAAAACAAAACACTGTCGTGGAGAGAGATCGACGAGGGAGTTTTCGAATATAGCTTCATCTCTTTCGCACGCACGGTAACCAGAGCAGACGCGTGCTGCCGCGATCTGTGGTTCCTGCGGGCGAGCGGGTCGGGTGCGTATTTTGAACTATGCCTACGCGCCTCGCGAATAATAAATGTTCGTGCAGCACGTCTCACTCAGGGCTCTGGGTATCAGTCGAGTTAATATGGCCGTGAAATTTCTCTACTTGTACTATTATTTATTCCGTGGTCAAAGTTGAGTTTGGCCGCCCTCTGAACTTGCCGCCCGGGGCATGGACCCCGGCTTGCCCCCCATTAGATCCGGGGCTGCAGTGATCTGTCTGTGAATTTAATATCTACTCAATTAAAAAACAGGGCAGTGAACAGCTGGTACTCCCTAGGTGGTATATATATAATCTCTTATGTGTGACTGTGCTGTGAATACAACCATTATCCTATAAGGCCATAAGATCCATTCTTATCAACAAGAATATTGGAAGACAAAGGGTATATCAGTCCTTTACAACATCCTAATTTTTACCAAGTCCCATAATTGTGAAAACTTGAAAAGCTTTTAAAATTATTGATTACAGTCCAAGACTTGATTTGCAAAATACATGCGAGGCAATTTTTCCATCCAATGTAACCAATTTAAAATGATAATATAAATTTAATAAAGAGTGTAATGTACGAAAGATGCTATGGAAGGAAACAGATCATAAAATTCAAAAGTATTACAAATAAAAATCGGAATGATTAATAATAGAAAGATTTATTGAATCGACTATTGTACAAAGTTTGTTTAAGGCGCCGCAATCGGGCTCAAAAAGAAGAAGATGGAGAGATATGAAACTAAGAATGTTGGAAGAGCGCGCTAGTATTTAAAGCGAAAAAAACGATGTGAAAATTGTGAAAATGTTAAATAAAACACGACTCGTTTAAAATAGAGCAAAAATCTCGCGGGGGTTGTCTTCAACAGCATTTAATGAAATACTTTGAATTTTTTGATGCATATAACTTGTAAAATAACTGAAACAAACGTGTTTATAATAATTTTTGGAGCATACTTTGCGATTTTTTTCTATCGAGGAAATTTTATAAAATTTACGTTTCGGCGCGGGAAATGTCCACATATTATCTTCAAGAAAAACATTTTTTTAAGAGCTTTAAAATTTTACGTGTTTAAGGGAGATATGTAAGAAATCGTCAGAAATTCGGGTAGCGGCGGCTTTAGATTGACTATGACTCTAATATAATATTATCTAAGGGCAGGTCAAAAACACGAAGTGAATCTCCGACAGTTAAATTTAATGTCACATGCAAAACTGCGAATCATATGTGGAAATTATATTATAGATTATCACTAGGGCGCCAGAACGTTTTGACTTTAATGAACAAGTATCATAAAAGTAGTAAATGGAAAACCATATTGAAAAATAAGTTATAAATTTGGTAAAGCGAAATTTTTAGACAATTAAAAACATATATACCGACAAGGCTTTTGACCTTTGACAAGATCAGGAGCTAATGGAGCTGTACGGATATGGTGCGTAATAAATAAAACAATTAGGTTGGCACAATGGCCCAGGGAAGCAGGACGAGGCGCAATAAATTCCCCCGCAATCGGCGGTCGTCCGCGGATCGAAAGCGCATACAAAAATGCATTACTCTTCCCAAACACGGCCGATAGAGATGTTGTGAATGGCAGGGCAAACTGTGCTCTTTTGTAGCGCTGTGAATGAAAGATGAATGGTAAAGTATGGCTGGACCATTTAGATTGATAAATACCCGTCGAAGAGTTACTCCAGGAGTGAATGTGATAAGATAAGACTTAATAAAATAGATTAAATTTTAATCAACCAATGATTGAGAAGACTTTTTTTAAGCTCTTTGAGGAAGATCACAAACGTATTTTACTTTGAGGATGATCGCAAACGTGTTTTACATCTTTGAGGAAAGATCACAAGCGTAGTTAGTGCCTGTTGCGGAAAAAAATAATTGTGTTTTTATCGCAGACCGGTGGAAAATCACAACAATCAGACACACAAAAGAAATTCGTTTTTTTATTCTTGTCATATTTTTATTTATTTTGTCATTTTACAACGCAGAAAAAAAACTTATAATAGAGGTACCACCTAGGACCGAACTCTTCAGTGAGCTATAGTGCTAAGATTAAAAAATACGATATTATTAATGTCATTGCTGAAAATTAATAATATTTTTTTCGAAAATTCTATTTTTGGATGGAGATTTATAATTTTGGCAATGGTGCGCATCAATAAGAATCTTCATACAAAAATTGAAATTACAAAAATAAAATTTTTCAGCTACAACAACATCAATAATGTTGTATTTTTTAATCTAAGCACTCTAGCTCACTGAGTAATCACGGACCTCCCCTGCTAGTTTATGTAGTTACCTACGTAAGAATTCAACTTTTTTTGTTTGTAAAGTAGGTATCTACCTTCCAATGTTTACCTGGTTGTTTGATTACCTCATTAGCAATGAAATGGTCATAGTAATCACCCATAATAAATGTTTCGCTGCAATTCATTATTAATTTTAAAATCGCAGTATTTTTCGCTTTACATTTCAATAAGAGTGCCAAATATTTAACACCTTTACTTTGTGTTACAATTTAAACAAAGGCAATAACTTAATCAATATCCTCGTGCAATTGTCAAATGCAACGCATCGCAATGCATTCTCTATCTCTTTTGCTCTCAATGTCCCACCTCTGATATCAAAATGCAGGACATAAAGGTATACACTAGGGTTGCCAAAAATAAAATTACACAGTGGTAATCAGTAAAAGGTTTGTAAAAAGGCCATATTTTTTCTTTTGCAGATGGCGTAAAACCCAATAATGTTTTTATAATTTTAAATGATTTAATTAAGAGTAATGGCTGCGCCGTCTTTTTCATACAAAACTTAAATTTGGATTTTAGGCCAAAATACTCGACCAAATTGAATAATTATTGTTTTTCTCAAAAGATGTGGTATCTAGTTTGGATATGTGCTATTTTATTTATGTGTGTTTCAAATTTAAAAAAAATAAGAGAAATAAAGAAATAGATTTTTTACAATTTTAGAGGCAACTTTGACAAGAATTATTTGTGAGTTATGTAGTTATGTAATTATTTTAAAAAAATACCCTATTTAGTACGTAAATAAATTAAATTAAAAAAAAACAAGAATTTTAAATTATTAAAAAAAACTTTTACAATATTTAAATCACACGACCGATTGACATTGAAAACAAAATTGTCGCATCAATATAAATTTTAAAATTTCTGCCTGAAAAGAGTATTTTTTAATTTTTTTAATTAAATTTCATATTTCATTATACGATTATTTAAATAGTAGGTTAGGCAAGTTTGTTTTTTTAATGGTTACCATAAAAATGTTTGTCTAAGTTGCCTCTAAAATCAAGAAAAATGTTTTTTTTTAATGCCTTCTATTTTATAATTAAAAACGCAAATAAATATAATCGCAAATATCCAAATATCCGAAGGCTATACCTTTTGATTAAAATGAATTTTCCAGTTCGGTTATTTCAGCCTCAAATCTACATTTTGGTTTTTGTGAAAAGGACCGCACAGCCGTTCCCTTGTCTTTTTTTTTTCAAAACAATACCTACTCACAGATTAATATAAGATCATCAGTCATCACCATATTATCCTGTTTCTCACAGATTAATATAAGTAGCAGGTAAATAAACATTTGATATTTTTTTAGACATGTACTATCTATATTGAAAGGGAGAAAAAGTTAATTTAAAAGATATGTTACATAGAAAAAATTAACCCGAGGAAAATAAGTCTACATTGAAAGGAAGAAAAAATTAACTTAAAAAATTTGTTACATAGAAAAATTAGCATGCAGAAAATAAGTCTATATTGAAAGGGAGAAAAAGTTCATTTAAAAGCTGTGTAACATAGAAAAATTAACCAGAGGAAAATAAGTCTATATTGAAGGGGAGAAAAAGTTAATTAAATAGACGTGTTAGGTAGAAAAATTAACCTAAGAAAAATAAGTCTGGATTGAAAGGGAAAAAAAGTTCATTTAAAAGATGTGTTACATAAAAGAATTAACCTGGGGAAAATAAGTATATTTTGTAAATTTCCCGTCCAAATATATTTTATTAATTGTATTTATCTTGGTTCAAGTAGATGACACCTTACAAACAAAGATTGATAATGGAAATATAATATGGATCGGTACTAAACGACAATGAAATATTAAGTAGGTATACCTACCCACTTTTTTAGTTGTTTATTTTATTTCACTATTAATGATTTCAGTGACTTTAAGGTCAAGGGTTTCTAAAGTGGATTTATTTTCTAAGCATAACATTTATTTTGGTCATTGGCTAATGAACCCGGAAATGTTTGTCTTTCTTTAAAATATATACTTTTTATGATGTTGGAGGTGCGACATAATTACTACACCATTATAACAAAATAACACTATGAATCATTTTTTAAAAATTATTTATTAACCAAGATAATATTACAATATACGAGTACACAATATATCTAAATTTTTGGTAAGTACCACCTCACTCGGCGGAGCCTGTTCCGAGGTAACAGAAATTTAATCTATTTTTGACAGTTAAAATATGATAAATTTTTTACTTTAAATTTGAATAGATAAATATAATGATTGGTTATGTATTCTTTCAAACTCAAGTTGGCAAAATTGGTTCGGACGGTTTGTAAAGCTGATCATAAAAAACTGACTGCAGAAGGTAACTAATAGATAGAACAAAAAATGAAATAAAGAAATTGCGACACATTTTTTGCAAACATAAAAAAATACAACAATACAGTTTGCCATTTCTTCGTACTCCACCAGCCCTGTTTGGCATTCCTCGGGCGGGATGTGAATGGGGGAAGTGAACCAAGGTCGGCTGGACCCACGCCATTGGGCCACGGTTCTTGGTCTTGGTCATTGGGACTTAGTTCATGGATACATTGTCTGTGATTATCTGTAGCAAAACTAAATTAAATTAAAACTAGGCATCTTTAGAATGTCTCAAATAAAATAAGTATGTAGGTTGCTCAGCTAACTCGTAATCAAAAATACTAATTTAGTTTATGCGTCTGTGATTTTAACTCGTTTCAGTGAAAGGATTTGCTTTAAATATAAGTGTCATTTTAAAAATTGGAACTGATTATGTCCAGAATTCCATAAAATACCCACCTTTAAAGTTGGTCAATTTTTACACCAGAAAATAATTTTAATTCTATATTATGAATATGTTTTCTTTAGCTTAAATTTCTTAGGGTTAAAAATAAAGTCACATTTCGTAATTTTTCAAGGGCCTGTTCTTTTTAACTAACGTGCATGTGTGTTTTTTCAGGGGATATTGTACTTGTAGGATTTTTTTTTAATATTAATAAATTCTGTTTATTGTTAACGAATTATGAGTTGAAAGCTCCGTTGTAACCTCTATTTCTACATTTTTGTATGAAAGAATGAGAGGTTAGAATGGATCTATCAGCGGTACGAAGACACCAACTTTTGAATTGTTATTTATTGGTAGGTATATCCACGCAATTTCAAAATACCCGAGACAAATAATGAATAATAGAGGTTTTGTCATAGTAGTGGAGAAGCGAAAGAGATGGGGAGAGGAAGGTGGGGAAGTATCTGGCTATTCACATCGAATTCTAAATATTGGTCTTCACCAGAGCGATACTGAGAGTATCTTCCACCCTAGAGCGTGCCGTATGTGTACTATATATTATTTTTAATTAATAAATTGTGAAATAACACAAATTATTCAAATAAAATTTACTGCAGGAATTTGAACCCGTGACCTGCGGATTACAAGTCGAGAGCCTTACCCCTCGATCACGGAGGCTTTATAATATTCCAACGGGAAATTGATGGATGATGTATTTGAGGAGGACGTGGAATGAGTTTTTAATGTGAAAAATTTAGAATAAATAAAATTTCAATTCCATTTTTGCGTGCGTATTATTCCAGGAAGTCTAATTTAAAAATTACTTCTCTATATATTACCCAAGAGCCTAATAATCGCGACAGAGGAATGAATATTTTTCTTTTGAATTTGTCTGTGAATATACACAATTTTAACATGAAATCATAAAAAGATTCGATACGGCGGTTCAGATTGGATATTTATTATGTTTATAAAATTGATACCACAACAGAACTGTTCTATAATTTATAACCCAGATTAAATTAAGGCCAAGTAGTGATCAATTAGTAATATTGCTTCTTGATGTCCTAATAGTCTTATACAGGGTGGGGCAGAGTGGAGTTACTAGTTTCAAAAAATCACTGAAGGTCCCCCAGACCGAGCAGAGGGGCGGGGCGGGTGCCGTTAGGTCGGGGAAATGATGCCGTTTATGTTAGTGACCATGCCGTGGCAGGTAAGTACCAGGGCTTTGTTGTGGAGACGTTCTTTAAAATTGGGGAAAGCGTTGTGGCTACGCATGGAGCTTTCCGGGTCCGGTTCGAGTTAAATCGTGATGACAGTGTTCCTGATCCCAAAAACCATTCGGAAATGGATCAGTAATATAAGGTGGACAGGAACTGCAGATCTTAAAATACCAGTTTGGCGACCTAAAAGTGTGCAAACACCTGAAAACATCGCGGTAGAAAGAGCGTCAATTGAAGATTCTCCAACCCGAGCAGCGCGGAAACATGCTGCTGCGCTTGGAATATCGTCCAGAATTATAAGGGAAATCTTACACTCAGACCTTCTTCTGTACCCCTACAAGATGATGCGAACACGGGAATTGAGCCCACAAGATATTGTGAAACGTGGAGATGCTTGCATTGCAATCGTAACTGCTGTATCCCTCGGCGCTGTTTTTTGCACTGGCAACGAAGGATTAACCATTACCGTTATTGAGTTATTCATCTCACTATTGTGAGATATTGGAGAACCTTAGGCATTCCAAAATGAAAGAGTATGGGGAGGAACACGACACAGAAGCGTTCTGGTTTCAACACGATGAAGCCATGGCCCATGCTGTCCATCGTTCATGCGAAATTTTGCAAAAGCTCTTTCCAGGTCACCTGATTTCTTTGCGGGTGATATTCCATGGCCCTTCGCTCTCCCGATTTGACCACGAGTGACTTTTTTCTGTGAGGATTCGTCAAAGCTGAGGTAAATAAACTTCGACCTCAAACCCTTGAAGCTCTAAACGAGGCGATTGAGGACGTTTTCGCTGGAATTATGCAAGATATGCTGGGAAGAGTGACCGAAAACTTTTTTGAAAGGTTCAATATGCTTATTGCTCGCCAAGGCCGCCACGCCAGACGACATCATTTTCAAAACATCATGAAAAAACGACATCATTTCTGCGACCTACCCGCACCCGCCCCGCCCCTCTGCTAGGTCTGGGGGGCCTTCAGTGATTTTTTGAAACTAGTAACTCCACTTTGTCCCACCCTGAATATATGCCCAAGTCTATTTGTAGAAAGATGTCTAAATCGTGAAGGTGGTTTTACTTAGGTAATAATTTTAAACATGCATTTTATTATTATTAACAGCTTTGAAAATTAAATTATGTAAAGCAAGATTTATCAAACGGGTTATAAAACGATTATGGTGTAATCATTATTTCGTATCGGAATGGAAATAAATATCCATTTGAATGAATTAATTTGAGTAGTAGGTAACTGAGCGTGAATTATTATTTGTAAAAAAAAATGTAATTTAGTGTGCTGCAAAGAACGCTTCATTTGATTTTTGTTGAATTGGTTTCTGATAAAGTAGTACTACCTACTTTCTTCAGGTTTAAGCTGAAAGCTGAAATGACACGTAATAATTAAAGAGGAAAGTAATAACATGAATTCTGTTTGCTCATAGTAGAAGTAGGTGACGTCTGATTTAAATTTCAAAATTATTATTTTTAATTTATAAACTAACGTTTAAGACAAGATTTTTATGCATAGCACAAAGGGTAACAATTATTATAAGCAATAATTGTCAGCCTGAAACACTCTTTTACATTGAAAAATCTTCCGAGAAAAGATAATTGCTGCCAACGGGACTTGAACCCGTGTCCTTCTGATTGCCGGTCGGATGCTCTGACCACTGAGCTATGTCGGCTTATCTAATACCCGCAAAATAATTCAATATATACTAGTGTTTCATTCAACAATTACTGCTTATTTCATTTTTCCACCTGAAAATAACCAACTTTATTTTTGTGAGGGAGGTATTGTTAGTACTAAATCTCTCGCTAGGTGGCGTCGAGACAAATTATGTCTACATTTTTTGGTGAAATACTTTTAACTTGTTAAATATTCATTATTATTTTTAATTTATAAACTAACGTTTAAGACAAGATTTTTATGCATAGCACAAAGGGTAACAAAAATAAAGTTGGTTGTTTTCAGGTGGAAAAATGTAATAATCAGTAATTGTTGAATGAAACACCAGTATATATTGAATTATTTGGCGGGTATTAGATAAGCCGCCATAGCTCAGTGGTCAGAGCATCCGACCGGCAATCAGAAGGACACGGGTTCAAGCCCCGTTGGCGGCAAGTATCTTTTCTCGGAAGATTTTTCAATGTAAAAGAGTGTTTCTGGCTGACAATTATTGCTTATAATAATTGTTAAATTTTAAAAACTTGGAATGATTAAATCAGTAGATGTTACATACAACGTAAGTATGGACAAGGTATATAATCTGTAAGTAACTAGGTACTCGATCCATGTACTGAGGGTTAAGAGACGTATATTACTTAATTTAACAAGTGATTCCTAACAATATTTGGAGTAAAAAATCTCCGAAAGTTTCACTCTCGAAAAAAGTCCCCAGTGACATTTTTGATGTTTAGTTTTTTCAACTTAAGATGAAGCCATAATAAATAATGCAAAATCATACAAAATTATAAGTTTTCATTTTGAAAATTTGATCGCTTAGAAGTATTATCGTAAAAATAATTGATATTGACGCCCAAACTTCACAAAATAAAATAAAATATGCATTTTCGCGTTGTTATTTTACAATACGGCCGCTAGTTGACGAATTTGGTTTTTCAAAGGGAACTTTATACCGTCCACCGAAGAACTACTGACTTGCCACACCTATTTTCAGTCACTCCTCTCCCTGCGGTTACTCGGCTTAGTCACCAGTTGGTAGAAACCACATGTGGAAGAAACTTTTTTTTGCGTGGTTTTGAAATAAATAAAAAATAAATTCGTTAATTTGTTTTACTCCAAATAAGATAAGGAATCACTAGTTAAAGTCATTTTTTACGTGAATACCGCACAAGAGTTTCAACGGCTCCCATCTGGAGCCAGTGAGATTGTGGCATCTCCAATTGGGGTATGTTATGAGGCTATAGTGGGGAGGGGTAGGAGACGGGAAGAGGAAGATTGGGAAGTACCTGGCTATTCAGATCTGGTAAAAAACAGGGCTAAATCCATTTCAAGAAACGCTTTAATTTTGAATGATGGTCTTAGGTACACCTACAAGACAGTATCTTCCAAATTGTGAAATAACACAAATGAATCAAATAAAATTTACTTGTCACGCCGCGATTTGAACCCGCGTCCTCCGGATCGCTAGTCGAGAACCTTACCCCTCGAGCATGGAGGCAAGCAAGTAAGTCAAGTACGTCACCCAATATTTGTAACTTATTTATCCCAAATTATAATAATTAGCAGTTGGTGTACCTACCTACCTATTCCATAAGAGTAGTTCCCGAATTACTGCAATAGAAGAAACAAGTATATAACACTTATGTATGTATTGAGTTCCATATTTCGCTCCTACGACTTAAATTATACAAAGGAGTAGGTTATTTGTGCTTTCTAGTAAGAACACGTGTATTTGTATGAGCTATGTAGTATCTAGTCTATGTAGCAGAATCCGTATGTAGGTTATAGTATTCGCCCCCCGCTGAAGACAGTTTATCACCCTCCCGCCCCGCTGCGATAATAACAGTGGCGTAATTTCTCCGACGCCCCCGGGGCAGGCGTCGCGCGTCGGGACGCCTAAACCCGCACGCTGGGCACGCCGCGCTCAGTTGCTACTTGATACAAGCTACTGACTGGCTCTGTGACATTTTACAAGACTAATACGCTCGGCTGGAAAACTTATTTATTATTGTCGACAGCATCATACTTTGTCGTCGATGGATGAGATCATTTTCGCTTCCGGATAAAATATTGCTGCCAAGTAAAGGTGGGCGTATGAATTTATTTAAAAAAAAAAACTGAAAAAGCTTCAAATTTTTTTAAATAATGAAATATTTAAAAAAAAATGTCTTTAGCAACGGTCAGCAACGGAGTTTCAGGAGAAAGCAGAATTAAGAGAGGAAAGAGTTCAACTGCTTACGGCGCGAAAGAAAGATAAAGCAGATTAGGAAAGTTTTGCGGAAGCTTTTGTAAAAAGTTGCACGCCAAATTTTTGAAAAAATTTGTGCTCTATTGGCTGCTTTTATAATTTCCACAGCAACGACATGGTGACGGCAACGGAACGCGGCATCTCATATCTTTAATTTGAGTGAGAAAGATACTTGAAAATGATTTTTCTTTTGGAGTTAGTTTTGTGTCTCACCATTACAAAGTGTGTAAGAAAGTGATGCAGCATTATTGTGACAAGGAACGTACATTTATTGCCTTTTTTGTGACGTCACCGTGTTGTAACCGTAGGAATTATAAAAGCAGCTATTGGAACATTTCGAACAGAAGTTTATTGCAGGCGTAGTAGTAACACTTACTAGTACAGTAGTAACATGACCGGTCCGTGACATCGCGTTAGGGTCCAGACGTCCCGTGTTCGATTCCTCGACTTGCCAGTTCTCCATCATGACACAGGCAACTTTTTCCGCTTACTGTGATGGTACTAGGGAATTTTCAAATATTTATTTATTCAATTAATTTATTTATTTATTTACGCCTATTTA
Organism: Limnephilus marmoratus; assembly: GCA_917880885.1. Taxonomy (NCBI): domain Eukaryota; kingdom Metazoa; phylum Arthropoda; class Insecta; order Trichoptera; family Limnephilidae; genus Limnephilus; species Limnephilus marmoratus. Next base: position 47,716,211 of record OU862923.1, read on the forward strand.
GGCTTTTACATACATATATATATGTAACAATATTAACGAAATTATGCTAGTAAATAGTGCAGGAAACTACTGTTTAAAACATTTGCACAAAAATAAATACAAAGTAAAAATATTAGGTATTGAATTTGAACCACACAGGATGTAGGTACAAAATACAAAAAATCTGAAATAGTTTTTTTTTCTTTCAGCCAACAAAATACTGTCAATGTGTTAGTCAATTTTAATAGCTTTATCAAAATATTCCCCTATTTGATGAAAAAAATTTCAATAAGGTATGCTTATATAATAAAATTGATGTACTAAATATATCAACAAAATCGGAATATTTGTTTCCAAGCTGTTGAATCCGTCGCATAGGAGTATAATATTGACTTGATGGTAAATGATGATAAAACTATTAAAATACTTGGCGTGATGATAAAACTATTAAAATAATGTACTTTTTGTAATTATTTTTTGATTATAAGTATTTATAATTTTTCAATAATGTCAAAATTTAATAAGAATGTTAAAAAAATCTGAAATATATTAGTTTGTAAGCGCGCAAATAAATACACAAATGGACCAATTTTCGTCAAGAAACACATGTACGTACATATTTTTTAATGATTTTATTGAAACTAAAATTAAAATTCTAAAACATACGTTTGTTAGATAATGTATTGATTTATTTTACTGCATGATTATATTATTTGAAATGGGTGTGGTATAATACAAAATCTTTTTTGAAAATTTAACAAATCTGTCAACGACCTATGGAATAACCTTATTATACTAAAAAATTTAAAAAATTCTCAAAATTTATTACATGCGAATGCTAGATAAAAGAACAATCTTTTGAAATCCATTTATAATTTTTTGTGGAAAAGAGTCAATACGTCTAAAATCTGATTTGAAAATGACATATTTCTGGTTTTCCTTCCTAAGAATGAAAGTGCGAACACCAACAAGGGCCATATATCCGCATAGAAAACCCACTGCAGAGTCTAGCAAAACTGCTTCAAAAATTTAATGTACCTACCTAATAATATTAATATTTGGCTAATTCATACAGCGCCGTTTTCATGAAAAATCACCTCAAAGGCGCTTTGTTATAACCTCGTCATTCTTATTGCATACAATCTTTTTAACTATTTCAAAGTTAAAAACCTTGTTCATATTTCATTTTCAAATATTCAATTCGCATTCTGTTAGACCTAAACAATTTCAAATAATCTTGGTTTTTAGGTTAATGTGTGGTAAGGATGAATTGACGTTTTATGAGTTCGGTCCCCTGTGGAACTGTGGAAGATGGAGTAACCGTCGTGAGAGGCAATTCAAAGGAAATTGACGATTTATTTGGTGGCCGCTCACAGCGTGGTACGACAATTATTATTATTATCGAACCAATAAAAATATTAATTTGTTTTCAAATCGATCAACCAACTCGGTGGGCATTTCATATTAGAAAATGCTTTTGAAGATTCTAATAGAAATTCAATCTGAGTTCTATTTTAGAAATAAAAACAATTTGGTTAATATCGCAAGTTTCCGAAACATTATTGACATCTCAATAATAAAAACATGTTTTCTCGTAACCAGAAAATATTCGGAATTTTTTTTAATGTATTAATTTTATTGATTTGAAACTCGATGAAACGAAAAGGCGACACTAAAAAGAGACAACACGTACATCTCAAGGATTTAGACTGCGAGAGAATGAGATAGACTGATCCGTCTCCTCTTTGGGCGGTGGTGCTTCGTAGCCGATCGGTCTCCTATTTATGCGGTGATTCGTAGACCCCACTATTGTCTTCTTTAGTTTTCTGAAGGTTTCACTTTTACCGCGTATGAACTGCACACAAATTTGCAGTGATAATTTTTTTTACAGATTTAAAGTAATATTTCATGGTGGAAACCTAAAATATGTTTCTTTGTAATTTGTCTTATTTGTGGAATGTATAATTAGTAATTCCCGGGTAATGTGCGTATATTATGGTGTAGGTGTGTGTGTATGTTTTAGTATATATATGTAATTTATTTAATTTCTAAAATTACATGTCAAATGTGGAGAGTCAGTGTCCTAATATAGAGATTCCGAATCTTATATAAAAGTGGGTTTATAGATCTAAATCTTTTCGGTCTGTGCATATTATAAGTAAGAATTTGTCAAGATGTCACATGTGCAAATAAACTCTTTGATGTAGGAACTAATGGGTAGGTTTATCAAATCGTAACAATGAACACATTCATTTAAACAATAATTTATTTAAATTGGTTAACCATCAGCAGTTTTTTTTACAAGCGTCATGATTGAAATCATTCTAACACACGAACAAAATGGTTCTAAAACAATGTGTAGGAAATATCAGAGTTTTGGTGTTGTCATCCGACACCTACCCGTGCCAAGTCAAAATTAATTTATCACGCGGGCAACACTGAGAAAATAGGAAACGAGAAGACAAATGACACCTGGCGACGGGTTATCTTTTATTCATGACCTTTGATTTACGGACGTTTTATTCAAAATCAAAGAACATTGTGCATCGACCTTCAAACGCGTCGAATCGGACGCAGTGAATTCATAAAGGACTGTTCACACGGCGATTATTCAAAATTGTTCAGAAGTAATCAATCACACTGAAAGAAATTGATTGTTTGAAATTGATTGCCTTTAAAACAAAGCTCTCTTCCAGTCATTATAAAGCAATAACAATTATTTATTTTATATAACATTGACGACATGTATTTATGTTCCTACATAAAAATGATACAAGATGTCATTAATCTGATAATGTGGATTGTTGAGTTGAGTAGAAGAGTAGCTAATATTACGGCGATAGAATTGTCAAGGTGGTTTTTTTTCAAGGGGTTGGATATTTTTATGATTTCTTTTGAAGAGAAATATTATACAGGTATTTTTAGTAAAACTTAATGCCTTAGCACTATGCACAGTACTCACCTAACGCTTACATTTGAACCAAGGAGAAGCAATGGTTTAATTCGTTCTCAATTTGAAGAGTATTGTGAGGCTGAAGGACGTTGATAGGGGGAAAGTGGATTAGTTTCAGATTTTACCGCAAGCATGGCCAACGTCTCTTCAAGCATCGTTTTGATTTTGAAAGCTTTTCTCTCACCAGGGGAGCCATTTCAATCAATTTTTTTTTTTTTTTTGGCAATCAAATGTAGTCTGTAATTTTACTCTCATTTAGAATGTCAATTTTGCAAAATTTCATCAATCATCGATAAAAGTATTAAAATTCTGCTTTAAGGGTTGAGAACGAGGGACGGGGGATGGTATTTTGAAAACTAATGTAAACAGTGACCTTCTTCTTGTTTTGAAGGCGAAATGTCATCAATCTTTGGACAAAAACTGTAGATTTTTCATGAAAACCGAAGCCAGACCATCCGCCCGCCTGTCACGGACTCTCTTTTATATATATATATATACCAGCAGACCCGGCCACACGTTGCTGTGGCTAACGAAACACAACACTATCTACTGAAAACGCCATAACCCAACCTTTATAACCAAGGCCATCTGTTAATTTGCATTCAATCAAATTTGCATTCATATCGTCCGCTTGCCAGCCCGTTCCTTTTATATGTTATATATTTCAACAAATTTATGCAAAACCTTGACAAATTATATACCTAAAGCTTCCTCGTCAATCATTCTATCTATTGGCGAAAACCGCACTAAAATCCGGTGCGTAGTTTAAAAGATCTAAGCGTATAGACAGCGTGCTTTATACTGTGTAAAGATTAACGAAACTTTCCTATGTAGGTGAACACTTTTTTATCATTATTTGCCACGGTCAGGTTGCGAATCCGCAATCTCTGGTTTTGAAGCCAAAGATCACATGCTAACATGTCGGTCGTCGAAATCGAATACCTACGATAAATAGAATCCTTTGGTAATTCGTAACTATAGGTACCTATTTATACAACACGGGAGTTAAAGGCATCACTACAAAGTTACGATTCATTTTGAATGCTAAGTGGTCGTAATGGAATGTTATTTAAAAGATTTTGTCACTCACAGTTGTTTAATCCTCTTGTGTTTTTTTTGGAAAAAGGTGTAAATGATTCTCGAGTTATTCCGGGCATGGTTAGTCAGTGACCACGTAATTTGAATGCGTTTATCATGTACGTACAAAGGTAGGTATACATTTATCTCAAGAGATGCCATAAATTATACCCAAAACACAAATCACACACCCGGTCAGCACGCAAGCGGCTTTCCATAATATTGTAACAACATATTGCTGCATCTCATACGGAATACATGCATTCTCTGATTCTTGCAATAATACCTACGAGAACGTAGGACGTAGGCTTGGCAGATTTGAATCATTTAAATTGATTAGGTATTATTGAAGAAGTGAAAATTAAAGCTATCAAGTCTTTATATTTTATTTTATAATATTTTATAATATGAGATAACTACTTGTGTTTGGGAAAGTGATCTTAATATTTACGTACCACAAGTTTACTCATAATTACGTAATCATTTTAGCGGTTCCATGCCAACTCAGAACCACCTCAGAAAGATCATTAAAAGCTATGAAAAAATAATTTAAAAATAGCCGGTAACCCTAACCTAACCCTAACCAATTTTTTTTATCATCGCTCTGCAACCGGGCCCAAAAAGAAGAAAATGGAGAGATATGAAATGACGAATGTTAGAGGAGAGCGCTAACATTTACAGCGACAAAATCGATGCGAAAATTGCGAAAATGTTTAATAAAACACGACTCGTTTAAAATAGAGCAAAAATCTCGCGGGCATTATCTTAAACAGCATTTAAAGAAACAATGTGAATTTTTTCATACATATAACTTGTAAAATAACTGAAACAAAGTGTTAATAATAATTTTTGGAGCATACTTTGCGATTTTTTCTATCGAGGGAATTTTATATAATTTGCGTTTCGGCGCGGGCAAAGTCTAGATATTATCTTCAAGCATAACATATATTTTTTAAAAGCTTTAAAACTTACCGTGTTTAAGGGAAATATGTAATAAATCAGAGGAAGGATGAAAGTAGACTGAACGCTGTAGAAATGAGATCCCTGAGGCGTATGTGTGGTAAAACCATGTATGATCGTGTGAGAAATGTGGAAATCCGCAAAGAATGCAAGGCTGATGTAAGCGTAATGAGTAAGATCAAGAAAGGAACGCTCCGATGGTTTGGGCATGTAGAGCGAATGAACGAGGAAAGGAGTGTAAGGAGAATATATGACGCAAATGTGAATGGTAGAGGAAGTCGAGGACGCCCAAGAAAGACATGGCACGACCAAGTGAATCAGATACTTGAGTCGGGCCATGTCAAGAGTCAGAATAATAGAAGAGAATGTATGAGACGTTGTATGAATGTAAACGAGGCAAGGAATGTGTGCCAAGACCGGGATGTTTGGCGGTCCGTCCTCTCTGCCTACCCCTGCGGGGAAACGGCGTGATGGTTAGTTAGTTAGTTAGTTTTGTAATAAATCGGTACAAATCCGGGTTGCGAGCCCTTAATGACCTTTCCGAGGTGGTTCTGAGTTGGTTTCATTCTGACTTGGCCGGTTACCGTTTAAACGACTACTGAAAAATCCGGATTATTTGCATAAACCAAGAATGATTTTATGATGTTAAAACATTATAATATTTCCTCAATTATGTAATTGCATGCGTTAACTTGTTTTTTATTACTGTTCATAAACGAACACGTCAGAGGCAGTTATCAGTTTGTTATGTTAATGAACTTATCAGCAAGATTAAAGACAACCTAATGATAAGACCTTAATGTTTTATCACGGCAACTTTAACCAGGTAATTATTATTTAACGTAAGTTTACACCTCGCCACGTTGGCTTAGATTGATGGCTGCTTTTTTATTGCAGAATGATGAATGTTAATTGAAACTTATCGATTCAACGCGAGCACAGAAATAATTATAATGGATTTAATGCATCTGCAAAGTGCAGCGATGAATAATGTTCTAGTGCATTCGAAACAGGAACTCTGGAAAAATGACCATGGCTGCAAATCATGTTATCACATATCTACGTCTAATATGAACATCAACGCCAAACGATAGTGCGTCATTTGAATTGAATACTTAGCTACCTACAGACTAAGGGGGTATTTCACCAACCTCCTCATAGATTATCCATAAGGTAACATACATTTTTGTTAAACAAGATTTATTTATTTAAAATGTCTGTATTTACTATTCGGTACTTGAACTTGTGAATAATAGCTAAAGGTATAGGTATGATAAGTTAGTAGTTTTTTACGTGTTGCGAGTGTTTATTTGTTTATTTATTAATATTCATCATCGTATGAATAAGTTATCAGGAGGATGGTGAAATACCTCCCAAGTATTATTCGTTCTTCCTCTAGGTTTATTATTTGAGGACAGTGTACCTACATTATTTTATATGGTCGCTAAGCTATAAATAAAAATAATGGTATTTTATTAATTGTAAAGGTTTTCTCGTGTTTTATTTTACATTAGCTCCGTACAGATGGCCCTAGAAATATTATTTCCTCAGGGTGTATATTATCATCTTTGATGATGATGATGTGTGATGACGTCACGATATGTGCGGAGGTTCTTTTTAAGGAAAGGAAGTTCTTGGAGGGATATAGGAACGAGGGGTGGATCGGAAACTGGGGTTTAACGTGTCCAGGTCATCCGCCGCCAAGACCTAGACAAACCCTACTTCATGAATTCGGGCACCCCTACTAATCCAAACGTAGCTAACCTATGGTAGAGGTTGTAATTGGTTCCCGTGGCGGCGCGCGGCGGTACCCATTCCACAATAATGTTAGACATTTAAACATAGAGGCATAACATCCAATAATTAAAGTGCTTATTGCCGTCTTTGGGGTCATTTGGCGGCCGGCGTGGTCAAGCTGTAAGGCACTTGACTCACAATCCGAAGGTCACGTGATCGAATCCGTGTGTGGGCAAATAAATTTTATTTGATTAATTTGTGTAATTTCACAATTAAATAATTAAACATAATTTATAGTATATTTGCGGGACGTTCCAGAGTGGATGATACTCTCAGTATCGCCCTGGTATAAGGCCACCATTGTGAATTGAAACGTTGCTTTAAATGGCTTTAGCTCATTTGGTGACAAGATCTGAATAGCCAGGTACTTCCCTACCGTCCTCTTGCCCATCTCCTCCCCTTCCCTACCTCGAGTATAGTGGGGAATAGTCTCTCACTGACTCCGGAGGGAGCAGCTTGGACTCTTGTTAGGTATTCACTTAAAAAAATAATAAATATCATAATATCGATCCGGTTGTTTGACAACTCTTCGATGTATAAAAAAAAATATATAAAAAAAATGTGATTCATAATTAAATAAATTGCTATTAGTTACTTTTTAGTTCTTCACGAGCAAATAATGTAAAAATTGTTGGTTCTATTTTTTGCTAAAAAGCCTGGTGGATGATGTAACACTAGCATAAGTAATTACATTTAAATTTAAACAGCGTGAACATTATCGCATAAGTAGGTAAAATGAATTTGTTAACAAGCTTCTATTTCCTAATTCACCCAATATAGAAGAAACTACGCAAACGTAGGCTCAAATCGTGTGCAAAAACGGCGCAAATTAACTGGATATAAATTTTAATTCGCATAGAGTTAATTATTATTTAAGACACTTAAGCTAAACTCAGAAATCCAATTGAAATCTCAACACGAGCGGAGTTACTCTAGGTTTAATGGTAGGTGCAATAAATTCGCACATACACCAGAAATGAGGAGCGGAATTACAACGACCCCTAAATGGGCACCTCCTGAACAGGTGGCCCATAACCATTGTAATAATGTAGGCAAGCCTCCCCACCCCCGAAGCCTTCCACCTCTGCAACCCCCCGTTCACTCCTGCCGTCCTGCCACCCTAGCGAAGTGGGCTCCATAGCGATATGAACACTGAAACTGAACACCACCCCGTGTTTCACGATTTTGATTGTCAAATAATCGAGTATGATTTTTTTAAATTTTCCTTTGTAGATAATATTAAGGCTTATTAAATACTTAATTTTATTTAGTTCTGTACCTAAGACTCCGCTACCCGAATTTCAACCGATTTCTTACATATCTCCCTTAAACACGTTAAGTTTTAAAGCTCTTAAAAAAATGTACGTTATAAAAACGCAAAACGCAAATTATATCAAATTCCCTCAATAGAAAAAATCGCAAAGTATGCATCAAAAATTATTATAAACACGTTTGTTTCAAGTTATATGTATGAAAAAATTCATAGAGTTTCAATAAATGCTGTTTAAGACAACCCCGCGATATTTTAAACGAGTCGTGCTTTATTAAACATTTTCACAATTTTCGCATCGATTTTTTCGCTTTAAATACTAGCGCGCTCCTCTAACATTCGTGATTTCATATCTCTCCATCTTCTTCTTTTTGAGTCCGGTTGCGGCGCCTTAAAAATAAACCACACATAGCTATAGACTATACTTAGCTATGGACAGTTTATCCTTTAGGGTACAGAATTGTATCTACATTAGCTTATGTCAAAGTGTTTGCATTCATTTTTGATTTGAGAGGCGGGTATGAATGCCGACTGTCATCCCTAGTGGTTTGCTACATTTGGTGACTTACCTGGAATACCCTGATTCATGGGGTGAGGTTTGTGAAGGTCTTGGCAGCGGATGCGTCTGCTTACCAATTGCGTGGCAGGCCAAATCGGGAGAGGCCGGTTGGGAAAGACCCTTTAACCTCACAGTCGAACTCTCTCGGCCCACCATATTGCATATCAGTGGTAGGAATGGATAAGTCTCTCCTGAATACAATACCCTCAGATTCCTAACCATCCTTCAAACTCTTTTCCTTCCCATAGCTTCATCTCTTTAATTTTCTTAAAAATACTATCCATATGGCACCCAAAAGATGTTATAGGCCTGAGGGAAATTATTTTGGAGTCAATTAAAAAATACGAAAAATCCTTAATTTTTAGAAATAAATATATCGATAGGTACCAACAAATATTTAATTTGTGTTGTATTATATAGTAGGTACCTACCTAGTTAGATCATAAGACACGTACACTTATTAATTTCTACCAATATTGCAGAAAAATTGACATACGTTGTAGTACCTATCTACAATTTATTAAAATAAACGAAAATTTGTTAAAAAGGTTTGTTTCAATGTAGTTTGACCTTCACTCATTTCTCCTTCCCCGCCCCACTACCTTCAGCCTCACAACATACTCCTAATAGGGATGCCACTGTCTCACTGGCTCTGGGCAGTTGGCAGTAGTCGGGACTCTTGAAGCTATTCACGTAAAAAAAAACATCTTTTAAAAATATAGAACAATTTGAATAACCATAAAAGCTCCTTTTGAATAACTCGGTACATAAAAACTCCAAAAAATAAAATAAAATATTCAAACTAGGACAAATTATCTCACGCCATTCTTTATATTGTTTAGCATCACATCATGTGTTATACACTTGACCTATAAGAATACAAGTAGGTTTGTTGGTACGATCTGGTCATTTCCATGTATTTTGCTATATTTTCTTCAGGAGAATAACTGCACATGTTGTATGTTTATGACGAGAACCATTATACCGAATACCCAAATCGTAAAATCTTAGATATGTCGAAACAAAATATACGACCGTCTAAGAAATTACTGTATTGTCGTTTTTTTTGTACGTTTTTTATGCAAATTCTAAGCACTATTGCGCAAGTTCTTTCATTTCAAAGGTAACGGTAGTGCAGCTTACAGGATTTTACAGCCTGTATTGTGTTAGTTTTATGGAGACGAGGTTGACCCATAAAGGAAATGCGTAAAAATTAGGTTCGCTTTTTTCTTGGCGGTCAGAATGCAAGCAGGATTTATTGTTCTTAAAACAAGGTCGATAGGAACAAATTTCTGTAGTCCGACCAACGGGAATATGTAAATATTTATTACCCAGCCTTCTTACGCAACAATGGGAACCTTCGATAAAAAAATGTTCAGTTACGAAGAATGCTTAGCCTGTGCTTTGAAAAAGACATTTTTTGCACGCATTAAGCTTGCCAAAAATATGCAAAAAATACTTTAAGAAATATTTTCAGGTTATTTGCACGGCTAATTATTTCACCTGACTTTGGTTAAAACAGTACACCTGGATCATATCTTTGTGTTGTGTTTTTTGCGGTTTAGTTACTTTTAAACAATTCAGTTTTTGAATAGATAGCTAATGGAAAGAATTTTTGAAAAGAAAAATAACAAACGATTAACATAATTTATTGGTGCCAAAGACCTCCATGATTTTTGTCTAAAACGGGAAACATGCCGCAATATTGTATTGCAGATTTTTTTAGATACCTACATTATTAATTCTTTTACTGTTTTTTTACATTAGCTCCATACAAAAAGCCCCGAGGAAAATAAATCATTTCATCTTTGGGGATGCTGTGCGAAGGGCCTTTTTGGCCAAAAGAGTAAGAGAAAGTTCTTGGAAGAAAAAAGTTATAAGGGGTGTTTAGGAATCTGGGGGTCAGTGTGTCCAGGAGTGACGGAATTATGAATCCATTCCACCCGTGCGGGGCCAGGCGATGCATCGAGAGAGTCCGGCTGGAATGGATAAAAAACCTCCCTCGACCAGTCTCCTGATTAAATGCACTCTCCGCCAAGACCTTGACAAACTACACCCCATGAACCCGGCAAACCTGCTAAGTCACCAAACGTAACGAACCCCTCTGGGTGACCTATGGCAGGGGTGTTTGTTATTCAATAATTGACTCCGAGCGCGGCGGTACCCATACCCACGTCCCAAAATGAAATTGTTTGTTTTTGATAGACAATCTATAAGCACGGGGTTCTTTCAATTAAGGTAAATTAAAGTAGTACGGAGAAACTTGACAACAGAGACAACTAAATTACTAGTCAATTCGTATGTTGTTTCCCGTCTAGATTATTGCAACGGAATATATGCTAGTTTCCCAAAATATCAAATCAACAAATTACATTCTGTTTTCAACGCTGCGGCAAGACTCATCACCGGCGTATCTAAATATTCCCATATTTCTGAGCATCTCAAAAATCTTCACCAAGAGAATCCAGTTTAAGCTCAGCTGGATGGTATTCAGTCCCTTAACAGAATGGCTCCGACTTACTTATCGAAAATGTGCATTCCAGAAAATTCCAATTCTCGACAATCAACCCTCAGGTCAGCAGCAACATCAGCGATCGGAAGGTTGAAGGAACCAAAGCGCACACCAGATACTAAATTCGGGGAGCGTGCTTTCGGAGTGTCAGGACCTAAAGCCTGGAATGAACTCCCACACGAGTTAAGAATGATCACAGATTCAGCGGAATTTAGAGCTAAACTTAAAACTCATCTTTTCAGACAGACGTATCCATAAGTTTAAAAAAAATCCTTTCACCTTCGCCTTCACGGCTCGCAACATTGTAAATAACTAAGTGTGTAAAAATAAAGCAAATTCTTAAAATTTTCCAGACTTTCAAAATAAATATTAACTCAACTTTGGCATTAGGTAACCTTCTTATAAATATAAATATAAATGTAAAACCCATGCAATGTCCAGTGTTTTGAATATAATGTCCTCCACGTGCAAAGTCGTTCCTTCCCCAAGCATAAACTTTCTAATAAAGTGTGTTTTGTCGGAAGTGTCCTGCAGGTAAGTATGTTTCTGTATCTATTTGAAAATAATAAAATTAGATAGAGCCTAGGATTTATAATAAATTGTAAAGCGCCCTTGAGGTGATTTTAATGAAGCAACAAGAACCCGAGCTCGTCTTAAGATGAAGCCACACTAAATAATGCAAAATCATACAAAATCCTATTTTTGTTTTGAAAAATTGATGGCTTAGAAGTATTATAGATGCTTCAATTAAATACTGCGTGTAGAACACACCTTGGCACTTAAAAATCTCGGTCATTTTTTTATAAGTCTTTTAATAAGCCTATAAAAAAATAAAGTATAAGGTCTATAAAAAACACTTTCAAGTCCAAAGTCTCCTATTTATAAACCCCTTATCGGATTTGGTTTTATTGCATAATGTGGCAAATTTAGTTTCTTTTATAATAATCGCAAAAAAAAATGATATTTACGCTCGAACTTCACAAAATAAAATAAAATATGCATTTTCTCGTTGTTATATTTGACATCAATCATTTTTCTCAAGTATTTTTAAACTCCTCCCATAAAGGGCGTGAATTCCGATTTCGATTTTTTGCTGAACTGTTGGATCGCCTTAAGCTGCTAGTACATAAATGTATTTTAAATAATTGCCTAGTAATAAGTTTGTCACTATTACTGGAAGCTTCGTCGTAAGCTATGTTAGGAACCTACCAACCTAAATTGTCACCGGATCATCCTGAATTCCCAATGTATAGTCTAAAATTCCATTTAAATTTAATCAAGGCTCTTTTTAAATTTTATTCCGTCGTGTTCTATTCTTTTCTATACTTTTTGGTCCTGTTTTCTCCGAAGAGGAAACCAGTTTGTTCCGCTGTTCCCTAAAACACGACAGACATTCGTGATTCTCCCAAACCTTAAATTATTTTACCTGCCTAAGAAAGGTTCCCTCGTGATGCAATCCGACATTTCGATTCCATTTTTTTATTTAGAAAAATTCCATCGCATTTTCTAAGGAATACAATGATAAAGACTCAACAGAAATAAATATTAGAATTAAAATAACATGTAAGTAATCACCTTATAGATATAATATAATAATGCCTCTGTTTGCCTGATAAAATATTACCTATCTATTATCTACCTTGGACCTTGGTAATTAGGTTTATGATATTATGAATGTGCTTTAGAAGAGGCAGGTATTTGCCTTCTTTTTGCCGAACTGCCATTGTCGAAAGTTCGTGGTCTGTCACTTTTTTCGTCCGGAAACAGAACAAAAAAACGCCCGTTTGATATACCAAAGTGTTTAACCCTCAGGCTTCGGTCCTATTTTTTCAGAAGTTCAAAATATTTCCGTTTTGCAATAAAATAATAATAATAAAAGTAAATGGATTATTTATGATCGTATGCGAATTCTAAAAACTGTTTTTGAAATGTGATGAAATTTCTTTTTTTATATTTTATGATTTGAAATAATAATACGATATTTGAAATATAATCATATTCAATGCAAACATAAGGATGTTTTAAAAATGGCTCACCTTACGTTTTCTTATAACTTAAATTCCTACTTATTAGGTAATAATATTTTATTAGGTAAATGTATTATAAACGTTTTCGCCAACTCACTTTTTTGTTGTTTCATGTAAAAAAAAAATTGTAAAAATTCCCAAAATATGACAATTTTTTTTCAAATGTAGGTACATTTTAATTATTTTGGGGTTAACTTATAGATTTGAATATTAAGTGTGGTGTTTTCTCTTTTTAACACCATTTTAATATCTAATAATAATAACGTAATATTTGTATATCGCAGTTTTGTGTCATTTCACTTCAAGTACGTTTAACTATAAGTTTTGATCATATTTCTAACCATGATAATAAGGGAGACACAACAATTTCTATGAGACCTATATGAGTTGTTCCGAAAACCGAACAAATTAGCCTGAGGGGTTAATAGTAAAGCTGTCTTTGATTGTTATTATTTATTATATAATACATAAAACCAAACAATACTAAAAAAATCAGAGTGTGCTATTCACACGTGACAGAAGTGAAACTAGAATGTAGCTAGATGTCGCTTTCTTTTATTTTGCCTAAAGTGGTTTAAAGATTGGATAGATACTGATTTCACAAAAATGTTTATTTTTTTTGGATTTTGTAGGATTCGAACTTCCGTTCGCTGGATGTCTGTCTCTCTGGCCGCTGAAACTTGCCAAGCGCCTTACCCGCTGCGGTATCAGATTTTCTCACCGAAGCGCCAATTTACCGCATTATATTAGATCCGAGAACCCGCCAAATAATAAATTTTAGTGACGCATTTTTTCAGTTTCTTTTCAAAAACAGTAAACTCTCGAGTTACAGCAATTTGGCAGGCGGGAATGGGTACCGCCGCCCCGGGATCCTTTATTGGATAACCAACACCTCTGTCATTAGGTCACCCCAAGTGGTTCGCTACGTTTGGTGGTTTAGCAGGGATGCCCGGGTTTATGGGGTGAGGTTTGTCTAGGTCTTGGAGGCGGATGACCAGGACACACTGAACCCCAGATTCCTACCTACCCCTTAAACCCTTTTCCTTTCCAGAACTCTCCTTTCCTTCCTTTCGTTTAAAAAAAAACTTCCACACAGCATCCCCAAAGATGACATAGGCCCTGAGGGAAATTATTTTCCTTAGGCTTCCTATGTGGAGCTCACGTAAAAAAAATACATACCGCCCCACCTACTGGATATTATTATGCATCTACGTACAAGATCACAACAAAAAACTGCATTTAGATATGCCAAAAGTATTTAACAGCAAAACTGTATTTGATTGTTGTTATTTAATCGGTTTTTTATCCATAAAACGAATCAATATTAAAAAAACAGTAAGCTCTCGAGTTACATACTGTCTCACTTATTGTGTATTATTATGTACATACAAGATCATACGGATCAGAATCCTGTACGTGCGCCGCGGGACTTCGGGTCTTGGCAATATTTCTTGCTCACACTTGGCCGGGCCGAGCCATACATCATGGCCCGGGGCAAAAAAGTATTAAGACACAGCAAACCTGGACGCGCCGTTACAAACTTTAATATAATTCCGGACGGGATTTATTGTTACAACTTTTCTGCTGGCGGGGGAAGTTCCACAGGGGGAGGTGAGTCGGTTTGGCTAAACAATTTTTCCGATAAATTTGAAACGGCTCTACCGAGTAAGAAAGGACAGCTCTCCTATAAAAAAAATGCTCACATTTTTAATGATATTTAAATAAGTGTAATATTTGGAAAAATTAAAACTACGAATTTAGGAATAGTTGTTGATAGAACACAGAACTTGATCAATTAATTCATACATTGTCAAGTACTGTGAATGTTATAATAAATTCTTTTTTTAATCATGTTCCGTGAAATAACTGGTCCGCAATGGAATAACAACAGAACTAGAATATTAACTTTTAAATTTTATGAATGAATTGTTCAAGTTCCGTGAAACAACTTGCCTTTAGTCTATCTCAAACAACACACTCAAATCAGAAATATTTTGGATTAAAAAAAAAAAAAAATCGAGTGCAGTTTACACGCGGCAGAAGCAAAACTTTACCAAAACAATCTCAACCGATACTTGAAAAATGAGTTCATAATCAAAGCGACCAATCGCGTAATTTCCGTTTCATATCTTAATATATCTGAAGATAATATCTAGACTTTGCCCGCGCCGAAACGCAAATTATATAAAATTCCCTCGATAGAAAAAAATCGCAAAGTATGCTCCAAAAATTATTATTAACACGTTTGTTTCAAGTTATTTTACAAGTTATATGTATGAATAAATTCATAATGCCCACGAGATTTTTGCTCTATTTTAAACGAGTCGTGTTTTATTAAACATTTTCGCAATTTTCGCTTCGATTTTGTCGCTGTAAATGTTAGCGCTCTCCTCTAACATTCGTAATTTCGTATCTCTCCATCTTCTTCTTTTCGGGCCCGGTTGCAGAGCCTTAAAGTACACCGGTGAATGAGACCTTAAACCTTTGATACCTACTTGCCCGGCTCAGAATAAATTCGATCAAGTTTTTTGCGATGTAGAATTATTAGGTGGAAAACTATAAAAGTAGCACATTTCGGTGGAGCAGTTTTCATGTCACGTAACAAATAATACCTATTTATATGCTATTGTGTATAATTTTTTTTCTGTGAACAGAATTTACTTTTTGCACTAATTTCATCCTTTTGATATTCGAACTATTGATAATGTAACATTTGGTTTACTCATTATTCTGCAATCTAAATTCTCGATGAAAGGATTATTAATTTTGTAGCTCAAAAGACAAGTGTGCTATTTTTATTAGCAGAGGATTAAGCCCATAACCCAAGTTGGGAGCCAGTCATATTTGTCCAGTTGTGTCTAATACTATGTTTACGCTGCATACTGGTCACATACTAAGTTTACTGGTTGTATACTATGGTTAATTTGGATGTCGGTCGTGAACCTACTATATTTACGTTGAATAACGAACGTATATACCATCTTTACGTTGAATGCTGGTCGTGTAGGTACTATCTTCATTTTCAAAAATGTATACTATTTGGTCATATACTATTTTTACGTTTAGATATACAACGTAAAAATATTATACGACCAGCATTGAGTCGTGTACCTACTATATTTACGTTGAATTCCGAGTGTATACCATCTTAACGTTGAATGCTGGTCGTGTAGGTACCATATTTATATTCAATGCTGATCGTATACTATTTTTTCGTTGTATATCTACTACGCATGTTTTCTAGTTGAATACTATGCTTACGTTGCAACTGGTAGTATAGTGTATTTACGTTGAATGTTGGTCGTTCGGCAGCCACCGCGTAGCACGTATACGCCGCGCGCATGCTACGCGCGTGAGACACGAGTAGCTTGTAAGTATCATCATGTGTGGAGGCATGGTTGAAAACCATGTTTATGTAGCATCTGGTCATTTACAATGTTTAGTTAAATGCTGGCCATATAAATAAATAAATAAAATTACCATTTTAAAGTTACATACCTTCATACCCACGATGTTAACGTGTAAACCTAAGGGTAACTAACAACCTGACAACAATCAAAAGATGACAGATTATTTTGAAACTTTAAAAAATGCCGTGAGTGATACGATTACCTCTGCTATTCCTGCTCGAATATTTTCCAATCTTAAATTGATATCGCAAGACTGCAAATCTCTGCAACCTTCTCCAAAATACATCATGCTGAGTAACATATTCTTTCAGAGGAGTGTTGGCTGTGTTTGACCTCTCGACCCCGTAGGTGTAGAGTCCTACAAATAAAATTAATGGACTTTATTCCTTATGATTCGGAGCTCTCCATAAACAAGCCTGCTATTGATTCAAGCCCACGAACTATAGGTATCTGTAACAATACAAGACCGTTTCAAAAAACAATAGGTATCTCCGGGCAGTGGGCGCAGAACAATATACGGTATCTTGGCATAAGTATACGTATAGTAAAATATAGCAACGTATATTTAAATATACACACCTACCTGTTGGAAGATGTATTTCAATGATCTAATGCACAAGCGTAGGTGTGGATGCATTCTTAATAAACAAACCCGCAGGTAGGTCTGACGGTAATCTATGCTTTTTATAATTATTGTTAGAAGAGTCGTTTTTTTGTAACGTTTTTCTGTTCTGTGTTCTGCTAGCTTTGAACAAAAAACTATTCGCCGAACTTCTCACAAATCAAAACACACATATGTGTTTGCTTACGAAGGAAAGATTCACTCCCACATCTACATGTAGATGATATTAGATAATTAAAAAAAGGGCTTATTTACATTAATAAAGATAATATTTACCTTGGAAATGTAGTTTACCTTATTTGTAATATAATTAAATTGCACCACAGAGATAACGGTGATCGGACTACTCAGAATCACGCAATTTCAACAATCCTTTTGAAAATGCATTAAAATTGATGAAAAAGGGTTAAATAGGTTACGTTACGTTAAGTTATGGGCTATTTAAAAAAAAATCATAACTTTTAATAACCGATGGAACAATACCATAAATTATTTTCTTTCCCACATCTTAATTTTTAACTGTTAATTTTTTTAAAAAGAAAGACCAACATTCCCGGGTTACGAATAACCCAACAATGTTTGAAATCTCTAACTACCACCACGAAAATGTTGCTTGTGTCGTGATGGAGAACTTAGCCAGCCAAGGAATCGAACACGCGATGCTCGGGTGTTACATAATTACCCCAATTAAAATGTTTCCATACGAGCGGTACTTGTAAGCGGTGTGTAAACATTTTGCATTTTGGTAGAACATCAAATATTAATAATTGGCGGAATCTATTTGACACCAATATCGGATGAAGAAATTGCATAAGCTCGTAATTTTATGTATTTATTGCTTCAGTCCCCTATTTCTTTAATAAACGGATAATAAATTTAAAAATAATTATACTGATGGACGCGCAATATGGGACAAGTGGAAAAATAACCTTCTTCTTCTTCTTGTGCCCTGTTCATTCAACGGATGTTGGCTGTCATGTTGTTTGACTTTGTTTACTGCGGCCCGGAACAGCTCCACGGTAGACTGGCCAAACCACTGTCTCAGGTTTTTCAGCCTGAGGTTCTCCTTCTTCCAGGGCCCCGTCTTCCGGCAATCTTTCCCTGCATTATGAGATGCAGGATCTCATACTTCTCTGGATGTCTCATCACTTGTCCAAGATATTGAAGTTTCGGATTTTTATAGTTTTAATTACTTCCTTTCTTTATTCATTCGATCCATAACATCTTCGTTTGTAACCCTGTCCATCCAGCT
Organism: Limnephilus marmoratus; assembly: GCA_917880885.1. NCBI lineage: Eukaryota > Metazoa > Arthropoda > Insecta > Trichoptera > Limnephilidae > Limnephilus > Limnephilus marmoratus. The sequence continues at coordinate 47,734,629 of OU862923.1, forward strand.
TATTTTTAGTATTCTTCTGTAGATCCACATCTCGGATGCCTAAAGTCGCCTAATTAGTTCTTCAGTAAGCGTCCATGCTTCCATTCCGTAAAATAATATCGAAAACGCGTAACATCTGACCATTCGCATTTGTAATCCAAGGTTGAGATTATGCTGCAGAATATTCTGCAGAAGGTTGCACGAGCTTGCTCAATGCGGCATTTGATTTCAACTGAAGAATCCCATCTATCATTTACATTGCAGCCCAAGTATACAATACTCTGTACTTTCTCTAATTTTATTCCAGCAATAAAAAGATTTTCATCCAATGTGTTATTTTGCTTATGAGCATGTATTTTGTCTTATTTATATTCAGTTCTAGTCCAAAATTCTCACAAGTCTTCACTACTTGATTCACCAAAAGTTGTAAATCCTCAATGTTACTTGTTAGAGATACTGTATCATCTGCATAACGCAGGTTGTTCAGAATCTTCCCATTTATAACAAGTCCTTGAATAGCTTCTTGCAGAGCTTCATTGAATATTTCTTCTTAATATAAGTTGAACAGCATAGGTGAAAAATAACCACTAACATAATATTTTCAATTTCTACGACATCAATTTGAAAAACTTTCTTATTTTGTCAAGTTTTTTATGTAAGTAAATATTCTCCATCTTTTATACCAGTCATCGTAAACTAAGTTTAATCATTATATCATCAACAATTTAGCAAATATCAGACCAAACGCTTCGTAAATCAGCCTTGAACGTTCATTTCTGGATCTTGTTCGCATGCAAACTTCCATCTTACATTCCTCACATTGTTGAAAACTTCCCGCTTCTTGTATGCTTTCTTCCGCCGATCTCTGCGGGCAAACTAAATTTGGCTGCTCGTAATGAGTAGCGGCGGCCGTGGTGAAGACGCCACCAGAGTTTGGTCTCCGAGGGAGTCGGGCGGTATTCCAACTAGCGAGAAGAGGTACCCTACGAACTGAGAGAAGAACGGGGATCCCAGAGAAGTGTAGAACGTAGAACACCACAAGGGGAGGAAAACCTCCCCTCATCCCCCAAACCCTGCGGTGAAACTTATCTCATTATTCACGGCGAGCAGCGCTGAGTAATTTTGATATATTGCAATTACGTAGGTATTGTAACTTATTATACAGTCGGTAGGAAGGGAATAATAAGCTGTTATAAGATGGAAATTTTAAAATTTACGGCACAATTTTTTGTACTTCCCCGTAGCCTCTTTTTAAGGCTCTTTGCTCGCTCCAGTCCCGGAGGTGCGTTATAATTGTCTACGCATATGGTCGTTATTTACCCGAGTAGCGATGCCTGAATATTTTAAGATGGAAAACATTAAATTGAGTAAAAGTTCGCTTTTTATGAAGGGAGGTAGTTTGGATTTCAAATTGAAATTATGTGAAAGAAGTGGGTCTAATAAGAAAGTTAACTTTTGCAAACATTCATTATTTCTTATTATAATAATTTTGGTTGAAACTTTGCCTCCTTTTTATTAACTTTCAATACATATGATTAATGTGTTTTTATTGTATTCAGATACAATAAAGTTATTACTTACCACAAGAGAAAAATAAACAAAAAAACTAAGCCTTACGTCTTGATGCGATTTAATAACATTTATATTCCATTGTGTTTGAAAGAGAGAGTACCTAAACGGTGTACAATATTGTTGTGAATAATGAATACTTGCAGCAGGTGTATAAGTTTGTGTGTCTGGGTAGTATGTTTACGAGAGATGGGAAGGCTGATGGAGATATTTAAATAAGGGTAAATGCAGGTAACTCCATTAAGGGAGAACTGAATGCCGTTGGCGCTAATTACTGCCAAAAGAGCGAAACTAGCAGTCTACAATGAATTGCTAGTACCTACCCTGATGAATGGTAGTGAGGCATAGAACTGGCCAAGAATGAAAGTAAACTGAATGCGGTTGAAACGAAATCCCTGAGGCGTGTGTGTGATAAAACCATGTATGATCGTGTAAAGAAATACTGCAAGGCTGATTGATATATGCGTAACGAGTTATATTAAGAAAGGGACCCTCAAATGGTTTGGGCGTATAGAGCGAATGAATACAGAAAGGAGTGTAAGAAGAATATATGGAGCAAATATGAATGAAAGAAGAAGTTGGGGCCGCCCGAGGAAGACATGACACGATCAAAAGAATCAGATACTTGTCAAAAGTCAGAATAATGAAAGAGTATGTACGAGACGATGTATGAATATGAATGAGGCAAGGAGTGTGTGCCAAGACCGAGTTGTTTGGCGGTACGTCCGCTCTGCCTACCCCCTCGAGGAAATTGCGTGATGATTAGTTAGTTACTTATCATCATCATCATCACTATTTGCTGTACAACCCCTGGTGGGTCTTGGCCTCCTTCTAAAGAGTCTTCCTCCACTCATCTCGGTTCTGTGCCAGCTCTCTCCAGTTTAGACGCTGCAAGGTATATATATCTTTGAGGACGTTGTCGCTCCATCTTAATCTTGGTCTTCCCAGGCTCCTTCGCCTCTTTGGTCTTGAGTTCAGCAGGGACTTTGGTGCTTGATGCTCGGTCATTCTCTCCACATGACCCAGCCACCGAAGTCTTCCCAGTTTTATAAATGTTGTGACGATTAGATCATTAAATAGAGTATATAGCTCGTTGTTATAACGTCTGCGCCAAAATCAATTTTCTAAAACCTGTTAGTTATAGTTACTTACATTCCATGACAAAATAAAAAAAAATTCGCACCATTTATTATGTATGTTCCTATAAAATCATCAAAGACTGAAAATCTGTGATACTTTGATTGCGAATCCATTACCATATAATTGTTCTTGCTATCAGCCATAAAATATTAATTTAAACTAGCCATGAAGCGTCCTTCAAAGAAGGATATCTTTGGAACACAGCAGTACCCAGTACCTACCCTCAAGTCGTGGAAATGTATTTCTTAACGCTTCCCAGTACCACTAATGACTCCCGCAAAAATTTTATCCAACAGCTGTTAAATGTACCTACTCCTTCTACAAGGGGTTGCTGGTATATTATAAAACGATGGCGAGCATAATGAATTAAAACGGTTTCTATATTATAAGAAGTCTTCTCAAGACGCCGAGCTTTCCTTTATGGAGGAAGAAATAAGCTGGCGTAGACGGAATTTATTACCTACGATTTAGAATAAAAAAATATTGTTCAAATAAGAGAAATAGACATCGCGATTCTTCGGAAACACATCGTGAATTTCCGACGATGCCGATGGGCTCTGGGCTTTTTTAGGCTTGTTTTGTACATGTTTCGTGAATCGCCTAATATAATGGAGCGCTGCGCGGGATGGAAAGAAAACAAATAATTCAGAAGTTATTCAAATTTCAGTTTTTCGAAAGACTAATTTTTCGAACAGCAGTTGGCCGTAAGATATATTTTTCGTATTTGTTAATCAACTTTTAAAATATACATTTCACTTGCTTATGACTTATGACTTATGACTACCGAGATACTGTTTGGTTAGGTTAGGTGAAAAAAATAATTAAATCTTGTACGTACTGTATACATACTTAGATCAATTCGAAAAACTAGTGTTTCGGTCAATTGATGTTCGAAAAATGTGTTTTCTAACAATTGAAGTTCGAAAAATTGCATTTCGAACAATTGAATTCGAAAAATTGATTTCGAAAAATTGCAATTCAGTCAATTTACCCAGACCCGCGAAAACCACGGATAATCTTGACAGTTCCAATTTTGAAAATGGCAATAATCTTCTGAAAAAAATATTATGCTGTAGGTCGGTAGGTACCATATGTAACTTTATTAACATAAGTTCCAGTTGGTAATTTGGCAGGCGGATATGAGTACCATACCAAAACCAAAATTGACAAATAAATTAAAAATGGCATTGAAAATAATTTTCTTGATCTAACCACCTCAAGTGAGCTTCACAAAAAGAGAGGGAACCAAAAAATTAACATAAAAACATCGCTTAATATTTAGATGACTTTTAATATACGGGACATTATTTAATAATAGGTATGCTTGCGAAAAATTGTATTTAGGTACTTATTTACAGGCTGCATTATTAACCCTCACACTTATACCCCCGGAATTCATTCAAATTAACAGAAACTTTGTAACTTTTTATAATTTTTGTTAATTTTTTTTTTAATATACAAACATTTTTAAAAGTAAAGTTGAGTATCTTGTCTATGGCGTCTTTTTGTTTATGCTAAGTTGCAATCCAACACTAATTCCCTCAACAAATACCGCAAATATAGTTACGGTCTTACTCAATACGGGATTCATTAATATTTTTATTTTGTATTATATCCATTCGTGTTATAGTGCAAATATACAGGGTGTCCGGGGGTAAAGTTAGTTAAAAGCGATGACATTAGTTAAGTGTTTAATTAATTTATAACAATTTAATCGTTAAAATCGTGCCTTCAATTGTCATTTAAGTGCAGTTATCTTTTTAAATTTGGTTTAAAACATACGATTTGTATAAACGTCAAATTCTCGGTCTTGTTATTGTTTACAAACGGTTTCCATGGATACAGGCCAAATCACACCAAGCAACATTGCAACAATTGCGCCCCGCAAGCTAACAGCAACTTTGTTGGGTAAGTGCTACCTTACACTGAGGATTTTTAGTAGGTATGTTTTTTTGTATGGGAAAAAAAAGTTATTAATCTTTTTTACTCCTACCGTAATGTAGAATCACCTTCCGAAGTTAATGCACTTTACCCCCGGACATCCTATATGTACCTACATATTTTTTCTAAATATATTTTCGTGTTAGATTTTTCCTTACTGACGAAAAATAACCCATTAGGCCTAAAATGCTTAAAATCAATTAAAAATCTTAAAAAAAATAATGTTAGTTAGTCAATTAATTTTATCTAAGGTGTTATAAAGCATAAAATATGCTATGTATGTGGAAATAAAAATGTCGGGAGAAACGGATTGGTCTGTTTAACCAGTTTTTGGAGGAAAACATCGAAAAGATATTGGTTTTACTAACTTCATAATATATCTAATATATATAATAATCCGGTTAGTGGCCGTGTTGGCATCACGTTCGGGTCCCACTCTGGCGTCGTATGTTCAATTCCTTAGCTGGTTAAGTCCTCTACCACGACAAAAGCAACATTTTCCACTTGTGGTGGAAGGAGTAGGAGATTTTCAAATATTTTCTGGTTTTTCGAAAAAAATTTCATTCTTCTTAATAATGATTAGATTTTACGGACAGATACCGATGTCTTATATTTATAAGACATCATAAATAATAATATGTTATGATTATGCTTAATATTATATTAATTTTAATATCGAGACTAATCCCAACGACCGTTGCAGTCTCCCCAGAGCAAACAGAAACGGAACGAAGCAATGAATCAACCTGAGGATAATTATAAATATTTATGATTGTTTTGTGTTATCGATTTTGTTTCCACCGAAAGCTCCTACAGGCCCTACATACACGGGAAGCTCTGTCCCCGGCTTTGTCAACAATGTTACATAATAAATGAAGTCGGTAACGATACACGATGTAATAAAGTTGTTACCGATAGTACCCAATAATTCTGTTCGTATGTTTTCTTGCTCACGTTTCAACCAAATTACCATACACTTCTTTATGTTCGATGCAAACGATTTTCCTCATATCTTAACTTGTACTCATCTTGAAGATTCATGAAGAGATAGTAGAAACTTAAATCCATTTGAATAATAATTATGAAATTCAATATCTATTATTCAGTCGTGTGTCCATAGCAGAACGACTAACAAACGACTCTATTTTTTTAATTCTCATTCCACGATCTTATCGTCTTAAAAACCCTCATTTAAATATTTATATTATTTCTCAATGTTATTAAATGTCATACCCTTATGAAAAAACGACGGGAGTTCATGATTAAATGCTAAATCAAATTGATTAACTACGCATTCAACTCAAATCGTTAATTAATTTGATTCAACACTTAAGTTTTTGCGCTTTCAACACCCCATCGATTCCCCTTTATTTCGAAAACGATTTATATTAAAAACTATTTTGGTATTGTCTCATTGACACCAAAACCCTTACAGTTAATTACTTGAGGTTACCTACCAATTATCTAACTGTTTTGATTGTTTACTTTTGGTGCATACATATTTTATTGACATTTATTGAATGTGGGTAAGAATCTTTTGTATACCTGACCACTAATTTATTGTTTTTATTTCTTTCAAGGTAAGGATTTATCTGATGAACAAATGGGCAAAAATCGGACCGGGATACGAAGAGTTTCTAAATATTTCCGCATAATCTACGCAAATGGGTAAAAATACATTTTTTAACTCTAAAATATTATTATGGATTAGTTATGTAATGCATTGGAGAGATAGCGTTGTATTTATGATATTGTATTTATGATAAGTTATTAGATGCTAAATGAACTAGATAGAGAAAGTCGAAAGGTGGGATTAGTCATGAACACAGAAAAGACCAAAGCTATGACAAATGGGAATCAAGAACCTATCAGGATCAATAACAATCTGATCGACTATGTGGATGAGAATATACACATATACCTAGGGCAAATAATTTCTCCTGTAGATTTAACCACAAAAGAAATAGACAGACGTATTGGAAATGCTTGGAAACAATATTGGGGTTTTAAAGAAATAATAAAAATAGTGAAACTAGGATAACTATTAAACGGAAACTTTTTGATACCTGCATACTTCCTGTATTTACTTATGGTTGCCAAACTTGGACACTCACAAAAAATCACAATAAGAAACTCGAAATTTGCCAAAACTCCATGGAAAGAAGTATGTTAGGGAAAAGACTGTCCGAAAGAATAAAAATCGAAACTATTAAGAAACAAACAAGAACAAAAGATGTCAAAAAAACAATAAAAAAGCTAAAGTAAAGTGGAAGTGGTCAGGCCATATAATCAGAGGAAGTGAAAAATGATCAAAATTAGTCATGAATTGGTTCACAAGTGACAAGAAGAGAAAACGAGGTAGACCATTTAGACGGTGGGTTGACGACATTAAAGCCATAGCAGGTGGTACATGGGCATGATTAGCTAATGATAGAGAGAAATGGCGACAGTTGGAGGAGGCCTTTGTCAACTAGTCACATACAGACAGGGAGTCGATGCATGATAAGTGTTATAGGTAAATATTATAAATAATGTAATGTAATTTACTGCCTGAATAAAGGCTATTATTATTATAAATTAACAAAATGATTTTAGAAGACATTATTTCGTACGGATAACTTTGCGGTAGAAAGTTAACGAAAAACGGATGCATTTTTTTGCATAACTGGTTATTTTTGTGTTAAAATAAATCCTGTCACAAAAATATAAAATATGTTTTTTCTCGTATTACCCAATACTTGTGGCTGTCTTAAAATAATATTATTTAATTTTTATATATCTATTCTAATATCCACCTACCCATCCACATCAACTTGTGAAATGATGCCATATTATAGGTATTCGATGACGACGAAAAACTGCTCACGGAAAGCCGAAATTCTTTCCTTTTTTAAATGCTTTAACATTGAACTCCCAATGATTTATATCACAGATCGCGATTGACCGTAGATTAGTTGCACAATGCACATCTATATTATATTGTTTTTTTTCAATTGCCAGCTAATTGAATCGTAAATGTTTATTTCCTTTCTCCGTCCCCGCCTCTCGCGACTTTAGCGGATCGAATGTTGAATGGGTGTCAATTACCGCGCTGGTACTTAGGTACCTACATTCACACGCAGTCGGTTCAGTAGGCTATGTAGACTTTGTAGGCTGTAGGCCAGTACTTACCTTCCTAACTAGCTATATTGTAGATAGTACCTACCCTACATGGGACATGGCTGAATTTTCAGATGGCCAAACTTACTGCTGCGGATTTTGACAATATTTCACTAATTTCTACAGGTTCATTTTAGCAGGACCTATGTCTATTTTAACAAAATACCTACACCCATTTTAATAAGATACCTATATCTAGCTTTATAAAGTTACGAGTTCGAAAGTCTACAGGAGGCATGTGAAAGTTTCCATGTCGTAGGTATACAATATTAGTCGATAAATTTGTTTATTTTCATGTAATGTATTCAAAATATAGGCCATTTTTGCACTTCGTTCAAGAGTGTCGCCCTAGTAAGTGAACGCCACTTAGAGTTGAACCTTGCTTAAAATTTGCTAACGATAGCTTTGATCAGACTCTTTATGGTCAAATATTATGAAGTCAACTACCACCCAACAACGCTCTTCCCCGTTTCTTACCCATTCATGCTGCCTTCAGACCCAAGATATTTCGAAAAGTTGAGTCAAACAGTACTGACTGTAGATTGGCGTTGAATTTGAATGATTTTCTCATCTTGTTGTTTTTCGTCTTTGCTGACTGCGTTTGTTGATTTTCTTACCTTCATATTTGTAGACCTTTTCTTCATGTTTGTTGGCTTTAGGTTGTTGTGTTGGTTGTTACTTTATAATTGTTATGATTTTCTCATATTCAAGAGTACTAGGCCACATTTCGATGTGGTCTTTCTCAATAGTATTTTTTTAAATATAGTTCGGAGGGGAGATACATAATATTGTTTCCTGAAGTTTATGGTTTTTCTGGACAAAAGATGAACTTAGTTTTCGAATGTTAAGTTGATTTGAGGTTTTAATTATTGTTTAAAATTGATAATTTAATTGCAGGTATTTCATAAAATTACCAAGAAAAAAAAACCATAACATAAAGCGATCTCAATTTGGTTAGCCCTGCTGCTGCTTTGGGCGCTCCTGTCATCGGATAGCAGAAGAGAACGGAGAAGAATACAGAAGAATAGATGCTGATTGATCGGAAAGACCGACTTACTTGTACCTCGGGAGTTATTTGTGGCCATAGAATGAAGAATGTAACACTAGAAGTGCCTTACATACAAATTTGAATGGAAACAAATGGGTCTCTGCCTTGGTACATTTTGGTTCTAGATCATTTAGTACAGAGTCTGTCTTTCTTACACTTGCCTGAAATTGTATTCGCATTCACATTTGAATATCGTAAGCATGGTGAAACATGATTTTGTAAGGAAAGATTGGCCCCGCAGATACTTTAATAGTACACAACTGCTGACCTTGTATAAATCGCAAGTGCGCATACTGTTGAATTTGGTAGCCACCTCTGGTATGGAGTCCTAAAATACATGAAAAAAATTCTTGACTCTGTGCAGAAATGGTGGTCTGTTTGATAGATTCCGCTATTTTAACAAGCGGATTGTAATCTTTAGAGCACAGGCAGACAGGTAGGTATGCTGTCCTTTTTCACCAGTATTACAATGGAAGTTGCTCCGAGAAACTAGCGTCATTGATCCCTTCGGCACCGGTGCTTAGTCGGGAAACACACCAAACGCGAGCTCAACATACGAGTGTGTACACGGTTGAAATTTGTCACATTCTATGAATCGTTCTTGAGCTTAGCAGCTCGGCTGCGGAACGATTTGCCGGCCTTTGAGTTTCCTGTATCCTACAACATGGGTTTCTTCAATACCTATGTTTACTCCTTCCTTTCCTCATACCATTCACACAGCATCCCCAAAGATGACACAGGCCTTGAAAGAAATTATCTTCCGTAGGACCTCTTGTGTAGAGTATAATTTATTTTAATTTAAAAATAAAAAAGGTCCAAATTGGGCCTATAAATGGATTTCGAAGCATTCCCACAAGGCACTTCTTGTATTATTCATTATTCCATGCTTGTGGGTCTACTGTTTCTGCAGCCCGCAGTTCACAGTCCACAGTTCTCTAGTGCTTGTCACCGAGATGGAGTCGTGTCGGTATTCAGAATGCGGCATTTCTCAATTATTTCCATTAATTGCTTAATTACGACACATACTTCCCTACTTACTTACTAACACAGTGACTAAGATATAACTTCTAATGGAGTTAAACAGATTAAAATAAATAATAATTAATATAAACTTAACGTGTGTAGAAATTTTTTAATTTTTTCATTAATATATATATTTTTTAATATACAGACTAAACTACACTCTTGCATTAAAATAATTCATACCTAAACATAATTAAAACAGATGATCGATTGTTGGTATTGCGAAAAAAAGTCGGGTGTGATGAGTTTCAACGTTAGGTACTCAAATTTAAAAAAGGACAGCAACTTTGCCAAGAATGTTTACATCAACCTAACTATTTTTTAGTCTATTCGCTGTTTCCGTCAAGAGCTATACAGCTTTGAAATTTACCTCAAACTGCATTTAAAAATTCGTGTATTCTTTGCCCAGTATTACTTAGAATCTGTAGAACAGTGGTTCTTAACCTGGGTACGGTCGAATTCCAAGGGTTCGCTGAGACGACAATATACCCTAAAATATATTCAGAATCTTAACGACGTAAGTAAAGAAACCGTATATACAAATTGCGACTCGCGACCCGTGCACTGGACGGACCTACTGTCGAATTTACCCTATCAAAGAAAAGAAGAAGAAGATAAATAATGTGGGAATCTTAAAGACGTAAGTGAAGAAAGCATGTAAACAAATATACGCCGCGGCACGGCGTATTGTACGAACGTACCGTCGAATTCACCGTAGCAGGCCTGGAGATTCGACCTTTCTGCCGCGTTCATTTTAATTAATTCTGAAGAACGTGGTACAAATATTTAAAATGTGTCTCCATGTTGTCCTCCCGAAATTATTAATTCATCGTCTAGAAAAATAAAATCTGGTGCTTACCGCTAACTTTATAGTTGAAAAACGGGTTATATAGTTTTGAAATCATTGTACGTAAAATATATTAATGGTAAGGTACTGTTTTTATTAATCCAATATATAAATAACTCGCATTTCTTGTGCGGCATGGAAATAAAAAAGTTATTATAGTTACAAACCCACATTTTAATCATCCGGAAATGATTAAAATGTGAGTTTTGAGCGTACAAAAATTATTAGGATTGTGTACCGCCTTAATCTCGCGGGTTCGGCGGAGGTCAAGACACACCCTTATTTTGCACATAAACCTACACATATTTTATTTTTCCAATTAAGAAGGGTTCGGTGAATGCGCATATGAAACTGGTGGGTGTCAGTACCTCCAACAAGGTTAAGATACTTTATAAATATTCTGGCTAAATAACCTCATCTTCTACGATGAACTTTATGAACTCCACCATATTAACAAGAAAATATATAAATTTCAAAAATAGTATGTAAAAGTGAATGTACATAATACGTTTATAGCAGATGGATACAGAATCAAGGCAAACATGTAAATAACTGTAAAAAATATTAACAATCAAATTTCTGATATTTGATCATCTGTGAGTTTTATTTTATTGTATTTTTTAAATTGTTTCTCATGGTACAATCCGCAATTAAGCAGTTTGTCAACAGGAATTGTAATTGAAGATTACAATTTAAACATACATAATATTATTACCATAACTATAGAGATTGTTGCAATCTGTGTTCACAGACTTAATAAAAAACAATCCTTATTTCGTAACCATATTTCCAACATATATCTCAATCTATTTGTAAAATCGCCATTTTTTACATTACTTGGTAACTTGATAAATATTTTGGACACGTTATATTCCAGGGTTCGCCTCTGTAGTTATTGTAATATTTTGGAACAAGCATTCCTTCATTCTTTGTGATCCTAGTATTACGTTCTTGTTCCACTTTTCTCTTATATTCAGACTCAGATAAATTCTGACTCAATATATTGTACCACGAAAAGGCCTGCACCTTTAAAATTGATGATTATGACATCGGTTCAATGAACTAGATTTTAACTAGTAAAATATAATATAATTAATAATATTAAAGTGAGAGAGTTAAAAATAAGTATATTTTTCGTTACGACTCGACGTACGCTCTACACAAAGAAAACCCGCAGTTCCAGTTTGGCCCGCATCCGTCAAAGACAAGCCATTCTTCAGGGCAACAGACCCTACGAAATAGTCCTGTCTTTCGGCGTATCCCTCCCGTCATATCTTTCTTTTTTCCTGCTCCCGGACAATCTCTTATTATAATGACATTCCAATCAGTACATCCTAAGACCTAGAATGGACTTTTTCTTTGACGGCGGCAGCACGTCACAATTCCACGGGACGCGGCACCGGATTCCTGACTTGACATACTTCTTTGTTTTCCTGCGCTCCCGGTTAAACTGATATGGTAATGAGTTGATTTGTATCCAAATAACACGACTTGCTTCTTATTTATACATTTACAGAATTATTCATAGATAGTCGGGCATAGTAATGATGATAACGGGCATAGGAACACAATTAAAAAATATATTTATTTCCACACGTTTTTTTTTTTTTTAAAGCTGTAATGAAGTTATATTATATTTACAAGCTTTTATGGCTTCGCCCAAGATTTCAACACCCTATTGAATTTTATGGTTATTTCCTTTTGGGGTATTATGCCGTGTTGCGCTACCTCCTCCTTTAGCCAACGTTTCGGACAGCGTTACAGTGTCCATCATCAGGGCAGATGTGTAAATGTTAGAGATGAAATGTGTGCTTAAGTACTTCGAAGCAATACCGTGTCGCCAGCACCAATCCACTGCGGGCTGGCATTACACTTCAAGATGGTTTTTTGCATTTAGCTTTGGTGTAGCCGTCAATTACCGGATACCAAGAACTATTGAGCTTAGCTCCGTCGTCTCTATTAATGTTAATAGGATTTTTATGAATTTCAATTGCCTCTGTAATTAAGCGTGCTCTATAGGTTTTGGGTCGTCCTAGGACTTCAGGAACAAATCCGAAGTAATGGCCGGTTTCAATTAAATGCTCGGCGATTGCCGATTTGTCAGGGTGGCCAAGTTTACATGCTCAAAAGTGTTCCGATATCCTTTTGGAGATCGTCCGCTCTGTCTGGCCAACATAGACCTTATCACATCCGGAACAGCTGAGTTTATATACTCCATCTGTTTCCAGAGGAAACTTGGTCTTTGCAGACCTCAGTAGGTCTTGTATTTTGGTCGTGGTTCCGAAGACAGTCTTGATGCTTTCTTTCCTCAACAGTCTGGCAATTCTGTCTGTCACATTGTGAACATAAGGTAGGAAAGCACAGCCTTTAGACTCTTGTTCAATTCTGTCTTCGTTTGGTGTAGATTTGGCTCTTATTATTTGCCTTGTCTGCCTTGCCGGGTAACCGTTACGCTCCAGTGCATCGGTGAGCTTAGTAAGTTCCGCTCCGATTTTTGTTTCTTCACATATTCTGGTCGCTCGGGTTACCAGCGTATGGATAAGTCCTCTCTTCTGCGCTGGGTGGTGATGCGAATCAGCATGTAGATACCGATTCGTATGAGTTGGTTTCCTATAAACTGTGTGTCCTAGGCTACCATCTTCTTTTCGCATCACTTCCACATCTAGAAAAGGCAGGATTTTGTGGTTATTTTCCAACTCCATTGTGAACTTAATTTTACTGTGAAGTGAGTTAAGATGGTCTAGGAATTCGTTCAGTTTCTCTATTCCATGAGGCCAAATGGCGAAAACATCATCGACATAACGCCACCATACCTTTGGAATAGCCGAAGCTGTGTCAAGTGCCACTTCTTCAAACTTCTCCATAAAGAAGTTAGCTAGAACTGGCGACAACGGACTGCCCATCGCAACTCCTTCCACTTGCTCAAAAAGCTCACCCTGAAATGCAAAATATCCTGTTTTGAGACAGTGTTCAAAAAGTTTGCAAATGTCTTCCTCATATATCTCCCTGAGCATTGTCATGGAGTCTTCTAGAGGCACATTGGTAAAAAGAGAAACTACGTCAAAACTGACAAGAATATCCCTTTCATCAGTCTTAACCTTCTTAAGTTTACTGATCAGATCTGTGGAATCCTTAATCCAAGATTCAGTTTTTCCAGTTTGCATCTGCAGTAGTCTAGATAGGTATTGGGACAGTTTGTAAGTATGTGCACCAATAGCACTGACAATCGGTCTCATTGGTATATCCTTTTTGTGAATTTTTGGAAGACCGTATAGGGCAGGAGTTCTGGAGGCTTTTACAAAAAGCCCAGATCGATCCTCTTTCCTAATACTGGAAGCTTTAACTAGCTCTCTTGTCTTCAAGTCAATCTTATTGGTGGGGTTATTTTTAATCTTCTTGTAAGTGCCGGCATCGCACAGGAGGTCTTCCATCTTTTTGATGTAGTCTACCGTATTAATCACCACAGTGGCATTACCTTTGTCGGCAGGCAGAACTAAGATTTCCTCATTGGCGCGCAATTCTTTTAAGGCCACAAACTCTCCTTTTGTGATGTTTGGGCGGGGTATTTTGGCCCTTTTCAAAATATGGCAAGTCTCTTGTCGTATATCTTCTGCTTGGGTCTCTGACATTTTATGGACTTTCATCATTGAATGTAGTGCTGTCTCTACACCACATACGATAGATTCCACAGGTATCTTTTTGGGGGCAACTGCATAGTTCATCCCCTTGGCAAGCACAGAAGTCGCCTGTGGGCTCAACGCAAGGGACGAAATGTTAATAACAACTTTATTTTGATCAAGCTGTTTTCGATCACCTTTTTTATCTTGGTTGAGCCTCTCGAATTTTTGTTTCTGTCTCGCATCTGTTGACTGCTTACATCTCTGTGCTTGTTGGTAAGTCATGTTGTCAACTTTCTTCCAATCGTCATCGATCAGGATTGCACTCAGGTGCAGATGTAAATAGAAAAGGTCACGAGATATTCCATCCAGTTCGCTGCGCACATTGTGGATTCTTTCCCTTAGTAGCGCTGCTTCTGCTCTTTGGAATACCCTATCGGCTTTCCGGGATGTGATATGTCTTTTTATGCGAATGTGTACTGGTACAATCGATTCCTCCTTACATCTCTTGAGGAAAGCCAGGCTGCCCAGTAAGAGGTTCCTTCGCTTTCTCAGATTCTCCAATCGTCGTACCATTCTGTGAACTTCCTCCCATCCATCTTGAAGTATACTGTAATGCCAGCCCGCAGTGGATTGGTGCTGGCGACACGGTATTGCTTCGAAGTACTTAAGCACACATTTCATCTCTAACATTTACACATCTGCCCTGATGATGGACACTGTAACGCTGTCCGAAACGTTGGCTAAAGGAGGAGGTAGCGCAACACGGCATAATACCCCAAAAGGAAATAACCATAAAATTTTTGGCCGTGAAAATCTAAAATCATATCACCCTATTGAATACCTATTTTTGACCGTTGAATTTTCCCACGTATAACTAAGCTCATGATGGAAATTATGTTGTTGTGGTGTTGGTACTGTTAATTCCACTGATTAACAATACAATTATGATGTTCGGAAGTTTTCGATAATACTTCGGTTCGTCTAGATTAGAATATTGTGCATTATCGTATCGTATTTAAAATGAATGTCTACTTGGACTTGACGTCCGTTCTAAAGGATGCTATCTATTTAACTGCGGCGAGGGACCCGCCCACTGAAGATGCCCGCTTGTTGATCGGATATTTTCTATGAGCTATCTTACTACCAATGACACATATTGACACATCTTAAAACTATGTATAACCATACATACTAACCATATCTTTTGAGAGACATTTAAACTACATACATACATATAATTATAAATACTACAATTGTGGGCTTAATATAGTTAAGAAATTATTACTCAAGAAGTAATGGCTCATGAGTTTGAAAAGCACTTCTGTATTTGTGGTTTTTTTATTTTATTTTTTATTTCTAACTATATAATATTTTTTACATTTTTATATGAAACATGTTAGTTAGATGTATATATAAAATAGAAAATATCTATATTCGTAGTCCTCCTCACTAGGAGATCCTGTGCTGAGGGGGACTATGCTTTGGATAAGTTTTTCAGCGACTTCTATGGTTTAACTTCATTGTTTGCTTAAGGTTTTCCAGAAACTTATATGACGATGTTTTAAGTATTTTAGTAAGTTCATTTTCCGATAGTTCCTTCAGCCAACATTTAATGTCCTTAATGTAGCTAATTTTTGTTTTAATTTGTTTGATACTAAGTGGGAGTTTGTTATATAACAGTACTGCTAAAAATTCAGAACTTCTTTCACCAAATGGTGATGTTACATTTTTAGTAGTTCTGTGTATCCGGAAAATTGTGTTGCTATTTTTTTCTTATTTAATAAAACAAAACCAAAATTTCCTCTCAATTCATAAGATTCATAAGTAAGTGGTTAAATACCTACCTACTTACATAATTATATATTATAATAAATACCTAAGTTATTTTTATTTCATTTCGAATAAGAAATTACATTGGAATTATGCAATTTGTCTAAAGAAATTTCACCATCTCAATGATAATTATTTTTCAAACTTTTTTCTGCCAGGAGGTACTATAATAATTCTGATTTGACAGCTCGTAC
Source organism: Limnephilus marmoratus (assembly GCA_917880885.1). Classification (NCBI taxonomy): domain Eukaryota; kingdom Metazoa; phylum Arthropoda; class Insecta; order Trichoptera; family Limnephilidae; genus Limnephilus; species Limnephilus marmoratus. Next base: position 47,750,979 of record OU862923.1, read on the forward strand.
CATGAAACACGATCGTTGTGAGCTCTTGCGGGATAAAAACGTAGTAGATATATAAGACGGCAACCATCTTGAACCGGAACCGGAACGTAACAAAATAATAGACAGACAAATGATCGAAAGCAGGACTTTGTTACATTCAATCAATAATCTTTTTTTAAGATTTCAGTCAAACATGTCTGATTCCAGATATTTTTTCATCATTCATTAATTATCACAGCCACATTAAAAAAAAATTAAGTTCATTCTATTGTCAATAAATCTCAATATCGCATTAGCAATCAGTCTCGATCTTGATGGCGAGACGTTGGCACAGTTCCTCAGCCTCCCGCTGTGCTTGTAACCGGCAGAGCAAGTACCCGCAGTGGTAGACAGTGAAGGCTCTGTACTGAAGCAAGGCAGACGATTGATGGGTGATGGGCACGCACGATGGTGTAGAGCCGCGGTGGTTTATCTGCGGTGGGTGAAATCACTGTAAACGAACATTTTGTAAAAGGAAAAATTAATGTTTTTTTCTGTTCTATTTCATTAATTATTAATTGAAAAGTTGTTCAGGATGTGACAAGAATGTATAATTGAAGAAGGTTTTGATACGAAAAATGCCTCTGAAAATCAATACATTATACTTTTCCAGTTGGTAAGCCTACTTAGTTATTTCCCCTTAACGAGCTTTGCTTGGGATAATCCTAACTAAACGGCGCGGTGCAATCAAAAGTTGACCATTACATTCCCCAGCTTATCCAACGTACTTCTTTCATTTTTTTTATAATTAAGAATTTTTAAACATTTTAAAAATCACGGATAGTCCAAATTCTCGACAAATCAGATCCGATTTTGAAAATGATTATTAAAAATATATATAGGTACAAAGGTATTATAAAGGTAGGAATCGCTTGACTGAATTCTCCAAACAAATACTTCTAATTTTGAATAAAGTACCTATCACCGAAGTTCAAAGAAAAAGATCTAGAGTTCAATGAACCGTAGTTACAGATACATAAACGAAATTAGCTTTTTTTATTTAAGGGTGAGACACACAAGAACTTTAGAATAGGTTGGATCCACGGAGGCGCCAGATATCGGTCCGTTCAACACGTCCGACACAATTGGGGTACTTTTTCATAAGTAGTAAGCGACATACTCGTAGGTTTAGATTTTTCAAACCGCTAAATCTCATGGCAAAAAAGACCTATTGAAAGTACTTTAGCATTGAACTTACAAATTCCAAAAAAAGACCGGTAAAATCATAATCGGTAATCGAGAAAAGCGGAACGCATATCTTTTCGCGAGTGTGTGCGCATCAGCATCAGAGGTGCATGTATAACATTGTGATAAACAAACAAAAATTTCTTTTTGTTGGGTATGTCTTACTTATGAAGATAGTTTTCCATTTTAAGTATTCGTATTTAGTAGATTGTTAGATATTGGTAGGATAAACAATCTTCCGTTCTCTTCAATTTAAAAATTAAAAACAATAACTACACAGGAGCTTCTGAGGAAAACAACTTTCCCCCGGGCCTATGTAGTCCTTGGGTATGCTGTGAGGAGAGTCTTTTTAGGGAAAGGAAAGAAAACGAGTTCTGGGAAGGAAAAGGGTACGAGGGGTGGGTAGAAATCTGGGGTTCAATGTATCCTGGAGTGACGGACGTATGAATTTATCCCTCCCACTGCTATGGGTCGAGAGCGTCTGACTGAAGAGGTAAAATGTCTCCGTGAACTACTCTCCCCCGATCCGACCCGCCATGCAGTAGATGGGCAAAAGCAAGTGCTGCCAAGACTTCACCCCATGAACCCAGGCACCCCTGCAAAGTCACCAAACGTAGCAAACCACTTGGGAAAATCTATAGCAGGGGTGTTGGTTATCCAAAAAAATGGTATGGTACCCATATCCCCCTCCCAAATGGAAATAAACATAAGAATAAAACTGAAAAAAGTTGTACCGTTTTGCGATTCAACAGCACAACGACGTGCATTGATTTCTTCGAGCAGTTTATATCCGTTCTCGGAATTTTCTTTGATTCTATCCATCTCCCGGCCGTTCGACGTGAGACAATCAGTTTGCCTTTATCGATAATTACTCATCGTGTTTTTCTTCGTCCGTCTCCGCCTTTGTCTTACGGCGGGCAATTCTTCCACCTCAGTCTTTATCACGACCATTATTCAACACCAGGCCACGCCGCGTGCTGATCCTATCTGCCTCGTTCTCCTTCTGAAGAAGGCACCGAACTATGATTGATTGTCCTTTACGTTTTTAATGATTTTTGTCTAAGACGATGACGTATTATTTTGGATATCAAATCATAATGTCATTACATGATTATTTAATTTTTTCGATAAGCAGGGAAACCTACAGAATTTGAATTAGTTCCTAATAACATTATATCTACATCTTATCCCCCTCGTCTATAGTATCATTATTATTTCTTCGTTCATTTGAAATGACGTGAGGTTGGTTTTGCAATATCTATCAAATTAATTTAGATATATAAGGTGTATGGAGGTACCAATCTGGTTACGCAAATTTTATGACATGCAGTATCTAGAAACTCTTGCCTAACTAGTAGGTATGGTATATGCCAAATTTTAAGATCGGTCTGAAAATGGTATGATTCATTCTTACTTTAATATGAACATAAGCGAAAGAGAACGATACGAAAAACAAATACGTACGGCAGAGAAAAGCATGGGCGAGGGAGCATGCCACTTTTTTGATCTGAACTCACATTATGCGTCGATTTTTGATTAACGTCAGGCCGGTCTTAAAGCTTTGCTTGTACTGTACAAGCGGGAAATCGGTGAATCCAAATCTCACAGGGAACTCAAAGAAGTCGATCTCAGCATTTCTAAATGTATTTTTTCAAATTTATTCCATGTTTTTCGACAACTGAAAGTTCAAAAAACACATTTTGAAGCCAGACGTAGGTACTCTTCAACGTATTTTAAAAGACTTAAACAGCGATCGTCTTTTTTCCAAATTTGATTAAATTACCTCTAAAAATTCAATCTTCGAACTTGATTTACTGGAAAACGAAAACTTAATTCAAAAAAACTCAAAGGTACCTCCCACAAATCTTCTACAAAATTTGAATTTGATATTGTACGAATATGTTTAACAGTAACTGCTTGAACCTAGTATGAAAATGATTATGTATTGAAATTAATAAGATGTCATTTTGCGTACAATTTCACGCATTTTAAACCGTAAAATTGCGATGGCAGGTTAATACCGTGGAAATATAAAGTAATTTATTGCATACCAGTTGAGATTCACTAGCCTGCTATATTTTGCTATTCAATCAACAGTAGATCTAAGAATGTATAAGTTGAGCTTTATGAAACGCCCTTGAGACGATATTTAAAAAAAAAAAAGCGAAATTTATTGTTAATTTACGTATTTTAGATAGTGTTTCTTTTCATCACAACACAGCCATAAAAAATAATTGGTTGCAATGCAAAGCAAAACGATCTACCTATAGCATTATTTTAGATGGTTTTATAAATCATTTCTAAAATATTATTAATTAATATGTCAGTTTTTCTTTCACCTCGGCATTCAGCATGTTCATAAATTATTACCTTTATAAATTCGATGACATACAAATAGTTCAATCTTCTGCTCGTTTCATTTCTGCATCTAATGATTAGAGTGCAAAGATAGTTTTTTTAAGTGGCTTAGGTTTTGGCACGCATTGAGATGGATAGTTATTATATCAAATTAATAAAGGCTAAGTGCCAAAATTAGTGTAATCTCAGATGAACAAGCTTTAAAAGCTTAATTGGCGTATAATTAACATCTGGGCATTATGCATGTAAGTTCTAAATGATTGCGTTTTGGAGAGTGTTTTAGTTGAAGATATCAGCGTAGTCTGGCGGTAAGGCTCTTGACTCGCTCACCGAAGGTCACGGGATCGAATCCCGGCGTGGCAAATAAATTTTATTTGATTGATTTGTGTTATTTCACAATTTATTCATTTAAAATAATATATAGTATATTTGCGGCATGTTCCAGAGTGGAAGATACTCTCAGTATCGCCCTGGTGTAAGACCACCATTCAGAATTGAAACGTTGCTTGAAATGGCATTAGCCGTGTTTGGTGACCAGATCTGAATAGCCTGGTACTTCCCCACCTTCCTCCTCTTCCCTATCTCCTTCCTCTCCCCACTACCTTCAGCCTCACAACATACCCCAATCGGGGATGCCATAGTCTCACTGGCTTCAGACGGGAGCAGTTGGGACTTTTGTGCGGTATTCATATAAAAAAATAAAAAGAACCTTTCTTGAGTGATTATATCGGTTACTTGATAAAAGAAGTTACCTAAAAAAAAATAAGAGATTAGGTTGAGATATGTATTGTGATTAGCCTCCACCTAGATAATTTAATTTGAGAAAATAGGAGACTAAATATATTATGAGACAAAATACTTGTTTCGACGAACCTACATATAAACTTTGAATGAGAGTGTGGGTACCGCCGTCCATTTATTGGATTACCAACACCTCTATCATAGGTCACCGCGAGTGGTTCGCTATGTTTGGTGACTTCGCAGGGGTGCCCGGGTTCGTGGGGTGAGGATTTTACTGATCGGGCCGGATCGGGAAAGACTGGTTGAGGAAGACCTTTTGATTTATTCAGCAGGACTCTCTCGGAACATCGCCTTGCACCGCAGTGAAGCTTGTTCATATGTACGTCAGTCCCGAAAACACTGATCCCCAGATTCCTATCCACCCCTGATACCCTTTTCCTTTCCTAGACTTCCTCTCCTTTCCTAAAATATCCCTCAACACAAAATCCCTAAAGACGACATAGACCCTAAGGGGAATTATTTTTCTAAGGACCTCCTGTGCTTTTTTTACATACACTTGTCGTTCAATAGTTTGTTGGTAAGTACGTCATACAGATTTTAATTGGAAATGTCTACCTGTCTAAAAATCAACCGTTAAAATAAGTAGGTACCTACACGCCAGCCAACTATCACCCGTTTCTCCGGAAGAATAGGCAGAGAGGATGGAAACTACTCGTTCTTGGAACACACTCCTTTCTCCATTCACTTTCATATATCATGGCACACATACCCTTAGGTTATTCGACTTTTGCCAGTATTTTACTATTGGGTACGAGGCCGTTGATTAGTTTTGAAAAACATAACTTAATAAAACAAAAATCTACTTTTTTCTATATTGTGCGATAGTTTCTCACCAGAATAAATTGAGATAAATGTAAATAAGGATGAAATGCTAATGACATTATCATTTTGAAGTGGAAAATATCTGAGTAAAACAAATTACATAAATACACCAGATATCAAAAATATCACTTTACCATCATTTAATAAAATATTTCACCCGTTCACCAAATCCGTAAATTGTCATCCGAACCTTAACAGTTAACCGATCTTTATAACAGACATTTATGATTTGTCAAACATCTTTATAAAACCCCTTTTAAGTCCATAAACTCCCCAATATGAACAATACTCTACCACTTAAGGAGTCCCATAACACTTATCTTTTATACCACAACCTTATTCCCATTAAAATTACCATGAAAATGGAGATACTTCAACAAAATGCATTTAAAAAACATTAAAAAAATATATTTGTGAAGACATGAGTAAAATCTTTTGATAAAGTGCCTAGCATCTTTTCGGAAAAGCCGGCTTTTCCAAGACCCAGATTCACTCAGGTTTTATTTAACAATCAAAGCAAATATTGTTACCTCCTTTATTTCCCGGCGGTGAAATCGGTACTCCCATTCCCTCTCACGGATTTTCATATAGCGCCGTCCCTCCCGGGCGCCCAAGAACCCGCTCGCTTTAGCTCTGAAAGTTATGTTACGAGCAAGCCATTATTGCTACCAGCGATAAAATAGGGGTAGCGTACCTTTTTATATCGCCTACATCCCAAAAGGGAATACGATTTTTCGAGGAAAAACTTTTTCATTGCGGGAAACTATTATTGCGGCCGTACAATTTTGTACACATCTGAGGTGGATTTAATAATTTCGTATATGTATTTTTTGATACCAATTCCCGACCTTACTATTTCAAAATTTTCTCAATATGTTGTTTGAACTTTGATTATGCGCGATATGAAAGAAATTGATATGATTGAATCGTTGTTTTCTTTTCCATATATAATACTGTTATTGGTAGGAAGATATGCGTAGAGTATTTTGATTAAGTAGATATTTTTTTGACTTCTTTATAAAAAACTTTTGCACATATTAAATATGTAACCATAAAAATTTTGTTACTAGAAGATGCTTATTTTTGTATATCAATCTATTTATTTATGTTAAGTTATAGGGGAGACCTGTACAAAACCGTATACCGGGGAAAACCGTATTACTCTAAAAAAGCCTTATTACTTTATATATTTCCGCCCAGCACTCCGTCCTGTTTACGACTTCGAAACCAACGCAAGTTAGCAGAAACTTATCGGTACATATCTGCCCGCTGGCGGGATGCAACATGTTTTAAGTTTTTCGGTGTCCTGATGTAATTTTTACGGATATTGAATGGATTAGTAGTGAAGCTTTTATAATTTGCAGGTGAGTGAAATGTCATATACTATAAATATGTACCAGAATGTACCTATATTTTAACTTTTATTGTGTGTAACTTTTGGGTGATTTTCATAACATTTTTAAAGAATGTCTGTATTTTTTTTCTAGGGGCATAACCGTATGTGGTAAAACCGGCTGGCATACGATTTTGTCTCGAAATATTTTTTGTTTGTTTAGAAGCATAACAAACATGCGCATAATTACCAAAGAAAATCTACCAGCCAGAAAAAATAAGGACAGAAATTTTGCAAAAATGTAGTTGAAGGAGCAAAGGGATACTTAAAAGCGACAAAAACCTACGGAGTACCGAAATTCATATTACAAGACCCTGTCAATAAATACAGGAACAATGAATGTTTGGGTTAATCTACGACAAAAGGCTAAAGCCGTTTTAAGCCTGCATTTTTATCATTTTTATAAGGTATATGGTTTTACCCACCCACGGGGAAAAATCGAAAATATTAGAGGTTTTGTATTTTTTTCGTACATTTGTGTCTAAGATTTTCTAACATTATCTTGTGTTTTGTTCCTTAGTAAATTCATTAATAAAATAATAACTATAAACCGAATTTTATTTTTATTTACTAAACTACGGAGCTTCTACTTAGGTGTATGGTTTTGGATAGGTCTCCTCGACTAGTACCTACTGAAACACTTTTCTAAAAACTACGTTTTTCAAAATAAGCCGCCATTCTGCTTGAGTGTTTTTCGTAATTTCTCACATGCGTTACCTTTTTAGCTATTTCATATCGTGAAGATATATAATAATTTATAACTTCTATTTTTATATGTGGTGCAAATTGCAATAATTTTATTGATGGTTTAATCAATAAAATTAGGTAAACAAGTTTAATAACCACCTCAAAATATGGCTAATTAAACACGAAGATGAGAAAATCTCAAAAATTATGAAATAACAGTACTAAGTAGATAATAGTCAACAAACATAATAATCAACAGACATAAAAGTCAACAAACATGAAATACCCTAAAATATTTTCACCACCCACATTATATTAATTAAATTAAATATTCGTCTTCGACATCAAATCTGAGATTAATGTACCTTATTTCAATAATTATAAGTATACCATTAAAAGACGACAAAACTTAATAAATCTTGTTGGCTACGTTTGGTAATTTAGCAGGGGTGCCCGGGTTCATGGGGTGATGTTTGTCTAGGTCTTGAAGGCGGATGACCAGGACATACTGAACCCCAGATTCCTACCCACCCCTTAAACCCTTTTCCTTCCCAGAACTCTCCGCTCCTTCCTTTCCTTAAAAAAACCCTCCACACAGCATCCTCAAAGATGACATAGGCCCTGAGGGAAATTATTTTCCTCAGGGCCTCCTGTGTGGAGCTCAAGTAAAAAAAAAAATCTTTACGGAGGATGAAACGAAACCAACCATGTAAATATATACAAAAAATTGGATGTGTTCATTATTAGATTTCAAATAAATTCTTTAGAACTTTGTAATCATTTAAAAAGATAGCAGCCAAAAATATGGGAAAAATCAGTTAAAAATAATATTGTTAATTCTGAATTTAAAATATGATATCGACAAAATTAAGTAAAATAAAAAATGTCCACTATGGGCGTGTTCGTAAAGAGCTGTCCTGATAAGATACCGTGGGTTCGATTCCTAGTTATTACCGTTACCTTTTTATTTTTCTATGTCTTGTTCTATTTCATGTTACGTTTAAATTTAGTAGCATTATTTTCTTCTTAACAATATAAAATGCATTGAAGGATATAAAATTTATGACAATAAAATTGAATTATACATATTCAATAATTATTATAATTCTCTGCAGTCAAGGATCATATAATATTCCAAGTATCATGGCCAAAGCACCGTTGGTGATCGCTATCAGTAAATTTATAAAATTGCATATTTTAAGGAACGACAGATGTTTAAAGATTTGTCGCTACCAAAACCAGCGTGAGCATGAAAATTTAAAAACAAAGTGAATACGAACCAAAACCATAAAAACCAAATTAAAATCTTTAGTTGATATAAAAAATTTGGTAGGTAGGTACCTACGTAATACTTTTTTGTATTTCTTGAGCATTTACTACGTAACAATTTATAGACATTATATTTTGAATATTTTTATTTCACATGTACATTTGTTACTTAATTGTTATTTATCTGCTACCAGTTTCTACATATCCGTGTTATTCACGAGTAATCTTAAAAATAACTTTAAACTTATTAATGTTTAGAAATTATTAGATTTAATTAGGTATCAATAGTGGAAGTAGTAATTTTGGGGAGGGGAGAAGGGTGGGAGGTGTGAACATAGCAAGGAAACATTGTCAATAAAGGTGACTTACAGGGTGGTTTTATTTTGATAACTATTTTTTTTGGTTTGTTTCTAAAGCGAACAAATTAAAAATTAAACCATTAAACATTTTAAAATTATTATGTATTTTAATTGGTGCGCTTTTTGAATTTTCGATTATGAAAATGATTCTTAATTCAAGGCAAGACAGACCCGCAACCGAAATTAGTATGTTTGATTAATATTTAAAACGGAATGGTTGTCAACCCCTGTCGGGGGTGGCGGCGGCAATGAAGAGATTGTTAAAGCAGTTGGTAAAGCTTCATAAAATTCACAACTTTTGGGGTGCTTTTGTCGTCGCCTTCAAATATATTTTTAGAGAAATCTTCTCAAGATTGCTTTTAAATTTAAGCTCGAGAGATTTGTTTCTTTTAACATGTGTTTTGTAGAACTCGCCGCATTTTTATTCGGAGATACCAGTTGAAAGAATTATAATGTGTCATTTACGGAAAGTGACAAATATATTAACTTTATAAAAAAAATGTTAACTGATGTTAACCAAAGAAAAAGAAAGTCTCAAATTTCAAACAACCTACATACGTTCGACACTGAGTGGTAGTCTTTTACCAGGGCGATGCTGAAAGAATCTATTACACCATATATACATTTTATAGAAAATGGCACTTGTGCAAGTCTTTTCTTATATCTTTTTACGTGAATACCGGACGGGTACCAACTGCTCCCAACCGTCTGAACTGAAGACAGTAAATCGATGACAGCCTCAATCAGGATGTGCAGTATGGTTAAAGGTAATGGGTAGATGAATGAGTTACGAAAGAGGAAGGTGTAGAAGTAACTGACTATTCATATCTGGTCGCTAAATATTGTCATTTCAAATATCCCAAGTTTCGACTCTGAAAGAATGGTGATCTTTACCAGGGCGATACTGAAAGTATTAACATTCTATATAAATTACACAGAAAATGGCACCTGTTCGATTCATTTTGTAAGAAATACAGATATGAGATAAATCTTTTTATGTGAATACCACAGGTATTACCACCTGGAGGTATGAGACTAAATCTTGGCATCCCCAATTGACATATGTTGTGAGGCTGAAGGTAGTGGGGAGAGGAAGGTTATGGAGAAGAGTAAGGCGGGGAAGTAACTTTTTTTTTTTTTTTTTTACAGTGAATACCGCACAAGAATCTCAACTGCTCCCGTCTGGAGCCAGTGAGACTATGGCATCCCCAATTGGGGTATGTTGTGAGGCTGAAGGTAGCGGGGAGGGGAAGGAGGTGGGGAAGAGGAAGGTTGGGAAGTACCTGGCTATTCAGATCTGGTCACTAAACACGGCTAAAGCCATTTTCAAGCAACGTTTCAATTCTGAATGGTGGTCTTACACCAGGGCTTACAACTGGCTAATCATATCTGGTCGCCAAACGTGGCTAAAGCCATTTCAAATAACCGAAGTTTCGACTCTGAATGGTAGTCTGTCACCTCAGGTCGATTCTGAAAGTCTCGATTGGAAGGTCCTTAGGTTAATGAGTAGGCATCTATATTTAATATAATTTATACACGAGGGGAAAACTACGAAAAATTATGAGAACAGTGCGGAATTTGGGAGGAGGAAGTTGGGGGATGTTACTGGCTATTTATATCTGGTCATCAAATACGGCTAAAGTCATTTCTAACAACCTACGTTCGACACTGAGTGGTGATCTAGGGCGATGTTGAAAGTATCTGGTTATAGGTAAATGGTTCGACAAAAATTTATTAAAATTAAACATTGAAAAAACCTATTGTATACTTTTAGTATAAATAACAAAAAATCCTACTATCGCCTTAAATATTAAAATTCATTAAAAAAATGCACCACTAAAATATTAACATGCCAAAATAATGACTGATTTTCTAATAACTTATATTCATATTTATTAATTTAAGAAATGTACTTAACTTAAAAATTCTTAAAAATATATAGGTACTACTCTCTATTCAATAATACAATACAGTATCGTTGCGTGGGGAGGAGCTTACAAAACCTTAATTTTGCCACTGGAAATTACTCAAAGATTAATAATCAAAATTATTACTAAGAAATCATCAGATAATTCAACCTCTCAACTTTTTCAAGAGTTTATAGTCCCACCTCTAAAAAATACGCTGCTTCAAATATACAAAGATTATTCTAAGAAGTCGCACCACGCCATGGTACGCGTTGAGAGCAATAGGCAAAACACGGTGGGTCATTTATATACGCCATTAATGCACACCAGTTTAGCACAACACTACTAACGTACAATGGAGTGGTGTGGTTTAATCAACTAGCAATAGAGCTGAGATTAGAACCTGACTACAATAAATTAAACAATCTTAAAAAATTTTGCTACCTAGAATCGCGTTAACAATAATTAATTACCTACTTAATCAACATTTTAAATTTTTTTAAATTTTTATCTCATATATATTTTTATACATTTGATTTATGTACGTATGTGTATTTTTTTCATAATTTTTTATTTTATTTTTTTTCCTTTACACACGAGTAGTTACAATCTCGTAAAGGTTATATAATATATACCTACATATGTATGTTTATACAGTTTCTTAATTTCTTTTCCTCAGTTTCCAGGATATTATCAAAAATGTTGTGGATTACTACAACTGAAGTTAAACCATTTTTAACCCTTTCAAATCCCGACCTAAAGTTTGCATGACAAATAAATTTTCATTCCCAACCCATCCACTGAAAATCCTGTGGAAAATCCGTTAAAATGTGCAGTTTTCATTTCATGCATCCGAAAGCGCTCTGGCACGATGATTTAATTAATGTCTTTTGTGATAAACGTGGTCCCTAGTCCCTGGGTCGTTTCCAGGTTATTTAATTAAACGCGCGACGGTCCGAGCCAACTTTGATTGATCAGTCTATGTCCAGATTATAAAGGTGACACCTCAATCTGCTGGGACTAAGTTCTGCCAATAGTTGAAATATTTCAGATTAAGGATAGTGACGTTTGATTGAAGTATCGTTTTTCTAGTAGTACGTAAATCATTTGGAAAATAAAATATCGCTAAATATGGCAAATAAATAAAGATGTAGGTACATATTTGTTTATTGCATATTTTATTACCGGGAAAAAACTTGATTCGAATATTCATTCGCATTATTTATATTTTTAACGTAGTTTTTTATAATTGCGTACTTATTTAATATTATGTATTTATTAATTTTAAACACCCTGATTGGCTTTTACAATATTTATTTTTCGTGTAATTTGTTTGATATAGAGACAGCACGAGTTTTTATTTTACAGACAACAAAAAAAAACTTTTTACAAAATGAACAAAATTTCATGGTAGATATATGCATTTAGATGTATATAATATATTACGATAAAAATAGAGAAAATAGTAAGAAAAAACAAGAAGCCAACAAAAATAAATTTAAATTGCAGATGGCATAAGAATAATTCAAAAATATGAATATATATTAAAAATACAAAATAATATTAAAGCATGATGCTCGCAAATAATATAATTAGGCTACGTAAAAATATCTTCAGTATTTTTTTTTAAATCTTATGTTTTGGTAAATCTTATATGCTGGTTAACTTATGTATATTAATAATTCACTTTATACACGACGTTTAATTTTTGACCAAACTTTATTATTTAAAATTGTTATTAATGGCCTGGACTCGCCAGAGCTAACCAACTTAATAAATATTCATATTCCGTCAAGATCAACTCGGCAATCCCATTTGTTTCATTTGCCTACATGTAGAACTAACATTAGGAAAAATTCAACAATTCCCCATATATGTGCGCAATATAACACAAAATTTCAAAATATAGAAATTTTTTGCCACACACTACAGAAATATCGATGGTGCATCTCCTATCCTCCTCCTTTATTCCCCTTCCTCTCCTCCTCACCTCAAATTAATTTTAATATGTAATAAAACTCTATCTCCAATCAACTTTAACATAGGAGACTTTTTTGGCTTGACTCGGTTTAACATTGTATATTTTTATCTTTATGTTTTATGTATAAGCTCAAGCTGTTTGTCCCGTACTAATAAATAAATAAATTAATTGTGTCGATATTTGAGGTGAATTTGTTTTCAATTTATTAGAGAGATATTCAATTCAAAGCAAAATGATTCTCCAAATGTCCCGAAAAAATATCATGCCCACAGATACCTACAAATCACAAGAAGTCATCATAATTTTAATTTTTTGTGAATACCGCACCACCAACTTCTCCCGTCTAAAGCCAGTGAGACTATGGCATCCCCAATTGGGGTACGGCAAATGCCACTTCAAGCACTTTTCAGTTCTGAATGATGGTCTTACACCAGGGCCATACTGAGAGTATCTTCTAATCTGGAACGTGCCGCGAGTATACAATACGTACATACCTATATTATTTTCAATTAATAAATTGTAAAAAATACAAATTAATTCAATAAAGTTTATTTGCGACCTCTAGAATTTTAAAAACATTAAAAAAACATTCGAGAATAATGACTCCACCACGGAATAATGACTTTGGTTAAGTTTTGAATATTCCGTTACTTTTTACCTTATCAGATCTAAAAATGTCCCTGGTGATCAGAACCCAAAAGAATTAAACAAAATAAAATCATTCTTCCAAAAACACTCCCATTAGGGGCAGGTTCGAATAGGAACGTATAATTATAATTGGTCGCATTTTTCTATTCGGTAACTTTCGTATAATCACGTCTCGCCTAAGATAATTTTAGACTGGAGACTTTAAATCCAATGAATGCCCCTTTTTATCTTTAAAAATACTCTCGTGAGAAAAAAATAAATCCTTATACACGAGTTAGTAGGCGACCAATAATAGTAAAGGTTTATTAAAATTGTTTTAATTATAGAAGTCAAAGAAGAATAGGAAAAGCCGCTTGGACTGGGGTTTTGTTTCTCTGTCTCTTTCATTTATTGAGCTCAGGCGTATCTTGTCCCTTTGGCTAGAGTTTTTTTATTATATTTTTTTTTTGCAGGAAAGGGACGGAAATAGTAGCTAAGGGTAAAGTATGCAATGTCCGCCATAGCTTTTTCGGGAATGTGTGATGTCGGCGGTCGTCAGTCTCTAGAGGAAATAACCCACAAATAACCACATATTTCAAAATGGGGTAATAAATTCCCTTAAAATAATCACGAATATTCCGAAGTACATCCACTAAGACAGTTAGGCTAATTTCATCGATTTTATTATTATTATTTTTTTTATTTAATTTTTAAAATTAAATTTGACAATGTTATAATCAAGCTCTGCAAGTATTTTAGAAAGCATTTTTGTAAAATGGTTTTGTAAACCGAAACAGCTGTAACAAAAATACTTACTAAAATACTTGCAGAGATGGTGATAACATTATCAAATTTAATTTTGATTAAATTAAAAAAAATTAAATAAATGGAGTTCTACAAATTAAGCACCAATACAATTAATTGATTATTATTCCTGTCACTAAATGACAGAAGAAAAGCACAAAAGATTATGTGTTTCTTGTTCCTTTGAATTTGAATACAAAAAAATTGGGAAATCTCTTAAAACTATAAAAGTTTTTTTTTTTCATTTTATTTATTTAAACGTAAATGGAGCTTTTATGAGTACAATGGGACATTGGGTACATAGCATTAATATTTATTTATACAAGGGTTAGTATTGAGCAATAGGTTGCAAAAAATATATTTTTACATTACAGTGGTTTAAAATAGATTTCTTAATTTAAAAAAAAATATTACGAAAATATAGTGAAACTATCAGAAATAACGAGTTGACATAAAAAAATCTTTAGGTATGTTTTAAACAGAGAAATGGTTACTTTAAAAATGTCAATGAAATTTATTTTTTTATTAATTGTCGGCAACCCGGGCGTTTATTCATATAACATTATCATATTATACATGCAAGGACGTAACCCGCCTCACTAGACGATGTCTGTTCTGAGATGTTACATATATATGCATACATGTACACATACATTCAATTTGGGAGGCGGGAATGGGTACCGCCGCCCCGGGAACCTTTATTGGATAACCAACACCTCTGCCATAGGTCACCCCAAGTGGCTCGATACGTTTGGTGATTTAGCAGGGGTGCCCGGGTTTCATGGGGTGAGGTTTGTCTAGGTCTTGGAGGCGGATGGCCAGAACACACTGAACCCCAGATTCCTACCCACCCCTTAAACCCTTTTCCTTCCCAGAACTCTCCTCTCCTTCCATTCCTTTAAAAAACCCTCCACACAGCATCCCCAAAGATGACATAGGCCCTGAGGGAAATTATTTTCCTCAGGGCCTCCTGTGTGGAGCTCATGTAAAAAAAAAAAAAAAACATATATACATATTTATCCATATACCAATAGACATACACACACAATAAATATTAGTTTGCTAAATTATGAGAGTGAGGATTTGGCGAGTTTGCTATATAGTTTTTCAGTGAACGGTGACATTGAAATAAGTTCTTATGCCTAGTGAGTCGAGTAGATACTCTTAAGTTGACTACACTCAAGAGTTGGGGTAAAATTTACCCTTAGAACCGCTGACGTGTTAAGTTTCCCGCACCATCCTATGCAGACATCAGGCAGTTCTCCTTGCCAAGCTCATCGGCCGCTGAGATAAATAGATTTAACAGCTGTTGCCGGGTATTCCGTGCACAAGTGAAATATTGCATTATTTACAATGATTAATTAGGCAGTGGCGAAAAATATATCACCGTCAGAACTCGGGTCCGATGATTGGTCGGCCGAGCAAGAATGGCGGCCGAAGAAATATTCTTGAAATATGTATAAATTATTGATTTGGGTTAAGTAAAAAAAATAAGTCGACACGTTTTTTCAGATGTTATGTCGTGTAGAATCTATATATCAATTAGGGACGTCATTTTATTAACATTTTTGTTATGTTTCCTACTACACGGCGACTACCGTGAAGAAAAATATACAGACGCAGAGTCGGAATGCAAACTTTGGAAAGAACTTTCAAGGATAAATATGGGTTAGCAAAAATTACTTCTGGATTGTGAATTTAGTTAGGTGTGTAAATAAATAAATAAACGTATTGCGGATATTTTAAACGACTTTTTGGTTCACTGATTTATAGACATCAAAAACGGGTTAGTGAATTTTTACCTTCCCAGAAAAGCTTTTTAATTCGACTTTTATAATAAATTATTCATTTTATTTGATTTATTAACAGGAACAGTACATTAGATACTTTGTTTAAAACATTTACAATTAATAAGTGTATTACATTGTGGGTACCTATTATGTGTTTCATTGTAGTGTCTTGTTTATGGTGTAATTACCGGGTGATTTATGTAGTGGGAAGGTGTGTGTGTGTGTGAGGGTTTGTAAGGGTGAGTATGTGTGTATGTATGTATGTATGTATACGCATTGAACAAATTATATTATTGACATGACGCTCTTTTTAAATTTTGGCAGTGAATCGGAGAAAATGTCGCTGTTAGAATTTGGACCAATAATATTGAACATGGAAGAGAGCACGATTGATCGGCGAATTAGATGCTGCATTTGTAATTTTTTTTTATTTCATTCATCAAAGGCAGTAATTTTGGTTGGCTGTGATGCAAAATAATTTTCCTGGATAATGAATTCAAATTTGTTTTGAATTGTTCAATATTGGCGCTTTTTTACATGAATACCGCACAAGAGTCCCCAACTGCTCCTGTCTGGAGCTTGTGAGACTGTGGCATCCCCAATTGAGTAGGTTGTGAGGCTGTAGGTAGTAGGGGGAGAGGAGATGGAGAAGAGGAAGGTGGGGAATTAACCTGGCTATTCAGATCTGGTCACCGAACACGGCTAAAGCCATTTCCAGCAAAGTTTCAATTCAGAATGGTGGTCTTACACCAGGGCGATACTGAGAGTATCTTCCACTCTGGAACGTGTCGCAAATATGCAATATATAGTATTTTTAATTAATTAATTGTGATATAACACAAATTGATCTTTTTTTTCCCACTCCGATTGCGAGTCAAGAGCCTTATCCCTCGATCATAATGTCGCTTATTAGTAATTACCCGTATGTTATGTTGCATAATCTTTAAGTAAATGATCTTCAACTAATTGCGAAGATGAACATTCTCTTAAAATACACGATGAATAAAAAATACAGCATCATTTTTACGCTAAAAATTTATTGGACGGAATAGAAGTTAGTTAATGTAGATAAAACTCTATTCAGTAAGTTGGGAGTGCGGTGCCTCTCTGCCTCGAAACATTAGGTGTGACAGTGTTGTTCAAAATGGCCACCGTCCAAGCTATTTGTTACCCGTCTCCAACGAACTCTTTTTCCTCGTTTTAATACAACTGGCTGTCTATTTTGGATTTTATTATTTTTCCTGGCATCCATCTCTGCTTTTCTTTACATTTCGGAAACCATATTTATTCTTGGGAGCGTCGCCTTTCGAATTTATTATAGAATAGCCTCTGGGGCGTTTTAAAAAATAATTTTATTCATAAAATACAAATGTACATAATTTAGATTATTGTTATCGCGAGGAGGATTGTAAATCACTTTTTTCTTGCGCAAACGTTTCCGCTTCGCATACAAGAATTACGAATAAGGAAATTTATCGCTTATAGGCTTAAAATCGCGTAAATAGACCCAAAGCTAGCGCGATTTTGTTTGTTTTCTGACCGTTTGCTGCTTGGGTAGGGACATATTACAATAAGGGGTTGACTTTTCATCACAATACAATACAATACAAATACAATTTTATTTATTTATTTATATCTATATATTACAGTTTACACCATATTATTAACATTTTTACATATTTAAAATATTTTTGAAAACATTTTTACATATTAATATTACAATTCATTATGTTGGGTGTAAGGTAGGTTTGAGAAGGTGAAACTGTTGGTTGGTAATATTGTATGTTTCGTGAACACCTCACTAGGAGAAACTGTGCTGAGGTGTTTACGTGTTTATGATTAAGTGTGACAAGTAGAAGTATTTATGTGTTGTAGTAGAAAGTTAGTTTTTTTTTCTTTTTTTTTTACATTTTAATGGTAATTGTACACAGATTATTTAGAAGGAAAAAAAAATAAGGTATATATTTAGTATATGTCCAAATGAATAGTTGGTAATTTTTTGAAAGACATGTTTATTTATTTTACAATTTTTAAAGTTTGGTTAGGGATTAAAATATTTTGAATAAAGTGAATATCTTGATTTACAATATCTAAACCGTTTTGTTTCCATAAAAAAATATAGAATTTATGATAAAAGGAAGACAAAAATTATTGTCATGTTTATAAACAGATATACATAATTTAATAAAGGTGGAATTTTCGCCAGGTGATAATCTTTCAAACCAATATATTTTTTTTTGGAATACCAAGATTAAGACGGAGCGACAACGTCCTCAAAGATATATCTACCTTGGAGCTTCAAAACTCGAAAGAGCTGGCACAAAACCGAGATGAGTGGAGGAGGACTCTTGAGGCCAAGACCCACCAGGGGTTGTAGAGCCAAGTGCGATAATGATGTTTTTTTTTTATTTGAGTACCGCACAAGAGTTCCAACTACTCCTAACCGTCTGGAGTCAGATGGCATCCCCAAATGCAATATATTGTGATGCTGAAGGTAGTGGAGGGCGGAAGGAGACATTGGAGATTATCCACCACTTACCAGCCCTGGGGTCCTAGCATGGTCGATCGATATAGGTTTTATCGAAAATGTCGGTAACTTGCCATCGCTCCCGAGCACGACTGCAGACCGCTAACGAACAAACAATAGTACACAATGACTAGGGGTTCCTAATATATTTGACGAAAACTGTCGTTTATTTGTTAGCGGCCTGCAGTCGTGCTCGGGAGAGATCGCAAGTTACCGACATTTTCGATAAAACCTATATCGATCGACCATGCAAGGGGGTCTGGTCTAAGTAACAGATGGTTCTCCTTCAAGGCTCTCGCAAGATTCTAATTTTTTTGTTAAACGAAGCTACATTTATTCATTTTGAACGGATCTAGACCTCCAGTGTCCCTACATACGTTGTTAGAAAGCAGTATGCAAGTGCTTAACAGGAAAAAAACATAATACAACAAATCAGGTTAGTAATACAAGCAAAATAATGGAGGAAGGTAACAGGGAAGAGGAAGGTGGGGATATTGACTATGTTCAAAATAATATTGTGAAAATTTCTACACGATTAGAAACATATAGATAGCGGCCGCGTGCAGTATCTACATAAAGGCTGAAAAGCTGTGACTTCCCTAAGAAAATCAACGAACCATGAAGATGAATGCGAAAAACTTTAAAGATATCGGTGTGAACTTGAGTGAACCACATTTATTCAGTTGGCCAAAACAATCAGCGGAAGGTGATAATAAGTCATTTTCAAAAATTTAATAGTTACGGCTTATGTAAGTAATAAACAATTTGGCTAAATATATGACAAGTTTCAATTCAATTTTATTTTTCCAAAAGCATAATAAAAATTTTCATTTTAATAGTTTTTAAAATACATTTGTAACAGTATCAAATTAAACATAAGTGGTAGGTACACAAATTACACAAGCTTTAGTAGAGCTTGTTTTTAAAGGCAGCTTCACTAACGCTAAATTTGTCGATATCCGAATTAATTCAGTTCAACAACGCAAGATTGCTTCCCGACCGGCATGACCATTGGCAAGTTAGTCCTGCAGGCCGGAAGATACGAGTAGGTATAACAGTCTATGCTGTCGGTAGCGAAGATAACCATCAGGAACATAGAAATGAATGCTCTCCATGATAGCCGACTTTTCAAACCATTCGTGAATCAATCTGAAGAAATGCATAATTTTTACTGTTTCCAAATGAAGGTGGTGTTGTGGTAGGTAATTATATTATAATTTAATGTCTTGTACGGTGGCACGCGTCGAGTAATGACGAAAACTCCTCATTTTGCATCATTTTTTTTACCATCCTAGTTGTATCACCGCGATTGCAAAACATTGTAATACATTATGTATTTATCTCATTGCATTTGTTTTCCAAGTCTACCTTCGATACAAAGTATGGCGCATAGCACGCAGCGTAGCTTCACACGCAGCCGCATACCTTCATACCATCTCGTCTCCTCCATTTGAGTTCAAGTATGCAACCATTTACTCTTCGCGCGGCCCCTGAGATTCATCTTCGGAGACGGTAACTACACACCGGCGGTATGCTGTACGATCATTAGCTTCACGGCCCGTGATTGATGTTTTGTGTTTTGGCGAAACGACGTTTTGTTTGGCGCACTGCAAAAAACGATCAAGAGCAGTTTTTGTTTGCTAATTTGTTGCAAGCTTTTTAAATATTGTCTCCCCTAATCCTAAAGGTTCTAGATTACATCACATTTGTAAGGTACACCCTTTGAGTGCTTGTAAATTGGTTATTAAGCACTCAAATCGTCGAGCCGTTCGTGAATTCCATATGCCACCTCCGCTCAGGCAACGAAAGTGTAGCCAATACACTGTTTTATGTGAACTTATTATTTTGGATTAATCTTTACTAAGAATCAGTTTATATTATGAATACCAAAAAGTATTTGTTGCATAAATTGAAGCTTTTCCTATCGTTTCCCTCGAATAGAATGAAAATAGAATTGTTTATTTTAGTTTAAAAATATTATTTAATGTGAGCGTAAACTACTAAAAAATGTCTACATTCATTAAAAATGTATGAACGCAAATTAAAAACCACTTTTAACACATATAATTTTATATGTTAGATCACTTGTGACATTTTCCCTTGATTTTTTTTTTCTTAAAAAAATATTCACAAAATAAATTAAAACCACCATTGCGGTAAAATCTGACTCCATTTGCCAAGCGAATTTTATGCCCTTTATCTTTATTCGTGGTGATATAAGGCACACTTACAGCTTTACTAATAAACGTGGTGAAAATTTTATTCAGTTGATAAATAAATGTGTTCGTGAAAACCGCATTAAAAGAAAAATAAGAACGGTCTTCTTTAACTAAAACACCGTAAGACTGGTATACATTTTGGTTTGTGTATTCCTGTAAACGTTTATTAAGTAAATAATAATTCATAAAAATAATGCACACAGTAATTATGTTTGTATCTGTAGTGTCCACGTCCACATACATTTTATTCATATATTTGTTTCCAAAACACAAGGCTACAAATTTGGAAATCAAAACATATATTTTCGCTTTTGTTGTCAGTTGGAGTACTAAATTATACATCAATAGATATAGTGGAAGTCAAGCATAATTCTCCATTCAAGTATTTCAGCATCGTATTTTATCCTATTTTATAATCAATACTTTTTTATATTATTCATTTAACTATTGGTGGATTCAAAGTTATTTATTATCATCAAATTAAAATGACGCAACAAAGTGAATTGCGATTATTGAAGAAGAAATTAACATCCACTGGAGCGATCACGCGAAATAAAAAAAAATTGCCTCGTTTGCTTGGGACTTCCCAGAAGATCATTTTTTAAATTTTTCGCAAACATTAAAAAAATCATACCTTCGAATTTTAATGGAGACCTAAAAACTTATTTTATTGCTATATAGCCAACGAATTAACCTGTATTTTTACGGTTCGTCTTATATTTGTAGGATTTACAAAAAAAATACAAAAAAATGTTCAAGTTTATAATCGCGCGAAACCTGGGTATTTTACTTGAAACTGCCGTGACGGATACTTTTCGGGTCAACAAAGAATATTTTCAGTTTCTGTATGTTGTCTGTGTATACTTGATAATGAAAGCTGCATATCTATGGAAAAAGGACTTAATTTTATCCAAAAATTTATTTTTAACAATGCTCTAAAATAGTCTACGAAGTTCGGATTTGCCATCTTGGATTGGACATCTATGGTCATTAGGTAGGTATAGATAAAGCATTTCAATAACTTCGTGTTAAAATAAACGGCTGGCCAAGAAAATGTTTTAAATAATTACAATAAATGTTTTACGAATGGTAGAAAAATGTGATCCATTTTTGGACCAACATCAATCGCAGAAAAATAAAAGTGGTCCATTTTTCGACCGAAATCGCTCCAGTGGTTAACTTTCTTTGAATAGTCTCAAGAAAGATGGCTCAATTGAAACAAAGTGCAACTCCCTAATTCTGGAAGAAATTACCCTCGTATCCAATTTCCTACGACGTGGCACCCAGAGCAGTTCGATTATCGCGGGCTGTCGAGGGAGGGGAGGAAAAGGTCCACAAGAGAGCTTTCTGTACACGAGACCCTCAATCTGAAGAAAGCTGGCCATAATTTAGGGAAAGCTTCGGGAAGCTCACTTCCTAAGGGGGTTAGCCCGAGTTAAGTGGGTGTCTAGTGGGTAATTTTAACCGTATCGTTCCATGGCAAAGTATTGTATAAGGGTATTATAAGAAATTATGTTAAAATATTTATTTTTCTTCTTATGTTGGGCTCACAGAAAGCTACCAAAAATCATACTTTATTAGCGTCTTGAAAGAACACAAGTTAT
This sequence comes from Limnephilus marmoratus, assembly GCA_917880885.1. Lineage (NCBI taxonomy): Eukaryota > Metazoa > Arthropoda > Insecta > Trichoptera > Limnephilidae > Limnephilus > Limnephilus marmoratus. The sequence continues at coordinate 47,773,330 of OU862923.1, forward strand.
ATAAAATCCGCAAGATTTGAAATATTTGGAACTAATTCATTAAACCTTATTCAACATTAAGGATGTTTTTAAAATTTATTTTACTACGTCCAGGAAGTATAACAACAAAAATATCAATACCGTATAGTAAAATTGATTACTTAGATTGCTCTACTTAGGTATGGGAGGAAAGATTTTTTGTTAATTTTGTGGTATGTACTTACATTTTTTTTACATTAACTCCACACAGGAGGCCCTGAGGAAAATAATTTCCCTCAGGGCCTACATATGTCATCTGAGATGCTGTGTGGAGGGTCTTATTGGGGAAAGGAGGGAATGAACACTGGTTTTGAAGAGACCTATATTGTAGGAAGCAGGAAACATAGAAGCCAGCAAATCGTTCCATAGCCTAGCTGTTGAATACAAAAACGAGTCGAAAAAGCGAGTCGTTCTCTTGTGACAAAATAAATGTCAACCATGTACATACGTTGGGCATGCGTTTGGCGTGTTTCCCGACTATGCACCGGTGCCGAAGGGATCAATGACGCTAGTTCCTCGAAGCATCTTCCATTGTAGTACCGGTAGAACAAGGATAGCATCCCCACCCGACGCCTGTGCTCTAAAGACTGCAATTCGTCTATTAAGACGGAAGAATCTATCAAACGGACCGCCCGTTTTTGCACAGAGTCGAGGGTATTTTTCAGGTATTTTGGAGCTCCGGAGCAGAGGTGGCTGCCAAATTCAACCGTAGGGCACACTTGTGATTTGTACAGGTTTAGCAGTTGTATACTATTAAAGTATCTGCGGGCCCTGTACAGTACGCCCAGTTTTTGGGAGGATAACTTTACTCTGACTTCGATGGAGCCCCCATATCTGAGCTGATCACTTAGAGTTACACCAAGCACATCAATGGAGGACCTGTTCGGAAGATTTCTTCCGTTGAAGGAGACTAGATTTTCATTTCGATCCCTTTTAGACGTAATCAGACATGATTGGGTCTTTGAAACATTAAATTCAACGAGATTATTTTTACGCCAAGAGAAAACACATATTGCGCGTTGCACTGGACGCTCACGCCAAAGGCCTCGACTATAAATTGCCGGCTTCCTTTTGAGGGTACCTTGTGTAAGGATTTGCACATGAAACACAGACTTCACGAATGTCGTCAAACAACTGACCGATTGGGCCAGTTGTTTCCATTTTTTTTGGGCTAATAGGGTTAGTTATTCTTATCTCTGAAAGGAATGCACGGGAGCCTGGATGAAACAATACATGCATCATAGTACTGAACATCTAATTAGGTCCCACGGTTTCTCGTACCTACAGGTAATTCAATTTTGTAAAGAAATACACTTCGTGGATGGCGATAAAAATCTTAACAAGAAGAGTCATAATACAAGTTTGCCAGAACAGATAAATAATCTATCAATTTTTTATAAGAAAAACTCTCTTTTATAACTTTTGAAGGTTATTCCCATCAATGTAATACATCATTGAAGAAGAAGATAAAAATAATAATCTAAATGAAAATATGAAAGAGAACAATACAAAGAAACAGAAAAAATACAATGGTTGCAACTGGGATTCGAACTCCTTCCTCTCGAGTTTTTCTTATAAAAAATTGAACATTCATTTAGACTTTTATAAAAGACAATATATCATATAATCCGTTGAATATATTCGGATAAATTTTTCGGAGACGCTATTGTAACGTATCACCTTGTTACCGGAAAGCTAGCTCAGAATAATTAATGATATTTAAATAAGTGCATTTTTTATACCTACATTTGCATTTTCTCCACTCTGCCTTCTCATCAGTTCGGGTCGCTTGGGGTGGGACAAAAGGGGGATGAATTTAATTATAGAGATTTTAAATGTTAGGATTTAATTAGGTTTGGCAAGGATACATGATCTTAATTATACTTAGGTCTACTTATATCTAAATCTTAACTAGTTGTCATATGGTTCGGGGTTGCTTCTCCATTGTTCACATCGTCATATTGTTGTTCACTGAACTACCTTCGTGTTACTGGTCACTGGGTTCTCTGCGGGTGCCTTGGTAAGGCTGAGGTCCTCGATGGCAGCTCCTCCGGTTCAGCAGCTCAGGCCTTCCTAGCCGAGTCTCCTGCCTCTGAAGTCTGAAGTCTCCTGTAGCCGTCTGCATCACTTCGCACTTTGGCCACTCGCCGCGTACGGTTACCGCACTTTCTTCGTCTCACGCCCAACTTTACGTCGCCGGGCGGAGGAACGTATGTTTTGCGAATCATTTCCTTGAACTCCACTATAACTTCTTCATCCACCGCCCAGCATCACGCCGCTGGGCGGGGAACGCGTACTTGCCGTTGTACACTATACGTGTCTCCTCTCCGTCCCGGTCTTGACTCCTGTTTCTTCATCCACCGCCCAGCATCACGCCGCTGGGCGGGGAACGCGTACTTGCCGTTGTACACTATACGTGTCCCCTCTCCGTCCCGGTCTTGACTGTCCTCTCTCGGCGTGCCCTATGAACTCGTAAGACCGTGGCTCTACCCCGCACTTCTTTCTTCCTCCATTTTAGTCCTTGCACCCACATCTGTCATCACTTTCTTTGTCTTTGGTGCACGGGGCGAGACTCTTTCATAACACAAAATTATTTATTCAAATTTATTTGTGACGAAATTTGATTCGTCACACTATCCAGGATACAAACCAAATCTTAGAATCATTGATTCCAAGAAAAAGAGTAGTTGCCCATATACGGACAAAATAATTAGTTGAAGATAATATTTTTAATTCTAAAAAAATTTAAATTTGAGATTGGCAATTATGACGGTTTGACAGAAGGTGGCAATAGCGAAATTGGTTAACGCGCACGTCCCAGTTAGTCGAGAGGTCTGGGTTCGAGTCCCAGTTGCAACCATTTTCTTTTTTCTGTTTTTCTGTGTCTTGTTCTATTTCATATTTTCGTTTAGATTATTATTGTTATCTTCTTCTTCAATAAAATAATTTCTCATTTATAACATTTAAGTAGGTACTAAAACTCTGTTATCCGATACTCTTTATTACAAAAATATTAGTCATAATGTTGTGCACTTTTTTATTACGACATTTCCTAAGACTGTAGCGAACTGTCTTACAAGTAAATCAATCCATCGTGGGTAGTAACAAAACGCCTACTAACAATGCACAATACAATAGCAATCCCCCTACTTACACCTGCCCCGCCTTGTCTACCTTGATACTACATTGCAAATGATCGGCTTAGACCGACACTGTGTTCCTACAAACCAATACATGATAATACAATCACTAAATTACCTGCACTGCAATATGCATAAGTACGAATTGACATTTACAACATGCAGATGAGTTTATGTGAGATTAGGTAACTGAAATGGGTTAAACATATTCGTACTTGAAGTTTTATTAATGCGGCTTGGAACGCTTGTTGGGAACCGAGCAAGAAAATGTTAAACATATTAATAAAGTTCACTGTTTCGATTCTTTCAGGGGATTGAGTTAAACATATCCCAGTGGTTGAAACTTGGAGAATGAAATGTTCAATCAGTTAGAGTTACTTTAAAAGGTTGTTTAAGCAAAAATTCATCTAACTTCACATTTATTTAATTGTAATATATACGAAATAAATACGGTATTAAATAATATTTACATACCTACATCAATACACTACAACGAGCTGTGCTGAAATTACGTTATAATTATAATAATAACATTTTGATGATTTGTATAGCACCTTTTTAGTAAAAATCACCTCAAGGGCGCTGTGAACAAATATAATATTTTTCTACAAAACCTACTCTATCTTGTAAATAACTGTGGACTAGGTCTAGACAAACTATTTTAACAGCTATTAGATTGCATATACCGATTCATCGATCACTAATTCAAAACTATGTATATGTATAATATGTATAATTCAATTTGGGAGGCGGGAATGGGTACCGCCGCCCCGGGAACCTTTATTGGATAACCAACTCCTCTGCCACAGGTCACCCCAAGTGGTTAGCTATGTTTGATGATTTAGCAGGGGTGCCCGGGTCATGGGGTGAGGTTTGTCTACGTCTTGGAGGCAGATGACCTGAACACACTGAACCCCATATTCCTACCCACCCCTTAAACCCTTTTCCTTCCCAGAACTCTCATATCCTTCCTTTCCTTAAAAAAACCCTCCACACAGCATCCCCAAAGATGACATAGACCCGAGGGAAATTATTTTCCTCTGGGCCTCCTGTGTGGAGCTCATGTAAAAAAAAATGTGGTGACCGGCTAACTCAGAATGAAACCAAATCAGAACCACCTCAGAAAGGTCATTAAGAGTGATGATAAAAACATAGTTAAATAGGTTAAGTTAGGTTAGGGTTACCGGCTATTTTAAAATTATTTTTTCATAGCTTTCTTTCATTCTGAGTTGGCATGGAACGATGGAACCGCATAACGCATTTGACCAATGAACTCCGTGCTGCGTCAAAATGAACACATTTTATTATTTATTTGTATTCTGTACAGATAGATAATATACAGGACCAAACTTACCAGGGAGGTCTCTTGAGATTATCTAACACTGTTTATTAAAAAAAAATAGATATGGGTAATTCGCACACAAATGAAATTCTAATCCTATCCTAATCTAATCCTGAAGACATTCTTTCCTCAGTAAGAAACAGATCGAGGTTAAGGCTTCGAATATTGACATAACGTTACATGTTAATTATACGTTAATCATACGTTAATCACACGTTAATCATACGTTAATCATACGTTAATCATGCGTTAATCATACGTTAATCATACGTTAATCATACGTTAATCATGCGTTAATCATGCGTTAATCATGCGTTAATCATACGTTAATCATACGTTAATCATACGTTAATCATACGTTAATCATACGTTAATCATACGTTAATCATACGTTAATCATACGTTAATCATACGTTAATCATGCGTTAATCATGCGTTAATCATGCGTTAATCATACGTTAATCATACGTTAATCATACGTTAATCATACGTTAAGCATACGTTAATCATACGTTAATCGTACTTTAATCATACGTTAATCAAACGTTAATTAAACATTATACGTACTTTCAAATTTATCTTGCAGAAACCGTTGCCAAAACTGTTACCGCCGTTACCGTGGTCGAAAAATTCCCAACTTATGTAAAAAAAAAAAATTTCAATGAATAAAGAAACTTAAAAAAAAAAAAAAAGTTCAAGTAAATGATGTGTGTTTTTTGTCGTGAACGTTGAAAGTTTCATGTGAGAAACTTTAAAGTTTTAATACTGCTCGAGAAGTTAATACAAAATTGAAAACAGAAAACAATGATTTGGGAATGCATGGAGAAACTACAGACTGTTTCCTGAAAAAAGAATTCAGTATGATTATTTTAGTAGTTTTCTCGTAACAAGATCGTGATGGCTACTTCAAAAGTCTGATATTAAAATACATCATTAGATACAATTTTTGTTGGTACCTTTTCTACTGTAAGTTATTCAACCTTACAGGAAGTAGAAACGTTAAATGTTGTCTACCAAAGCCTTTCGAATAAAGCTGCCGAAAGTTGTAATACCGCGTTAATAGAAAAATATCAGCAGGTGTTATTTTATGGATCTAAAAACAACTTTATTATATCCGCGTGATAATGAAATTGATTTCGAGTATTGAAATTAAGTGGGATTATATTACACGTGTCAAGGTTTTAATCAGGTTTGTTGCTGGTCCAATAGATACTTTAGATCAATATTATTCTTAAATTATTTAGGAAGGAGGCAGTAAGTTGTCTCGTTTCGACATTTAAAAACATTTCAATGATATTCGATTTACTTAGTTTTGTGGGTTCGATAAATATTATGAATTGGTTGCTGTAAATATGTACCTACTAAGTTATTCGGAAAGCAGTAAAATATATATTTTTACGCTATATAATGTAGGTAGGAACTACATAAATGCCACAACTGTCTCAATTAATTTGAACTATAACAATCCCAAATTGACGGCCTCCGTGGTCGAGGGGTAAGGTTCTCGACTAGCATCCTGAACGTCGCGGATTTCAATTTCGGCGCGTGCAAATAAATTTTATTTTATTAAGTTGTGTTATTTAATTTATTCATTTAAAATGATACATAGCATATTTGCAGCATATTCCAGAGTGGAAAATACTCTCAGTATCGCCCTGCTTTAAAACCACTGGACCACCATTCAGAATTGAAACTCTTCTTGAAATGTTTTTTTTTCTCTCCTTCATCTTCCTTTAATACCTTCAGCCTCACAGTATATCCCAATTGGAACCCTTTTATGAGTTATTCACATAAAAAATACAGCATAATGATGCTGAAGGAAGTGGGTGCGGGAGGAAATTTTTTGAGTGGAAATTTGTACAGAACCTGGCTAAAACCATTTCATGCAATGAATCGTTTATGATCTATGGTCCCTCGTGGGCCAATAGGGTCCTCTATCTATGACTTTTTAACGTAGATACTTACCTACAACTTTTAGGTTCAAAGTAGAAGCCTGCGCAGCAAATGGTCGTAAATTGAAACATTTATTAAAAAAATGTTTTTCTAAGCTCAATAGCGGTATCTACCTTCATTCTACAAGTACTTATATGAAGACTAAAAGATAATTGGTTGAACATAAATCTTCGTATTTTTAATAAAAATTTACATAGCATCCAAAAAAAACATTCCTTGGGGTATTTGACATCTACATACTCGTACGTAACATCAACGAATGCCTTGAAATAAGTTCAAGTTTGGGAATTTTCTTAATTAAGAACCATCGTGTCGAGTTTTTTCATGTCTAAATCATGATAATCGTTAAAGATTTATGGGGTTTCCTATGCATTGTTGATTCAACCGACCCTCTTTTACTTGTACCGGCTCTACAACTCTTCATGCTACCCCGCCACCGCCATCGCCTAGACTTGATTTTGCTTTAATTAGCATAGATTGAGTCACAGAGATTGTCAATGTAAAAATTAAATAAAACGTGTTGTGGTTTATATTTGACGGTTAAGGAACTTCCTGCAATTTTTAATAATCAAACTAACTCACTAACAATCATGTCGTTTTCTGCAGAGGTAGAGAGGACAGACCGCCAAACAACTCAGTGTTGGCACAAGCTACTTTCCTTATTCACATGCAAACATCGTTTCATATATAGATTGCGTCTTACTCTTCGATTATTCTGATTCTGGCCCGATTCGAGTATCTGATCCACTCGATCCACTTAATAGTGCCATGTCTTCCTCGGGCGCCTATACAATTCACATTTGCGTCATATGTTCTCTTTATACTCCTTTCTTCGTTCATTTGCTCTACATACCCAAAACATCTGTCGTCCCTTTCTTAATCTTACTCATTTCGCTTATAACAGCCTTGCATTATTTGCGAATCTTCGCATCAGGGATCTTATTTCTACAGCATTCGGTCTACTTTCATCCTTCCTCTGCCAGTTCCATGCCTGAGCTGCCATACATCAGGCTAGATACCAGCACTCCATTATGGACTGCTAACTTTGCTTCCTTCCTTCCTTGGACAGTTTTTTGTTAGCGCCAACGGCGTTATACGTGTAGTCTAAAGTCTAAAGATAGGGGAATTATATCACCATCCTGCAATTGGGCAATGTAATGGTGCGGGTTAAGGTAGAGGTTGAAGGAAGAGATTGAAGATTATATGAAGAAGAAAAAACCGATGCTGGTAGCTAGTTCCGTATGCAAGATGATTTACATAAAAATGGGGAGAATAATGCTGCTGGCTCCTTTGAGAAGGCTCCGTCGAAATGCCCGTAGAAAGGACTCAACACCTTTTTTAGATATTTTAATGGTGGTCAGTATTCAAATATCCTGTAGCCATTTATTTTTTACCCCTGTATCTAACCCCACCAGAACGCAGGTTCTATGCTCACATAACGTATTTATCTCTGAACCACTTTCCACAAACCAAAAATGCTCGTATGAAGTCTCTTGAAATTACTGCGGAACTCTGAGGAGATTGTTACTTTTAATACTTTTAATTGATATCTCCGCCCCAACATGACTCCTAATGAGCCGAGTACCGGCTCTCCTTACCAATATGCAAATTAGTTAGGCTAAGTCCAAATAGATAAATTCTAAACTGCCTACACAGGTTATAAATCAATCAAAGGAAACAGATAGTGAAACTAATATTGATGTGTGACTACTTCCGAGAACTATACACTCATGCTTGCCGAAGACTGCTTTTTGTTTAATGATTTTTCACAATTGATAAAACAGTAATTGTCGTTAATCTCCAATATAAGAAGAATATAATAATAGTAATCTAAACGAAAATATGAAAGAGAACAAGGCACAGAAAAACAGAAAAAGATAATGGTCGCAACTGGGACCAGAACCTCTCTTTGTTAGTTCAAGATAATATTGTTAATTCTAAAATTTGATATTTTTGAATGTAGCTATAACTTTGTGGTTATCCATTATAGAAAAATGAAACAATTCAACTTTGTATAAACCACTTATATAATGCGTAAATCCGACCGGTTTCGGAACAAACGTTACTTCTTCAGGGAAAGCTTATACTTAATTCATTCCCGATCCCGGTCCGATTTACACATTATATAGGTGGTTTATACAAAGTTGAATTGTTTCATTTTTCTAAAATTTGAAATATGAGATTGACTATTATGAGGCCTTGACAGTAGGTGGCAATGGCAAAATTGGTAAACGCACGCCCCGGATAGACGAGAGGTTCTGGGTTCGAGTCCCAGTTGCGACCATTTTCTTTTTCTGTTTTTCTGTGTCTTGTTCTCTTTCATATTTTCGTTTAGCTTATTATTTTCTTCTTCTACAATGATGTATTACATTGATGGGAATAACCTTCAAAAGTTATAAAAAGATAGTTTTTCTTATAAAATAAAAAAATTGTTTATGCAATTTATATTTTATTAAAATTACAATTTGGGAGGCGGGTATGGGTACCGCCGCCCCGGGAACCTTTTATTGGATAACCAACACCACTGTCATGGGTCACCCCAAGTGATTCGCTACGTTTGGTAACTTAGTAGGGGTACCCGAGTTCACGGGGTTTAGGGTTTATCTAGGTGTTGGCGGCGTATACATACTGCATGGCGGGCCGGATAGGAAGAGGCGACCCAACCTAGACCAATCCAGCATTGCATCGCAGTGGAAGGATGAATTCATACGTCCGTCACTTCTAGACACGTTGAGCCCCAGATTCCTACCCACCCCTCGTACATTTTTCCTTCCCAGAACTTCCTCGTCTTGCTTTCACTTAAAATACCCCCCACACACGATCCCAAAAATGAAATAGACCCTGAAAAAAACTAAGAAAATTTTATGGAGCTAATATCATTTTGATAGGAGATTATAATATACGTATTTTACAATGTACACAATTTGGGATTCAGAAAATCTAACCTAACCTAAACAAGGTGTCACGACCGATGCCGCGATTCGAGAGAGATATGGACTGTAAATCTGAATTATGCTAGTACAAGACAATCGATCGCGTTTTGAAAACTCAATCACGGAAATTGGATACGGAAGGAATAAGTCCCTACCTTTGATGGCTTCCTCCACTGTTTCAGGATCGATCCTGGTGCTGGCAGCTTCGCACAAAAACGACACAACTATATGTCACAGTTACCGACACTTTTGAGTTCATGAATTAGGAATTTTGCGATTAATTGCGAGCTGTGACCGATGTCACTTCGATTTTTCAACACAGAAGGTTAATTTTAAATTTTTGTTCCAATATTGTAAATGAGTTCCACGTAGGTATGAAAACATCTTCTTCTTTTCGCTTTGAAGTAACTAAGTAGGGACTTAAAGAAGAGGAGGGAAACAAAGAAATAAATTAATGAATGCAGGACTTGGGAATATGGATTTATTTTTTTTAACTGTTTCAGAACTAAACACATGGCTAGAAAGGTTTATAGCTATGTTAATTGATCAGATGTGACTTCATAGTCGGCCCTCCTTCAACTTTCCATCTGACTCAAAAATTTTGCTAAATGCGGATTCCATATTTCTATTGACCGTTCAGTAGGAAGTAGGAACTTCTATTGAGAAAGCACAAAAATAACAAACATTTTCTATTACCTACTATACTTTATGGGGTTCAGTTTTGAACGTGTCACCTAGTGGACATAGCTATACTTATACCATGAATAAATCACAGCATATAAGTGGTCTCAACAAAGTGTTTTATTTTGTTTCGTCGTTTATTTTTACTGAAAAAAAAATACAAAGCTTCCGGGATTATTCTTAAAGTTTTGGCATTACATCAAATAACTTTTGCTTTCGTTGAACTAACAACTTACCTACTATTTTATTATTTAAGCCTGATCATTCACACATAATACGTACAAAACAAAAAAAAACGGAATGTAAGAAGAATATTTGAAAGAAATGTGAATGGTAAAATAAGTCGAGGACGCCCAATGAAGAAACAAACAGCGAATCGGATCACGAATGAAGCGTGGGAAGATGAAATTTGTTTGACGGTTCATCCTCTCTGCCTGCTCCTGTGGGGAAACAGCGTGATAGTTAGTTAGTTAACTTAAATACAAATAATCAATCTTCATAAGCCTAAGAGATGTTAATCCGACAAATATGAAAATAAAGCAGTACCCACTTGCGTATCCTGTGGTACTCCCACAAATAGTGTGTTATTATTTACACGGTTCGCGTCCCCGCTAATCCTGAGCAATAGATTTCCCGCAGTAAATCTGCCGGGTGAATTTAGTGTGATGATACCTGCGAGGCCGCCATTGTATTACACAGGAGCGGTTCGGAACTTGGATTAAGGAAACCAGGAAACGGGTCCTTTCTGCCCGACTCTCAAAGAACATGATTTATTCATTAAATTATATTAATACTTGTTTCTATAGGAAACCCACTTTATAATATTGCGGACGGAATTCAAAATTCCAGATGGGAGTCACAGGAGCAACCTTCTGAATGTAGAAATATTCTGTTCGTAATAATTGCACTCCATTGACAAAAATATACATAGAGCTCAACTAACGACTTTGACTATACTAAGGTTGATAGTTTGCAATGTTTTTCTACCCGACTTACGAGTATATTGCAATATTAGGACAAGGCGAAGATGGGGATACTTTATTCTACGCGTATTTCAACATTTTCTCTGATGTTAAGAAGTTAATTGTGTAAAGGTTATTGATCTTGTTTCTGCGTAGTCGGGAGACATTTATTTATTTATTTATTGTAAGAAACAAACTGCAGTTTTATACAGGATGTTAAAAATGAAGCGGTTAAAAATGAGGTCAAAACAGTTTCTTATGCTAATGGTTATTATGATATAATACAAAATTTTAATTGAAAATGAAAATGAAATTAACAAAAATATATAAATGTAAGTATATTAGAAGGAAGAAGGAATAGGAAAGGGCAAGAGGCAGAGGAAGATGGGATGGGGACAGGAGATGCTCATGCTGTACCTTTTCTATAGCTGTGCATTAATTTAATTCACATTTGTGGTCGTACGCTTGACTTCATATCGGTATTTCACAAGAGTATTATTAAGAATATCGATATTGTTAAATTGCGTGTTATATTGCGCGCATATGCGGGGTATTGGAGAATTTTTTCTAAGGTTGGTTCTGTACGCGGGCAAATGAAAAAAATGGTTTAGTCTGGTTGGTCTTGCAGGTATGTGAATTCTTAAATAATTTACGAGTTCAGGAGAGTCCAGGCCGTTATTCAGAATTTTGTGACATGCGAGCAAGTGCCTAATGCTTGAACTTGTTCTGATGTTCAACAGATAATTTTAAAACAGTATTTAGTACTAACATAATTATCATTAATTTTGGCAAATTCGTTCTTCCAACAGATACCTATAATTTTCGCAGATACTTTAGACCCCGCATTCCAATTTTTTGATTAATTTATAACATAATTCCCTAAGTTCCTCAAAAAATAGAAGTTATTTTTTGGAATATTATTCTTTCATTTGCCGAAGTGAAACTGTAATAATATGAAATTTCCTCGATACAAAAAAAATCTCGAAGTTTGACCCGAAAATTATTAAAAACACTCTTTTCTCTTATTTAACATACTAAAGGAATAAACATTTTCACAGAATTTTTTTTATGCTATTTTAGACATTTGTCGAGAGATTTTTGCTGTATTTTAAACAAGCAGTATTTTATTAAATATTTTCACTATTTTCGCTTAATTAAAATCAAATATTTTTTTTTTAAATTAGCACGCTCCCTCTAACATTCGTATTTACATATCTCTCTTCCAAACCATCTTCTGCTTCTTTTCGATCGCTTACTGCGGGGCCAACACGCAACTAAAGCGTGAAAATTCTCGATGGCCTTAATATAAACATAAATGAATATATATTTTTACTAAATGAAACAATTTAACATTGTTTGAACCACTTTCATATTTGAGTAAATCCGACCGGTTTCAGAACGACCGTTCCTTCTTCAGGGCAAATGTATACTGATTTGACAGTTTTGAAATATGGATGAGAACAATATATTATTATTATTATTATGAAGCATTGGAAATAAAAAAAACCCTTAAAAGTAATGAATCTATTATCATCAAACAAAAAATATTGTCTTATAGCCCAATCATGGATATGTTCCCCAACCCACCCACTCTTCATTAATACCTAGCAACGGCTCCACCCCTACCATAATAAGGAGGCGTCTACTAATATCTACAGGAATTCCAAAAATTGAAAAAATCGAACTAATATCTATGAGAACCAAAGTGTTGACGAATATCTACAGCTCAAACTGTTGACTAATGTGTATGAGAACCAAAGTGTTGACGAATATCTACAGCTCAAACTGTTGACTAATATCTATGAGAACCAAAGTGTTTACGAATATCTACAGCACTGGCAGAGGTTGAATTTGCAATTATGTATAGCATATTGGAATAACGTAATATTGCGTATGCAGAAACTTAATTTATGTAAGTACGTATGTAAAAATCCCTAATATCGGACTATTGGGCACATTTAGCTGATTAGTCCAACCTACGCTCTGTAGATATTAGTTCAACCTACGCTCTGCAGATATTAGTCAACACTGGGACCGTCATAGATATTCGTCCGACCTTAGCTCTGTAGATATTAGTCAACACTCTGAAGTTCGTAGATATTAGTTCAACATATGAGCTGTAGATTCGTCCGACATACAGGCTTTAGATATTAGTATCTGGAGTCGTATAAAATGCCGGAAATGATTAGAAGCCACCACCATTAACAGAGAACGTAGAAGAAGAAGAAAGATATACCTAAGACAAGGTGGTATAGGAAGGCGGTAGACTTATGGTCGGAAAGGAATTCGGGAGGTAAGGAAGAGAATTCTTGATTCCAGCACATTAGCGCCACCGTAGATTAAAGAGACATTAGGAGGGATGTTTTGTTTTTTCTTCTTTTATTCTCGAGGAAAACGAAGTTAATGAATTTGTACATTAAAAGATGATAGGGTTTCCGCTTCACTTAATGACCTATAAAAATGGGTAATAATTCTTTTTTAAATATTATTAAATACTTCAATAATAAATTCGGTAGGTCGGCATATTATTATAACACACCTATTGAACTCGAGTTGTGAAAAAGCTTTGAAAAATGCTTTGTTCTTTTGGTATGAATATTGTTGTTATAAATTAAATGTTTATTTTTTCAGGAATCTCAAAATACAACATTATGTATCGATCTTTTAGTTGATTAGTCAGACATGTCCAAATACTATAAGTATATATAAAGAGATAATGACGAAAGCATTTTTCGAAAGCTCATAATAAATCAAATATTATTTACACGTATTTGTATTCTACATATTGAATATGCTAAAAAATAACACCGGGAGGCATTACGGTTCGGTATATTGGTGTGGCATTTTGAAATATCCTCCTAGTGACTCAGGAAATATCAACATTTTGTTTAATTTACTTTGACGGCCGCCGTAGTCCAGCGGTAAGGCTCTTGAATCCCGGCGTGACAAATAAAATATATTTGATTAATTTGTGTTATTTCACAATTTATTTCTTTAAAATAACATAAAGTATATTTGCGGCACGTTCCAGAGTGGAAGATACTCTCATATCGCCCTCGTGTAAGACCACCATTCAGAATTGAAACGTTGCTTGAAATGGCTTTAGCCGTGTTGGGTGACCAGACCTGAATAGCCAGGCACTTCCCCACCTTCCTCTACCCTACCTCCTTCCCCTTCCCACTACCTTCAGCCTCACATAATACCCCAATTGGGGATGCCACAGCCCCACTCGCTCCAGACGGGAGCAGTAGAGACTCTTGTGCGGTATTCATTAAAAAAATTGTTTTTTCTGCAATATAATTGATTTGGTGTATTGTAGGTACCAGATAAAGGGTACACTTTTATATATAACTGCGTAGGTACTCAACCCAAATTTCGATTTTTCGGAGAAGTCCGGCTAATGAACTGGACGATCAATATCTACATAAGGGAACGTAACCATACTACGTGACCAACTTTTTACAATTTTTAACCCCCCCCCCTCCGGTGACCAAAAACCTAAGCCCGCCGCCGCTCATTTGTACCAAGCGTGACATTTTGAAGACCCCCCCCCCCCCTAAACGTGTCACGTAGTATGGGTACGTTCCCTAACATAAAATTATCTTACTCAATCTAGTATAACTTTTTAAAATAATTCCTCATAATGCGTAGGTACTTGCGTAGGTGACTACCGTAATATATTACACAATGAAAAAAACAGATTATGTATTTATGCTTAAAATAGTAAATATACAACAATTTTTTTTAATCGTATTCAGGAGTGCCAACTCGCTGAGAGTATTTTCGTAATAGTTTCAAAACATAATTTCAAAAAGGACGGACAAAAAATTACACCAACCTCAGGAGACTTCGAGTCTTCCGAGATTTAGAACATTCCTGATTTTGTTTGTTTACTTTGTGGAGGAGCGTCGCCGCTCTCTACGCAGAGCTATTTTGGAAGGCACCCAACACACACACACAAAAGGGGAATCATTTAGAACTATGTTTTGTTTTGTTACTGCTTTCTTTTTTTATTCCTTTTGGTGAGGTGTCTCGTAATTTGACAAAATCCTTGCCGGAATGAGGTATCACCGAGGCGGCTCTCCCATTGGTCCAAGCAGACTAAGTACATCTGAGCTTACATCGTAGCGGCACTTCATTACGGCCCGAGTGAATAAATCACCCTGTCTAATATTAAACATGCCTTTGCACCCTGTAGTACCTATGTATTAAAATACGGCCGGGCCAATGACATCGGCCGCTTCTCTCTCCCGGAGGAAACTCAGTAGCCGGACTTTTCCGAAATGGTAGAATTTCTGGCTTTTCAGTCGAATGGCCTGAAAAACGTTTTAATTGCTTTGCTGTAATGAAGAACGTATTACAAGTAATAATGTTATATTGGTTAATAATTAATGATTAACCTTGGAACAGGTCACACCAAAAAAAGTTTTTTTTTCATTAAATTGGTGAGTTTCTAAATGCCGTTTTGTAGAAAAAGATCACCTATGGAGCACTTTTTATTACTAATCTTTAAATATATCTAGTGGTAGAGATTAGAGATGCATTGTACCGTTATAATATAATAAAATATATCGTCTACAATTATTTATTTATTTATTTTGGTACAATAACTTACATTTTACAATATAATTTTATAATGCTTGCCTCAATGGTTGGCTTACCCGTGCTGAGGCCCCCATTTTACAATACAAAATTAAAAAAGATGATAGAAATTATTTTTAATAAAATACATAAAATCGGTAATGAAAAAAAATCGGCATATACCGATGATTATTTAAAAAGATGGTATAGTTTTATAATGGTATTATTGTGTGTTATGTGTATATGATATATTATTTTACGTTATAAAATTTTTGTAATATTGCTTTTTGTTTCTTAAATCCATCTTCCAATTGTGCATCTGATATTTTTTTGTTGTATTCAAAATATCTTCAGACTGCATTTTGTGGTAAAAAACTGTTAAGAAACATGATTATGGAAATATGCTTTCACATAAATCTTTTTACGTACGTATTTTATTCTTTTTTGACAACGAGTCTTCCAATCATTCCATTTTTAAACCAAACAATAAAAAAAACTTTTTTAAATTTTGAAATGATATCTTTGATGCTCTCTGTTATTTTTTTCATTACTATTTTTTTTTTCTGAAAAATAAAATCAATCGAGATTTTTACAATTATTTTTTCCTGTTAGTGAACACATTGATATTTTTTCTTACTAAAATAAAAATAGACATCAATGATTACACTTTGCTAATTTGAATTGTGCCGTTTTTGTGAAAAATCACCTAAAGGGCGGTGTGTAACCGAAAACTAGACTACCACGGTACCTACTTAAAAAGTTACCTTACTAGGATCTAAATTACATTAATAATTATAAAAGTCAATCTGTGGAATAAAATTAAAATCAAATACAAATTAATAACAATTACATTCTGTAATAACACACTAACTGCTTGAAAATTTCACGAAGATTTTTTTAAGGTTATTATATATTTGTTATTGGATAGATTTAACCATTACCAGAACAAATTTTGGATCACTATCTAGTATTCAAGCGATATAACAAAAAAAACTACCTAAATAAGTCTTGCAAGAGATGATTACATTAATTCGATATAAGGTTTATGAATATACTATAATAAATCACGTTTTATCTCCCTCAGCACGCGCTCGAAAAAAGAAAAAAATACGCACTAGACAAAAAGGAGATTTAAATTAAATGCACTTAGCAATAGCGGTGTTAAAGTATATTATTTTTTTACTAGATAAGAAGAACGAATTTGTGAAAGAGAGGGAGGAAATTAAATTAAAATAGTTGATCAGTACATACATAATACAGTTGAATAACATTATATTTGCACCTCGTAACGTGTTATGTATTAATCCATAAATTACTTACGGATGTTTTACAGGCACGTATGAGCTTAAAGCTGAGTGTAATTTATTTAAACGAATCATTTTGTAATTATTATTAATTTGTTTGTTGAAAACATTTCGGTGTCGTTCATCAACTTTATCCTTAATAATTTTAATTATGATTAATATATTATTTATGGATACGTTTCAATTCACCACAGAGTCATTAATCACACTTAAAGCAGACTGTAAATCATATCACTTTCAATTAATTAATATATTTATTACTTAACATTTTAATCGCGTTTTTTGTGGCTGTGATTTACGTTCTGTTTCAATAATTATAATGAGGTATTAACGATATACAAATATCAATTAAAATAAATTTAAGAGTTGATAATGATTAATAACTTAGTTCCGTGTGCACTGAAATAAAAACTAACTATATATGCACGGGTTGACGTGCCTACTAAATTGTATTTCTTTGTTGCACTTTTTATTGTCAGTGCTGACCGGTTTCACTCTGTTACGGGCATAATCAGTTGAATCTATCTGGGACCTTGGGGTAACACTTGATTCTAAATTGAACTTTATCCAACACACTAATGAAGTTATCAACAAAGCCAACAAAATGCTTGGATTTATAATGCGTATATCGAAACCCTTTCGGAACATAAATACTCTATATTCCCTTAACACCGCATATATCTGCCCACACTTAGAACACTGCACACCGATCTGGGCTCCTTTCTACCAAGCCCATATTGATAGGATCAAAATAAACAAAAAAAAATTAAACACTTAAATTATAAATTTAACTTACACTTTCTAAATTACACCGATTCTATTAAATTTCATCACTTCAACTCCCTTCATACACTACGATTAATTTTTGATCAAATTATATTATTTAAAATTCTAATAAATGGCCTGGACTCGCCAGAGCTTACCAATTTAATAAAAATCCATATTCCTTCAAGATTAACCCGACAATCAAATTTACTTCATTTGCCCACTTGTAGAACAAACTTTAGAAAAAATTCACCGATTCCTTGAATATGTGCGCAATACAACGAATTGTTTCACAGCGTAGACATTTTTAATTTAAACCTTCAGAAGTATCGAATATAGAAGTAACGCGTGTGATATTGGATTGATACGGGGGTGTGGAAGGTATCGAGAGCATCTCATATCCTTATCCTATATTCTCCCTCCGCTCCCCCTCCTCTCCCCTTCCTAAGCCTAAAATTTAGTTTAAGGTAAATTAAAACTCTATCTCCAAACAATTTTAACATAAGAAACTCTTTCGACTTCACTGTAGTTCACTTGTATCTGTCTATTATTTTTATTTATTTATTTATTTATCTATAAAAAGAATGTTTGTATTACATTATTCGATGCCTGTCTCACTAGGGTATACCTGTGTTGAGACAGGCGTAGAGGTACATAAATGAGTATCATACAAAAGAATATTTAATTACAACATAAGAACATTTAAGGTAAGATACATACTGATTTATACAATTCAAACAGAAAGGTGATTAAGATTGAGGGTTAATATCATAAAGAGAGCATTATATAGGTGAAGGAAGAGATGAATAAAGTAGTAAATCCTTTCGAATCTATATAGGTAGTTATATTATACATATAGGATTTTACTATTTTAAGTTCTTTAATAAGGGTAAGGACATACGTGAGATGGTAATTCTGTCTATTTGTACTCTATTTTACAGATGTTAGCAGTAGTGTGACGTCCAATACTTATAATCCATTTCTTTATATCTTGTTTGTATTTGGTCATTGATTCAGTTTGTCTAATCGTGGCTGGAAGTGTATTGTGTAGTTTGCAAGCTATGTATTTAAAGTGTTTTTGTCCAAAGGTGGTTTTAGAAAAGGGAGTTTGGAGAAGTTCTTTATTTTTGGCTCGGGTATTGTGTATCATTTGTGTTGGTTTGTATAGGATTTTGTTGTTTTTATGTAAATAAAGTAAGATGGATTTTGCGTATACATTATTGTATGTATACAGGGTGTTAAGGGACGTACTTGACTTACTTTAACCAGTGATTCCTGGCGTTATTTGGAGTAAAAAATGTAAATAAAATTTTGGTCTCCGGTGACATTTTTGGTGTTTTTTTTTATTTATTTTTTCTACAAAAACATAAAAAAATGGTAGGTGTTGGACAGTTAGAGACGGGGTTAGGGCTTGGACGGTTACTCGGCTGAGTGACCAGTGACGACATGAAAAAGAAATTTTTGTTTGTTTAATTTCGTAGAAAAAAAATTTGGAAAAAAAAAATAAAAGTCATCCAAAAAGTCACCGGAGATCAAAATTTCATTATCATTTTTTACTCCAAATAATGTCAGGAATCACTGGTTGAAGTAAGTCAAGTACGTCCCTTAACACCCTGTATAAAGCTGTTTGTTTCGTACAAATAAAATTTAAAAAAATAATAATTAAATATTGATCTCTTGGTGGGTTCATTATGTCAGTATGAAAAATCACATCAAAAAATCATTTATTGTCAGTCGACAATAAATCACCGAAACAAGTTATAAATATTTTTAAAGAAAATTTGACAACCAACACATAACCATGATATTTATATTATTTACAAAGACTGAGACTTTTAATAATTAGACTATCTTTCTTTGAAGTATTTTTCCTTTGTTGTTAATTTAACGACGTGTTGCTTTTCTTAGATTATTTCTTACGAAAGGGTAGTTACCGTCTCAGACTGATTGTCATAATTTTGTAAGACCGTTTTCCCATTAGTGAGAAATTTATCTCATGTCGTAATGTGTCTCAGTTGCACAGCAGCATTGTTAAGTCAAGTGTAGGCGTTTTCTTCTATTCTTAAATACACAAAAAAACCTTATTTAATAGCCATACTTTAAATAACCTGCGACCAAATTACCACAACGATAGATGTTTGTAATTTGATTTATTTCCCCGTAATGTGCTTTTTAAAATACTGGTCCGTGGAGGGGCGCCGGGCGAACGAGACCATTATTCATAATTTTATCTTTTTCTGACGCTATCAGCTGCTGGGGCCTAAAGTCACCGAGCTTTTTCCTTTAGTCGAGAGGGGGCACTTCTTGGGGAGAGTCATCAAGGAGCGTGCAAAATATATCTGCCTCCACCGGAGGAAAAACACACAAAACACAGACGGAGAATTTATATGGAATATATTTTTTCGCGGTGTTCCGTCTTGCCCCTATCTCTCCAGACTGAAAAGCAATTAAGGAACGGAGGTTCCTTGTGCAAAGGGAGGCTTTTTTATCTAATACACCTAATTTCCGTCAGAGATCATTAGCTTTATATGAATAATGGTTGTATATCTGAAGCCACTTCAATGAAAACTACTTATATTCCAATGAGTCGGTACCCATCGTCCTGAAAGGAAATTTAATTTTCTTTGGGAATAAGATTAAGGAATATGAAATACTCGTAGGCACAACTGTAGGTATATCTTAACTAAGAGCAGATTTAGGTAATAGTTTGGAAAACCGATCTAATAATAATAATAAGTAGGTATGTAAAACCGATGTCGCATAAACTTTAAATCGTAATCTCAATATAATATCTAAAAAACAGTATTAAAAAAAACCTATTCGTATCAATATCATGACGCAACAGAAGAACAGCACAAATAAAATGAAAATAACCAACTTTGTTTACACCACATTTTTTAATAAAAATTTATTAACTTGTTTCAAAACATAAGGTTTCTTCACCAGGATACAAAATGTGACATCAAAAAGTATTTTCGCAACTAATTATTGAAGAAGTAAACTTTAATAACTTATCTAAATCGTTTCACAGAAAAGAAAACTTATTTTCACATTTAAAAAAATCTACATGTGTCGTGTTGAAATAAACCAAATTTTTTACCTGTGAACTATACAGAATGAAGGGATTTACTTTAACCAGTGATTCCAGAGATTATTTGGGGAAAAAAATGTAAATAAAATTTTGATCTCCGGTGACATTTTTGATGTTTTTTTCATAGATAAACATAAAAATGTTATAAATATTGGACAGTTAGTGGCAGGATGAGGGGTTTGAAAACAACTCGGCTGAGTGACCAGAGACAACATGTGTGGAAGAATTTCTTTTTGTTAATTTTTGAGACCAAAATTTAAATAATATTTTTTACTCCAAATAATGTCAGAAATTGCTGCTTAAGGTAAGTCAAGTCCCTTAACACTTGGGGTGTTATTTAGTGAACTTTCTATTCCGCTCGGTGACAATGACGCCACTGCTCGTCACGGTTATTTTGTGCCGGTGACTGTAGAGGAGCTGGCGACACGGTATCGCTTCCAAGTAAATAAGCACACATTTCACCACTAAAAATTACACATCTACCGGATCTGCCCTGATCCGGTAGATGTGTAATTGGGCACTGCAACGCTGTCCGAAACGTTGACTATAGAAGGCGGTAGCGCAACACGGCATAACACCCCAAAAATATCTTGCTTTTACCACGAGATATACGAGAAAAACAAAATCTTTAAATTCCTTAAAAATATAGAACATTCTTCCTTGTTTGCAAACTCGGCGCGTTCAGGCATCATCCAGTTTCGCCTTTTTGAATTGGTAATTTTACCGAGCCTTCTGTTTTGGACGGAAAATGGAGAAAAATATGATAAATGGCCGAATTGATTTTGCGGCCCGCCTTAAACGGTAAGCTTCCCCCTCGTTAATCATGGCGACGTCTACTTTATACTTTATTCTAAGTACCTACTTAAACCATAAATAAGCAGGGAGAAAAGACGAACGATGGTGTTAGTTTAAATTGCACGTGTCTTTGGAAATCAATCGCTTAATAAGTAATAAATTTTGCACGATCAAACTTAAAAATAAAGCACTTTGAAAAAAATTATCCGGCTCTCGTCAAGAGGAATCTAAAAGCCAAAATATTATGTACTTTTAGTATGCCTTATACCGCAACGAATATAGATAGCACATTAAAAATTATGTACTTTTAGTGTGCCTTATACCGCTACGAATATAGATTGTATACATACAAATTATGTACTTTTAGTATGCCTTATACCGCAACGAATATAGTATACATAAAATAATGTACTTTTTTATGGCTTATACCGCAACGAATATAGATAGTATACATAAAAAATATGTACTTTTAGTATGCCTAAAATCGCTTGGAAAAAGAAATCAATAGGTTACAACTTCAAGGGCAAAAGTGGTTTTCATTTATTTTGTGAAAAATTTTGTAAGAAAGAAAAATGTTAATCAACGGAAACTAATAATTTTAGAAATAAAATTATATTTAAAAAAAAAAACTACCGTTATTTCTTTTTAGAATGTAGTGTTGCGGTACCTCCTTCAGCAAACGTTTCGGACAGTGTTACAGTGTCCATCATCGGGGCAGGTGTGTGATATCAAACTTTTTTTAAAAGTTGTTGCTTATTTGCGTTCACGCATGAAAAAAATCATTTTTAATATTTAATTCGTTTACGCTAATACTTTCTCTTAAGAAATTAACCATTTTATTTTCATAAAAAAAGCTTCTATTTATCGAAATGTATATTTATTTTTTTATATAAACCAACAGTAAAAATTAATCGAAAATAGTGATATTGCATTAATTTTCGTAAAGATAAAGAGATAAATTTTTTATGTGTGAGATTAGTATTCACATTTATTTAAAATATCGGTAGGTTAGTGCCTTGGACTGTTATTTACTATGCACGTATAACAAAGATAAAATCTATGACCTTTCTGATATAAGTAACGACAAACCTCGATGTTATAGAACGCTGCAAATTGCGTGAAAGAAGAAGTGCTGCACATTAATGGACAATGAATAGTCATTATTATTTACGATAGCTGTATATCCATTTTTGAAAGGTTCAACAAACTTAATTATCATACAGCCAACATCTTGACTTGCACCAATGCATGACTTTTTTAAAGAATATAAATTTGTTTATGCATAATCAGGAACGACATAAGTGTAGTTTCGCAACCGGTGGTAAAAAGTGGACAGGTGTTCGAAAAACGTTATTGCTGAAAAACCATAAGGTCATGACGATTTCTCTAGTAGAAAAGATGCTAACAAACCATCGTGCCTTTTCTCTAAAATGGTAGTTAGTGAGGGTGGTTCGCCACATAACTCTGTCTTGGGTCACACTTCTTTCTTCATTCAAATTCGTGGTTTGGGAAAATACAGTATACCTACTTACACAAAATATAACAAAGTTCATTCAAATGCATCAAGGAAAAAACTTCTCGTCTATACACTGTATATACATACCGGCGTATATGTACAAAAAATCGACACCGTAATTAAATTCTTTTGATCTCCATATCAACTTATTTTTAATGGTATTTTTAAGTCGATTTTAGATTTGACATTGATGAAAATTGCACAAAAAATTACAATTTTTATAATAATTATAATTTTGGGGAACCAACAGTCAGGAATCAACTGTCGGATCACCCTAATTCATACATCGTCTCGGGTATAAATTTAGCAGTGTAGTTTCAATATTCAAGTGAAAATGTATTAATTAATGAAAATTATCACATAATTCGAAACCAATGGTTTTTCAAAACAATTACCAAATGTAAAATAACAATATAAAAACAAGTACAGACAAATAAGCTTCCGTAGAAAAAAAATAGTTTACATTTACTTTCAATACTATTTATATGCCGAATGTACAATAATGTGATTTTTCAACCCGCTTAATCATGGGAGATCAAATTTATCCAAGTCTCGTGTAAATCGTTGTTCCTTACTGTCGTGTGAAAAATATGGTCTAAACTTACAACGGTGAAAAATATGGCCTAAATGGTATTAAAAAGAGAAAACTTCACGCTTTAAATCTTATTATTTGAATTTTATCGTAAAGCGGAAATATTTTGAAGTTCTGCCCGATTCGTAAGGGGTGGAAAACCTGTGCCATACAGTAAAGGATTTTCGAAGTAGATATTTTTTATTCGTACGTGGTGGGAACAAAGCTATCTTTGTCGAATCGATGGGCACCGGTGACAATCAGTGTGGTAGTTTGACTTTGCACTCATTAAAAGTGGTCGCATGTCCATCTCAGCGGTGATGGCAATTAAAAGTAATTGTGGGAATAAATCTAGTGGTCTTTTAGGGAACATTCAAATAATAAATCTCCCAGTAAAACCCAATGACTTGAAATTGCCCCATCTTCATTTTCCAGCTAAGTGAAATTCGTACTACCGTTCAGTTTAATTAAATTGCATGTTTTTTGCAATTTAACTCGGAAACTACGAGACTACTCGTGTTATTGAAAGTTTATAAAGAACAATTTGTCGGCACTTTATTAAATGGTGATGGTGATATCAATAATGACTGTATCAATAATACAGTCACTTCATGGTAATCAAACAAAAAGTCGGAAACACATTTTAAAATATTAATTATAAATTAAAGATATGTTGTACACGAGAATTGATGTCCATGAAAACATATTAAGAAAATCTAAATTCCTGAAATCATTCGTGTATTTGTAACGACATTAATCCCTCGGGCTATTTTTCTCGCTTTTCGGAATAACTCATGTAGGTCTTACAGAAATCATTGTATCTTCCTGACTATCGTGGTTAGAAATATGATCTAAACGGCGTTAGAAATAAAAAAAACTTCACGCTTTATTTATTTATTTTATTATAAATTTAAAAGTTAACCAATTAAATTGTACACCTTATGAAACCAAAGTCTCCGATCGCAATTTGAAAAAAATTATAAAACAAAAAAAGTGAGTTGACAATGTTTGTAAATATGTCTATTTTTATTTTTATCGTTATCAGTAGGGCTCGGATAAATATGTACTAAAAAATTCAAAATATGTACATATAATATGGACTAAAAAATGTAAAATATGGAAAAAATATGGAGTACAAAATAAGAATATCTTTCATATTAAACAATGTTTATTGTGAAAAATTACTCTGCAGTAACAGTTACATTAAAAAAATATATAAAAAGATAGCGAAATTTTCAGGTAATTCAAATAAAAAAATGAAGTTTTATTCATCTTCCTCTAAATCTGTCGTATTAAATTGATTGCAGTACACAATCACACGCTTTTTTTTAATTATCGAAATTAAAACTTTGACGATTTGGTCTAAATATAGTCTTTTATTGGCTGAAAGATCTTTCCACGTCAAATGATGTAATGGGAGCGTACTTAAAGACGGCTAGTTCCGAAATTGTGTAAGGCACGTCAGCAGTACCCTCAAAGCTTCCGCTCAGAACTTTATTAATTGTTTTTAGGGTGTCAAATCCTTTACTTTTGTCTAAAATAGGCTTTCCTTGAAACGCAAAGGTTGTTTATCCTTGGGCATTTTGAAATTAAACTGATAGGTACCTAGACAGTAGTAGTAGGTGACTTGAGTAGGTACGTAAAAATAAAAAGACGCACAAGCAACAGCAAGCAAGTAGAGAAGAGAATCAAAAATCAAATTTTGACGAATAATACGCGAGAGAAATGAAACAACCGCGGCCGTGTGGTGGCGAGAATGCAAACACGTAAAATTATATCAATTTTTGTGAACTATCTCGTGTTTTATGATATAAAAATCGAAAATATGGATGATTGTGATATTTTTTATAAAATATGGACTTAATTAACCATGAAATATGGAAAAATATGGAAAATAAAAATGAGTTTTTCACAATCTATATATGATAATCTAGGTAGAGAACACATACGAGACCGAAAATCGTATAAATTAAAAATATGTATTTACATATTAATCCGGGCCCTAGTTATCAGTAATTTTAGTCAGGAAAAACATAAGGTGAGCCATTTTTAAAACTTTTCAATATTTTAATATTTAAAAATATATTTTTATTTCAAAAACATTTTTTTTGTTTTCGAGTGCATTATAAATACTCTGAGGGAGCGGGCCGGATCGGTAGAGAGAAATGAAAGGCGTCATGTCGAAGTGGTGAGTCAGTCGTTTATTGGGCTACGTAGCAGATGGTCGGTGGTCGGTAACATGATGTAATGCGGAGTGCCGTAGATGAGATGCTGCAGGCGCGCGGTGGTGGAGATGGTGTGGTGAAGGTCAGCGAGTTGCTCGACACCATGGCGGTGGAGATGACCTATCTTCCAGGCCGTTGCTCGACGCTTTGTGTCGCGGAGATAAACGGTGTGTGACTCGGTGTGCTGAGCCACCAGCAGGTAGTCCTGGCGAGGCGGAGCGTGTTTCCATGGCAGCGAAGCACGGTGGGGCTTCGGGGTGCCATGAAGTGGTGAGCTGATCCCTTGGCTGAAGGTGCGTCAATCCTTATAAGTCGCGGGATGTAGCTGTTCTCAGGAGCTGAAGACACGATGGGCCTTGTAGCTGAGACGTGGTGATGGACCTCGAGGAAGCTGCCCTGGAGCGTAGAGATACCATGCAGGAGCACTTACATGTTGAGATATTGGCCGACTGTAAGTGTGAGACTGAACTGGACTGAACTGGACTGAACTGCAGCGGGCGAGCGATCGGCTGCTTATATAGCCGCGGTAGAGTAACTACCTCGCGGTAGGTAATACGAGCCACTTCGCCAGTTGACGAGAATATTCGGCGCCGTACAGATATTGTACGGTGCTGTCTCGAGACCTTTCTAGGCGGGGCGATATTATTATCGTCGGGCTGGCACGGGAGGCGAGAAAGTACATCGCGGCCAGTATAGGTACGAAGGTACCTAGTAGCAAGTAGATTTGCCGATGCACGCGAATATTAGATGTTTCTCGTATGTTCTTAAGATGGCGAAGATAATAATGATGTGTCGCCACAACTCTATTAATTTTGATTTTATTGCAAAGCAGAAATATTTTGACCTACCGACAAAATAGGCCCGTGGCCTGAGGGGTTTAACTGCTGTCCATAATATTTTTTGTGAATTATCATCATATCTGCATTTAGAATGAAAAATAAAATACCTTTATTGCCATAGTGTGACAGGTTCCATTCTTGCTGGGACTGCCAATTGATTGGAGAGGAATCCCACCCGTTTTCCAGTGCTTTACTTTTATTATTTATGTACTGTGTCTTCCTCCCTACAGGTGCTTGCAGGATACGCTGGATACAATCACCCAGCGCTTGCCTCCTCGTGGACTATCACCAATCTTGTCTATGGTCATACTAACACTTATTGTATCTTGATTTCCCGCTAAGCACTTGCATACTGCTTACTAACAACGTATGCAGGGACACTGGAGGTCTAGATTCATTCAAAAATAAATGTATAATAAACAAATAAATTAGAGTCCTTGCGAGAGCCTTGAAGGAGTAACCATCTGTTACTTATATGGCTGGTAAGTGGTGGATAACCTCCAATGCCCTAGTGTGATTCTCCCAAATAAATTGTTCTAATAGAGGACATAGGAATGCCTTAGTCCCACTAGCTCCGGAATATTGTTCTATTATGTATTCAACAGTCACATATTTTAACGCATTAGACCAGTAAGTTAAAAAAACAGTCATTATTCTCTCAAAGTCGTTGAATGAGAACTCTTCAACAAAACATGTTTTATTGCCACTTTAAAAAAATGAATTCGTCTTCCCTAATTTATGAGTCTCTAGCACTTAAAAATCAACATGAAGCTAGTCAATATATCAGGCAATTATAATGATGCTATTTTCAAAATTCTCCACGGTTTAATTTGATAATTTCAACAGATATATTTTTGGCCGTTATTTTGAGAAGTGGGATGAATTGAACGTCTGAGAAATTTCCTTTGAGAATGCTTTGGCTGCAGATATAATATGTGCGTATTGCTGGACAGTAGCTTTTCTAATAATTCTCTGAGCGTCTAGGCAATAAATTATAAGAAAATGTCAGTCTAAGATACAAGGGGGTCAGAGGAAGAAAGGGGTATCCAGAAAAGTTCTCTCTCGCCTCAAGCTACTGGTTGTACATAGAACAAGTAGCTCTCTGTACCCTGAATAAGCAAGTACTCTCCCACATAAATATACCTTGTCTGTATTTACATTAAAACTTTCTGATGAATTTTCGGATGAGAGGAATGCAGGTACTTAAGGGCGTGAAGAGTTTAATTACTGGGAAAATTGTTTTCATAGGATTTATAGGTTCAGGACGTGAAAGAACGCGTGTGAATAAACCTTATGTATTCTAATAAAGAATGTTAGTACAGTAAAAGTCAATAACTACCTGTAATTAACACCTTTAATCGATAATTAAACACATTTCAGAGGCATCCAATGGGTAAAGTGAACCCTTCATTGCTTTAAAAATTTATTCATGACAGTAAACTTAATTACGTTTAGATGTCAAACATTGCGACATGATCAACAGAACACGATGATATTTGGAGGATAGCGCTTAGTTGCATCTCCATATTATATTTATTAGTTCATTATCATTTATTATATCGACATTACATCTACGACGATTATTATTATTATTATTACGACGGTATTACATCGACAATAAAATAATATTTTAACTATTTTTCTAGTAGGTAGATTATGACAAGTTTAAATACCAAGAACATTAATGATTTTCAATAATATCTAGTTTTCTAAAAATAGGAAATGTTCACCACATGTATTGTTTGGTTCCATGACAACTCAGAATCGTGCAATTTGAACACCCCCTGAAAAGACATTAAAAGTTTTTAAAAAAAGTTTATTTAATTTCAACGGTATACATATACCATAAGAAAGTTGTACTATAGTTCATAACCTAACCTAATGTAACCTATATAACCATTTTTCACTACTTTTAATCATTTTTTAAAAGAGGTGCGTGATTCTGAGTTGTTCGATCACTGACTTGGGAGTAGACATGTTTTTCGAAATCAATTTTTCAATTGTTCGAAATCAATTTTTCAATTGTTCGAATTTCAATTTTTCGAAAGACTAATTTTTCAAACGGCAATTGGCCGAAAGACATATTTTTCGAATTTGTTAATCAACTTTTGAAATATATATTTCACTTGCTTTATTATGACTAATTTTTAAAACTTTTTTAGATACTGTTAGGTTAGGTTAGTTGATATTGTCCATCTTATAATAAAATACTCTTGTACGTACTGTAAACATTCTTACCTACGTCAATTCGAAAACCCAGTGTTTCGGTCAATCGATGTTCGAAAAATATGTTTTCGAAAAATTGAAGTTCGAAAAATTGCATTTCGAACAATTGATTTAAAAAAATTGCATTTCGGTAAACCTAATTAGAGAGGAAAAAGGTTTTTCTCAAAAATTCAATGGATTAGGCCTTAGATCATTCGTTCGGGTAGTGAGAGGTTCTAAAGTTTATATTTCGTTTTCGATTATCAATAATAGTAGGTAAATATAAACCGTTATATATGTTTCATAACATACCATTTTATCCAAAGTTTATTTCTTATTATATGATGATATAATATTTTTCAATAATTCCAATACATTTCTTTTTGCTTTTTTACGTTTTTAAGTTAGTAATACATAAAAAATTATACGTTTTAAAGTTTTTAACCATAATTTGAAAGCACGTACGAAGTAGTTGGATTGTGAATTGACAAACCGAATGAAAGCTTTCGGTGATCGATGACTTGAATTCGGTCCGTTGGATTCGGTGGCCGCCGCAGATATTTCTGTAACTTTGTTGAACATTAATTTCGTTACCACATAAATTCGGAGCGGGCGTCGATCCACCCCTGTACCTCATAGCAACACACCGCGTCACATAAATTACCACCATTCTTGGGCGAATTTCACCACCGCTGTGTATTGATAAATTGCATTGTTTATGGTCGGGAAAGGGCTGGAGTCGCATTCTAACGGAATGTTACGGTTATCTTGCTCAACGAAAACATAACACAACTTTTGAAAAATCGTTAAGCTAAGTTAATCATAGGTTTTACATTAGTGAGGAGATTCAAAATGGAAACCCAATATTCATTTTAAAACTCTATTTTTTCGTATGTATTATTATTCCACGATTTTTTCCCAAAACTACTAAAGTTCTGTGAACAATAGCGTTTAGTAACGATGGTGGTGATTAAAAAATATTCCTAGAGGAAAACTTAGTTCTTCGTAGAAAATGTTGTTATTTTGGAAAAAAAATATGTTATTGGTCGCAAAATGATTAAATCGTTAAAATATTCTGCCTGACTTCGAAATTCCTAATTTTTACCGATTTATTACAAAATTCTCTTAAACACTTTAAACTTTTAAGTATTAAAAATATACCTATATCATTACATAGTATAAAATGAAATCGCTCAAAATGTATGTGCGCATAGATCTTTTAAACTACTCAACGGATTTTCATGCGGTTAGATAGAGTGATTCAAGAGGAAGGTTTACATATATATAGTAGAGAAAAGCCGAGAAATTCAAATATTCAATTCTGGCAGCGGGCAGCTGGCAAGCAGGTGGTGTGGATTTTATAAAGGTTGGGTAGTGGCGTTGTGTTTCGTTAGCCACAGCAACGTGTGGCCGGGTCTCCTAGTGTTACATACTTTTAAGATAATATCTATCTATAGATTTGCGGAGCCGGAACGGTAATTATATGAAATTCCCTCTGTAGAAAAAATCGCTAAGTATGTACGAAAATGATTAAAAACACATTTTATTCCGTTATTTAACGTGTTAAACATGTGAAAAAATTATATATGAATCTTTATATGAGAGAGATTTTTGCTCTACTTTAAATGAGCCGTGTTTTATTAAATATTTTTACAATTTTCGCTTAATTATGATTGTTTTTTATCATTAATGCGCTCCCTCTAAAATTCGTATTTACGTAACTTCTTTTCGAACCATCTTCTGCTTCTCTTTGAAAGCTTACTACGGGAAAGACCTCAAGGAAATTTGCTATTTTTTTCACGAACAAAACCTCAGCTAATTTTTTACGTTGATCCACGTTACGGTTGATTTTAATTTAATGTCATCGTTTGACTTCACTTGCATAGCTCCAATCTAGCGCCGATCCAATAAATCAAATTTTGAATAAATATTTTCCATGATAAGATTTATGGATAGTTGCTTCTTTTGAGTTCATTAAAACTGTTTTCATCTCAATTGTATTTTTTTTAGTATAGCTCCCTATCTACTTGTCTATTGTAATGTAGGTATAAAGAAATAAGAGGTCGGTTTAAAAGCTTACGCACCCTAATCCATGTTTAAGTGAATATGATTCTCACGACTTAAAAGATCGCGAGTATCCTTAATTTAACAATGGATCATTTGAACTAAAGGCGTGAATAATTATTGAGAGGTGGTGAAAGATAGGATTAATAGATTCAAAGAGTGATTTTTACACTGAAATAGTATGTCAAAATCTATCTATATAATATAATAAAGATGGAAGAGCAAATAATTTCAAAGATGGGAAAAAAATATGACGTGAATACACCAAAACCCAAGAATCCCAAACTGAAAATTATTGGTCTATCGGATAAATTCACTCCAGAAGAAATTATTTCAAAAATTAAGATGCAAAATGATTACCTGCAAACAGTTGAAGCGAAAATTGACATAAAATATATAAAAGAAATAAAAACTAAACGAGGTGACGTCAACTTCACCATTTTCATGGAAGTCGATGGAAAAACTTACGACATAATGTTACAAGAAGGTAAAGTAAATATTGGATGGGATAGATGTCGGGTTTTTGACAACATCTCACTTCTAAAATGTTACAAGTGCAATGGCTATATGCACAAAGCACAAGACTGCAGAAGTGAAAAAGCTTGCACTCGATGTTCCGAAGCACATGAAAATGTAAACTGTCAAAACGACATTCAGTGCATTAACTGCAAAAAAATGAATGAGAAATTAAAATTACAATTGCCAACTGACCATTATGCTTGGAGTAATGAATGCTCGGTACATTTGAGGAAAATTGAAGCTGAAAAGAAGAAAATTGATTTTTTATGCCATTAAAAAACTCCTCTAAAAAACACCAAACAAAAAATTGCCAGCTGTACTACCAAAATGTCAGAGGCCTTAAAACAAAATTAAGTCTACTTCAATCTACACTACCAATGTTTGGGCACGAGTTTATTCTACTTTCTGAAACATGGTTAGAACCTAATATTCATTCTAGTGAATTAGGTTTTATAAATCATAATGTGTATAGATTAGACAGAAATACATTGACAAGTGCTAAAAGCAGAGGTGGCGGGGTTTTAATCGCTATCAGCAAGAAATACAAATCAAACTTAATTAAAACTAAACACAAACTTCTTGAACAAATCTTCGTGCAAGTGAATGTTGCCAGGAATAAAAAGATTATTGTTGGTTGTATTTATATCCCACCAAATTCAAGCAATGAAGTATACAGGTGCCATAGTGAGGAAGTGGAAGTTATATTAAAAAAGCATGCTAATGCAACATTTTTGCTTGCTGGTGATTATAATCTTCCAAATGTGAATTGGGTGAACAGGGACAATAATATCAGTGTGAGTGAGTCTGAACGCATTATTCTAGACATGGCGTTATTTCTAGGCCTGAATCAGGCAAATACTTTATCAAATGTAAATAATCGTACTCTAGACTTATGTTTTTCTAACTTAGAGTCACTAGTAATTGAAGAATGTAGTGAACCGCTGGTGCCCATTGATGGTTATCATCCTCCACTGGAAGTTATTATTTCTAATGTACATGATAATACCTGTAAACTGCCTTTCAGTTACCAAAATTTTTTCAAAACTGATTACGAGAAAATATGTAATTATCTCCTCTCTTTTGATTGGTCATCTGTGCAATATGATGATATTAACACAGCTACAAATAAATTTTATTCTGTTTTGGGAAAGGCTATTAGCATCTATGTTCCAACCGTAATATGTAAGCCAAACACCTATCCAAAATGGTACACCAAAGAACTTGTAAATCTACTTATCACCAAAAAACTTAAACATAAAGAATATAAATTATATAAAAAAAATTCTGATTACAGTGAATTTAAATATTTAAGAACTTTGTGTAAAAAAATGTCTATGACTTGCTACCGTAACCATATAAATGAAATTCAAAATTCCATAATAAACAATGTTAATTATTTTTGGAAATATTCGAAATCTCTTAAAGAAGATGATTCTGAATTCCCCAGCATTATGCACCTAAATGGCAGCCATAGCAATAATACTGATGGTATTGTTAACTTGTTTGCAAAATTTTTTAAAAGTGTTTATTCAACAGACGCAAATAATGCTCCTCTTCCATCAACAACTCTAGATGAAACTCTTGATATTTCACAGTGTACCATAAGTCTCTCTGATGTAGTAACTAAAATGAAATCATTAGATATCAACAAATCTGCAGGACCGGATAATATCCCCACAATATTTATCAAAGAATGTATCAAAGTAATTGCTCTTCCATTAACCAAACTTTTTAATTTATCTTTATCCAGTGGAATTTTTCCCGATATGTGGAAACATAGTTATTTGACTCCAATTTTCAAAAAGGGCGATAAAAGTGATGTTTGTAATTATAGACCAATATGCATTCAATCCACCATACCGAAACTATTTGAAAGCCTAATACTTGACAAACTTTTTGCCCAAATAAAACCTGTAATATCACCTTACCAGTTTGGATTTATGCCAGGTAGAAGTACACTTTCTAACTTGATTATTTATGAAAATTTTATAACCAATGCTTTTAAAGAAAAAAAACAAGTAGACTCTGTCTATACTGATTTTAGTAAAGCCTTTGATCCAGTTTCCCATAAAATTCTCATTTGGAAATTAGAAAAGCTTGGTATACGTGGCAGTATATTAGCCTGGTTTGAAAGCTATCTTACTGGAAGACAACAAATTGTTAGAATAAAATCCTCATTGTCGGAAAAAATTTATGCAACAAGTGGAGTTCCACAGGGTTCACACCTTGGCCCAATATTATTTATCTTGTTTATAAATGATCTTACAAAAATATTTCATGATGTATTTATCTTACTTTTTGCTGATGACCTCAAAATTTTTAGAATAATTCAAAATATTTATCATTGCAACATTCTTCAAGATAATATCAACAAATTGTTAATTTGGTGTAATGAAAATAGACTTTACTTAAATATCTCAAAATGTCATATAGTTAGATTTTCTCGAATAAAAAATCCAGTGATCTTCAATTACAACATTGATAACAATACTCTGGAGACATTAACACAAATTAAAGACTTGGGCATCACTTTTCAATCTAATCTTTCATTTGTTAACCACATAACAGAAATCTCTAATAAGGCCTTAAAAATGTTGGGATTTATAACTAGGCTAACTAGAAATTTTAACAATATTAAGTGTATAAAACTGTTATATTTTGCATATGTTAGAAGTCAACTTGAATACAATTCTCCCGTCTGGAACCCATATTACAATATACATGTACAAACTGTTGAAAGAATACAAAACAAATTCTTACGTTTTCTTAATTTTAAAATGGGTATTCCAGCAGTTATGTTGAACTACAATACTATTTTGAATGATATGAATATGCTGAAATTGTCAGACAGAAGAACTTTCACTGACTTGGTATTTCTGTATAAAATTCTAAATGATTTAGTTGACAGTCCGATATTGCTCGAATTGATAAGCTTCCGGATTCCAATACGTAATACTAGAAGTCAGGATTTATTTCAGTGCAGTAATTCTGGAACTAATTATCATATGTATTCCTCTTTGCCCAGAATACTAATGGAGGGAAACAATTATACCAAGTCAGTGGACATCTTCAATTTATCTTTAAACAAATATAAAATATTGTTACGAAGGCAGTTCAGTTATGTACAATAAATACTGTGTATTTCTTACTATTCATATGTAAAAGCCCCGAAAAAGGGCGTTAATAAATAAATAAATAAATAAATAAATAAATAATGATTCCATGACAGTTGATTCCCCGAGAGTCAACCCCCGGCATATTTATGTACAACACGTAGGGAAAATACGGTACACCTAGTTACACGAAATGTAACTAAGAGTCCCGGAATAGATATGCAGAGAGGATGTACTGCCGAACGAGTATAAAATATAGTTTCATTTAAATACATAAAACTACTTATCTATATACAGAATACAAGCGTTTAAGAAAAAAAATGGACGTAGTAAATAAATTCGTTTATGAAATCGATTTTAGTTTTTGAAATTGATCAACTGTCGGATAAAAACTAGATTTTGTGTAATTCCTAATAATTTGGCATTTAAAATTACTTAAATTGTCTTTTGTCGTGAGTCGAGTTTTAGGTAACACACTTTTAGTCTTTTAGGGTTAACCCTCGAGTACCCAAAAATTAAATTTAAAGTTCGTAAGAACAAAATGAATGAAATAGTACCAAAAAATAACAGCCGTGTGTTATATATGATTATACTTTCGTTAAATGCATTTATCTCTTTTACTTTCAATAGTCGTAGGGTACCTACATGGCTGAAAAATTACCGCCTCAATTATTAGGTAACAATACAAAAGAATGACACGTATTCTCTATGGTAAATGAACCGTCGTGAAAAGGTGTTACATTTTTTGTGTGAATGGCGAACACGTTTATATATTCCTACATCACGTTTCATTTGGTAGACTTCAATTGTCCCCCCGAGCAGTTACCCTTTGGTTCTGTGACCCCGGAGTGAAGCGTTTTGTAGGCTTTTGTGTGAAGCACCCGTCAAAAATTCATATTTATTTCCGTTCCACGGGGTGGAATCTGATGGAGAATTATACTGCCTCATCAGCTAAATTGTGCAATTCGTTTGTCACATACGATAATGCATTTTTTTGAGTCGCTGATTTTTAATCGAGAATTTTTTTTTTAATAATTTATTACCTGTTTAGCTTGTTTACGTAATTTGTTTTATTTTTGTAGTTGTTTTGATAGCAACATGAAGGTAATATTTAAAATATGAATTCAGTCCATTCAGTGGCGTGGCGACAAATTCTTAGCTCCCACAGAAAATTGTAAGTCTGATAAAAGACCCATTCACGAGATATTTCAATCGCCCAATGATTACGGCGATGATGAAATGTCAACCAATCCAAGTTAAGATTTAGAAAAAAGATGTTGCGGTAGTCGAAAAATAAGTAGGTACTCCTTCAAAATAAAATGTAAAAAAATGCATCCACATGCGATAATTTCACGTTTTCACACCGTAATTATATTTATTGCGTATTTTTGGGAGGCGAGTATGGATACCGCCGCCCCGGGATCTATTTATTTGATAACCAAAGCCTCTGCCAGATCACCCCAAGTGGTTCGCTACATTTGGTGTCTTAGCAGGGGTGCGCGGTTTCATGGGGTGAGGTTTGTTCGGGTTCTGGCCCCGGAGGGATGGATTCATTCGTACTTACTCCTCTACACACTGACCCCCAGATTCCTACCCGCCCTTCAATCGCTTTTCCTTCCCAGGAATATCATCTCCAACCTTTTGTTTTAAAGACCTTCCACACAGTATCTCCAAAGATATTTATATTTTTTGGTAAAATACTTCTCAAATAAAATTATATTCAACAAGGACATTCACAGACATAACACAAGGGCGTGCAATGAAATCAGGCTTCAAAAAAAGGACAAGGCGAATACGCAGAACAGTTTAGGATACAAAGGGATGAAGCTATATAACACGCTACCAGAAACTTTAAAGTCCACACCAATTGGAAAGTTCAAGACGTATTGTAGGAGCTACATAAAACTACATAAAATTTAGTTTGCAATATAAAAATTTTTAATTAATTAGAATTTGTAAAGCTAAATGTACAAATTACTAAAATAAAATTAATAAATAAATAAAGATGACAATAGCCCTGAGGGGTCGTCCATTAATCACGAGATGTTTTTTAGCAACTTTTTAACCCCCCCCCCCCCCCCCCGGTGATATGTGGTGAGGTTTTAGACTAACCCCCCCCCCCCCCAAAATCACGTGTATTTTTTTTAGTACAAAGTATTTTGAAATTTCTGAGAAAATTATCACTAAAATACACCCCCCCCCCCCCCCTTTCGAGCCTCACTGATTGCCGAGGCTGCTGCCCACTGACCAAAGAGTTGCTCCGCCACTGCACGCAATCCAAAAGTCTGCTATCCCCATTAGACGCGCTTGATTTTTTCGCAGCTTCCAGCGACATTGACGTACATAAAGCTGGGGCCAACTTTCCGATTCACCCCCCAACCCCCTGTGCCGTCATATAGCATATATTATAAGGAGTGGGATTGTAGGGAGAGGGCTGTAGGGAGCAGGGGGTAGGTTTTGGGTGTAGGGCTGCAACACCGGTTCGACTCGCTGTGGTTTTATGCATAATGCATCGTGCAATTTACATTTTAACCCTCCCCTCCGCCACTTGTTTGTTTCAACCCTATAGGTGGACTATACCTCCACGGCTGATGATGCCATCGGCATTAGTGGTGTTTTTAAATAATTAATCTGGAATTACATCCCATTTCAGGAGGATTATTTTCGGATTCTATATGTCTGTTACCATTTATAATTTAATTGGGATTTTTGCGGGTGTTTGTAATCACGCAACGCGCGTTGTTCTAATTTATTTAGGTACCTATTTATTCCGTCACCAAGTCTCCCAAAATAATTCTCACTTGGACTATAAAAAGCTCTCTCCAAAGTTTTTTTTTTCTGAGTAACGCATATTTTTCATGGATAAATTAAAATTATCTGAAATGCTAATTTTAAAGTTAATCTAGTTTTCACTTCACTTTAATAGAAAAAGAACTATTACCTACGACATATTCTGAAACATTATTTTTATACCAATAATCATGGAAAAGAATACAAATCAAAAAGGTATGGGGGCAGTTTTACTATTTTTTGATATACGTCAAAGGGTAGTTGCTGAACTGTCCATAAAGGCCTTCGCTCATGGAGAAACCGAAAACTGGTTGGCAACTCAATTCAAGGCGCAACTTTACGATTTCAGTAATTATATCAGCTTTTTTAACAAAAATATGATTTATTAATAAGAGTGTGTGCCAAGATCGACTTGTTTGGTGGTCCGTCCTCTCTGCCTACCCCTGCGG
This sequence comes from Limnephilus marmoratus, assembly GCA_917880885.1. Classification (NCBI taxonomy): domain Eukaryota; kingdom Metazoa; phylum Arthropoda; class Insecta; order Trichoptera; family Limnephilidae; genus Limnephilus; species Limnephilus marmoratus. The sequence continues at coordinate 47,811,186 of OU862923.1, forward strand.
AGAAACGGCGTAATGGTTAGTTAGTTAGTAAATTATTAAAAAATTTCAATTATCAATCTTAATATATTATGTAATAATTATTTATCGATCTCCTGAACAAAATCGACATTTTCCTGCTCTGACATAACGCAAATTACTCGAAAACTTGATAGGTCATGAGGCATAACCATGGCAACCTGGCAACTGAAACGCGACTAGCTCGCGTTTGACAACGGCGTCGCCCTTGACAACTGGTCTTCAACAAGTTGCCTGTGTACGGACCGCCAATGAAATTTCCAATTTGCTTTCATGTAGGTATATAGCGATTGAGTTGCCAACTGCTTTTTTTCAGTTTCTCCATGAGCGGATGGACTAAGTGATATTGAGTATGTCGATGTTTTATATCGATTGCCCAGTGAATTTATTGAATCATTTTCATAATTCTCCATCCGTTACAATACTAAATTAGGCTTAAGAAGGAGGTGGCGCAACACGGCATAATAACCCAAAAATAATGCATGATAATACTCTTGGCCGTGAAAACTACGAGGGTTGAAATCTTAGTATTCCAAAAAATCAATTTTATGGTACATGCCGTTTGCAATCTACTCCTTTTATATTTAAACAACAAACCTGCACATTCCCACAATCGAAGCCAGAGTAAAGTTAGCCTCCCAAAAACTGGGCGTACTGTACAGGGCCCGCAGATACTTTAATAGTACACAACTGCTAACCCTGTACAAATCACAAGTGCGCCCCACGGTTGAATTTGGCAGCCACCTCTGGTCTGGAGCTCCAAAATATCTGAAAAATACCCTCGATTTTGTGCAGAAACGGGCGGTCCGTTTAATAGATTCTCCCATCTTAACAGACGGATTGTAATCTTTAGAGCACAGGCGTCGGGTAGGAATGCTATCCTTGTTCTACCGGTATTACAATGGAAGATGCTCCGAGGAACTAGCATCATTGATCCCTTTGGCACCGGTGCATAGTCGGGAAACACGCCAAACGCGTGCCCAACATTTGTACACGGTTGACATTTGTCACATGAGAACGGGTCGTTTCTTCGACTCGTTCTTGTGTTCAACAGCTCGGCTGTGGATGATTTTACGGCCTCTGTGTTTCCTCTTTCCTACAACGTGGGTCTCTTCAAGACCAATGTTCATTCCTTCCTCTCCTCAAAAAGACCCTCCACACAACATCCCAGATGACATAGGCCCTGAGAGAAATCATTTTCCTCAGGGCTTCCTATGTGGAGTTAATGTAATTAAAAAAAATCTCAGGATCAATAAGAGGAAGATTATAGGTATCTCAATATAAAATAAACGGTTCCATTAAATATTAATGTTTTTTATGTATCTCAGTTTATCAGACCTACCCTTTGCAAAAAATAAAACACCCCTTAAAATACTCCTCCCAACCAGTTTGTTCACACTCGTATTTTTTACAAAGAATCCTGCATACATTATATTGTTGTTGGTTGGGGTAGGTACCGAGTACCCGCTAGGCGAGCTAGTCGGTAGGTAGTACGGGGTAGTTGCTACCCTTCATTCGCTTTGCATGGCGCTATTGAGCCGGCCTATCAGATGCGGTGTTCTGCCGTAGATAAATGCGCCCGAGATGATTTGTGAGCCGCGAACGCGCGCCATAATGACATGTTTTCCAAAATAGAATTTACCGTTTTATCAATACACAATGGGCTGCATTCAAATGGCAGCCAGCCGCCGTGGCACTGCCGAGTGATGACGTGTATATTTTCAATTTGTGTTTTTGATTGTATGCACCACGCGTGATAGCGTAAATCTCCGAAATTTACGAGCGGCCTAAACGAAAGCTCGCCATGTCAAATATGAAGTGCGTAGTGCTAACACATTTTCAACTGCAACATTTCACGACTTTAACGCCGCTATAAATATTAGCCCTTCCTTTTATCATTTATCTCATATAACAAACAGCGCTGTACACTTTCTTTCACAATGATTGAGCTTCTCTGTTATTTCGATTAACAACATATACCTACCTAATACCAAACTTACAGTACGATATCTGCAGATGCTTTGTTGCCAAGCAGAATGCTATTTATATTGCATCAAATAAAACACAAGTATTTTTGGGGACATAAAGTTTAACTTTATTTAGCAGGGGTGCTCGGGTTCATGACTGGGGTTTATCTAGGTCTTGGCGGCGAATGAGTTTGCCCACACCCTGTGTGGTGGACCGGATTGGGAGAGACAGGTTGAAGGAGACCTAACCCTCGCCCCGCAATGGGAGGGATGGATGTATTCGTCCGTCACTCCTGCGAACATCAATCCCCAGATTCCTTCCCACTCTCCTCTCTTTTCTGAAAAAGATCCTCCACACAGCTTTCCATAAGTGACATAGGCCTTGGGGGATTTTTTTTCCTCAGGGCATCCTGTGTGGAGTTAATGTAAGAAAATACATTTTTTTTAAAACCAACTCTAATTATCGAAGAAAAGGGGGAGGGTGGCCCAGTTGTAAATGGTTAGATAAAAGGAGGCGTCTACTAATATCTACAGGAATTCCAAAAACTGCAAAAATCGAACTTATATCTATGAGAACCAAAGTGTTGACGAATATCTACAGCTCAAACTGTTGAGTAATATCTATGAGAACCAAAGTGTTGACGAATATCTACAGCTCAAACTGCTGACTAATATCTATGAGAACCAAAGTGTTGACGAATATCTACAGCACTGGCAGAGGTTGGATTTGCAATTATGTATAGCATATTGGAATAATGTAATATTGCGTATGCAGTTTAAAAAACTTAATTTATGTAAGTATGTATGTAAAAATCCCTAATATCGGACTATTGGACACATTTAGCTGATTAGTCCAACCTACGCTCTGTAGATATTAGTTCAACCTACGCTCTATAGATATTAGTCAACACTGGGACCGTCATAGATATTCGTCCGACCTTAGCTCTGTGGATATTAGTCAACACTCTGAAGTTCGTAGATATTAGTTCAACATATGAGCTGTAGATATTCGTCCGACATACAGGCTGTAGATATTAGTATCCGGAGTCAGATAAAAATATTTTAAATTCAAATTGAAAAGATTTGAACAATTTTACAACACCTCTTTTCTACAATTCAGGAAAAGATTTTTTTTCAGGTCAGAGAAGTAGTGGGCAGAACCGGACGCCGAATTCAAGAACGCTAAATCAGGGTTTTGGCGCGCATTTCAGATTTTTTTATAAGAACTTCTTTCAAGTTTATTATGAATTCAATTTTATCTCTGACATGTTTCAGAAACGCTGGAAACTTTTGAACAGCTAAAAATTATGCACACGTCGTCGCGGCTGCGTCGCCGCGTCGAAATCAACTCTTGTTACGGTATTATACCTACACTCTACCAATGTGTTTTTACGATCATACAGGACGGTTCCAATGATAAAGATTAATTATTTTCCGTACCAGCTTTATAAAATTATAACCCAATATCGATTTTATTTCATTCCAAATTTGATTAAATTTATACCTTCCTACATCCAAAAATGCTGAAAGGCGTGATGATAAAACTATTCAAGTTATGTACTTTTTGTAATTTTTTTTTGATTAAAGTAGGTATTTATCATTTTCCAATAATGTCTAAGCAAAATAAGAAAGTAAAAAAATATTAAACAGGGAAATTTTCGTCATAAACAAGTGATCGTATATATTTTTTAATGATTTTATTTGAAGTAAAATTAAAATTTTGAAACATGCGTTGATTGATTTACAATAATGTATGATTACATGGTATGAAATAAGTCTTGTAAAATAAGATTTTTCGTTTGAAAATTTAACGAATCTGTCATAGACCTATGGTATAACCTTATTATACTGAAAATAAACATTTTTTCTCAAAATTTAAAACATGCGTTTGCTGGATAAAAGAACAATCTTTCAAAATTAATTTGTAATTTTTCGTGGAAAAGAGTCAATATGTAAAAAATTTGTTTTAAAAATGGCATATTTCCGGTTTTCTCTGATTATGCCTTCTTAAGAATGGAGCTACCCTTCTTCTAAGGCTGTATTCTTCTGTCCTATAAAATCTTTCGAAAGTTTATTTTTAATTTACTGAAGTGGTATCTACATCTTTGTTAAGATATTTTTCTTGTTACATAATGTCTCAAAACCTAGGCGGCCTACAGAGTAAAAAAGTTTATTGATTGTGATTAAATTATTTTCCCGTCTTAATTTACTTAGGACCTACGTTAGGATTGGGCAGTTGAATCGATTGGATTTTAAACCCGCAGACCCCTTTAAGGGTTGTCCAATAGTTAATTTACGTCCCTTCCCTCCGCAACCTGAGCTTACTTACCCAATGCATCTATCAAATCTCCATAATCCGCATAAATCCGGACAAATTTAATGGAAACAGTAAATGTGTACAGTGTAGGTACAGTTGTACATGTACATTGTACATGAAATTTGAACATTGTACATTGAAATTGCATTAATGTTTACATATGTACCTACCTACTTAGTAAATTTTTCTTCTTCTTTCACTTTACTTACCTTACCAAAAACTAAGCAGCTTTCGGAGCGGATAAACTGCCACACGATGAGAAAGATTAAAGACTCGACAGCATTCTGACCGAAGCTTAAAACTCAGCTATCCAAAAAATCTAATTCGATTATGGTATCTACTTTACAGTTTGAAATGTAATTTACGTAGCTAAGCTAGCCAGTATCATTCACAGAATAAGATATTTCTGGCTAGTGCGCAAATGCATCAATCTACAGTTGTACCTACTCGTACAAAAAGCTTGAAATTTTTCACAGTCCGCGACATTACAAGTAACTAACTAATATGTTAAGAGCGTTTAACCAGCCAGCGGACGAAAATCCACATTTTGTCGAAAGTTGATCTTACGATCGTGCAGGGCGGTTACAATGAGAAAGATTAATTATTCTCCGTACCTGCTTTTTTAAATTATCACTCAATATCGAATTTATTTCAATCCAAATTAGCTTTAATTTATACCTTCATCCAAAAATGCTGAAAGGCGTGATGATAAAACTATTAAAATTATGTACTTTTTGTAATTATTTTTTGATTATAAGTATTTATCATTTTTCAAAAATGTCTCAATATATTAGTTTGTAAGTGCGCAAATAAATACGCAAATGGACCAATTTTCGTCAAGAAACACATGTACGTACGTATTTTTTAATGATTTTATTGAAACTAAAATTAAAATTCTAAAACATGCGTTTGCTAGATAATGTATTGATTTATTTTACTGCATGATTATATTATTTGAAATGGGTGTGGTATAATACAAAATCTTTTTTGAAAATTTAACAAATCTGTCAACGACCTATGGAATAACCTTATTATACTAAAAATTTTAAAAAATTTTTCAAAATTTATTACATGCGAATGCTAGATAAAAGAACAATCTTTCGAATTCCATTTATTATTTTTTGTGGAAAAGAGTCAATACGTCTAAAATCTGATTTGAAAATGACATATTTCTGGTTTTCTCTGGTAATGCCCTCTTAATGTAGAGATTCATTATTGATAATAATGCTAAGGCGCGGTGTACCCGCTCAAAAAGAAGAAGATACCAAGATATGTAAATATGAATGTTAGAGAGAGCGCGCTAATATTAAACGTTTAATAAAACACGCCTCGTTTAAAATAGAGCGAAAATCTCGGGGGGAATGTCTAAAATTGCATTTAAAGAAACACTGTTGTTTTTTTGATACTTAAAATTTGTAAAATAAATAAAAAAACGTGTTTATAATAATTTTCGGAGCATATTGTGCGATTTTTTTTCTATCGAGAGAATTTCATATAATTGCCGTTCCGGCGTGGGGATATTATAATCCAGAATAACATAAGTATATTTTTTTAAGAAACTTAAAGTATTTAAGGGAAATATATAATAAATCGGTAGAAATGCGGGAAGCCGGGCCTTAAGGTAAGAATGTTTGTGTATTAGTTGTGTACATAAAGAAAAATCGGGCAGAGTTTTGTCTATTCCAACGTATTACCCATTTTCTTCTCTGGATATTGGCGCAAATATTTTTAATATAATATGGATATCAACCACTAGCGGTAAGTATTGCTTTTTTTGACAAGTTACTTCTTGTAAGAGTTAAGAGACTCCGAAAATCGTACAACAGACAATAGGTACAACAGATCAGGATACAAACTAGACAACGTATTTTAAAAAAGGCAAAACGTACAGACAATATTATCTTTTAATACAGTTGGTGAAAAAGATCTTAAAAATCGGTCCAGTTTTGTAGGAGAAAAATGGGTAATACGCTCAATTTTAACGATTTTATTTGAGGTATTAAAAGTCTGGGGTGCAGTTGGGTCTATCATCCAATATTCGTGAGTATAACAGCGACGTTGACAGTAAAAAATTACCTATTATTTAAATTTCTCAGTAACCGTGTATCGTGTTAAGATAGATCCTAGCAAGTAAGATTTGTTTCTTTATGAACGTTTAAAAACGGCGCAGTACAAATTGACCAATTGTTGATTTTTCATAAGAAAGTCCGAAAATCTTTAGTGTTATATACAGATACATTTCGTCATGAGAAACAAAAATAAATGAAAAGTAACAGATTGTCATAATGTCAGAGCCCCCTTCTATAGGGTGTTTATTATATCTCAACACCTTTGTAGGTCCACTACCGAACATCTGTTCTCCTGTACTTTCTCAAACGTCTCGTTGGGTAGGTCTGAGGTAGGTAGGTACTTTTGGGTAGGATGATAAAGGGGGGGGGGGAGGAATAGTAGTTACTATCGATCAGGAAGTTTCCCTAAGCGAGCAATCGTGTTACTACTGACCGCTTTCACGATTATAATTGGCTAAATTGATTTTGGATGTAAAAATCCGCAAGTAAGCTATTTCTAGTGTAGTAGGCGTTTAACGGAGGTTTTGGTTTAACCAGCCAGCGGCCGAAAATCCATATTTCGTCAAAAAATCCTTAATTCATAATATAATTCATAATTCATAATAAAAATCCATAGTTCTTACGATCATACACGGCGGTTCCAATGAGAAAGATTAATTATTCTCCATACCAGCTTTTTAAAATTATAACTCAATATCGATTTTATTTCATTCCAAATTTGCTTTAATTCATACCTACATCCAAAAATGCTGAAAGACGTGATGATAAAACTATTAAAATTATGTACCTTTTGTAATTTTTTTTTGATCATAAGTACTTATCATTTTTCAATAATGTCTAAGCAAAAACAGAAAGTAAAAAAATCTGAAATATATTAATTTGTAAATGCGTAAATAAATATACAAACGGACCAATTTTCGTCAAGAAACACATGAACGTATATATTTTTTAATGATTTTATTTAAACTAAAATTAAAATTCTGAAACATGCGTTTACCAGATAATATATTGATTTATTTTACTGCATGATTATGTGATTTGAAATGGGTGTGGTATAATACAAATTCTATTTGAAAATTTAAAAAATCTGCCAACGACCTATGGTATAATCTTATTATGCCAAAAATAAACATTTTTTCTCAAAATTTATAACATGCGTTTACTAGATAAAAGAACAATCTTTCGGAATCAATTTATAATTTTTTGTGGAAAAGAGTCAATACTCTAAAATCTGATTTAAAAATGACATATTTCTGGTTTTCTCTGGTTACACCCTCTTAAGTGAAAATTGAAAACTTCGATGGGATGGAAAAAAAATAACGTGTTGGTTCGTCAAGTCTCGATTTTTCAAAGCTTTCGATGCGCGTCAAAACAATCCACAAAACTTTTCATCTAGTACATTACAAAAAAAATACTAAACTTGGATGTACTCATATTTTCTATATAGTTGTAAAAAGAAATTATTTACTCTTTCTAGATATTTATTATTTTTTCATGTTTGCCACAAAGATATTGACCTCAAAGTTTAAACCTAGTTTAAGGCGGTAAAATGATAAAATAAAATTATGTTTAGTATGTGATGCGAGTAGGTATTTAACAATTAAAAATAAATAACAATTTTTATATTAGCAGTACCTACATATTAATTCGACCACCATAAAACGGGCACGTGCATGGTGGTCGAAAAATCCACAAATTATGTAACTATCAAAGAAATGAATAAAAAAAGAAGAAATTTTTTAGTAATATTAAAAAAAAATTATGCCTTATTTTTTTAATGGCGTTTAACTTTTCAAACTAAAAAATGTAAATAGGTATTTAGAATAGATATTAATAAAAGCAAAAAAAAAACATATTTTTCTAGGGCTTTAATGTATTATATGAAGAAATATAATGGGTGAATTACAATTAAATTCCCCATGGCAAAGCTTTTAAAAATTATTTTCCGATTACGAAAAAAACAAATTAAAAAGCGATATATTTAAAAAACGGCCACAGCCGGACACGAGCCCGAACCCCCAAATCCCCCGCCGCCGTCCGGTGTGCCCACATGCTGCACTACCTACCAACAAACACATCCCAGCTTTATATAAGGCGATACAATACAATGAAATATCTAATAAAGGGCCATCATTTACAGGGGATGAAGTCCGATATTAATACTACCTACCCCTCTGTCCAAAACACCCTTCCCTCTTATTGACCTTATTGACGTCCCTTATTCTCCTGCCTCTCTTTCTCTTATTTAGGCGCTGACTTAATACAACCAGTAGAGAGGTTTCGCGGTCGTTGTTAACCAAGGTTATCAATATTAACTGCTATAACAATTGTTTTATTTGTCAGTGAACAAAAAATATATTCCGTTTTTAGCAGTTTACTCAAATACTCAAGTAATACCATTGATTAGCAAATTAGATTTGATGAACATTATTTTATATTTGACTTGAGATATAACCTTACATTTATTTATCCTACAAAGTTTTAAGCTTTTGCTAAAATCGGATATTAATATCATGATTTTAATCTATGTCTAATAACTTTGTTTTTTTACTTTCACCAAGATTAGAAATGTGATGTCTTGGGATCTGGTAGTAATAACATCTGTTAATGTTACAATGTTTATTGGTTGCCAGATTAATATGGAGAGAGCGCTCAACAGCGGGTACATCCCTTTTATACATACCATTCTCGCTGTCTCGCACTCATGCCGTCACCCTCATACACATACGTCACACCCCCACACTTAAAACCTAATTACATATATTTCTTTAGTCACAAATTTATACAAAACAAATATCTAAATATTTCAATCCAGTAAGTATATGTAATTATTCTTGATCTTCAATCCGTGTAGCGTGGGCGTTGACCTCGAGGGCGTAACCTCCCCTCCCATGGTGTAGGTGACCTGCAAAAATTAGAGGAATTAGGAAATTTGGTCATGTCCACATCCGAGAGTGGACCCAGGTCCAGCAAATCATCAGACCTGTCACACTCCCCCCACCTAACCTTCCTCTCTGAAATCTGATCATGGTGGCGTTTCCAAATTTGTCCCGTAGACATAATTTTAACTAAATAAATCCTATTCCCCAATCTTTTAAAAATTTTTCCTAAAATCCATTTATTATCATTACTTCTTAAATCCCTGGTTAAAACTTTAGAACCAACCTCAAAGTACTTTTTAAATTTTCTTCCTCTATAATACTTTTTCTGTTTATGCTGGCTCGATAACATTTTGTTTTTAACCGTGTTGTCAATTCCTTTAAAACATTGACTCTCAACATTATCCACTATTGGAATAATCGTATTAAAAATTGATCTAATCTTCCTACCCAACATTAATGTACTAGGCTCAATGCCCGTAGACATTGAAGGCGTATTTCTAATATCAACTAAAAACGTCAAAAGTTTATCTTCAAAATCAGTAGGAAATTTATTATTTACCATAATTTTTTTCAAAAAATTCTTCACTGTTTTAACCCCATTTTCAGCTAAACCGTTAGAAGCAGGATGCTGTACAGCTGAAGTCAATGATTCTATATTATAATTATGACAAAATTCCTTAAAAACTGACGATGTGAAAGCTGTACCATTGTCACTTACAATTTGTTCCGGGATTCCGAACATAGAAAATAATCTTTTCAAAACTTTTATTGTACAAAACGAATCTACCTTATTTACAACATGACAGTCTATCCATTTTGTAGTTGCATCAACAATAATTAAAAAAATTATGACCTCCCAACGGCCCCATGAAGTCGATATGCAATCTACTCCAGATTAACCCATTGATTGGCCAAGGTGCCAACTCAACTTTACATGGAGTAGGTAAACATTCCATGCATCGAGCACACTGTTTCACAGTTACTTCTATATCATTGTTCATTCCGAGCCAAAAAAAATAATTTCGAGCAAGACTTTTCGATTTTACAATGCCTAAATGTGATTGATGTAAAAAATTCAATATAATTTCCCTTAATTCCCTTGGAACTACAAATTTATTATTATAAAATAAACATGAATTATAAGTCGATAATTTATCCCTAAAATACCAGAATTTCAATAAATCATCCTTTAAGAACTTTTTATCCGGCCAACCATTTGCTGTGAACTCGATAATGCTCGCTATATTTACATCATTAATCGAAAACTGTTTCATCGTTTCCGCATTTAATGTTGTTTCTGACTCGATTATGTTCACAAACTCTGACTCAACCGTATTCACGTTTAAAGAATCAATATAATTTAAAAAATAATCGCTAGCATCAATATCGTCGCTACACACATCTAAATTATCCTTATTATTAATCGGCATTCGTGATAAGAAATCCGCTTTGTTATCACCTGACTTAATATGCTCTATACTATAGTCAAATGTCTGGAGTATTAGGGCGTACCTCTGCAAACGGTTAGCGGCCAAAACAGGTACTTGCTTATCCATGTTCAAAATGTGTACTAACGATTTATTGTCGCAAGCCAAAACAAATTTATTGCCGTATAAATACTGAAAGAATTTCTTCAACCCAAAAATTATAGCACACGCTTCCTTATCTAAAATAGAGTACTTTAATTCTGTTTCTGACAATAATCGGCTAGCAAATGCGATAGGTCTCTCTAAACCATTATCATATACATGGCAAATCACCGCTGATAACGCTTTTTCAGATGCGTCTGAAATAAGTTTAATTGGTAAATTAGGATCAAAATGCACTAAAATATTATCTGACGTCAGCAGTTTCTTAACTCGCTCAAACGCAATATTACATTCCTCAGACCACACATATTTTACTCCCCTTTTTAACAAGTTATACAATGGAGACAAAATACCTGAAATATTATGAACAAAAGCTCTATAATATGAAATAACCCCAAGTAAACTCCTAAGTTCTGAAACATTTTTCGGTACTGCCATTTGAGTAATCGCACAGATTTTATTTTCTAAAGGCATAACTCCTTTCCGCGAAATTTTAAAACCTAAATATTCTATCTCAGTTTCTAGAAAAGAACACTTATTTTCATTAATAGTTAATCCACAATCACTTAACTTGCTAAGTACAGATTCACAAATAGAGAATAATTCCTCTTCAGAATTTCCAAACAACAAAATATCATCTAGAAATATACGAACGTTACGAAGTCTACCTACTACCGCCTGAATAACTTGCATAAATATAGCCGGGCTTGTGGTCAAACCGAAAGGCAACACTTTATACCTGAATAAACCCACATGCGTACTTATCACACATAATTTTCTCGACTTCTCGTTCAACGAAATCTGACCAAAAGCATTACGCAAATCTATTTTAGCAAAAAATTTCGCACCATTTAAAGATGAAATTAAATCTTCTATACGAGGCAATGGATATTTCAACTTCGCTAACATAGGGTTTAATGTGGTTTTAAAATCAGTACAAATTCTAATTGAACCGTCTTTCTTTTTTACAACAACAATCGGACTAGCCATATCACTTATTTCTACGTTTTCAATTATATCTTCACGTAACATCTTATTTAATTCCTCCTCTACCTTTCCACGTAAACTAAAAGGTAACGATCTTGGATTCACAAACTTTGGCCTGAACTCCGAAATAACTTCGATGTTAGCTTCATAACCTATAAGCCTACCCGATTTTTCTGAAAACACATGAGCATATTTTTTCTTTAAACTATCACGAAAATTTAATTGATTATCACAACTAGTCTCACTGGTATTTACCGAATTTATTCCACTTAATCCGATACCGAAAACTTGTAAAAAATTTCTACCAACAATCGTAGAATTACCGTTTTTAATTATTATAAACTGCGTATCTACACTTTTATTTAAAAATAACACACTTAAATTAACTTTACCTACAATATTTAACCGTTTCCCGTCATATCCTGACAATTGAATATCGCATCTTTCCAATTTACAAGAAACAAAATCTTTTAAATACACTTCATATGGAATTGCATTAATCTCAGCGCCGGTGTCAACAATCGCTCGCAGAACAGTGTTACCAATAATGAGATCTACGAATATCGGTTCCGGCCCCGTGCCGTCATGCAACATAAAAACCGAATTTAATCGTTTATTCTTATTACCTACATTAATTTTACTGTTTTTACACACATTACTAGGATGACCCGATTTATTGCACCGATTACAAAAAATATTCTTCCAACAATCTTTCTGCAAATGATTCGTTTTTCCGCACAAAAAACATTTTTTTAATGCAATATTTACTGGCGTCTTACTACGCACTGCACTTTTAAATCTGATCGGACTATCCGACCTGGATTTACGGACAACATTACTATCCTTATGCACAACATTTAAATTCGTATCAACTTTCTTAAAATTAACAACATGTTCCCATGAAGCTGCTAACTGAATGCATTCCGAAAAAGAAGTATTTACCCCCTCAACGAACAACTTATGTTTCAATTTTTCATTGAAAATTCCAATAATGAATATGTCTTTTAAACAAGATTCCAGCCTCAATTCAAAATTGCACGTCAAACTCAATCCTCTCAACCTAGCAGCGTAATCTTTAATAGATTCGTTAGCTAGCTGTTTACACTTATAAAATAACTCACGCGACTCGAAAATATTTTGAATAGGTTTGCAATGTGAATCAAATAATTTACATAAATCATCAAAAGAACAAACAGAAACCTTTTTAGGGAAACATAGATCACATAATAAAGAGAAAGTTTCTTCGGTGAGGCAACTCAGCAAAAATGCTCTTTTGCGTTCTTGTGATAACACTTTGTCATCATGTAAAATGAGGGCCTGATCCAGTCGTTCCTTGAACAATGACCAGTTTCCCGTTCTGTAACAGAACGTCCCCAAATTTTTACAAACACCCTCCATTGGGGGAAGAGCTGAAACAAAATAATCAAGACTACTTATCTCAGCACTTCCAAGAAGGCTACACTCCGAGGTCCACGTTCCACGTTCCACGTGCACGCCACCCAGAGCTGTAGATCACCGTCCCCGTCTGGCTCCGTCTCCCGACAGCTGCGGATCCAATCCCTACTCCGAGGTCTTCCTTCCCAGACTGCAGCGACGGAAACCAAGTCCTGGTTCCCGGCTAATCCACACGATGATCCAGTCCTTGACCCGATCCTTGATCCGGTCCTTTTGTACCCCGTTACACGGTGTACCCGAACGACAATAATTTTGTAATTTGTCGGTCCCACACACGCGAATAATTGCGTGTGGCTGCTCCAATTTCTTCTTAATGCGATCGCTTCCTGCGATCGCTTCCTGCAATCCTGACAACAATCCGTCAGATCCCGAAATCTACCGCGTAGATTCTTCCAATTTACGTAAAAATTTACGAACTACCGAGCTGCGCCAACTGTGATGTCTTGGGATCTGGTAGTAATAACATCTGTTAATGTTACAATGTTTATTGGTTGCCAGATCCCAAGACATCACAAGAAAGTAATAACTTCGTGTTATATTATTTTTAACTTGGGTTTAAGTCCTTGAATAAACACGGTTTTAACAGAGTTTTGTGTGTATTATGAGTACAACATCGTGGTTTATATTTTTTTTAAATATAAATACTGTAAAAATATGAATACTGTAAAAACATGTAATAGGTAGTATAAAAAGAATATATGATGCAAATGTGAATGGTAGAAGAAGTCGGCGGGGACGCCCGAGGAAGACATGGCACGATCAAGTGAATCAGATACTTGAGACGGGCCATGTCAAAAGTCAGAATAAAGAAGAGTATGTATGAGACGATGTATGAATGTGAGTGAGGCAAAGAGTGTGTTCCAAGACCGAGTTGTTTGGAAACGGCGTGATGGTTAGTTAGTTAGTTAGTAAATACTGCAGAAGAATCCCAACTGCCACCTACCATCTGGAGCCAGACAGACAATGGCAACTCCAATTGAAGTATGCTGTGAAGGGGAAGGTTGAAAAGTACCTGACTTTCAGATCTGGTCACCAAATACCTACGGCTAAAGCCATTTTAAGCAAAGTTTTAATTTCGAATACCGGTCTTACACCAAGGCGATACTGAAAATATGTTCCACTCTGGAAAGTGCCGCAAATATACTATACGTCGTATTATTTTAAATGAATACATTGTGAAATAACACAACTTTATCAAATAAAATTTAATTGCGTACGCCGGGATTTGAACCCGCGACCTCCTGAATGCTAATCAAGAGCCTTACCCCTAGACCACAGAGCTTAAAAAGGAAACCCAAATCATCCCATAATCATAGAGATATACATATAGAAGTATAATACATTATATCAATGCCTATAATGGGCGATTCAGGCAGTTGCAAAAACCTTTGCAATATTCATGTTCAAACCTTGAATCAGACTTATAATTTAACAATTAGATAATATAAACATTTATTTTTTCTAGCAACCCGAAAATTTTAAAAATAAGTGTGATAATCCAAATGTACTGATATATCTACTTAGAAAAAACGATTTTTCTTTAGTTCTAAATTACAAAGTTAACCACTGGAGCGCTTTTTGCCATAAAATGGCACTATTTAAAATACCTCAGATTGCCTTACTGCCAATTTTGGCAAATTTTCCCTTATTTATAAGTAATTAATAATATTAATAATAATTGTTGGATGATTTCTATAGCGCCATTTTCGTGAGAAAATCACCTCAAGGGCGCTTAAAAATTGAGTACAAGTTTACGATTTCAAAATATTATTATAATACCATAGAATAATATAATGTTATTTTTAAAATTTCCTCGATAGAAAAAAATCGCAAGGTATGCTCTGAAAACTATTATAAACACGATTGTTTCACTTATTTTACAAGTTACAGTTGTGGAAAAAATCATAATGTTTCTTTAAATGATACTTAAGATGCCTTCGACAAGATTTTTGCTCTATTTTAAACGAGTCGTGTTTTATTAAACATTTTCACAATTTTCGCATCGATTTCATTGCTTTAAGTATTAGCGCACTCCTCTAACATTCATAATTATATATCTCTCCTTCTTTATGAGCGCGGATGCTGAAACAGCTCAACGAACAAAAGCTCCGTATACTTTATTACCATCGTAATACTATTCCGTCGAGAGAGAGAGAACGTAATCTTCATCGCATTATACTGATGCGTGGATAAAATCATTTAGCATACATTACTCAAATGATCAAATAATACAGTTCCCTTTTTGATCTGTTATCCACTCAGAGCGAGACGGGGAGAATAAACCCGTCCCTTTCCGAAACGCGCAGCCGCGAATGACAAATGTGTCCAGAGAAAAAATATGGCTGCCCGGGCCGGCATGTGTACCCAAAAAAACTATATGTTGTTTAAAAAACTGTAATGATATATGGCCCGCCTCCGTCTATTTATATTTCATATTGAACACTCACTTGTGTTTTCTGAGCCAGTTATTGTTTTTGTTTGGTAGGATCTGTAGGAGTGAGAATTATTCTTTTTAATACTACGGGCAGTGTATTGAGATGTTATGCAAGTCGATTGGGAAGGCCGTAAATTATCTGAAGGCAAAACCTGTACAAAGAATGAAATGCTTTTTTAATGCAGTTCAGTTGTAAAGTCATTATTATTTTTACGATGAAAGTTTTTAGTTGTTTTTTAATGTCATAATTACTCACCTTTCTTAGAAATTTAAAGATTTTTTGCAGGAAATTTTTTACAACGATTTTTTTTCTCCCAGGACTTTTTCTACTTCTTTTCCAAAAAAGAGCCCTTCCACCATAGAGATCGGCATCCCCAAAGATGACGCGGAGTGGAATTATTTTTATGGCCTCCGTAGTCAAGGTAATAAAGGCTCTCGACTCGTAATCCGAAGTTCGCGGGATAGAATCCCGGCGTGGGCAAGTAAATTGTATTTTGATTAATTTGTGTTATTTCACAATTAATAAATTAAAAATAATACATTTTACATTTGCTGCACATTCCAGAGTGAAAGATACTCTTAGTATCGCCCTGGAAAACCACCATTCATAATTTTAACGTTGCTTGAAATGGCTTTAACCGTGTTTGGTGACTAGATCTGAATAGCCAGGTACATCCCCACCTTCCTCTTTCCCATCTCCTTTACTTACCCACTTACCTTCAGCCTGACAACATACCCCAATTGAGGATATCATAGTCTCACTGACTCCAGGCGGAGCTGATGGGACTCATATGGGTATTCACATATTCGGTAACTTTTCTAGCAATGGAACAAATGTTAATAATATTTTGCGAACCTAAAATATTTTAATGATTTTTTTTTGGTCCCCCGAAAATAACAAATAAAATAATAATAATAATATTTGGCTAATTTATATAGCGCCGTTTTTGTGAAAAATCACCTCAAGGGCGCTGTACAAATAAGTATTTAAAGGAATTAATATTACTGGCTTACAACTAAGATTTCCATTTATAACTAGTGACTTACATCTAAGACTTATAGCTAGAGACTTATTTTACTGGCTTACAATTAAGATTTACAATTATAACTAGTGACTTACATCTAAGACTTATAGCTAGTGACTTATGACTAAGACATATAAATGCTTACCTAAAGCAAGTGACTTAATAACATACATATTTACAATTAGATTAAGATTAGCGCCAGAAGAAGTAAGAAGAAAGAATAATACATAATATGTTTTGTAATGAGCGCACTTTCAAAACGAAAGTAAAAATTTATGATACTCTCAGATAGGTATTTTTTTAAAGGGTATGAGAGCCCAAAAAGGTAGGTTTTTAATTTGGACCTAAATTCTGTTGGGCTTGTTAGGACATGTAAGTTTCGGAGGGAGTTTATTCCAAGCCTTCGGCCCAGACACTCCGAAAGCACGATCTCCAAATTTAGTATTTGGACAAATATTTACTGTGTGATGGTACAAGATTTTATTGAGTTTCTACAATACCCTTGTGATATTTCACGAAATCGATCAGAAAAATATTATTTGTGTAATAAATGTTTTTCTCTTGATGGCTGTATCACGTATTTGTATTATTCAGCTCTTATTTAATTCATTTATGATAAAACAGTCTTTGTCTCCAAGATCGGCGTTCTTCACTTCATTCTTGAAGAATTTCTAACAACGTTTGCCAAATAATGATGTTCACACTTTAATATTCTCCTCACGGGCAACGAGCGATGTTCCCTATTACGCTTTCTGCCTTATGTAGCCTTTTGAGGCCTTCTGTTTTCCTGGCATTGGCTTCAATGCAGACAAACCGACAATCGGACATTGTTGCCCAAATTTATATAAATAAGAGCAAAACTGATATGTAACATTGTTACACAGTCCTTGCCATGTTTAAATTTTGTTGTATTACGATGTTACATCTTTATTAATTTTAGTTATCATTTTTTGGTGTTATTTTTAAACTATTTTTTGGTCTTTTAGCCACTGGAGTGTTCTCTGTGTAATCGATTTCAACCTTGAGCGCTCCGTATATTTTTAATCTTTAGGTTTGGAAATTTCCCGACCACTTTTAAAAACTTATTCCTTCAAATATGTTGACATATAAACTGCTTATAGTAAAGAGCTAATAAATGTTCCCATTTTTACCCGTTTATCCCATATTTCTAGGACTCGCAAAAAAATTATAAAAAATCGTTAAATTTTTGGAAGCGTGAATTCTGCGCATTATTTATTTTATAGTTGGCGTACCAAGTACTTAGTTGGGGAATATTAAATATTATGACATCTATATATGTTGTCTGTAGCCTAGTTGATATTCGCAGATATGAATTTAAATTATATCACGCATTTTTTTTATTATGTAAACACATGGTCAATGATTTAAATAATTTCGGTTCGCAAATGTATATAAAAAGTACCTAATTTAGAAAGATACGAGAGACATCTATTATTAAAAAGTGAAACTACTTAAAATGCTTGGAAATAATTCCAAAAAATGTTTAAAAATATCTCTTCAAATTGGTCACATTCCGGCCAGCGAACGATCGAGGGTGTTTGCAAATTGGAAAAAACGTGACCAAACATGCTCCGGTGGTTAGTTGGTTTTAATAATATTGTTGTTCTAAACAAATTTTTGAATCACCACTTTAGTGAAATGTCGCCATAAACCTACAAATAGAATTAGAAATATCTGTAAATAATATAGTGACAAGGTTTTTTTGGGGTTTTAAGAAATATTTATCAATTTTTACAAGAAAAACTCTCTTTTTATAACTTTTGAAGGTTATTTTCATCAATGAAATGGTAAACGCACGTCCCGGATACACGAGAGATTCTGGGTTCGAGTCCCAGTTGCGACCATTATCTTTTTCTGTTTTCATGTGTCTTGTTCTCTTTCATATTTTCGTTTAGATTATTATGATTATCTTCTTCTTCAATGATATATTACATTGATGGGAATAACCTTCAAAAGTTATAAAAAGATCGTTTTTCTTATAAAAATTGAATATTCATTTAGACTTTTATATGAAAGTCAATAATTCCATATAAATAAAATCGGATCTATTTATCCGTGACGCTATCCAGATTACAAACCAATTCTTAGAATGATTGTTTCCAATAAAAAGGGTAGTTGCCTATGATACCTATGGAAAATAAATTAGTTGAAGATAATAATAATTAATAGTTAATTCCAAAAATTTTAAATATGAAATTGGCTATTATGACGGTTTGACAGTAGGGCGCAATGGCGGCATTGGTAAACGCACGTCTCGGATAGACGATGGGTTCGAGTCCCAGTTGCGACCATTATCTTTTTCTATTTTTCTGCGTCTTGTTCTCTTTCATACCTTCGTTTAGATTATTATTATTATCTTATTCTTCAATGAAATGTTTGTCAGTCAGTTTTTTTATAAAATGGTATATAAAACGAAATAGTTCAGACATTTGAAATTCAGCTCAAAATGATCAACATCGGTAGTCATTGTAATAATTAATGTATAGACTCCATATTATATAGAATATTTAAAGTAACGAAAGTTTCATATCATTTAATTTAGTTACCTATGAATTGGCACTACGTTGTTATCAGACCGATTGACCGGGTCGTTGTTTCAACCTATTTTTGTGTAAATCAGCTCGTATTTGAAACGAACTATCGACATTTATTTTTCCTCTGTCATATCAAACGGGCTGCTTCAATACCCGCATTAATAAATCCTTTCCCTTAACCCAGTTCACAACGCTGCCCAACTGGATGGCGATATAGCTACACTGTATTAACAGGGGCGCTTTGTGAGATGTCACATAAAAATCAAAATAAAATTCAGTTAGTACTTTTAGCAATTTTTCTGCGTCATGAATTATGAGTACGTATAGTAAATTGAATCAATTTTTTAAAGCTTTTGAAAGCTCCTTACCACGATTACTCCATATCCTAATCTTTCCCCTTTGCATTGTTGCGCCTCTCTGAGAATAAAGCCATTACATCATCACTCAGAGTACAAGATCACAGCATTCATTCCCATGGCGGAGATTTTAAAATAAACGGAATCTTAAGAGTTCCTACAGACCCAAATTATTCATTCTTCTCTCAGAGCTTCGAAAGCTCCAGCTTGCATGGCACTTCGCAAAAAGGAACTTTCTTAACGTCTGGATAATATCAAGACGGAAATCTGTATGATTTATCCTTTATGTGGAGTGTATTAAAATTCGTTGTTTATATTTTAATTCATTGCGCGCGTTCAAGACATTTGTTTCAGATTTTATGGAATAATTCAAAAGAGTTAAACAGATGTGAGTAGATTCATATTCATTTATGGAAAAACTTGATATTTTTTATTATGTGTCCTTATATTGCCGGTATAATTTCGATATTTTTGTTCGTGATGTCCAGGTTGATTATGCAGCTCACGACTTTAGCCGAACGCTGCCGACCTTTGCCGAAGGTGGGTCGGCCCGCCAATTTGAGGGAGATAACAATTTTCTCGTGCCGTGCGGTGCGGAACTGCCCCGGCGCGCCCGGCCGGGCCTGCCCAGATTCTCATGTCTTTATTATTAGCGTCTTTGAATTCTAAGGGTGAGGTCAAACTCACATCATAAAAACAATTAAAAAAATTACTTAATGTATAATACATATATTGCTGGAACAAAACTAGAGAAGGTACAGAGTATTGTATACTTGGGCTGCAATGTAAATAATCGATGGGATCCTTCAGTTGAAATCAAATTCCGCATTGAGCAAGCTCGTACAACCTTTATCCGCATGAAAAAAATGTTCTGCAGTCATGATCTCAACCTTGGATCACGAATACGAATGGTCAGATGCTACGTGTTTTCGATATTATTTTACGGAATGGAAGCATGGACGCTTACTGAAGAACTAATTAGGCATTCGAGGTGTGGATCTTCAGAAGAATACTTAAAATAAGCTGGATGGACTGGATTACAAACGAAGATGTTATGGTTCGGATGCATAAAGAAAAGGAAGTAATTAAAACTATAAAAATCCGAAAACTTCAATACCTTGGACATGTGATGAGACATCCAGAGAAGTATGAGATCCTGCATCTCATAATGCAGGGAAAGATTGCCGGAAGACGGGGCCCTGGAAGAAGGAGAACCTCATGGCTGAAAAACCTGAGACAGTGGTTTGGCCAGTCTACCGTGGA
This sequence comes from Limnephilus marmoratus, assembly GCA_917880885.1. Lineage (NCBI taxonomy): Eukaryota > Metazoa > Arthropoda > Insecta > Trichoptera > Limnephilidae > Limnephilus > Limnephilus marmoratus. Next base: position 47,832,100 of record OU862923.1, read on the forward strand.
AAGTCCGCATAGCCAACATGATAGCCAACGTCCGTTGAACGGACAGGGCACAAGAAGAAGAAGAAGTATAATACATACCTACCGTATACCTGCTAATAGGAAAAAACAGATGATTGACTAATTTATTTGGATTGTTTCCATCTCTCCCCACAATTGATAATATGACCATAATTTGTTTTTAACATTAACTCCACACAGGCGGAAAGGGGGGGGGGGGGGGTGGGGCCAGTGGCGCGTGCGAAGCCTGGGGCAAAAGCTAGTACAAAATAAATAACAAAAAAAAATTTAAATCAAAGGATTATGGTTTTGGATAGCCTCCAAATTACGAATTTTATTTTTTTTAAATTTTAAATAATTGAATAGCTTTCGTGTAGGTATCCAGCGTTGAGCCGTGTACTGGATTGTTAATGATAGTTTTCAGTTTTCCTTACAGAGTTCCTTTTAATTTAATTAGTGAAGTTAAAGTTTTCGTAAACATGCATATCACATACAAATCTATCTATTATTTTTTTTATTTTATTTATTTATATCTTAAAAACATTACGTATTGCATATTACAATGATCTTTGGCTGTCCAACTAGGAAATTTACCAGTTTTAGGACAGACAAAATGAGCAGGTTTATTGAATGTAAATATTGTTTTGTATATTATATTGACTTTTACTTAGAAATTACACTTGTTGGATAATATATTAAAGTTTAGATGGTAGATACAAAAAGTTACTTCTACATGTAAATAATATATTTTAGAATAATATAAAATTCAAACAAACAAAAAAAATTATAAACATGTGTGCTTTTCAACCATTCCATGAAACTTTAGTTTAGATTTAAAAAAAGAGATTAAAAAAAAATAGGTAAAGAAATGAAGGCAGAGAAACGATAAATGCAAGGAAAAAATTTAAGGATATTTTGTACTTACATTGGTGTAAAATTAATATTAAATTAGAACAAATATGATATTAATATATAGGAAAGGTCAACTTAAAAAAAAATTTATGACTGTTATTTAGCATATTTTCGCGTTCAGCGCTCCCCAAGACCAGAAGCCAATCATTTACCAGATTACGCAGAATGCTAGCACTTTTTGATTTCCATGCATCGGGTATAAGATTAAACAATTTAGGTCCTAAGTAAGAGAATTGTCTTTGAGCTAAGGATTATACAATTGAATACCGCACAAGAGCAACAACTGCTTCCAACCGTCTGGAGCTAGTAGGACTTTAGCATTCCCACTTGGGTATTTTGTGAAATGAGTTGGTGGGGAAGGGTTGGAATTGTGGAAAACTCGGTTATAATACAAATCCGGTCACCAAAACTGGCATAAGCAATTTCAAGCAACGTTTCGATTCTGAATGGTGGTCTTTCACCAGGGCGATACTGAAAGTATTTTCCACTCAGTAAAAATAATTGAAGCATGCATCAAAGCCTTACAATAAATACATGCCAGGGTATCATGACTTGTAAAGTTAAGACGGTGCCGTTGGATGCAGGTTAGTTCGCTGGTTGCTGGTTGCTCGCTGTTCGTGTATGCGTTTCGGAGACGTGCTCCCATACCGTCCCATATCAGGTTTAGTTCGCTCACTGCCCGTCCATGTTAAATTATATTCCTTTTGTTGAACAACACCTCGGACGCGCATGCGCACATAGAGATCTTGTCTGAGATATATTATTATGTACCCATATTGTAGGCTGTTCCTTGCGAGAAGGTGCAGCCTTCCACCAACATTTGACCTTTTTAATTTTATTGCTTTTTTTATGCAAAATTTAGCAGCTAATTATATAATCACATTGTTATCAAAATTACCATAAGATCATGAATTCTTTTCTAAAACCATTTTGTCATGTTTAAAAAAATATATTTTAAATTTTCGTTTATAAGTAGGTACCTACCTACTTACTCGTTTTGTTATTGTTGATTGTTCCTTCACATGTTTTGTTGAATTTATTGTTTACGTTTTAATCTTTATTGTCACTAGGACAGAGCTTGTATTTTTATGTGTTTGTACACAAAAGCGCACTATGTACAGAACTTTGAATCGAATATTTTAAAGTAAACATTTATCGAAATACTTTCTTGAACAAAGAAGATCAATTTCATTGGCCTGTCTAGGGCCTAGGAGTCGAAAGGTCTGAAATAATCTGACGATGTCATCAACATCGGCAATAAACAGATTCTTGGAATAGATGTTCTGATTCGCTCGATTGACTTGATTCAATTGATTCGATTGATTCACTTGGATCACTTGATTTACTTTATTCACTTGGTTTACTTAATGTTACTTGATTCACCTGATGTTACTTGATTCACTTGATTCCCTTAATTCACTTGATTCACTTGATTAACTTGATTCACTTGATTCACTTGATTCTCTTGATTCACTTGATTCACTTAATTCACTTGATTCAATTGTGTCACTTGATTAACTTGATTTGACCTGATTTACTTTATTCATTATATTTACTTGACTCACTGTGTTCAATGGATTCACTTGATTCGCTTTATTCATTAGATTAAATTTATTCACATGATTCTCAAGGATCACTAGATTCACTAATGTATTTGAAAAATAATCATATAGGAATGGAAACCAATTTCGCGACTGACTTATTAAATTTTGGTGCTAGCCCATTTAGCAAGCGCTCTGTCTGTCTTACGCTTGCCTGATATGATAACATATAATATTCTCCCAAAATGTTTATTTTAGATAATTTTTATACAGGAAAATGTGTAAGAATTGAATTTGAAAGCAACTTCACTAAATCTTCTACCATAAATAATAATGTACCTATACAGTATAAAGGTCTTTGAGGTCTGCTTCCAATTTTAAACTCCGTGTTCGATATTTGAAAGGTATATATTATTTGTGTGGATCGATGTTCCAATAATGAACTGATAAAGTTGTTTTAATAAATTGGAGCGGCGGCCATTGTCTGCTGTTAAGCAGATTGGTATACACATATATGTGGAGATTATTTAGTCGAGAAACTCAACAATAGTATGAAATTCGTTCTTGAAAGTGGTACAGAAGCTCTGACTTCTTACTTAAGGCGATCCAATAGACCAGGAAAAAATCGAAATCGGAACTCACGCCCCTTTATGGGAGGAGTTTAAAAAACTCGAGAAAAAGCTTTTGGAAAAGTTGGAAAAGGTATTTGAGAAATTTTTTATAGGTTGATTTCGTAAAGGCCTAACTACTTTTTTACGCATTGCTTGTTGTAATAAAACGGAAATTTTAAATTGCTTTCAAGGAACCAAACGACGCGGAGTCTAACGTCTATTCCCCGCTCCGTCCGGGACCGAACTGACAGAAAAAGGGTGTGGCGAGTCTTTAGTTCTTAGGTGGATGGCATAGGGATCACTTTGAAAATCCAAATTTGTCGACTGCCGGCCGTTTTGTGAAATTACAACGCGATAATGCATATTTCATTTCATTTTGTGACGTTCGGGCGTAAATATCATTTTTTTGCTATTATTATAAAAGAAACTGAGTTTGCTAGATTAAACAATAAAACCATATCCGAAAAGGGGTTTATAAGTAGGAGAGTTTGCACTTGTAAGTGATTTTTTATAGACCTAATACTTTATTTTTTCCTAGGCTTATTAAAAGACTTATAAAAAAATTGACCGACGTTTTTAAGTGCCAAGATATGTTCTACACGCAGTATTTAATTGAAGCACCTCTAATACTTCTAGGCGATCAAATTTTCAAAAGAAAAACATATGATTTTGTATGATTTGACATTATTTAGTATGGCTTCATCTTAATACTTATCTAGTTCCGTGGCATTGACTTTAAATGTTATCTTTTGTAACCCATGACTAAAAGACTTTTAATAAGCCTATATAAAAAAAAAAGTATAAGGTCCGTAAAAAACACTTTTGAGTCCAAACTCTCCTATTTATAAACCCCTTTTTGATTATGATTTTATTGTATAATGTGGCAAATTCCGTTTCTTTTATTTACGTCCGAACTTTACAAAATAAAATAATTTTCGAATTTGGTTTTTCAAAGTGAACCTTATACCGTCCACCGAAGAACTACTGACTTGCCATACCTATTTTCAGTGAGTTCTCCCCCGGTCGTACCGGGTATTAGGCGTTAGGCTCCACGTCGCTTGGTTTCGTGAAATCAATTTTAAATTTCCGTTTTATTACAATAAACAATGCGTAAAAAAGGAGTTCATATTTTTTACAGGTCTTTACGAAATCAACCTGTAAAAAAATTCTCAAATACCTTTTCCAACCTTTTCAAAAGCTTTTTCTAAAGTATTTTTAAACTCCTCCCATAAAGGGGCGTGATTTCGTATTCTTCAGAATTATGAATACAAATGCCTGAACGAGGTAAAACTAATAAGGAAAGTAGTCAAATTCTTATCTCCAATTCCACAGAATTGTATATGTTTACCAGGACCAAAAAACCGCACCATCAAAATTGTTTCCTGAACAATGATACTTCAAGGATTCTCCATAGTTATTTCATCATTGTACCTATAACAACTAAATTTACATGGTTATAAGTTGGGAGATTTATTATATGAGGCCAGAAGGCTCAGTAAATCAATTACTTATTTTAGCAATCTGATGATACATGAAAACCATTTTAATAATCAGAAAACACGCCTAAGACAGTGTTTACGACTTAATCCGTTATTTGAGAAAACAGCTCGTAAATTAAATTCATTTACAATCGCTGACTCCAAATCTAGATATGAAAGAGTTCATTAAGGATTTTAGATTTAGTGACCTTAGGCTTGTTGGGTTGTTGGTGCATGGGTACGTTGGTAAGTAATGTGAAATGTTCCTGCATGATGCGTAACATTATTCAAGTACAATCTAATTTTAAAAAAAATTAAAAAAACATAGACTTACTGATACAGACCAAATATTCAACAGTTGTGACATACTAGATATACGCCAATTATACGTTAAAACTCTACCAAACTGCATTTTCGACCAAAAAATTTCAACAATCTCAAAATATTACTAACAGACCAGTAAGACAATCAAGATAATAAGAATAAAACACATACACGTAGCACACAAAACCAATATAAAACACATCATAAAAAAATACATTTTACCTAATATTTTACCTTAATTATAAATTTTTAAATTCAAATTAATAATTTTTTACTTTTAGTTTAATTTTAGCATACCTACTTTTTTTTATGCAGCATTATTTTTAATGTATTATGTTTAAATTTTTTTTTATATAATGGAGGGTTCAGCATAGATGAGCTACCCAGTGAGGCCGACATTGCTGAATTGTTTTTAAAAATGTTAGATATTATATCAAATAAAATTAGACAGGACAAAAATAATTACTAATATTATTTTTGAATTAATATTATTTATTTGAAATGAGTGCCTATTTGTTTTGTTGTAATGCTTGACGGATGCTTCTATGAATTAGTAGAGTGAGATATGTTACTGAGAAAACGCGGGTGGTTTTACTCTACATAGGTTCAGTGGACATGCTTTAGCGAGCTGTTCGTATTGACGTAATTCTTTGAATGGCTATTGATTAGTAACATTTACATTTGATCAGCCGTAGTTGTCGACATATACGTCAAAACACCATACGGCAGAACAGATGTTCTAGCACCGCCTAGCATGATAAGAGGAATGGAAGCTGTGAATGAAATTTCTTGTAAACCTCTTTAATCTCCGTAATGAAAAAAATTTACTATAATTGGATGATTAATCAGATTAATCTGTTGCATAACTTTTTTAAAAAATATATCTATATATAATGTATAATACTTATATTTTTATAATCTCATCAGACAGTTTACAAACGTTCGATAGGCAAATTTCTCCTTCTGATAGGCAATGATCCGGAGGCAATTTTTTTTTTATAAATGCTGTCAGCTTCACAATTCCTAGAATTATTATAACCCGAAATCGTTCACAGTTTTGCACTACTTATTTAATTAATTAGTACATATTGAAAAGTTCGATTCATGAACGAATAAATCGATGAATTTACTTTGGAGATGAAATCGTCCAATCCGTCCAACCGTCCGATGAGATAGTCCAATCACTAATTCAGTATGGAATCATTGGATGGGGAGGTGCATATGAAAAAATTATAAGTCCTGTAAAAGTGGTACAAAAACTAATTATTAAAGTAATTTTAAAAAAACCACCAACATTCCCTTCAGCATCATTGTTCAAAATTTTCGAAGTACCAAAAATTGAAGACCTCTATAAAAAAGATTCAATACTACAAATATTCAAAGAAAATGTAACTAAAAAATTTAAACTCAACTCATCATTAAGGCATAAATTTAACTTCCAAATTCCCCTATTTTCAACACAACAAATGCACAACAATTATATTTACAAAGGCATAAAATATTTTAATAATCTTCCCGAAGAAATTAAAAAAATAACAGATTTCGTAACATTCAAGAAAAAGGTCAAATTAATCTTAAAAAAAAATCAACAACCATAACAACACCAATCAAAATGTTATAACTTCAATTCATAGCATATCAAAAATTAACATCACAACATAGTTTATATTTATTGTATACACTAAGTAAAATGTATGTTATAAAAGTGAAAAATAAGTAGTTTATATATTATATTTATATAGAGTTTATATTTATTGGAAAATGTAAGTAAAATGTACCTATGTTATAAAAATGAACTAACTGTAAAATAACTCCTACGCCAAGCTCAAGAGCTAGTACTCTTCATTGGCGTAGAATTTCAAAAATCATGTATCTTTTCATTAAATAAATAAAAAAATAAATAAAATAAAATAAAAATAAAAAAAATCATTATCTCATCGCGCGCTGATAAGGAAAAATTAAACAATTTTGAATAATAATTATTGTGATATTGTTACTAAAAAATATAATGTTTACGACATTAATATACAAGTTAAAAGATGTTGGTTGCTACTTGTACCTTGTATCTACTCATAAAAATAACTTAGTGCGATGCACCACATCGTGTAAAATTCTGGATGAGGCCGCTAACAATAACACTCCTTAAGTAGATGGCGATAACGTTTAAATTCCCATTTAACATCAGACGCCGGTTTTGAGTTCTTGCGATAATAAAGTGTGTTTTATTTTATTTTGCGAAGTTCAGGCACAAACATTTAAATATTTTCCAAAAAAACCTAATTTGCCACATTATATAATAAAACCACAGCCGAAACGAATGTCATAAGTAGGATATTTTGAACTTTAAAGCAGTTTTTATAGGCCGAACACTGAGTTTATAAAAAGACTTAACAAAAAAATACTGGAGTATTTCAAAGGCAAAGATGTGTTCTACTAGCGCATTTAATTAAAGCATCTATAAAATTGATCTAACATCTAACATGAATAATAAAATTTGGAAACCAAAAACACATGATTTTGAATTGCTTCTCCTTAAACCTTATCTAGGTTTTTACTAAAACAATTTGACGAATATTATTTCAAGAGCTCTTAATTATTTAATTTAAATTCAATGCAATTAATTTTCTGATTATTACTTCATCACAATGTTTGAATATCAAATTATTCTCATTTCAATAAATAACTCGTACGTTTATTCTACACATAAAAAATACACAACATACTCAAACATAGAGAATGCAGACCATATGCGGAAAAATGATTAAATTCCGCCCCTTTATGACTTATTTGGTATATTTCTTCAATTTTCTCAAGTCTTCATCTTTTGTGAGAAGAAAATACTCAGCATATTTTACTCCGTAAAGAATGAATCAAATTATTCGGGCAAGAAGCAACAAGACGAACACATAAAAAGAATCAAACCATTTGTTAGAAGTTAAAAAAACGTTTGTATAAATATTTAATATCTTTCTGCAAAGTGCTAACAAGTAATATGGCTCGCACTTAAAAAGAGATGAAACATTTGTTAGAAGATCTAGATCGTAACTTTTAATGTTTTATCTTTTTTGAGGAAGTGCCGCGAATTTCGTGCTTAACGCCTGGAGCTGTTCTATTCTGCATACAGAATTCTGAGGCGTGTTTTATATGCAGATGAGTTATGATCAAATGGAAATATCAAGATCTCGCATTATTTCATACTTTTGTAGTGTTTGTTTTGCAGTCTGGCTTGGCAAACGAAAAATATAAATCTTGTTACGAGTGAGCGGCGTCGTTGCCAAAAAGTATCCACATTTTATAATTTGCAGAATTGTATTCGAAACAAGGTCGGGGAATAAAACCTTGGGTTATACCTACACGACTTTGTACTTTGTGAATGAGTAGATATTATTTAAAATTGTTTGAAGAAAATTATTAGAAAACCTATAAAAATTATCTTTACCTGCTACTCGTACCTTAATTTTATTGCTTAGGTGTGTTAAATTGCACTTTTTTATGTGAGTCCTAACTGCTCCCAACCGCCAGGAGCCAGTGAGACTACTTCATCCAAAAGGGGTGTGTTGTGAGGTTGAAGATATTGGGGAGAAGAAGGAAATTGGGAATATGAAGGTGCATAGGCCATTTTTTAATTCTGAATAGTAGTCCTTCGCCAGGGCTATGCTGAGGGTGTTTTCTACGCTGAAACGTGTTGCGAATATACTATACTTTAAATGGACGAGCCGAAACAGCTATAACAAAATAAATATTGAAATACCTACTTGCAGAACATTATAAAAGTTAATTTAAATTAAATTTAAAAAAATTAAATGAACGAATTGTGAAACAAAACAAATAAATAAAATTCACTTTTTTTTTTACATGAGCTCCACACAGGAGGCCCTGAGGAAAATAATTATCCTCAGGGCCTATGTCATCTTTGGGGATGCTGTATGGAGGGTTTTTTTAAGGAAAGGAAGGAGAGGAGAGTTCTGGGAAGGAAAAGGGTTTAAGGGGTGGGTAGGAATCTGGGGTTCAGTATGTCCTGGTCATCCGCCTCCAAGACCTAGACAAACCTCACCCCATGAACCCGGGCACCCCTGCTAAATCACCAAACGTAGCGAACCACTTGGGGTGATCTATGGCAGAGGTGTTGGTTATCCAATAAAGGTTCCCGGGACAAATTGTGAGCATTGCATTTGCCCGGATTGGATCTCACGACTTCAGGATTCATAGTCGAAAGCCTTATCCCTCGACCACGGGGAAGTCAAAATACAAGATGCAAAAATGTGTCAAATTATAATTGTATCAAAGAATTATAATTTCCATGTTTACAAGAGAATGAACATTTTTTTAGTTTTAGGCAACAAATTGGTTTATTAATTTTCCTGGCCTTAACAAGACGATCTACGAATAGTAATAACTTTTAAGCTAATATCTTTTTTTAAAAACATACAATAAACTATTAACACTTTGTTTTATTTATTTTAGTCCTTCGATAAAATCTTTAATAAAATAAGAAACAAATTTGAAACATTCGCGTTTAAACAGACAAAAAATTAATATTGTAATGGTTGATAGTTTAGTCAAATATACGGTTCCACGCCAACTCACAATGAAACCAACTCAGGAACACCTCAGAAAGTTTATTAAAAGCTATGAAAAAATAATTTTAAAATAGCCGGTAACCCTAACCTAACTTAACCGATTTAACCAATTTTTTATATTTTTTTATCATCACTCTTAATGACCTTTCTGAGATGCTTCTGAGTTGGTTTCATTCTGAGTTGTCCGGTCACCAAATACACCATACCATATTGTTAGTCAAATTGACACACAGTTAAAAAAATATGATTAGGTAGTCTTTCAGGGTTAACGTGCGTGGTGCAGTTCTGTTCTGCACGGTATTCGATTATATTGCAATAATGCATGTTATTTTCGATTTTCTACGTGCATTCATATAATACCGACCAGATATGAAATATCTCCATGTAACGCTGGTATTTCATTATTACATTGAATGGCCCTTTCTCGAATTTTCCACCGCGGTCCGGCTCGGGCGGGTTGCTTTCTACAATTTTCCATTCCCTCGGAAGACGCGCGAGAGGCGAGAAAATAAAAGAAAGAATGGGAAAAAGTGAGATGAGAGAACGCGGCCAGAGTGAGCGGGAGCGAGATACGAGATGAGGACTGTGGAGCAAAGATCCGAACCAATATATCACGCGGAATTTATGGGGCTAGATACGACAGGGAAATTGCAAGAATGGTGGCGCAATCTATCTTAGTTGGGCGCAGTGTGTGTCAGGCTTAAAGGAGGGGAGATCGGGGGGGCTCAAGGGGGGGTTTGGGGGGACCCAGGGGGGCCGGAGATACCCAGGCGCTGGGGGAGGCCGGGCGCACCCCCTCACCAGGGGTGGAGGAAACTTCGAGAGGTTATTAGTCCGAACATCTGTTGTTTTGGGAACGATACGCCCACTGTTCTGCACAGCTCAGCAAAACCGCAAAAAATGCTTTATGAAACAAATGATTTATTATCCCCGGGCGTGATAGCGTTTTATATCTACACACAACAACTACATACACAAAAACCTAATCCGCCCTGCAAATAAACAAATAATAATATTTTAATATATGTTCGGCATCATTATTCATAACAGTGGTAAGCAAAATAAGAGGAAAAGGTGAAGAGTCAGAGGCGTGCATTCCTTATAGGCAAAAAAGCACCGCTATAAATGTAAATAATATTAACATTTTAAAAATTATTCCAAGAAACCAATCTTCATTTCTGTAGTGCCTCTTTCTTTGTTCGGCTATGTTCGGCACACGTCGTAACCAACACCATGTGATCCGAGCATAGCATAAGCAACATAATGATGATAGAGCTGGTCATAACTAATATTCCGATATATTACAATTTCAAAAATACGCGCGTGGTTCCAAATTTGAATCGCAGCGTCGAGCGCGCGCCACATCGTTCTACTATAATACCGTGGCAAAAGCAGGAATTAAATATGCTAAATGGCGAACATGACGTGTTCAAATGTGGACTGTATTCTACGCAAACTAGGTGTGTGCGTAATGCGCATTTGTTAGTGTCGAAAAAGGCCGTGCTTTTCGGTACAAACACGAACACAGCAATCAGAGTTATCTGTTATTGTTACCTCTAATTATCAGTACAACTTTGCCAAGTAAATGGTTAACACATTATTAATGTTAACTTATATTTACGTTTTGGGAGGCGGATATGCGCACTGATATGGGTACACATTTATTCGATGACCAACACCCCTGCACAGGTTACTCCAAGTGGTTCGCTACGTCTGCTGACTTAGCAAAGGTGGCCGGATTCATAGGGTGAGAGGTTTGTCTAGGTCTTGACGGTACAGGAGCCTGGTTGATGGAGGCATTTAACCTCTTCAGCCGGACTCTCTCGACCCATCGCCATGTACCGCAGTGGGAGGGCTGGATTCATACGTCCGTCACTCCTGGACACATTTACCCTCAGATTCCTATCTACCCTTCATACCTTTTCCTACCCAGAACTTTCTCTTCCTTTTTCCCTAAAAGACCCTTCAGTTATTGATTTCCTGGGGGCCTCCCATGTGAAGCTACTGTAAAATAAAACAAAAAAAAAACAGAAATTTAATAAATTATCCAGTAATTGACTCGTATTATTGTATACATATATAAAAATGAAGCGGTTATCCTAAAGCCATTAGCTTAAGCTTTCTTTGCTAAAACTTACCAAGTCTAGTCAAGCGGTGGTTTTGATTTAAATCTATGTGCACGCCACTGTGAGGAGTCCATAGTCACCAGTCTTCAGTCTCCGCAGACCAGACACTACCAAAGAAAATGCATAGACATGAATATTTACTTCAAACCCATTCATCATAATATTATTATTTGCAGAAATGAAGTGCTAATGTATTTATGTATTAGAAACCTTGTAACGTTGGTGGTCTCTTATACGAATAGTATTATTACAGTTACTAAAATATGATACACATATTTCATTAATTCACTGAACCACCAAAACTACAAACGTAGGTATTATATATTATTATCTGCTCAAAGGACTCCTTGGTACAGTTACGTGAAACAAAATAATAATGTTTACAATATAACGACAAGCTTAACTGGAGACCAGAAGATTAAAATTAACCAAGAACACCACAAGATAGTTGCAAAGGTTATCTAAAGAAGTGAACAGACCCTAGCCCGAACTATTTTTTTGGATGGAAGCCTATAAATGAGCCCTTGCCCGGAAAAATGTTGTAACAACAATATCCTTGTTCTTCGAAAATGGAAAGAACGATACCAGTTATTCGTTTGAGGATTTTCACGGATAAAGTATTTTCGTTATTTGTTTTTGGGGTGTTGTGCTATCTCCTTCTTTAGCCAACGTTTCGGACAGCGTTGCAGTGTCCATCATCAGAGCAGATCCGGCAGATCCGGTAGAGATGTGTCACACATCTACCGGATCTGCCGGATCTGTCCTGATGATGGACACTGCAACGCTGTCCGAAACGTTGGCTAAAGAAGGAGGTAGCGCAGCACGGTATAACACCCCAAAAACAAATAACGAAGAAACCAGTTACATTTCATAGCATTTAATATTAAAAAAAAACAATAAACATATAATTCCTAAGAGTTTTAAATGAAAAGTCTTGAAGAAAGTCAATTAAGTTAGAATTTAGTGGAAAAACGTTGTATAATAATTTTTGTATAAAACGTTATTGCACAAAATGTTTTTTTTCTCTTCTTACCTTACAGAAACCAACATTCTCTTCTAACATTGGTAAATTTACACTTGTCATTGATGTATTTGAGCTTAAGAAAACGAAATAAAATGAATAAAGGAAACCATTTACGTTCAAGATATTGTCAGGATATCAACTTACAACATTATTCCGCAAACCTGTGTTAACAGCTAAAAAGCAGGCTTCATAATATTTTTTCTGGACTAATACTACTTTCCTACATCCTTCAGCTTCTTGGCTTTGAAGTCATTCAGGTTGAAGCCATGAGACGTTCGTTTTCTCCCTCTATTCTAATGAATTACACCATTCTCCGGGATTTCGATAAACGGCGTTATCCAAAAATTTACACAAAACAACCTTTAAAATGATGCTACAGGCCTAAAAAAAATTGTATTACCATAATCACTACCTTGAAAGATGTGTATTAAAATGTCCAACATTATTGCATCAATAACTCAACATTGATAGTTTTGTTGAATACAACGTTATTCCGGACAAGGACTCAAATGCCAAACAAAAGTAAAGACACATGATTGGAAGAAGAAAAACATCTACGCGCAATAGAACTCTACAATCTCATAGTATTTATTACAACTAAAACCGTCTTTCTACATCCAATTTTGTATCAACAAAGGCTTTATACATATACACTTTTGTCCAAAATTTCTACAGTACCAGGCACACGAATTGGCTTTCTCATTCTTAGAGTGAGTGCCTTCCAGTACTCCGGGGCTACAGTGCGGGCAATTTGTTTCCAAAGTGACACATCGCGCTGAATATTTAAAAGATCGGGTGAATTTATGAACGTTCCATGCTCAGATGGGTTACTGCTACACATACAGTCTACCTAGAGTTCATTATTTTATTCCGGGCAGTTTCGCCTCGTTGACTATTAAATAGACTATCTGTATTATTCACACTAATTAAAACCTTTTTCGAGCTTATACATCGGAGGCATGACTAAATTTCATTACGTAACTGGGGACTTTAACTTTACCCTCTGGTCGCCCTGAAATCAACACGCATTTTGCTAAGCTTTACAAAATATTCAAATGTCTTCATCTAATTGCAATGCTAATAATCGAAAGTACGTTTGAATCAATCGGAAAAAATAAAAAGAGAAGAGTATTTTCACGTTATTTTTTATTTTATTTTTTTAAACGATTTAAAATTTGCCGTTTTCTGATTTTCCACCAAAACGGCATGCTTAATTTTTCTTTAATATTTCGTTGATATTCGCCGACTAGAGTCAGTGATAGCCGTTCTACTAACCATTATCATTGTAGTCGGTTCGAACGGTTTTGGATTGTTTATTTAATCAATATTTATGATTAAAAATATTAAAAAAAGTTTAGTTCAATGATCAGAATCATAAAAATTAAACACAATTTAAACGATAATCAACAGTTTGTGAAATTACCCTATATAATATATATACTATTATGTACGAGTACCTATTGTCTTTCTTACTACGGTCCTGTCACTGAGACTCATCACTTATTTATTTTTTTTTTTTCAGGTTCTTCATAAAACAGTTATACACCAAATTATTACGGAGAGGTTTAAAAAATTTAAAGGAAGAAAAAAAGAGTCCATGGGGGCAGTTTCACTATGTTGTGACGTATGTCAAAAGATAGTTACTGAACTCTCTATAGGTAACATTGAAGATATCGATGCTCTGATGCTGAATTGAATTGCTCTGTTTCATGGCGCATTCTGAAAGGAAGAATTTCTCGCTTTCGGAGCATAAAAAAGTGCGTGGAATCTCCAACGAGTATACGCGTTAAGGACATTTATAGGTTAATCTCCTTCAACATAGGTGGATTCAGTACAGTACCGGAGATCAGCTTAAAAAAATGTTTCCCCAAAAATATTTTTCGGCGGGCTTCAGAGGTATTAAGATCGAGCATTCCTGTAAGAACAATGATGGATACAGGAATGGGTAGTATGTATATTCCCTCATATACAGGTAACGCATAAACTTTTTTTGTACTCTTTCTATTTCTAAGATATGGTTTTGTTCAGAGGGGGCCCAAATAATGGAGCTGTATTCTAGGATGCTGCGGACAAGTGCTTCATATGTTCTTCGTTTGTTCAAATCAGTTGTAAGTGATAGTTCTGTTCAAAGAGTTCATAAGAGAAGATACTATGCCTTTACATACACTTTTACACTTCACACCGTTGAAAATTTTGCCTGCGGTGTCAGCGTTTGATGTTTCTATGCGCCGCCGTCTACTTCAACGCTTGAATCTTTTGAAAACTGATGGTTACTATGCCATTTTCACACATTTGACAGTTAGTTAGTTCTATTGGAGATAAATAATAAAGAATAAAAAATATTATAACAATGTGCCAAAAGATAATGCGGCGTTTTTTTCACATAATTTTGAGGCATATTCGACCTTTGATTGGCCAAATTAATAAACATATATTACTTTAACAAAAGTATACTTGAAACACTTAAACTAGTTACTTAAGACAGTAAAAATTTAAATTTGGCTCTGACGACCCCAAGTAAGGTTTAAATGTTTGCATTTTCAATGGTACGTCATGAGCTATTTTTGATCGTTGGTTGGTAAGGTAGATCACTCATCGACCGGTCAGTGGTTGAGTGGGTATAGCGCTTCGATTCCTCGGCTGGCTAAGTCCTCCATCACAACACAAGCAGCATTTTCAGCTTTCTGTGGCGGTAGTAGGATATTTTCAAACATTGTTGGGTTATTCGTAACCCGGGAATGTTTGTCTTTCTTTTATAAAAAAAATATTAAAAAATATTAAAAAAAATAAAAAAGATTCCGACTTTATTTTCCGTGATGTTACATAATTTATAAAACCCCACTATTTAAAAATAATCTTTCCGGCTAGATATTATAGGTAGATAGGTAGGTACCTATTTTAGATGAAACGTCGGACCATTCGCTTATCTCGATTCTCTACAAACAATTGCTGTGGTTTCTTCTGTACGATAAACGTAGTGGTAAGACTTACTAAACCTCTGAAAATCATAAAGTTGAATTTAGTAGACTGTGAAATACTTTAGTTACATAAATATGTTTATATTGTCACTTGGTATGTTGGTACATAACCAAAATGAGGACCCTAAATTTAATCGCGCCGCGCCCCTCGGCTAAACGGACAGTCAGAAGCAGAGTGGTCGCAATTATGATAAGCCCCAAATAACAACACAAGATGTCGCTCGAGCCAAAAGTTGGCATTAATTATCTATGCCTTCCCTTATCTATGCTCTGCGGCCCACAAACAAATGCCTTCCAGAGAAATCCCGCCATTACTTAAGCGGGTAGGCACCCACTTCAGGCCATAGATAAACAGCTACATCGTTTTCCCTCCATTTTTTGCCAATTTTAGGATGCATTTTATAAATGGAACAATTTATTCGCATTGAAAATGCGAAATTCCAGAGAATGGAATTGTGTTATAGGTAGATAGGTACCAATTTGTATTAGACCGTGAAACGTGATTAAAAACACATTAATAATACATGATTACACTTATTTAGCAATCCACCTACATTTTGAAAAATATTATTAATGGAGGTCAATTAATTGAGAGTTCATTTGCCTTGGCTTTGTATATAATTTGTTTCATACGCACTGCGGTAGGTCAAGTCCTCTGTTTATTTAACATTTAATGCAACAACAGAGCGGGCCGAAGATTGAAATATCGCCCACAAAAAGACTCTTTCAGGACTGCAAATCCTGAGAAATTCGCCTTCGCCGCGTCTGGATCATCTCCACGCTGTACAACGAAATGAGAAAATAATACAAACAATTGAAAGAGTTGATAGATGAATACGAAATATAAATTCTCGTGAATATCAGATAAATGAACGAAGTTTTTTTTTTTAAATTTGAATTTCGAATTCAGAAACTTTCATCGTGGTTCGTGGTCATGTGGCTCAAGAAAATGTTTTAATATCTACTACTTAGGTGTATGCACCAAATGCAGAGTACTTATCTACTCTCTGAATCATTAAAATGTCGAAAATCGAAATGTTGCTCAAAATGACTTAAAAAAAGAAGATGGAGAGATATACAATTATGAATGTTGGAAATTGTGAAGCGGAAATTGTGAAAATGTTTGATAAAACACGTCTCGTTTAAAATAGAGTAAAAATCTCGCGAGAATTGTCTTAAACAGCATTTAAAGAAACACTGTGAATTGTTTCATACATATAACTTGTAAAATAACTGAAACAAACGTGTTTCTAATAATTTTTGGAGCATACTTTTCGATTTTTTTCTATCGAGGGAATTTCATATAATTTGCATTTCGGCGCAGGTACGTATTATCTATGTCTACGTATTATCTTCAAGAATAACATATATTTTTTAAAATTATAATAATATATAATTTTTAAGAGCTTTAAAACTTAACGTGTTTAAGGTAAGTACACATGTAATAAATCGGTAGAAATGTGGTATGCGGCGGCTTAAGGTGCTGGTGATAGAGCAAAATGCCTAATAGTGCCTGTTGCCGATCAACGATTGTCTTGGCTGTCATATACCCATAGTCTTGCAGAGCAAGGTGTTGGCTGTCCCTATTGTCGTGTCCCGTCAAGAATGCCGGAATGACAACACAAAAAAATTATCTCCTGCAATAACTCCACCAAACTTGTATGAACAAATTATTTATTAATCTTATTCGCGTCCGAAATTATGACAGTTTTGGTAGTAGGTGGATGGCGAACAGAGAAACACGTAATATATTATATAACAGAGCGAGAAGGAAATATATTTTGCCTGGGAATATAATCGTCGATAATATCGGCAGCCAACCGAAGCGACTATAGATGCAAAAACTAAGAGGAGTACCATTATGTACATTAACCACTAAACTTTACAAGAAAAACAACCGGTAAACGATTCTTAAAACTTTGGCTGTTTATTTATAAAAATATATATTTTTTTCATTAGCTCCACACAAGATGCCCAGAGGAAAATGATTCCCTCGGGGCCTATGTTATATTAGGTCCTTACGTATGAAATTGGCGTTTTGCCGTACTGGCAACTTCGATCTCAAATATCTTCTCTTTGGTTAGGAATTCCAAATTCAAATTTATACAGCTATTTACTCATGTATTTGTGTTTTGAAAATTATAATTCATTTGTTTTTTCCTTAATTGTTTTTGTTTTCTTTGCGTCACTTAATTTACAAAATGGAAAACTTGAAATATCACGTTATTTACGAGTACGAGTTCCACCGTGGCACCGGTGCTGCAGAAACGGCTCGAAGGATTAATGATGTGTATGGCGACGGTGCCGCAAAAGTGTTGTGTTCAACGCTAGACCACACACTGCACAACAGACGGCTACCAAATTAGAGGAGCTACAATTGGACATCCACCGTACTCTCCGGACCTTGCCCCAACAGATTACCATTTTTTTTCGAAATTTGAATAACTTCTTGCAAGCATGATGGGGCAGTCCAAACCGCCTTCAAAGATTTTATTGATTCCCGTCCGAATGGTTTTTTTAGTAAAGGGATCGATGAACTACCTATGAGATGGCAAAAGTGCATAGATAGTAATGGTACATACTTTGATTAAATAAATATATTATATTAAAAAAAAATCGACTTCATGTTCCTCCCATACAAAACGCCAATTTCATATGTAAGGACCTAATATTTGAGGATGCTAATATGTGGGTTTTTTTTAGGAAGAAGAGGAAGTTTTGGGAAGGAAAAGGTATTAGGGTTGGGTAGGAATCTGGGGGTCAGTGTGTCCAGGAGTGACGGACGTATGAATCCATCCCCCCCACTGCGACGCAAGGTGATGTTCGAAGAGAGTACAGCTGGAGAAGTCAGAGGGACTCCCTCAACCATTCTCTGCCGATCCGGCCTGCCATGCAGCTGGTGGTCAGACGCATCCGCCTCCAAGACCCAGACAAACCTCACCCATGAACTCGGATACCCCTGTTAAGTCACCAAACGTAGCGAACCACTTGGGATGACCTATGGCAGAGGTGTTGGTTGTACAATATGGTTCCCCGGGCGGCAGTACCCATACCCACCTACAAAATTGAAAAAAACATAATTTTAAAACTGAATAAGTCTTTCGTCTGCTTTCAAATACAGTATTTCATTTTGAGATACTAAAAACAGCTATATTTTTTGAAATTAAACGTCAAGCGGTAAATATTTGACGAACTGATTTTTTTTTACTAGACCTGAGGAGTTAAAGAAATTCTAATCATTTTTACATTCATATTATATTCTACACATACATATACCTACGACCTACATACATAGGTTGAAGGATATTAACCTATATGTCCTAACGCATGTACTAGTGGGAGATCCCACGCACTTTTTTATGCTCCGAAAGCGAGAACTTCTTCCTTTCAGAATGCGCCGTTAAACAGAGAAATTCAACTGCTTAACGGTTCTGCATTGAGCATCGTCTTCCTACTACCTTTTTTCCCTTACTTCCGTTACCTATAGAGAGTTCGGTAACTTTTTTTTTTTTTTTACATTAACTCCACACAGGAGGCCCCGAGGAAAACAATTTCCCTCAGGGCCCATGTCATCTGGGATGCTGTGTGGAGGGACTTTTTGAGGAGAGGAAGGAATGAACATTGGTCTTGAAGAGACCCATGTTGTAGGAAGAAGGAAACACAGAGGCCGGCAAATCATTCCACAGCCAACTATCTTTTGACATAGGTAGGTACGTCACAACATAGTGAAATTGCCCCTATTGACTTTTTTTTATTTTCGTCTTCTAAATTTTGTAATCTTCTCCATAATAATTTGGTGTACAACTGTTTTATGGAGAACCTGAAAAAATTAAATAAATAAATTAATATGCATACCCGAAAACTCAAGTAAATATTAGATTCATTAAGTTATTAAAACCATTCTTGTTTATAAATTAATTCGCCTACTTAAATAATAATGGGTGGTAGTTTTCTGTATTAGGTACCTACTTATACTATTTCCATTTTGTGAGTCATTGCGTGTGAAGTCATTGAATTCCCATAATTATTCCGAAACAATTAAAATTCTTCAATTGTTACCGGTTGATGGATGTGTTTTTTTAACTGCGTGAACTTTCAACGAATAAATTATTTCCTTATAAGGTCGTCTGGCGCACTGAAATGTATTCCAAGTGAACACGGTCGTATTGTCGGGAACAGAATTCAGAGAAATTAGTTCGAGAAAGGAACAAATAAAAAAATGTTATGGGTTTAAAACCGTCAAATTATTTATTGACTGTTGAAGAAAATGCGCTTTGTGTACCTTTAAAGGTGAGAAATGAAGAAAATAATTACGAATCTACGATGATCTAAGTAAAAATCTGCATGCTTCAAGTAGACAAATAATTTATTATGTGTGAAGTATGATAGTCTGTTTTGCATTCCTTAAATTCCTTTCAGAAGAAAATCCTTATTTGTTGAACAAACAGTTCTCTTTAGTAAAAACAATGTTATTACTTTACGCAATTAATTTATTGTGGTATAATTTGTAAGTCAGACCATAAGTTTTCAAAGAATTTTGCAATTGTTAAAGTTTCACCCTTTTTTGTTTTATGCCGTGTTGCGCTACCTCCTTCTTCAGCCAACGTTTCGGACATCGTTGCAGTGTCCATCATCAGGGCAGATCCGGCAGATACGGTACACATCTACCGCATCTGCCGGATCTGCCCTGATGATGGTCACTGCAACGATGTCCGAAACTTTTGTTGAAGAAGGAGGTAGCGCAACACGTAACACATAACACCGCAAAAACAAATAACGATAATGCTTTTGGCCGTGAAAATCTTAAAACATATCCAAATAAAATAACGCCTAATAAAAAAGGAAAGATACTACTCTCGTGCGAAGATATCAACACACGAGTAAAAAAGAAAACATGCACTTGATTAAAAGGTACCTACTTTGTTAATGTTTCGTAATTTCACAAAAATGTGAACACATTATAATACCTTTTCATTTGAACTTCGATTCCTCACGCAAATGAATTGTTCGATCATATTACCTACCTATATTACACAAGTAGGTATCTACTAGGTAGGTATTCTTTCATAATTCGAATAATTTATAAACTAGATTCAGAAATCAATTAAAGACACAAACACCACGCCGAAGATACGTAGAAAATGAATTAAATAATATTTTCCTAGAATCTTGCGCCACCCCACTAAAGTGCCTATAGCTAAAATCCGTATAGGTATCTATATAAGAAATAAAACTCTAAAGTTCATTTTTCAAAGTCCAAATCCTAGATGGTATGCAAAAAGGACCACACCAAAAATCACACAAGTAAGAAATGCGAATATCTTCGCTAATTCTTTACAATTGAGGTGGTATTTTAATACTTTTAACCCATTTGCAGACGATTTCAGCTTTCCGGTTGATGTTCTGGAAATGGTTATCCAAGCATTTTGATATTAAGAATTATTATATAATATTTTGATGTCAACAATCAACTTGTTCTCAAAAGATCTTAAAAAAAATACTAAAGAAAGCAACATTGAAAACACTCATTATAAATGCATCGCGTGCATCAAAACAGCACAAGCGCTCACTTTCTAAAAGTTATACTAACAACAGTGGAGCGGTTTACAATATTTACATACCGGCATCTAAAAAAATCATATGTAGAGTTTATAAATGAAGCTGTTCAAAGTGGTGTAATGGCCTCTCCGATCAACTACTAGAATTAAGTGTTCTCTTTACTCGATCTCCTAACATATCATTAAAAACTGGTTTCATCCCGGTCTACCTCTGAATAATTATTGACTCCATTTTGTACAACATATACATAACGTAATTATTATTTTGTTGAACGTCTCGAAGATGAGATATTGAGAAATTATTCCAGACGGAGCGTGCGTTCGCTTTGCACCAATCCGCTTTGGGATGTCTTCATAATAATCTTTAGATTGAGGATCGGTTTACTGTGTTTGTCTTTGAGCCGGGAGATTACTGGTTCGTTGCTCATCGTAGCGCAGAATTAAAATCGCATTTGGATTGAATATATAAATATTTTAATAAGTTTTCATGGAGGGACTTGGCGTATAAAGTTGGAACAGCAGTTTATAGTTGATTTAGGATGTTTGGGAATGAGTTGTTGATTCTCTTGATTGTTCTCATGCTGACTTACCTATGTGAAACAGTACACGATGGGGAATGAGCAATCGGTAATCTTCCTTCCTCCAACATCAAATTTGGGCCTCTTTAAGACCGACAGGTAACCTCTTGTGATGATTCCGAAAAACAATAAGTTCGAATAAAATAAAAGCTGGTGTATTTTTTCCCTCTAACTAAAATTATCCAGGTGTCTTCGCGAATTAAATAATTATTTATTTATTTATTTATTTATTTATTTATTTATTTATTTATTTATTTATTTATTTATTTATTTATTTATTTATTTATTTATTTATTTATTTATTTATTTATTTATTTATTTATTTATTTATTTATTTATTTATTTATTTATTTATTTATTTATTTATTTATTTATTTATTTATTTATTTATTTATTTATTTATTTATTTATTTATTTATTTATTTATTTATTTATTTATTTATTTATTTATTTATTTATTTATTTATTTATTTATTTATTTATTTATTTATTTATTTATTTATTTATTTATTTATTTATTTATTTATTTATTTATTTATTTATTTATTTATTTATTTATTTATTTATTTATTTATTTATTTATTTATTTATTTATTTATTTATTTATTTATTTATTTATTTATTTATTTAATATTTATTTATTTATTTATTTATTTCAACGCCATAAGATGGCTATTACAATCCAGTGATACATGATACACAGTGGTACATAGGAGGGTAATTACAATGATAATAATGTACATTAAACAAAGTACATATGTATGATAACAACTAGTATTTAGTTATAGGATACAAATATGTTTTACAACAAAAAAAAGCTCATACAAAATACACATTTATGTGCAGAATAAACAAACACAAGTAAGTAAATAAAGGTGAATTCTTAGAAAAATTCTCAACATCAAGTATAATATACCTACTGTACATATTGTTGGATTCTAGGAATTGGCTAAAATGGACTAACTTAGTAATGATATTATTGTTACCTTCAGTTGAAATGCCTGAAGTTTGAAATGATTACAGGTACTGCTAATTAGTTCTGCTTTTCAGGGCTGCCAGTTAGAGAATCAATAATAAATATTTGGTTTAAAAATAATAATTTAGAAAAAAAATTATACATTATTAGCTATCAGCTATCACTTAACTAGTCTGTCTGATAGTGAAGCAAGCACCCCAAAAACAAATAACGAAAATGAAGCAAGCAGTTTGGAATCTATATTAGAGTATGATATAGACACCGTGCAGACGAACACTATTATACCTAACATTAATTATTGTCATTGAGGTATGATATTATAGCTTTCTTATAACGATATTTGGTGCAGTTGAACACATCTACTTCTGAGAAAGCATTGCCAACTGCATGCAATCTAGGTATAAGCGAGTATCTAAATGACTCAGTCCTGATATTTTTGTTGCAATTAAAAAGAATTTTGGATCGAGTAGTTCTAGTAGGTATGTGGAAGGTAATTAGGTTTAATAAATCAGGACTGTCTATAATACCATTAACAATTTTAAAAATAAAAGTCAAGTCGGAAATAAGTCTTCTATCTGAAAGTTTGAGTAAGTTTAATTCTTTCATTAAGTGATTGTAATTTATTGATTCTATTGGTAGACCAAGTTTATAGTTAATGAATCTTAAGAATTTATGCTGAATTTTTTCTATGGAATCGGAGTGGATTTTGAAGTGAGGGGACCAAATAGAAGAATTATATTCGACTTGACTTCGAACTAGAGAGGAATACAAGATTTTTAATGTTGAAATATTTTGAAAGTCTCTGCCATTTCGAAGAATGAAACCTAGCATTTTTAATCCTTTATTGGTTACTGTAGTTATATGTGGAAGAAAGTTAAATTTGGAATCGAAAATAATGCCAAGATCATTAATCTCACTGACAGAGGTGAGGGAAACATTATTAATTTTATATTGATAATTAAGGGGTTGATTTGTTCTAAAAAACCTTATAATCTGGCATTTACTTATATTCAGATAAAGTTTATTAGTTTTACACCAGTCTTGTAGTTTATTTAAATTTAATTGAATGTGAATACAGTCATTTATTGTTTTTATAAGTTTAAATAGTTTTAAATAATGATAAATATGCCTGCTTAAAATGACATGGTTTGGTATTCCTAATTAATACTTAACCATATCTTAGCATTGATGAGTGTCTTTATGCAAACGAGCAAGTGCATTGAAAATTATATGGTTCATAATTTACTCTGCAATCGTAAAGTGGACCCTGCATGCGGACAATCAATTTGTCAACTCAGAGAACCGGACAGATTGGCAGCAAATTATCACAGAAAGAAGGGCAATGCTTGACATTTGAAAGTCAGTCAATGGGTGCATTTAATCTGGAAAGTAATATATTATATATATCAAACTAATTGGTCACATGCATGATATAAACATTTCATCCACACATATTGATGTATTATCGAACAGCCAAACATCTGCCCGTGACATGTTAAATCCGTTTACTTATTTATTTTACAACGCTTGAAAAATTGCTAAGTGCTGTTTCATTTTTAAACCATTTCCACGCGACAATTGTATGACATTATAGTGATAATTGCGTAATTCAGGTCTAGTTTGGTTGTGTGTCTAATAGGCAATTTATCCATAACACAAAATAGTTTTCCCGCTGTGAAATGTTCCACGAAAAGAGCAAAGAAAATTAGAATGTAATTTGTTCAATGTTGTTAATTTAATCCAAGCAAAACATGACCACTTTGCCTCAATTCAAAGAGTATCGTGATTCCGCAAATTCCTGCAATTATCAATAAGATTCTCATTAAAATTAGATTTATATCCGATCTCATACACTTTATAAAAAATATTATCTACGTTGATATCTCTCAAACTTTCCAGAATGTATGAACCTGTTTTTGCTTTGATGTACTTACATTTTCCAGTTTGTGATTCAAAAATAAATTTATTGCGAGTCACATTTTTACCACAATAATCAGTAAATACCTGTTTAGGTGACCAGCTGTATACGTCTGTGCATTATTTAATTTATTTAGTAAGTGTTGCATGGACTTTAGTTGATTTTAGGACATAAGGCAACATTTTATGGTAGTGTGAATAAAACATATCGCCTTAGGGGTAGAAGTTTGTAAGATCCCCGGCTACGGAAAGGCTTTACTTCCTGCCACTAATGCACAAGACTCCGTTGTAGAGAATCCTATTTCCACAAGAAGAAGAAGATTCCTAATCAGAATGTGCAAGTCTTGGCGCCACCCTGTCGTAATTACACCCATCACTTAGGAAGATAGCCCATCGGTTCTTCAGGGTTTCAACCCTATCAAGGAGTGACGATTTTGACCACGATAAAACAGTTAAGGAGTATGCTATCTACCCAGTATAATTACATTTTTCATTGGTGATCGAATACACTCCTAATAAATGTTTCTGCAGCATCGTGTTTAGGGCTGTCCCGAGGAGAAATATAGCTAAAACTCTTCATATAATTCTTAACATAACATCTTTAGACTGTACCTTGGCGCTACGAACAATCTTCACATATAAATTTAACGAATCAGCAAACTAAAATATCGTTGCAATCACACGATCCTGCAAGGGACGACGTATTGTACCTAAGGTTAATAAAGTCAGTAATGCACGTATTAACAACCGCTGCATAAGTTAGCTGTCCTTGTATAAGTCTAGAATAAATTTTATATCCAGTACTTTACTTTGTTTGAACGACTACGTAGAAATTCAATAAATACGAAGAAACGATAATCACTCGATTTGAATAGATCACCTACCGATTTATTTCTTGCTCGAAGCAATTGCATCAATCCTGCCTAAACTATTTCTTCTAATTATTTATGACTTGAAATGATCCACTTCATTTATGGCTTAATATAAACACACACACATTTAACATTATCATTTACATTTTGTTTATCTCTAATACTTATTACATTCATAATTTTAATTTTTTCTTTAATATAATACAGGTACATTTTTAATTTCACCAGGAACTAAGCCTTCCATTTGGAAGCCTTTATGCCTAGAGTAAAAACATCTGCGTTTTTGATTTCTTCAATCTTTTTAGTCTAATATTTTAATTGTCTTGAGTCTTGAATGGTGTGTGTAAAAGTTTTTAATGTATGTAGTTTGTCTCTAAGTCAAAAGATAGATGGTAGTAAATTGTTTAAAACTTTTTATCTAAAAATTAAAACGTATTAAATTCTTTGTTTAATACTCATGCATCGACGTTTAACACTCATATCGAATTCCTTAAGCTTTTTATGCATTGATTTACTTATTTTTTATTTTATTTGTGCTCCACACAAGGGGCCTCGAGGAAAATAATTCCCCTCGGGGCCTATATCGTCTTTAGGGATGCTGTATGGAGTGTCTATTTTTAAGGAATTCGATAATATTCTGGGAAGGTATGAATCCATCCCTTCCACTGCAGCGCAAGGCAATATTCCCATATC
Source organism: Limnephilus marmoratus (assembly GCA_917880885.1). Taxonomy (NCBI): domain Eukaryota; kingdom Metazoa; phylum Arthropoda; class Insecta; order Trichoptera; family Limnephilidae; genus Limnephilus; species Limnephilus marmoratus. Next base: position 47,858,265 of record OU862923.1, read on the forward strand.
CCGAGAGAATCCTGATGGAGAGGTATCTTACCTTATCCAATATCTCCCAATCCGGCCTGCCATGCAATAGTTAGTGGGTAGATGCATCTTCCATCAAAACCCGGACCAACCTCGCTCCACGAACCTGAGCACCCCTGCTAAGTCACTATACGTATCAAACCACTTGGCCTGATCTATGGTAGAGGTATTGGTTATCCAATGAATGGTCCTAGGGGCGCCGGTACCCATATCCTCCTCCCGAATTGAAACAAAACATTTTATTACACTTCAAAATTTGTCTTATTGCTTTTTTCTGGAATATACCTACCTATGGAGTTTTTTAAGCTGTGTAGGTACCTACCTAACCAAGATACAGAATACGAAAACAGAATAGTCTATATGTGGTGCAACACTTGTTTTGTAAATTCGTAAACATGTTTTTATCTATTTTTTTCCAAATACTTCCAACTCCTTAACCATTTTTTGGCAAAAAAATCGACCTTTTCTTCAAGAGATATTTTTGAATCTAGAATTATTGCCAATAATATCTAATAATAATAATAATTGGATAATTTATAAAGCGCCGTTTTTGTGAAAATCACCTCAAGGGCGCTGTACAATTTATTAGGAATGCTTAGGTTCTAACTAATTTTACTATTTATAAATGGATACAGAAACATACTTACCTGAGTTTACTTAGCCAAGTTTATCTTATTAACCTTGTCCAAGCATGTATTCACCGTCCATTATTAGGGAACGTGCCCATAATACGTGACCCGTTTAGGGGGGGGGGGGGGGGATCTTCAAAATACCACGCTTGGTCACAATGGGGGGGAGGGCTTAGGTTTTTATCACGTAGAAAATCTAGAAATATTTTTATATTTTTTCCACTTGTCATTATAGGTATGCATGCACTCTTGCCGTCACGCAGTAAGCGCCGTATTAATAAAGATAAATATATGCCAAATAATTTTGTTTTAAACTATTCGTAGGCAAGAAATTATTCAAAACCATATTTATGATTTACTACGTGAAAACTGTAGGGGGTGGGGGGGGGGTTTTGGAATATACTACACGTGGTCACCGGGATGGGGGGGGGGGGGGGGTTAAAAATTGCAAAAAGTGGGTAACGTAGTATGGGTACGTTCCCTTACTTTTTTTATTTTTTTTTTATTTGATTCACCTGATTTATACATGTGTGTTACATATTTGACTAATGTGGGCCTCACTGGGTGCTTTACCCGTGCTGAGGACCTCATTTTACAGTTTGATATGATTTATTTTTTTAATTTAAGATACATATAAAATCAAAACTAAACAAAAAGGAAACTCAATACTAACATATAAGAATTAAAAGAAAGTAAAATAGAGCAAAATAAAATAGAGTAAAATAACACTAAAATTAAACAATAAAATAAAATTATATAAATAGGATAGATACATATAAACCGATAGAGAAATTAAAAGGGTTTTATAAATTAGTGAGTATTGCAATGGTGTTTATGTCTATGTGTTTTTATTTTTTTATGTTGTGATTTTTTTGTAAAGTTGCCTTTTTTGTTCTTTAATCCATCTTTTAATTTTGAGTGTGAAAAGTTTTTTGTTTTCTTCTTTTTTTAAATCGGGTGGAAGATGGTTGAATGCTTTTATTGCCTGATATTTGTGATGTCTTTGTCCAAAGCTTGTGTTTATCGTCGGTGTTTTTAAGTTTTGTATGTATGCTTGTCTAACTGGTCTATTGATGGTTTGTGTTTGTTGGAGTTTGTGTTTTTGGTCAAAGATATAGTTAAGAAGTGTTTTTATGTATAATTGTCGTATGTCAAGTTCGTCGAACATGTTGAATTTTTGGTCTGTGTCAGTCATTCTGTGTTTTTTTAGTATAACCTTTAAGATGGTTCTCTGTGTGGTTTCCAAATGAACATGAACTTGTACGTTCATCGTACTTTCGGTTACCACTTACCAGGTATTCGAGATTTTGGGTTTAGGTTTTGTTAATTTTCAGCAATTTAGACACATTGTTATAAGAACCATTGTCTTTCTAAATAAGTATACTTACATAATCCATACCTGTGACGCCTGTGGTATTTATAAGCGCATCGTTCGCAAATTATATTATTATTATCTCTATAAATAAAAATGAATCCCCGAAATGTATGTACGCGCATAACTTCCTAACGATTGCACCAAACCGGAAATTTCTTTTATTGTTGTGTACGTTATTGTCAGGACAAGGTTTGTATAAAACTATTGGTGAGCTTATGAAATTTGAAATTTGTATAAAAAAAATTGTATAAAAAAATTGCAATAGGTGACATGTGAGCTGTTTTAAAACTAAATATATCGGGACTGAATGTATGGAATGCGGGAGCGGGGTGGGGGGGAGGGGAGAGGGAGAACTCGGGAGGGGGGTTCATGGGACGGGTGAAAGAGGAAGTGGTAGAGAGAGGGAAGGTTGAGGAGGCGGAGTGGGAACGCGAGAGGGGAAGGGGACGCGGGAGAGGAAGGGGAGGCGGAAGGGGAATGGGACATATGGGAAAGGACACGCAGGGAGAAACAATTTCTTTATTAAATGGCATAGCAACGCATGCCGGGAACCAGCTAGTATTTTATAAAAATAGTCCACTTCGTAATTCATAAACAATACGCAATCGAAGCCGAAAGATTATTAAATACATGCACGAAACGTGTAGGAAGTGTGTTTTTTCACCAAGGTTGAATTATTTCAACAACGATCATAATGTGTACATAACAGCAAACTTCACTGTAAAAATTAAGCCATAGTTTTTTCATTGCAGCACGTTTTCCATATTTCGTAATTACCTACTTATATTAAGACTCGCTGTGTTCATACCTGCAAATAAATAATACGCTTAACGTTTTACTTAACTCGTAAGTTATGTTCAATTTTACTGTCACATAATCTAATGGCAGTGTAGGTTTTTACCAGAGAAACAAGGGGGCATTAGTGACATAGTTCCAGTAACTATCCGCCAAGTAACGAGCCAACCAGCCAACAAGTATCGCGATAATCATGTCAACTGGCGTGACTCACTACTTCTGTCGTATGTCTGAACGCGGGAGGTCTTTCGCTCAACAGCTCTCAACTTTTGCGAAATTAAATAATTTTTTGACAGTGATCTGATAACACTGATAAACCCGATAAAATGTCCTCTAACAAAGCCACGTTCTGACGAAAACCTATTATACGTAGGTATATATATACCTATAAACATAATACGGCTTCCATGGTCGAGGGGTAAACCTCTTGACTCGAAATCCAAAGGTCGCGGGATCGAATCCCGGCGTGCGCAAATAAATTTAATTTGTTTACTTCTTTAAACTTCGCAAAATTACTTTGTGGCATCATTTTTCATGTAATGAATAACTGATTACTTTGTATAAAACCACTATTTCTAAAACAATATCAACATGTTTCGACAACAATGTTGTCTTCATCAGGATATGTTACTATAATAAATATGATTTGTGTTATTTCACAATCAATTCATTTAATAATATGTAAAATATTTGCGGCACGTTCCAGAATGAAAGATACTCTCAGTATCGCCCTGGTGCAAGACCACCATTCTGAATTGAAATGTTGCTTAAAATGGCTTTAGCCGTGTTTGGTGACCAGAACTAAAGATCCAGGAATCTTCCCATCTTCCCCATCTCCTTTCCCTCCCTACTACCTTCAGCCTCACAACATACCCCAATTGGGGATGCCATAGTCTCACTAGCTCCAGGCGGGGGCACTTGGACCTTTAAAAAAAATACCAAAACATTATTAAGATTTTTTTTGTATTGTTTTTTCCTCAAATTGTATTGGACGAATATAATATTTTTAAAGGGCTACCGATTTCAATTGAAAAGTAAATTACAATTTTTGGTGGTTTGGTTCTGATTTCTAAATTGATCAAGTCTAGCTTTTGCTCTGACACTACCTTTTTGGGCAATGTTGCAAGTTTTTTATGACAATCTGTCGATTGTTTTACTTGTTATTGTTTTTCAACACGTTCTTGCTCTAAACATCGCAATTGTTGGATAATCTGCCTGTTTCTGTGTTTCCACCTTTCCACAACTTGGATATGTTTAGGATCCAGGTTCACTATTTCTTTTTATTCAAAGACCCACATAATACGTATGGATATGAAACCTCATGGCCTTCTGCATGGAATATCTAATACCTAACACGATAAATTAAAGAAATCTATAAATTCACTAGTTTCACAAATCATAGCACAATAAAATCAACTGAATGAGTAGAAAATATACTTCAAAGAATTAATATCCCTGCGTTTCTGATTAGGTCATTGAAGCTTGTTGAAAATCAAACAACACAATGTAAATTCAGTTGTCTTTCTATTCTCACAGTTGACATCATGTTTCTAGCAAGATATTCAAGTATCACCAGCCTTGCAGAGATACACGCAGTATGTAAATTCTGCACATCATACCTGTTATATACCTTCTGCTATCACAGCACCATTCTGCCTTCACCGTGCAATGCCGGCTTACTCAGTGCAGACACAGTAACTGCACTTTATCTTAATGATTTCTGGCGTATGTGCATTTTCTTAATTTCCCACATGTTATAAAATAGGTACGTTCCTTTCGTTTATGTTTTTCTTTGGTTAATGATTTCTTCCTGAATAACTTCAATTAATAGGTTAAACACTCTTTTTCTGTAAGTGTGTGATCGGGGCACCTATTTCTGTTACAGATTTTTCCTGTATTTCCGAATGTAATAAATAACATTGATATTATCACAGCACTTTAGCAAAGTTTTCAAACACAGTCATCAGTTGTTGTTGTTATAGTCCCAAAAAATTATAAATGTTGCCTTCAAAAATTCTGTTCAAAGCTTTTTTGGCTGCCTATAGATTTTAAAGGAACATTAAAATTGAGAGTAATAATTTGGAATTGGACGACGATTTTCTAGATTTTCTAGAAAGAAGAAGGCCCCTACATTAAAAAAAAATAATAGTAACTCATGCCGAAGATAAAAAACAAGCATCGACGGGAAGAAACCAGTGCTCGAAATGCAGTTAGCTACTCGTATATTAGGTGACTAAATCCAGGTGGCCACGTGCTTCCCAACCTTTCCCTTTGTCCCTCCTCTTCTATTTCCCTTTTTCTTTCCCTTCTTCTTCTCTTTATCTTTTCCTTCTTCTTCCACTTTCTTTTTGCCTTCTTCTTTCCCTCTCCCTTTTCCATCTTATTACCTTTTCTCTTTCCTTCTTCTTCCCTTTCTTCTTTCCGTCTCCCCTTCTCTTCTTATTCCCCCTTCTCTTTCCCTTCTTCTTTCCCTTCTTTTTCTCTTTATCTTTTCCTTCTTCTTCCATTTTCTTTTCTCATTCTTCTGTCCCTCTCCCTTTTCCATCTAACCCCTTTCTCTTTCCCTTCTTCACCCCCTTCTTATTTCCGTCTCCCTTTCTCTTCTAATTCCCCCTTCTTTTTCCCTTCTTCTTTCCCTCTCCCCTTCCCATCTTACTCCCCTTTCTCTTTCCCTTTTTCTTTCCCTTTCTCTTTTTCTTTCTCTTTCTCTGTTTATTCCACTTTCTTTGTTCTCCCTTTTTTCTCTTCTTCTTTCCGTACTTCTTTCCTTCTTCTTTCACTTCTTCATTTCCATCTTACTCCCTTCTCTTTCCCTTCATCGTTTACATCTTATTCCCTTCTTCTTCCCCAACTTTTTTCAGCGGCACACATTTCCCGTGGCGGAAACCTCAAAGCTGCATTGACTCCTTATGATTTGAACTCTCATGGGTTACTTTTTATTCAAATTTAAACTAATTTAATTTTTTCTTACTTTTTACTCAGAACCCACAACATAACAATTTCAAAGAGCAATCTATCTTCTACAAATGCGCAAAATTATGTTCGCAAATGCACCCCTGATAAGGTATTCTGAATATGCAACGCTGCCTTCCACATTTATGCAGTATGGACTATTTGTATTGAGTTGCCGTATGCACTGCACAGTGCACAGTGCACATTGCATACTGCACAGTGTACAGGCTGCAGTGTAGAGACATGCGCCCCAGTATGTGGAATTCCTAATTCAAGTGTATTACGTATTCAACTGTCTTCGGGAGGGTGACGGGTCTTGTCTATTCAATCGCCATTTTGTATTTAACGGCAACTATGTGCAATGTATTCACTTGCATTTCTATAATTGCAATTTAAATGCATTAATAACATATTAAACCACATTTTTTAAATTTAAGATATAGCCAACATGATGAAATTATTGGTTCGGCTTCGCCAGGTTTAAGTGTTGGTGATCATTTTATATATCCGGTAGGAACTGGTTCCAAAAACAGCCGATTCCTCGGAAAAATAATCAGTGACAGCTAGTCACCTTGACAAAGTGACTGCGACAGGCAATTACGTCATCATATATAATACATTGACGCGTGGTAGAAATCACAACGTGGTATTATTATTCACAAGTGCCAGTTACAATAATAATCATAATATCATCCATCTCTCCAATCCCCGGAGAGATTCATGAAGAGACAAATCCAATAGTATCTACTTACGCCTGACAGCCAACGTTCCTCACGCTAGCTGTTAAATGGCGGCATCTTTTGGAATTATTGACTACTAGCTCGAATTCGGGTCTATTCGAAAGTAGCTTTTGAACCAACTTCAAGTACGAAGATGGTTTTGCATAAGGCGCGGCGCCCGAGATGTATTCGAATTCGGGTTCTTAAATTTTAACCGTGCAGTCGCTAGCGTAATAATAATGTCTGATTGAATAATTTGTGTAGCGCTGTTTTTGAGAAAAATCACCTGCACAATTTATTTTGAATTTTTAGGCCCTATCTAAATTTATTATTTACAAATAGATAGATACAGAAAACATACTTACCTGCTTGGAGAAGATACGACTTTGTACGCGGAGAACACCACATAAACTTTGGACATTGGATGATTTTACATTTGCTTCCCTCATTACTGTTGATAGTGTCGATATTACATTTATGAGAAGATTAATGCCTAAGGCAGAGTTAATATTGGTTTTGGAAGACAGAGCATAAATATGGTTGAAATTTTTACAAAAATAGGCAGTATTAAATTCATGTTCTTCAAGAGATGTTGAAATTATGAAAATGATTCAATAGATTTTTTAATTTTGTTAATTTGTGTTCACTTACGTGTTTTTACATTATTTTTGTCACGTTATAAAGTGCTTTTTGAAAGATGATTTTAGTACCAGGAGACTTGTAAAACTTGAAATTTTGTAAATGGGCTATTACGAAACAATCAAAAAAGGTCATTCAATACTCATATCATTAGGTCAAAATTATACTCCACTTACAAATCTTAATGTCTTTATAATCAGGAAGTAAGAAAAAATGCCTTTGAATTCCGTAATATCAAATATGAACAGAACGTAACAATATTATTGGACCCATATCACGCCATTATTTTAATGCATTTGGCCATAATTTGATATATTTACATCATTATTCATAATAAGCATGGCATAGCGGGTAGGATGGGGTAGCTAGAATAATCTGGATCAATCGGAGGGCGGAGGGTGCATAAAAATAAAACAACAACACGCCAGAGGAATAATTTAGTTCTCGGGTCGTTCCTCATACTCTAATTAAACGCACGCACGCGAATCGTTGGAAATCTGGACTTATAAAAACTTCCACAATTCGTTGCCTTTTTGTGGAAAGCTTTTAATCAGTGGTGACATTCAGGCTGTTCGCACCGGTTCGTGAACCGGTTGTTGTAAGTTATCTAACAGGGAACCGGTTGATAAAACTACGCATCGTTTGACAAATAAGTAAAATTACGTAAAATTGTTTAATTGGTGTGGTATTAAAAACTTTTTCTATGAATAGATATTTAAATCCAATTAATTTGTATCTCAACGTCACTTTGTATTGATTTTAATAAACAAATGCTTAGTTACTTAGTACACAACTGCTGTGCAAATCGCAAGTACACTTCACTGTTAAATTTGGCAGCCACCACTGATCTGGAGCCGCAAGGTAGTTACTCGAAGAAAACCCGTGACCCTGTGCAGAAACGTGTACACCATTTGATAGATTCTCCTATCTTAACAAACAGACTGCAAACTTTAGAGCACAGGCATCAGGTGGAATACCGACTACCAACCTTGTTTTACCGGTATTTCAATGGAAGGTGATCTGAGGAATTAGCATTATTGTTTCTTTCGGTACCGGTTTTTTTCGTCAACATTTACACTCGGTTTACAATTGTCATACAAGAACGAATCGTTTCTACGACCTGTTCTCGTGTTTAACAGCTCGGCTGTGGAAGAATTTCCCGGCCTCCGTGTTTTCTCCCTTTTACAACATCTCAAGACTCTTTTACTCCTTCCTCCCCTCAAAAAGACCCCCCGCATAGCGTCCCCAAAGACTAAAGGAATCTATTTTCCTCGTGGCTTCTTATGTGAAATAAATTTTGTTTAAAAAACATTTTACTTGGGAGGTAGGTACTTAATTCACAATTTTTCGGCTAAGACGTAATTTTTAAATACATATTAATAAATAATTTAAGTTGGTTACAGGATATTTCAGCAAGATATCGCTTCTCTAACGGCAAACTTGTGTTAATTGAAATGGTGCATTTTTCATTCAAACAGTGTAAAATATTTAGGTGTTACCAACACTATCTGTGACTTATCCGTAAACCGGTTGTTAAAAATTTGCGTTGACACCACTGCTTTTATCGTAAAAAAATTAAAGAATTAGCCTGTTTTAATAATAGAGATAATAAACCCAAAACTTGTTAGAACATCAACGCATATACAGATATCTGAAAGAACTTCACAATTCATAATGAATCATATTGAAAAGGCACTCTAAAACACGAAGCCTTCCAGAAAATAATAACACAAAATTTTGGGCAAGGTAAAAAATGTACCTTTTTTTCGATTGGCAGATGTCATTTTTTAATCTAGTTCATAAATATTTTCATCCATTCTTAGGTGGTACTACGTATTATTTTTATATGTGCAAAAATGAAATGTTTTTCTCTTTAAGTAGGTTCTTTATAATTGATTTACGAAACAATTCCGGAAGAAAAAAGAATCGCTCACGCACCTTATTTTTCACAACATTCTCAATAACTTTCCCGGTTATCGTATTTGGAAACAAATAATAATATGAAAACCTTTCATAAGTTTCTCCGATATATTTTTATGTGTTTTGTTTCTGGTCTCAATAAAGTTGATATGACAACATGCAAACAAAATATTATTTGCTTTGGTATGGAAAAGGTGGGTTCTAAAACTTAGAAAAATATTCTTATATCGATTTTTGTAAATTTCCTGTTTAAAAATGTCGCATTGAGGTTTTGGGGTCATGGTATTATTGTCAGTTTTGATTACAACGTCACAAAAATAACTTCATTTTAGTCTACATTCTACATACACGCTGTCGATGATCGTACAGTTCTGCAAAGATATAGATTAAAATTCCTCGTTGAAGCTTTTTCACTTCCCTTAAAACATTAACTTTGGTCCAAGTAAACCTTCTCTCCCAGTCTATTATGGTCAGCCAACAGTGTCTATTAAGCCCTCTATTGGTCTACCAGCTACCTAATACCTGGTAGGTGATGACTTTGCATTCATACGCCATATAATGTTTCTTTTCTCTCTATTCGGCAAGTCAACTATCACTCCTTGGATTAGAAGGATTATCGTGATTTATTTTTAGGACATTATACCGTTTAACGCTTTCATCTTCTTTAGGCAATGTTTTGGACAGTGGCAAGATACCCCAAAAAGAAATCACGATAATACTTTTGGCCGTGAAAATCTTAAATCGTTTCTGAATTAGAAGCTGTTTGTTGGTAAGGGAATTATTGATGATGAGGAACGAATTTATTATTTGCTCCTGTACTTCCCATCCATTCCATAATCTTACTGTCTCTGGTCTATGTGTTTTTATATGCAGTTATTATTTTATCGTGAGGAAGCTTGGTCGAAGCGAAACCGGTAGATATATAAATAATAAATTCATGGTTAAATACAAAGTGTTTGTTTTATTTTTTATAATAGCTTTTATATTATTTTATGCCAAAAGTTATTTACTTACCATGATTCTTCATCATAATATATGACTTCCATTTTAACAACCAAAGTGTTTCATAAAATCAGTCAAATTTCAACGAATTTGATTAGATCAGACCTTGGATCTCAATAACTTTTCTATCTATTTGTGGGTCTTTCTGAACTCGACTTTTAATATCGATTGTAATGGTATCGGTATCATGTTTGCTTCGAATAAAGTTTTATTTTAGGAAACTGCTATCAACAGGAACATGACACATGTTTTTTTAACATGTTCTGTAAAACGTGTGCCAATAATTATAGTGTTTGCAAGAACGGTTGGGTGTAGAATAACTGTCGACGTGTTCCCCTTGTTTCAAATTAAAAATTAATAAATTCCTCTTATCAAAATTATTATTTCTTACACCCTTGCCCTTTAGAACAATTTGTCCATTTTATTGAAAATTTATATGCAAAGTATTGCGATGGACTGTAGATACAAAAACATCATGAAATATACCGATGAATAATAATAACCAGACAATTTTTTGCCCAGATTATGAATAAGTTGGGTGGAGTGGTTGGTTTATTGTGCGTGTACTCTTTTTTAAAGGCATTTAAATTATTTCTGAGTTTGAGATATCCCGATCAAACACAAAGGCTTTTGAAATGTACTAAAAAAGTTAAAACTTCTTCGATAAATTTCATACATATTTTTTTCACTTATTTCGGAAAACTCGATTAATAAAGGAGGTAGGTACCTATATCTAAAGGTGTATGAATTACCGAACGGACGGTTGCAATAGATAATTTGTGGGGAGCATAAATAAACTGATCTGAAGAAAACTGAAGTCGCCGATACCTATGTAAGGCCTTTCGACTCCGAACTGTCCATAGAAGCGAAGCTAGCCGTCCACAATGGAGTACTGGTACCTACCATGACGTATGGCAGTAAAGTAGACTGAATGCTGTAGAAATGAGATCCCTGAAGCGTATGTGTGGTAAAACCATGTATGATCGTGACAAACGTGGAGATCCGCAAATAATGCTAGACTGATGTAAGCGTAATGAGTAAGATTAATAATATTTGGATGATTTATATCGCGCCGTTTTTGTGAAAAATCACCTCAAGGGCGCTGCACAAACTTATAATTCATTTCTAAAATCTAGAAAAACTGTAAGCTAGACAAACAATTAAAAACAACTTATGACTAAAAATTGCATACACCGGTTCATTGTTAAGAGCGTTTAACCAGCCAGCGGACGAAAATCCACATTTCGTCGAAAGTTGTTCTTACGATCGTGTAGGGCGGTTACAACGAGAAAGATCAATTATTCTCCGTACCAGCTTTTTTAAAATTATAACCCAATATTGAATTTATTTTAATTCAAATTAGCTTCAATTTATACCTTCATCCAAAAATGCTGAAAGGCGTGATGATAAAACTGTTAAAATAATGTACTTTTTGTAGTTATTTTTTGATTATAAGTATTTATCATTTTTCAATAATGTCTAAATTTAATAAGAATGTTAAAAAAATCTGAAATATATTAGTTTGTAAGTGCGCAAATAAATACACAAATGGACCAATTTTCGTCAAGAAACACATGTACGTACATAATTTTTAATGATTTTATTGAAACTAAAATTAAAATTCTAATACATAACTCTGCTAGATAATGTATTGATTTATTTTACTGCATGATTACATTATTTGAAATGGGTGTGGTATAATACAAATTTTTTTTTGAAAATTTAACAAATCTGCCAACGACCTATGGAATAACCTTATTATACTAAAAATTAAAAAAAAATCTAAAAATTTATTACATACGAATGCTAGATAAAAGAACAATCTTTCGAAATCCATTTATAATTTTTTGTGGAAAAGAGTCAATACGTCTAAAAACTTTTTTGAAAATGACGTATTTCCGGCTTTCTCTGGTAATGCCCTCTTAAGAAAGGGACGCTCAAGTGGTTTGGGCATGCAGAGCAAATGAACTTGGAAAGGAGTATCAGGAAAATATATGACGCAAATGTGAATGGTAGCAGAAGTCAGGGACGCCCGAGGAAGTGAATCAGATACTTGAGTCGAGCCATGTCAAGACTCAGAATATTAGAAGAGCATGTGTGAGACGATGTATAAATGAGAACGGGGCAAGGAGTGTGTGCCAAGACCGAGTTATTTGGCGGTCCGTCCTCTCTGCCTATCCCTGCAGGGAATCGGCATAATGGTTAGTTAGTTAGTTGGCCCATGACGCCAGGGTGGGAACCAGACGCGATGGCAACTCAGCGACAGAGTTGCTAGTTTAGTTAATTTCCGCTTTTTCTAAAGCCTTCCGCAATATCTAATGTAGAATCTCATTGCATCGTGAAGATAGAATGACGAGCCGTCATTCACATCGGTGCACAATTGTACCGCTGTCGAAGCACAACACACCTGCCACGTTTCACTCCCCGATGAAGAATTTACGATTCGATTAACATTAATTTTACAGTTTATGGTTCGCAAAATTAATAGGCGCCTTTTTATTCCTCGCTTAATTCAATGATAGTTTGTCACGCCACTGTGCAATTAATTCATATTTCAAAGGGAGGATTTTTTGTTAAATGTCGTTAATGTGTAAATAATAAACATCGGACATGGAAAATTATTGAAATTTACCCATTAAATACGTACCTATAAGTAGGTTAGTGGCTAATTCTTATTGCAAAATAATAAAAAAAAGCTTTGTTCCAGTGGCGTGCATTGTTCTTCACCAATGGGTATTTTCTGCAAGATTCAGCTTCAGTTTAATTTTTTATTCTTCATTATAAAACCCGCTTAACTGGCAAAGCAGCTAATCAGAAGGTTAATTGAATAAGTATATCACTAATGCATAAATATGACGAAAATTTAAAATATGCCGATAGAAAAAAAGGTAGAATATTAATTAAAGTATATAGGTGCCATATAAAGTCAATACCATAGGCCCTTAGATAGGTACTTTACTTAGGTATACATACTCAAATAAATTAATATACTTAGCTTCCTCTCCTTCCTTTCCTAAAAAGACCCTCCACTCTGCATCCTCTGCATTTCTCCTGAGGGGAATTATTTTTCTCAAGCCCTCTTATGTGGAGCTAATATGCAAAAGATGAATGAGAATCATAATGTATTAAAACATTTTTAAACTTTTTTCCTCTTAATTTATTTCTGACCGTAACCGGTTTTAGCCTATTAAGGTCGTCCTCAGATTAGTACAAATATTTCTTAAACTATGGCTATGCTGAACTCAAGACCAATAGGGCGAAGGAGCCTGGGAAGATCAAGATTAAGATGGAGCGACAACGTCCTCAAAGACATATCTATCTTGGAACTTCCAAACTGGAGAGAGCTGGCACAAAACTGAGATGAGTGGAGGAAGACTCTTGAGGAGGCCAAGACCCACCAGGGGTTGTAGAGCCAATAGTGATGATGATGATGATGACTAAACTAAATTTTATCAGTCTGATGTAAGAAATATTTGTACCAATCTGAAGATAGCCCTAACAGGCTGAAACCGGTTCCAGTCAGTAGTAAATTAACTGGAAAAAAGTATAAAATTGCTGTAAATTATTGCAATGGAACTCCACCAAGAATTGTCAGTGTCAAAAGTATCAATAATAGAAAGATTATAATCAATTTGAAGGTGAAGAATGGTGCAAATTTAAATATTGAAATGCACGATTTAATTTATTTTTTTAATGTATCATTGATGAGGAATAATGTAGATACGTACAACACGACTAATATAATATAGGCGGTATAATGTAGGTACATATAACTAACATATATAACTACAATGCAAGCCATTGCTCTGCTCCACATTATAATAAAACATTCCGATTTACAGCAGAATTATGCAACATAGTCATTTACAATGGAGATGAAAATGAAAATTGTTTCCTGTGTTATTTCTTTGTGTTTTGAATAAGTGCATAAGATGATCTTGCATCAGGAAACTTCACTTCACTTGTGTATGTAATATATAGGTGTACAAAATCCTCTAGAATTCTAGAACAATGGTTCCCGACCTTTTTTGACCAGGGACCACAATGACATTTATTTTTCTCACAGGGACCACAAGGACCAATAATGATAAACTGTCAATCGCGTAATTAATAACACTGATCAACACATTTTTTGTCCCTTTAACGAAAGTAGCCAAATCTGACAGGAAATTTCACGCTGATTTCAGATATGTGATTAGTTTTTTTCTATCACGTCAGGTTTTTATGGGTTTTAAGTTTTACTAAAATGTGTATTAATTCATATTTATTCGTGAGTTATCATTGATTTTTTTTTATAATATGGCGAAAAGGGTACAAAAATCACGCACTTTAGAAACCGGCATCGTATCTTGGTTCCATATTATGTCATGGAAGACACTTTATGTTACTGTCAAAACAATGAAGGTCTGTTCGCAGCTCTTGGCTTGGAACAAAACGTATATAGCAAATACGTTTTGTTCCAAGCCAAGAGCTGCGAACAGACCTTCATTGTTTTGACAGTAACATAAAGTGTCTTCCATGACATAATCTCGTCGAAAGTAAGTTTGAAAGCTGTTTTAATTTACAATGGAAATACTCAACCATCCATTCCACTTGGCCATGCTGCAAACATGAAAGAGAACTATGACAACATAGAGCTGCTGTTAACAAAAATTAAATATGTAAAATACGAATGGAAAATATGTGGTGATCTAAAAGTAATAATGCTCCTACTAGGACAGCAAGCGGGATACACAAAGTATTGTTATTTTCTGTGCGAGTGGGACAGCAGAGACAGGAAAAACCATTATACCAAGAAGGACTGGCCTACTAGAAAGCACCTTAAACATGGCACGAAGTATGTTCAACATGCTCCCTTAGTAAAATCTAAAGATATCTTACTTCCACTCTTACACATTAAATTGGGTTTGATGAAAATTTTTGTTAAAGGCTTGTCTAAGTATGGAAATGGCATGATTTACTTAAAACAAAAGTTTCCTAAGATCAGCGATGCAAAAATTAAAGAAGGAATATTCGTGGGACCACAAATAAGGGAGGTCTTGACTGATCAATCAAGCTAGCCGCTTGGTCAGTCTTCAAGAATGTTGTCGAGAACTTTCTTGGAAATCATAAAAGTGAAGACTATATCAGCATTGTGTCTGAAATGCTCATGGCCTATAAAAATATGGGATACAACATGTCACTAAAAATACACTTCCTTCACTTTCATTTGAATTTTTTCCCCGAAAATATGGGAGATGTCAGTTACGATCCCGGCGAACGATTTCGCCAGGACATTGCGGCTATGGAAAAGCTATACCAAGGAAAGTGGAGCCCATCTATGCTAGCAGACCATTGCTGGACCCTGCAGAGAGACTCTCAAGATACTCACAAGTGCAAATCAGGAGCAAAAAAATTAAATTGAATTAGTTTTGAAATTTTGTTGTAAGTACCCGTGTAAGTACTATGGAAGAATTATGTAAAAAAACTTCGTTAAATAATAAAAAAACCTGACCTATAATAAAAAAAAATTGTTTCATTTCGTGTTTATGGATACTAAATACATATAAAAAATTAGCTATGCTTAAGGGACTGTACTTAAAAAAATAAATGTCGACCAGTGTAATTAATAGTAATAAAATTCTAATAATTTGTTTTTTCTTTGTTGCAGGTAAGAATAAACAAACATTGTGCAAGGTCGCCTCCAATCATAATATGATTTCTACACTGTAGGTAGGTAAGTACGTAATATTATTTGTTTTAAAAAAATCAACCCTAAACCAACAACAAAGTTTTTTTTACTACAATACATCTATTTACAGAAATCTTTTAAATAAAAAAAAATGATTTAATAAAATTACTGAGGTGTAAACCTTCCTTCGCAGTGATCGTAATCAACTGCGCTGCCAACCCCGCCAAATTACGATTTTTAAAACCGACATTTATTTGGTATTTGAGTGCTTTAATTTACTCGAAATGATTTTCAGAAAAAAATTGGTTTTTGCTTGATTGCCACCAAAATATGAATGAATTCTTTTTCATCGACATCGATCTATCTGCCGAATTTCAGCTCGATTGAATGTCGGGAAGTGGGTTAATTTGCACTTCCAAGTTCCGCATGAAAGAAACAAAAGTAAAATTCAATTAGACGTATTTAAAAATGCGTTGTTATTTAATTCAAAATTTTCGTTCGGTAAGCAAAACTTCAGGACATGATAAATTGAAGAATTTAGCAACTGTACTTAACAGTTCTGAAATAAGGAAGTATGTCACCCAGAAGGCAACTAAATATAGGTTATCTCCCAGCGTTGCGAGCTTTCAGTCAAGCTTTTAGGGCCCATTGTCGCCCAGAAGGCCTCACTCCAACTCGTATGCCTGAAAGCTTTGTTTACAACAATAAAACTCTTTTACGAACTTGCGTTTGAAAGTCCCTGATGCGCTTTTCGTGTTTGCGAAGGCATATTAGGCAGTGCTAGTCTGTGTAGTTACTACTATGTAGTACTTTCCTCTTCCGGGTGTGCAATGGAAGGATACAATTTTAAGAAAATTCTGTTTGATTTATATGTGTGTGTTACAAGCATGGTCCAGTTATGATTAGTAAAAGTTACCATGTAATCGTAAGACGGTTAAAAATATATTACTATTTTCACCCCGAATCGAAAACTCTTATCTTCGTAAATCGATAAGGTATTAACTTAAGGTGCTGCATCCCCGCTCAAAAAGAAGAACATGGAAATTTAGCGAATAAATAGAAGAATATTTAGCGCTATAAAATTGAAGCAAAAATTGTGAAAATGTTTAATAAAACACGACTCGTTTAAAATTGAGCAAAAATCTCGTGGGGAACATCTAAAATAGCATTTAAAGAAACACTGTGAATTTTTTCATACATATAACGCGTCCAGATATTATCTTCAAAATTAATACACATTTTTTTAAGAGCTTGAAAACTTCAAACGTTTAAGGTAGATATGTAAGAAATCTGTAGAAATTCGGGTAACCATACATTATAATTTCGTTGAAATCTTTATATTTTTGATTGTCACCATGCATGAAGCACCTACATGATATGTATCTACCTTTTTCGATATATATATGAAGCGTAGTGAAAAAAGTAGCAGTCGGGTAGAATACACGTCAGGAAGACTCAAGTTAGTAAAAAATCTGAGTCCGGTCATATTAAGATTCACAACAGTAAAACAACAAATTTTATGTATCTATGAGTAGGCATAAAGTATCTACCTTCTACGTATGTGACGGAACAAAACTTTTAACAGGTCGTCCATCCACTTTACCATCCACATAAAACACTGTAAAAGTTGGTTACTGGATGATCAAAGAATGAGGAACTTGAATTGAAATTTAAAAATATTTATTCATATTAGGGAACGTACCCAAACTACGTGACCAACTTTTTGCAATTTTTAACCCCCCCCCCCCCCCCCCCCCCGGTGACCAAAATCTTAAGGAACCCGCCGCTCATTTGTATGGAGCGTGACCTTTTGAAGACCCCCCCCCCCCCCTAAAAGTGTCACGTAGTATGGGTACGTTCCCTTAGGTCCTTAGGTACATATGAAATTGGCGTTTTTCCGTACTGGCATCTTTGACCTGGTTAGGAATTCCAAATTCAAATTTATACTGCTATTTACCCATATTTTTGTTTTTCGAAAATTATAATTCATTTGTTTTTTCCTTAATTGTTTTTTTTCTTTGCGTCACTTAGTTTACTAAATGGAAAACTTGAAATATCGCGTTATTTACGAGTACGAGTTCCACCGTAGCACCAGTGCTGCAGAAACGGATCGAAGGATCGCAAGTGCCGCAAAAGAAAACACAGTGCGTTTTTGGTTCCAACGTTTTCGTTCTGGAAATTTCGACCTGCAGAACAAGCCCCGTGGACGGCCGGAGACCAAAGTTGATAATAAAGAATTGAAGGCTATTGTGGAAGCCGATCCATCACAAACCACGTCCGAGTTAGCTGCAGGTTGCGGTGTTAGTGATAAAACTGTTTTAATCCACTTGAAGCAAATTGGGAAGGCGAAAAAGCTTGAAAGGTGGGTACCTCACGAATTGAGTGAATCAAATCAACAAACGCGCGTTAGAACGCTAGACCACACACTGCACAACAGATGGCTACAAAATTAGAGGAGCTTCAATTGGAATGTATAAGACATCCACCGTACTGTCCGGACCTTACCTCAACAGATAACCATTTTTTTCGAAATTTGGATAACTTCTTGCAAGGGAAAAAATTCAACTCCGATGGGGCAGTCCAAACCGCATTCTAAGATTTTATTGATTCCCGTCCGAATGGTTTTTATAGTAAAGGGATCGATGAACTACCTATGAGATGGCAAAAGTGCATAAATAGCAATGGTACATACTTTGATTAAATAAATATATTATATTTAAAAAAAATTGACTTTATGTTCCTCCCATACAAAACGCCAATTTCACATGTAAGGACCTAATATTAACAAACGCTGATTTTGACACCCGGGTCACCATTGCGGTATTCAAATTATTTCAAAAGTGAGTAGAAATTTATTTAGTTTTTTTTTTTTAATTCTTGCAAATTGTGTATTTTGGGGTTTGTCGATTTCACATCGACTCTTGTGGAAATAGCTTTACTGTTAACCGATAAAACAAGGTACCTACGTGTGACGTCACGCGTACCCTACCAGATTTCAACCGTTTTGGCTGGTTTTTAATAACTCAATGAAAATTATTTTAACTACAAAAACGACACTAACATTTTTTTGATACCTTTATTTACGACAGAAAGAAAATTAAAAATTAACTGTAATTTCTTTTTGCTATATTTATGGATGTGGTTATTGTCACTTCCATCAACCATTCTGTATAGTTTGGTATCTTATATCCAAATCCGCAATTGCAAGGAAGATAGAATAACCTTAGACAGCCTTCATCCGGCATTGCATAGGGTAAGGCTGACATTCAATTGAATTAATCCACTCATTGATACCTGATATTGAATCTTCAATACAAGAATATAGGCAGGTTGTTCGACTCGACGGAATAATACGATACCTTCTCTCATTTATACAGGCAGTTATACCTAACTTGCAGGATCTAGATACAAAAATACACCGTGTTTCAGGGTCGTATCGCGAAACTCTTAAACTTGAATTTATATATTTTTTTCATCGTACAAGTAAAAATGGTGTTGCACACGAATTATTATACAGCTTTAATAAGCGGACCTTAAAAACGGACTGTAAACACTTTAGTCGAAATGGTGTTTGATAGAATTGGGTGATAGTATATTGTATAAGATAGAAGAAGGTATGGAAGAACAAAGGTGAAAACTTACATATTCTAACATCTCTGCTAAGGAGCACGTATCACAATCAAAACTCGTAGTTAGTGCCACCGCGATACCTCGAGGTAATAATGGTTAGGGAAGGTAGGAACTGGATAAATGGCGGATACGATTTTAGATTTTCACGGCCAAAAGTAATTTTGTTATTAGTTTTTGGGGTATTATGCCGTATTGCGCTACCTCCTTCTTTAGCCTACGTTTCGGAGAGCGTTGCAGAGTCCATCATCAAGGCAGATGTGTAATAGGGGTGATGTTTGTACTTATCTACTTAGGAGCGATACCGTGTCGCCAGTTCCACTCCTCTACGAGCTGTCGCTACAATATACTTCAACAGGTTTTTTTGCGTTTAGCCTTGATGTAACCGTCAATTACCGGATACCAAGAACTATTGAGCTTAGCTCCGTCGTCTCTATTAATATTTATAGGATTTTTGTGAATTTCAATTGCCTCCGTAATCAGGCGTGCTCTATGAGTTTTGGGTCTTCCCAGGACCTCAGGGACAAATCCAATCCAATCTCAGGGACAAATTCAAAACGTTGGCTAAAGAAGGAGGTAGCGCGACACGGCATAATACCCCAAACACTAATAACAAAAATGGATAAATGGCATTCCGGAGGAACCAAACATAGTCTCATTTCAAGACCAAACATACCTACGGTGTGATGTGTGATACACTCAACTTTTCCGTAAAATAATAGTTCACATAAACTATCGACTATAGTTTTGCTCGCTAAATGCTAAATCGCTTTGACCGACCGTAGCCTAACGACTGATTGGCTATGCTCAATTTTCCAGGAATCCCAACTGCTTTCAACTAACCGAAGCCGGTGAACCGAACCGAACCCAATTAAAGTACGCTGAAAGGCTGAAGGAAGTGTGTAAGGGAAGCGATGGGAAAAATGAAGGACGGGCTGCCAGACTATTCAGATTTGGTCACCAACTACTTCTTCTTCTTAACCACCAACTTCTTCTTAGGTTCCTTATTGCTAAGGATTGTTACTCCTACTTCAATTTCCATGATAAATAAGGCACCTCCATTCCTCGCGGTTTTGCGCAGCGTGGAGAACTGTGGACACCGATTTACCAGACGCCAGTGATACTTGGTCACTCCAGCACATCGGTGACCTTCCTCTGCTTCTTCTGTCTTCCGCTTTGCCAGTAACTACGAGTTTCTCCAAGTTGGAATCTTCAGTTTGGAGTTGGAGTTCTTAGCACAGTAAAGCGGGTGAATAGGTACGCGGCTGTTATAAAGCTACAATACGACTTTTAACCTTTTTTTTACTTAGAAAATTGATTACTGCTCTGTTTGAAAAAGATGTGAATTATGAATAAGTATTTTATAATGAACCTTCTGAAATATTGCGGTACCACCCTGAAACACGGTGTAGGTATTTAGAGTTACAGGGCTCCAGCCTCCGACAAAGGTATCTCTGCCGTACACAGAGAGGCTGCGCTTTTAATTGAAGCAAAATGTTCACTTAACGTCTTCATCAATAATGTATAATTTATATATTCGATAGTGCGAAATTACCGCGGCGGTTAGCTGCACAAGTTTCTCCGTCGTGTTCTGCGCCGCCCGCGAGCCGATTGCGGGGCGAAACTTTTGCGCTGGGCCGAACGAAATGACTTAATCTGGAAGGTATGGTAGAATGGTAGTATGGTACACCTACATAATATTATGGAGAAATATTAATATACAAATCTTAAATTATTAAGCACTTGGTTTTACCCAACAGACGTTTAAATTTTAATGCCGGTTATGTGGTTTTGATTTGAATTGAATTGAAGCATATTGTATTATAGCTGTGTAACCTACGTGCCAGAGAAAATATCTCTACGTCATAGAGAAAACGTAATCATTTTATTATTACGCAGGATAAATGATAAGTAGGTGTGTGTTTATATTATATTTTCAACGAACTTTTATATCGGACTTTACTACCAGTCTAACGAGGTACCGTATATTACTGAAGCATCAATAACCTTCTCTGAAAGTTGTTTTTCTTATTACAGTTCAAAAATATGTGGCATCTTGTCATATTTTTGGAGAATTGAGATGATTCTTCAAACCTCTATAACTCATAATGGAAATAACTATCGAGTTGAAATTGGTTGATCCACCTACAAATACTATGCAATTTTCAAGACACCAAAGCTTACCGTTCGTGAGTTTCTAGAGGGATGGTGGGATGAGAAACCGATATTTGCGACAGACAATAGAAGTCAAGTACCTACGAGTTTAACATCGAATATATAATTTTGGAGGCGGATATGGGTACCACCGCCGCGGACACCATTTATTGTTTAACCAACATCACTGTCATAGGTCATTTAAGTGGTTCGCTATGTTTGGTGACTTAGCAGGAGTGCTCGGGTTCATGAGTTTAGGTTTGTCTAAGTCTTGACGGCAGATCTTTTGAACACCTATTGCGTGGCCGGTCGGATCAGGAGACTGATTGAGGGAGATTCCTACTCACCCATCATACCTTTTCTTTCCTTTCCTTCAAATGACCTGCAGACAGCTTACTGAAGTTATATAAATTACCACTTCTGTGTCGATACGTTTGCCATACATTCCAACTTCGTTAAAAGAATGTATTTAATTGATTTATTGATAAAATAACGTTAATGGAAACTCATTTTATTTACTTCCGCTCGTATTAAAACCTGCCTGCATTAATTGTATTTATGTAATTGATTTCATACAGAGAAAAAATAATTAAAAACCAAGTAAAATCAATGCATTTATATACAAACCCGGCAAAGTAGAGCCACGGAAAGTAATTTATTAATAATTGCATCAGTCGTTTAACAAGTTTTTAAAGTTGATCCCCTTCAAGCCAGCAAATCATAATTGGTTCAGTATTCGACCTACCCCGATCGATGTTAAATATTGTAGGTTGGTGTGTGTGATAGTACCTACCTGCGGGCGAGTATTATTATTGTGTCTCTCGTTATGAAAATCACGACACGACTGCAATAAATTACGAATGACATGTTTCCAACTGCATATGCGACGTCATAACCAGCCTTTGGGCCGAGGCGAACGCGGGCGTTTTATTTTATATTATTTAGAGAAGGCTTCCCAAAATGTAGCTGAGTTTTAAAATGCTTATACGTTTTGCGAAATACTGAAAAAAAAATACTAATTTTGAGTAAAAGTGACACTTTTTCTGATGAAAGCCATTTTTTTTAAATATTGACTCGTATTGCTTATATTGTTGAGTACCGTGTCCTATTTTACCTCCTTTTCTACCTGATATTTTATATTTAAATTCATCTTGATTGATTTCCGTCTATGGACTCATTTACTTTCAATGTAACGTCTGGGTCCCATTTTATATCAATTAATTCAACAAAATTGTCTTTGTGTCGTTTATCAACTATGCCATTTATTCCTTGTTCATTTTTCATTTCCAGAAGTCTTACAGTCTGCATAAAAAAAACATTTCACGTTATTGCTAACTTATCTGAACTTTTATACTTGTTAGGGTTTTGATTCGATTAATCAAATAATGTAAGTTTTTAGGTCTTCAAAAACTTCAACAAGAAATTCAAGGTAGATACAAAATTAATTTATTGGCAATAATGTACAACAATTCCAATCCAAATAAATTATTAAATCCCCCCAACGGACTGATAATCTAACGTTTCCTTTTAAAGGCAAACTAATGCAGAAAGAGGTAGAAAATAATGAATTCATCCTATTTATAAATTTACAACAGGGTCCATTTGGGAGGGAAGACTATAGCCAACCCTGACATCTATGTGTAAATCCTCGAACCACAACTATGCCTGACCTCTTTGTTAAAAGCGGAGAAACATTTCAACCCTTGCTCAACTAAATATCAACTTTAATTTCTTAACATATACTCCCCCCGAAAAAGGGAACGGAGGTCACTTTTTCTAAAATATCAAAACAAAATAAGGATAAAAAATCAAACACCTAAATATAAACATATGCTAAAATCAATTTGGAAGAAACAAAAAATAATAATAATTTAACTTTAACTAAACCATAAAAATTTCCAAATAAAAACTATCCTATTTCTAAGAACTATTAATAATAATCTAATTATTAATAAACATTATAACTTCATTTAAAAACAAAAATTTCTAATTTTAACAATAAAAAATAAATAAATAGCAATCTTGAGATCTTGACGTGCGAAGCTCCTTGGTCTTCCTTCTAGGTTTGAATGCTCGGATATGGTTCCATCTTGAATCTTGAAGGGTGTAGAAAAATTGATATTTAAATTAGAATTTTAAGCCTCTTGCTGTTTTTGATTTAAATTAAATTTGTAGTTTTGCTTTAAATTAATTATTTAAATCTTGATTTATATCTTGAAACATTGTTTTTTTTTTTTTTAAAAATAACTTTTTTAGAAAATAAATTTTCACTGCCACTTGGTTTTACTTGCGGGAAGTTTATTAGATTTCTGCGTCGAGTTTTTTCTTGTGGAACCTTCAATTATTTTCTTCATCAGTTTTTGTATGAACATCATTTGCGTCGGGTCCGTTGTCTTCTATTGGTAGCAGACATAATTTTGAAATGGCCCTCTGGATTATGCCCTTCGAAGTGATGATGGTCGCCACGCGAACTCGTCCATCAGCGCCAGGATGTACGGCGCTCACCCGTCCCAGCCTCCAGTAGCAAGAAGGGACGTTGTCCTCCTTCAGTATTACCATGTCGCCAGGCTGTAACTGTCCTTGACTCCTGTTAGTCCATTTGTTCCTGGTTTGTAGCTCTGCCAGGTACTCCTTCCGCCACCTCGACCAAAACATTTGAACAATTTGTATTAGTTTTTGGTAATTATTTAATCGATTGAACGTGATATGTTCCAAATTTTGCTCTGGAATCGCTGCCATACTAGTTCCTATGAGAAAGTGACCAGGGGTCAAGGGATTAAGGTCATAAGGGTCATTTGATAAGGGAGTCAGTGGCCTGGAGTTTAAGCAAGATTCAATTTGACATAACACCGTACTAATTTCTTCGTACGTTAATGAAGCGATACTTGTTATTCTTTTTAAGTGATGTTTAACTGATTTTATCCCGGCTTCCCATAGCCCCCCAAAGTTCGGGGCACGAGGCGGTATAAATCTCCACTGAATACCTAATGTGGATAAATATTTATCAATTTTATCATTGGACATATTTAAAAAATTATAAATTTCCTTTAATTCATTATTAGCCGCTTTAAAATTGGTTGCATTGTCTGAGAACATTTTACTTGGTCTACCACGACGCGAGATAAATCGTTTCAAAGCGTTTAAAAAACTTTCTGCGCTCAAAGACAGCACAACTTCTAAGTGCACTGCCTTAGATGCCATGCATACAAATAAGCAAATATATGATTTAACGCTATGGGTTTTTCTGTGAATACCCGATTTTATCAGTATTGGACCGGAATAATCGACTGCCGTATTTTGAAATGCCCGGCATTCAGTTATTCTTTCAGCTGGTAGGTCGGCCATCAACTGCTGTTCTGGTTTGGGATTGCATCTATAACAAATTATACATTTTTTAATTATCCTTTTTACTACATTCTTTCCCTTAATCGGCCAAAATTTCATTCTAATCAACGCCAATAATGACTGCGTTCCCGAGTGTAAGTTCAAGTAATGATAGTGTCTTACAATTAGCTCTGTTATTTTATGATGTGAAGGTAATATAATTGGGTGCTGCTGGTTTTCATCTACCATTTTACCTTTGGAGAGTCTTCCCCCCACTCGAATTAGATCCCTTTCAATAAAAGGATCTAATGATTTTAAAAAACTATTTCTAGGTATATTACTGCCATTATTTAAAGCTCGAATTTCGACGCTGAAACAGTATGATTGCGCCCGAGATATTAATTTATTTACTGAATTTTCCAACTCACTAACTGTTAATTTACCATAGCGGCGCTGCAAAGGGTTTTTACAATTAAACTGAAATCTAATAATGTATGCCGTTACTCTTTGTAATTTGGAAAAACTAGAATATCTATTAAAAATGTCCCAGTCCTGTTTCACTGCAGACAACAGAACCGAGCTTGTCTTGATCTCTGGTGGATCAATACAAAATGTGTCGGCATTCGGCCAGCACGCTGAATCCAGTATCAGCCAAGCTGGACCATGCCACCAAATGCTGGAAATTAACAATTGTGAAACACCGGTTCCTCTGGAGAGCACATCTGCTGCATTGTCTTCCGACCTTACATGTTTCCATTGCTCCGGCTGACTGGTTTCCTGGATTTCCGCCACCCGATTCGCAACGAAAGTGTTCCATCTTGCAGGCTGCTCCCTGACCCAGCACAGTACTATTTGAGAATCGCACCAGTATGTTGTATGTATATCCGGTGTACATATAGCTTCTTTAATATAATTCACTAACTTTGTCAATAATACAGCTCCACATAATTCTAATTTGGGTAGAGACACGCTTTTCAAAGGTGCTACCGTGACTTGGACATTATCAAATTGGAGTATCTCTTACCCAATTTATCAGTAGACATCAGGTAGACACAGGCCGAATATGCCTTCTCTGAGGCATCACAAAATCCATGTAGCTGTAAATTTACATGATCTTGACATTGAATCTTTCTACCTATTCTTAAATTATTTAATTGAGGCAGTTCACTCACATAAGCTTCCCATGTCTTCAACATGTCATGTGGAATAGGCTCATCCCACTGAACCTTCGTCTGCCACAATTTTTGCATCAACAATTTAGCAACAACAGTGACAGGACCTATTAATCCTAAAGGGTCAAATATGGACGCAATGCTTGATAGCATTTGTCGTTTGCTAACAATTGGATTTTTTATTAACTTCACCGTGTATAAGAAATTATCCTGTTGGTTATTCCATGACAAGCCTAATATTTTGCTGTCATTTGAATCTGTACTAATAATCATATCCGACATGCTTTCTTGCTTTGAACATAATGAGGGCAAATTTGATCGCCATTTTCTCAAGTTCATTCCAGCGGATGCCATGATAGATATTAATTGCTCTTTAATTAATAAACAGCTTTCTTCTGTTTCATCACCAGTAAGCAAATCATCCATGTAAAAATTATTCTTTATAATCTGACTGACCTTGTGATTTGATGACATATTTTCATTTCCCAACTGCTCAAGGCATCTAGTTGCCAAAAATGATGACGGCCCCAGACCGTAGGTAACGGTGTTAAGCTGATAATGCTGAATTTCCTCCTCCGGGAAATTTTTCCATATTATACGCTGTAGATCCCTGTCTTCGGGTCGCACCAATATCTGTCTGTACATTTTCTCTATGTCTGCTGTTATCACGTACTGGTGCTTTCTGAAACATATCAATTGTGCAGCTAAATCTTTCTGTAAAACAGGTCCTATCATGAGCGCATCGTTTAAGGATATACCAGTGGATGATTTTGCAGAACCGTCAAATACTACTCGAGTCTTCGTGGTAGTGCTTGATTCTTTTATTACTGCATGATGTGGTAAATAATAATAATTTTTTTCATTAGAAGGTGCCTCGCACCGGGTCATATGACCCAAGTCTATGTATTCCTGCATAAATTCTTTATATTTTTTCATCAGGTCAGGATTTGAAGAAAATTTTCTTTGCAAATTGCAAAGTCTCTTTTCTGCCATAGGCAGTGTTTCGCCTAACTGTTTAACACAGGGGCGCTGCGGTAAGCTTACCGTAAAACGACCTTCGTCATTCCTTTTATGCGTGTCTTTGAACATTTCCTCGCACGCTCGCTCCTCATGGCTCCGGTGCTTCACCGGCGGGAATTCTTCTAATTTCCAGAAGTTTTCCATTTGTTTATGTAATATATTTAATGATAGGTGACAAGATTTTACTGGCCTTTTTGTTTTTGTTGTGACGATAGGTCCTGACACCAGCCACCCGAATTCCGTTCTCTGCAGTACAGGTCCTGAGTCTCCATTTCGTAGTTGATCTTGTTTCAAAATTTCCCAAAAGATTTCCGCTCCGAGTAGCATATCTATGGAGCCTGTTTCGTAGAAGGTAGGATCCGCTAACTGTAGACCATCAGGTACGCTAGCATCCTTTTTCTGAAAAGAAATTTGCGGCAGATTACTCGTTATTTCCTTCAAAACGAGACATTCTATGTCTCTTTCATAAGGTGAATAGCTTGAAAAAATCCTTAAATTTACACTTTTTTTAATATTCAATATTCTGTTTTGGATTCCAGTAATCGGTATGTTTGCACTTTTGGGTTTTAATTGCAACCTAGCTTCGAATTTCTCTGAGATAAAATTAGACTGCGCACCGCTATCCAATAATACTCTAGCTTTAATTAAGTTTCCATTTTTATTCAACACTTTAATAACGGCGGTAGATAACAAAATAAAATTATTAGATACCTTCGCTGAATGATTGGTAACTAAAACTTCATTATTTGATGTTGATTGTGTATCATTATTCTGAGGAGACTTATTATGAGATGAATTATCTATTTCCTTTTTTAAATGTAACAATGTATTGTGCGAATTATTTTCGCATATTCGACAGTTGTATTTACTTTTACATTCCTTTAGTTTATGACCTAGGCACAAACATTTCAAGCAAGCACCTAAATGACGTATCTTTATAATTCGATCCTTAGCATTTAATATTAAGAATTTTTTACAATTATAAATCCTATGATCGCCTTTGCAAATAATACATTTTATCATTTGCGGCGTTAATGAAATCATAGCTTCCTTTCTGTACTTGACAGGGAATGTTTTATTTTGATTAACCTTTGCTTCAGTAATCCCGGCAAATTCTAAAATCTGGACGCGATCTGATAAATATTTTATAAACTCCTTATATGTAGGTAGGTTATCTTTGGTTGCAAATGTTTCCCAATGATTTCGAGTTTCGCTATCTAGTTTATGTGACAATAAATATATTAAAATAATATCCCAATTTTCGGTGGGTATATTTAAATTATTCAACGATTTTAAATGTAATTCGGATTCATCAATAAGATTCCTTAATGCTGTGGAATTTTCAAATTTTATTTCAGGCAATTTGAATAATGCTTCCACGTGCTTATGTATAATAAATTTTGTATTTTGGTATCGGCTGGTCAACATTTCCCAGGCCGTGTAATAATTGTCTTGGTGATTTGGCAATGATATCAATAATTTAGCCGCGTCACCTTCCAGGCATGATCGCAGATAATACAACTTTTGAATAATTTCTAAGGATGGGTTATTTTCAACCAGAGCTACAAAAGTATCTCTAAAATTTAACCACTTTTCATAGGAGCCGTCGAATTTAGGCAACTCTAAAATAGGCAATCTAATATTGTGTGAAATTGCATTCGGAACCTTAATTAACAATTTATCTTTAGCCTTGGCAACAAGACTATAGTAGGAATTTTCAAATGCTTGCCTTTCCAATGGTTTAGCCAATTCGTCCGCTGAAAGCGCTTCAATTTGATCTTGGATTATATCGAAAGAATCTAAAATTGGTTCGAGTTTCTTTAACCTGACTTCAATTTCAGATTGCGACAAATTATTTCCTTGGATGTATTCGTTGAATCGAGTTAATTTAGCTTTACAGATTCCCCTCTGGGCCACTAATGTTTTGAGATCCATTTTTTAAATATCAAAAATAAGGTACTCACAGAACACAAACGTTAAATTATAATCACTTGTAATTAATCACTACACGTGCACTGCCCTTGATCACAGAATTTTACTTATTAACCGATAAACAATGAATTTTAACCATGAAATGAATCTTATCTCGCAAAATGCCACAGCCCGTTAGCTGTCAAAATTAAGAATAATATTATTTGTTATTTGTTCCTACCGCGCATGCGTTAGGCTTACGGCTGCGTTTAAACAACCGCCTCGCGGTAAAATTCGAATTTTAACTTACGGATTTTCAAATAATCATTCGTAATTAATCATTTATGAAATTTAAAATGCTTTCTCAGTATTCTAAAACTTCTTTTTACATTGATGTAACAATTTTTATCGACAATGTTGCTGTTGGGTATGAAATCAATTTAACACCACAGCAATAATCAGCCCGTTTTTTTTAAATAAATTTAAAACAAACAAAGAAATACGGTTATGTACTCCATCAATCATGCTCTCCTGCCTGGGAAAATAAGGTATATAGGAATGGGAATTGGTCACTTGCCCTTTTCTCTGAAGATCTCTCTTGATGAATGTTGAAGATGCTGGTTCTTTTATCACTCGCGATTCAATCGTTAATGCGGCACGAAGGATCAAATGTTAGGGTTTTGATTCGATTAATCAAATAATGTAAGTTTTTAGGTCTTCAAAAACTTCAACAAGAAATTCAAGGTAGATACAAAATTAATTTATTGGCAATAATGTACAACAATTCCAATCCAAATAAATTATTAAATCCCCCCAACGGACTGATAATCTAACGTTTCCTTTTAAAGGCAAACTAATGCAGAAAGAGGTAGAAAATAATGAATTCATCCTATTTATAAATTTACAACAGGGTCCATTTGGGAGGGAAGACTATAGCCAACCCTGACATCTATGTGTAAATCCTCGAACCACAACTATGCCTGACCTCTTTGTTAAAAGCGGAGAAACATTTCAACCCTTGCTCAACTAAATATCAACTTTAATTTCTTAACAATACTCAAGAAACCAAAATACCAGTAATTTGACGTAAGTATTTTATTCAGAGAATAACCTCAAAATTACCGTGCAAACAACCTCCTTGCTTTGGAAACAAAAGAAGTCTTACAAAGAGCTTGCTGTACAACCTTCCCCAGGCCTCCAGGACCACGCATATACCTTCCTACTGAAATAATTTGCAGATAAATACAATAATTAGATACTTGAGATTACGAGAGATGGGAAGGCTGATAGAGATATTGAAAGAAGGGTGAATGCAGGTAACTCTATTAATGGAGGACTGAACGCCGTTGTCAGCAACAAAAAACTGTCCAAAGACGCGAAACTAGCCGTCCATAATGGAGTACTGGTACCTACCCTGATGTATGGCAGTGAGGCATGGAACTGGCAGAGGAAGGATGAAAGTAGACTGAACGCTGTAGAAATGAGATCCCTGAGGCGTATGTGTGGTAAAACCATGTATGATCGTGTGAGAAATGTGGAAATCCGCAAAGAATGCAAGGCTGATGTAAGCGTGATGAGTAAGATCAAGAAAGGAACGCTCCGATGGTTTGGGCATGTAGAGCGAATGAACGAGGAAAGGAGTGTAAGGAGAATATATGACGCAAATGTGAATGGTAGAAGAAGTCGAGGACGCCCAAGAAAGACATGGCACGACCAAGTGAATCAGATACTTGAGTCGGGCCATGTCAAGAGTCAGAATAATAGAAGAGAATGTATGAGACGTTGTATGAATGTAAACGAGGCAAGGAATGTGTGCCAAGACCGGGATGTTTGGCGGTCCGTCCTCTCTGCCTACCCCTGCGGAGAAACGGCGTGATGGTTAATAGTTAGTTAGTTAGTTTTAGGGAAACAATTCCAATTCTTTCAAGAGTAGTTACGTTTGAATGAACTCAAAACTTCCAAAAGTAGGATTCAATACAGCATAAAGAGGTTAAAAAACTCTTACCAATAAATTAAAGAACATTTTCAATTACCTTTCCTTGACGTAAAAATTGTGAATATTCGTGAAAAGCAGTTAAAGTTCTCGTAGGTACCTACCCACACTTTGAGAATATCTAGTAAATTGTTCATAAACAATTTCATGAGAAAGATATTTTTTTGTTATAATTCTGATGCGATTAAAATATTGCAGGTTTTAAAAATCAGTAAGCAGACACTAGCCAAGAACAAGTAGGAGGTATGAATAAAAAGGTAGTTGTTTATACAGGGTGCCCAAATAAGAACACCGGATTTAGTTTTTGAATTGAACGCATTATTTATTCGAAAAGTGGTAACAATATGGTTGAATGAAATGGAAAGAACAGACATTCAAAATATTCTAAATAAATAACATTTCATACAAGTTCTCACGAAATTATATAATATTCAAATAAAACAAATACGAGAAACTGCAATTTTGCAATATTAATTATTATGATTAATTATTAATTATTACTTCTATTATATAACCGCTATATTCAACTGTCACAAAATTTTAATTTACTTTTATCTAAAAAACAAAGTATGTATGTAAATATTTAATATACCAACATATAATTTATCTTTTTTATCTTTTTACATATATATTTGTTTAAATACACACATTTCTTTTGGAACAAACATAATATGTGATTTACTCGCCTCGGAACAGACTTTGTCTAGTGAGGCGGGTAAAAGAAAAGAAAACAATGTAAATAACCATGAAACTAAATAAACGCACGGGTTGCCGGCACTGAAACTGTAACTTATTTTGTACAAATATTTCCATTACCCTTTCTAACTCTTCCTCTTTTAATGAAATTTAAAATAAAATTATTGCATAGTTAATTGTGGATCCATTGTGGCAATAACATATTGTATCCGCCGTAAGCTTCAGTAAGATTTTAGCCTCGCGGGGGCTCTTCTCAAACTACTGAGCTAATTCCACCCTTTCCCCTTCGGTTATATTTAACTGCATCCATAACTTGACTAAGAACTACCAACATTATCCAATAGTACAGGAAAAAGTCAAAATCGAAATTTACGCCCTTTTATGGGAGGAGTTTAAAAATACTTGAGAAAAAGCTTTTGGAAAGGTTAGAAAAGGTATTTGAGATTTTTTTTACAGGTTGATTACGTAAAGGCCTGTAAAAAACATTAACTCATTTTTTACGCATTGTTTATTGTAATAAAACAGAATTTTAAAATTGATTTCACGGAACGAAGCGACGCGGAGCCTAACGTCCGTTCCCCGCTCCGTCCGGGGGCGAACTGATAAAAAAACGGGCGTGACAGTTATGTAGCCCTTCGGTGGACGGCATAGAGTTCACTTTGAAAATCCAAATTCATCTACTGCCAGCCGTATTATAAAATAACAACGCGAAAATGCATATTTTATTTGATTTTGAGAACTTCGGGCGTAAATATCAATTTTTTGCGATTATTTTAAAAAGAACTGATTTTGCCACAATATCCTAAAAGGGGTTTATAAATAGGTGAGGTTGGACTTGAAAGTGTTTTTACAGACCTTATACTTTATTTTTTATAGGCTTATTAAAAGACCTATAAAAAAACTGACCGATATTTTTAAGGGCCAAGATATGTTCTACACGCAGTATTTAATTGATGCATCTATAATACTTTTAAGCGATCCAATTTTCAAAACAAAATGAAATGATTTTGTATGATTTTGCATTATTTAGTATGGCTTCATCTTAACCCTTAATTACTCGCACAAAGAACATTACATAACTGCTCGCATGGGGTCACAGATGACCCCAAATAGCAATAGTAGTTTTTTATATATATTGAAATATATAAGTAAATTAAACTATTTTATTATTAAAGTACTTTGTTTATTCTGTAATATAAATAATAACATGAATTACTAAATAATTATACAAAAACAAGTTAAACTAAAATAATTACCAATAATTAACAATTTGTACTTAGGTATACTGAGATCATAGTTAATTCTCGTATTTTTAGGAACTCTCCGAATCACTCTTGTTACACTGTTGACAGTATATTTTAGAGTGATCATTGCACACAAATCTTGCATATTTCTTACATTTTGTTGGTACTTTGCTATATACTTACCTCTCCCAAAAAAGTTACGTAATTACTCGCACGGGGTCAGCGCTCAAGAGGGCAGCGACATGTCCTTCCACTCCCGTGACTTAGTCGCTACTAAAATACAAACTTAGACGCGCAATATGAAGCTAGCGAGGGCGCGGGGGGAATCGGGCAGCGCCAAGTGCTTCATTTTTTAATCCGAAAATGCTTTGACCCCATACGAGTAATTAAGGGTTAAGTGTCTTAATGAATATATTATTTATTGATATCTTTATGCATGAATGCAAGAATCTATCCGAACTAAAAAATTCTAGATATTGTCTTGGATAATTTTTTTTCATATATATCCATGTTCATCTCTTGAGTAGCCAATCTCAAAGTTTTTTTTTGTTTCACTGAGAATTGAAATTTCCTCCCCAGGGACTGGCTATTAAATTGCTGTTAATTTTCAAAAAGGTTTTCAAAATATAAACAAAAACTTCCCCCCCAGGGACTGGAGTCAACGCCGCTAACAACTGAGCCAAATTCCATATAGATTGGCATTATTTAAAATTGGCGTGAAATTCAAATCCAGCTATCTGTTTGGGACAACCTGTATTATCAACTCTCAAATAGAAACTACCTATACATATATATACTATATTTTCCTGATACACAATTTCAACTTTTCTTAAGCACATTATTTTTCCTTTTAATAAACTTGTTCTAAATTTAATCTCTAAGGGTTAAACAAGCATAACATCTATCTTATCAGCGAAAGAAAGAAGAAAAATAACTTTCAAACCATTCGAAGAATTTAACTTAAACAGGATTGAATTTAATCAATTGGTTTGTTATCACTTGTATCTCGTAATAAATTTAAACGTAAAAATTACTGTTCACCAATCTCATTCATAACTTCGCACTGCTTCCAAAATAAATACTGCTAATTGAAGCCACATTCCTTGATTCATCTTCTAAAGACTGAGATTGCATTTTATCGTCATCCCATCATCCTGTGTCCACATTATCATCTTCAACAGCAATCTCTACAGAAAGCGGCACACCCGCCCTATCTTGACGTCTGTCATGACGGCGCGCTGCGTTACGTGTTACTTTTCTTCGGTCGGGCGGCTTGAGGATAATCCATTGCCTCTTGGGAGGATGCTGCAGTAATTAGACTAATCGGATGTAGGGATCGAAGCTTTGGTCAAGAGTGCGTTAGGCCAGTCACAAGATAAAGCGGCGCTTTGCAGCCGCATGCTGATGTGCGCAAATTGGGGTGGTTGAAAATAGAAAACTTATTATTAAAGCTTGTTATTATTTTAATATGAATACCGCATAACAGCTCCCAACAGTCTGAAACCAGTAAGACTGTATCATTCCCAACAGGGGTACGTTGTGAGGCTGAAGGTGGTGGAGAGAGGAAGTAGACGATGAAGAGGGAGGTGGGGAAGTAGGTACCTGGTTATGAGACAGATATGGCACAACTTAGCAGAGAACTTTAATCAATTGAATATTTACAAATTATTGTGTAATGTATGATACCTCTATTGGTTTACATGGGAAACAGAGTGTTTTATAGTTAGGGTTAGGGTAAATTAATATAACATTGAGAACGAGCCTCTGAATCTTTGTCTTACCGGTACAAACGCTTTAACCAACTCGGCCATTTATCGTATCTTGAGATTGACAAAAATGGTCGATCAAATATTATTATTTTTATTAGCTAAGGCGTTTGCCCCGGTGAGATCCTGGGTTCGAGTCCCAGTTGTGACAGTTACCTTTTAATTTTTTGTGTCTTGTTTATTTTTCATATTTTGATTTAGATTTATTAGCAGTACCTTATACTTCAATCATATATTACATGAATGTGTTAAAAAAATGGACTAACCCTTCAAAAGTTAATATAACAAAAGTTTTTCCAATTAAAAATTTAATTAATATAATTTAACTTGATGTTACAATATTATGTGGATATATGTTGGTACGTACATAGGTTGGTTGATACATGAGAATAGTTTTTTTTACGGCACCAGATTTAAATTTCCGGGTTAAATTTTCCCCACAAGAAAAATATACGCCTTCACACACTTCCTCAAATGTCCATCTAGTCAATCCACGCTATGCAATTGCACTATGTAAGTATAATAAATACAAAACAATATAATAACAACATGTCAACCTACCAGAGACCAAATGGGAAAATAATTCACCGACTCCAGATATTTTCATATCAGAAGGTTCGGCTCTGTGGAACTCCTTTTTTCTCCACATAACGAATAAATCTTTCGCCTTTAACTAAAGATTTCCGTGGAGGGGAGCACTCAAATGAGTCTATAAACATACCATTTTTGGTAGTTTATTAGGAATCTGTATAGACACTATTAATAGCACAATATTAATTTAGTTCATTGTTGTTTTGAACCACCCTCCATTCCTGAGCTACAACTGAGATAAAATTAGTTGGGTAGTTCTGCATTTTCTTCCTTGGTGTGGCAGGCTATCTCACTAAATATGCGTTATTTCATACACTTTCCTTTAAGCGCTATTTATTACCGATTACTATAATATTAAGCCATTATTTTAATCATCGTGTATTCCATGATTTGGAATTGAAATCGTAGGTAATATAGAATATAAAAATAGTAGGTAATGTAGAATATGGATATTCAAAATAGAAACAAAACAAAAAACTGCTAAGTCACATTTTTTTATAAATTAACTCCACTTAGGAGGCCCTGACGAAAATCATTTCCCCCGGAGATTTGCCGAAAATAATGCCACCTTTGGGTGTGGTGTGCGGAGGGGCTTTTTAAGGGAATGAAGGAGAGGGAAATGAAAAGGTATGAGAGGTGATTAGGAATCTGGGTGTCGGTGTTACCAGGAGTGACGAATAAATCCATCCCATTGCGATGCAAGACTTTGCGGTCGAGATAATCCGGCTGAAGGGGTCAAATGCTTTTCTTAACCGACCTCTTCCAATCCGGTCTGCCACGCAGGCAGCTGCTGGTAGGCATCCGCCACCAAGCATGGACAAACCTGACTTCGTGAATTCCTGCTAAGTCACCAAATGTAGCAACCAATTTGGGTGACCTTTGGCTATGAGGTGTTAGTTATCCAGGGTAGCCTCCCAAATTGGATACACAAAAGTGAAGTTCACCCACTGACGTCAGCATTACCACTTGGTATTTAAAGAAATATATTTTTTCAGTCAGACCCATGGCGCAATATTGAGACCTCCGCGGCAATTAGTATCTATTGAAAACAAATAAAATAACATTAGCTTTTCCAAAGCTCCTTCCAGTCAAATTATTTTACATTGAAAGGGGTTTTCCTTGGAAATGAGTTTCGAGGGCCTAAAAATAATTGTCCCGTAAAATCAATTATGTCAATTTGCGCAGTAAACTTAACTTATCGAAATTATCTGAAAGGCGAAAAATATTTGATCTCCTTTTATTATATAAATTTGTTCATTCAAGGTTGGGCTGCCTTGACGCTATAAACTTATTATCCTTATTTATTTATACCTCCAAAATATACTAGACGAAATATTTTATTTTACAACAATAACTTCGCTATGAATTCTGTGATAGAAAGAATACATAGATTGGTCAATGAACTGATGTCGCTGACATATTTATTTTAAACTTCGATACATTTAAGGCGAAATTAATCCACCACTTTTTGGATGTAAATAATGAATGGGAAATTCTTTTGTTTGTTGTTTTTTTATTGTTCGTATTCTAAATGCATACAACGAGTAATTAAGTAAAAATTATGTGTTTTAATTTTTTTAATGTTTTTTTGCTCGTAGGTATGTGAATTGTACCTACGCGTTCTCTAAAGTCATCCATGTGGAATTAGCATTATATGTATTCTTATTTATTATATTGAGTTTATGGTTTATTTGTTTATTTTGTAATATTTTTTATTTATCTATGTTATTCTGTTATTAATGAAATTTGTATCACGGAAAAATATCGCGATTTTATTTTTTTTCAATTCGTGAGGCGGGTGTAGATTCCGCCACGTGAACTATTTATTGGATAACAATCACCTCTGCCATTGGTCATCTCAAGTGATTTGTTATGTTTGGTGCCTTTGCAGGGATGTCCGGGTTCATGGGGTGAGTTTTTTCTATGTCTTGGCGGTGGATGTATTTGCCCAATGTCTGCGTGGCAAGCCGTAACGAGAGAGACTGATTGAGATAGACCTTTTGACCTTTCCTGCAGGATTTTATAGGAACATCGCCGTACACTTAGAAGGGATGGATTCATACTATCATCACTCATGAGACACTATCCCCCAGCTTTTTATCCACCTCTCATACGTTTTTCTTCCCAAATTTTCGTATCCTCCCTTTCCTCAAAAGATCCCATCCCCAAACATACCTTTTTTCCCAGTGTGGAGCTAATGTAATGGAGCTGATGTAATGAGGTCTCCTGATTATAATATACCAAATTTGTTATTTTTTTTAATCAGTAAAGTAAGTGAACGTAAGGAGTTATTGAACTCTTAAATATTACAATATATTCCTGCTAGTTTTTATGTAGGTACATTGAGTGTATAATAATCCACGGAGGCAATTTAAAATCTTCCAGAAACCGATATGTAAATAATAATGTGGTTATGTGTGTGAACATTTTATTCAGTAATCGGCTTCACACGGGGAATTATAAAGCAGGTAGCCGGCTTACAGGCAGAGGCAGGTAGCGGGTAGTGGCTATGGCCACGAGGTCTGGTATTACGATTTAATTGCTTAATTTTGAGACCAGCCAGTCCTGCCTGCCGGTGAACGAAATTCAACATGGAGATTTGCGTGCTGAATAATTGTGTGTGTTTAAAGGCTGGATCTAGACTTTAATTTTCATATTTAAAAATATTGATGGCATTTTATAAAAACAAAAAAAAATGTGCTGGAATACCAAATCATTTATTACGTCAACGAATGGATAAGAGTGACAAAAAAATAAGCACTAAATTTTCAGAACCTGAAGCAAATTTAAGGAAAAAGTAACTTCCGTCGATTTTTAAAAAAATGTGATAATTCAATACCTACGAGTATCTTTAATGATTCTCTAAAAAATCTTAGGACGGCTATTTCACACAATTTGAACAATTTACTAAATTTCAAAGTTAAAATTCAAGTAGGTAATATTAAATTTATTCCATGGGCATGTAGAGCGAATGAGCGAGGAAAGGAGTGTAAGGAGAATATATGAAATAATTGTGAAAAAATGTAGAAGAAGTCAAGGACGCCCAAGAAAGACATCGCACGACCAAGTGAATCACTGAAATATTGATTGAATCAATAAGGTGATACTTAAAATAATGCAAAACTTACTTTTTCTTATTTGTTTAATTATTTTCTGGAAAAACACTTTTTACAAGTTATGCTTTATAATTGTTTGCTATTAACTGTTTTTATGTTCAATTCGTAGACCTCCATTTAATTTTTAAAATTTTTATTTTATAATGTTATTATTAAATTTACTAATTTAAGTTTTTATTTTGTGACAGCTGTTTCGTCTTACAAACCCATTGTTTTACTGTCAATAGAACATTATTAAATTTTTAAAATATATATATTGTTTGCGCCTGTAAACTCGAAGTAGGTACCTGTACGTGAAGAAATAGCTTGGTCCATAAACAAACTCAAATCTTTCAAGCAAGGCCTACAAATAAGTACTATTTTGTAATCCAATTCAATATTGTATTTTTTGTTAGCCTTTCTTGAAAGATTTTAGTTGGTTTATGGACAAAACTATTTATTCATATTTATGGATAGATGCATCATCAAGGTATATTTTTAATTAAAATTGTGTTTTATCTATTAGACATCATTTTTTGTTAAGTATTTCCCGTTGGTATTTCAGCAATTTAATGCCTATGATAGGGCATTCGTTGTATGGTATGTGTTTTTAGGCTGATGCTACATACGTCCTAAGATACGACGTACATTTGTGGCGTATCGTTGAGACTCACAACACATTTTCGGTCCGACGAAAGTACCAATAGTCGTAACGCGTGCTTTACAAATTAAATATGCCCGACTGCAGTTATTTAAAAATAACAAAATATGAAATTTTACGATTACAACCTCAACCATTTTTGGATGGTGGGTTACCTGATTTCACATCAAAATCAACATCGGAAGATACACCACTGATGTTCGGCAACGTATCGTGTTCCGTAATTCGTACATAAAATACTCGTAGCTTAATATAATATAATAATTGGTGGCTTTCAAATGGGGAGGGATTTTACTCCGTATATGTTTTGCTTACACAAATCGTGCAGTTGATTTTTTTCCTTATGTAGGTAGATACTAAGTATTTGCTTTATTAAAAATAAATAATAATAACGTAGGTTCTCAATGTCTAGTGTCTGTGAAGTATGTATCTCCATACATACTTTGTCTAGGATGAACAAAGTATGTATGAAGAATGAATTAATGATGAATGTAAGTATTAAGTTTAAAGTCATGGTATTTGAATGAGAGAGTACGAAAACAATGTGCAACATAGTTGTAAATGATGAATTCTTGGAGCAGGTGGATGAGTTGTGTATTTGGGAAGTATGTTTACGAGAGATGGGAAGGCTGATAGAGATATTGAGAGGGTAAATGCCGGTAACTCCATTAATGGAGGACTGAATGCTTTAGAAATGAGATCCCTGGGGCGTAAGTGTGGTAAAACAGTGTACGATCGTGTGAGAAACGTGGAGATCCACAAGGAATGCAAGGCTGAAGTAAGCGTATGAGTAAGATTAAGAAAGGGACGCTCAGATGGTCTGGCCATGCAGAGCGAATAAACGAGGAAAATAGTGTAAGAAGAATATACGATGCGGTAAAAGAGGTCGGGGACGCCCGAGGAAGGCATGGCACGACTAAGAGAATCAGATGTGAACGACAAAATGTGAACGAGGCAAGGTGTGTGTGCCAATATCGAGTTGTTTGGCGGTCTGTACTCTCTGCCTACCCCTGTGGGGAAAAGGCGTGATGGTTATTTACTTTTATATAGGCATAATTAAGATTTCTAGTCCGGTCCTGGGAACGCCAACATAATTATAATATCGAGGTAGGTAACCGACTGTTAGGTACTTTGCAACATATTTTTATTTAGATTACTGGTTACGGAAAATTATAAACGCTTTAGTTGGGTTTCTTATAACAAAGGAAACAAGTTGGTTATAGGTAATAAAATTATTCTTTCAGTTTGAGGCCGGTTGAATAATTTACCAGAACGAAAGGAAGATTGGAGGTGTATGAAGCCAAAATAATCACTCAATCAAAATTTTAATAATACGAAATATAATATACCCACCACGAATTTAATATTGTACTTAGTCAACTTTTAAATATGTCGGTACCTACCGAAACTGCTCTTTCACGCGAAGTACCTCATTATTTAATTACCCCATTTATTTTTTTATACCTATTTATAAGCTGGTAAAAATATTTTTAGAGGGAAAATTTGTATATCGGTTATTGAAAAAAATCATCGCAAATGTTATAATAATTGGTCTGTTGTTAAGAACCTGAAACAAATTTTAGGAAAAAGTATCTTTCCGTAAGAAAAAGTAGATTTAAAAAATAAACGTGTATATTCAAAATCTATCTTTTATGATTCTGCAGAAAACCTTAGGACGACTGTTTCACACAATTTGAACAATTTATTAAATTTCAAAATTAAAATTTAAGTAGGTAATGTTCAATTCATTCTGTGGGCATGTAGAGCGAATGAGCGAGGAAAGGAGCGTAAGGAGAATATATGACGCAAATGTGAAACAAATGTGAAAAAATGTAGAAGTCGAGGACACCCAAGAAAGACAGTGCACGACCAGATACTATGAGTTGGGGCATGTTAAGAGTCAGAATAATAGAAGAGCATGTATGAGACAATGTATGAATGTAAACGAGGCAAGAAGTGTATGCCAAGACTGAGTTGTTTGGCGGTCCGTCCTCTTTGCCTACCCCTGCGGGGAAAGGCGTGATAGTTAGTTAGTTAGTTGAATAGAAGTTTCACAGAACTAGAAAATTAACTTTGAAATTTGATGAATTGTTTAAATTCCGTCCATTCAAACAATCCGTCGTAAGTTTTCAGTAAGGCAAATCAATTACTTATTTCCCAAAGTTTTTCACAAAAGATAGGTAGGGGTAAGTAATAAAAATATATTAAAAACTATAAGTCGATACGTGTTAAAAACAAGTACCTAGATAGATTTTAGCATTGATAATAAATATTTGTGGCCTTTATTCCAAGGGTCCTTTTCAACCATTGAGAAATATGTTTTATATCAGGCATAGGTGATATTCGAAGACGTTGGAAAATACCTATGTACTTTTTGACAATCATTATAAAATATAACGAAGTGTATCACAGCCAGAATATAAGAAAACGCACGTAGAATATTTCACAGCGGAGCACTTTAAATAAATCACACGTAATTTTAAATTTATTATCGTGGAATGATGAACGGCCCTGTATAAAAATGATATGCCCTTAATTTAGAAATTAGAAACATGAGTGGGGGATCGAAATAAAAATACCTACCCTGAATATTTTAGTGTCGTATAATTTTCATGGTGCTTCTAAAATAAATAAAAAAACACCTATTATTCCACTTGTCGCTCGGATCCCAAGAAGATTACGAATCTAATCTACTGTATTGGAATGTTTTGCGTGACTTAAAACTTTGTTTTAATTTTAATTTTATTATTTTTAAACTTTATTTTTTAATCCAAAGTAGATATCTACCTTCCTACATATCGAAATTGCATAAATGAATGGTTTGCCTTGTTTTTAGCTATTATTAAGGAGAATGGCTGCGCCAAAACACACACAAAATTTAAATATGAATTTTAGGCCAAAATACTAAATCAAACTAAAATCATATATTTTTAATAAATAGGTATAGCAAATACCTAGTCCAAAATGTGCTACTTTATTTATTTTTGTGTTAAATTATGTACATAGTATTAGCCATGTAATAATAAAGTTTGTCATTATTTTACAGAAAATTCTGGCAATTATTTGTGAATTAATGATAAAATAATTAAAAAAATAATTTTGCTTTAATATAACATTTTAAAACTAAAGACGAATAAAAACAGTATTTATTGGGCGTAAATTTATGTAACAAATCACCGATTTACGTAGAATTTTATTTTTTTGGAACACAAATATATCGTGTGTAAATTAAATTACTTCCCAAGAAAACGCTATTTATTTTATCATTTTTTGTTTTATGCACTTTTTTTCATTTGTCTGTGTGACATTTAGGGATGCAGAATAGGATTTATGAGAAAAATCATCTTTAAAGTGTAGGAAAAAATGAGAGAAAGTGCAAAATATTTTTTAATAAAAGTTTTCAATTTTT
The DNA here is from genome assembly GCA_917880885.1 of Limnephilus marmoratus. Taxonomy (NCBI): domain Eukaryota; kingdom Metazoa; phylum Arthropoda; class Insecta; order Trichoptera; family Limnephilidae; genus Limnephilus; species Limnephilus marmoratus. The sequence continues at coordinate 47,900,648 of OU862923.1, forward strand.
TTTTACAAAATAGGATTTTTTCTGTAATGCCAAAAATATTTGTAAAGATTTATCATATATTTATCTGCTGCTATATAATCTGTAAGAAATAGTGATTATGCAGGAAAATTCTTCAGTTACTGTTTTATATTACCTTGTTTAGTACCTACTGTTTGAAATCAAAATGGAAAAAGAGCTTAACATTTTATTTTACCGTTAGAGTAGGTAGGTAATCCATGAGTTTTCAGTGAGCTAGAGTGCTAAGATTGAAAAATACGACGTTATTGATGTTGTTGTAGCTGAAAATGTTTTTTTTTTTTAAATTCAATACTTTGTATGAAGATTTTCAAGATTCTTTCAGTCTGGGGATGCGCCGCATTCACATTTAGGTATAGTTTCATACAAAACGTTGAAATTTTGAAAAAAAAAATTTTTTTTCAACTGTAACAACATCAATAGCGTCGTATTTTCCAATAGCACTCAAGTTCACTGAAAACTCACGGACCGCCACTGGTACATACCTATCAATATACTTACATATTTTTTTGTGGTCTGTTCCTAAATCAGTGTTAATAACCTACCCTTAATGGGCGGGAAGGAGTGCGGATTTAATTTGTCTAAATAAAATATTCTTTGATCTCGAACGACCGGCACCGTTACACTTTTTTTCAAGGGCGGGTTGCTTTACTGGTAGTACCTACCTACCTACCCTCAACTCAAATATTTCTATTAGATATAAATTACCGACAATTTTTCCTTTCAAAAATTTCAAACAGACATTGGTAGGTAGGTACCTAACTAACAAAATGGTGCCAATAAAGAAATATTTGTTTCAATTTGATACAGGAGGCGGGTATAGGTACCGCCGCCTTGGGAACCATTTATTGGATTACTAACACCTCTGCCATAGTAGTTCACTACGTTTGGTGACTTACCAGGGTCTCCCGGCTTCTTGGGGAGAGTTTGTTTAGGTATTGGCAGTAGATACGGCCGAGGATCGGGAGAGGCCGGTCCAGAGAGATCCTTCGACCTCTCCAGCCGGACACTCTCAAGCCATCGCCTTGCACCACAGTGAGAGGTATTGAAACATCCGCCCGTCACTCCTGACACACTGGCCCCCAGATTCATATCCACCCTTCATACCTTTTTCCTTCTCAGAACTTCCAATCCATCCAACACCCCTAAAGATGATTAAGGGAAATTATTTTCCTCAGGGCCTTCGTGTGGAGTTAATTTAAAAAAAAAAAAATAAGAAGAAATTGCAACAATGGTATAATACTAGCAATAGAAAAAAGGTTACTTTGATAAAAAAAAAAATAGACTGGCATCCCTGTGGTTTCAATAATAAACGTGCTTGGGGTAAAATTGCCATGGAGCTATTAAAAATCAATTTCGTTTTCATATTGATTGGTCATGCTTGAACGGTGGAAAAACAGGATGTGGTATTTTTAATAATTTAATGTTAATTGTCTTAATGAGTAGGTACCCAACCGTCTCCTATTAGGTACTATGATTGGTGGAATTTGTAGCAAAGATTAAAGAGAGAATAATAAATATATTAAAAAATATATGACAAATAAACGATTTCGATGATTGAGCCTGAAAAGAAGAAAATTTACTAATAAACACGTATAAAAAAATGTTTTGACCATTGATTTACCCATAAGGCTAAACTCCTCTTATAGGGTGGGTTAGTTTACTGAATTTGAGCAATTCATCGTATTAAAATTCAAGATCTGTGAATGTTCTATTCAAGTTCGGTTATTATCATTACGGGCCAGTTTTATTTATCTTTTTATTGTTAGAATTATTACAATAATAAATTCGCCATTGGGAAAAGCGTATACCTACATTAACACTACAATTAAAAATATTCACAGCAAGCGCGAACCAAGGTTTAGTTGTTACTAGTAGAGATACTACCTACTAGTGAAATAACAGAAATATTAATAAGAAAAGACATACATATTAATAAAGCATTTAGGTGCATATTTTTTTAGATCAAATACCTGGCTCTACAAATTATCCAATTAAGAGCGTTTAACCAGCCAGCGGTCGAAAATCCACATTTCGTCGAAAGTTGTTCTTACGATCATGCAGGGTGGTTACAATGAGAAAGATTAATTATTCTCCGTACCAGCTTCTTTTAAATTATAACTCAATATCGAATTTATTTCAATCCAAATAAGCTTTAATTTATACCTTCATCCAAAAATGCTGAAAGGCGTGATGATAAAACTATTAAAATAATGTACTTTTTGTAATTATTTTTTGATTATAAGTATTTATCATTTTTCAATAATGTCTAAATTTAATAAGAATGTTAAAAAATCTGAAATATATTAGTTTGTAAGTGCGCAAATAAATACACAAATGGACCAATTTTTGTCAAGAAACACATGTACGTACATATTTTTTAATGAATTTATTGAAACTAAAATTAAAATTCTAAAACATGCGTTTGATAGATAATGTATTGATTTATTTTATCGCATGATTATATTCTTTGAAATGAGTGTGGTATAATACAAAATCTTTTTTGAAAATTTAACAAATCTGCTAACGACCTATGGAATAACCTTATTAGGTATACTAAAAATTTTAAAAAATTCTCAAAATTTATTACATGCGAATGCTAGATAAAATAACAATCTCTCGAAATCCATTTATAATTTTTTGTGGAAAAGAGTCGATACATCTAAAATCTGATATAAAAATGACATATTTCTGGTTTTCTCTGGTAATGCCCTCTTAATATCTATTATTAGTGGACGTACCCATACTACGTGACCAACTTTTTGCAATTTTTAACTCCCCCCCCCCTCCCCCCCCCCCCCCCCCCCCCCTCCTCCCCCCGGTGACCAAAAACTTAAGCAACCTGCCGCTCATTTGTACCTAGCGTGACATTTTGAAGACCCCCCCCCCCCCCTAAACATGTCACGTAGTATGGGTACGTTCCCTTATTATCGTATTTGCCACAACGTCAAATTAACATTAGCTCTTGTTTTTTTTAAATTGAGTGCAGCTGTTTATAAAGTTGTTTCACAGCACTTTGAAAACAGCGAACTTGAATAGGACTTTCACAGAGCTTGAATTTTAACTTTGAAATTTGAAGAATTGTTTAAATTCTGTGAAATAGCCCGTCCTTAAAGACAGGAATAAAAATATTTTAAAAACATTTAGGTAGGTGCCTACATTACATCATAAGAATTAATCTAACACAATAAATAAAAGTTGTAAAAGGAGTTTTTGTTTTTGTTTTTTAGGTGGAGTTCACAAATTCAGACGCATTTTCTTTCGAACATAATTTCACATCTGTTTAATTGTGTCTTTGAAACATTTTATTGTTCTATTTAAATGATGTGCGTTTCACAGTGCTATCAAAATGATTTGGGTCTATATTCAAGAGATCCCGTCCTCGCCCGAAACTGAAATTATTTCACCGACACGACATTTGGTCACAGTGCGTTCGTTTTGTCTTGGCAAATAAAAATACTTTTTGTTTTAAAATATAAACTTCAGGCGGGCGAAAACATGGAACCCATTCGAGAAAATAGTATATGTTTTAAACCGTTACGTCTTTGAAAATAATATGTAGGTAGGTTTGAATGATTTGTAGTAGGTATGTAGATACTCACCACACCACAACTATTTTTTTTTTTTAAATGAGCTCCACGCAGGAGGCCCTGAGGAAAATAATTTCCCTCAGGGAGTATGTCATCTTTGGGGATGCAGTGTGGAGAGTTTTTTTAATGAAAGGAAGGAGAGAAGAGTTCTGGGAAGGAAAAGGGTTTAAGGGGTGGGTAGGAATCTGGGGTTCAGTATGTCCTGTGTCATCCGCCTCCAAGACCTAGACAAACCTCACCCCATGAACCCGGGCACCCCTGCTAAATCACCAAACATAGCGAACCACTTGGGGTGACCTATAGCAGAGGTGTTGATTATGTAATAAAGGTTCCCGGGGCGGCGGTACCCATTCCCGCCTCCCAAATTGAACTATAAAAGTATTTTCCGAAATTGTAGCCAAAATTGTCATTAGGTACAAAAAAATAACAATTTGTGCATGAAGTGCTAAAGTGTAAGTTTAGTTTGATAAAATATTCTTTCACATAAAAAACAAGAAGATGAGAAGATAGGAAAGACCTGTGTCACACATAGGTATTTAAATGTCATACATAGGTATTATGTCACACATAGGTATTTAAATGTCATACATAGGTATTATGTCACACATAGGTATTTCACACATACATATTTAAATGTTTTATATTTGTACGTAGAGTTCGGACCCTTACAAAGAGATTGGTAAAGTTTTATGGACTTCAAATTTCTCGTTTTGTGGTAAATCGGATCTAGGATAATTTAAAACTAAACATTATCTACCTGTAGTTCAGTAGAGTAGGTAGGTACCTACCAAGTAAAACTTAAGACGGGCTAATATCTAAATTGTCATTCCAAAAATTGTCGTTTCTTTATGCTTTGGCTGGCAAAATAAATTTGTTCAAATCGGTTTTGATCATCGTAAAACTATATGTAAAAACACTACAATAATTAAATTAATTAAACTTCCGCCGAAGATAGATATATCGCTTGTCCGGTTGATTAGACCGACATCTAAGTTTTGAGAGGAGAGCAATATTCGATGCTATGTTATTTATAGGTACGTATCTGTGTTTTACATATAAATACGCTATAAAATGATAATGGAAAGTGTAACGATCCTTTATATTAGTAGATACCTATGACATTTTGCATTTTCCTACCGTGACCCAGTGAGCATTAAAATTGTAAATAAATAAAAAGAAAATACTTTGTTTTAATTCACTTTATTGTTATTTTTTCCGTCTACCGGTTTTTCTTTTCTTTCACAATTTGTATATATATATCTATGTGTATTAACCTGTATTTGTTAGTATTTTTATATTCAGTCCTGATGAAGGTACGGAGGTACCGAAACCGGTAGACGGAAAAAATTACAATAAAGTGACTTAAAACAAAGCATTTTCTTTTTATTTATTTAAAATGTCAAGTCACAATGTGTTTGCTTCTTTTGAAAAATTGAAATTGTATTTAATTCATTTCAAGTTTTTGTACTTTACAACTGATTTTTTTGTGTTTATGAGCAATCTGAGTATTGTTCCAGATACAGGGAACACTATTTTACTCAACTCAAATTTTGATTTTTAGGAGATGTCTGACTAATCAAATGGACGATCTCAACCCGCAGATATACTTTTTTTAATGTTTAGGACGGTTTGCTAATTACAAAAAATAAAATAATAAAATGCCAGAAGAACATTGATGAGTAAAATTTCGGTACAATACCTATTTGTTTATTTGATGGATATCTACTAAATTCGAATTATTTGTTGTGCTGTCTTTACTTGCAATAATTTAGTCGATAAATATATCGGTAGGCAGGTACTTAGGTACCTATTCATTACACGCGTACATCAAAAAGTTGCTGGTCATCTGAGATCTCATTTAATTATTGTGACGTGCTGCATTATTTGGATGAGCGTGATAAATGATAATCATCGATCTGCCAATGGAGCGGGAACGCATTCTATTCGGCCAGTCAGCCCGGCCCATCCTACGATGCTTTATGACCCACCTACCTCCTCCTCACTCACTAACGCACAAACCTCTACACGTCTCTCTCCCCCAAACCTGATTCATGCCGACCATAAATCATCGGTCTCTCTCGCGCCAACAGAAATAGAACAAGCGTGTCAAAAACTTGTATGTGTCTGTTGTGTAGAAATCCCCCTTCTTCTAAAAACGATATCTCCACCGCGCTTAAAAAAAAGCCACTAATAAAACTGAGATTATTAGTAAGAAATGCAGTAAAAATGTTGTAATTTATTATCATTGTCTCCGCTTTTTTGGTGCGGTGCCAACATACTGTACATTTTACTAGGTGTCGCGAGGGCTATCAAGCTTTTAATCCCAGCCAGATGAATAAAAACACTATTTTATGCTTTATGTGCTTTTAATGAAAATGCTCGTTCTAGCGCATGCTGAAAAAGTTACAACTCTTTCCTTTTTTACTAGTTGGTGTGTTTTGATCGCTTGACAAATAAATGCAGGAGTTGTAGTAGATCTGGATCGTTTTTGTATTTGTAATTTTTTGGTCTCGTATTTTTCAAATGGCAGCCTTTTGTGCCTAGGTTTTTCAGTTGTGGATGTGTTTTGTACGGAGGATTGTGCGAGGGTTTTGTATGGGGAGATCGGCGGGTATTAAATTTCAAAACGCGCGCAGAGCCATCTATTGTCGTCACTTAGAATCGGTTCTCGGCTACGTTCGGTCACACTTAGGTGGAAGCCTTTAGCGATGATGTGTTTATACTACGATATCACTCAGTAACGTTGAAGAAGTTGTATGGCGAATACGTACCGTGGAAAGCGGACGGACTCGACGGAAAACGCGAACATTATTTAGACGGAAAACTATTTTATTAATTCGAGTGTGATCATAAAAAAAGATTTATATTAAAATTCAAATACATTTAATTTGGAACGATAATTCTAATTTAAAAAAAGTGATAACTGGTGCTTTTGTTTTTAATTCATAATTAAATAATTTTATTAATTCCAAAATTTATTATTTATGCGTCTCTTTTAAAAATCATTTATTTTATTCACATGGTGAAAACAGTGACATTGCAAATAATTATTTTTGACATAAATACTAGATAATAAAAGTGGGTGACAAACAATTTGGTGAAATAATAGTTAAAGAGTGCAATTTAGTTTGTGAAAATCTTCATCATCGACAACATTTAAAAATGTAAGTTTTTAAAAATATTTTTGAATTCCGAATAGAACGCAATCGTTTTCCCGCTCCTCCCTTTTGCAAATATTTTTGAATTTCGAACAGAACGCAAGCATTTTCCCGCACCTCCCTTTTTAAAATATTTTGAATTTCGAACAGAACGCAAGCGTTTTCCCGCACCTCCCTTTTTAAAATATTTTGAATTTCGAACAGAACGCAAGCGTTTTCCCGCTCCCCGAATCGATTTGAACGTCGCCAGTATGACGTGTCTGAACGCATGGGAAAATTTGCAGATAAAACATTATCACTGTGGAAAAATTTACATAGCAATCTGTAGCCTGTTATTATTATTCATTAAAGTGTAATTAATTAATAAATGTCTTCTGTATTTGTTTGTTTAACAGTTTTATGGCTCTCCATCATGCTATAGTCATGTACGACGAGCAACTACAAATGTTGTCTAGATCTTTTGTTGATTACAAAAATTGACTTAATCCTTTTGCAACGGCTTAAGTCATTTTTTGATATTACCCTTAAAACAAGTTAAATCTTTGTCGAATGAATGTAAGTAGGTAGGTATAGGTACGTACACCAAAACACTAATCTTAGACTTATTTTAATTCGCAAATTATTGACTTCCACCATTTTTATTAAAAGAAAAGTTATCTCTTATTGAAAAGTGCTCTACCTAATTTATGATTTGCTCCGACAATGATAATAAACACGTTTTTTTTCATTTATTTTAATTGTATATATAAAAACATTCACAGTGTTTCTTTAAATGCTGTTTTAGATAATTCCCACTAGATTTTTGCTCTATTTTAAATAAGTCGTGTTTTATTAAACATTTTCACAATTTATCGTTTTTAATATTAGCACGCTCTCTCTCTAATATTCGTATTTACATATCTCTCCATATTCTTCTTTTTATCGCGCCTTAAGTAGGAACTTGTTTAACTATGTATCTAGATTAAAACACGATAACTTTTAAAAATTGATATTTATGTATCAACTGTAAAAAAGTATTCTTCCGAGGGGTGTAGTATTTTTGTCAAACATTTTCGGTACGCATTTAATAATAACTACAGCATTTAATAGTATATATATATGTTTTCGAAATATTTAAAGGCCAGGTAGGTAATACTAAATTCTAAATAAATTCCTACAAAATATCTCCGTCTTGCAAAATATTAATAATCTTTCCAGCCACAAAGGTCGTTCGTGAAATCGTTGGGACCGAAATGTATGGAAGTTATATAGCCGTGAGTAGGGGGTAGATACTAGGCTGACACCTACCACCTATAGTACCACCTAGTGGGATGTATAAGGCTCTCAGGGTGCTAGAAGGCTTCGGCGGAGTTGGGGAGAGAGAAATGTCGGGAAACCAAAAGGGTAGTTTCATCCCCGACGAGCTTAGCAATCCCAGTAGACTTGGATTATTGTAAAAGTTCAGAGAAAATTACGTCATTTGTGAAAATACGGTTTTGAAAGCTTTGTGTATTTTTGCGAAACTTCAGAAAATATGTATTGCTTTCTGTGTTGACTAAAACCGTAGAGTAACTACATTACAACAGCATCAAAAAGCCTTTTATTCTATCAAGGTTATATTGCGTTATTACATTGCTCTAAATAAATCGCCCAAAAAAAATATTACATCTCTTAGCACGTGAAAATTAACCTATTAATATGAAAGTTCAATTCAGTGTAAATTTTTACTTGTGGCAGATACGTAGATGACGGAAGAAAAATGTTACAATCAAATACAATTAATCTTATATTTATTACAAAGCTTAAAGCGCAACTGAAAAATTCGTCAACAATGAACTCTGGTTTAATGAAATTTTAATAGAGATCCTAGATTGACTCAACCATTTTCCAAACTTTGTTTCCGATGTGGGAAATTCAGTCTAAATATTCGTTAAAAATTAGACGCCCCTTTGTGTTCCTAACAACATTACTAAAAGAACAAAACAATGCCTAACTAATTTCGTTTAAATTTTTTTATTGATAGGTACCGATCTGTTATTTATAATATTTTTAAAAAAATGTTCAATTTTATTTCATTAAGACTATATGAGTACCTAATGATAATAATAATTGGATAATTTGTATAGGAACTTCTTTGTGAATATCTTCCCAGGCTGTTTCTAATTATGTGCAAACCTAACCCTTCGAAAATTCCAAAAGCTCACTGGGGCTTGTTTAGGATAAAAATCTCGGCCTCCCCAAGTTAAAAGACGGGTCTGGAAATGAAATTCTTATCGGCTAAATGAATTTCTTACATGTCGACGGTGAATTTTTGAAACAACCATTGATACGTTTCTAAGATAGGCACCTACAATTTCCCGAAACCTCAAAAACGTAGTTCGAAGCAATTTTTATAAAAAAGCTATTTCTGATGTGTTCTTTTAACAAATATATTTTTTAAATTTATCATTCTGAACAAAATCGTTGTGAAAGGAAAAGTAGAATTTCAAAAAGTTGTGTTTCGTGCTAATGATTGGTAAATAAAAGTCATCGAACAAGTTAAACTTCTTATAATACACCATTTTTAGCAAAAAAATAAGATTGTTTTTTATCACTTTTCAGTAAAAAGGCACTAGCAAAACTGAACAATTGTTTTTTAGGTTTCTCCGACTTGATTTACAACTTCCATTTAAGCCGTTTAAGGATTTTTTCTAAAGCGAAACCTTTCTATAGAAAGTTTTTTGCTTATGTTTTTACCGTCTAACCAGTAAAAGCAAGAATAGAATGCAATTTGACATTTTAAAGCCAATTTAAGTTACATACAAAACAAGTAGAAAAATTCGTAGAGCGGAGTTTTGAGAATATATCAGTTATCTATTGAATTTATTTTACTGGTAAGATTGAAATAAAAATAAACGATTTGTTTTAGTAGGCACAAACAAATATCTTTCAAAATAATTTCATAAAGAGTTTTGCGTTGCCATCATTTAAAAAAATAAAAAAACTTTTTCTTTTTTTTTTAAAGAAAGACAAACATTCCCGGGTTACGAATAACCCAACAATGTTTGAAAATCTCCTACTACCCCCACAGAAAGCCGAAAATGTTGCTTGTGTTGTGATGGAGGACTTAGCCAGCCGAGGTGGGACCCAAGCGCTATGCCCACTCAACCACTGACCAGTCAAATAAACATTTCTGTATCAAATAAATATCTTTTTTGAAACCATTCCATACGTATGTTTTTAAAATATTCCATACGAAAAATCCGCAAGTTCATAGATACAAAATTAGCATTCCCTTTGTATAATTTAAATAAAAATATATTAAATAGCCATCTAAACAATTGATACAAGACGTTTCGGTCAAAAGAAATGCCGGGGAGCTTTTTTTAAAGGGAACCATTATTATTTACAACCTGAAATTGCACAATTTCAACGTTAATCACCTCTCTTTTGTAATCTTTTGTAATCTTTTAGGACCACAAAGAGCCCTTTATCGGAACCAAACTGACCACAAACTTATCGGTCTGATTTTACCTGAGCTTTAAGAAAATCAAATTTTTCAAGGATACTAAACTAATTTTCCTTTTTTAACAGCTTACATATTTTGAATAAAAGTATTCATTCCTTCAATTATTATCGTGTTTATTGAATATATTCTTGCCGTATTCCTCATCCAGTTATATTTTTTCTTCATTTTAGCAATTTATTCTAAGAAGGCCTTCTTGTTTATTTCCTGAAATTGTTTATGTGCATTACATTATGGAACTACAATTGTTTTCCATCTACGAAAGAGCGAAGTGCGTAGCGAAGTATGGCAAACGGTACAGCGTAAAAAGCACGTCATACCTTAATCGTTTGCAATTAAAATTCTTACACTTCTAGAGCATCTAGATATTTACTAATTACTGTAAAATGTTGCGATGTATTTGCTGTGTGTATTTCTATATGTATTGTACTGAAGGCGGTGAACGGATTCATTTTAAGAGGTCGTTTATAAAGTTTAATTTTCGATTTACTTGATATTTGTTCATGTTGTAGTTTTTCAAAGGAAAGTGCAGCACCAAGCAACGCATTATTTTTTCTCCTAGATATAAAACTACATATCGTTAAATAATATATTGTAATCACATCATGCAAAATATTGCAAATGTTTAAAAAGTAATACATATTAAGTAAATAAATATTAGAGCACTACATTAACACTCCATTAGGTGATAATGTCACTTTCTGTTAACAATGATTGTTTGAATATAAAAAACAAAAAAAAACAAACTAACTAACCACCACGCCTTGCTACAAGGATAAGCAAAGAGGATAGATGGCAATAAAGTCATGTCTAGGCATACACCCATTGCTTCATTCACTTTCATATAATAACATCTCGTAGGTCTGTTCTGTTGTTCTGAAGTATTTGATTCACTTTACCGTGCCATGTATTCTTCAGGCGTCCCAGACTTCTTCTATTAGCTTCAGCGTCGTAATATATCTGTCTACACTCATTTCTACATCAATCTATCCATTATGCAAGGGCAAAGGATTTTAGAGTTCGTTTCTGAATCTCAACCATTAGGTACACTTAAATAATCCACGCATTATATACCTAAGGATTTCCATGTATTTAACAAATATCTAATATTTAAATTGAAATAATTCATTATTATGGTCTATTTAAACGTAAGATATGTAAATATTTTTGACATATCTTACGTTTACAATCGTTTTTAAATTAACAGACAATGAAGTGATAAATTGCTTAGAAATATCAAAGTATTGAAAAAAATAGGGAAAACTAAGAAATATAATTATAATATGGTCTTATTTCTGAATGTAATTGATAAAACATAATAAACTTGCCAATTCTGGACCTCCATATAATTTATGAATTACTTAATCTTTTAGGTGGCTTAAATTCAAAGATTGTCTCTTTAGATACTTTTAATATTAGCAATTAAGATACATGATTATGTATAATTCAAAATTATTTACCATATTTTTAGATGAACGGAAAAAACGATATCTCGTTTTCTGATAAAAGCGGTTATTTATGGTCGTTACAATGAATTATTCAAATGCTTTTTTTGTTGATCTGTGACACAATTTATTGACCTGTTCCTTCGCTGATAACTTATTAAATAAAGTAAGTATTAAAGTTTGTCTTTGACCTAAATAAAATGTGATATTAATAAGCAAGCAAAAAGAAAATATTCTTATTTTGGGAAATCGAATTTCTTCTGACTTTTAATGCGTTTATGGAAAGGTATTAAAAGACCTCAAAAAAGTTTTTTTTATTGTACTTATAGCAAAGACAAGTGTGGGAAGGGGAAATTCTTACTGTCTGGTACCCAAGGAATTCATAAAGCGGTTCAGAAAACAAAAACTATAAAATTTTAACTTTCGTAATGGGAAAATATCATGAACAATGAATCTAATATTGTGGGCTAGCACTAAATCGTCAAAAAAATGCAACAACTTGAACATAATCATAGATCACATGAGAGCATTAATTGGTTAATTTGCTTTTGTCATCGCCGTTAACAAATCATCAACAAAATTACATCCAAAATTCACAATACCGAACAGTAATACACGTTCACATTCATTAACAAAAAAACTATACCAGGAAATGAACCTTCAGAAATTAAGAACATTGTACGAATATAACATATGCCTTTTAATCTACAAAATACAAAATGGACTTATACACACAAACACAACATTTATAAAAACGTCACAAGTACACGAACATTATACTAGACAACATAATAAATTGTACACAAATATTGTCAAGACTGAAAGTGGCAAGAGGAGCATTGGCCATGAGGGCGTACACAATCTCCTCCCAGATAACCTAAAAATGGAGAAGAATCTAAATATCTTAAAAAAAAAAATTTAAACTTAAATTGTTAGAAAAAAATTAAAAATATTAGATACTACTTTACTACTATAATATCTACTCTGTACTTAACTTCTTTTAACTTAATAAAAATAAAATAGTATAAAATAAACACATATTTTCATTGCCTTTTTATCAAAGTTTGAATATAAAACACATTAAACATTTCCACATAATAGAATTAGGTAGGTACTTATATAGTAAGGTGTCTAATTAAACTGTATCTACCAAAATCAATTACAAAAATAGATCGCGTCCTTTTTTCATCCACATGAAAACTGGACGAAAAAGAGGATTGTAAAAATCGTCCTTCACATTTACCGGCAAACGAATGGGAATACGTTAGGCATTTGTAATGTCAATGCATCCAAATTTAAAAGACATTAAAATGATTTACTATTTAAACTCACTTGATCCCGTTCTACAATTTCAAATCTCAAATTGTTCGTATCATTACCTATTTACACTACCCAATGTAAGGATGGACCGTAAATATTTCCAGCGAAAAACCCTGTCGTGAGGATATTTTACGAATAGATAATAATTATGAATATTTAATAGTAATTTGCAAATAGAAATGTTTTTTCTGTTTATTCTTAAAAATTCTATAAATTCTATTAAACAGATTAATACCATTACAAAATTTGGCTTAATTCGTGGATTTTTCTCCAACTTTGGTTGAAAGGGTTCTAACTTCACTTCACCTTGTTCTGTCGTGAGATGTGAGGTGTCAAAGTTTGCAAAGACGATTTCTAATAATCTATTTACCGATTTTTGTTTTATGCCTCCAGCTAGGACATGATAATTCATTGCATACGGTCATAACAACACTTCCCTAATACCATTCCAAGACGGGATCACGTTCTAATGAAATATTTTCTTTTAAAATATGTTAAACTAAATTACTTTACACAAAATTGAACTTCAAAATCAGAAATTAGATTAGTTTATAAGCATTCGTTTATGGAAAATTTAATACCTCAGAACGAGGTAAGGCGAAGTTAGAACACTATCTAACTAAAGAGATGAACCATACTGTGCCACGTAAAAACGGTCAACTGTCAGATACAAATAAAATGCAATGCAAAAGGCTCAAAGTACCTATGTTAGAACCTTGCAAAATAAATGCATGCTATAAAAACTTGATGCCAAAACTTCGTCAACAAGTTCCTACGGAAATACAACATAAATGGCTCTGAAAATTATTTTGGTTGTAGAAATTGTTTTGCATTCAAAGATCATTTATGAAAAAAATGTCAATTAGAGCCTTGTTCAACTGAGGAGACGTAATATTTTTCTAGGTATCTTCGCGAACACGAAGAAAATATCAAGTCGCACAATGAATATTCATTCTCTAACATCAAAAATCTAATTACGTAATAAACATAACACGATAATTATGTGAAATGGATTATGCAATTATAAAATAAAATTACCTATGAATGAGGAATAAATATCTACTTATCTAGAATATTTAACCTGCTATCCGACACTTTTTTAATGAGTGAGAACCACCTTAATAATTTCATGCAGGTACCTTTGGTTTATTCTTGTTCTCGAATAAATTAATTAAGTCATTACATAAATAATTACTATAATCATCGTACCTACTTAAAGATTTCACAGCAGATTAAATTTAAATATAAATTTATACTGTATGAATAAAAAATTACGAATCTACGTATGGATTACTCGAATAAACGCAATTAAGTTAATATAGTAAGTATATTATGTGATATTTCGTTGGTTTTTGATAAATGGAAACGAGTAATATATCTAGCTTGGTTTGTAGGTAGATCATATAGTATCAGATCAAACAACAGAAGATCGGCGTTATTTTAATTGGCACTCAAATTTATAGCTTCCTTTAGGTTTTTCGGACTTAGAAAGTGCCTAATAATTTATTTTAAATGACACTAGAGCTAATCGTTATAGTTTTACATTGTTATTTCATCGTTGCAGTTTATTTATTCATAAATAATATTTTTACTGTGATAAAACTGGCAAACGTTTCACCATGTCTATAAATTTCATCGTACAATTATTTTCCAATATCATGGATTTCTTTTTTCAGTTTTTTTAATTTTTTATTTTGTTTATTTGATGGCAATCGACGACTGATGTTTATATAATACTTTTCGTTCTTTATTTAAAATTTAATCGGTTTTATAATTCTAAAATTAAAATTCTAAAAACTTTTAAAATTAAAAAAATTTTTTTTTTTATGTGTAAAAAAATCTAAATGAAAAATTGCCACGGCCGAGAATCCAACCTCGATCAACTGTTTGGAAGGTAACTATGCTGACAATTAGGTCCGGAGGTTGCCAGTTCAAATCCCGGCGTGGGCAAGTAAATTTTATTTTATTGATTTGTGTTTTCACAATGTAATCATTAAAAATAATGTATATTTGCGGCACGTTCCAGAGTGGAAAATACTCACAGTTTTCAAGTAGGCAGTATACGAGATTAAGAAGATAAGTACCTAGGAAGTAGAGGAAAAAAAATTACACTGTTAGATATTTTTCTTATATATATTAAATCTGCTTAGGGAACGTACCCAAACTACGTGACCAACTTTTTGCAATTTTTAACCCCCCCCCCCCCTCTCCCCCCCGGTGACCAAAAATCTAAGCAATCCGCCGCTCATTTGTACCAAGCGTGACATTTTGAAGACCCCCCCCCTAAACGTGTCACGTAGTATGGGTACGTTCCCTTAGGTACATGCGTACTAAAGTGACCAGCCAGGTAACTACGGTCCTGTATAATATTTAACTGTATTAATACCTGTTCATAATAGAAATAATATGTACCTACAACATAGGTACCTACGCACATGCCAGTATTTTTTTAATGTTGTTTGCTGATGATTTGGTATATGACATTTTGATGTCTGCCTTAATTAAAAGTTGTTTTATGAGATTGTCTATATTTAGTAGTAATAACAATAAAAATCATTGAATAGGTAATTTGTAGAGCGCCGTTTTTGTAAAAAATCACATCAAGGGTGCTGTACCATTTATTAGGAGTTCTTAGGCTCTATCTTATCTAATTATTTACAGACATATGTACCTATATAGAAAACATTCTTTCCTGGCAGGTAACTTTCGATAAACACTAGCTTTTGTTAGAAAGTTTAAGTTTTCGCACAGAGGACAATATATGTATAGGTATTTTGTTTTATAGAATTTCATTTTATGTACATTTTATTCTTAATTTGTATTCATCTGCTACCAGTTTTAAGATTGCTAATGAATGACACGGATATGTTGAAACCGGTAGCAGATGAATAAAAATTAAGTAACAAATGTTAAAAACTCAAAACTCAAAACTCTTCAAAACAAAATGTCTAGAAGTTTTTATGTAGTTAATGTCTAAAAAATATTTAAAAAATGTAGAAAATATTTATATCGATCTAATAGAAAAGATAGATTCTTCTAAAAAAATCTGTTCGGCGCCATTGAAGCGAGTTTTTCACAAAAACTGCCCTGTTTAAATCATTCAAATATTATTAATTTTATTAGATACTTGGAAGTATGTTTGTATTTGTAAAAAAGATTTTTTATGTATTTTCAAAATAGTGTATATTTTTTAATTTAATATCTAGGAAATACCTAATCATACGTTTGATACCTACCTACATCCCAGATACCACATGCTAATGCTATGGTAATTATAAAACTTAGTAATTTCTTCAATATTTTAATTGTGAAGTATTTTTTTCCCATGTCTGGGTCTCTGCGTCGGACACTACTCGCGCATTTGTATGGGAAATATGCCGCGCATGGCGTTTCAATGCATTATTCAATGCCTGACCGGCCGTTGGGAGAGATGGGCAGTCGTTGGTAGACGAACCAAATTATTTATTAAAAGTCAGGAATAAGTCAACTAAATTTGAATCTTTTCTAGCTACTTTTGATGTCGAGTACCTAAAAAAAATATAATATTTCAATTTTCTAGGTATTAAAATGTATTAGGAATTTATTTATTTTCCCTCTCTTTCACGACATCTATTAAAATATTAAATTAATGCATTAATTAAATTAACGACCTAATTGTATACTTGCATAATTAATTTTCAATAAATTTTTCAAATGCGTATTGCATGAATTCACGCTTTAATTGGTAATATTAATTATTGACTGAGCGTAGCAAAGTCCTATTTTAATAGAATTTTTGGCATTCCCTCTGTCTGTGAGTTTGTTTGCTAGGTTCAATTCCGGTTCAAGATTGTGGCCGTTCTAAAGGTTCAGTAAAAATTATTTTTAACCTGTCAATTAAATATGTGGGTATTTAAGTGCCTACTTACAAATCTTATATTTTGGGTGAATTTTTGATTTGAAATTACTAGAATTTTAGAATCATACTTTATCGGAAGTAAGGTCTTCTGTTCGTAGAACTACTTGTTTTATTACTACACTTTTCTTACACGAGTATGTCTATGATGCTTCTCACTTTCTCACGAATTGGCCAATATCACGATGGGTGGGCTAGCAATATAAGGACTTGAGTTAGATGCTGTTAGAGGGCATCTTCCACACGGATTAGAGATACCTTAGAGTTGGAAGATAAAAAAAATGATATATGCCCTTTTTCTCCTCACATACTCAAAAACTACTCGACTGATTTCGCAGATTTTCAAATTTTGTTCTTTTTACAAAGTACCTGTAATTTTTAGAGAGTGGTTTGAAGGCACCGCATTCCTGCTCAAAAATAAAAAGATGGAGTGATATTATGTAATTACGAATGTTGGACTGAGCGAGCTAATATTTTATATGTTAAAATTGAAGCGAAAATTGTGAAAATGTTTAATAAAACACGACTCGTTTAAAATAGAGCAAAATTCTCGAGGAAGGCATCTTAAGTATCATTTAAAGAAACATTGTGTTTTGTTTCACAATTATAACATGTAAAATAAGTGTAATGAACGGTCTATAATAATATTCAAAGCATACTTTGCGATTTTTTTCTATCGAGGGAATTTCTTATAACTTCTTCAAATTTTGCAAATACACTTTGTTGCACCATTTTAATTAATGAAATAATTAAAAACACTTTGTTTTTACCACGATAAATATCTTATAATTTGCGTTTCAGCCTGGAAAGCGTCTAGATATTATCTTCAAAAATAACATACGTTTTTTTAAGAGCTTAAAATTTCAAATTTTTACGGGATATGTATAAGAAATCGGTAGAAATTCGGGTAACGAGTAGCCACGGCTTAATGGTACATCGGGGACGTCCGAAGAAAACTCAAACTTTTTTGCAAAACATTAATTGCCCTGAGCAACTCCGGATACATTTCAGCAAGTAACGCATAATATTTTGCAGAATAGGGTTGTCAAATTAATGATCCACAGGCTTCAGGCAGTAAGGCCTCTTATACGTTGAACTCACTACTTTGTCAACAAATTCATAAATTCGAAAAGCCTTGGAAAATGTATTAAAAAAAATTGCTTCAGTTTTAAAAAAAGTTGTTTTTCGTTTTGTGGAAAAGGTTTACTACGACTAATGAACAATGAAAAGTTGACCGTTGTTGGTCGTAGTGTTTATCTTTTAGTACTCGCGACGTATCTTCATCTAAAAATATTTATTCCGTAAATAAGTAGCTCCGTATAGCTGGTGGGTAACTGGTGGATAGCTGGTGGATAGCTGGTGGGTACCTATCTGGTACCCTCTGTCGGTTACTGACATTAACCCAACCAAGTGACCGACCCGATGACGGACAGCTGATTCCTTTCTTTGCGGGATCTAAAAACAAACTTTACAGTTCAACCCATAAAAGCAACACATCATCGGGGTAACTGTGGTGTTAGCATTATTATAAATGTACATATTAACCGATGAAAAAACTACCTATCCCCTTATTTGAAGCCACTATCCTATCATTATTTCTTAAAAAAACTATAAAGTATTCAAACAACTTGGGCATGCTTTTCGTAATGAATAAAGAAAGTAGTTCCTACATTCCTACCTAATTACAATCTGTTTAATTCCAATTATTCTCTTTTCCTTTAAATATGGCGAAAGTTGTCTTTCTTATAAATGTGGAGAAAAACATGACTCTTGTGAATTTAAAAATATATTGACATAAAAACTTTATACGGTAAATGATTTGAGATCGCTTGAACACGTGGAAAAATGTCTATAGTAAATAGGTATGTCTATACAATTTTTTTGTATTTCTTGGGCATCAACTATGGCATTCACTATTTCTAGATATTTTGATTCGAAGAGTTTAAATTTTCAATGTATTTTTTAACTTAATATTTTAACTTTTCTGCTACCGGTTTCGACACATCCGTGTCATTCACTAGCAAAAATTAAATGTTTTAATTTGTTCGCTATAGAAACCTTAGAAATAAATAAAGAAAATAAATCAACAATTAATTTATTTAATAAAATAATAGCACCTTGTAAATCACCGTTATTAACGATGTTCCCATGTAAGATTGTAGGTATAGAATTTTGAATGACACGGATTTGTCGAAACCTGTAGCAGAGAATTCAAAATATAAATTAACAAAACTACTTAGGGAACGTACCCATACTACGTGACCCGGTCGGGGGGGGGGGGGGATCTTCAAAATACCACGCTTGGTAGATACAAATGAGCGGCGGCGGGGCTTAGGTTTTTGGTCACCGGGGGAGGGGGGTTAAAAATTGCAAAAAGTTGGTCACGTAGTATGGGTACGTTCCCTAATAGGTACATTGAAAATTAAAACTCTTCAAAACAAAATGTCTGTACAACTTGAAGTTATCTATATATTACACTTTGTGAACAGTGTCAATAGGTATTAATTTAATTGCTTCGAGTTATAACAGTACAAAAAAGTCTACAGGAAAAGTCTACCTTGATCTGAACTATGTTAAAATATAATGTACCTAGTTGTGATTACTAATAATACCGATAGTTAAACTTTTTACCATCTTCAATAAATTAATACAACAGACAAATGAGTAGCATGAAAGAGAATATTTAATTTTTGGGATTAACTTATTAATGTTTTAACCTCATTATAATATGGTTCAATCACTGTAATTAAATTGAAAATACCTACCTTCAATTTGCTAATTTACACATATAGGTAGGTGTATATAAAAATGAATGTTTCTTTTTTTGTCCCTTGTTATTTCCCCGTACCATTCGTCCGATTGCGATGAAACTGAGGTGAATTGTTGGGCGCACCCCCATGAAGGTTTCTATATACCTAATGGTGAGCTCTGGCGTTATGAAATTTGTATAAAAAAATACTTAAAAGAGTTGTATGAAAATGTGTGTATTTCATATAGTTGGGGAAGAGGAATCTGGGAGAGGTGGGGAACGAAGGAGGGGGGGGGGGGTTCACGGGACATGGGATACAGAGGGGAAAGAAAGCGGGGAAGGTGGAAGAGGAACGCGGGAGAGGAAAGGGTCACGGGAGGGAGAGAGGGAGGGATTTGAGACACAGAAGCGGCAGGCGATGAAGGGGGGTAATTTTGGAAAATCGCTTCACACACGTACAGCTGTATGTGTCCTGCTCACGCCGGAAAAACTCATGATTTATTCGTGTACGCACCATCATCAAATAAAAATAAAATGTATGAAATGAAACACAAACATTTTCTTTCTTTCACTGTCATTGAGACGCATGTCGGATAATCGCTAGTGTTTAAGATGAATATATACGTGAAATCCTATTTAGATACTATTTTGATTAATCTTTACGACGAATCGGCTTACAGTATGAACATCAAAAAATATGCTACGGATAAATTGAAGCTTTAACTACTTTATCTATGTAATGGAATTACAATAAAATTATTATTTACGTAACAAAAAATATAAGCGTAAACCACTAAAAAAAATGTTTTCTCATGACTTAACTATGAAGTAATGTAAGTAACAATTTTTAAAAAATACCCCTTTACGGCTAAGACTATTTTTGACTTTATCTATGTTCTAACTTTTTTTCGTTCTTATAAAATTATGCACAAAATAAATAAAAACCACTTTTTCGCTTACTAGCCTCGTGCAAAAAGACGCTCGATTTTAAAATTTTGCAGGCATGAGATTCGACATATTTCTAGCATTTATATTCCTCTTAATATAAAAAACCTTTTTTTCTGAGTAATTCAATGGTAATTTAAGGCAATATACCTGCCCTTGCCTTTTGTATAAAAAATAATATTTGAATCTAAATTGTGCAACGTTACAACTTGTTTAATAATTACTTTAGTATTGAACTTTGAACTTTAGCTCCGTAAGGAATCATGCCGTGCTGTCAGCCACCCAACACAGCACACCCAGCAATTGCGTGACAATTGAATTAACCGGCCAATAGGTACCAGGAGAGTAGACCACAGCCGAGGTGGAATGGACGTTTGAGATTTCTATTACGGCTCCAAATCTGATTCACATCGCAGTGTATCACACGCCAGGTCAGAAAACCGTGAAAATTACGCCCACGTTGGCAAAAAAATGATTTGAATATCCACCTCTAGAAAAAAACACTTTGATTTATTTTCATACCGTGGCAATTTTTGTTCATAACATTCTTTTGATATTATGATGAATTACATACCGAATATTGAGAACAGTCGTAGTTATTCTCGTAAGTCTGATCCTTTTTTATATGTAATTCCGCACAAAAGTTCCAACTGCCTACAGCCAGTGGAACTATCAAAAATATTAATTTCGGTTTTTAAATTCAAACAAAAGCATTGATTTCAAACATGACTGCACTAGTTCTCCTAATTTGGTAAATATGTTGTGGTTATTAGATGCAGAGAAGTGAAACAGTTTCCTGGCTGATCAGATATTGTCACTAACACAGATTTCAGGCAGTATTCGAGAGAATGATATCGGTATATGCCTATTTTAAAAATAGGTACCGCCTGGCAGCCAGTGAGACTACAAGAAATAGATCACTGGAAAATCCACACCGTAAATAAATGCATTTGATATCCATACCAATTGATTATTAGAGGTTAAAAAAATGTTAACATTGCACAAAAAGTTATCATTTTTTAATAATTATAATTTCGAGGAGCCAACTGTCGGGGGATCAACTGTTGGATCTGCTTGGGAGGGGAATGCGTAGGCTAGAAAGTAGGCATCTAAAAATTTACAGCTAGTCACTATACACAGCTGAACCAATTTCAAACAACCTGGGCGTCAAAGCGAATATATTCCACTCTGCAGCGAAATCTGTTGAGTTCCGAACTGGCAATTTGGGCCAGAGCTTAAGGCTTAAATCTTGCTGCTTTGCTATGGAGTCAGTCTGATTGCCTACAATGCGGAGTTAAGATTTTTTTATTGTTTTCTTGCTGTTCGCAGTCTTATAACAAGCCATGATATCTGGTTTACTTGCGCACACCGTATCATCCTTGTTAGGTAAGTTTAACAGATATCCATCGGGAAGATATCTCGACAGTAATTAATAATTCATGCCACGCCGCGGAGTGAGGAATCTCATATGTGTCCATCTTGGTTTTGTCGCTTTGCGCGGGAATATAAATAAATAAATAAATATAAACAACGGTTTCCCGCGCGGACGGGATTGATCGATGAAAAAAATCGCATCATCTCTTGTAACAATCAATAAAAGTATTCGCGACAAAAACGGATCGGAAAAATGTGTTTGGCCAGCCTGATTGACATATAATCTGATTTTATCTGGACTCGAATATAGGCCTACAGGATTTTTGTTGAATGTATCTATAATAAATAATTGCCGGGTAAATTCAATACCATATTTAATTCCTTGTAAATTGGATTGCGTGAGATGTTGGGTAAAAAGTATTTTGTGGGAATTTAAATAAAAAACAGGATCCTTACTTACTTAGAGTGACTTAGGGTAACCGTAGCTACGCAAATTTGGTATTTGGATATTTGCATTAAAATTGATTATTGGTGGCTCAAACAAAAACACAAAAACCCATAGACATATGAATATTAATAGACCAGAACATAATGGTGAGGGGAAGAAACCATCTACAGCGGGGCGCAGAGCGGGAAGATGAATTCGTTGATATGTGATTCGTCAATAACTCAATCTGAGAGTATATGGGCATCTCGCATTATAATATCACCATTTAGTTCTTAAAAGTAAACTCTGCTCTTTAATGAATAGACCTTTTTACATGGGAGCGCGAATTGCTCGCCGCGAAATGAACAAATTTACAAATTCCAAATACAGCAAAGTAAAGTTCGCCTATTTTCATAGTCCAATATTTTGTTGACGTATTTAGTTAAGACACTTTTACAAATTTTTCATAATTTACTTACCCCACAAAACAGCGACGAATACACGCCATGTGTCTCGAGTGATAGTGTGTGTTACAAAAACGACCATATTATGTGATCTGAATAAGCTTATAATAAAGTAAAATAATGCTTTCCTGTGGAATGTAATACGACAATTGAGTTTATTCTCTTTTTCACTTCTATTTTTACACGTTTTTAAAACACAAGCCACTATTTTTGCCGTGTTATTTCGTAAAATGCACCGATGAGTGCTCGACGCTGGCTCGCAGAAGAATGATGACATCACATTTTTTAGATTCACGCGAAGCCATACTCGATCCCAGCCGGTTCCAATGGAACCGGTACGGGGAGGGGGAAATAATACGCTTTTATCGCTTAGGGCAGGTCTATTAATATTCATATGTCTATGCAAAAACCCCATTTGGTTTATAAATCAAAAAATTAGACAAGGTATTTCAAATTGTGTACATTTACCCTTACACGGTGTAAGTGTATGCATACCATAGTGTAAGTGTGTGCATTCAGTCTGCTTTTGGTTGCATAACCCTTAGTGGTAAGTTCTATGGTATACTACACGCGGAATAAATAATTAATATTCTGTACTGTAAATATTAAACAGGAGATGAGATATGTATCTAAGCATGTTCAATATGCTTCAAAAGCATTTTTATGTAGAGTGATAAGTGTAAGGCTTCGAACGCACAGGCAGGTGGCTGGCTTAGCGCCTAGAGCCTAGTGGCTTGCACTCTGGCTACTTGCTAGGATACATGGTGGCCGCACTGAAGGTGGTTTGCGTGGTGGGTCGCTAGGTGCCTTGGTCATTTGCTTGTCGGCACGTTGACGAGATGTCACTTTCAAAAATAGTTCTAAAACTGCTACTTACAGAAAATTCATATTTTAAAATATTCCATTTCACGGTCTTATCCATCATGTTGGGTTCATGACATAAATAAGTCACGGTCAAGCCATGGGGAGTTAAATGTTCTGTATAAACGATGTAGATTTTTAAACAGTGCATTACAAACCAGAGAAATTTTGTTGAATTATTTCAACAGAATTGGATTGATTACCTGGCAGAACAACTCATTGCCTGAAAACATAATCCAACGCCATAATCATAATATACATTCATAACCATGTATGTTTTTGGATTTTCACGGCCAAAAGTATTTTCGTTATTTGTTTTTGGGGTGTTATGCCGTGTTACGCCATCTCCTTCTTTAGTCAACTTTTCGGGCAGCGTTACAGTGTCCATCATCAGGACAGATGAGCTGCAACACGGCATAACACCCCAAAAAACAAATAACGAAAATTCATAACCATAATTAACTTCTCAATGTAAAAAAAAATCTAATCATAAATAAATCACTTTTCAGTACAAATCATCTTTTTCTACTTCGATTGCTACCTCTTCCTATAGTTTGCATTTATATGGAGCTTTTTTATTAGCTGGATTCAACATCATAGACAAGGTTCTCTTTTTAAAACTGATGCAATTATTATTTCATACATTTTTTACTTCTAAAATGCCTCGCGCCTAGTGGCAAAAAACCAACACGTTGGTTTACTTCGATAGACGCTAGGCGAGTGTCTAGGCACCAAGCGCGCAGTGCGGCCGGTCGCGAAAATTCTAGAACGTCCGTTTTCCTAAGCTACTCGCTAGGTGACTCGCTAGGCTCTAGGCGCTAAGCAAGCCGCCTGCCTATGCGGACATAGCCTAAGGCTTATCCTCTCATAATGCACACAAAAATAAAATAAACCTTTTGAACAGATGTGTGAGAATTATCTTTTTGCATCCGTGAAACCAACTTCATTTTACCAATAATTGAAAAAATCACAGAATCGTAATAAATAATAAAATCTTGAAAAAATGTAATTTACTTTCTACGAAGAACTCATGTGCTCACTGTAGATACACATAACCTGCTTATAGGCAACCCAAAGCGCTAGAAAATTGAGGAATAAGAGCAGGTAAAGCTTGCACAAATTTGTAACGCCAGGTAGACTTACACGCCGCGTACGGTTACCACACATGACTCTAAAGGTGAAATTTCATAAAAAAAATCTATGCTGTAGAAATTTCTAAACAATTCAACCCGGTTTATTCTAACCTAGTTTAGTCTATAGTCCTGTCACCGAGAGCTCCATTATGACGTTCCTATCATCTGCTATTTACATTTGTAGTTTATGAGAAAGCGTGAGAGAATACGATAAATTGAGCAATCAGAGAAATGCTTACAAACTAGTTGAAATTTACTAGAAAATCCTCAAACTCTAAATAATTATTGATCAAGGATAAATGGTTTTTTTAAATTTACAGTTGTTGTGTGCCGTTGGGATATGTGCCGATAATAATGAATTCGGACGGTTTGTTCGCTGTTTCAATGTCTTTCGGTGGCGTATACAAATCAATCTGATCGAAATGATCCGATAAGGTTTTTTTAAACCATTACCAGCGGCCAGCTTAATTGAATCAGGAAAGTTTAGTCATAAAATTAACTGGTCGGTTAATGATTACTGGCGGAATGCAAGCAACGAGGTCAAAGGAAAGGCGCTAATGTTTTAATTACTTTAAGTCAGACTTTATTAAGTTACACTTTATTAAGTTGCACTTATAAATTATGTTCTTATTTAGGTAAATACTTAGTACTAACGTATTTATATAAAAACGTACTAAGATTGAGTAAATTATTTAGTATTTTCTAGCTCGAATTTGGAACTTCGTTTATAAATAACATATATATTTTAATTTATAATTTTTCACAGATTTTAAGATTTATTAAGGTATTAATTTTATTAATAAATTCTTAAGTCTTAAAATCGAACCACAAACATATTAGATAAAATTTAAAACAAATGAAAGAGATTAGTGGCAAAAGCTGAGTTGATATTTATTTTGAATATTAACATTTTATTGTCGATTTTAGGTCTGAGGAATTTTTATATAATCACCTTGAAAAGCTTAAAAATTCTGCGATGTCGATTCTAAAAGATGATAAATTAGGAACTACCGATGTGCAGTGTTTTTAATATTGTGTCTTCTCTGAAAGAAACTGTGTTTCTCTAAAGTGATCTACCAGGCAAGTATGTTTTCTGTATTTGTTTATTACATAATAAGATAGAGCGTGGAAAATCATGTATGTGTAGGCGTTTTTTCTCAAAAAATGACGCTATACAAATTATCCATTCATTATTATTACTAGTAGAGGTACTTTTTCAGCTCAAATGCATGCCAGTTTAGTACCTAGAGCAACTCTCTGGTAGCAGTAACTTAGTAGTAGACGTATACACATTTCACATAGAATTCAGTGCATTAAATGGCAGCGTATACTCTTCTTACAACAAAATCATTATTGTAGATTATTTTATTGGAAGTCTATCACACTATCTATTGCGCACTATTTAATTTTAGACAAGAGAACACACGTTTTAGACAAGAGAACAAACAACATCAACAAATTTCCAGCACATAAGAGCCCAAGGATTCAAAATACAAACTTATCTACATATGAGTTTTTTTTTAACAACTTTATTTTTCTTACGTTTGTCATATTCCTACTTCGCCTACTTACAAAATGAAGCCACCTGTCTTATCTGTAAATTAATCTCATTCTAGTCACGTTCTAATTTATATTTTTTGACAAGTCAGTTTAGAGAAATAAAGATCATATCTCGTTTAAAAAAAATCACGATGTAAAATCATAAGCTTTGTTTCGTAGTTATTCACTTACATACGTGCTCGTTTTGAGTGACCCAGCTAAAGTAAGAAGAAATCTTCAATGGCTTATTTCGTAACGTGTGTAGACTTGAAATAAACCATGCCTGGTGATTTGTTTTAGAAAGTTGCTCTGCTCGTAAGAATGAAATATATGTTGCAATGCACAAATTATCATTTTAAATTATGACCCTTTAATTTATGGACCAAGTCCAAAAATGATCGTATGATGTATGTTCATGAATTCTAGAGTGCAAAATAACCGTGTAAGTTTAGTCGCCATGGTAAGTTGCTTAAATTTCTTCTATTTTTATTCTGAAATAAACCTGTTTAAGCGTAAAAAAATCCATGCGAACGAGGTGCTATTTAGCAAGAGATTCATGAATGATAAAGAGTTTTGAATATTCCAAAAAATAATAAATTTATATGTGGCGGTGTTCTTTTACGAACATTTTTTGTTACCTACGTCAAAAAAAGGCTTAGTTGATTTTAGTTTTTATAAGTCAAGCATGTTACTGAACCGTTCTCTATTTTATCATTTATACATACACCGATATGCATTAAAAAACCAATTTGAATATTACACGCATTCAAAAACTTTTAATGTATGCATTTTCACTAAAGATTTTCAAATATCTCCATATTAATTGCATTAGCAGATATATAATCGATAGAAACAATTCAAAACTCAGTTAGTTCCCTAAAATTATCTTTAAATGCTCGTGAGGAAACCTTCTTTTAATATCTACATAGGCATACAGAAAGCCACCGAAGTGAATGCGTAAAAAAATATTTAACCCGTCGCGTCAGTCTAATTTGTTCGGTTTTCGGAACAACTCATACAGGACTCATAAAAATAGTGTCTCCTCTACTATGGTGGTTAGAAATAAGATCTTAACTGCGTTAGAAAGAGAAAACACTATGCTTTATATTCAGTGTTAAATACCTAAGGCGGTACACAACCCTAATAATTTTTGTTTGCTCAAAATTCACATTTTAATCATTTCCGGCGAAATCGTAACTAACTTCTTTTATTTCTATACCACATAAGGGATGCGAGTTATTCATATTTTAGATTAATAAAAACAGTACCTCACCATTTATATATTTTACGTACAATAATTTTAACATTTAATAACCAGTTTTTCAACTATAAAGTAAGCGGTAAGAACCAGATTTAATTTTTTTAGACAATGAATTAATTAACTTCGGGAGGACAACATGGAGACACATTTTAAGTATGTGTAACACGTTCTTTCACTTCTTTACTTACGTCGTTAAGATTCTGAATAAATTTTAGGGTATAATTGTCGTCTTAATATACCTTTATGAAATCAAAGTTTGCGAACTGAAATTTGAAAAAAAAATTGTAAAACTTTTGGATTTTTTTAATAGATAATTATTTTTACATGAAACGACAAAAAGCGTGTTGACGATAACGTTTACGTTTGCCTAATAAAATAAGAGTGTGTTTCCATCTTTTTACGATATTAATATTTTGAATTACAAAAAACACGAGGTGAGTCATTTTTAAAACTTTTTATGTTTGCATTCAAAATTTTCATATTTCATAAATTATGTGTTTATTAAATTATAAAATTGTAAAGCGTATTTCAGCACCTTTCAAAAACAGTTTTTATTTTTCTGACGCGTTCAAAAATATTCCAATAATTTGGATTTTATTGCAGAGCGGGAATATTTTCACCTTCCAACAAAATAGGCCCGAAACCTGAGGGGTTAACTGTTAATTTTTGATAGTTTTTAATCTACTTGGATTTTACTAATCTACTAATCGTTATACTTATTATCTGATGTATAACTATGTAAACATTTTTAAAGGTACAAGTATGTTTGTTTCCTAAAACCGAGCTTTTAAAGCACAAACTAAAGCTCT
The DNA here is from genome assembly GCA_917880885.1 of Limnephilus marmoratus. Classification (NCBI taxonomy): domain Eukaryota; kingdom Metazoa; phylum Arthropoda; class Insecta; order Trichoptera; family Limnephilidae; genus Limnephilus; species Limnephilus marmoratus. The sequence goes on from OU862923.1 coordinate 47,929,117, forward strand.
CGTAGTTCCTTCAATTAAGAGACGGTGTTAGTTTTAACGAAATAACACACGGTGAGTTAACTATTTTATCCAAGCGCGTTTAGTTTTGCTTTCCGGAATAGTTATTTCTGAAATAAAATTTCCACGGTTGATACGAATACACAGATATTCTGTTTTACTCGAGCCCACCTCCGTGGCCATCGTTGAATTATTATCTTCGTTCTGCATTGAAAATAAAATAAATTGAGACGCCCCGGTTTATATTTTTGGAATACGGAAATGTTCTTCGATTATTTGAGTGAAATTTAAATTAGTTCTTCGATAAAGAACGGTGGCCAGAGGAACGGAACAAATGGCGTACGGTTCGGACGTTTAAATGTGATGAATGGGTTTTGGGTATTAAACTTAAAAACGAATAAATAATATCTTGTGAGAATTTTGTAAGTTTGTTAGATGGTAAACAATAGACAAAATGGCATCATGCATTCGATTTTTTTTCGATAATTTCCCTAGTTTTGGATATTAAACTTAGAAATTGAATAATGTCAACTATTGAAATCTGAATAGTGTAATCAAAATCTAAATAACATCATCGTACTGTTTTAAAATGTTTGGACCTACCTAATTAATTCCCTTGTTTTAGATATTAAACTTAGAAACGAGTTTAATAATATCAAGTGAGAATTTTGTAAGTTTGTTAGACGGTAAACAATAGGCAAAATGGCATCACGCATTAGATTTTGTCGCGGACTGTTCTAAAATTTTTGGACCTTCCTAATAATTTCCCTAGTTTTGGATATTAAATTAAGAAACGAGTTGAATAATATCAAGTGAGAACTTTATAAGTTTGTTAGATAGTTCATGCATTCGATTTTTTTTGCGAACTGTTTTAAAATTTTTGGACTTACCTAATAATTTCCCTAGTTTTGAATTTTAAACTTAAGACAAGTTGACTCATATCATGTGAAAATTTTGTAAGTTTGTTAGACCGTAAACAATAAACAAAATGGCATCAATATTCGATTGCGGATGTTTTAAACATTTTGGACCTTCCTAATAAATTCCCTAGTTTTGGATATTAAACTTAGAAATGAATTGAATAATGTCAACTATTGAAATCTGAATAATGTAATCAAAATCTAAATAACATCATCGTAGGTACTGTTTTAAAATATTTGGACCTACCTAATTAATTCCCTTGTTTTGAACCCAACCAATAATTTCCCTAGTTGATCGATCAATATATATATATATATGTAGTTTTTGGTTTTATTTATAGTGAAAGATTTCATTTAGTATTTTGTTTTATATTTCACAATCAGATCACCAAATATGGTATCACATGGAAAAAATCTTGTTTCTTAATAAAAATGTTTGTAGTATTTACTTTTGGGTAATCATCCAGTTTATGATGTGTTCATATTCGATGATTTATAATCGTTCCGATGGCATCTGTAAAGCCATTTATGTAAGGTTCAAAATCAACTTTTCATTGTTTGGCATGACAGCGTCTATAAATGGAAAAATAATTGTGCCAAAATATTTTTCAAGTGCGGCTTACATCGAACCCACAGTCACTCAGCTTAAAGTGAAGTGCATGGACTATTATGCTGCGGAGGCCGTTTTAATTGACTTAAAGAATTATATTAATCCGACCTCACTTGACCACTCAGATCCACAAGCTTGTTTTCACAATAATGTAACATTACCACACATATGTATGAAGGGTACCTGACTTATTAAAATGTGATTCGACAAAAATTAACCAGACATTAACAAGAACAATTAGAATGTTTTAACACAAAAAAACATTTTCGAGCGAAGGTACTTCAGATATAAAAATAATATTATTCGCAGCTAAATAAAGTTTTTTCTAAGATATTTTTTATGTGATGACTTAATGGCCATTGGGCGCAAATAATAATAATAATAATAATAATTGGATCATTTATAAAGCGCCGTTTTTGTGAAAAATCACCTCATGCTCAATTGCTGTTTTTAGATAAAAAAAATAATTAATAATAATAAAAAATTTGGATAACTTATATAGCGCTGTTTTTGCGAAAAATCGCCTCAAGAGCGCTGTACAAATTAGCATGCATTTTACATTAGAATTTACTTAACTTAGGAGACTAGATAACAACTCGTCTTGCAGCTATCAAGCGCATGGATTATTAGAATTCTAGCTCCCCGATAAATTAAATAAAATACCTTTTTATATGTACGTATTTCAATTTACTTAACTATGTAGGAGGCTAGATAACCACTCGTCTTGCAGCTATCAAGCGCATGGATTGTTGGAATTCTAGCCCCCAAATAAGTTGAATAAAATATTTTTTTATATGTACGTATTTCAATTTACTTAACTATGTAGGAGGCTAGATAACAACTCGTCTTGCAGCTATCAAGCGCATTGATTATTGGTATTCTTGCCCCCCAATAATACATTTACCTTATGTATTTAGTAATCTACTTAACATCCTAAGTCTAACTTAATCTAACTTAACCTAACTTAATCTTACTCACACATACTCAAAACCTAGGTATATTTAATAAATCTGCAGTTCATAACAACAATTGCAAAGAAACCATAAAAATAACATGTAATCAACAATAAATTAGTTGTTCGATTAACAAAAATTATTGACTGAGCGTAGCTTAAGCCTGTTCTTTTTGCATTTCTACCTTTTGTATTTCGTCTGTCTGTAAAAATAGCAGAAAAAAAATTTCAAATGTGAAATTGTCGGGTTCATTAGGACTATCTTATTCGCATTTTTTTCAATAATATGGTGCCTATCTACCTAAAGAAAGCTTGAAAAAAGAATCGTCCTTGAGATGATGACGTTTTTTTCGGACAAATTGTATTTTTTTTTTTCAAAATTTAAAAAATAATTACAAATAAAATATGCGGTCTATAAATAAGATGGAAGGTATTTAAGTACTACTTACAAATCTTTTGATTTCCGCGGAAATTTTGGATGTGATTTATTAAATAAGAAAAAAATAGGAACATAATTTTTTGAACGAGAAGTTCACTGTTCACAGAACTACTAGTTGTAAGCAATTTGGTGACTTGTTAGTTTGCTATTTATTTAAATGTTTACCATTTTAATTACGTACCCATCTGAATAATTTTGGTAGAATTTTTCTGAAAAATTGTTGGCATTTCCTTCCATAGATATCGCTAGGCGGCAGAAGGTTCCCGCCAAACGGGCGGCAGCTGTCAACTTGTAGAATGCTGTGGAGGGACAGAGACAGCGGGCCAGAGGGAGAGGGAAGGGGTCTCGGAATATTTCGAATGTTTGATTATCTATCTGGCCATAGACAAAGTAAGCGGGTCTGTAGAACGGGGACCGGCGTAAAATATTCCAAGGTCCGTTATCGACTCGCAAAGCTACCTCTATTAGGTAGATGTGTAACTCTATATCTCTTTACTATACCTACATTCAGATTCAGGTTCTGTGTTAAAACTCTGTTACAAACATAAATAAATTGCAAGATATTATAATGAAAATCATCATCCTAATTATATTTTTCTGAATAGTATCTCTGTATACGTTACTAGTGAACAGAGATATCTATGCTTTACCCATTTTTATGTTTTTCTTATTCTCTCCGCCTCTTTTTACAATAACCTAGCTAAAACAATGATAAAATCTAGTTGCACCCAATCGTCTTAAGGAGTGTCACCTCAAATCTACATTACAAGGCTTGAAAATAACGAAGCCCCCGCATTCTGAAATTATAACCTTCCTCTCACTACCAGCACTGATACGATCTTCAATACTTTCAACGTTATGGACATTAAACAGCTCTACGCAAAATCCATCTTACTTTATTTACATAAAAACAACAAAATCCTATACAAACCAACACAAATGATACACAATACACGAGCCAAAAATAAAGAACTTCTCCAAACTCCCTTTTCTAAAACCACCTTTGGACAAAAACACTTTAAATACATAGCTTGCAAACTATACAATAAACTTCCAGCCACGATTAGACAAACCGAATCAAAGACCAAATACAAACAAGATTTAAAGAAATGGATTATAAGTATTAGACGCCACACTACTGCTAACATCTGTAAAATAGAGTACAAATAGACAGAATTACCATCTCACGTATGTCCTTACCCTTATTAAAGAACTTAAAATAGTAAAATCCTATATGTATAATATAACTTCCTATATAGACTCGAAAGGATTTACTACTTTATTCATCTCTTCCTTCACCTATATAATGCTCTCTTTATGATATTAACCCTCAATCTTAATCATCTTTCTGTTTGAATTGTATAAATCAGTATGTATCTTACCTTAAATATTCTCATGTTGTAATTAAATATTCTTATGTATGATACTCATTTATGTACCTCTACGCCTGTCTCAACACAGGTATTCCCTAGTGAGACAGGCATCGAATAATGTTATGTAAACATACCTTTTATAGATAAATAAATAAATAAATAAATAACGTTTTATTATTATTATTATTTTTTTTACAGTTAATACCGCACAAGAATCTCAACTGCTCCCGTCTGGAGTGAGTGAGACTATGGCATCCCCAATTGGGGTATGTTGTGAGGCTGAAGGTAGTGGGGAGGAGAAGGAGGTGGGGAAGAGGAAGGTTGGGAAGTACCTGGCTATTCAGATCTGGTCACCAAACACGGCTAAAGCCATTTTCAAGCAACGTTTCAATTCTGAATGGTGGTCTTACACCAGGGCGATACTGATAGTATCTTCCACTCTGGAACATGCCGCAAATATACTATATATTATTTTAAATGAATTAATTGTGAAATAACACAAATTAATCAAATAAAATTTATTTGCGCATGCCGGGTTCGAACCCGCGACCTCCGGATTGTGAGTCAAGAGTCTTACCCACTGGACTACGGAGGTCGTCAATTATTACGTATTTCTCCTAAAAACTTTGAATTTTTAGGTGTAAAAAAAGTATATGTCATTTCTTAAGATAATATCTATACATTTGTAAAGCCAAAACTGAAATTACATGAAATTCCCTCGATAGAAAAAAAATCACGAATTATGCTTCGAAAATGATTAAAAACACGCTTTGTTCTGTTACGTTTCATATGTTCCGGGTATGAAAAAATCACAGTGTATCTTTAAATGTAAGATAAGCTTTTGTCGAAAGGTTTTTGCCCTACTTTAAACTAGTCGTGTTTTATTAAATATGATCACAATTTTCGCTTGTTTATTATCATTTTTAATATTAGCGCGCTTCCTCTAACGTTAGTATTTTCACATCTTTCCTTCTTGTTCTTTTTTAATGCTTAGGTACCTACTACTACCGTGCCTTAAACTGTGTTTGAAAAATTCCTTTATAATAAAAAACTATGTAATACACTTACTTTTGCACAAATAATGTTGTGATGGATGGTGTGCTCTACTATAATTAGCATCATCGCCATGACCATATTGAAAATGTTATTACTGTAATAATTACGTTATGTATTCTGTTGGCGATCCAATAAATAAATAAAAAGAATTTTTAATTAGAAACAAAGATTATATCAAATTTGCAGATATCGCAGGCTTCAACAAGATTCGAAGTTATAAGGATAAATAAATTATCAAAATGAGCTTTGGTAAAGTAGCAAATTTGTTCAATTGTGCTAATAGAATTTTTTTAGGTAAATGGGTACTAGTTATGGAAATAAGGGATTTATTTACTTCTTTATCTAGTTATGGTTACATTATCAACATGCACGTCATATTGTTTTAGTGCAGAAATAGACATCTAACCACGATTAATTACACCAAGCAAAAACTAAAAAGCTTATCGTATGTAAGATATTTTCCATTGTCCGACCAAGTACCAACTTGTAATTCAAATCAAGATGTATACAATGTACATGCTGCTATTTGTGATAATTAAAAGTATAAAAAGCAAACAAAAACTTTTCATCGGATTGTGAAAAATTCGAAAAATTTTAAAATTATCACAGTTATTCCATTCATTCTCCTTTGTCCCGGAACATCATTTCTCAGAATCTGTTGTTCGTATATCGACTTTTTGTCGTCCTCTCCAGAAAAGTGTTCTGACTGTCTCACAACGGCAGTATTTACTGGGACACCGCATTTAATCAAAGTCTTTCCAGTTTTTGCACCATTACTTGCGCCACCCGGTTTAATTCGTTGACGTTATTGTTTATAAGGTATTACCTGCTTGTCGCGGTTTTCGTGTCGTGTTTATAATATAAAAACATCGGTCCACCGGGAAAAGTGTGTTGCTGCGAATAAATCACAAAAGCCGGTTGATTAGCAAACACATTTGGCAATATGCTTTTTTTATTTATTCAATTCCGGATATCAGGTTGATCTAGTTAATGCAGTTTTCGGAACAAAGTGTTTTTGAAATAAGCCAAGAAAATTATAATCTCGCTAAACCTTGAGTGTTAGTGCATTAAGTTGAGATAAGGATTAAGTTTCTGTGCCAACTCTACTACTTAACGCAAGTAAGAATTTATTTCCAGGTTGTATAACATTATTTGTTTTTGTTCCTAAAGGTTAAACATCTGTAATAATTATTCTGTAATCGCTGGGCATTTGGTAAAATTATATGTGACCGATTTACAAAAGAGTATGATCGATGTGAATGTATTGAACGAGATTAAGTAATGGACTCTTAAATGGTTTGAACATGAACATAATGTAGGTAGAAGTAAGTGAATTCTGCGAGACTCCTTAACACTATCGCCTACAATTCTTCTTTTAGAAAAAAAAAGTTTTTATATTTTTTCAAATAAAACAAATACTGTATTTAACCACGAATATTTATTATTTATACACCGACCGGTTTCGCTTCGACCAAGCTTTATCAATATATAACAATAAATAAATTCTATATAATAAGAGTTATTGGTTACATATTAGTTGAGAAGTAAAGGGGGAAAGAATATTACAAAAGAACATAATTATAGTTATCTATCTAATCACAAGTAAATGTACAAACAAATGAGATATTAAAATATTTTTGAATGTAGCTATTACTTTGTAGTTATCCATTATAGAATAATGAAATAATTTTACTTTGTATAAACCACTTATTTGATGTGCAAATCCGACCGGTTTCGGAACAAACGTTCCTTCGTCAGGGAAAGCTTATACTAATTTGACAGTTTCGAACAATGTTTTATTATGGTAGGGGTGGAGCTGTTGCTAGATAATAATGTAAATTGGGTAGGTAGGTATTAGTGTAGAGTGGGTGGGTAGGGGAACAAATCCATGATTGGGCTATATGACAATATTTTTTGTTTGTTGATAATAGACTCATTATTTTTGAGGGATTTTTTAATTTCCAAGGCTTCTAAGTTATCTAAACGTTTTCCTTTATGATTAATATGAAGAATATTTATCCCTGTATTTTTTTCAAAACTATGGTTATTTTCAATGATATGGTTAGCAAACTCCGAAAAATTATTATTATTAAGACACCTTAAATGTTCTTTGATTTTCCAATATAAAATGAGGGACAATCATTGCATTTGAGTTTATATATTCCGGAATTAGTCAATTTATGGTCTTTATCTTTAGTATTTCTTAAAAAATTACCGATATTATTTCTTGTATAAAACGCTGGTTTAATATTAGAAGGAAGATTTTTGCAACATTGAACTGAAAAATTATTAATATACAAAATTTTACGCCATTCTTTATCATTAATATTATTAGAATTGTATAGATATTTATTTTTTGAAATTTTGATAAGTTTTTTATTTAGGATGTTATCAATTAATTTTGGTTCATATCCGTTATTTATAGCAATTTGTTTTATTATTGAAAGTTCAGAAAGGAAATTATTATTAGACATTGGGACATTTACTAAGCGGTGTATCATGGAATGGATTAATAATAAGTGGTTTATACAAAGTAAAATTATTTCATTATGAGATATTAAAAGTTTGATGTATTTTTTATTATAATATTAAAAGACAATATTTAGATATACAAATAGATAATATTAATAATTAAGAACCTCAGGAAAACAATATAACACACAGCCGATGATATTTTCCAGTTTCCGGTGACCAGTTTTCCTGCTGCAGATAAACATCGAGCATCCATTAGAACGGACGTTAAGTCCAGTTAAATATTCATTGAAAATAAGTAAATAATAATTCATTGATAATAAACACGACTCGTAACCTAACTAAACAAAGTATCATTGAAACTCCCGATCTGAAAAAACCAACAGTAAACCACAACAACTTAGAAGTCGATTATTTTTTTTTAATTAATAATTTTGGAAATGTGAATTGAATTTTGTTTTATTCGTATCTGACTGTAGAGGTATTATAGTACCTACCAAGAGTATCTACACCTACCGACAAGTTGCTAAACATAACGTCAAAGAACATTTTTCCGGAAAACAATTTGAACGGACTGAACAAATGCGGCGAATTTTTTTCATGATAAAATCTTAATAGGTAGTAGTCTATGATGACGTCGTCGAGATAATACGGATGCTGCGAATTCGCGGAATGAAACAAACAACGTGAAAATTGTTCCACGGACATGACCGGACTTAATCAGGCTGGTCCCGTGTTTAAAAAAATCTTCCTTACAATCCTTACCACTGTAATAACAATTGGTTTCATTTTATATATCGAAGTACCAGAGACAATTTTATTTTTGAGTACCTAGAAGTTTATTTAATTATTTTAATGTGACTTTTGTAGATGGTGCACAATGATCTCGTAAATATCAGTAAGTTGTTAATGTTTTTTTAAATAAAATTATTTGAGTGACGCACATTAATAGATTACAGAGCTCACTTTAGAATGTGTTTGTGTACACCGGTAGTGATTCAAAGTGGGTGGAAATAATTTGAAACATTATAATGTATTCATTTAGAAAAATTCACGTGCGTTAGGATGAAGCCATGCGAAAGAATGCAAAATTATTCCAAATCATATATTTTCGTTTTGAAAATTTGATCGCTTAGAAGTATTATAGATGCTACAATTAAATACTGCATTGGAATATATCCTGGCCCTTAAAATGTTGGTAATTTTTTTTTTAAGTCTTAATAAGTCTAGAAAAAAATTAAGTATTAGGTCTATAAAAAAACACTTTCAAGTCCAAACTCTCCTACTTATAAACCCCTTTGCGGGTATGGTTTTATGTTTAATGTGGCAAATTCAGTTTCTTTATAATAATAGCAAAAAAATATATTTACGTCCGAACTTCACAAAATGAAATAAAATATGAATTTTCGCATTGTTATTTTTGACATCAATTAATACGGCCCGCACTCTACGAATTTGGATTCTTGAAGTGACCCTTATGGCATGAGCACAAGAACCATGCACCATCAATCAATACGGCCGGCAGACGACAAATTTGGATTTTCAAAGTGAACCTTATGCCGTCCACCTAAAAACTACAGACTTTCCACACCCATTTAGTACCTATCAGTTCGGCCCCGGCTGCGACGGGAAATAGACGTCTTAGACGCCGCGTCGCTTGGTTCGGTGAAATCAATTTTAAATCAATGCGTAAGAAAGGAGTTAATGTTTTTTAAAGGCCTTTACGAACTGAACCTGTGAAAAAATCTCAAATCCCTTTCCAAAAGCTTTTTCTCAAGTATTTTTAAACTCCTTCCAGAAAGACGCGTGAATTCCGATTTCGATTTTTCCTGGACTAATTGGATCACAGCACCAAGCGAATTTGTAAAGCGCCCTTGAGGTGATTTTCTCACGTAAATTACGCTATGGAAGTCAACCAAAAATTAATATAATTAATCCATTTCCTTGATCCGATGAAAACGAGTAATGTTTTGAAGAAAATCTTTTTGTGTATTATTTTTCTAGTAATACCAACGCACCGGGCGCACCAAAATGGGGGGCGCATAAAATGGCCAGTATTATTATTAGTTACAAAGTGTGTGCGTTTGTAGTAGTGTGTTGAGTTAGTTGAGCGTGTTGAGTGCGTGAGTATGTGTGAGTGGAGTGAGCGCATTGGCTCGCTGTAGGAAGACCGAGACAGCTCTTTGATTAGGGTTCGCTAACTAAAAGGGGGGCAGTGACGTGCGTGGTTTCAATAAAATCATCAAATTTTTATATTCCTGGAAAGTATACATAATATAATAATTTCATTAACAGGAGCTAGTCGCACAGCTTTTTCAAAATAATAGTAAAAGAGCATAATAAATTGCTCATTAAAATTTAGCCAAAAGAACAAAACACTTTTGAACACGATTAATAATTGGGGGCGGAAATGCAATACCTCTGTCATAGAATTTTTCGTGGTTCGCTACGTTTGATGACTTAGCAGGGCTGTCCGGGTTCTTGGTGTGAGGTTTGTCTGGGCTTTGGCGGTGGATGACCTGGACACACCGTCATACCTTTTTCCTTCCCAGAAATTCCTCTCTTCCCTGTCCTTAAAATACCCTACACACAGTATTCCCAAAGATGACATTAGCCCTCAAGGTAATTATTTTCTTCAGGGTCTCCTGTGTGGAGCTAATGTAAAAAAATTATAAAATATGTGTAATTTATATAGCGCCGTTTTTGTGAAAAATCACCCCTCGACCAAATTTTTAGTTTTTTAGTTAGGGTACCAAAATGTCTAAACTTGTTTTCATTAAAGGTAATGAATAGGTTATTTTAATTATCGTGATTTATTTTTGGGGTATTATGCCGTGTGACGGAATCTATCATCAGGGCAGATATGTAATGCAGATAACTATAGATAAAGTTGATGGGAAGGCTGATAGAGATATTGAAAGAAGGGTGAATGCAGGTAACTCTATTAATGGAGGACTGAACGCCGTTGGCAGCAACAAAAAACTGTCCAAAGACGCGAAACTAGCCGTCCATAATGGAGTACTGGTACCTACCCTGATGTATGGCAGTGAGGCATGGAACTGGCAGAGGAAGGATGAAAGTAGACTGAACGCTGTAGAAATGAGATCCCTGAGGCGTATGTGTGGTAAAACCATGTATGATCGTGTGAGAAATGTGGAAATCCGCAAAGAATGCAAGGCTGATGTAAGCGTGATGAGTAAGATCAAGAAAGGAATGCTCCGATGGTTTGGGCATGTAGAGAGAATGAACGAGGAAAGGAGTGTAAGGAGAATATATGACGCAAATGTGAATGGTAGAAGAAGTCGAGGACGCCCAAGAAAGACATGGCACGACCAAGTGAATCAGATACTTGAGTCGGGCCATGTCAAGAGTCAGAATAATAGAAGAGAATGTATGAGACGTTGTATGAATGTAAACGAGGCAAGGAATGTGTGCCAAGACCGGGATGTTTGGCGGTCCGTCCTCTCTGCCTACCCCTGCGGGGAAACGGCGTGATGGTTAGTTAGTTAATTAGTTAAAATCTTCCAAAAAAATTTAATTACATTAAAATCTTATAAACTTCCACTGGAAGAAAAAAAAATATTGTAAAGACCCAAAAATATTATCTTGTTTTTTTTTCTCAGAAACACTACCAAATAACAAATGAGCCTCATTTGTTAGAAAAATGACATTAAAAAAAAACATTATTTATCATTCTTGAGTAGGTAGGAAACACTTGGATACATTTAGGTGATTTAAAAAAAAGGGCGCTTTACAAATAATCCAAATTATCAATATTATTATACTATGATGGAAATGATACCATAATTTGATCACGAGCCGCCCGTGGCCATGTCTGGCATTAGGTAAAAATAGTAGGCCAACCTAAAGTTGATCCGGCCCAAACACAGTTTGGTACATCCTGAATTGTAATGGCCTCTCATCTCATTCAGGAGAATTCTTTCGGGTTCATCCCGACGGGGTGCAGTAATCATCAGAGCTGCAAGCAAAATAAATAAAAAGGAACAAAAAAGCTATATATTACAATATGGTTTATCGTGATTCGGTTAGTTTTTTTTACAAAGTGGGCTTTTTCTTGCGTGTTTTTGATGATTTATATCTGGATTCGTCTGAAGATTAAACCAATCATTTTTTATGATCTTAACTCGCCAACCGCGCTAACAATAGCTTAATAACCAGCTTTTTGTTGTTGTTGTAAAAATGTTAACTTTATTTATGTGTGCTCATTTTTTGTCTTACGTTTAAAACGCTCTTTTTACTGCTCCGTCAATTTTGTTAGCCATATTATATAATTAGAAGAACAATTCAGTCCTTTGTAAGAGTTGTAGATTTTTTTAGATAATAATGGTTTGAATGTAGCCAATCGTCTTATTTAGGTAGAGTGTTGTTAAATATGATTAGAAATAATATTGCAATTTTATTATATATTGAGTTATTTAGACGTTGGAGAGAGCAATCAATAGCCACACGATTTCAATTCAAAACAAACATTTAAACAGACAACCTGTACGCTTGACAGCTAAATGTAAGCTATATTATACGCGGTCATCACCACGACTTATTCAAGATACCACATAGAAGAACAGATATTCTAGCAGAGCATATCGTGACAAGAGGAATGTTGGTATTGAATGAAATTTCTAAAAGGTGTTTAGGTAAGTATATTTAGTTTCTCTCTAAATAACCTTTAAAAATTGTATGGGTGGGTTCCAATCTTCCCAAATGATATGAATGTTAAAATAAGAAATCTGATAGGTAGGTAGATACTGTAAATGGACGATTAATCTGCTGCACAATACAAACCCCTCCGCAACGTAAGCAGATATAAGCGTTAGAAATAGGACAGCAGTCAAGTACAATAAGCGTGTTTACACGTCAGCGCGTGTGTTTCCATAGAAATCGTTCTAACTCCGTTATTGTTTGTTACATCCCTAAACCAAAAAGTAAAAGGTCGATAGTAGATGAAGCTGTACATCTCTATCAAGTTGTCTATAGAAATACATAACAGGAATCAGCTGTCAGTCGCGTAGTTGACAAAAATATTTTCCCGCGCAAATTTACTACCGGCAGCTCGTCCGCGCTCGACATTTTTAATTTTTATTAAATATTTTTATATGAAATAATAAAAAAGTGAGATGACAAAAGTGTTTATTACACATCGTCGCTTTAGTTCGTTTTACTCCAACAGACCAAAACGTAAATCGTGAGAAACAGCGCTTTAAAGTTTTTTTTACGAAAAAGGCATATAAAATGAAATTACCTAAATTGTAAGTCTACTATAATGTTTTAAAGTATTAAATTGTTTTTTTTTAAGTAAAATATGTTCTAAATGTATAAAATTACGCAGAAAACACGTTTTTAATTTGGATGTTGGCCAAAGTGACGAATTCTTGTTTGCGAAAGTTGGATATTGGACAAAGGACACTGGATGTTAGACAAGAGCGCGTACTCTTGCGTGAAGTTACTTTATCTAACGTGCTTGGTATTACAGGGAGATCGGAAAGCATTTCAATTCATTGAACTTTGATAGGTACTTATGGATTTAGCTTATGTGTCCTATGTTTTCGCGGTGAGACCTAAATATTCGGGTGTGATTTTTAAATAGTTTCTTGTAACATTCGACATTTTTTTAGAAATAATTTGTTTCTTGGTTGGGAAACAAGTTTCAAGAGTAACTAACTAACCATCACGCCGTTTCCCCGCAGGGGTAGGCAGAGAGGACAGACCGCCGAACAACTCGGTCTTGGCACACACTCTTTGCCTCACTCACATTCATACATCGTCTCATACATACTCTTCTATTATTCTGACTTTTGACATGGCCCGTCTCAAGTATCTGTTTCACTTGATCGTGCCATGTCTTCCTCGAGAGTAAGTTTTTGTAAAATAATAACATCGTAAAATCATCAATGAAAACGTACGTTTTCAGACAATTATACTTATTAAATAATGTTTCAGGCGTGTTTTATTGTTGGCTGCTAGTCATCAACCGTTAGTCATCAGATAGGTCCTACGTTTATTAGTTATTATTTGAGAGGCGGGTATGGGTACCGCCGCTCCGGGAACCATTTATTGGATAATCAACACCTCTGCCATAGGTCACCCCAAGTGGTTTGCTACGTTTGGTGACTTAGCAGGGGTGACCGGGTTCGTGGTGTGAGTTTTGTCTGGATCCTGGCGACGGATGCGTCTGCCCACCAACTGCGTGGCAGGCTGGATCGGGAAAGACTGGTTGAGGAAGATCTGTAGACCTCTCCAGCAGGACTCTCGGAACATCGCTTTACCCGCAGTGGGGAGAGAATGATTCATACGTGCGTCACTCCTTGACACACTGACTCCCAGATTCCTACCCACCCCTCATACCTTTTTCTTCCCACAACTTCCTCTACTTCCTTCCCAAAAATGACATAGGCCCTGAGGGGAATTATTTTCCTCAGGGCCTCCTGTGTGGAGCTGTGAAAAGGTCTCCCAAGTGGTTCGCTACGTTTGGTGAGTTAGCAGGAGTGCCTGGGTTCATGGGGTGAGGTTTTTCCAGGTCTTGACGGCGGATGAGTCTGCCCACCAGCTGCGTGGCGGGCCGGATCGGGAGAGACTGCGTGAAGGAGTCCTTTGGACCTTTCCAGCCGGACTCTCTCGACCCCATTGCACCGGAGTTGGAAGGACAGTTTCTTACGTCCGTCACTCCTATACACCCTAACCCTCAGATTCCTACCCACCCCTCATTCCTATTTCCATCCAAGAACTTCCTATTCTTTCTTTCCTCAAAAAGACCCTCCAAACAGCATCCCCTCGTAGGCCCTGAGAACATATGTTGTAAAGCGTTTTTGCACTAAAACAATGCTATTCAAATTATCCATATAATATATACTCGTATTATTTTTATCATATTTATTACGGCATATAAATCGGAGATTTAGTATGATCAGACTCGAAAGGTTGGATTGATTTACGTAACTTTATTTTTATGTTAATACTGCACAAGAGTCCCAACCGCTCCCAACCGCCTGGACCAAGTCAGGCTATACATAGCATACCCAATTTTGTGAGGCTGGATGTAGCGGGAAGGGGATGCAGTTATGAAGGTTTATAAGTACCTGGCTATTCAGATCGAGTCAACAACCAGGGCTAAAGCCATTTCAAGCAATGCTTCAATTCGAAATGGCGGTCTTACATCAGGGTGATACTGAGAGTATCTTCCACTCTGGAACGTGTCGCAAATACAGCATGTATATATATTTATATGTATATATTTTTTTATTGATTTGTGTTATTTCACTATTTAAACATACAAAAACACATATACACGTACGTTTTTTTAATGGTTAAAGTTGTGAAATATGTATATATATTTTTAGATTAGCTCCACACAGGTGGCCCTGAGGAAAATAATTTCACTTTGGAGGAGTCTTTATAAGGAAGGTAAGGATAGGAAATTTGGGAAGAAAAAGGGTATGAGGGGTGGGTAGGAATCTGGGGGTCGTGTGTCCGGGAGCGACGGACGTATGAATCCATCTCTCTAATTGCGGTGCAAGGCGAGAGTCGGGAGAGTCCGGCTGAAAAGGTCAAAAAGCCTCCCTTAACCAGTCTCTCTCTCGCCACGCAGCAGGTGGGCAGTCGTATCCGCCGCCAAGACCTGGACGAACTTCACCCCATGATCCCGGGCACCCTTGCTAAGTCACCAAACGTAGCGAACCACTCGGGGTGACCTATGGCAGAGATGGTGGTTATCCAATAAATGGTTCCCGGGACGGCGGTACCCATACCCGCCCCCCAAAATAAACAAATCTACCAAAATAAAAATTACTTGTGCACGATGGGATTGAAATTTGCGACATCCGGATCGCTAATTGAGAGTCTTACCCCTCGACCACAGGAGGCCGTCGTGTGATAACAGAAGTGTAGTATCCAACATTTTAAAATAAAAAGTTAACTCGAAGGATTTTGAAACACAATAGATAGCTACAAGTTCTTTATAAATGTGTAAAACAATAGACGACGAGTTCTTTTTAAAAATGATCCTATGTTCGAACACATGGGATGTGATTTACGTCTATTACACAATACAGACTTGTAAAAAAAGAGGTCATAAAATAATCCTAACCACTAACCACATTTTTAGCTTCATAACAAATGTATTCCATTATTTGAGGTACCACTTAGTTGGGCCAAATTATTAGAAGGGTTACAAAAGGGGCTGAAATAAAAGAACTGGAAATTGATCTAGGTAAAAAAAGTCAAATGAATGGGATACCTAATCATTAAAAATGTGCGAATAGTAATAACTTTTTTATTGACAATCCAAAGCTCGAACAAAATAAAACTCGAATAGGTAAGAAAACACACAAGAAATATGAGGCACAATGTATAAAATAATAGAAATGCTTTCATTGTCATTCGGTGTACAATTCCCCCATGAAGATTTCAATAATAAGATATTTATAGGTACACAAATACAACTGTTCTTTGGCACTAAATATACCAAAAATGTATTCATTGTTACACTAAGATTTGGTTGATTAAAATAATAAGATACTTTAGGCATTAAATGTACCGAAAACAAAAACTTCTTTATTTCCTCATTCTAATAATTAACATGTTTTAAATATCTCGGGTAGAATTCTGACACAAATATTTGGTAGATAAACACATACCTAAATAATATTAGGTACTAAAAGCAAAAAAAACTCCTGCATTGTCTTTATTTTAATAATTGTGTTTTGTATTATCAATTTGGGAGGCGGGGTTGGGTACCGCCGCCCCGGGAACCATTTATTGGATAACCACCATCTCTGCCATAGGTCACCCCGAATGGTTCGCTAGGTTTGGTGATTTAGCAGGGGTGCCCGGGTTCATGGGGTGAGGTTTGTCTAGGTATTGCAGGCGGATGACCAGGACACACTGAACCCCAGATTCCTACCCACCCTTTAAACCCTTTTCCTTCCCAGAACTCTCCTCTCCCTCCTTTCCCAAAAAAAAAACCCTCCACACAGCATCCCCAAAGATGACATAGGCCCTGAGGGAAATTATTTTTCTCGGGGCCTCCTGTGTGGAGCTCATGTAAAAAAAAAAAAGTAGGTATTCTTACACAAAGATTTAAATAATTAGATAAAGGTAGATAAACATGAAGCTATTACTCACTAAATGTGCCAAAAATAGAAACTCCTTCGTTGTACTTATTCGAAAAATTGCCTTGTTTTAAATATCATAAGTAGAATTTTTACACGAAGATTTGGCTGATAAATATATAGATATTTTAGGAACTAAATGTACCGAAAATGAAAACTCCTTGATTTCCTTATTTTAATAATTGGCTTGTTTTAAATATCATAAGTCGAATTTGGTTGATAAACAAACAGATATTTTAGGAACTAAATATACCCAAAATTAAAACTCCTTCATTTCCTTATTCTAATTGTTGGCTTGTTTTAAGTATCTGAAGTAGAATAATGCTTTCACTAAGATTTGGTGGATGGACACATATATTAGGTATTATAAAACATCACTCCTTATTTTAATAATTGTGTTTTTTTAAATATCACAAGTAGGTATTTTTGAACAAAGATTTAAATAATTACGTAAAGGTTGATAAACATACCGAAACTACGCATTAAATGTGGTTAAAACAAAAGCTCATTCAATGTTCTGATTCTTATAATTGTTTTAAATATCATAATTAAATAGGTATTTTTACCCGAAGATTTAAATAATTACGTATAGGTAGATAAACATACCGATACCTCTTTATACACATACGCCTTAAGGATCAAATTCCGAGTGTATTCCGTATAATGTTGTCCTTATACTCTTCGTTTTAATTGATTTTTCTTCAATTTCAGTCAATTCGTTTTAATATTTTAATTGGTTAAATTAAATTAAAACAGCGACGAAGGTTATTTCAATTTTTAGTACGATATTTCACCACAATATAGAACTTGGCATTTATTACAATATTTTCTCAAAAAATACACAACTTTATTATAACCACCCTGTAACGGACGACAAGTTGAAACAATTTGCTGAGAAAATATTGTAATATTAATTATCTGTTATGTTTTCCTTAAAAAATTTTATCCTTTTCCACATTTTACATCTTTATGCATTTTGTCTGAAGAAATCTCCTAGAAAACCACTAAAGTAACTTGGTAACTAGCATAATCATAAGTGAAGATATTTATTTTCGTGGCGCTAAACGGACGAATGTTTGGAATGAAAGCAATCACGTGGTCCTCCGCGGCGCTGCTATTGGCTGTGTGGTCTGTTAGAGCAATACGCCCGGAACCGAGAGTTTGAATTTCGCACGTTGGCTAAGATACAGCTTGGATGTTGGAGAAATTCCTATGAAATTTGACTGAACGGCCGGTTTAAAAACGGGAGTCCTTTTGGCCAACGTGTGGATGTTGGATAAATACGCTCGAAATGTTGTTTCATTTTAGAGGACGTAAGACAAAGTGCGTTGTGAAAACCCCCTAAATAATTTTTTTAATTTTTTTTTTTCACTTGCATTGTATACATAAAGACTTTCTGAGAACTACTGCATACTTAACTCAATTTCGCTAAAAATGGTCTGTTGGAGTAATACGAACTAGAGCGACGACATATATACAAAGAATCAGTATTGTTGTTTACATAATCTGTGATTTTAGTATCGTTTTCACATAAAAAACATCACGTGAGTCATTTTTACCTATTTTTAATGTTTGCATGCTAAATTTTAATATTTACAAATCTTAATATTTATTTGTAATATAATAATTCGAGAGCTTATTTTGTAACCTTTCTAAAACAGTTTTTACTATTCGGCTACGTACAGAAATGTTTCATTTATAGAGCTTTAATTGTGAAGCAGTATATAATAACACAAAGTTTTCGTAAAATGTCATTCCGTTTGAGACATCTCAAATGCATATTGGCGAAAATTCGGAGGGGTTAAACAAACATAAAATATTAAATTTTCATTAGAACAACTCTCTTTTTATAACTTTTGAAGTAATCATGTAATATATTATGGAAGTGTCAATCTTACCAAATCAACACTTCCATATTTGTCACGGGAGTTAAATAAATGATTAGAAGGTTTTAACAGATCCTCTTATTATTGTAATAGTCAAACACAATCGTGACACCATATTAAATATCAGATATCATTGCGGGGCTAAATCTGATAGCTGTACACACCAGAACACTTTGGACGAGAATGATTTTGGTGGTAGAAACTGGAACTATATTGCTTGTCCAGTGTGATCAGCTTTCAAAATTGCCAGTACATAAAATATATTGTACATAAAATATATTATACATTAAACGCAGTAACTAACTAACTAACTAACCATCACGCCGTTTCCCCGCAGGGGTAGGCAGAGAGGACGGACCGCCAAACATCCCGGTCTTGGCACACATTCCTTGCCTCGTTTACATTCATACAACGTCTCATACATTCTCTTCTATTATTCTGACTCTTGACATGGCCCGACTCAAGTATCTGATTCACTTGGTCGTGCCATGTCTTTCTTGGGCGTCCTCGACTTCTTCTACCATTCACATTTGCGTCATATATTCTTCTTACACTCCTTTCCTCGTTCATTCGCTCTACATGCCCAAACCATCGGAGCGTTCCTTTCTTGATCTTACTCATCACGCTTACATCAGCCTGGCATTCTTTGCGGATTTCCACATTTCTCACATGCACGTTAAACAGTACCTTGCCATAATACCATTGATGAAGAAGATAACACTAATAATCAATAAAATAAATAATATGATGGTTAAATAAGAGATGGCAGTGGTCTAATTGGATACGACATTCAATGAAATAAATAAATAAAATATTTCAAAATCATTCTACCTAAGTTGATCCAAATAGTAGTATAGACTTGCCTTGCCTTTAAAAAAAACCACCCCAATGCAAGTCTCCAACCCACGTGTCAGCATTTGGAAGGGTGGGTGTAGGTTTTGTGTGGCAGGGGAGGGTATTAGGCATATATCCGTAGGAAAAGTAATTTATATTCTAATTAGAAAAGGATTTGGCTGACCGCTGGAGGAGGGGACGGGCGAGGAGGGAGATGTTGGAGGGGGGCTGTTAAGTAATACCCTCGCACACTGTAATTTATTTCGATTAAGCGATTATGGACTATAAATGAGAACCGAAAGGCTTCAAGTACCCACAAGGCGACCACAGACAGAATTCATTCAGACGGGTCCATACATAATATTTTCATTTTAACTTACTTTAGTCGGCCTACATGCTTGTGAAATTCGTTTGTTCTTTCTATATAGATTTTTATAGTATATTTTTCTGGCATGAAAAATAGTGCTTTAAAAGAATTGAAAAATTGTGGCAAAAGATAAGTGACGTATATTTAAGGTCTTTTAAAAAATCTACGCTAAATGCCAAGTCTTAGTGAAATGACCGTTAGGTAACAAAGTAAGGAAAAACATTATTTTTAAAGAAAGATCCACTTTTTATTCGTTCAGTATACTATGAAAAGCTTAGTTAATGCTTTTGACACCTGATTGTAAAATATGCAAATGGATAGTGTAGGTACCTTATTATTTTGTTGACGTTAATGTTTAATTCTTAAATAGGAGTCTTTTTTTAATTTATTTATGCTGACATGTAAATGTGTTAAAAAAGATGAAGCTCGTTTTGTATCTATTTTTTATAAATCTGCAAAAAGCAGTATTTTTGGGAAACTCATCATTTTTACGGGCCTAATAAAAGGGCAAACTTTAAAAGTCGTTTTTTTCAGATGCTATGCCGCCGAACCGACTGAAATTTTCGAATCTAACTAAAAACTATGGTATTTAACAATGAAAAAATCTACAAAAAGTAGCATTTTTGGAAAATTCATCATATTTACAGGCGTAATGCAAGGGCGTAGGTACATTAAAAGCCGTTTTTCTAGCCCTATGCCGCCGACCCGACTAAATTAATTATAGGAAATCAATCCAAAAATTTGCAAAAAGTAGCATTTGTAGAAAAATCATAATTTTTTACCAGCGTAATGCAAGGCTTGGGGTTGAACTTTAAAAGTCGTTTTCTCTGACTGAAATTTTGCAATCTTACTTTGGAACTATGGTCCTTTTATAATAAATATATTACAATTTGCTGTAACTATTTTTAACTCCTGTCTAAAATTATGTAAGTATTAGCTACGTAAGCCAGTTAACCGCGATTAAATTATTACTTCGAAGGCTCTATAAAACGGTGAAAGGTTTGTCACCCTTTCCGTGCCCTTCTGGCAATACCTACCTACAGCCGCCTGTATCGATGTAACTGTATGATTTACGGGCATGCGTAGCGGATTGTTTCATGTTATAATACGGAGGTTGTTAGGTACTGGGTATTGGGTACTAGGTCTGTATGGGGGCTTATGTAAAAATTGAGCTAGTATTTAGTTAGAAAGGAGCGACTGAACGCTAGATTGATCGCGGATAAATGGGTTGATCGCTGTATAAGATTCGTCGATTTAAAGATGTTGATAAATTAAAATATCGAATAACATCAGAAAAATAATATTAACTAAAGAGGTTTTGAAATTTAGGTTTCTGGCAATTCCGGCACAGTATAACATTTTAGAACCTTTATTTACCTTTGGCATGCTGATTTTTAGTTATAAAAATGTTTTGTTCGTTTAGATTCAATGAATACGAAACTAAAAATGATGGTTTTCCCTAGGGGACATATGTGCAGTGCACTCCCAAATAGTAGCAAAGAATAAGACAAACACAAATTATAATATTACCAATTACATTTTAAATAACGCAACGCCAAAACCCCTTACTAAAAAAAATCTGCCCTTTCGTTTAAAAATCCGTTCATAGGTGCGGAATCCAGAACGCACCTATGGAAAGACTAACTCCTGTGGAATATTTCACATGAACAATATTCTGTCTCGTAGAGTTAGAGGTATGTACCTCACTATCTCCAGAGATAAAATATTCGTATTTTGTCGCGGCGCACCTTCCATACCTTACCATACATTAAGCTCGTGAGATCCGAGCTTTATAAAAATAGCCAGATGTTCCTCTCGAATAATTCCTCGGATTAATCGAAAGACAATAAAAATGAAAATCATATTGTATGCACACTACATTTTTTTACATTATTCTTTTTCATTTAAAATAAATTGTTTAGATTTTTTAGTTGCCTATGCAAATAAAGTAAAAAATTTAATGGATTTTTATATGAACGGAGATTTAAATTAGTTTAATTTTCCTCTCTTAATTTTGATTAAACCCCCGTTGAGAACGAAGACGAGCCGCCACTGGTAGCTATAAATAAATATTTCATTAAAATAATAGAAACTTATACATTAATGTTTACATTTAATGATTTCTACGAACATTCGTTGAAATGGCTACTTTTCTCGGCAAATGAGGTACGTATCTACATAAAAATATGTGACATGGGAAGTATGGCGACCACTGCCAATTTTATAAGCTTTAAAAATCACCGGGTTGCATCAGTCGATAAAAATAGAACTTATCTAGGGGTAGGTACTTAGGTATATAGTTTCCTCTTTAATTTTCTCAAACGGCGTACAGCCTATGGTTGAATTGAACAGTTTTATCCTTCAGAAGAGCAATCATACATTCTAGGAATACCTTCCCAGAAGCAAGAGAGATTCTTCGTGCATTTATTCCCAATACATATTTTGAATTACAGCAGGACCACGTTCAACGCAAATGAAATGATAAAAACTCAGATTCATCCGATTAAATTCCCGCCAAGTTCTCAACGACCCCCCTTCTCTTTTACCCACCCCACCCCCAGTGAAGGGGTGGAGCCACCCTAATCCGACATAAGCACACGGCCGCCAGGATTTATGTATTAGCGATCGCGGGCCGGTTTATCCCGCGTCCCGAGTACACCTCTGATCAATGATTTATCTCGGCCCATGTGCTCTAGGCCGGCCCTGCGTCGTAGATGATTTAAAGGGCACATAGATTTTGACTACATTGAATGTGGCAGACCTAAAGTGGCTACTCGCTTTTATGTGATTGATGGCTTGTGAGGTTCAAAGGTTTTATTATTGTAATATATTAGACCAGGAATTAAGTAGGTACCTGCTTGCGTAAATTATTATCCAATATCATTTGGAAATTTAATAAATTTAAATTCTGTTGATACCTATTGTTAAAGGTCGTTTATAAAGATTAACCCAAATCGCCGATCATTATATTCTGGGTACCAAAAATATAAACAATGCATTATAAACATTCCGTTATAGGTAGGTACACTATAATAATCATTGATGTATTTGTTTCATGGTAACGTTTATGCTTTTGCGAAAATAATTTTCGGGCGTCCAAAAATAATTTTCTTTTTGGTTCAATACGAATTGTCCCTTTGGATGTTGGAATTTTTACGCCTTCGATGTCCATTGAGAAAAGCCTACCTACATACATAATACATTTTGTTCAAACCGTCCCCAGAGGCCACAGTAAATCCAGCGTTTACCCTGATATCTACTGATACTTTTCTCCGCAAGAAGCTATACGTAGGGTAGCAAAAACGCACCCTTTTATGTACCTCATTCCAATGGTATTCAAACTATTCAATTTTTTCGATGAAAAATTCCAATTCTTACTGAGATGTAAGCTCTACATTGTTACATTGATAAAATTATAGGTACCTATATCTATATCTACGCCGGTAAGGTTCTTATTAACTTTACTATTTACTGAAAAATATATAAGTACATTGCGAAAAAGTAGATACTGACTTTTATTCTAAAAGAAATCTTTTATTATCCTGGTATTGAACTTTACGGCAACCTCATAGAAATTCCTCATACAAAGGGCACGTTATGTGTAGGTACCTATAGATTATAAATATGATTTTACGGGTTAACGTTTTTTTTTTATCTGGATAAAATTAAACATTATAATTTTATGATACCTTCCGTCATACATATTCATAATTTCGGTTGTGAATACAGTGATTATTTAAATTTTTTTGTTTTACATATTTAATAATATTATTATTTAATCTATAAAAACAGTTTATTTTTAAACAATTTCTGCTGTGTAAATATTAATACGCGTGACAGTTTGCATAATATTTGCAATTTGATAATGCCTTCAGAGTGCGAAACAGCTGTCACGCATAATAATATCTACATAGCAGAACTTGTTTATAAATAAACTGTTTTTATAGATGAAATAATAATATTATAAAAAAATAAAAGGAAAATATGAAATAGAGTTCTACAAATTAAACTTAATAACAATACATACACTGATTTATTGGCAAGATTTTAAAATTAAAAATTCGCAATTTTTGTTTCTTACGTATAGGTACCAACTTCTCTTGCAATAATTAATTGTGGCGTAAAACTTTCAGCACAGTTGCCTTCCAAGTAGTTGATTGGGGTACGATTCTCGGACATGGCAATTTTAGTTATATTTTTAAATTTGATTTCAATTAAAAAAAAAAAATTCATTCATTTACAATCTAGTGTTTTCAATAGATAATCCTTTGTAGAATTTTGTTTAAAAAAGAAAAAAAAATCATGGCACGAGAAAAAAAATTTGCCTACTTCTGTAAACAGTCAGTTTTTTTTAATACATTTTCTACATTCTCGCCGGTTTGTAAGGTACGGTATGTTTCGTTATTTTTTACATATTGGAAAGCCCTCATACGTGTTGTGTAACTTGTTTCGTTTTCACCCCTAAGCGGCCAAGGGCTGTATGGCATAGATAAAGTGATCCCGTGGCTACAGGGGTCTGCGGGATACCGGCCAATCCTCTCCACCCGATCATACAAAGGCACAGCCACCCTAGAAGCCTTCCCTTGGAAAATCACCGCGAAAGCCTTAAAATATATCTGAGTTTATAAGCCGTTAATTCTTCCGTTGAAATTATGGACTATGAAATCAATATGTGAATACTAAATTGGTAAGCAGTTTTTCGTATTTACCCAAAGACGGCATTTGTATAAACGCAATAGGAGTCCCTATTAGATACATGATATCATTACCTAAGTAAGGCTTGATAGGCCTAGGGCCTTTCACTATATGTTACTGTTCGACATTGAGGTATCCAATTAGCTTAGATGAACCAATTCTAAGTAACATAATTGCCTTTTAAATAATTTTTACAACCGATTTATTTATTGTATGCAACACGAGTCTGTTAGAAATAACATCTAATCGTTTACATACTTTAAGATTGATGTTTCTATAATTTGTAGTTATTTGACATGTTGAGATAATTTATTGTGACAATATTTATTTTTTGCACACTCAAAGAATAAAAGTCAACATTTGTAGATAAGTTTTTTCTCAGTACTAACTAACCATCACGCCGTTTCCGCCGACCGCCAGCCAACTCGATCTTGGCGCACACTCCTTGCCTCGTTCACATTCATACATCGTCTCATACGTGCTCTTCTATTATTCCGACTCTTCACATGGCCCGACTCAAGTATCTGGTTCACTTGGTCGTGCCATGTCTTCCGCGGGCGTCCCCAACTTCTTCTACCATTCACAATTGCATCACATATTCTCCTTACACTCCTTTCCTCGTTCATTCTCTCTACTTGCCCAAACCATCTGAGCGTCCCTTTCTTAATCTTCCTCAGTACCTACGTCTGCATCAGCCTTGCATTCTTCGCGGATCTCCACATTTCTCACACGATCGTACATGATTTTACCACACATACGCCTCAGAGATCTCATTTCTACAGCATTCAGTCTACTTTCATCCTTCCTCTGCCAGTTCCATGCCTCACTGCCATACATCAGGGTAGGCTTCGCTTCTTTAGACAGTTTTTTTGTTTGCTCCAACGGCGTTCAGTCCCTTATAATAGAGTTGCCTGCATTTACCCTTCTTTCAATATCTCTGTTAGCCTTTCCATATCTCGTAAACATACTTCCCAAGTTCACAAACTCATCCACCTGCTCTAAATACTCATCATTCATAACTATGTTGCACATTGTTTATTCTCTCTCTTTCAAATGCATGACTTTAGACTTACTCACCATTATATATCATTAACTCATTCTTCACACATACTCGAACTTCGTTCATCCTGGATGCTAGAGACTGTAGACTGTAGACTGTAGATCATCCTGGATGCTAGAGACCATACTGTTAGAGTCAGCATACAACATGCAACATACTTCCTTTTTCTCAGTAAACTTTATTATTTTTTTTAAATATCGCAAGGGTTCCAAATGTTCGGAGACAGTGAGACTATGTGTTCCCTATTATGACCTGTGCGTGCAAACTGTTTCTAAATTTATCGAATAAACAATAAACTTTCTTAATCTCAAGTGACCTCCCAGGTAAAAAGAATGGCATTGAATATAATTTTAACATTTTAACACAGCATCACATTCATTGGTCAGATGCGTTGCACATATAGTTTTATATTCGTGATCAATGAGCCGGTAATGCAATATGTTAGCCATAAGTTGTTACGAGTATAACAGTTTGTCTAGTCTGTAGTTAGTGGTAAGATTGAGAATAGTAGAAATGTATCATCAATTCGAGGCGATTTTTCTCAAAAACGGTTATACACAAATCATTCAAATATACTCCTCTCAGTGTGGCTCTGGTAATAGACCACTTTTCGCAATCGAAACTTGCCTAGCTTTATTTGGTTTTAGACATATTTAGACCATATGAAAATAACCATATACTCTTCAATCTTCATCAATTCTATCTGCTCCTCCTCCCTCTTCCGTCAGCCTTTGAATGTGATTATCAAAGTCCCAATGGATTCCGACAGTTGGAATTCAGGATCACAGTATTCTTTGTGTCTCCGTGACATGTCGTCGAGATAATTCAGTGGGTACAGACATAATATGTTGTTTTATCGTTATATTTTTAGCTTCACTGTCCACTAATTATTATTCATGGAGTCAGTGGGCTTGCCTCGCGTTAATTGGCTTTTACTTTGGAGACGAGGCCTTGTGAAGCATTTTTTATTCTTTGATGAGAAAGACCGATAGTCGGGGAGCGACCGGTCTTATGATTAAAAATGTTTAAGAAAGGCGGCCGTTCTGTTTGAGATCGAGTCCGCTGACTGACAAAAGTCATTCAAGTTGTTCATTTGAACTAGTCTATGGCCGTAAGAAGTGGTACAAGTTGGATTGACGTGGAAACATTGACACTGTAGGTAGTTTCTATAGTAAACAATAATGGTAACTTAGCTCCGATAAAATTGTTTTATTGAAAAATACCCGATTATGATGATAATCGATACATTATCAGTGTTAGTTTGACTTCTATTTTTATGGAGAAAGAGCAAATCTCTTATAATGAAATTACTAATATCCTTTGGGGGAGCAAGAGTCCAAGGCAGAGCTGTCAAATGTACATGGGGCCAACTGTTAATGGGAACAACTGTCGGGATCAACTGACTGGGTGATCATCTGTCGGGAGATCAATTATCGGGAAATCAAGTGTTATAGAATCCTGGGAAAGTTGTGAAAAATGGTTTATGCGAGTCGATTCGTAAATGTTTAATTTATGCGAAAATCGGTAACATTTCTTGTTCAATCTTTTCCAAGCATCATTGTTTAGTTAATGTATCATAGGGTTGAGGTCGGTCGTCACACGAACTCGACACAACAATAAAGCACAGGACACGGAGAGCAAAGAGTAGGTATCTATAGAGTGGAGACCCTCGGTCCACCGGCCTATGGCTGGGGCCAGACAATGTACAATGAAGCTAATGGGCGCGTAATTGCGACTCGACTCTTCGGAAGTGGAAACATTCGCAGACGAAAGCCTACAGATGTTTGCTTTAATAAATTGCCTCAGCCGATGCGGACCCATGATGTAATGCGTAGATTATTTATTGAACGACTGTCGCGTGTAATTCCACTGCTTATGTTTAAGTTGTTTTTCAGCTGTACAATGTTTATTTTATACTAGCTAACCCGGCCACGCGTTGCTGTGTCTAATAAAACACAACGTCATCTACTGGATGGTTATCCAATCTTTATAACCACCGCCGTCTTTGAGTTTATCGCGAAGAGACAGACAGATGCCGCGAAGGACTTTACTTTATAATACGTAGAGATGGTGTGAAAGATTGTAATAATGTGCATGAAATGCTTGGGGTAACTAGCGTATTTGTTAATAAGGATTAATACCTACTGTATCGGTCTAAATAACTTTTCAATTACCGCAATGTACGTGACGATTTTTTTAGAAGAATAGGTATAGTAAGCTATCCGTAAAAGATACCTAAACCTTCCTCACGAAACACTCTATCTATTGGTGAAAACCGCATGAAAATCCGTTCAGTAGTTTTCGTGTTTATCGCGAACAGACAGACAGACGACGCGGGGGACTTAAATTTATAATTATGTAGAGAAGTAAAAACGAGTATACGGCATGCGTTTCAAGGCCACACAAAGGAAAAAGGTTTTGTTTTATAATTTTGTTTATTGAAGTGCTTTTAAATGCACAATTTTTTTTTTCGTCTGGTGCCATATACACCCGTGTGAGAAGCATGGATTTTCCAAATTCACCCCCTGCTATCCCCTACCGCTACATTTCTTCTTTGCAACCCCTCCCTCTGCCCCTCCCTCGACTCCAACCCCTTTATCACCACTCCCCCCTGGGTGTCCTTTCCCATGCGTCGTTATTGCGAAAAAAATATACAAATTTCATAATGCCAGAGCTCGCCATTATATATAGAAATATAGAAACCTTCGCGGGCGCGTGCACAACAACTCATCAAAGTTTCATCGCTATCGGATCAACGTATAATATAACACAAATACTGTACAAATTATGAAAAATTCATTTTTATACATAAAGATAGAGGAAAGATTATATTAGGTATACATCTTTATTCAAAATAAAAAAATCTTTGTTTTAACCTCTTTTAATATTATGTCGGTTTATAGACATTAAAAGTGGTTAAAAGAAAGAAATCTTTTAATTCTAATTAAAATTTGTGCTACAAAATACATTTGCTGTATTTGAAGAAGATACTCTTTACTTTTGCCTTGAAAAATATCACATTTGGTGTTTTTTTTTGTCAGTTGAGTGGTTTTTAAAAAGCTCTATAACTCACGATTGGATTGACATAGCGTACTTAAAGTGAACACGTTTATGTGAAATTTCACTCAACGAAATCTGTGAAATTTTCATGATGACAGCCCTTACCGTTCTTGAGTACCTAAATAATGAAACTTGAGTACTTTCTGCGTTAGATAAAATTTGTTCGAATAGCCAATAGCCTATCAAAGCCGGACACCTACTGGATACCAACAATAAAATTAATCGATTATAAATCGTCATATCTCCACCACAATCAAAAACATTTTTTTTAAAGAAAGACAAACGTTCTAGTTCGTTCCGAATAACTTAACAATTGACGATATTTGAAAAATTCCTTCTGTGGCGTCTCTCTCGGATTTGCCTTAAGCGAAAACATTTTAGTCTTATGAACTTTATTCAAATTTGTAGAAAGCACAAAAAATCCTACATATTTAATAAATTTACATTAACAACTTTTTACTTCATGGCATGTTATGATTTCATAATCAAAAAAATTCTTCGTTTGAACATTTTCAAGCATGCCTCGTTAGGCTCCACCGAAAGACCCCTGACCTTTCGTCCGCAACCAAACACGCCATTCATTCAGCTATCGATTTTTTATTAACCTCCAACGGATGATTATAATACAAACCGCACTTATCATTATTAAATAGTAATAATAATCTTATGTCTTTTACCCGTAATGCCAACATACATCTCAATAAGAGCCATTTGCACCCAGTGAAACTCGTTTTACCCATAAATTATCTTTACTATACTTACAACATCCAGTTAAATATCTGGTTTTCATGGAATCAATGTATCTAAACCAGTTTCATTAGTTAGTTGATATTTTTTTAACAAGTAACCTGCTGTTAATAGGTCTATTGATTTTAGTGGAATTAATTACAGGGTAGGTACTTAGATTCGTAGTTCTTTATTAAAACGGTATCTGATGAGAAATAAGTTGGGTATGTATTTACATTTTAGCGTTTTACTTGTTTGGGTAGGCTCATTGATATTAATGATTTTCCGACAATAAGATGTTTTATAAAAATGTAAATACTCTGAGGCAGACGTCATAATAGTCGTTTTGAATGAAGATATTCACGATTCGACGTGCGCTGCAAAATACGCACTTAAATTGAATTTCCCAAAAACAAAATCATGTAACTCTTTTTATATTAGCTCCATACAGGATGCGCTGAGGAAATTTATTTCCTTCAGGGCCTGTGTCAATTTTGGGGATGTGTCGAGGGTAGTTTTAGGGAACGGAAGGAGAGTTCTAGAAAGGCAAAAGGTATGAGGAGTGGGTAGGAAACTGGAAGTCAGTGTGTCCAGGAGTGACGGACGTATTCCCACTGCAAAGCAGGGCGATGGGTCGAGTACGGCTGGAGAGGACAAAAGGTCAGGGACAGATGGTTGAGGGACTGGATCCGGCCCGCCACACTGTAGATGGCAGCGTAGTCCAGCGGTAAGGCTCTTGACTAGCAAACCGAAGGTTGCGGGATCGAATCCCGGCGTGTCTAATAAATTTTATTTGATTAATTTGTGTTATTTCACAATTTATTCATTTAAAATATTATATAGTACCTATATTTGCGGCACGTTACAGAGTGCAAAATACTCCCAGTATCGCTCTGGTGTAAGACCACCATTCAGAATTGAAAAGTTGCTTGAAATGGCTTTAGCCGTGTTTGGTGACCATATCTGAACAGCCAGGTACTTCCCCACCTTCCTCTTCCCTATCTCCTTCCCATTGGGGATGCCATAGTCTCACCGGCTCCAGACGGGAGCATTTGGGACTCTTGTGCGGTATTCATGTAAAAAAAAGATGAGCACACGCCAAGACCTAGACAGACCTCACCCCATGAATCCGAGCACCTCTGCTAAGTCTCCAAGTCTCCTAGGTCTTGTGCACAAAAAATCTACTAGAATTATTCCAATATCCTCAATGCACGATTTGTTCTTCCGTAGGTACCTACCTACCTACTTACATATTATTTATGATATGTGCATCCGAAAAAAACTTTTCAGGTTATTTAACAAATTTCATTTCTCTATGAAACAAATTGTGATCACGTCTAGCGTCCTACCCACCTATCTATCGACCATCTCGAATAAAATGTATTATATAAACGAATCATCCTAGGACGGGTTTAATTTGCTTAAATTGTTTATTGTGCGAATGACAAGCCTACATAAAATACCTATATTTAGGTATGTATAGCACTTACGTCTAAAAACTTGCATCCAATTTACCTAAAAAACCAAGAATTTTAAAGTTAAAACACGAATTCGAATGACACCGGCTTTTAATACACGTGTACAGCGGGGACCACGTGGGGTCGGTGACACAAGTCCTAATTGTCGTTGCATTATTCGAGGTAAACACGAACCGGCAATATTTCAGGCAAACACATCATAAAGCAAGGCCGGTGCGGCGAACACTTTGCTTCCGAACTGCCTTGCAATTTCACGCCAAAACGCAGTTCGGATCGCAATGGTTTCCGTGACTTGCAGGTGGGGAGAACCGGAGCGGTTGTGAAATTATCGCGTTGAATATCGTATGAAACACGATCTGCGGTTATTTTTCTATAATTTAACTCAACACTCAATTAAATTAAACGTTTTGATAAAATTAAAACAAAAATCTTTTCGCCAAAAAAATGTCGCCACTAACTTTTTTTTTACATTATCTCCACGCTGGAGGGCATGAGGAAAATAATTCCCATCATGGCATATGTCGTCTTTGGGGATGCTGTGTGGAGGGTCCTTTAGGAAAGGAAGGAGAATAAGTACTGGAAAGGAAAGAGGTATGAGGGAGGGTAGAAATCTGGGGTCAGTTTGTCCAAGAGTGACGGAATGTAAACCTATCCTTAGATACTACTGCGATGCAAGCCAAAGTTACGAGAGAGTCCTGCCGGAGAGGTCCAAAGAACTCCCTCAACGAGTCCCTCCCGATCCACCTTGCCACGCATATGGTTACCACACGATGGGCAGACGTGTCCGCCGCCAAGATCTGGACAAACATCGCCCCAAGAATCCGGGCTGCTCTGCTAAGTCACCAAGCGTAGCGAATAATAATAATAATAATAAAGACTCATTGAGCCCTCTTTGGTTTTGCTTAGCATTGAATCCCCTTTCTAAAATGTTAATTAAAAGCAAGTTTGGAATAAAAATTAAGGGTAATACAAGAGAGAGTAGTATAGTTTCACATCTATTATATATGGATGATATAAAATTATTTTCAAATTCTGAATCAAATTTAGAGAAAATGATTAAGGTAGTTAAAATTTTTTCAGATGATATTAAAATGACTTTTGGTTTAGATAAATGTAAAACTATCCATATAGAGAAAGGCAAAATTGTAGATGGAGACGAGGGTATATTTAGAAATTTCAAAATTCAAAGTATGAAAGGGGATGAGGTTTATAAATATTTAGGATACCCGCAATCGAATAGATTAGATCACACTAGTATTAAAAATGATATTAGGATTAAATTTCAAACTAGGATCAGAAAAATTTTAAAATGCAATCTATCTGCTAAAAATTTAGTAAAAGCAATAAATACTTGGGCAATACCTCTACTAACGTACTCATTTGGCAAAATTAAATGGTCCAATACAGATTTAGATAGTTTAGAACGATTAATTAGAACTACGTTAACAAAATTTAATTGCCATCATCCAAATTCAGCTATAGAACGAATTAATTTACCTAGAAATTTAGGAGGTAGAGGTGTAGTCAAAATAACATCTTTGAAACACAATCAGGTAGAAATGCTTAGAAATTTTTTCCATAGGAAAGCTAATAGCTCAGAAATGCACAAAATAATTTGCAAGGCAGATAGAAATATTACACCTTTAAATTTATATGACGAGAATGCCAACATTTATATAAATACTAACCAGGAATTATTAGATTCCTGGTCAAATAAAATTATTCACGCAAAACACTTCAATTATCTCAACCAAACGTATGTTGACAAACTTTCGTCAAACAAATGGTTGAGTATTGGAGAGTTGAGCGCAGAAATAGAAGGATTTATGCTTGCCATTCAAGATAGAGTCATTAATACTAAAAATTATAGAAAGCATATAATCAAAGATATAAATCAAATTGATGATTTATGTAGAAAATGTTTGGCTTTTCCCGAAACTATAGAACATATTATATCGGGATGTTCTATATTAGCGCCTTCCGAGTATACATTTAGGCACAATCAGGTTTTAAAAATAATTCACCAAAGTTTGGTAATTAAACATAACTTGATTGATTGCCGTAATGTAGTACCTTATTATGAATATGAACCAAATTCATTTATAGAAAATGAATTTTATAAAATATATTATGATAAAACTATACTAACAGACAGAACAATTAGTCATAATAGACCTGATATAGTTTTACATGACAAAATTAAAAAAATAACTTATATCATTGATGTAGCTATTCCAAATTCCTGTAATATTCAAAAAACTGTTTCTGAAAAAATTAGAAAATACACAGATTTAGGAAATGAGATTAAAAGAATTTGGCATTCTCGGACTATAAAAATATTACCATTTGTTATTTCGGCCACTGGCATAATACCTAGGAATCTGATTCAAAATTTAAGCATATTAGATTTGTCAAAGAATTTGTATATAAAAATGCAAAAAGCAGTAATTTTAAATACATGTAGGATTACAAAAGATTTTTTAAATATTTATATTGAGGGATCAGTAGGATTTATAGGTTCAATTAGAAATGCCACAGAGCCGAACCCTCTGATATGAAAATATCTGGAGTCGGTGAATTATATTCCCATTTGGTCTCTAGTGGGTTGACATGTTGTTCTTGTATTGTTTTGTATTTATAATACTTATATAGTGCAATTGCATAACGTGGATTCACTAGATGATCATTTGGGGAAGTGTATGAAAGGGTTTAGTTTTTCCTTCTTTTTTTTTTTTTTTTTTTTTTTTTGGGGGGAAAATTTAACCCGGACATTTAAATCTGGTGCGTAAATAATTGGACAATTTATAGAGCGCCGTTTTTGTGAAAAATCACCTCAAGGGCGCTTGGGGTGACCTTTGGCAGAGGTGTTGGTTATCCGTTATGTAGGATAATAATGTGTGCTATTTTATTTATTTTTAAATTATAAAATATCGGTAAATAAACAACTTTGGCATTCTTTTGCGAGTTTATTTTAATTATTAAAAAAAAAATCTTACCTTACATACCGAATTAATGTAATGAAAAAGAAATAAAAAATAAACATCATAACAAAGGAAGCATTTATTTGTGTAGAAATTTTAATTTACGAGTAGGTAGTAGGACGATAAATTCGTAAATCGGTCGTTTGTAATTTGCATTTACACCCATCAAAAATTTTATCATTTTAATTTTTCTATTTTATCATATTTTCATAGTAAATACAGCTAATTTATTTTTATTTAATAACTCTCATTGACTCACAAATAATTGCTAAATTTGCATCTAAAATCATGAAAAATTGATTTCTTTGATTACCTACATTTTATAATTTAAAACACAAATTAAACACCTTCGTACTAGATATTTGCTATGTCTTTTGGTAAAAAAAATATTTTTCAGTTTCGTTAAGTAGTAATCGACGAACCAGTGGACGCAAAGTAGTCCTAAAAGTAATAAGTTGTTATAACAGTTGGTCTATTCAGTAGTTAGCAATAAGATTTTAGAAATATATTAGAACTATAAACAGCGCCCTTGCGGTGATTTTTCACTTAGGATTTACGTGGCGCCGTTTTTGTGAAAATCACCCCAAGGACGCATAAGACAATGTTCACCCTGCAGACTCCAACATGGAACAATAGGCGGAACTACGCTCGCACCGGTCGCTTGGGTAACTAAGCCATGATTTGGTGCGCGTTCCTCCACTAAGGCTTCAATTTACATTCCTCATGGATCTTTTATATTTTTTGGAGACAGTACGATATATAAGTTGGCAAAAAAGGAGGGCGCTGTGGTCTATGACATAACAACAGTAGGTGTAGTTGCCGGATTGAAATTAGCATCATTTCATGTTTACGCTACCGTCAACTTATATTATTTGTATCACTCTAGAGATCTACTTTCTATCTAGCTATCTACTTTCCCCAAAAATAAATATGCTGCCAGGGGAGACTAAATGCAAAAAAAAACAAACTGTTTTTTTTTTATTTTTAAGTTCAGTTTCATAGAAAGATAAAAGAAGAAAGTGTCAACTCATAAAAAATAAAAGATCTGTGATCGTCTTTGTAAGGCAATTTTCACGTGTTTTTTAAAGTACAAAAGCTCTGCAAAAAGCTTAAAAACTCCAGTTCAATAACAATGAACCCAAATGTGAATTGTTAGATTGTAAACACTCGAACAGCATCCTATACTAAATCTGTGTTTGTGAATACAAGAGAGATACAAACAAAACAAAAGGGGCATAAATCTAAGATGGCCGACAACTTAGGGGAGGGCGAAGGGGTGCAGCTGGGGGTGCGGGGAACCGGCACCCCTCCCCACCCCCCGAGCAGCAGGGGGATGTAACAGTTCTTATTGGCCGGCAGAGGGATGATACAATAAGTCATTTATTACACTGGATGTCAGTGCAGGTAGAGAGAGAGGAATTCAAAACATCCCCGAAAAAAAGCTTTCTCACATTTAATTTTAAACTAAAAATCACAATTAAAAATTAATGTTTACTTTTTCGGCAACGAATAATTAGGTAGACAAAAGTATAAAATTTATTTATATTAAATATTAACCAATCGTTTTTAAATATCGACATTGTTTCTTGAAAATGTGATCAATTTGACATTTGTGAGGCCTAGGAGTTGAAAGGGTTTATGTTAAGATGAAGCCATAGTAAATAATGCAAAATCATACAAAATCATATGTTTTTGTTTTGAAAATTTGACCGCTTAGAAGTGTTGTAGATGCTTCAATTAAATACTGCGTGTAGAACATACCTTGGCCCTTAAAAATATCGGTCATTTTTTTTATAAAACTTTTAATAAGCCTATAAAAAAATAAAGTATAAGGTCTAAAAAACACACTTTCAAGTCCAAACTCTCCTATTTATAAACCCCTTTTCGGTTATGGTTTCATTGTGTAATGTGGCAAATTCAGTTTATTTTATAATGATCGCAAAAAAAGTTGATATTTACACCCAATCTTCCCAAAATAAAATAAAATATGCATTTTCGCGTTGTTATTTTACAATACGGCTGCTAGTCGACGAATTCGGTTTTTCAAAGTGAACCCTATGGCGTCCACCGAAGAACTACTGTTGACGCCATAGTCGCAAAACCTCAGTCACGCCCCGAACTCAGCGGGAGATGGACGCGTCACTCCGCGTCGCTTGATTTCGTGAAATCAATTTTAAATTTCCGTTTTATTACAATAAACAATGTGTAAAACAGGAATTAATATTTTTTACAGGCCTTTACGAAATCAACCTGTAAAACAAAACTCTCAAATACCTTTTCCAACCTTTCCAAAAGCTTTTTCTCAAGTATTTTTAAACTCCTCCCATAAAGGGCGTGAATTCTGATTTCGATTTTTTCCTGAACTAGTGGATCGCCTTAATTGGGAACATCAATTTTCTTTTATACCGGTACACTTCTAGGAAATCTCTGTTCGGTGCTAGTTAGGTACATGATTTGTTTTAATGATTATATGTTTTTACAGAAATAAAATTATGGTGAACGGTTGCGTGGCCACAATACCCAATCAAACTGAATTTTAAATCAAAAGCTGAAGTAAATATTATCTAGTACGAATGTGTGATAAATATAGGCCATTAAAGAACTCTTTTTTTCTTGATATTAGACGGTAATTTGGAAATTATTTGTGAATTAATCATAAATTCGAATATTTCTTTTTTTAATTTTAATTTCTGCTTAATTTTTATTTAATTTAATTTTTTTTTTAATTTTGTGATTAATTTTTTTTATTATTATTTATGTTGAATTTTATTTTATTTTTTTGTTTTCGTTAGGTACCTACCTAATATTTTATTTCTTTTAGATTCTTATTTGCTCTGTAAAATATATTGTACCTACTATAGTTTATGTAATATGGCAGACTGGGATTGCACTACCCTCCCAGCCCTGCTGGAATAAAAACTTAAATAAAAAAAAATAAATAAAAACAGGCAGAATATGATGAAATACAAAATTTAAAAAAAATAACGATTTAAAAAGCATTTTGATGGGTGTAAGTTTAAATTTAAAACCACCGATTTTTATTGGAACACAAATTTGTCGTGCATAAATTTAAGATTCCACCCAAAATTACGCCTTTTTTACAAAGATTTATATATTTTTTTTATTTTATAGATAAGGCAAGATTATTTTCTTATAATTATAATCAATTAACATAAAAGGGTCAAAGTTAAGCTAAATTCAAGTTTGTCTAAATCGCACAAAATATTTTTTTAATGGCCTGTACCTACATCAAAATTTAAATCACAAAAAAAATAATATAGTACACATTCGAACTAGACGTTTGTTCCACTTTTTTATGAAAAAATATATTATATAAAAAATATAAGTTCAGTAGAAAAAGACCGCAAACATTTTATTTAGGTAAGACACATTATTTAAGTTAGACAACTTACAATTTGTCAACTATAAAAGTGTCGACGTTGAATAATTACTAATCAAACGTTAGCTAGAGATAATAAAATTTTCTTTATCGTAACTAACTAACTAACCATCACGCCGTTTCCCCGCAGGGGTAGGCAGAGAGGACGGACCGCCAAACAACTCGGTCTTGGCACACACTCTTTGCCTCACTCACATTCATACATCGTCTCATACATTCTCTTCTATTGTTCTGACTTTTGACATGGCCCGACTCAAGTATTTGATTCACTTGATCGTGCCACGTCTTCCTCGGGCGTCCCCGACTTCTTCTACCATTCACATTCGCGTCGTATATTCTTCTTACACTACTTTCTTCGTTCATTCGCTCTACATGCCCAAACCATCTGAGGGTCCCTTTCTTAATTTTACTCATTATGCTTACATCAGCCTTACATTCTTTGCGGATATCCACATTTCTCACACGAT
The DNA here is from genome assembly GCA_917880885.1 of Limnephilus marmoratus. NCBI lineage: Eukaryota > Metazoa > Arthropoda > Insecta > Trichoptera > Limnephilidae > Limnephilus > Limnephilus marmoratus. Next base: position 47,967,015 of record OU862923.1, read on the forward strand.
CATACATTGTTTTACCACACATGCGTCTCAGGGATCTCATTTCAACAGCATTCAGCTTACTTTCATCCTTCCTCTGCCAGTTCCATGCCTCACTGCCATACATCAGGGTAGGTACCAGGACTCCATTGTGGACTGCTAGCTTCGCTTCTTTTGACAGTTTTTTTATTAGCGCCAACGGCATTCAGTCCACCATTAATGGAGTTACCGGCATTCACCCTTCTTTCAATATCTCTATCAGCCTTCCCATCTCTCGTAAACACACTACCCAGATACACAAACTCATCCACCTGCTCCAAATATTCATCATTCACAACTATGTCGCATACTGTTTTCGTACTCTCTCTTTCAAACACCATGACTTTAGCCTTACTTACATTCATCATTAACTCATTCTTCATACATACTTCATTCATCCTTTATCGTGCTTTCATTTATTATCGGATACTTACATGATCCATTGGGTAATTTTTGCAAACAAAAACTCAAATCAAAGCATAGTTCTTATTATAGTAACTTATCATACACGCGAAACATCTTCTGTTGCGATTACATGTCTAAGAATAGAATTATTATTATCATTTTACTCACGGAAGGTATAGAATACAAATTGGCTTAGATTATTAAAGAGATTATTATTAGCGATAATTAGTCATTTTTTACCTCAAGTGCACTTTACTTCAACCATGTAACCACTCACCAATCTACATAATTCTATATTATAAATGTATATTGTTTGTGTATTAAATATATTTTCTATTTTATGAAACTCACAAATTCTTCTCAAATAAAGCACCCGCCTAGCAGGTCTTAAATTTTATTAAAATTCCGCGTCAGAGATTTATGAAAACATAGTCTTCTTTCAAATTACACCCCAGACAGTAACTTACTTTCGCAAACTTTGTCTATTAATTTATCAAAGTAGCATGTACTTGCTCAAAGGTTAGATGTTGTGCTTTCTTTATATTATAATGTAGGTGGGTACCTACTCACCTTGTTTCCTTATAGATAATACAATAAAAAGAAAATGGGCTTTGATTTGATATTTATCAAGTACGTTCCTAGTTATTAACTTTCACTAGAGCAAATATAAAGTGTTAAGATGAAGCCATAGTAAATAATGCAAAATCATACAAAATCATATGTTTTTGTTTGATTTTGATTTTGATTTTCAAAATTTGATCGCTTAGAAGTATTATAGATGCTTCAATTAAATACTGCGTGTTGAACCCACCTTGGCCCTTAAAAATATCGGTCATTTTTTTATAAGTCTTTTAATAATCCTATAAAAAAAAATAAAGAACAAGGTCTAAAAAACACACTTTCAAGTTCAAACTCTCTAATTTATAAACCCCTTTTCGGATATGGTTTTATTGCATAAAGTGGCAAATTCAGTTTATTTTATAATAATCGCAAAAAAAGTTGATATTTACTCCCGATCTTCCCAAAATAAAATGAAATATGCATTTTTGCGTTGTTATTTTACAATACGGCCGCTAGTCGACGAATTCGGTTTTTCAAAGTGAACCCTATGACGTCCACCGAAGAACTACTGTTAACGCCACAGTCGCCAAACTTACTTCGTATCAGTCACGCCCCGAACTGAGCGGGAGATGGACGCGTCACTCCGCGTCGCTTGATTTCGTGAAATCAATTTTTAATTTCCGTTTTATTACAATAAACAATGCGTAAAAAGAGAGTTAATGTTTTTTACAGATTTTTACGAAATCAACCTGTAAATTTTTTTTCTCAAATACCTTTTCCAACCTTTCCAAAAGCTTTTTCTTAAGTATTTTCAAACTCCTCCCATAAAGGGGCGTGAATTCCGATTTCGATTTTTTTCCTGGACTATGGGATCGCCTTAATAAACAATTATAATTTGAGTGTTTGTTTTCTCAGATAACTAGGTATGTTCCCCTCCAATTAATACCGTATTTGAATTGTTAAGAGGGCATTACCAGAGAAAGCCGGAAATACGTCATTTTCAAAAAAGTTTTTAGACGTATTGACTCCTTTCCACAAAAAATTATAAATGGATTTCGAAAGATTGTTCTTTTATCTAGCATTCGTATGTAATGAATTTTTAGAATTTTTTTTAATTTTTAGTATAATAAGGTTATTCCATAGGTCGTTGGCAGATTTGTTAAATTTTCAAAAAAGTTTTTGTATTATACCACACCCATTTCAAATAATGTAATCATGCAGTAAAATAAATCAATACATTATCTAGCAGAGTTATGTATTAGAATTTTAATTTTAGTTTCAATAAAATCATTAAAAAATATGTACGTACATGTGTTTCTTGACGAAAATTGGTCCATTTGTGTATTTATTTGCGCACTTACAAACTAATATATTTCAGATTTTTTTAACATTCTTATTAAATTTAGACATTATTGAAAAATGATAAATACTTATAATCAAAAAATAACTATAAAAAGTACACTATTTTAATAGTTTTATCATCACGCCTTTCAGCATTTTTGGATGAAGGTATAAATTAAAGCTAATTTGGATTGAAATAAATTCGATATTGAGTTATAATCTTTCTCATTGTAACCGCCCTGCACGATCGGAAGAACAACTTTCGACGAAATGTGGATTTTCGTCCGCTGGCTGGTTAAACGCTCTTAACACGCAATGCTATCGTAATTTATTCTCTTGTTTTCCTTGACTGTTTAAACTAGGTTGAAAGCGTAGTGTGAAATTTGCAAAAATGAAAACAAATTATTTGTTTTATTTTCTCGCACGCGCATTGTACGGTATAATCCAGGTATTTTCGGCAATTTAACAAGCTAACGATCTCCAAGTATCTCAGTCGCAATTAATATTTTTGTGAAAACAGAATACAACCTGTGCCGGAGTCTTAAGCCGAAGCAAGCTGGTTTGCCGGCAATAAATCGTCCTTAGATCCCCGTGCTTACAGTTTGCAGACCCCCTGGCAACTCCTTACGCTAAACCAACACACGAGGATTACACATTTCTTGCATTGCATTATCTGCGCCCGGACATTAACAATAAAAGCGAGAATTGTCCCGTTGTTTATCAACAGAAATACAGGCGAAATGCAGCGCGTTTTGCTGCGCCCTCCACCCAAATAAATCCCTCGCTAATCTGTGTGTTCTGACTCTGAAACGTATTATTGTTCTGGAGTATTTGAAATGAATTGTTTCAACATTCTTATACTGTGCGTCAGCTGATTTTTATTGCATTGTTTTGTGAAAAATGCACGTCCATGCATCCATTCCCATTGTGATCGTAAGGTAAACAGATTATTTAAACAGAGATTAACACAAATGTAAAAACCTTGCAATTTAACGATTCTGTTTGATATATTGAAATGGTGGTAGCGTAAAACAGGGTACTAAAAGTAGTAATATATATATTTTTTGGTAATTATTTACCTAACGCGCACTTACATTCATAGATTATAAAAATTACACTTCATCATAACAATTACTAAAAGAAATAACTAATACATGTTCAAAATAGGTTATTAGGTTCTTAGTTTTGATTAACTAACTCATTTTTGAGAAATTTATAATTTGATAACGAAAATTTTGCAAACGTCAATTCCATTAAAAAAATCCAGAATTGCGGCAAAAAATCGTTTTTTAAGGAAATTTGTAACTGTGAATAAAAACGTAATTCAAAAACATTTATTACCATGACACCCGACGTAAATAGTTATTTCGTGCAATAATTAAATTGAAGCGAAGTGTAATTTCAACAATCTGTAATATTTTAATAATACCTACCTCTTTATAATAAGCAACGAAAAACCTTATAGGAAGCCACAAATCATGGCACTTTTCTTTGGGTATGAGCCATATACTTACGTGAAAAAATTATGATTTGTATACTCGTATGTATACATTTACTTACTTTTTTGTTAATTTAACTGTATGTTTTATACTTAAATTCATATTTATGTATTTTTCTCACTAGTGAAAACCTACAGCGGAACCGAATAAACGTATCCTTATATTCTAGGATTATGGAGATATTTAAAAATAATAGTTAATACGTAATACGTTCTTTCTGAGTTCTTGACGCATTGAGTTAATTTAAAAATGTGTGTTGTATTATTTACCTACCGCACAAATCCTAGATGACATCACAAATAACAAAGCATTAATTTGGTAAACTCCACACGTCCCTCTTCGATAATATAGGCATCGGTTCAATCTCCCGCACGTCCCTGAATATGTTTGAATTTATCATTTGAGATAACAGTTTCTTGTCTTTTTACGGTAAAACTATTAGCTTATTCCGCGACATACCGCGAACAATGAGGCGTAAAACCCCACAATATTTTTTTTGCAGTCACTGCGCATTGTTTACCAGTTTACGACTGCCTCGCGCACTGCGATAGTATTGTAGTCGATAAGAGCTTTCGTTTATCTATAATAGGATTTCGCAATCGGAACAGTATTGTTTGCAAGCTACTCCACTACGCAATTCCATTACATCACGTTGCGCTGGTAGAATCACCATTACTTTAAGGTCTTCAAGAACAAAAAGCTATTAATAAAAAATCACGTAAATCGCATTATTATTGCATTGTTAGACTAAAGTAAAAAGTAGGTAGAGAATCTATATAGAATTATTGTGTCATCGACTCATGGATTGTTTTCATAAAACCACATCGCTCCCTTGGAGCGCTACTATCAATTTGGTCAAAAAGTAATCAATAGAAACGATTAAGCGATATCAAGTGAAATCCGTGGCCAGGCGGGAATATTTATAGCTTGCTTATAGTTTTAACACACATATTATTTAAATTTATTTTATTACCTGCCACTTGAAATATGCGCCGGTAGACAATATCAATGCATCATGTTGTGTGAAATACAAATACGCAGTTGTAGGTACTAGCTACAAGGAGAACCTATTTTTGTACTACCTACACCAACAGTAACTAAAAACTAGGTGCATGTCTTTGTCAGTCCTTACTTGGTGAAAACGCGGTGTTTGATTTTGCAATGCACTCAACGTACTTACTTACCTACTTATCAATTTGCGAAGCCTAATTTATTGCGTTATTTGTGTACAAATCAAAATGCACTTTAAAATATGCAAGATACGATGTTGATGTGTGCATAAACTTTATCCACTTGTATAATTAAAAAATTTCAAAAAGAGTATGTAGGTAATTATTATAAATTTTCATTTAAATGCCGCGTTGCATTATCCATAGTTCAGATAGCTTTGGCTTTAGATATACGATTGTTTGAAGTTGGACTTTACTTTTATAATATAATATCTATAAAGATGATGTACCTATAAAATATTTCATTGAGACCAGCCACAGGGAACCTATACATTAGAATGGAGACAAATCTCGTTCAGCAAATATTGTCGAAGTCATCCAAATTAAGCATTTATTAAAAAAGCTTTTATGAATTTGTGAAAATCATTAATATTGTGGCTCGCTATAAATTAAAACAAAAAACACATAAATTTTTTATATACCACTTTAATTTTATTAATTCTCTACAGGTTTCGGAAGAACCCTTCCTTCATCAGGAAACGTTTTTTTTTCATCTTTGTCCTTACTAAATTAATAGCACAATATTTTGTATAATATTGTTTTCTAATTTTGGTCCTGCTAAATCAAATAATAAAGATATATTTCTTTTCATCTTAGTCCTTTTTAAATTAATAGCATATTTTATATCAAATCAAATATCAATGCATGTTTACCAACATGTTTACATTATAATGTACTAACCTCCTTCAGCTTAACCCATTATCTATAAGAAACATGATTGTAACAATATTTTTCTTTTAATACCTGTATTATTTTGTGTTATTTTAATTCGTTTATAAAATTACTAACCTCAATACAGAGTTGTCCAAGTGAGGTTAAAAATTGAATAATAAACAATAATACCTACAATGTAAAGAAATAATAAATCAATAAATAAAATAAATAAGCGAAAGTAGTATAGAAAAGGCTTTACCTAGTTAGGGGAAAAACCTGATTAGGATTGTATAAAACGAGTCTAGTTTTTGCACTGATAATTCGTGGTGGAATTCCATTGTATTAGAATTTGAAATTAAAACACTTTTGTACTTTCTTCCACTAATTTATATTTCACCAGGACCGGTTTCATCCTATTACGGACATTACGGACATTTAAATTATATAAATTCATGTATATTCATTTCAAGTAAAAATATCTATTTAATATGTAACATCATTCATAATTTTAATAATAAACTTTATAATTACCTCTATGTACCTAAAATTAACAAAATAACTTATAATACCTTAAAATTAACAAAATAGAAATATTCATTATACATATAGAACAATGTTGTGTACCCCTGCCTAACAGTGTATAAATACCGTAGCATAAGAATTTCAACGACCAGTCTGAAAATGTCCGTAATAGGATGAAACCGGTCCTGGTGAAATATAAATTAGTGCAAGAAAGTACAAAAGTGTTTTAATTTCAAATTCTAATTGTATAAAACCTTTAATTCCAGTAATTAGGTATAATAATAATAATATTTGGATGATTTATATAGTGCCGTTTTTTGTGAAAAATCACCTCAAGGGCGCTGTACAAACTTATAATACATTTCTAAAATCTAGAAAAACTACAAGCTAGACAACTAAAAATGAATGAACACGGAACCATACTTACCTGGGGGGTCGCTTGAAATTGACACTGTATATTGTCTATTTAAAGAAATTGAGATAGAGTTCGCACGCAGAGGACATAATTGTGAACACATGTTATTTAATCCTAAAAAATATTTTAATATTAATATGTATCTAATATATCCTTTAATTAGTGTATTTTGGAAAGTAAAAGCAAAATTTAATGGTGGGTGGTGCAGTAGTACCTATAAGGTATATATATACATAATTAGCCTATAGATAACCTTCTTAAAAAGATATTATGAATGTTTTCGTACCTTCGCGAACAAAGGGTTAAAGAAAATGATAATATTATGTTCTACGATGAAATCCGTACAAATAATCAATGCAAAATAATGTAGAACATCAGTACATCGCACCCAGCTTTGAGAAAACCGTATCTTAACACATTTGTGTAGAAATCCACTTAAAGCATTCCTCGCCTTCACGGAACTTATAAAAAGCATCGGCCTCTAATAATAAACAATGAATGCGCGCAAGCAGCAAGCATTCTGTACTGGGCGAGCAACGCGAGCATGTCAGATAACTTATCGTTTGGCAATCCGCAAGTTCGGCATGTCCTGTGACTAGACTGAAGAGTGCCTTGTGCCCAGGCCTCCTGGGTCGCGGTTCTATGAATATGAGCCTAGCATTGGGTCGCGGAAGTCCTCTGCTTAAAGGAGTTTTTATTGACCGGGTTGTGAGAGCTGAATACCAAAGCTCGTATCAATATTCCGCGCGCGGTAAAGCCATGACAATTGACACTTCGCCGAGCTGGTGGCTTGATTACAATGGGAAGAGCAACTAGACCAGGTATCTTCAACATGATTTATTTGATAAACCTTTTCAGTCAAATTTATTAAAAATACTGTAAAACCTCAAAATTCCACCATTATTTTTCAAATTGGAATTGAAAAATAATAATACTGTTTAAAATTAGCTAGTTTATACGGTTTTTAAATGATCAAATGATAAAGTAATAATAACAAAAAAGCATTTATTTGACGACAGATTATTACACACCTATACATCTCATTTTTTTTAAATTACTTTGATTCTATTGACAAAAGGATTTCTCCCGGAAAGCAGCTTCAGCATTTTAATATTTGGAACAATTTCTCGGTGAAAATACATTGGGCGCTGAAAAAAGTAGCATTACTTAGGAAACATTACTTTCAAAATCGGCGCAAAATTCTTGATGCCACTATCGTGAATTTAGCGAAACATTCATGAGTTTTTGGATATATTATAATTTTCTGGGTCCCCTGGTTCTAGAAAGATTGTTCCTACTAACCTAGCATCGGTTTAAATGGACCCTTTCCAAAATTTCAACAAGTCTTTTATTCGATCTTTTGGCAGTTGGAGCAGATTTTGGCTTCAATTCAAACACCTACAAAACTTACTCGTCTTTCGCCAGCCCCATCTTTTACATTCTTTGAGATCTGCAGCTTATGATCTTAGACAACACTGTTGAAAATAAACATTAAACTAAGTTTGTTGTTTGCTAAAGCGTTTTTCGGTGCACCGATGGTTGAATTGACGTCCCCTGCGCGGACCACCCAAATAGTTCGAAAACAATTTAAACTTATTACATTTCGTGAGGAGAACATTAATAATTGGTTTGCTTCTGAATTGCGAATTATTTTCAGATATCCATGTGGGCCAAGCATTCTCATTGATTATTCCTAATTTGTTCATCCACTTGCCATACGGACTTAGCCTAAAACATATTTAAATTGGCGTTCCAAGGTGTTTATTTCCTCAACGCATTACTTTTTATCTGTAAATAAATCAATTTCATATCACATTGTTTAGAACTGACAGAAAGTAATACCGAGTAGAGTACCTACAAACATTGATGGTGTTAATGATGCCATAAACGATTACAGGTTATATCGTCAATATCACAAGGTTTGATTGATTATAAAATATTATTTAAATTAGATACGATTTTAGATTTTCACGGCCAAAAGTATTTTTGTTATTGGTTTTTGTGGTATTATGCCGTGTTGCGACCTCCTTCTTTAGCCAACGTTTCGGACAGCGTTGCAGTGTCCATCATCAGGACAGCTCGTAGAGGAGTGGAGCTGGAGACACGGTATCGCTCCTAAGTAGATAAGTACAAATATCACCACTAACTATAACACATCTGCCCTGATGATGGACACTGCAACGCTGTTAGAAACGTTGGATAAAGAAGGAGGTAGCGCAACACGGCATAATACCCCAAAACCAATAACAAAAATGATGTAAATTGCTCAATTGATTGGTAGGTTACGTACGTTATTGTCAATTACCTATATCTTATCATTACATCTTTTTTTACACTCTATTTTTTTTTAATAACACAAGTAGTTACCCTTCAAAAGCTTTCGGACCAAAAATAGGTACCATCTAATTCGTTGCATGGCCTGAGTGAAAGAATTTAACTAACAGTAACCACCATTCATCAAAACAATTCGGCGATATGATTCTGAGAGAGATAGGATGAAACTCCACACACCTCTGTCTCGACACACTCTTCTTTAAAATACTCGTATGTGTATGTGCTTCATAAATATCTACAAATATTCTTGTATTTGTATAGTGTAGTTACCATGTAGTTTTAATGTCTCTCGATAGATGTCGATAGAATGGATATAGTTATGTAGTTTAAGGGTGTCTCAATAGAGGTCAGTAGTGACAGTAGTACTGTCACCGAAGTATCATTGAAATTATAAAATATCATTGAATTAAGTATATTGCTAATCAGACGAATTACCAGAATCCACAAGTAGGTAGGTATTAACGTCTTGGCAAGATCGCAGTGATCTTTCTGATAATTTAGATCGTGCCGTGTCATGTCTTTCTGGCATGTGCACAATTTTTTCTTTCATCTAATTTTGGGACCAGTAGAATAATTTTAATTAAATTCTTGTGTTGGTAGTGTTGTACTATCGTAAGTCTACTGCGGGGTAAGATGGGACTGCGAGTGGATTTTTTCGAACCGATTTGTACCACTAGTGGTGTGACCAATGACCTGTGCTTCTAACTTGTATTTTATATGTACACTCATCCAAACCAAATGAATGCCCCATTCTACATATTATTCATTAAATTCTTTATCGGCCGTGCATTCTTTTTAGATCTGGTCATTCATAAATAGCTTTAAAATTCATTACACAAAATATCCTGAAAAAAACACCATGTGCAAAAATTACTATTTGCATTTTTGTGTATCTACTTGCGTCCATTTCAGTTTAGCTAATTTAAAATATTTGTGTGTCCTTCCTTGTGGGTGTGCGTCCATAATATGAATATTTACGACGTAGTAAAAATAATAACACTTTGTGCATTCTGACTACTCTTTGATGACAAATAGAAAAGCTATAAAACTTGTAGTTTTACGATCGGGCAACGTGGTAGAAATTTCAAATGACACTACAATGTAGGTAATTTTACGACATTTTTATGGGCGCTTTATTGTCAAAATACCTTTCTTTATGGCGATGCAGAATTTGCATTGGTGACCTTCCTGAATGATTAATTAAAAAAATACACTGATAAACAGATAGAATTAAGTTGTGGGCGTGTCCGTGTATCCAAAGTAAGCTCATTTTTATCTAACTGAAATTACAATTTTAATATTTTTTGAAGTGATAATAAACTTTCATTATATCCTGTTTGGAGTCGAAATGACTTATATAAATTGGCGACAAAAGTTTTCTTTCAAACAGGTGTATAGTATATATATAAACGCTTCTTGCAAGTATACATTCAGTGTAAAAAACAGAAATTGGTTACTTATCTATCTACCTATATGTGGTAGGTATTCCTGTCCAAAGTGGTAAAATAAAAAATTGTTAGGTAGGTAGGTACCTACCTACCTTATATTATGAAGTATGACTAATGTTTTTTTTTATAATCGTCAACATACTCGTAAATATTGGTAGATACCCAAGTTAGTCAGAGTAGGCAAGTAGTTCCTGTATAAATAAAACAATGTGGGAGGCGGCTATGGGTACCTCTTAGAAGTATTTATTGGAAAATCATAACTTGTCTTCTGCATTAATTTCTTATAAAGAATCAACATCATCTCAGTCCGTTTGGTGGAATTAATATTTGTACAAAAAGTGTCAATAAATCTTTCTTTCAGACCTTTCGGAAAACTAAGTGCTACCTATATTAAAGTCCTAAAACATTACATTTGGTTTTAGACTTAGTGCCCGGGTTCTTGGGGTGAGGCAAATTATTATTTTCTCTAGATCCTCCTGTGTGTGTAATGTAAAAAAAGAATAATCTTAAAACGCAGGTAAATCTTGACAGATTAAGACTAACCTAGATTAGAAAGTGCTCTAGAAGCAATGGAGGTGCAGAAAAAATATCTACCTGAACATAATATAACTCATTATGTACCTTTTACGCAGCATCACGTTAGTTTGTGGTAGATACATTGTAAATAATATTATAGCTTTTTTTATATTATTGACTAATGAGCTGGTGGGTGCTTAAGTTGTAAGTTGTAATAATTGTCTATTTACCTGTGGTTTGTAGTAGAATCAAGCCTTGGAAAAAATATGTAGGTTTATTTGTACAGCATACTTGAGATGATTTTTCATCTCAAAAACGGCAAAACAAATTATTCAAATGTTTTGATTATTATTTTGACAGCTCTATAAAATTATTTATCTAAATATTATTATTATAAAACATACTACCGCAAATGATAAGTTGTTTTTGTTCCTAACCTACATCAAAGATACCTACTTAAATTTTATTTAAAAGCAAAGATCATAGATAACTATTTACCTAACTGGATATTCAAAGACAAACCAATTAGGTATCTGTTTCCAGAACTAAGAAATCTAGTATACAGTACTGGTAAAAACACACATTTATCAAAAGTTTCAAAAAAGTTTTTCGAACTGCTTGTTTGAAACACCCACCCATAGTCCCCTCTTACCCTGCAAATATCCAAATATACGCGATCCAATTCGAGAATGTTCATTATATGTTTTTTGTTTCATTCTTCAGCTTCCTAACAAAAACAAAATTATTAATTAATTAACTTGAATTATTTTTTACCCATCCTGTAACCACTACACGAGCAATGGTGTATTAAAAAAATTCCCTGTAAGTATATATATATATATATATATATATATACTTTGGTACAGTCACAATTACGTATTTGTATACCGAATAATTTATTTGTTGGTATATTGCAGGATGTCGTAGATATCTCAACACCAAACACATGTTGTAAATAAATTTCAATGTGAAACGTCAAAACAAACAAGTTGAAACGTTGCATCAGCGAATTACCATAGGCATTTATGAAAAGAAAGAACAAACACCGAAAACAAATAAATTTCCAAACGCTGTCACCGTTACTCTACGTGACTAGCTTCTATGAGAACGCGTGAACCAAGCCGGGTTGGCCGCAATTTTCTAACGATTATCGTTCCGCTAACTGCCGTTAGATGCCACTGCTCCTAATGGCGTTAAATTTGTTATTTTTATGACTTACTGCCATCTAGTGCACAATAGGGTAAGCTAAACACTCCTTGAAACCTATTATAAAAATGGCAGGGATATGATATTATCAAACCATTTATTTTATTTTACTGGATTGCTTGAATAACAACTCTGCAATAATACTTCCCAAGTTCTCACGAATAAATAACAGTTTCTTGGTTGAGTGACCGCTTACATTAAATAGGTATATTATATTATAAATAGATAGGTAATTTATTTTACACAGTAATTTTGGATTCGACAATGCTATCCTATTTCCTAAAATGTTTAAATTAGATCAATTACCTACGTATAACTAATTATGACTTAGGTATCAACATAAACTCGTAATATCTAACGTATTTATTTATTTACTTAACGAGCATGTAGGTACAGTCTTAGTAACATAACATACACAAGAGGATGACAAAAAACAGACCAATTACTAATATTCACAAATAGGTATTTAGAAACATAAAAATGACTGATTGTAAACTAGAATATTTATAAAAAAAAATTAAGCAGCAATTAAAATAAAATGATAATACAGATGTAAATTCAACAAATGATAAACCTATACATATTAGATTTGACAAAGAATTTATATATAAAAATGCAAAAATCAGTAATTTTAAATACACGTAGGATTACAAAAGATTTTTTAAGTATTTATATTGAGGGATCAGTAAGATTATATATTATAGGTCCAATTAGGAGTTCCACAGAGCCGAACCCTCTGATATGAAAATATCTGGAGTCGGTAAATTTTTTTCCCATTTGGTATCTGGTAGGTAAACATGTTGTTCTTGTATTGTTTTGTATTTATAATACTTAGGTATATAGTGCAATTGCATGGCGTGGATTGACTAGGTGATCATTTGAGGAAGTGTGTATGTTTAGTTTTCCTGTGGGGAAAATTTAACCCGGACACTTAAATCTGGTGCCGTATAAATACACAACAATAAATCAGTCATTTTAAATACATGTAGGATTACGAAAGATTTTTTTAAATATTTATATTGAGGGATCAGTAGGATTTATCGGCCCAGCTAGGAGTTCTACCGAGCCGAACCCTCTGATATGAAAATATCTGAAGTCGGTGAATTATTTTCCCATTTGGTCTCTGGTAGGTTGACATGTTGTTCTTGTATTGTTTTGTATTTATTATACTTTTACCTATACACTTGATTAGATGACCATTTGTGGAAAAGTGTGTGGAAGGGTTTTGTGGGAGGTTCTGTGGGGAAGATTTAACCCGAACATAAAGTCATTAAAAAATACACAACAATAAAATAAATGTGATTATAACTATACTTAAACTGCGAAATAGGTATTTGGGTTGGGACGGGTAAGGGGAAGAGAGGGATAAGGGAAAGTTGTCACGCAAGTAGGTGATATAAAAATATTAGGTATCTACAATTAATTTAATCGTCATGAATATGTGTAGTGCAGTGGATATACGAGAAGGAATAACAGTAAACAAATTTGAACCTGAAACTTTAAAAATGTTGTGACACCGATTAAAATATAAAAAAAATATTTACATATGTAGATAATTGACAGAATTTTTGAGGCGGGTATGGGTACTTACGCCCCGGTAACCATTTATTGGATAACCAACACCTCTGCCACAGGTCACCCCAAGTGGTTCGCTAAGTTCACCCGAGTTCATGGGGTGAAGTTTGTCCGGGTTTTGGCGGCGGATATGTCTGCCCAACTGCTACGTGGCGGGTCGGATAGAGAGAGGCTGGCGTAAGGAGATCTTTTGACCTCTCCAGCCTGAATCTCTCGACCCATCGCCTCGGACCTGAGTTTTCATACTCCTGGACACCTTGATCCCCAGATCCCAACCAACCCCTCGTACCTTTTTTCCTTCCCAGAACTTTCCCTCCTCCCTTTCCTTAAAAAGATCCTCCTAAGATGACAATATTATAATTTTTCTTGATGTGTCTTGATGGAAATTGTTTTCCTCGTGGCCTCCGGCGTGAAGCTAATGTAAAAAAATAAATTTAAATGTATATACCTACATATATGTTAGGTACATGCGAAGTACGCACTCATTTTAGGCGGTGCTAAATGTCTAAAATCGGTGTGTTATTCGTACTTATTTATATCCATTTTTTTCAAAGAAGAAAGATTCAATAAGAATCTGTCTAATAAACAATGATCTGTTGACCCCGTGAACCATGAGGTTTGGAGAAATCATGGAGGTGACCAGTTGCTAAACGGATTAATAGACAGATAAGTGGAAAACTGGAAAATAAGACATAAATTAGTGTTAACCCTTTATTTGCAAAAATATAAGTCATTATTAAAAATGAAATAACAGGTTGTACATAAAATGGATTTGTTCACTATCACGCCATTGGAAAAAAATGGATTGGTAATTAAATTTCGAGTATTACAAAAAAGTGTCAAAAAGAGTGTAATATCTACAGGAATTCCAAAAACTGAAAAAATCGAACTAATATCTATGAGAACCCAAGTGTTGACGAATATCTACAGCTCAAACTGTTGACTTAATATCTATGAGAACCAAAGTGTTGACGAATATCTACAGCTCAAACTGTTGACTAATATCTATGAGAACCAAAGTGTTGACGAATATCTACAGCTCAAACTGTTGACTAATATCTATGAGAACCAAAGTGTTGACGAATATCCACAGCACTGGCAGAGGTTGGATTTGCAATTGTGTTTAGCATATTGGAATAACGTAAAATTGCGTATGCAGTTTAAAAAACTTAATTTATGTAAGTATGTATGTAAAAATCCCTAATATTGGACTATTGGACACATTTAGCTGATTAGTCCAACCTACGCTCTGTAGATATGAGTCAACACTGGGACCGTCATAGATATTCGTCCGACCTTAGCTCTGTAGATATTAAGCAACACTCTGAAGTTCGTAGATATTAGTTCAACATATGAGCTGTAGATATTCGTCCGACATACAGGCTGTAGATATTAGTATCTGGAGTCCTGCTAAGTCACCACTTGGGGCGACCTACGGCGAACTCTCTATAATGACCAACATAGTCAATACAGAGACTTGTAACAGAACTATGGAATCAGTGATATAAAAATACATTAATAAAATCTGTTTTTATTTAAACACTTAATTTCATTTTATTACCTAACAAGCGTTTTACTTACAAAACAGCTGTAGAACATCTCAACCTAAGCAACAATTGTGTTTAATATTTTACGACCCACATAAAAAGCATGGTGATCAAGAAGAAAAAACAAATGATACACCAATCACCATTGATAGCCATCATCTCATGGTAAGGAGCCATCATTGTCACTGAATAAATAAACAAACACCATGCCTCCAGGCATGTGGGGTTAAAGGGATTTTAGTGAACCCGCTCACCGCTAAAGGCAGAAGACATTTATGTTCACTAAACAAGCACTAAAAGTCACTACTTAAAAGATTTTATGACTGTCATAAATGTCAGATTGTGCCCGCTACGATCGTAGAGTTAACCGAGTAGTCTCTCGCCCGCCAGACTCGGATACCGAATGTTTAGCTTCCAGGGAAGCATTGCACCCACACTCAAAAAGCTCGAATCCAAATTAAGACGTCCCTTAAACTCAATCAAGAATACTATCACATTTTTGTGCAGTAATGTGAAATTGTGCGTTGGTTTTTTGATCGCTGTATTTTGATGTTTTTGAATTTACTCAATGAAAGCTTATTGCATGAGAAATTAAATCTTTGAATCATTCATTAAATATTGAAGCAATTGAAATGTTATTATGTTAACATCTGGGTGTGATAATAATGTTATTAGGGTTATTTTATTTATTTGTACAACGCTTTAAAATGATAATCATTTTTATAATCGCGTAATAGTGTGCATTGCCTCAGTTTTCTGATGGTAACTTCTTATAAACAAACTAAGTAGCTGTAAAATGGGATAAATC
Source organism: Limnephilus marmoratus (assembly GCA_917880885.1). NCBI lineage: Eukaryota > Metazoa > Arthropoda > Insecta > Trichoptera > Limnephilidae > Limnephilus > Limnephilus marmoratus. The sequence goes on from OU862923.1 coordinate 47,983,090, forward strand.
TTTTTTTTTCTTTATAATATTACGTTAATTAATTGCAACTTCCAGAAACAGAGCCGTAGAAGTAATTAAAGTCCTATTTGTTGGTAGATTTTAATTTGTTGCAACTAATGTTTATTTGACACTCATTCGTTTAAGGGCCTTTAACCTTGGAGAAATTTTCGTCATAAATAAGTTTTGTTTTTTTTTAAAGAAAGACAAACACTCCCAGGTTACGAATAACTCAACAATGTTTGAAAATCTCCTACTACCACCACAGAAAGCCGAAAAATGTTGCTTATGTTGTGATGAAGGACTTAGCCAGCCGACGAATCGAACACGCGACGCCCGGATGGTATCCATGCGCTATGCCCACTCAACCATTGACCGGTCGAAGTGTTATATTTTTTTTATGATTTTATTTGAACTAAAATTAAATTTTGAAACGTGCGTTTACTAGATAACTTATTGATTTACAATAATGTATGATTACATGGTATGAAATATGTCTTGTAAAACAAAGATTTATCGTTTGAAAATTTAACAAATCTGCAAACGACCTATGGTATAACCTTATTATACCTACCAACTAAAAATAAACATTTTTTCTCAAAATTTAAAACATTACTAGATGAAATAACAATCTTACGAAATCAATTTATAATTTTTTGTGGAAAAGAGTCAATATCTACGTCTAAAATTTGATTTAAAAATAACCTTTTTCCGGTTTTAACGTTATTTATAATTATTTTTTATACAAATAAAATATGTTGTTTAGAACTTCATGCAACAAACCTAAATAATCACATAAATATATTTTTTATTTGTTTGCCTACTGGTAACAGGGTTTACATAGGTGCATTATTCTTATAATACCTACAATAAGATTTAAGATAATATATTAATACAACTACATATCGTCGCCTTAGTTCGTATTTGTCCAACAGACCATTAGAAAATTTTACAGGGGGAGAAGGTTTTCTTTCATTATTTCAATAAATCATTATGGTAGGTGTTTAAGATAAAGCAATTTCCGTATAGGTAAAGGTCTCATTAGTTTAAATAATTCTTAGTCAAATGATTAACTATAATTATTCATTCATAAATTTTAATTTTAAAATGAAGATTGAACCAAAAGTAAAATGGTCTGTTGGACATATTATAAGAACTGAGGCGACGATATGCATGCGCTTTGAAAAGCAATAAATAATGAATCAGGAAGTTCTCATGAAGTAAAGAGGCTGATTTGATTCATTGGGTGACCGGACAACTCAGAAGCACCTCAGAAAGGTCATTATAACAGAGTGATGATAAAAAGTATTTAAAAAAAATGGTTAAATAGGTTAAGTTATGTTAGGGTCACCGGATATTTTAAAATTATTTTTTCATAGCTTTTAATGACCTTTCTGAGGTGTTTCTGGGTTGGTTTCATTCTGAGTTGGCATGGATCCGATTCATTGACCCGGCCTTAAGCTTTATGTGGTTCTGGTGAATATAATATCAATCTACTTATTTATTTATTTTTTCATGTTCTCCGTAAAACGGTTATTCACCAATACATTATGGAGAAGATTACATAATTAAGATTACATAATTACATTATAATTTATTTAAAAAAAAAACAGAACGAATGCCCGCGTGAAATATTATAATACAGGGCCTGCGTCATCTTTAGGGATGTTGTGTCTGATGCTGGGTCTTGGAGATACCCATGTTGTAGGGGGGAAGAAACACAGAGGTCGGTATAAACAAAGAGACTCCAGATACTAATATCTATAGCCTGTCTGTCGGACGAATATCTACAGCTCATATGTTGAACTAATATCTACGAACTTCAGAGTGTTGACTAATATCTACAGAGCTAAGGTCGGACGAATATCTATGACGGTCCCAGTGTTGACTAATATCTACAGAGCGTAGGTTGAACTAATATGTACAGAGCGTAAGTTGGGCTAATATTAGGGATTGTTACATACATACTTACATAAATTAAGTTTTTTAAACTGCATACGCAATATTACGTTATTCCAACATGCTATAGGTACATAATTGCAAATCCAACCTCTGCCAGTGCTGTAGATATTCGTCAACACTTTGATTCTCATAGATATTAGTCAACAGTTTGAGCTGTAGATATTCGTCAACACTTTGGTTCTCATAGATATTAGTAAACAGTTTGAGCTGTAGATATTCGTCAACACATTTGGTTCTCATAGATATTAGTTCGATTTTTTCAGTTTTTGGAATTCCTGTAGATATTAGTAGACGCCGCCAACAAAGAGATAGGTATATTATTCGCGTGTAGGAAAAGCTGTAAAGTAGGTACCTACTTATCATCATATTTATTTTACCAAAGTACCAAACTACCTACAACAGACATTTTTTAGTCATTTATATATCTCTACATAACTTAACAAATCTATTTTTTTCTAATTTGATTTGGGTAGGCACGCAGGTAGGTAGGTACTAGGTACCTACCTTTCACATTAGCTCCATACAGGTGGCCCTGAGGAAAACAATTTCCCTCGGGGCCTATGACGTCTTTGGGCATGCTGTGTGGAGGGTTTTTTGTGGGAAGGAAGGAGAGGAAGATATGAGAGGTAGAGGAACGAAACGTTTGCCCAGGAGTGACGGACGCATGAATCTATTCTTCCCACTGCGGCACAAGGCGATGGGTCGAGAGAGTCCGGCTGGGGAAGTCAAAGGGTCTCCCTCAACTAGTCTCTCCCGATCCGGCCCGCTACACTGGGTGGGCAAACGCATCCGCCACCAGGACCTTGACAAACATCACCTCATGAACCTGGGCATCGCTGCTAAGTCACCAAACCTAGGGAACTACTTACCTACCTATAAGTTAAACGCTGAACATATTAAATATATTGAACATATTAGTACCTAGTAAGGTAGAAAGTACCTACCTAGATACCTGATTCTCATTGGACCCAATTAATAATTTATGTTAGATTATATCTTTGATTGGCCCATCGATGATGTAACCACGTGTGTAAACACTTAGGTACCTTCACGTATCACGATTTTTAAGGCACCTGCGCATTATTTAACACCGGAAACACATCACGTGCGATGTAAACTAAAGCCTTATTCATCCGTTCTAGACCGACGTGTATTAGGAAATAGGAAACTGACCATTGCTGGTAACATCTCCTTGTTGACCTGTAGTTACCTGCCTAACCAATTACTTACCTTTTTTAAAACCTTTTGGTATATTTTTTCAGCATCTAATCATGACGATTATTATGTTTTATATATAAGAATATAATTAAATGGTAAATCAGTTGTTAACATTTTATAATTTTATTGTTTCAGGTCAGTCACTTTTGGATACACAATATTATATTCAGCTTCATAACACTTGAATGGTAAGTCACATTTTATTTAAATTACTGCACCTCAAATTGAATGAACAATTGATCCACCACAGAGCCTCAGCCGAAAGACTATAATAAAATGAGCCCCCCTATCGAAACTATCTAATACCTAGGTACTGTAACCATGTTTGAATGCAAAAATATTTTTCTATAACTAGATGCTGGGTAGGTTTATTGGTAAACAAAAGCATGATAGCATTAAAATATTGCATATTTTAATAAATTATATGCAAATTTTCCATTGTTCTTAGCAGTGGCGTAGAGAACGCCTGAGCAGCCTGAGCTGGTGCCAAGGCGACAGGGCCTCGAAGGGGTACTGGCCGGAATATTAATATATGAACTATTAAAAAAATAAGTTTTGTTTAAGTGCGTCAGATTCACAATATAATTTTTCTGCCTGCAGAAGTAAACCCTTCGTCCTTCGAATTGTAATTGGCCGAATTAAGTATTTTCAAAACGAAAACAAAGTGCTTACCTACTTATACTTACTTGTTGTGCAGTCATCTTTTATTCTTGATCCTCGGCTCCGGTTCTAGAGGATGTGAGTTCGAAACCCGGTGTGTACAAACATAATTCATTTTTGAACAGTTGGGAATATTTTACGGTATTCATGAAGTAGTACTTCAATGTTAAACATGTATCCCTTTAAAAATCAATCTATCAATCAAAAATTCCATGTCATCATAAATATAAAAACGACTTCAATAAAGAATAGTCATGACAACAATAAAATTAAGTTGTTAATAATTCATATTACTTTTAAAGTATTCCCCAAACAATATCAAAGTAAGCTACAAATCCGAGGTAATTAAGCCTACTGGGAATAATAAAAATAATTAGAAATTGTACAGTCGAAGACGACTTAGTGACGAAACCCATATAATTGAATAAAATTCTTGTAGATAACCCCTCTTCCCCTCCCTCATACGCTATGCATGTAAACCATAGATTAATAATTATTAAACCAAATAAATAAAAAGAAAATACTTTGTTTTACGTCACTTTATTGTTATTTTTTTCCGTCTACCGTTTCGGTACCTCCGTACCATCATCAGGACTGAATATAAAAAATACTGACAAATACAGGAAAATTTACATATATACAAATTGTGAAAGAAAGAGACAGTAAATTAGAGAGGGACAGTGCGTGAGTTGTGAGTTGTGTGTCAGTAGTATGAAGTGGGGGAGGAGCGAGTGGGATAACGGGAAACATACTTATAATAGGGCTGAATGTTAAATTTAGTTGATTATTAAGGATTTTAGCCTTTCTATTAACTGATTTCTTTTATTTATAATGCCTCTAAACAATAATGCGACGTAAAACAAAGTATTTTCTTTTTATTCATTTAAAATGTCAAGTCACAATGTGTTTGCTTCTTTTGAAAAATTATTAAACCATTCCGAAGATGGCTTTAATAGGCTGAAGCCGCTTACGGTCAAATAAATTTAAATGGAAATAAGTTTCACATTTTTTTATTATATTGATACTCTTTATAAGTTAACTGGCATATGTTGTGCCGTGTATTTCAAAATAAATAAATAAATATTATCACGAAAAAGTAATTTAAATCATTGAATGCTTAAGTCATTTTCTAAATACCTACCACATCTTATATTTCATTTAAAACTCATCAATAATTGGTACCTACCTGGAAATTTTAAGTAACAGCAAAATTACAAGTACCTACGCCTTGGTACCGAGAGTTTGTGGCTACGCCACTGGTTCATTTCCAAACTTCAACGCTAGATGCAACACCTGCTTTTACCCTTTGCAAGCAACACCAACATAACGTTCAGATAATATAACGAATGGCCTCCGAATGCAAATATTTGTCCTAACTGCGGTCCGTCCATCACGGCTGTTCTGCCGGTGCATCCATACGGCCATACGGTCATACGGCCGGGCCGTTGTCACCTCGCAGCATTCTCAGCATCTCGGCTCGATTCCAGCGGATAAATGGGATACCCTAATAAACACGCGGTGTCAATAAAAGTCAACGGGCCTCCATACAAATGTCGCGGATCTGATCTCGATAGCACGCATGGATCCGACGGTCCGGCGTCGCACAATTGGTTAGCGGACGGTATGCAAATGCTTGCTAAGCAATTCGCAAAAAATATAGATAATTGGTAAATGATCTAAAATTTATTGCGATAATTTTCGGAATTTAGGAAAGCTTTATCGAAATGGTTAAAGCAAAATGTGTCTTGGGTTTAGGTAGGTAGGTATCTATTAATTTTCAACTTACAAACCTATTAACTACACAAAAATGAAACCAATTCTTGATTCGGGCCGAGAGTCGTAATATATTTATTAAAAATTAACGCCCTGGTGGGATTTTACATGTTTTAACATTTTTATGATTTATTGCACGCAGAGAACAAAACAAAAACAAAAAAAACTAAAAATTGGACGTAATACGTGGTAAGTATAAAGGCGTGTTTAAGTGCATATTTTAAATGCAAGAAAGATAAATGAAAAAGCAGTTTTTGAACTGCAGATAGCATAAAAACATGGTTTAATGTAATAATAATATTTGGATGATTTGTAGAACGCCGTTTTTGTGAAAAATCACATAAGGGCGCTATTTCTACTATTGTGGTACGAGAACACAACAGAATGGAGTTGGCAGGAAAACACTTCTTTTTCTTCTTCTTCAGCACAATTTATTTAATGCAATAAACACAATTATTACAGGAGGGTCTATCTACCCTTACTCGGGTGGTTCACGACCACACCACACTGACAAATATCGAAGCCTCTACTTCGATCTCTCTATTGTCAGTTTTCCAATACTGAACCGTAGGTATAACTCGTACCTCCCAGCTTCAGTATAATTACACAAGTGAAGGCACACAGCGTGTACCTTCTAGCTTCACTCTACTAGCGAGACTAACGCAAAGGGCCTATCTTCCCTTTGCGCAACTGAAGATACAACTCGTGTATCTTCCAGTTCAACCGCATTAACAAGACTCCTTCACTCTCACAGCAAGACTAACTCTCTATCATAAATATCAACATATTTAAAGTAAAACATACAAAGGTGAGACAGCATATTTAAGCTGCTTCCACCACGGGATTTTAAAATCCCGCAATAAAAAAATTGCCCTAGAGTCGGCAAAAGGGCCACCAATAAAACTAAGTACATCACACAATACTGAAATGGAGAAATGGTGGCGACTAACATTAAAAATTCCCAGATCTCAAATTCTTAAATTTAACCCCTAACTTCTAACTCTACAGACTAGACTAACTATTAGAACAATAATATTTTAAAACCATTTTAAATTTTATTTTAAACTTGTGGCTAATATTAGGTCCTTACATATGAAATGGGCGATTTGCCGTACTGGCAACTTTGATCTCAAATATCTTCTCTTTGGTTAGGAATTCCAAATTCAAATTTATACAGCTATTTACTCATGTATTTGTGTTTCGAAAATTATAATTCATTTGTTTTTCCTTAATTGTTTTATTTCGTTGCGTCACTTAGTTTACAAAAAGGAAAACTTGAAATATCGCATTATTTACGAGTACGAGTTCCACCGTGGCACCAGTGCTGCAGAAACGGCTCGAATAAATAATAATAATAATATTTGGATGATTTATATAGCGCCGTTTTTGTGAAAAATCACCTCAAGGGCGCTGTACAAACTTATAATACATTTCTAAAAACTAAAAAACTACAAGCTAGGCAAACAATTATAAACAACTTATGGCTAAAAATTGCATACACCGGTTCATTGATCACCGATACGAAAATATATGTACAATATTTTGACCAATGAACGCGATGCTGCCTAAAATTTTATGAAAACAGGACCATACTTACCTGGGAGGTCGTCTGAAATTAACACTGTATATTGTCCATTTAAAGAAATTTAGATAGAGTTCGCACGCAGAGGACATTATTGTGAACACATGTTATTTAATCCTGAAAAATATCTTAATATTAATATGTAATGTATTCTTTGACGAGTGTATTTTGGAAAGTAAAAGCAATATGTAAAGGTGGGTGGTGCAGTAGTACCTATAAGGATTTGATCTTTCTAAATTTGATTCGTCAAGAGACAGATTGATGTGTAAGGAATCGAGTAATTTTAATTCAGTAAGAAAAGTGTGATTAAGACATATCATAGGCAATACAAGTATGATACTCTCAAATAGGTATATTTAAATTACGGGTATGAGAGCCCAAAAAGGAAGGTTTTTAGTTTGGACCTAAACTCTGTTGGGCTTGTTATGCATCTTAATTCCGGAGGGAGTCTATTCCAAGCCTTAGGCCCAGATACTCCGAAAGCACGATCTCCAAACATAGTATTTGGCTTTCGTTTAGGTTCTATTAGTCTGCCTTTAGCAGATGAAGTTGCTGATCTAAGGGTTAATTGTCTCGGACCGGTATTTTCCGGGACACATAATTCGGAGATGTAAGGTGGGGCCATTTCGTTGATTGATTTAAAAACCATCCAGCACAATTTGTACTGGATTCTCTCAGGGCACTTGAGCCAGTGAAAGTTACGAAGGTGTTCTGAAATATGCGAATATTTAGAAACCCCAGTTATGAGCCTTGCCGCTGCATTAAACACGGATTGAAGTTTGTCAATTTGATATTTTGGAAGACTAGCGTAGATGCCGTTACAGTAATCAAGCCGCGAGACTACGTAAGAGTTAATTAATAGTTTTGTCGCCTCTGTAGGAAGGTTTCTTCGAACTGACTTGAGTTGTCTTAGGTGAAAAAAACCGGTGCTTACTGTCCTATTTATTTGACTTTTTAACGAAAAGTCTGAATCTAAATTAACGCCAAGAAGTTTGACTGTTGTCTTCGGAATAATATCGTTGCCGGAAATGGAAATAGGTGAATTGTCTATGAAATGTTGGCGTTTGTTTGTGGCCGCCCATAGAAACTCAGTCTTAGATGAGTTCAGCTTCAGCTTGTTTGAAGACATCCAACGAGTTATTGCTTCTAGGCATTCAGCTATGCGGATTTTGAGACTGTTGATTTCGTTTGGAGAGCAGTAAAAATAAACTTGCTGATCGTCAGCGTAGCAGTGGGACAGGAGACCAAATGACTCGATTATTTTGGCGACATCATTTGTAAAAAGGATGAAAAGAAGTGGGCCTAAAACGGATCCTTGGGGAACCCCTGAAGAAAGTGTTGCGAAGTTAGAGAGCTCGAAGGATTAATGATGTGTATGGCGACGGTGCCGCAAAAGAAAACACAGTGCGTTTTAGGTTCCAACGTTTTCGTTCTGGAAATTTCAACCTGCAGAAAAAGCCCCGTGGATGGCCGGAGACTAAAGTTGATAATGAAGAATTGAAGGCTATTGTGGAAGCGGATCCATCGCAAACCACGTCCGCGTTAGCTGCAGGCTGCGGTGTTAGTGATAAAACTGTTTTAATCCACTTGAAGCAAATTGGGAAGATGAAAAACCTTGAAAGGTGGGTACCTCACGAATTGAGTGAAGCAAATCAACAAACGCGCGTTAGAACGCTAGACCACACACTGCACAACAGACGGTTACCAAATTAGAGGAGCTTCAATTCAATGTCTAAGACATCCACCGTACTCTCCGGACCTTGCCCCAACAGATTACCATTTTTTTCGAAATTTTGATAACTTCTTGCAAGGGAAAAAATTCAACTCCGATGGGGCAGTCCAAACCGCCTTCAAAGATTTTATTGATTCCCGTCCGAATGGTTTTTTTAGTAAAGGGATCGATGAACTACCTATGAGATGGCAAAAGTGCATAGATAGCAATGGTACATACTCTGTTTAAATAAATATATTATATTTTAAAAAAATCGACTTTATGTTCCTCCCATACAAAACGCCAATTTCATATGTAAGGAGCTAATAGATAACATCCTCCGGTTTGTCGATAACTAATGAAAAACAATATGTACCCACAATGCATTTGCTGCATAAAAATATACATAAATATTTTTTTTATATTTTATACAGGCAGAAAATATACTGTACCTACTACACCTCCCCGGTGCTTGATTTTAACAATATTTATTGGATATTTGAGAAATTTGTGATAAGTGTATATTACATAACAAAGTGCATGATACAGAATAGAAAAGAGAGGAATAAGTCGTTTTCCCATTGTGTAATGTTAATATTTGTGAGACGATGCATGAATGTGAATGAAGCAAGACGTATGTTCCAAGATTGGGGTGTATGCTTTCCATCCTTTCTGATTCCGTGTGAAAAAAGGCGTGGCGTTTTGTTGGTTCAATCTGGAAGTAGTACCTACCTAATTATTTTTAATTTCATTAAAATAAACATTAAAAAAAACTATAATTTATGAAAATTCATACAAGAACGATTCAAGTTTTAGGATTGTTGTTTATTAAAATGTTACCGACTTCTGAATGGTTATGTATGGTAATATCACGTGTGAAATGCGCATATTTCGTTAACTGGGCGGTAAATAGCCATATAAAGTTTACATCATTTAGGTATATCATAGATACATCCCTAAGTACATTTGAACATTGTACCTATCTGCCTACAATTAGCTTGTAGAAATCTGAAATATCTACCTACTGATTCGATACGATTCTACCTAGCCACATTAAAAATATATTATATCGTTTCTACCTAGCCACATCTGAAAATATATATCTCTCCTCTTCTTTCTTGTATTAACGCCATTTTTTGTTATAAATGTTTAGCAAATTTAGCCATTACGAAGTGATTTAGAATTTTATTTTGTATTAACTCCACACTGGAGGTCCAGAGAAAAATAATTCCCCTCGGGGCCTGTCATTTTTGGGGAAGCTGTGTGTAGGGTCTTTTTAGGGAAGGAAGAAGAGGTTCGGAAAGGAAAAAGGCTGTGAGGGGTGGAATCTGGGGGTCAGTGTGTCCAGAAGTAACTGACGTACGAACTTATCCCTTCCACTGCGGTGCAAGGCGATGTTCCGAGAGAGTCATGCTGGAGAGGTCGAAAGGTCTCCCGCAATCAGTCTCTTCCGTTCCGAACTGCCACGCAGTTGGCGGTCAGACACATCCACCTCCAAGATCTGGACAATCCTCACCCCTTAACCACTTTGCGGTGACTTAAGGCGTAGGTGTTGGTTATCTGATAAATGGTTCCCGGGGCGGCGTTATTCATACCCGCCTATCAAATTGTAAATTTATTTAATATTTATTTCATCTAGACATATTATTTGTTTACAGAGATTGTTTATTATTGTCCTCCATACAAGGAGTTCACCCGTGTTGAACTTTTTAGGATAATTTTGATTCAACATTTAAAAAAAAATTAAGAAATGTTTTTTTTTTCAAAGTTAAATTAATTACTTTCAGTGAAACAAAATATTTTTAAAAAAATACAATAAAAAACCTGTAAAATTTCTACATTTATCAAGGCTAAATAGATTCAGTATCTGTCGTGGAAGACTTAAAACAGATAATGTAAAAATAATTTGATAACATATTTCAATGCTTCTAAGCAATTACATATTACAATTTCAATTATATGAAATATCAAATGTTTTCAAGGGCAAATGGACTCGTTACAATGGAAGACTCATTCATAATAAATAATATTAAAAAAAACACACATTATAAAATTAAAAATATAAAATCGATTTAAACAATTTCAACACAAGAGACATTTCTAACTATTAATTGTTTTTGTGTTTAATTCGTAGAACTCCATTTTAATTTTTAGAAATTTAATTAAAATTAAATTCGATAATGTTATTATCGAGTTCTGCAAGTTTTTTGGTTAGTGTTTTAGTTACAGCTGTTTCGACTTGTAAGGTCATTTTCAAACTGTCAGTTTGAAAATGACCTTACAAGTCGAAACAGCTGTAACTAAAACACTAACCAAAAAACTTGCAGAACTCGATAATAACATTATCGAATTTAATTTTAATTAAATTTCTAAACATTTCTAGCTAAGCAGGGTGTCCATAGTGAACTGTAAAAATTGGCCGAGTATTTTTATTTCGCAAAGGAACCTCTGCGTACGAATACGATTCGATGCGGTGTTCCACAGAAACAGATGAATAAAATTACATTTCTTTCAATCCTTATAAAGCATTGCCACCAGCTCAACCATTGTATATTTGTTCTTATGTAAATGTAACACAAGGGCTCCTATAACAAATGTAGCAGAACACAGAATCTCCTCTGTATATGGGATAGCTTTATCGATCGACAATGCACGCCATTATTTTATTTTCTCACGCGGTCCACACGGTCAGATCATATCGCAAATATGACACCAAGAAAGTAGCAATAATACGATTCTGATATTCTGAACAATGCGGCAAGGTATCGATGCACGGTTTCTATCATATGTCGATTATGATCTGTAAAGGACTCACTGACATTTATGTGAAATATGTAATTGGGCCTCACCTCACAATATCGTTATCTTTATTGAAAGTTAATCAGAAAGTGGAACAAAATCGTCTTCAGGTTTTGAAAATTTGATATTTTCATCTCAGTTTCAATTTTAACGTTTTTTTGTAGCCCACACTAGGTAAATAATAATCTCAAAAACCTATATTTGAATGGCGTAGTTTTTGTGAAAAATAGTCTAAAGGGCAGTGTACATTTATATGACTTCTATCAGATAATATTCTTATCTACTGGGCAGGTCTGTTCAGATAACACAGTGTGATTAAATAGTTTTAAGCTTGTAAAATATGCAATTTAAAATGTACAATGTTTCAGAGGACACAATAAAACATTGTAGGTACATTGTATGATTTTACAATTATTGCTATTTTATCCTGTTTTACTATTGATATAACATTTATTAGAATGCCGGTGACAAAACTAGATATGTTCATGTAAATGTTTATTGTTCAGTTTTAGGATTGGAGAATATATTTATAAAATGACTTATGAAAAATTGAAAAGCTTAAAAATTCTACGTCGTCTAAGTCTACATACGAAATTGTCGTATTTGCATTTTTTACACATTCAGTTATTTACAATGTCACGACTGTGAAAGGTTTTTGATTTTTGGACTAAGAGTAGTTTGACGTGAAAAGTGACTATTTCGTTTACGTAGTAGGACCGTAGTGTTTGGGCTAAACTACCATTTTAACTAGAACTGCAAAATATTTTAGCCTTAGGACTACCTCAACCTTAAAAAACACAAAAATTAAAGAAAAAGACTGGGTTTGAATGAAAATTTTCTAAACGCAGGTACATTTTACAAATGCAATAGTAACGCTGTTAGTCCAGGAAGTAAAAAAATCAGGTAACTAAACCGAAAGAAAATAATTTCCTTAGCTTAATTTTATAAAATACGGAATTGGGGGAAAAGGTTCCCATTAATTCGGTACGGACCCAGTTTTATCTTGAAACCTGGCGGTAATCAGTTGCCTAGGTAGGCAAAAGAATGCTAGAAAAACCTCATCACATTCCATATATTTACGACCCCAATTATGGCCAGTAATGAGGGTCTAAAGATTTCCTCTCTGAGGCACGGAGGAACCGTGTTAACGCGGACCACTTTGCGAAGAAAAAATCTTAAATGGCGCCAATCCGCCTCCACCCAACGAACTCCAGCATCCCGCGTTCCTGGACCAAACAAACTACAGCCTCCATCCGTCAAGGGGAGAGAAAAAATGCCGACATGGCCACGAAATTCGGAATAATCGAAGATTGTAAACGCGTAGCAATTTCATTCATTCATTCACTCGAGGGTGGTTGTTTTTGACTGAGCTTTTGCTTATTTATGGCGGCTTCGACGATTTTTCATGTTGTCGCTTAAAAACTTTAATGTACCAAACTAATGAGCGATGCAGGTGCAAATAAATTATTGTCGCGAGCTTTTATTTTACCATCGAACGTTTATCATTTCGTCACAAAGACTTGTCAATCAATTTATTGAAGATGTTTTTGGTTACGCTTGAATAATAAAAGTAACCAAAAAAATTATCACGAATGTAAACCCATAACCAAAAATGTTTTCACGGTGGATCAAAAATTGTATATAGGTACTTCATCAATGGCACCATGCATTTCGTAAAAGTGGCACATAATTTGAAGTTTCTAGAGGTTTGTTTTTAAACAGTCCATTAAAATCGTTGTGTGAGAGGAGGACGTCATCCTAAACAATCGCTGAAAATAATATGAAATCAAAAAGTCATGTGTTTTCTAGGAATTATTTTTACGGCGACCTTTCTTTCATCTTACCAATAAATTGTTGTGCGGAGATGTTTTTTCATTGAAGTCCTGTATTATTAGATCGACCGTTTTGCATTCCGTCTCTATGCAACTTTGTTTAGGCGTTCGTTCCGTTTCAAGATGGTGGCCGATTTAATGGATTAAGTAAAGATTGTATTTTCAAATTTGAAATTGTCGTATTTATTTAGTCTTTCTACGAGGATCAGTCAAAAAGTAATGCCTCCTATTTTTTGTATTTAAATAAAGTTTGTTGGAAAGAAAAACAAAAAAAAACACAAAAACAAAAACTCACAATATCCTCACTTGCTTTCTGGAAAAAAATGTAACCGGAGACGAAATATGGGTTAATTTTTTTGAACCTCAATCAAAGAGGCAGTCAATGGAATGGCATCACACAAACTCACCTAGGACAAAAAATTTAAAAAATGTGTTTTCGGCGGGGAAAGTTGTGGCGATGGTGTTCTGGATGTGATCGTGTTTTTTACAACACTGTGGTACTTGCCCTTGTTAAAAGATAGACCAAAACTATGGAAATGTGTGGAGATTATTTTTAAAAGTAAGCACTTAATCGTCAATAGTGTGGTTTTCAATCCATGCATTTGCATTTTTTATATCTTGACAATTAAAGGAGAAAAAAATAGGAAGCATTACTTTTTAACTGACCCCAGTAATTTGCATTTTTTAAATGTGGAGCCAACTTGCCTGAAGAAAGTCTTAAAAAAGAATTGTCATTAAGATAGTGAAGTTTCTTTGGACAAATTGTAGGAATAAATTTCGTACTAATATAAAAAAAATTCAATAAAATATACGGTTATAAACCCACCTACTTGATTCTGAGTAAAGAGGGGCGGTCCTATTGCCATCTCAAATACGCAGATGTAATGTAGGCAAGCTGAGTCTGTTCTACAGTTATTTTGATGGAATCTTATCTGAGGAGATAGCAGCATTGATTCCCTGTGCACCAGTGCACGTTGTGAAAATTGACAGACTCTAGCGGAATACCCGTTCACAGTTGATGTTGGCTTCAGGAGAACGGGTCCTATCTTCGTTTCGTCCTACAGCACTCAACGCTACCCAATCGAACGGCGACATATTTCCCCTGTCTCTACATTTGTTCAGACAGGGACTCTCTTTGTGAGGTGTCACTTAAAAAATAACAACAATTTTATTTAAATACATACCTACCTACTTACAAAACATGTATGATTTCGGAAGAAAATTTGTTTTAATTAAATAATATAAAATTAGAAATATATTTTTTGGACTCGAGAAATACTGTTCACCAACTATTAGTCTATTTAGGCTGGTCTCTGGTTAAATTACATATAGTTTTATGGTACAGGGTGCTCTAGTAGAGTATAGACTTTACTGAATACCTACAGGGAACAGTCAGAGCAACTCCATGTCAACGCGGTCCGATTGTCTGGTAGATTAAGGCGTAGACTCGCCGCGCGCCGCTCCAGCGTAACTTATCGGATACCATCTCTCACTACATTCAGTGTACACATTACACATTATACTGTGGTAAGTGCTCACTGCTCTTAGGGCAGCCAACTGGTATTCAAGAACATGGAAATAATCATGAGCTACGTGACACACTTCGACTCTCAGCTCTAAACTGTTCATTAAAACTGTATCGAGAAGCTTCGGAAGGCTAATGAAGCCTTACTTTAGTGGAAATCGTGCAATTTTCAGTGTGAATATTGGTACCTCGATTTAGTATCATAAATGCCTAATTTAGGTGTACAATATCTCATTTGCTTAAAACTATCAATGGCAAGCTCCTTTTTAGGGCTTCATAATAATTGCTTCTGGTCTCAGAGGTATCGGAATCAAACTGGATCAAACCTGAACGATTTGTAAAGCGCCGTTTCAATTAAAAATATTTTCAAGCGCGTTGTGAAATATTATATTTGCACTTGGTTCACTTGGTTTGAGGATGAGAATTGAGAACATCTTTCCATCAAAAATGTTTTAACCTTATCCTTATTTTCCCCCATTTCTTATTACAATTCCCTAGTGCAGGGGTCGGCAGATTTTCAAGTGGAAAGAGCCAATTTGTCAAAGAAAACAGGATAACAAATATATCAAAATATTGAAATCGTATTGTGGTAAATATGGTAGAACAATAATTACGATGTGATTTGTGTTATGTAACATTTTCTTAACGTAATGTCACACTTCTTGCCTATGTAAATGTTTCAATAAATATTTAAAATAACATCCTCATAATGTTCCGTGCGTTATTATACAGTTTAAGTTGCAAACTAAAAACTGCAAAACTGACAGCAAAACCATCCAAGTGTTCTGAGTGCGATGTTAATTTTCACTGGTGAATTTGTGGAATCGTATGCAGATTTTTTAAAGTTAAAACCTGTCAAGTGTTCAGAATGCAATATTGAATTATCTTTTTGTTTTTTTTTTTGTTTTTTGTTTTTTGTTTGTTTGTTTTTTTTTTTTTTTTTATTTATTTTTTTTTTTTATTAAGGAGAAAATACAGATACAGATGTTAATTAACAAGAATATACAAAACAATTAATAGAGAATTCACCTGCATCCAAACTATTTCTCACGAATTAACATTATAACAGCAGATAAAAACATATACAAATATTTTTACCTTTAAATACGGAAAAGACGGAGGTATGCATATAGGTACATAAGTAAATATTATTTTACAAATAGAGAGATGAAAAAATGCGCAATATCCTTATAAAAGTTTACAAATTGTTTTTGGAAAAATTTTGATGTTAAGACCAAATATATATATAGATAAAAAATAATGTCATACAGAAATTTAAAAAAGAAAGGTAGTTAAAATTATAAACCAAGCCAACGTCTAAGTTGTTGTACTTTGTAGGAAAACAGCCTTCAATTTTCTACTAAAAGTACTGCGTGTATCAAAAAATAAGTCGGAATCCTTGAGGTTTTGATTTTGATTAAACGATTCGCTTCTGATTGGATCCCTGACACCAGCATTTGTACGCGTCCGGCTAATGTGGAATAAGTCGTTAAGCCTTGTTACTCTGGGTGGTATTTTGAAGTTTATTAGTTTCAGTAGGTCAGGACAGTCGATAACGTTATTGCAGATTTTATAAAGCGTCATGAGGTCAAGGTATGTTCGCCGGTTAGTTAGAGTGGAGACGTTATAATTCGAGAGCATATTTAAGTACCCCCGTTTAGGTGCGCTCATTCTGTAATTGAGGTATTGCAGAAATTTCTTTTGAATACTTTCAATGTTGTCTTTATAGACACCGTAAAGTGGTGTCCATATGGAGGTGCAGTATTCAAGTTGAGAACGGACCAGCGTGTAGTAAAGTAGAAGATAAGTTTCAGGTTTTCGAAATTCGCGGCTGTTCCTGATGACAAATCCTAGCATGCGGTAAGCTTTATTCACAATATTCTCAATGTGCGCAACGAAATGGAGTTTAGAATCAAAAAGTACGCCTAGATCTTTTATACAGTAAACGCGCTCGAGTAAATAGTTACCAATACAATAATTGTATATAATAGCGTTGTGATTTTTAGTGAAGCTTATTTGTTTACATTTGTTGTAACTTAGGTAAATTTTGTTTTCATTACAAAATGCTTCGAACCTTACTAAGTCGCTTTGGATGAGCAGACAATCGTTTAAATTCCTAACAATGGCAAATATTTTTATATCATCGGCGTACAAAAGAAATAAACAATGCATGAAACATTTAGTAACAGTGTTAATAAAAAGTATAAATAACAGCGGACCCAGGATTGACCCCTGTGGTACGCCAGAAGTAACTGGTTCCCACGTAGAAGTATGTCCTCGTAATGATACAGTTTGCTGTCTTTTTGTCAAGTATGAGACAAACCAACGTAATAAATTTCCCCTAATTCCGTTGAACATAATTTTTTTAATAAGAATAAGGTGGTCAACCTTGTCGAAAGCTTTTTTAAAATCGCAGTATATTGCATCTACCTGGTGGCCTCGATCCATGCTAGTGAATAAGAAATTTGAGTAAATTAGTAAATTACTCATGGTAGATTTGCCTTTTACAAACCCGTGTTGTTGTTCCGTAATTTTGGCGGCAAGCTGGGGATATATATTATCATGGACAAGTCTTTCCAAGAGTTTAGGGATCGCCGAGAGAATGGATATTGGCCTATAGTTTTCGACTTTTTGACGTGAGTCACCCTTATGGACTGGTATAATATAAGCCAACTTCCACCTATCAGGGAAAACCCCGTCACTCAGGCATTTATTAAATATTATGGTAAGTGGAACATACAGTGACGACGCAGCAGATCTGAGGAAAAACGCAGGTATTCCATCGTGACCCGCACCTTTGTTTATATCTAATGACTTTAATCTTGATTGCACTTCTTGTTCCGTTAGTTCAATGGTTTGAATATGCGTAAGTCCAGAGTCCTGAACGGCCTCAAGTTGGTCAATGTTAATTGAGTCATTGGTAGAGGAGGGTTCAAATGTTGACTTGAAGAACTCAGAGAACATATTACAGATTTCTTGGGCATCATTAGATTTGCGCCCTTCGAAGGACATAGTAGCAGGATATCCATCAGATGATTTTAATGAGGATATGTATGACCAAAAACATTTAATATTATTTTGCAATGAACTTTCGATGTTGTCGAAAAATAACTTTCGAGATTCACTAGCCAATTTTTTGTACGTAGCACGTAAGAAGGAAAATTTACGATAGTCAGAAAGACCTTTATATGTCTTCCATTTGAGCCAAAATTTATCTTTTTTTCGTGATAAGTTAATAAGTTCGGGAGTAAACCATACGGGGAATTTGTCATTTTGTCGTGCCAATACTGGAATAAACTTATCAATTACATTGTTCATTATTAAATAGAATCGATCTACTGCTTCTTCGGCTGATAAATTTGCGGTTTCAGATAACCAATCAATACAATTAATGTCGTTATTAATCTGAGTATAATCAGCTTTCCTGAAATTGCGCCTACGCTCTTTTTTGTAATTGATTTTTGGTTTAGCGGGGGATATGTCAAATTCAAGGGCTGGGTGGTGTCTATCCTCTGAAAGCAGAGGGTCGTTGCTACGTGTAACATTTGTTTCGCGACTATAGAATATGAGGTCTAAGTATTTTTCATTATGGTTAGGTGTACAATTATATTGGTGCAAGTTCATCAATGACATTGTTTGAAGCAAATTTTGCGATGCAGCCGTGTTTGAGGAGGCAAGACATTGACTGCAGCCTTCAGAAAATGACCAAGTAAGAGAAGGTAAGTTCATATCTCCTATTACACAAAACATATTATTTGACTCAGATGAAAATACAGATTCCAAGTTTTTGGAGAAAATATCATAAATCGTTGGTGGTGAGACAGGAGGTATGAATACTGCACATATGATAAGATTGAAAGATCTTACCGGAATAGATACGAAGATTTGTTCAATTTGACTGTTTTCCCAGTCATCGAGCCGGGAAGCTGCGAGCTCTTTGCGCACTGCTATCAGCACACCGCCTCCGTCCATCTTACCAGTAAGTATACGGTCCCTATCTCGTCTGAGCACCGTGTATCGCGAATCTATAAATTCAGCCGTATTTACACTTGCTACAAGCCATGTTTCAACTAGCACTATAACGTCATAATTATTCGATAATATATTAGTTAATAGCCCCTGAGTTTTGGTCCTAATACCACCACAGTTCTGGTAGTAAACGGAGATAGATGATGAGATCATTTCACCAGAGTAAGAGTGTCTTTTGACTTATTCCACAATCGCGGGAGTGATACGTTATGTGGGACATACAAGGTATCGAAGTTACATATAAAACATAGATTACTCATTAGATTAAGGAGTATAAGATATGTTAACATTTTACAAAGTGAATTAATATGCAAGAAACATGATATTGGTATAAAGTTATAGGGGTATTGCGCAGTAAACAGAAATATAAAATAGTTTTGAAAAAAACAAATAAATAAGCAAGGGTGGAGAAAATTGGGAGAAAACGGGCATTGATGACAGCAGTAACACCTTTGTGGTAGGAGTCATATGTTTTGATGATCATGTGTGATGATTTTTTGAAGGTCTTCCTCACGACGAATGGTGACTACCCTCGAGAGATCGTTCCTCTTCACTAGAATACTGCCGTTCCGCACCCATATGTATTAAAGCCGCTGGCTTTTCCTGCGGTTCGGGTTTTCGCAAAAAGTATTTTATTTTTTAATGTCAGGTGCTCGTTAATATAAAAATTGGTGGTTGGAGCACCAAGTCCTAATTGTTCCGTGGTGAGGCCGCGGCGAGTCCTTGCCGCAGCGATGACATCATCACGGAGACGCTTTGTGGAGAGCTGTATGACAATGTTGCGTGGACGGTTGGAGGGCGACGAGTGACCGCGAGCGACGCGGTGCGCTGACACCACACAGCTACTTGGAAGCGGGACGTTAATTTTGGATCCTATTTTATCTATTAGGGTGATTAAATTTTCGCCCTTTGCCTCGGGAATGCCATGGATGTCAATGTTGCACATCCTACTGCGCTGCTCCATTTCATCGTGTGCATCTCGGAGTGACTGGACTTCTTGCCGGAGATGTTTTCTTAAGAGGTGTTTTCTTCTTGGAGAACGCTCACACATTCCAGAATTTTTGCGTACTGCTCTTTCCATTCATTAGACAGCGCATCTAATTTTAGCTGAACTGCATCAATTGCTTTCTTGTTTCGACTCAAAAAAATTGATGAGCGAGTCATTGTCAATATTTATTATTGACTGATGCGCCGATGGTGAATCCATAGGGCCGAGCGGGGTTGCTAGAGGTGAGGAAGCCGCTTTCTTTGCACTGCAAACCTTGCGTGATTTAGACATTTTATTTCTTTGTTTGTCAGTAGGTTTCTTGCGGTTGTTCAGAAATACCCCTTTAGTTAAAAATGATTATAACTTTACTTATTTGTATATGACTTTAAAACACCTTTGAACAAATTCAAGGATTTGAAAATTCAAATTCAAATTCAAAAATTCAAAACATAAATTGTCTATGGTTGACAATGACAGTAAATTGTCGTAATTTTTCAGGGCAAGATACAGAGTTATTTTTCACTACCACTATGAAATAAACTGTTATTATGCTTAATGTTTCACTGTTTTAAGTGTTTCGACTATGATTAGTCTATTAATGTGCTAAAATGTCACTACTTTGCCAATTAAATTTGGATCTGTCAGAATCAGCTGTTGATTGATTTCAGTTGTCCATAGAAATTGGTTGTTGTGATTGTTGTTGTTACGGTTGTTGTGCTTGTTTTTGTTGTGGTTGTTATTGTTCTTGCTGATGTAGTGGTTTATTATTTGAGAATAATGACTATAATATAATGTTTAGAGTAATTTTGGAAAAAATTATAAAATTTAATCACCTCCGTTAGGTGCAACAGACAATACGCCAGTCCTACTGAATTGTGGAAGTGTAGTTCTGGTGTGGTGCTTACATCAGCTTTTTTATATGTCTAACCATTGTCAAAGTTGCAATCAATTCTTTTACATTGTTTGCTAAAAATAAAGTTACACACGAGGTTTATTTTAAATGTATTTTCTGATTTAATGGCATGGTTCTCGTTTTACCGTACGAGCTCCTAGCAATTGATTCGTATCTCTTATTTTATTAGTTATTATTACATAGGCGCACATGATTGTACAATCAGCCTAGGTATCAGCTGGTATCTAAAGTTTTATTGTTAGATGTAAGATGCAACTATCATCACGCGACAAGAAGTGTCAGATAAGTGCATCAAAGAAAGCCGGCAGACAAGTTATGATCAGCTGAGCCACTCTGTGGGTAAATGCTTTCTCATCATTAAGTAAGTAACTCCTGACAGACAAGCTACAATTAGGTAGCACTTAGATAGTAGGAAGTACAAGAAAATGTGTTCTTATTCGTTTTAATTACGTATTTTATTATTTATCTCAGCGATCTATGCGCTTCGCGTATTTTCATTACGGACATTCCACATCACGCGTATGATATTATATTTTATTTTGTATTCGTTTGGTTGTAGGAAAGCACAGCGTCTCTTTTCAGTTTTATACTGACAATTTTCTGGTATGGCGCACATCATGGGCGGATATGAGACAATACTACAGAAGGTATTTAAAAAATTGTGTTCTTTCACTATATTCTATTCATGATTAAGAACGGGTTGTTTCAAAAAATTTGAACAATTCATTAAATATTTTAAGTTAATTTTCACGTCCTGTTTTGAACAGTATGCAATCCGTTTAGACCACGTATGTTAATTTAGACAATATTTTTGTCTATTTCGGCTACAATTTTTAATCGATTTGGAGAGTATTATTGACACTGAAAAATATTTTTGTCCTTTTGGACAGTATTTTGTCCATTTGGACAATTTGTATAATCATGGAATTTTGACAGTATTTTGAACAATGTTCAATATGATACGTTTTAAGATTTTCACGGCCAAAAGAAGGAGGTAGCGCAACACGGCATAACACCCCAAAAACAAATAACGAAAATGTTCAATATATTTGTTCATTTGGACCACATTTTTGACAATTTTTTCATCAGTTGGAAGGTTATATTTTTTCGATTTGGACGATGCGTTTATCCAATTGAACCACCTTTTTGTCCATTTGGACAATTTTCTAGTCCATCTGGACTGAAATATAGTCCATCTTTTCATTTGAACAATATTTTCTTCATTTGGAATCGACAAAATTTTTATACATGTAAGCAAAATTTTGGTTCACCTGATTAATTAAATAAGTAGGTACCTTACGAAAGGTACACAAGTTTGAATATAAGTGCCTACATACCTTTTAATCGATTATTATTGGTAGCAAATGGTCAGTATCGTTACAGGCGGGCACTATAAATCCAATCGGAATGGAAAGAATGGCTTCGCCACGCGCTTTTGAGATAAATTCTCATAAGCGCCGGCCTTTGGTCAATTACATACAGAATAGCTCGCATTAGCACCACTGTCGGCGCATCCGAGATAAGGGCTGGAGATTCCGCCGTTAATAAGGATAAGTGCCGGCTAACTTCTATTATTAACGACTTTGAAACTGCTTAGAAAAAAGTCATTTTATTCCCAGTTATTGATTCAATGATGGCATTGTTTCATTATTACTTTTTTTATAAATCTCCAGTTTTTTTACGCTTAATATTGTGATTTAAACCGCTAAGAAAAACAAGGTCCCATCTGATATATAAATGTCATGCGATAATAAGCTCTAGAGAAAGATTACTACTTCAAAAGGATGTATGTAATAAGAGAAATGTATGTAATAAAAGTATGTAATAAGGCATAACGTAATGCCGTCAATAATAATTACAACATAATGAAAATGAGAAAAATAACTAGGGGTTAGAGGATTCGTAATATCGCACATCCCATAGAAAAGTGTCGTAAGTCAAAATTTTCTATTTTACATTTTATTTCTGATTGTGATTATAAACGATAACGAAAACGATATTTAAGTTAGATCACTTCATCTCCGCAAGATGTCGCTATCGATCTCTTTTCAACGTGAGCGCTTGTTCATGTTCATCATTCACTCATTGGTTTTCGCTCTCCTGTAGAATTAACAACTTTTTTGACTTATGACGCTTTTCTACGGGATGTGCGATTTTAACCTTTGACCTATTTTTTCTAATATGCATTTAGTATATTGACCTGAGGACAAACTGATAATATTGGCTTCTGAGAAAAGTCATGTAATCAGGTCGAGTTAATAACATAAGTTTATGTGAGCTGAACTAAGGTTATACGTACTTTAAGCCAAGGAAAAAGTTGTCAACTTGCATATATGGCTGTATGATGATTTTACCTTATCATGAGGGTAGGCAGAGATAATGGAAGGCCACTTATATTTTCTTTGCTTTATCCACTATCATCCAGAATCATCATAAACGTGGGCTTCCATGACGTGACCCGACTCAAGTAGGTAATAGGTTTAATTTATCGTGCCTTTTCTTCCCGGGACGTCTCCAACCAATTTTTCCATCAATTTGCGTAGTGTTTTGTATTATTATCATGTCGGTCATTTCTCATTGAAATATTATGGCTCTACTGAGGAAGAGACTGGTTGAGGGAGATCTTTTGACCTCTCCAGCGGGAGAGGTCAAAAGATATGACCTTGTGCCACAGTGGGAGCGATGGAGTAGTACGTCCATCATTCTGGATATACTGGCCTCCAGATTCCTTTTTCCTTCCATTCTTCCTCTTTCCAGAACTTCCTCTCCTTCCTATTCTCAAAAAGAGTCTCCAACCAACTCCACCATCCTCAAAATTAAAGATGATGTAGGCCATGAGGGAAATTAATTTCCTCAAGGAATCCTGAATTTATATTACTTCTTTACGTTAACTACACAGGAGCTCCTGAGGAAAATAATTTCCCTGAGGGCTTATGTCGTCTTTGAGGATGCTATAGGGTATTTTTGTGGAAAGAAATGAGTTAACCTGGCTCTTGAAAATAATCTCCTTCGGGGCCTATGTCATCTTAGAGGATGCTGTATGGTTGGTTTTTTTGAAGAAAGGAAGGAGTGAACATGGGTGTTGAAGAGACTCTTGTTATAGGAGGGAGGAAACGCAGAGGCCGACAAATCATTCCAATTCCGAACTGTTGAACTAAAGAACGAGCCGTAGAAAGGACCCATTCTCACGTGGCAAAGGTTATATTATGTGCAGAAATGACAGGCGTGCATTTGGCGTGTCTCCCGACTGTGCACAGATGCCAAAGTAATCAATGACGCTAGTTCCTCGAAGCATTTTCCATTGAAATACTGGTATAACTTACTTGTTTTAACCCAAATCAAACAAATTGGAATTTTGAAGCCTACACTTATCAACTCAAATCTGAAAGCAATTATGCCAAACAGGTCTTCAGTTGGATCATAATAAATTTATTAAATAATATCTCAATTTATACGAAATCGTAATCAAATAACTATGTGCATTAAAGTAGGTGACATAATTTATATATGATCACGATTTATTGCCTTACAGAATATGGTAAGCAGGTTCTATAAACCGAATAAATTGATTCAAATACTATTTATGCGTTGGACCCATAATTAGTTCTTCTTGCAGGTATTATGGAAGGTATGATTATCTTATTACTCGAAAGTCACCTCATGAATTCAAACAGGTTTAGAAAATTATACAATATTATCGTTGAAATAACAGTCATTATACGTAATCGTACCATTTTTAGTAATTGGTTGGAATACATACCCGCTTCCATAACAGCTACAGCTGGTACACATTTTACCGTTTTACAAACGTAAGGAGTAAATGTATTGGTAGTTTCCTATTTGATTACAATTCATGTACAATTTCTGCATTATACAATGCTAAAGCTGTATTAAAATTTGTCTCGTATTATAATATACAGAGTAGGCTTCAGAAATGTTTTTGTAATAGTTAAGTTATTTATTTCTTGATATTTTTCAGTCTCATTTCTTGATGTATAAGTAGGTTCATGATGAACACAAATGAACTTCAAGATCATTGAATTTTAGTAAATTTACGTTTTTGCTAATTAATTAGTAATACTTAGTAAGAAAAAATGCGTTTTCAGAGAATTTTCTTTATTCTTTGGAAAACCTGAAAATGAAAATAATTATGTTATGTACTTATGTACATACATCCTAAATCGAAAATGTAAGGGTGGTGGTGGGGAGGGGTATAGTTGGGAAAAAAATGTGGGGAAGTGTCTGGCTATTCAGATCTGGTCACCATACTCGGCTAAAGCCATTTCAAGCAATGTTTCAATTCTGAATGGTGTCTTACAATATGAGAGCATCGACCACTCTGGAACGTGGCGCAAGTACCTGTACCTCATATATTTTTATTTTTTTTTATTTAAAAGAAAGACAAACATTCCCGGGTTACGAATAACCCAACAATGTTTGAAAATCTCCTACTACCACCACAGAAAGCCGAAAATGTTGCTTGTGTTGTGATGGAGGACTTAGCCAGCCGAGGAATTGAACACGCGACGCCCGGATGGGATCCAAGCGCTATGCCCACTCAACCACTGACCAGTCTTATTGACAATATTATTAAATAACATTAAACAACTAAAAGAATTGCGCATGCCTGGATTAAAACCCGCGCCCTCTGAATCGCTAGTCGAGAGCCTTGCCCCTCGATCACGGAGGCCGTCAATTATTCCCGTACGTCAGTTATTTTGTGAGGCAAGGAATGTGTGCCAAGACCGGGATGTTTGGCGGTCCGTCCTCTCTGCCTACCCCTGCGGGGAAACGGCGTGATGGTTAGTTAGTTAGTTAGTTAGTCAGTTATTTTCCTTAAAAGTCAGTAACTTTCTTTTAAATTCCATCTACAGATTTGTGTCGAAAAAACCGAAAAAAAACAGCTTTTAAATTCCACTGTTACATATCTATATAATTACTGTAATAAGCATTTTAAGCAACTATTTATTCACAATATAAGAGTATCTACGTATTACTAGACATTTTTAATTTTATCGAAATTTAGAGCTAAACTTAAAACTCACATTTTCAGACAGTCGTATAAAAAAGTTTTTAAAAAAAGTTAAAAAAGTTTTTTAAAAAAGTTAAAAAAGAGTTAAAAAACTAATTTTTAATTTTTTTCGAGTTAAAAAACCTTTCACCTTCGCCTTCGCGGCCCGCGACATTATAAATAACTAATTGTGTAAAAATATAAGCACATGCTTTTGTAATAAAGGTCATTTCATGGAAACCTCCAATCCTAGAGAGTCTAAATTCTCTAGTCTTTCAAAATAAATATTAATGCAACTTTGGCATTAATCTTCTTATAAATGTAAAACCAACAGTAATTAGGGTAGTAAAGGTAAATCACGCAATGTCCAGGGTTTTAAATATAATGTCCTCCATGTGCAAAGTTAGTGTCTTCTGCGTATTTTCTCCAAGCATAAACTTTCTAATAAGGTGTGTCTATCGGAAGTGACCCGCTAAGTAATTATGTTTCTGTATCTATTTGTAAATAATAAAATTAGATAGAACCTAAGAATTCATAATGAATTGTAAAGCGCCCTTGGGGTGATTTTTCACAAAAACGGCGCTCTATAAATGATCCATTTATTATTATTAAATGTTCGTTTGATTATTCATCCAAAAAATAAATGTATTCATTCTTTTATTCATCAGTTAACAGTGTACAAACCTACAGCAAGCACCTATTATTTTACGTGGATTTATGCAAACCCTTCGAATACATTAATTTCTTGTAGGCATAACAAGGTAACAAAATTGCCGTAATCTCTGAATGTTGCAACTGGCATCTGAGATTGTAACGAGATAGATAATAAACAACACTATGATTACAGGTAACCACCAACCTATAGGTTAGGCTTCAGGCGAAAAATCTTTCACAGTTCATGCATACTTAATATAATCTTACAGCCTTGAAATTTCTTGTTACAAATCCCTTTTATCTTGAAAGGTTTCGAAGCTGACGTGGAATAATGATAAACATCTGATCAAACACGATATCTAGTTAATAAAACTGTGTTTACTAATTTAATTCGTTAGTACATACATAATACCTACATAACGTAATAAATCTTTATGTAGATATTTATTTTCTTAAATTCTATCTACCAGTATAAAGCGTTAATGGGGCAATTTTTCACGAAAAATGAATATTGTTTTTAAGCACTCATTTTATTTATTATGGCCAATGACACTATGGCATCCCTAATTAACATCCTCCGTTTTTGTACAATTTATTGTGAGTTCTCAAGCTCTATCTAATTTTATTATTTACAAAGATGTACAGAAAACATACTTACCTGGCAGGTCTCTTCCAACAAACACATTTTTATTAGAAAATTTAGGCTTGGAGAAGATACACAGACGACACTACATTTAAAATACTGGACATTGCATGATTTTACATTTGCTACCCTCCATTACTTTTGATATTACATTTATTAGAAGATTGGGGTACATTGCGATGCTAATGTTAGTGCAGAGGGAAAGAGGAAGTTGGGGATAGATATTGTGGCTTATATTGGTACTAATTAGTGAAAAAAATCGTAAAAATCCTCCAATGAGATCTTCACGATAAGGCAAAACATATTCTATCAAATTAAGTATAACGGGACTCCACATCGTAACTAGTTATTTGTAAGAAATAACAAATGAATCAGTGAATTGAAATAAATAACAAATTAATCAATTCGAGTAAAATATTAGTAGGTAGATACACACCAATTTTGGTTATATTATGGACGTTAAAAGTATTCGTACACAATAGAGGTGTATACCATTTAATGTGATCCGTTGATTTTTGTAAATCAGATGAAAAACAGCATTAAAACATCATTTAGACCAATTAACCCACAGCATTTAAATTTTTGAATTCAAATGCTGACGTGGATAAGATTTATTTCTCGTATTATCGCAGTCAGTCACAAACAGAGAGCAGGTTCGACCTGCAAGTTAAAAGCCTTGTTTCAAATGGTTATAATATATCGATATTATATTTATACACCGGCGTATGTAGATACAATTTATAATCAGTAATGCATTAAAATGTTACGTTGTATTTTGCAGTAATATATTAATCAGTAGGCTGGTACGTACTTAATTCTTCACAAATTTTGACCACCTTAGTAGCCAAGTTCCTTTTTTCTGGGCTCAGAGACGACCGAGGATTGCAATTTTAAGAATTAAAGAAAAAATATACTTTTGCATTTTATGTATTTCCAAAAATAAAAAATGAACAAAATAATTTAAAACCAAAAAACGGGTTCCCCAATTTCCTCTCCGAATTTTGATACTAGTGCTAATATTTTTTAATATAATACAGGTAGAGATCGACCACTTGCATGTCGTTATGTCTTGTTTTTTTGATAAATTACTTTTTATAGAAGTTGGACCCTCCAAAAATCGTTTAAATGGTTGGAACGCCATCAACAGACGTTCAGGAACTGCACAAATTAATGCTTTTTTTAAAGCAATTTTGGAGGAGAAAAATCGGTAATACAAAACCAAAATTTTGACGATTTTATATTTAGTTATTATCAGCCTGAGGTGCAGTAGTGTCTGTCACTCAATATTCATAATTATGAATATTGCTGATTGCTACCTTATACCTGAATCTTCACCTTGGCTGATAACCGCATGATTTCACATTTTCCAAATCCTTCATTTTTTATCACTAATCATGCTATATTTATTTTTATTAAATATAACATCACTTTTATTTGTTCAGTTGCTCACCACTCGCAACTCACTACTCACAACCTGCATTTCAATGCATCCCACAGCCTGCAACTGGAACTGTATATACAGCTACCCACCAAACTACCCGCATATCGGACTTCCCCGTCAAACGGCAAAGTGCATTTGCATCGCGCATCTCACCTGCAGTCAAACCTCCATGGGAATTTAATAAATTCAAACCGGCTCTCGTAAACCGCTGACTGTATACCCGCGATGAGGCATTCGTCTCCCTGATTAAGTTGCCTCTGAAAGATGTTCGAATGTTTATTTATTGATGAGGGCATTGATATCTTTGCTTACAACATAATAATATCTCGTACTGAGACGATTTTAATTGGATTCCTCGGCGGAAATATGCTTATTTTGTTTTACAAGGCGAGGCCACCACCGTTGTCAGGATGTACGGGATTTGCTTATCAGCCGTGATATTGGCTGTGGCAAATTGGATTTGGTTACGTAAAAGTCTGGACGACAGGTGTATTACTAGTTTCTATTTTGGCCACTCGGAAAAACAGACGCACGATGAACGTGAGTGATATTATATTTATGAACTTTACATCATCATACGCGACGGATAATAATATGAAAAATGAAGATATAATTAAATATTTTTTAAACCATCATATTATAACATTATGTTATAAGATGAAGCCATACTACATAATGCAAAATCATACGTTTTTGTTTTGAAAATTTGATCGCCCAGAAATATTATAGATGCTTCAATTAAATTCTGCGTGTAGAACATATGTTGCCCCTTAAAAATATCAGTCATTTTTTAATGTCTTTTAATAAGCCTAGAAAAAAATAAAGTATTAGGTCTCTAAAAACACTTTCAAGTGCCAACTCTCATACTTATAAACCCCCTTTCAGATATGGTTTATTGTATAATTTGGTAAATTCAGTTTCTTTTAAAATAATCGCAAAAAAATTGATATTTTCGCCAAAACTTGACAAAATAAAATAAAATATGCATTTTCTCGTTGTTATTTTTGACATCAATCAATACGGCCCGCACTCTATGAATTTGGATTCTTGAAATGACCCTTATGGCATGGGCACCAGAACCAAGCACTGGGCACATCTATTTCGTATCAGTCACGTACCGGCGGAGCGGGAAATGGACGTGTGACTCCGCGCCGCTTAGTTTCGTTAAAAATTAAATTTCAGTTTTATTACAATAAACAATGCGTAAAAAAGGAATTAATATTTTTTACAGGCCTTTAAGAAATCAACCTGCAAAAAAAAATCTCAAATTCCTTTTCCAACCTTCCCAAAAGCTTTTTCTGAAGTATTTTTAAACTCCTCCCATAAAGGGCGTGAATTCTAATTTTGATTTTTTCCTGGACTATTGGATCGCCTTAAATGCGGAATATTTGACGTAAATTTGAAACGAAGATACCTTTTTTACGCACTTTTTATTCTCTCCAGAGAATTCTGGGACCAGTATTCTTCAGAACTGATTATCCTTATAAACCATAGAATGCTTGATTGAAAGACTTGTGTTCTCGAGTACCTAACACAGTGACTCTTTATTGTCGTATTATAATTATAATAATACTTCTGAAGCCAAACGTCCTTTAAAGCTGAAGGCTAATTTTGAACTCAAGAGTTCCTGAAAACCTAAAGACTTCGTAAATCTACCTTCAGCACGACCCGAAGAGCCCATAGACTACTATGGTAAAGTACTATCGCGGTACCTAAATTACTACTTTTATTCTAACTTGCTGTGGGACTAAATAATGGAACACCGAAAACTTTGCAAATCATAAAACTCAATAATTGATCCTTTGATGGCTCAGTTCAACAATCGACAAGACAAAAATGAAATATTCTGTGCCTAACTTAATTAAATTATTTCCGTTGTATTTGCAACAGGATTTCATTGCGAAATGGGTATATACTTATATGGCCAAAATATTAATCTATTTTATCGAAGAATTTTCTGGTACCTAATAAAAAACATTTGCTTTCAACGTGCTTTAAGCCGTTAAAAAGGCTATATAGTTAACATGTATTGATGTATTCAAGACTTTGCAAATGCTGACAGCACAACACATTCGTTACATACAACCTGATAAGGTTTTAGAATTTAATCTGCATGAAGATTCATATACAGGTACTTCCGTCAGATAGCTCGAACCATTCTTCAATCTCAGAATAATGGACGATGTAACGGCTAACAGTGTCTATCTCAGTCGATTTCGTTGGATATTCCCACAACTAGAATGAACTTTTGAATAATACTGAACGTCTTTCACGATTCGTTGCCACCTCGGCCCGTGGAGGAAGGAGATGGATATCTATGGAGAAGATATACGACCTGCCATGGACCAGATTGTCATGGAAACACACGTTCCGATCGTGATTGACTGCATGTTGATGGGAAACTGAAAACAAGATGAATGCCTTTGTCAGAGTTTTTGGAAGCCGTGGAGTTATGTTACATTAAAGCAACTTGAGGTATATACGCAATATAAAGTATTAAGAACACACCTCGTTTATCAATGCGTCAAACCTCTCACTAGAATTTAGAGTTCCAAATTGCCAAATTGTTGGAGTTGGCTGTTTTCGTGGCAGACTAAAACACTTCTTGTAGATTTCAGTCATTTTCAACGCTGCTGGAATGTCTAGCATACGCTGAATGCGTTGTATCGCGGACTAGGCCATAAATCTTAATTCTCGTGTTGCGTTGACCAATGCGACGTAGTGGGAAAATCACAATGATGGATATCTGCAAGCCACGACTGACAAATCGCTGGCAATCAGTAATCCGATACCTAACACCTTCCCATGATACGTTATTACTATGCTTTACACTCTGTTACATTCGTGCAGTGATCGCGTTCAACTGGATTAAACCGGAACGCGGAATCATTTCTTTCATCGTTACAGTCCGTGAAGTAATCTGATCTCGTGATTTGTACAGTCCGAATCCAAAAATCTACATAGTATCAATCCATGCTTAGTTCGTACCAAAGCTGGGTCAATTCAGAACGCAGAATGAAAATTCAGAACGCAGAATGATAATTCAGAACGTCAGAATAAAGTACCTACCCATTTGTCTGATATTCTAATAAAAAGGCGGATTAATCTCAACAACGAACAAAAATACAGAAACGCTAGGTAAATTAAAAACGTTACATTAAAAAATTAACGATTTCTCAATGGGTTACATTAAGATGAAGCCATACTAAATAATGTAAAATCATACAAAATCATATGTTTTGTTTTGAAAAATTGATGGCTTAGAAGTATTATAGATGCTTCAATTAAATACTGTGTGTAGAACACACCTTAAAAATTTTTTTTGTAAGTCTTTTAATAAGCCTATAAAAAAATAAAGTATAAGGTCTATAAAAAACACTTTCAAAAGTCTCCTATTTATAAACCCCTTTTCGGATTTGGTTTTATTGTATAATGTGGCAAATTTAGTTTCTTTTATAATAATCGCAAAAACTTCACAAAATAAAATAAAATATGCATTTTCCCGTTGTTATTTTTGACATCAATCAATACGACCCGCACCCTACGAATTTGGATTCTTGAAGTGACCCTTATGGCATGGGCACAAGAACCATGCACTGGGCACAACCCATTTCGTATCAGTCACGATCCGGCCGGAGCGGGAGATGCACGCTTTACTCCGCGTCGCTTAGTTTCGTGAAATTAATTTTAAATTTCCGTTTTCTTACAATAAACAATGCGTAAAAAAGGAATTAATATTTTTTACAGGCCTTTACGAAATCAACCTGTTAAAAAAATCTTAAATACCTTTTCCAACCTTTCCAAAAGCTTTTTCTCAAGTATTTTTAAACTCCTCCCATAAAGGGCGTGAATTCCGATTTCGATTTTTTCCTGAACTATAGGATCGCCTTAAAAATGGTTAATTATTAGCATTTTTCTGTTTTTTGGTTTTATTTCTTCTTTATTAGGTATCTGTTTAATAAAGAAGTAACCTTGAAGGTTGGAAGCTTTAGTTTGCGTAAGAATTAATTAAGTATTGTCAACAAAGTTTGCATTACTCAACCTTCGCATTGTTTGTTCGCCTTAGAAATAGGAAAGATAAGTTATCGGCAAATTAGTTAGTCCCAACTCCCGCGGTATGTGGGTCACTGTGCGAGTGCACCTTGCAACGGGTAAAAGGCAATTATTATATAACTTGTGTCTGCCACTGGCCCATACCATAAATCCAACTTAACTAAGGTCATGGCTCCCATATAAACGTTCAATTCTCAATGCCGCCGCCGCAATGTGGTCATTCCCTCTAAATAAATTGCCGTGTAATGGCGCGTTAATTTGCATACTCGACACGTGAGCGAAGTCCACGCCAAACCAGCTCTTGGGCACTGTGTCATAAGGAAAATTAGCGGACAAACACTCCTTCCCGCCTAAATTTTTACGAGAGGAAAATTGCAGCGACGCGGGCGCGCCTGCCGGCCGAGGTGCGAACTTCACATTGCTCTGGCAGTTTGGAAGCTCGCCGCTAGATGGTGGCGGCTGGAGGTTTTATTTTTTGGACGGAAAACGCGGGGTGATTTTGGGGTAGAACCTTTTTTCCTGAAACGGTTTGTTTCTCAGCTAAATAAAATAGGGGCGTTGAGTTACGAAATGAAAAGGTTGGGGTATTGGGTGCATTTTAGGGGATGGTGCTTGGATATTATTTCAGGAGTTTATCGAGGGGTGGCGTTGGCTGGTAAGGACATACAACACAACCATTATTTTCTTTTGCAAACACAGTTGAATCTGTTTTATAGTGATATATTATTTTTAAATTTAAAACACTTTTTATGCTACGTATAAATACGTAGGTATTTCCGCGAAACATACCACGAATTACGGGAAAGGAATGGAGCAAGAGGAACGCCCCGTTTGCTGTTGCTTCGTTCCTTTCTCATAATTCGTGGCTCGGTTCGAATTTATGTTCTTTCATGAATATGCAGTATCAGACATACTAAGAGCAATATCGCTTTTATCGAGATCAATATTCTCTTAGATATCATGAGATACAAATATTGGCAAAACAAATTTTGAAAATGCAATCAAGTACAGCAATGTACACAATTACACAATTTGAACTAGTACACAAGTATACAATTTGAAAATGCAATCCTAGTCTTTAGTAAGGTTAAGAGAATTTTCTTTTTCTTTAATATAGTTGGAAAGATTAGGTACTTACTCAAAAACAACACAATTTTTTTAGAAACTTCAATTCTTCTCGCCAAAGTCAATAAACCAATTATTAGATAACAAACACCGCTGCCGTAGGTCACTTTAAATAGTTGGCTATGTTTGGTGACTTAGCAGAGGTGCCCGGATTCATAGGTCTTGGTGGCGTATGTTTCTTTCTGCGTGGCGGGCCGGATCAGGAGAGACTGATTGCGGGAGACCTACCCTAGATCTGTCTAGCCGGACTCTCTCTAGGGATGGATTCATACGTACGTCATTCCGGGACATTGACCCCCAGATTCCTTCCCATCCCTCATACCTTTTAAAAATACCCTCCACACAGCATTCTCAAAGATGACATAGGCCCTAGGGGATTTTTTCCTCAAGACCTCCTATAATATTAAAAAATATACTAAAATAATATACTTTAATAGTTTGATAATTCGTATTCGCTATTTGGGCTGTAAAAAATCACTTGTAGTGCTCCTAATAATATAGTATAAAAAAATTGAATGCATTGACGTGCTCCATTTAAAAATAAGACTTTGTTATCTTGCACAGGTGAGAGCCGAGGCGCAATTTCCAAGCCAACACGTCCCTCCATTCAAAGCCTACAGACTCCCGAAAGATGACATGTTTATGGCCCCTGCATTGTCTTCCCTGAATTCCATCCACCTTTACTAGCTGCACATTACAATCAGACAGTTCTTAGTCCTACCTTTAAGCTCAGGTGAAAGTCAACTTAGGGATGCATCCATTGTCCATAATGCACAATAAACAACAGTTGACTGACCTAATTTTTGTGCATTTTAGACAATACATTATGCAACTGATTTCTCTTCCTTTGATATTTTAGTTCACGCATATCTGTCGAACAATGCTTTAGTTTAGAAGCATTTTGAATATCTCGAAAGCGGCATTCCGGATTTTTATGGGAAGTTTTGTGTCCAAAAATAAAGCGAGTGTCCTTGATATTAGGTAGGCAGGTACATAAATAAATTCCAAATTACCGTTGGAAAATTTAAAAATTGTCAAAAATCCAATATAAAAGTGGAAAATACCATTGGCCTTATTTCACGGAATTTGAACAATTCTTAAAATTTCAAAGTTAATTTTCAAGTTCTGTATAGGTTCTATTCAAGTTCTGTAGTCATTTTAGATACCTACATGAAATAATTGGCCAATAATGATATTATAACAAAAATTAAAGAAGAACTTTACGGATCTTGAAAACTTTGAAATTTGAAAAATTGTTCAAATTCCGTGAAACAACTGTCCCTAACATTTTTCTTTGGCAGGTTTTGATTAAATTAAAGATATTAATTATTTATTATGCGCATAACCTAAATAGGTTAGTATTGACCTATCTACCTATTTAAATGAAATTTAACGATGGATTAGTTAATAGATGCCTAAATAGATATTTCACAGAATCACAAAATGAAAATTTAGAAATACCTACATGTATTTTTTTAAATTTGACAAATTAATTTTTTTTTATTTCAAGAGCGCAAAATAATTATTTATAAAGCTGGTTTATGTGATCCTTAGACGAATATTAAATTAAAAAGTAAGAAAATATACAGATTTAGGAAATGAAATTAAAAGAATTTGGCATTCTTAGACTATAAAAATATTACCATTTTTTTACATTCGGCTACTGGCATTATACCTAGCTCGTTCATTCAAAATTTAGGCATATTAGATTTGTCAAAGAATTTATACGTAAAAATGCAAAAATCAGTCATTTTAAATACATGTAGGATTACAAAAGATTTTTTAAATATTTATATTTTTATTTTTTTATTTTATTATTATTATTGTACAACAGAATAATTCCAATTACAGTACAAATTTAGTTACCCTATCAGCATTTAGGCAAGTGACATTCAATAATATTTTTAAGGCATATAAAGAACAGTCACATCCAAATGGTTTGCAATTTCATTTAACAGCACCACTCCCCTCGTCATGCTATGCTTTGC
The DNA here is from genome assembly GCA_917880885.1 of Limnephilus marmoratus. Taxonomy (NCBI): domain Eukaryota; kingdom Metazoa; phylum Arthropoda; class Insecta; order Trichoptera; family Limnephilidae; genus Limnephilus; species Limnephilus marmoratus. Next base: position 48,018,985 of record OU862923.1, read on the forward strand.
CAAGACGTCTGTTCTGCCGTTCGGTACTTTAAATAAGTCATGTTGTCGACTTCGGCTGTAGTGGTCTGGTACATATAAATCATAGCATCCCAAGAGAAATGGGCTATCGATGAAATTGTTCCAAATTTTGAAAGACAAAATAGCAAGACTTGCTTTCCGTCTAGTTTCTAGGCTCACAGAATCAGTTTCCTGAAGTAAGTCAATATGGTGCATGAACCTCGGATAGGTTCCATGCTTCCGCATATAAACATACCTGAGGAATTTCTTCTGGATTTGCTCTAACTTATCAATGTACCTCTGGTGGTACGGTGCCCAAACATCGCTCGCGTACTCCAGCTTGCTTCTCAGTATGCCATCAAATAACGCTAGCATAGCTTCTTGGTTATCAAACTGCTTACAAGTCCTGATGATGAACCCAAGAAGTTTGTAGCAAGACTGAGTGAGCTGCGATATATAGCAAGAGAATGTCAGTTCGGGATCAAAGACGACACTGAGATCCTTCACGGATTTTACACGTGATAACGTTTCGCCTTTTATTTTATAATCGTAAACTATAATGTTTTTACAACGAGTGAAGGACATTGTGATACATTTCTTTGTATTAAAATCTAATTTGTTTGCCAACGACAATTCAGATAATGCATCTAGATCAGTTTGCATTTTAAAGCAATCTTATTGGCAGCTTATTTCCATCATAAATTCTAATGTAAAATCCATGCTAATTTGTACAGCGCTCTTGAGGCGATTTTTCGCAAAAGCAGCGCTATATAAGTTGTCCAAATTTATTATTATTATTATAACTTTAAGGTCATCAGCAAAAAGTAGACATTTGCCGTTCTTAACACAGTTTTGGATTGAGGGATTGAGGGATCAGTTGGATTTATAGGTCCAATAAGGAGTTCCACCGAGCCGAACCCTGTGATATGAAAATATCTGGAGTTGGTGAATTATTTTCCCATTTGGTCTCTTTAACATGTTGTTCTTGTATTATTTTGTATTTATTATACTTATATAGTGCAAGTGCATAACATGAATTGACTTGGTGATCATTTGTGGAAAATTGCGTGAAAGGGTTAAGTTTTTCCTGCGGGAACGATTTAATCCGGACATAAAATCTGAAGCATATAATTTGTCAAAGAATTTATATATAAAAATGCAAAAAACAGTCTATTATTATTGTTTTTATCTTCTTCTTCAATGAAATATTAAATTAAATTACATTAATTATTATTACGAAGAGGACTTCTGACAATCTGTTAGATGGGTAGGTACATACAATCAATCTTTCTAACAAAAAAGGAAACCAAAACCTAACAACTTAATCCACTGTCAAGTTGGAATAAAATGTTTTCTTGATATACTCACCTTTAATAGACTGATTCTTTTTCTGCATCCCGCTATTAATCATGCGACTCGAGATAAATCAGGACTCGGCTGCGGAATTCATCAACCCGCTGGACCAAAAAGATAGGCCACGTTAGGGATGCTGGAGGCTGGAGGCCGGCTGCTTCTACCCCTGCGGTCGCCATATTGGATCGACCCCAAAAATTCCAAATTCAATAAATAATCTCCGCAAACTACCGGTCCCGACCCGCCGGAAGTGACTCTGTCGGTAGATGGAAGATTTATCCAGCGTTGTCGGAACTTCCGTGTTTATACGTTGCTGTTATTGTTGTATGTACATTTTTAGTAATTTTTTTGACGTTCAAACGCTTGCATTGTGCTGTAAATCATTATTCTACCCTCACCGCACGTTTTTTGGAATCAGTCGAGCGTCCTTAGAGTTCGCAAACAGAATTGTTTCGGGTTGTTGGTCACGTTTATGCATAAAAGTAACCCCCACGAAAATCTTTCTTAGAGAGATTCATTTGCATCTTGCAATTAATAAAAGAGAAAAATGCGATTCGTCGACGATGTAATCAACCCTTAGAAGAATAAAATCATAATTTTTTGGAAAATCTTCTAATGATTATATGCACCATACTTTGTTAAATAAAATATAAATCATTTGTTCATTCGTTTTTGTTTTTAAATCTGTTTTTAAAACTTCTTATTATTAATTTTACAAATGTTCTCTGTATATAAACTGTATCTAAATTTATCTAAATCAATAATAAACAGTGTTAATCTCGAGTGATCTCCACGGTAAGTACCTATGGTCCTGCATATTTTCTGCCTGTGCAGAGTATCAATGAAACAATATTTGTACATTTAAACTCTTAAACATTTTTAAACCCAATTTTTTTGTATCAGTGATCGACGAACCGGTGGATGCAATTTTTTTAGCCGTAATTTGTTAAATTGGTTTGTCTAGTCGGTTTAGTCCGTAGGAGGCTCCATCGAAGCCATAGAGTAAAGTTAGCCTTCCAAACTGGGCGTACTATACTGTACAGGGCCCATAGATACTTTAATAGTGCACAACTGCTAACCCTGTACAAATCACAAGTGCGCCCCCACGATTGAATTTGGCAGCCACCTCTGGTCTGGAGCTCAAAAATACCTGAAAAATACCCTCGACTCCTAGATACCCTGTTCAGATACGGGTGGTCCGCTTAATAGATTCTCCCATCTTAACGGACGGATTGCAATCTTTAGAGCACAGGCGTCAGGTGGGAATGCTGTCCTTGTTCTACCGGTATTACAATAGAAGATGCTCCGAGGAACTAGCGTCATTGATCCATTCGGCACCGCTGCATAGTCGGGAAACAGGTGCCGAACATTTGTACATGGTTGACATTTGTCACATAAGAACGGGTCGCTTCTTCGACTCGTTCTTGTGTTCAACAGCTCGGCTGTGGAATGATTTGCCGGCATATGCGTTTCTTCTTTCCTACAACATGGGTCTCTTCAAGACCAATGTTCATTCCTTCGTCTCCTCAAAAAGACCCTCCAGATAACATCTCAATGTAAAAAAAATATTGTGCATATGCACAGAATAAAATTCAATCATTATTATTATTATTATTAGAAATTAATAAATAATTTTTTGATAGTTCCAAAAGAAGCGTTGTACGTTTGTGTCATTTACCTACTCGTACTTCTGAACCACGTGATAAAATGGTTTATTTCTTCCCAAAAAAAAAAAAACTCTACTTGCGCGGACAAATATATCACAAGGAATGACAATCAGGCACTCCAGGGAAAATAACAGATCCACCAACCTTGTTTTGTAGTTCTTGTAGCTTGGAGGCCTCCGTAATTTCATCCAATTGTTAAGTTCAATCAGTGCAATCCTTTTGTGACTTGAAACTTGCACAAGTAGTTAGTTGTCAATTAATACACAACTAGTAAGTTTTTCACAATGACAAGAAAATTTTCCATAAATACAGATGGTGTCAGTTATTCACTTGTTTAGATTCTATTTTTAAAAAGCAATCCATTTAGGTGTCTCTGTTAAATCCAAAGAGTGAGTAACTACCATCTTTGTGATTTAAATATATTTATTTAAATTTTCGAACGAACAAAACATATTGCAATGCCTAACCACTACGAGTAAAACTTTTTAATATAACGTAGGTATATATCTTTCTTATTTTATGGAACAGCTTTTCACATAGTCGTAGACCACATTATTAAAACATTGATAAGTAAAAACATGTCAGTACATAAAGACGTGCCTAATGATCTTAGCGTTGTATCTTATTTTAATTAAATATCACCCTATCCAATTTCCTTCGTCAGTGTTGCTCCTCGAGAGGTTGTCTTTCTTCACTTTAGTCAAAATCGCGCCTGTAATAAATCTTCCTTCGGGACCGAACTTGTACAGTAGTCCTCCGATTGAACGAGCGACCCTAAGATGAATTTATTTATATTTTTTTCTTGTAAATTCCACCCTGGCTCATTTTTATTTGGAAATTCCACTCTGTCTCAAATTTCTCTCCCCGTTCTCGGCGTTTTCTTCTGTCTTATGGGTCGCTGCTCTGATTCGCTTTGAGGGGGATTTGGTCTAATGATGGCCCCCACTCCTCCCCCTGGTGCGCCCCTAATCCTGCAACCCGGATTCTTTTATTTTCCAAATATCCCCCCTGCAATCACCACCCCCCGCTGAGACTTGAGGTCCTGAAAATATAAATGAATTATGTACAAAAAAGAGGGTATGGAAATAAGCAGATTTTTAGCTTAATTAAATTTCATTGAGAATAAACGAACCGAAGTGCTGGGAAAAATGATGCATGGAAATGAAATGTGTGTTTTACAAAATATTGAATCTTCAGTTGTGATACAAACAATACGAAAATAAATTGACGGTTTCCAGAAATTCGGTAGTACAAGCGGAAAACTGATAAATCTCCGTCATCAAAAAAAATTTTTTTCAATGTGAGAATTTTCATTTTTTTGGCAATAAAAAGTTTAAAAAATCCCGGTAACGTTTTGACACATTTTGAAATTCAATAAGCTACTGATATTAACCCTTTTTTGTGCCAAAAAAAATCAAACTTCAAATCCGATGTACCTACTCAAAAACACAAGGTCAAATGAAAAAAAGTATACCACAAATTCGACCTCAAATTGTGCCAGTTTCCCGCTTGTATACTATGAGTTTCCGGACATGGTGTATATAAAAATATTTATATTAGTATTGATATATTATATCAATTTTAAAAAATTACCGCAAATAACGTGTACTTTGTAAGATAAGACAGATAAAACAACGTAAAATATAACCAAACTTTCAGAATATTTATTTAAATTATAATATCTTAATTTTGAGATTCTCAAACCAGTCACTACAAAATTGCCACTTTTTACACTTTAAACATTTTTCGTTCTTGTGAGGACTCGTTAACGCATTTATATACAGTGTCGATTTTTTTTATCTACTTATGCGCTGGTATATAGAAAAGTGAATTTTTCCTTGATGCTTTTGATGAAAATATGTTTTATACTTTGCCATTCGGCGATACATCCTCTCTGCACATCCCTTCAGGGTCGCTTAGTCATATTTTGTGTCATTAGGTACCCGTATTTTCCCTACATCGACTGCATATTTTTTTTTTTTTTTTTTTTTTTTTTTTTTTTTTTTTTTTTTTTTTTTTTTTTTTTTTTTTTATTTATTATTTTTTAGCATATAAAATATAATGTACATTTAGATGATGTATTAATTTGCTTACATGTTCATATTCAAATATGTTAATACCACTCTTCCATGGAAGCGTTAGCTTGTGTCTGGAAGAGTAGTGTACATTTTTTAATGCTATATTTAAGTTCTTAAATTACAATGTGAATGTAAAAAACAATAAGTTGTAAGTTCGGTGATATGTGATTATAAGTATTTATCTACTATCAAAACAATTTTACTGTTTGGATAATGTGTCCAGAATTATTATAATTAGTTGCTAAAAACAATACAAAATTTAACTTATTTTAAGAATGGAGTATCACTTGGAAACTGAGTTATAAGTAGTTTAGATTAGTCGGAAACTGTTTTTTTTTTTTTTTTTTGAGATTATCTTTAAAATATTTTTTTACAGTGTTTATTAATTGGATTTTATCATTTATTTTTCTAATTTCATCCGGTAATCGGTTGAAAATAAGTCTTCCTTGATAAGTATAATAATTTTGTGCAAAGGAAGTGTTTAATTTTGGGCATGAAAAAATATATTTATGTCTAGTACGGTTTTCAGTTATAAATTGATATTTTTCTTTTTCTTTTATAATTTGAATCAATGCATTTCTATTGTATAGATCTTTGAAAGATGGTTCTTGGAATTCCTTAAATAATTGATCCGTTGGGTAGTCAGAAGGTTTTTTTAATATGATTTTAATTATTAGCCTCTGCACAACTTCAATTGGGGAAAGATTAGTTTTGTATGCGGATCCCCAGCTAATGATAGCATATTGTAAAGTTGATTGAACCAAAGCGTAATATATTAGATATAAGTTTTTTACAGATAAAAAATTTCTGATTCTTAAAAATATATAAATCAATTTTCTAATTTTTTTTACAACTTGACAAATTTGTTCCTTCCATTTCAAATTTGTATCGATAATGACTCCTAAATATTTGATTGTGTTTGTTGTTTTTAATATTGTGCAGTTTTGGATACAATAATTTTTACTATGTGTTTTGGAATTATCATGGATGATGATATCAATGTTTTTAGGGGTATCATTTTTGTGTATTGCAAATGGAATTACAAATGTTTTATCACCATTTAGTGATAGTAAATTTACGTCGAAGAAATTCTTTAAAATATTTATGTCTTCGGTGGCTTTAAATGTTACTTTTTCCCAAGTTTTATCGCTAATTATTAGTACCGTATCATCGGCGTATGAAGTAATTTGGCCATGTAGTGGTTGAAAAAAAATGTCATTAACATATATGGTGAAAAGGATTGGTCCGATTACTGTACCTTGAGGGATTCCAAAGTCTGATATTTCTTTATCGCTATTAATCTGATTTATTTTTACGACTTGCGGTCGATTTTTTAGGTAGTTCGAAATCCATTTAATTGCATTGTCTTTTATACCTATATTGTTTAGTTTTTTTAGTAGAATCTCATGGGATATACTATCAAAAGCTTTTCTGAGATCAATAAATATACCGGCACATTTTTCACCTTTATCCAATGATTCATTGATGTATGAGGTTACATTAGCAATAGCATCTTGTATATAAGTATGCCGTGGAACCAATTGTCGGCGGACCTACTGCCACGGAACCTTTTTTTTCGCTAGAACCAAAATTGAACTAACCACTCGTATCATCGTGGTAATATTTTTCTACGACTAATTCGACAGAAAATTTAATCTCGAAAGCGTTTTAAATAAATTATTGCCTTGTGGCAAAAGTATCGATCAAATTACAGGCAAATTGAGTTAAGTTCAACGAAATTCGACTGTTTCCTTGAAGCCTCCCAAAACAATCTCCTTTATAAACGCCCGCTACACAATGGATTTAGAACAAGCAATTTGGAAGTATGTGCGTCGAGAATTCTTTCCCCCGAGCCCCCGAGCGGAATGAAGTTAGGGGATGATTTAACAATAGTGGAGCCTCGTGTGTAATAGGAACACGACGAAAAACAAACGTCGGACGAGTAGCTAGTAAGAACCTTCGAGAAAATATACATTTATCTTTTACGCTTAGCGAGCAAAGTAAGTTTTATTATATTTTCAATAAACTTCTCAGGAAGCTACGCTAAAGCGAAAGCCAAATCAGCTTGATAAATTATTGTGTATTTTTTCTGGCAGATTGTACAATTAATTGCCTGAAAGCACCGGGAGAATACATGCCATTTACATCTTGCTTGAATGTACATAGTAAGCAACCCTGTATAATTAACTCTGATTCTTTTTTGAATACAAATACACACAAAATAATAAAATAAAAAACAGGTTGCTAAGCAGAATTATAAATCGTAATTGTTTTTAGAACTTTTGTTAAAACGATTACATGTAGCCAAATTTAAGTTCATGATTGTACAAGCCCAAAGTACTTACAATTGTTTCGCTGAAATTCTCTTGTGACAAAGTCATCAAATGGTCATTCAGCGCCATTTTATTATTTTGACAGTTGAAAAATTCTCCTTGATGTCCATTTCAGCTTTTAAACAAATTGTGATCAGCACTTTGATTATATAATCAAAGGATCAGCAGAAGAGAACAACTAGGTGACATGTTGGTAAAATTGTCAACTTATTACAATTTGGAAGAAAGCTAGAATGCATCTAGCATCAGCGTTTAAGGGGGACCTTTTAAGAATCAAAAAACATAATGGTGCTGAATGGCTATTTGATGACAATGTTGCATTTGATTTTCTGTGAAGCAACTGAGTCTCAGTACCAAAATAAAACGTCTCTCTCAAATGACTTCAGTTTTGTAAATTCTTACCGATTGTTTGTTCCAGAATGCGATTTCTTTTATTTAATTATAAGTAGAATAATAATTAGTTCGTAAGATTCGTGTAAACGAAAAATCGCCTAAAATATGTAAACAAAATATTATCCCTCGGTTTTTCCAAAGAAGGTCCGACCCTCGAAGTAGTTTTAATGGCTGGTAATTATGTAGATACATTGCTTTACCGATTTGTAAGAAATTGTTTATTCCTTAAATTGTTTATTTTTAAGTAGTTATGTATACCTGTACATTGCAAATACATAGAACCCATAGAAAGGGTTTTCTGACGGTTATTTTATGACCCACACTAAAGGAACTTAATCTCTTAGGTTTAAAATGTATCTATATTGGTGTGCCCATTTTGGCAACCTTTTAAAAGTAATTTTATTGTTTTATTGGGGGTTAAATTTAAGAATTTGAGATCTGGGAATTTTTAATGTTAGTCCACCATTTCTCCATTTCAGTATTGTATGATGTACTTAATTTTATTGGTGGCCCTTTTTGCCGACTCTCGGGCAATTGTTTTATTGCGGGATTTTAAAATCCCGTGGTGGAAGCAGCTTAAATATGCTGTCTCACCTTTGTATTTTTTTCTTTAAATATGGTGATTTTTAGAACAGAGAGTTAGTCTCGCTAGTAGAGTGAACCGAGAAGGTACACGCTGTGTGCCTTCAATTGTGTAATTGTACTGAAGCTGGTAGGTACGAGTAATACCTACGGTTCAGTACTGGAAAACTGACCAGAGAGAGATCGAAGTAGAGACTTCGATATTTGTCAGTGTGGTGTGGTCGTGGACCCTCTTGTAATAAATATATTTGTTGCATTGAATAAATTGTGAAGAAGAAGAAAAAATAAGTGTTTTCCTGTCAACTCCATACTGTTGTGCTCTCGTACCACGATAGCAGAAACATATGGTCCTTCGAGCCGGATCGAGAATACAGACATCATGGAAACAGGACGACAATCGAAGACGACATCCATCTGCGGCAGCAAGGCGGGGTCCAGCAGCAGCTGGTCAGAGGCACAATTGAAAGCAGCCGATACCAAGGTGCGCATCACCAGACAAAAGGCTCGCCTCCAAGCAGAGATGGCTGAAGCAGAGATGGCAGAAGCAAAGGCAAAGACGGCTCAAGCAAAGGCAAAGATGGCTGCTGAAATGGCGATCCTGGAAGCAGAGGAGGAGCATGCAGCAATGTCGCTGGAAGTTGCGTCAAGGACTTCCCGACGGACTCTGGAGGATCGAGTCCATGACTGGGTAGACCAGTCGATCCACGGATCATTGTCAGAACTTGGAGACAACGATGGACAGCAACAGGAACTGCTCTGTGATGGGCGGTTCTCAGTACAGCCGACCACAAGAACTTCACATCAGGAGCCCTTGGCAGGGCAGTCTCTCCCATCACAACTAGAGGATCGGGCAGAGCAGGATATTCCGCTGCACTTGGGACGGCGGATGGAGCAGCAACATTGTGGGGGGTACGAGGTACCATCGCCCAAAGGATCATCGCATCAGACGCCCTTGATAGGGCAATCAATCCCGCTGCAGACGATGCAGCATCAGCAGCCAGGCAGTAGCTGTTGGGAGCAGCCATTAGGTGCAGCAGAACAACGAGACGGGCAGCAGCGTCCTGAGCCGCACGGCCGAGTCCAGAGATCGGCGCCTGAAATAACTGAAGACCGTCTCGCGGAATCAATTGGTAAGGCAATGTCTCTATATAATACCAGGCCAAAAGTTAATGATCTTCCCCCGTTTCACGGCAATCCAATTGAATGGATAGCATTTAAATCGATATTCCAACATACCACGGACTTCTTAAAAGTATCAGACAGCGAGAATTTATATAGGTTACAAAAGGCGTTAAAAGGGGAGGCGCGTGAAGCGGTTTCTTACCTCCTACTATCTCCTTGCAATGTCAAGGAAATTATGATCACGTTAGAAAATATTTTCGGTAACACAGATCACATCATCCAAAAAACTATTGGTGAGATCAAAGGTTTAAGTAAATTAGACGAAAATACCGGTTCAGACGCCATTATTCGTTTTTCATGCAAAGTTAAAAATTTGATTTCAATGTTAAAATCCTTTAAAAATATCGGACATTTGCACAATCCGGATTTGTTGTCAACTTTAGTAACTAAATTACCTGTTACCCTTCGAACATTGTGGCTTGCAGACAAGGATAGGCGAAACACAACACAGCCAATACTATGCTATTTATCACTTTGGCTGGAAGAAATTGTGATAAATTCACGTGACTCAGGAATAAGCCTCAATTCTAAAACAAATAACGAAACTAAATTCTTTTCCAATAACAATTTTAAACCGAATAGTAATAATTATCATCAACGGCAATCAAATCAATACCAAAATAAGCAAAATTATAATAGGCCTTATGCTCCCAAAAATTTCCAACTCGAACGTCCATACGACACGTCTAAAAAATTCCTAATAAATCACACAACTAATAGAGACAAGTCACCGTGCTGTGTTTGCAACGGAGACCACCAGATTTGGCAATGTGAGAAATTTAAAAATATCTCAACAACCCAAAGATGGGAAATAGCAAAATTTAATAATATGTGCTTTAAGTGCTTAGGGCACGGACATTCCCGTATTAACTGTAAATTCAATTTCAAGTCGCCAAACAAGAAATACCATGACTTATTAATAAACCATAATCGGGTGGAAACTAATGAAATCGTCACAAACACTTGGGAAAATAGTCAAGTTCTCTTAAAAGTGATTCCAATTACGGTGTACGGGCCACTAGGAAGTATTGACATTCATGCGTTGTTAGACGACGGGTCAACCGTCACTCTGTTAGACCAAGAAGTAGCGGAAAAAATCGGTTTGTCTGGACCAGTTAGTGACCTCTCATTGCACGGGGTAAATGACATGAACTCTAATAACACGGGTTCAATGTCAATCGAAGTCAAAATAAAAGGCAAACAAGAAGTAAATTCGTATGTTGCCAGAGCCCGAACCGTTCGGGACTTACAAATTCCAGCTCAAATAGCTTTGTCTAATTCTTATATTTCGAACAAAAAACACTTAAAGAACGCTCCTTACTTTGAAAATAACGTTAAACCTCAAATGTTGATAGGCCAAAATAACTGGGAATTAATCATTTCCAGAAACATAGTCAAAGGAGACAAAAACAAGGTTTCCTTATCGTATACTAAACTAGGGTGGGTGGCGCTAGGTCACACTACAAAAACAGGAAGTAATGAATTTAATTTTCATATTAGGGAAGATGAAAACAACGAGTTACATCAACTAATCAAAGAAAGCTTCAAATTAGATGACATGGGAGTAGTAAACCCGAAGATATGCAAGGATGATAGACGTGCTTATTCTCTATTAGAAAACACGACAAAACTTAATAGTCAGGGGAGTAATTGGGAGACAGGGTTACTGTGGAAGGAAGACGAGAGATATTTTCCCGATAGTTATCAAATGGCAGCAAATAGGTTGTTGACTTTAGAAAAGAGAATGGATAGAGATAATGAGTTCGCGGAAGCCTACTGCAAGAAAATAGATCACTATATAGCGAAAGGATTTGCAAAGAAAATCGATATAAGTGATAGGTATCCGGATAGCTCGGATAAATTCTATTTACCGCATTTTGCCGTTTACAACCCGAATAAGCCAGGAAAGCTTCGGGTTGTGTTTGATGCAGCGGCAAAATCAAAAGGAGTTAGTCTGAATGATAGACTTTTAACGGGACCGGATCTGTATAATTCACTATTAGGAATGATATTTAAATTTAGACAATACGAAATTGCGTTCACAGCGGATATACAGGAAATGTTTTTGCAAATCAGAATTATAGATGACGATACACCATTTCAGTTGTTTTTATGGAGAGGAAAAGATCGTAAGGTAGCTCCATCAGTGTACGTCATGAAGTCAATGATATTTGGAGCCAAATCATCACCTTGTTCGGCGCAATTTGTAAAAAATAAAAATGCTGAGCAATTTTTATCGCAGTTCCCCCAGGCCGTCGAAGCAATTAAAACAAAACATTATATGGACGACTATTTAGACAGTGTAGATTCATTGGATAACGCGAAGAAATTGATAAAGGATATTATGTATATACACGCCCAAGGTGGATTCAATATCACCAGCTGGGCAAGTAATGCGCCAGAGGCGCTAGAACACGTTCCCGTAGCCCACCGGTCAAAAGACGTAGTTTGTTTCGAACAAAGCGAGATTAACATGCAGAGAACATTAGGCTTGCAGTGGGATCCGAATTCGGATACATTGTCATTTGATCTCAGTTTCAAAAAAATTCCCCGGGATATAATTTCGGGAAAGCAAAGACCCACGAAAAGACAGATGTTGAAAGTTATTATGACAGTTTTCGATCCGCCAGGATTCTTAGCACCCCTGACAGTTCGATCGAAAATATTATTACAAAATGTATGGAGGTCTGGAACAGATTGGGATAATAAATTAAATGATCGTAATTTTAGTGAATGGCTCCTGTGGCTGGAGGAATTAAAAACAATAAGTAACGTTCAAATTCCTAGATATTATGAGATCTTATGTAAGGATGCACATGTAAAGGCTGTAGAAAGGCAACTTCACATTTTCTGTGATGCAAGCGAAAAGGCGATGTGTTGTGTAGCTTATAGTCGTGTTAAAAACTCCAGTGGTCAGGTTTTCGTAAATTTCATTGCTAGCAAAACCCGTGTAGCCCCAATCAAGCCGATGTCAATTCCGCGCTTAGAATTGCAAGCAGCCCTTTTGGGAAGTAGATTATATAAAAGTATTATAGGTGAACATACGCTCACCTTTAACTCGAAACATTTTTGGACAGACTCGAAAACTGTTATGTGCTGGTTAAAATCTGATTCAAGGAACTTTAAACCTTTTGTTTCGCATAGGCTAGGCGAGTTGGAAGAAACAGTTGGTTCAGAATGCTGGCGGTGGCTTCCCACTAAAGAAAATATAGCAGATGAGGCTACCAGAGATACGAATATGACAGACTTAACGTTACAGGGACGATGGTTTTCTGGTCCCGAATTTCTCAAATCACCTCCAGAAGGATGGCCACAAGAGAATGTGGCAAACCGTAACGATAATATAAACAAAGAATTATTAGAATTAAAACCATTGGCTATTTTAATTACAACATCGGCGGCATGTTTCATAGATCCATATAAATTCTCGAAATATTCACGTTTGTTAAGAGCTACAGCGTACGTTTTTAAATTCATCAGTAAATGTAGACGCAAACCCTTAGAAAATAATTCACTTACCGCTGAGGATTTAATTGCTGCCGAACGATTCCTTATAAAGGAGTCTCAGAAAAGAACCTTTAATAGGGAAATTATGATTTTAACGAAAAAGGAAATATTGCCAAAAGATAGCAGACTGAGACAATTAAGTGCCTATTTAGATGTACATGGAATATTGCGTATACACGGTAGAATTGAAGCAATCGAGGACGTACAATTAAGTACAGTCTTTCCCATAATCCTCGATAATAAAGATAGGTTAGCGCATTTATTAATTACCCAATTTCACGAAAAATCTAGCCACGGTGGAGTTGAGCACGTTTTAAATGCAATAAGGCAAAAGTACTGGATACTTAATGCGCGTCAGTCTATTAGGAAAATACATTATATGTGTCAAACTTGTAAAAATAAGAAAGCCCAACCACAGGCACCGCTAATGGGATGTTTACCTATGGAAAGGTTACAACACCATATACGTCCGTTCACACATACAGGCATGGATTACTTTGGACCCATGAAAGTGACAATAGGGCGAAGAAATGAAAAAAGATATGGTGTACTGTTCACGTGTTTGTCAACAAGAGCCGTACACATTGAAATCGCTGATTCACTAACAACGGATTCTGCCATACTCGCAATCCGACGTTTCGTAGCTAGACGTGGTTACCCGCTAACCATTTGGAGTGATAATGGAACAAACCTCAGAGGGGCTGATAAGGTGTTATCAGATTCACTGTCACGTCTAAATCAAGAGAAAATAAATGACGAAATGTCAGTAAGAAAAATAAACTGGAAGTTTAATCCTCCAGCGTCTCCTCACCACGGAGGCTCCTGGGAAAGTCTGGTGAAATCTATTAAAAGTACGTTTTACGCCATATTACATGAGCAAGCACCGCGTCCAGACACTTTGCACACATTGCTTTTAGAAGCCGAAAACATTGTAAATAGTAGACCGCTCACACACGTTTCACTCGATAGCAAAGATTTTGAAAGCCTGACGCCAAATCATTTCTTGTTAGGTTATAAGTATGACAATCCAATCGTAGGAGCTTTTGATCAGGGAGATTTATGCCTAAAAAAGCAGTGGCGTATTGCGCAATTTTTCGCCGACCAATTTTGGTCACGATGGGTGAAAGAATATTTACCTACGTTGGTAAAACGTTCAAAATGGCATGACGTGGTGCCACCTATAAAAGTAGGCGATGTAGCTATCATATGTGATAACACATTGCCCCGGAATACCTGGCCAAAGGGCATTGTTGTAAAAGTATACCCCGGGACCGACAAACAAGTCCGTGTAGTAGACATTCAAACAAACCATGGTACCTTTCGTAGACCCGCCACTAAGGTAGCGGTATTAAAAATACAAAAATCACATTCTTTACCTATTTAGTGAAGTAAATTCACGGGAGGGGGTATGTTTGTTCCAGAATGCGATTTCTTTTATTTAATTATAAGTAGAATAATAATTAGTTCGTAAGATTCGTGTAAACGAAAAATCGCCTAAAATATGTAAACAAAATATTATCCCTCGGTTTTTCCAAAGAAGGTCCGACCCTCGAAGTAGTTTTAATGGCTGGTAATTATGTAGATACATTGCTTTACCGATTTGTAAGAAATTGTTTATTCCTTAAATTGTTTATTTTTAAGTAGTTATGTATACCTGTACATTGCAAATACATAGAACCCATAGAAAGGGTTTTCTGACGGTTATTTTATGACCCACACTAAAGGAACTTAATCTCTTAGGTTTAAAATGTATCTATATTGGTGTGCCCATTTTGGCAACCTTTTAAAAGTAATTTTATTGTTTTATTGGGGGTTAAATTTAAGAATTTGAGATCTGGGAATTTTTAATGTTAGTCCACCATTTCTCCATTTCAGTATTGTATGATGTACTTAATTTTATTGGTGGCCCTTTTTGCCGACTCTCGGGCAATTGTTTTATTGCGGGATTTTAAAATCCCGTGGTGGAAGCAGCTTAAATATGCTGTCTCACCTTTGTATTTTTTTCTTTAAATATGGTGATTTTTAGAACAGAGAGTTAGTCTCGCTAGTAGAGTGAACCGAGAAGGTACACGCTGTGTGCCTTCAATTGTGTAATTGTACTGAAGCTGGTAGGTACGAGTAATACCTACGGTTCAGTACTGGAAAACTGACCAGAGAGAGATCGAAGTAGAGACTTCGATATTTGTCAGTGTGGTGTGGTCGTGGACCCTCTTGTAATAAATATATTTGTTGCATTGAATAAATTGTGAAGAAGAAGAAAAAATAAGTGTTTTCCTGTCAACTCCATACTGTTGTGCTCTCGTACCACGATAGCAGAAACACCGATTCTCACCCGTTTTTCTGAGGTCTTAAGCTCAGTTTTGGAAGTCAAACCATCTACCTAAAGCCTCCCTTATTCTGATGTTGGCGATTGTGATGGTAATGTTTTTTTGAGGAATTAATTTTTGATGCAGACTAAAAGTAAATAATCATGTTTATCAGTGGCAGAGATTCAGATCCTTTCATGAAGAAAAAATAGGACTTTCAAAAATGTACACAGATGCAACTGCCATGATGCAACAACTATCTTAGAACCAAAAGGATGTGCTATGAACTTGCATCTTTATAATTTAGTTGCATTTTGAGTATTATGACTCAAATTATATATTACTACGCTTTAATTTAATCCCTCGAGCCCCTTAGTGTCAAAAATTGACCCGCCGCGCCGTCCATACATTAGAAAACTATTTTTATCTTTTTTTTCTATCAAGCGGATACGCATTATTTTTTCGGCGTTAAAAATTATAGTTATTTTTTATCACCCACCTATATACCTAATGGAAAAGTCAACGTGAAGAATTCACAAATCGTGACAACATAACATTGGGTTAAAATCTTAAATATTTCTTATTTTTATTGCGTGAACAAGATAAAAAAAAATAATGTTAATATGTTCTTATATATTTCCTAAACAAAAGGAATGTCTTTCAAAATACCGTGATCTGTCAATTTTTTCATGTTTGATGTAAAACATTTATTAAATATTTTGGAAATACCGAGGTTTATTCTAAATTCATAGTCCTAGATAATTTTATACAGTTTCTAAAACAGTACTTGTTTTACAAGCAAAAAATTACAAATGTTAAGCACATTTAACATCGGAAACATTGCAAGTGGGCAAAAATATTAAAAGACTGCGGGGTTAACTTCTGGATCCACTCATTAAACTTTCTATATTACTAGGAGATTCACAATGATTCACCGTCACGTTCAATGCAGTTGAAAGCTTCCACTTGTCCTAAAGAATAAAAACAATGTAAATAAAACCCACCAGGCTGGCTACATACCAAACACGGGACTGCCCTTGCACTACCTACCGTATCCAATCGTTCCAATCGGTTTCACATAATTATTGCTATTCTGATTGAGAATTTTCGTTGCGTTCTAAGTCGGGGGTAAATTGACACGCACACCCTCCTAGGCGGCCATAAATATAGTATCAAGGGAGGAAGTACAGTATAGCCTTCCACCCCCGTTTCTGTGCTCCCTGTACCGTGTACTTGTAGTCATACAGTGGCGTGGCCGTACTTCGTCATTATTTGAAACGCCTACAAAGGCTGCTATGAATTCGCTAAAGGGGGGTCCGACAAGGATTTTGAATGAAATGTGCAGAGAATGAAGGACTGCGTTTGATGTATTGCAGTTTAGAGTGCAATCAAAATGAAAAGTGCATTAAGCAACGAATTCGTTGTATTGCAAATGTCATTAGGAAATTGAATTCAAATCGAATATGCTTTTATCTTATTTTCTTATATGTGTGCCGCTCAAAACCGCCGTTAGAGTCAGTGAGACTATAGCATCCCCATTGGGGTGTGTTGCGAGGCTGAAG
The DNA here is from genome assembly GCA_917880885.1 of Limnephilus marmoratus. Lineage (NCBI taxonomy): Eukaryota > Metazoa > Arthropoda > Insecta > Trichoptera > Limnephilidae > Limnephilus > Limnephilus marmoratus. The sequence continues at coordinate 48,035,945 of OU862923.1, forward strand.
GTAATGAGGAATGGAAGGAGTTGGGAAACGAAGGTGGAGAAGTACCTAGCTATTCAGATCTTGTCATCAAGCACGGCTAATAACATTTCGAGCATAATTTCAGTTCTGATTGGTGATCTTTCACAAGGACGATACTAGACGTATCCCACCACTCTGAGCACAAAATAAAAGTTGCACAAAAATATGTATTAGGTACCTAAGTGCCAATTTATTTACATAGTGCCTACCCACCAATCACCAAAATAAATCGTCTCCTAACCTAATCTGAGCTTTTCATATGTTTTAACAATATCGATAAATACGGTGCTTGGATATGACAAAGAGTCATTTTAAAATTAAATTAAATCATTTCAAATTCGGTGTAGGTTTGTCAAAGTAATGTAAGGTGAGGTTAGATTGGGCTTGGTTAGGTTAGAACCAAACCTATCCTAAGCTTTATCGTGATTGCGTTCGTTGCGTTTCCTCCTTCTTTTGCCTACGTTTCGGACAGTGTCACAATGTCCATAACCAAGACAGATGAAACACTGCCCAAAACAAAAAAGAGGTAACGCGACACGCGTAAAAACCTAAAAAATAATCACGATAATACTTTTGGCAGTGAAAATCTCAAATCATACCTAACCTAAGCTATCCAAAATACTGAATCTATTTCCTATACATATGAAAAACTTCGAAGGTAGGTAGGTACTACGTCTTAGTAAGTGGATTGGAAGTTGGAAGTATCGTGTTATTTTATATTAAAATTCTACCACTGTCGATCAAATTCCATTCCGTAATCACATAGTTAAAAACACCCCTATAAAGGGGAGGGGGTGAAGAACAATACCGGGGAATTAGGGGCAGGTAGAAACCAAATCAGAACATCTGTTCCATAAAACGGATGGTGGATAATGATTGCCTGTTTTTAATCTACGTTCACATTGAAAAATCTTCTTATAATAATCCGAATTGTTTTAATAATTTGAAGTTCAAACGAATATTGATTTTGGAATGTCACTCAATTCAATTTTGACAAATAATATTCTAACGTAGGTACTTGTCATTCAATTTTTTTCCTATTATATCCTACTAATATTATAAAGGCGAAAGTTTGTATGGATGTATAGATGTATGTTTGTTACTCTTTCACGCAAAAACTACCGAATGAATTTTAATGAAACTTTACAATAATATAGCTCATACATCAGAATAGGCTATAGGCTATAGTTTAGAGCTCTGGCATTATGAAATTTGTATATAAAAATTGCAATAGGTGGCACTCGAGCTGTTTGAAAAATGAATATAACGGGTATGGAGGGGGGTAGGGAAGAGGGGGATGGGAGGGGGAGAGGAGATTTGGAGGGAGGGGTAGGGAAGGTGGAGGAGTGGCTGTGGGAACTAATACTATGCGAGCGAAGCCGGGGGCAAAAGCTAGTATTTAATATGTTTTTTATACATATTACTACAAACAATTTCTGTTGTGTAAACTTTATTATAAATCAAAGGTTTTTTTTATAAATTGACTAATAATATTATTGAATATACAAAAGGAAGAAAAATAATAATGAGTTTTACAAATTAAACCATCCGAGCGATTCTATATCTTTTGTGGGATCGTTTTAAGATAACGGAGGTGATCTCCTGTCAGATTTGTGTGATTTATTTGCTTTTTCTATGTACAACGTGCATTAAATGAATAAATAATCATGCACACAGACGGCCGGCGTAGTCCAGTCGTAAGGCTCTTGACTTACACTCCGAAGGTCGCGGGATCGAATCCCGGCGTGGCAAATAAATTTTATTTGATTAATTTATGTTTTTTCACAATTTATTCATTGAAAATTATATATAATATATTTGCGGCACGTTCCAGAGTGGAAGATACTCTAAGTGTCGCCCTGGTGTAAGACCACCATTCAAAATTGAAATGTTGCTTGAAATGGCGTTAGCCGTGTTTGGTGACCAGATCTGAATAGCCAGGAACTTCCCTACCTCCCTCTTCCCCATCTCCTTCCCTTCCCCATTACCTTCAGCCTCACAACATACCCCAATTGGGGGATACCATAGTCCCACTGGCTCTAGACGGGAGCAGTTGGGACTCTTGTGCGGTATTCATGTAAAAAAAAGGAATTCGTTTTTAAAACGATCTAAACTATGACATGTGACAGTAAATATGTAAAAATCTCACAAATCTGACAGAAGATCACGTCGTTATCTCATAACAATCTCACAAAAGATATAGAATCGCTCTTCGTAGATATAACAATTACATACTTATTATTCAAATCCCTTTTTAGTACGAGAAAGTAAATGCGGACTGCCAATGTATATTAAAGTGAGCGTATTTAAAATCGACATTGTCAATTTATTTGTATTTATGCTCATTTACGTAACCGTTTGACATTTGACTTTTAGGAATGCCGATACATATACCATACCTACGGGTGTTGCTATTGTTATGCATGGCGATTTCTTAATCAAAATCGGTTAATTAAAATCGGTTTTGGTATCGACCGCCTAACAAATGTAGCTATACTGAAAAACCGGTATAAAACCGTTGACAGAAGCCTGAAGATTATCGATTTGACCACACTAGAGATTAGAGATTCTTCCAATGGTAACGCGTATTTCGTTTAAAAAAACCCCACACACGATGCTTACAAGGCCTCCATATAATATCTTCATATTTTGTTGGCATTTCTCCTGTCAGGTGACATTTCACAGAATGGGTAAAATGGTAGGTAGGATATATATGTACCTACTCGATTTAATATTGAGCTTTTTACTATCGATTGCAGTCTTGCAAATATCTACTTACCCTTTTTGCTACTTTCCATTTTTTACACTAAGTATAAAATTATATGTTATCGTCGGCTGTCGTACGTTTTTTTTCAGCTAATTATGCGAGTGTTATTATTTACACAATGTTTTGATCACAATTCCAGACTTAATTCTATCGTATTAAAACAATTTTAATTTCTTAATACTCTATTTTTATAGCCATATCTAATATCCGTGTACAACCGATAGGCACAATATTCCCTCTAACAAAAAAATAACCGTGATATTTCATCGTCATAACATCAAGTTTTCAGCAAGCAATAACCCACTACCCAAAAATCCATTTCATTTATCTGCATCATAAATTTAGCGAAAAGGTGGTGGTATTCTCTTTTTTCAAAAGGTTCTGTTTTATAACCCAATTTATTGACTACTTGTTGGAGCAAAGCTTTTACTATATTGCTGTTTATCACGCGATTAAGGGACGTTTTCATCAACCGCTAAATTACATACTAGGGTAAAACTTTCTAATAATAACACGGAGGAGGAACCTTCGTACTATCTCTTCACGGAAATAACTTCCTAAATTGCTAAAGTAAACTTATTTGTTTTTTTTTTTCTCTCGTAGATAAAGTAATATAAATTTAATAATGCATTCAGAAAAACTTTTTTTTAATGAATAAAATATTAACCATTTTTCGGGTTTTACTAATTTTGATTTAGGATTTGATCCGCCTATGAATAATTCATCAAACTTATTTCCCATTTAAAAATTTTAAAATGCGAAGAAAAAAAATAGTAGATAAGGCAAGTTGCCTTAACATCTCATTGATATAACAAAACTCAAAAAGGCATTATGATTTTTTTTTGCTGTGCAAATTTCAAGACGCCAGAGCTCATGATTAGAGGTTCGGAGGGGTTTAACCGCTTAAAAAACTACACTTATTATTTAAAAATGATTCATTCTTTTAAGACCGAAAATCGACAACGTAAAATTTACCAATTTTTATTCATCTTGAAATCCGGCTGCCGGCAAAAGCCCGAAGCTACCGGTCGGCAGACCTGTTTTTTTTTCATCTACTAATTGACCCCTATTTGTAAGAAACCATTCCCGTTTATATATCTTATGACGTAATTTAACCGAACGTTCACTATTTTTATTACTGTGCAGAATCGTCCAAGAGGCGCACCGACAGACCAGCTTTTGTAAGGCTTACTACAAAGTAGTTTCATCTGTGTACCCGATGACGTAGGGTTTGTTGTCGTCATTTTTTCCGGTCAACGCGAAAATAGTTTAACATCAATATGACACTGAAAAAAATGTCAGTTCATTAGTTCGCCCCAAGAGTGCACTTAGCTACCCCTGCCACGCCACCCCCCGCGGGAGGAAATGTAGGGGGGATTGTTAAAGGGGAGAATGGTAAGTTTAGGTAGTTGGATTGGAGCGGGGGGTGGTTTGTAAAGGTGGGGGGAATGTGCGCCCCTAAAGGCCGAATCCGTGGGGGATTTCTCTTTGTAAACGTCCAGTCATCTGTGATGCCCAGATATCGTGCGTGCGAAACCGTGACGTCACTCATATTATATCTGAAGCGGCCCCCGTTATTACGCCACGAAGGATAACGGACCCGGTTAGGACGAAGGTGAACTTTCGAATCGAAAAACGCTCATCCGCTGGAGATTGCGGGTAGATTGCTATTTGATTATTTTAGGTCTGAAAGCTGGACTGGAATGAAAATAAAATAAACATTCTAATGTGAAATTAAATTTTTTTTAATGATTTTAGATATTTCTACAACGATTCTTTGTATTTGGGATTGCGGGGAATGGTAAATTGTAGTTTAATATATTTTTTTTTCTAAATTTCTACTAAAATCTTCAAATTCAACCTACCTATTCGAATGTTATGTGATAGTTATGAATGTTAGGTGTAGGTAAAAACACTTGCATATAAGAAATTGTATCCACCCACCTACTAAACATTTTAAATCCCCTGCAAGGTGCTTTTTTATAACTAAGCAGAGGTCGCTTTATTTTATTTATTTATTTATTTATTTATTATAGATACAAAAGAAAGTACAAATTATAATTTGAAAAGCTTTGTCTGTCCAACTAGGAAAGTTTCCCGTTCCAGGACAGACAAATTGACATGTTTAGTTCATATTAATATTATTCCTGAAATGTAGATACATAATTACATAACAAATACAAAAAAAATCATTTTTCTCTGAAGCTAAGCTGTGTAATAAAGAAAATGTATATAATATATATAAATATATAAATATAAGTACGCATACATTTTTTGTGACAAAGTAGAAAAGGTAATCTGGTAGCATACCTATATTATAATCGGATTTACCGAATTAACCTGGTAATATTTCATACATTCAGATTTACAGAGTATGAGATAAGTAAGTTGATAGTATTGAAAAGTGTAACATATACCTGATAACATGATGGAGGAATTACAAAAGATTTACAACATAAATATATGAAATTACGTTAGGTTATGTGTTTAGTAGTTTGAAATATTAATACATAGTACACTTATAGGAGGAACAGTAAAATTTAAAATATTAGCTATAATTTATGAATGTAATAATCTATGTGATTTTACGACAATATGCATATACGTGATACAATATACGTGAATACACATGATAGTACGACAATATGAATATACACCGCGCTCATGTCTTGATTGAGCTAGGTACTCCTGCTAAAATACAAAAATTTATATTATAGGTGTTCGTTTAATCTAACAACGTATAATTATAGAGTTTCACTTTTATGTACCTAATTACAATTTTTTTTATATTATTTCATTTTTATTTTTAAATTTTATTTCAGAATTTTTTTTCCCTCTAAAAGTTAAAATAGTAATATAATATCTTCTCAAGTACCTTCTGTTCTGTACATTATTTGCCTACAAAATTTTTAAATAAATGATAATAAATATTATTTAGATATATTTTAACGCAGCATCCGTCAAATTCATTATACATATATATAGTTTTATTTCAGTGATCGACGAACCTGTGAACGTAATATGTGAGCCATAAGTTATTGTGATAGTTTATCTACTATTATTAATTATATTACATATAGATATCTATTATTAAATATATTATGTATATTTTTACAGCGCCCGTGAGCAATATTAAAAAAATGGCATCATTAATGTTGTCGTGTGCGAAAAATATTTCTTTTTTTTTTCAAAAATCGGTATTTTGTAGGAAGATTTTTCAGAAAATCGGTGCGGCACACCGCCAAACTGAAACTTTCTGAAATTTTTCATGCAAAAAAACTGATTTAAAAAAAAAAAAAAACTTTTCGGCTACAACAACATCAATAATACCATTTTTTAATATCAGCACTCTAGCTCACCCTAAAGTCACGAGCCGCCACTACCCGTGAGGTGATTTTTCAAGAAAACGGGGCTATAAAAAATATCAAAATAATGTTATTATTATTTTGAAAGGCTACTTATAATATTTCGATTTGTACCTGCTGATACAAGTGTATGAAAATAAATAATGCCACATAATTTTCCTCGTTACGTAACAGCTTCAATCATTATTTTGCCCAAATACCAGATATCGTTCACTAAAGCACGGTTTATTTCCATGTCCCTAATTACTGTAAAATCTAGGAGAAAGTCTTGTATTTACAACCTCCTCAAGTTTATGGCTACATATTTTGACACCCAATTGTTCACAATGACTTCCTTGTTATTATTTGTCCTTCGAGAAATTGTAAAGAATTAACAGAGCTAATTTACTAAAAGAAAACAATACTGCTTGAAATGCAATGTTATGCAAGAGACTTTGTTTATTTATTGGGATATTTGTGAAAGTTTTCAATGCAAACTAGACGATAGTACATTTAGGCAGGTAAACAAACAAAACGCAAAACCTTTTAAAAGGTTTCAGTTTGTTTTTAGACATTGAACACTTGCGATCGATGTTTATGTCTACTCGCGTTCGTACGAATATAATCCAAATAATAATAAAACTTTAATAACTATGTTAATTTAATTCATCAAAAAAATTCATTCCATGTGTGCTTTAAAAAGTTATTTTCATTTTTTTTACAACAATTAATACAAACTCATGATGAAAGAGAAAGGGGCCTTTTTGGCCCTGAGCTCTGCAAGCCAGTGTATCAAAAGTTACAAAGTTATAAGATATCTAAAAATGATACATACTTAAATGCCCTTAAAATCTTGCTATTTACCCAAATTAAACAAATGAATTGTGGATGTTTTTACATAATTATCAATACATATTTAAAAGTGGTTTGCTTATTATGGGAACATCATATTATAGGATTTGAGTTATTGTCATGTTTAAATTCATGTTTAACGCTAATCCACTGAATAATTGAAGCAAGGCTAAATGCAGAAAAGTCATGTGAAAAAAGTGAAATGTGATTTAATATTTATAAAGTTTCTGGTGTAGCATACACCACACGTGATACAGTGCAGTGTAGAAGAGAAGGCGGTAAAAGATGGCGGATGCAAGTGTGACAAAAAATGCTGCAAAAAAAGACAGTGAAAAGAAAGAGGGAGAAGTATTCGGAAAAGGGGACTACACTACACACACCACACAGGATTCACACCACACACATGGTTGGTCTAACGGTATCAGTGTGTGTGAATTGGATGTGTGTGAGAGGAAGATATATTATGATGGACGCTTTGGTCGCCATGATTTTAAACAGGATGTCGGTGATCTATGGTCAGTCACTTTCAAAGGAATAACTTGAGGGAATTAATTTAATTCGAGAAACAATATTACTTCTTATTATTAAATATTCACTAATCTTGGTTCGTTTGAGGAATACATAATGAGATTATTTCCTTTTTTTAAATTTTGATTCATGAGTAAATTAATTAATTATTAAATTAAAATGGTTAAAAACGGCAGTGAAATTAGTTATTGGATATCTCCACAAACGACGAAATCATGAGCATTCAAAATGATTTTTGGAAAAACATATCGACGGTCCCGAAGAAAAATATCGAAACCGCTAAAACTGGCAAAAGTTTTGTTGGCTTATTTTGTTGATTTTAAAGTTAAATTAATAAAAAAAAAATAAAAAAATTTCATATATACAATATTTCTTGTTCTCACGAACAAAAAAAGTTGAAATTAAACTTTCAACAGCTCTTCTGAGAAATTATAAATTCCCACCTCCGACATTGTTCTTCGGGATCGTCGAAATGCAGTAGTTTCTTGTGACGTCACACAATTCAGTACAATTCATATTTCAAAAATTATAAAATTTTTTAGATTATTTGTAGAGCGCCGTTTTTGTGAATAATCACCTCAAGGGTGCTGTACAAATTTGTAACATACTAGCTGGTTCCCGGCATGCGTTGCTATGCCATTTAATAAAGAAATTGTTTCTCCCTGCGTGTCCTTTCCCATTCGTCCCATTTCCACTCCGCCTCCTCCACCTTCCCTCACCCCACTCCACTCCCACCCTTCCCCCGTCCCACGAATCCCCCTCCCGAGTTCTTATCCCCCCTCCCAGTTCCCCTCCCCCCTCCCGGGTTCCCCTCCCTTCCCCCTCCCGCGAACCCCTACCCCAGTTCCCCTCCCCCTCTCCGCATTTCATACATTCAGTCCCGGTACATTCAGTTTTCAAACAGCTCGTGTGCCACCTATTGCAATTTTTTAGACAAATTTCATAATGCCAGAGCTCACCAGTAGTTATATACAAATCTTGTCCTGACAATAACGAACACCAAAAAAAAGAATTATCTAATTTGGTGCAGTGGTTTGGAAGTTATGCGCGTACACATATTTCGGCGGTTCATTTTTATTTATTTAGATTTCTAATGCTAGAACTACAAACTAGACAAACTATTCAAACAACTTATGGGTAACAGATTGCATCCACCAGTTCATCGATCACTGATACAAAACTGCTATGTGAACAATGCATTTGTCCAATGTACGTGATTCTGCTTTACAATGTAGGTACATATTAGACCAGGCTGTTGGACCGCCGTACATCTACCGTAGTGTCATACGCTTTTCTTCCAGCAACAAATATCTATAAACATTTTGACGGCATGCATCTTCGGTGCTATTTGGTATTTTCTTTAAAATTAAAAAAAAAATTGGAAGATAACCTCAGTGTAGTTAGTTCTGCAAATATGGACTTATGGAGAAGGTACGAATGAAGCGAGATCTAAATGTGAATGAAGCTAGAAGTGTGTGCACAGACCGAGTTGATTGTAGTCTCACCCTCTCTGTCTACTCTGCGGATAAAAATTTACATATGAAATAAATGTCTGTACCATCCAATTAGGATTTGGCTTAGGTGTTAGCAGTGTTCAGTCATTTTGGTCGGTCCCTGGGGAGAAAGGTTCAATCATCAATCAAACAAAAGAAATCTTTGAAATTGATTACTAGCCGGCCTAAGAGACGGCGCAACTAGATCGAAAATTAAAGTAATAATAATAATTGGATAATTTGTAGAGAATCGTTTTTGTGAAAAATCACCTCAAGAGCGCTGTACAATTAGATAAAACTAATAAAATTTAAGAATTCCTAGGTTTTATCTAATTTTACTATTTACAAATTGACACAGAAACGTACTTACCTGGCAGGTCACTTCCGATAAACACACTTTAATTAGAAAGTTTACGTTTGGAGAAGATACGGCTTTGCACTCGGAGGACATTATATTTAAAACAATGGACATTGCATGATTTTACAATATAGTACCTACTCCAGTTCAATTTTTTTAATTTTTTTGATGAATAATGACCTTCTAACTTAAATAACTGCATTTTTATTTTTATTTTTAGAGTTAGTTTTAATAGTTAAAATAATTGTCAAAGTTTTAATTTTTCAAAACCCCCCCAAAAACCACCGTATGTATGGTGAATCGTGTGACGTCATCACTCCTGAAAAATTAGTATAGGATCGGGAAATCAGCTGATCTACTGCCGCCATTTTGAATTCCGTTGTTCGAAGTATTCTCCCTGGAAATAGCATTACTATTTTTTTTGTGCAGTAGTTTTTAAATAATTTCAATAATAGATATAATCTAATAAGAGATACCTTTATTTTTGAAACATTATTTAGGCCTAAATAATGTTTCAATAAACACAACAACTAAATCTCTGTAAACAGGATGTAAATAAACGAATAAATTAATACGTTGGCTTGTTTCTTATCATACATTCCCATACAATGACTTTACGGTGCCGTCACGACACGTCGAACAGTGACGTCACCTTGACGGCGTGTTTTTTACGACCCGATTAAAAATGGACTTTTTAATCATTTTTTAAAAACTCACGTTTAATATTATTCAATAAAACTTATATACCAGTTTGAACACATCTTTTGGACAGAGAAATAATAAATTCCATGCTATAAAATTATACAATGCTCTACCAGATCAAATCAAAAATAAAAAGGAAATGAATATATTTAAAACAAAAGTAAAAATATGGCTGAGAGATCAAAGTGATAATAAAATTACAAACATCATGAAGACGATATAAAGACAATCCATAACCAAATACAAATATTTTAAAAAAACTACAGGCCACCTCAGAACAGGAAATCCTAGTGAGGAGGTCTGTGAAAAAAAAATGAATCTATACTTATTATATACATCATACATACATGTACAAACCTTGTTATTGAAATTAATAAAAAAAAAAATTAAAAAAAAAAAAAAAAAAATCAGAATCAGCGTTTATTGGTCTATATGAACATATTTTTTTAAAGCCAGAATATTTTTCACAGGAGTTCCTTATTGTTACCCCCATCACTATTATTATTATATTCATGAAAATATTAGTGGATAGATTATAATAATAGACGTATCTATGATATCGTTATAATTGTTTCTCCCTATCCTTGCGACAATCGTCAGTTAGTTACATTTGGCTTATTGAGGCTTATGTTTGATATTTCAGAAAATAACCGCAATGGAAATAAAATATGTTCATAGGTTTTAATTACAAAAAACAATAAATACATTTCTCGCAATAGGTCCATCGCCAAATAGTAGACGTGCAAAAACGAGTAAACGTATCATATTATGAAAATCGTGAATTTCAGCAGCATTTTTTGCCGTTAATAAATCCTGGGCCCAAGCATTGAAAACCCCATCTAGCTCATATCCCTCCTCACATATACGTCTACAAAGTGCAGGAGTGACGTATTCTTGTGACGAATATCTTCACGTGTGTTTGTTTCTATGTCATGTGTGTTGAATGTCTGTGAGTGAGGTGTAAATGTATGCGAGCAAGCGGGGAATATTGTGCTCTTGGATTGTGCTGAAAAAAGGACAAAGTGAAAAAACGCGGGAGCAGATGAAAGCAAGCTTTCCTACTGGCAGCTTATTATAGGACCGTATCAGACTAGATATCCAAGGGCCTTTTGGTTTCGTTCAAAGTGTGAAACACATTTGGTATGAATTAGGGTTCCCTAGTATCTATATCTTCTGTTGTGATGTTAGGGAGCCGACTGGATATAGGGACAAAATCAAATAGAAGACGTGATAATAAATGATAAAATCAAGTCAAATCGTTTCAATTTGGGAGACGGGTATGGGTACCGCTGCCCCGGGAACCATTTATTGGATGACCAACTTAGTGCCATAGGTCACCACAATTGGTTCGATACGTTTGGTGATTTAACGAGGGTGCCCGGGTTTTTGGAGTGAGGATTGTTTATAGGTGTTGGTGGTGAAAGCATTTCCTCTCCTACTGCGTGGCGATTCAGATCGGGAGGGACTGTTTGAGGCAGACATAATCTATACCTGTCCAGCCGGACTCTTTCGACCCATCGCCTTACACCGCAGTGGGAAGGGTGAATTCATACGTCTCTCACTCCTGGACACATTGTTGATTACCCACCATTCATACCTTTTTCCTTCCCAGAACATCATATCATTCCCTTCCTTAAAAAGAACCTCCACACAGCATCTTCTAAGATGCACTGTGTGGAGCTAATGTAAAAAAAAGAAAAAATATGGGGATATCGGTACAAAATCAAACAGAAGACGTAATTATCTTATTATTTTAGCAACAACTAATTTACATTTCCCTTAAGGCTCCGCAACCGGGCCCGAAAAGAAAAAGGTGGAGAGATACGAAATTACGAATGTTAGAGGAGAGCGCTAACATTTAGAGCGACAAAATCGATGCGAAAATTGCGAAAATGTTTAATAAAATACGACTCGTTTAAAATAGAGAAAAAATCTCGCGGGCATTGTCTTAAACAGCATTTAAAGAAACATTGTGAATTATTTCATACATATAACTTGTAAAATAACTGAAATAAACGTGTTTATAATAATTTTTGGATCATACTTTGCGATTTTTTTCTATCGAGGGAATTTTATATACTTTGCGTTTCGGCATGGTCAATGCCTAGATATTATCTTCAAGAATAACATATATTTTTTAAGAGTTTTAAAACTTACCGTGTTTAAGGGAAATATGTAAGAAATCGGTAAAAATTCGGGTTGCGGGCCCTTGCTTACAATATCGTCTGTAACGAAGTCCTAAAAAATTACCGATATGGTAAAGTATAAGTAATTACATTTTAAGTAGCCTATTCATAGAAACTAGGGGAGTTATTACATAACACCGCATTTGTATATATAGCGCCATGTAGTCATACTTAACTCTAAGTGCGCTACACTAAAGTAACCAATCCATTAAAAACCCACCCCAAATTGCTCCCTCAAATAATCAAACTTAATTTTTGTAATATTGATTGATTGTAGTAGCATCTATGTTATTTGTACCTACAGGTACCTACTTTTAATAATAAATTCGTGTAGATAATCTGAGGTTTAAGAAATTCATGAAATTCTAAAAATATAGGAATTTATTGTTAAAGATTAAATTTAAGGCAGTTCAAACGTTAATCAAAATCATTTACCCTCCCCATAACAATTTACAGTTTGATTCTTTCAATTTATCGTTTCATTTCATTCTTCCACGAACATTTTTTTATTATTATTTCATTAATGAAAAGGTCACGTGAGTTCATTTTTTACTATACGTCTCAAATCTAACTTTTAACCTTCAAACATTCGAAAACTTAAACGAATAACGCTTCTTCATTTTGGAGATACCACACGAAACGCGAATAATGCTTTGAAAAATGTATAAGCCGTACGTTTTCATTGGTTTTATTTGTTTCCAAAGCCTCCCTTTACATTGGCGCTTGTCACGATTCGCGATTTGACTGTAACACCCGACCAAACGACAACAAATAATAAATCATCCGCAGAAAGGACGAAAACACAACCACCACATTAAAAGCGCCAATCGTTAACACAGTGGTTGTTAAAACCTTAATATAATGGGTTTAGCTTTTTGGTGAGGTGGTTTATGAACTTGATTTGTTTTTTTGGTTCGTCGGGGTAACAAAGCATAAAAGCGCGAATCTTGATTTATAGTATTTGCTATACACATTTATCCAAGTTGCCTTTACTACGCACTCCCTGGCTAACGACTGAGACAAACAATTAATAATTTTGTTTTTGTACACACTGTCACGCTGTCCGGCTTTGGCAAACAGTCATAATAATAACTCTGTACGTTATTTACCGCTGCGGCGGAGTTTAGGAGGAAAAAAATATGACAAAAATGATACCGTAACTGTTAAAAAATAAATTAAAAATTAACTCCAACAATTTACTCATTAAATTAACTAAAATAAAAAATAAATGAACATAGACTTGCAGAAAAGTCAATAGATGTCGCGCATCAGTGGAGGTAATCCACCTCTTACCCGCCCTGGTATAAGTAACAGATGGTTACTCCTTCAAGGTTCTCGCAAGGACTCTATTTTTTTTGGAAGAACGAATCTACATTTAAGTTTGAACGAATCTAGACCTCCAGTGTCCCTGCATACGGTGTTAGGAAGCAGTATGCAAGTGCTTACATAATAATATAAAGCAAGTCAGGGATAAACTAAATAAATAAAAAAGATAACAGAAAAACATAAAAGGCGGCTGCTCGCAGGGTAATGGCATCTTGCGTATGTTGCAAGCATCTGCAAGAAAAGATAATGAAAACAAGTATTGTGATATGAAGAACGCTTGCGTCGGGTGGGATACCTCTCTCGTCATCTGGCAGTACCAGCCAGAATGTGTATGGTGGTCGGTCTGCCGTTAATGAATCTCAACGTCCGCGCCCTTTAGCCGGTTTCTCGGTTGTGCCTTGACGATAGTAAGTGGGAAGTAGGGGAACGTACCCGAAGACCCTAAGGATGGAAGCGTCGAGTTGCCGGAGGCAGGGCGGAAGGACGCCGAGTTCGCCCAGCCAAACCTCAGGCCTACACATGTCGCTGGGGGAGGCGCAGATGAATTGTGAGGATTCCATTCCGAAAAAAAAAATATTTTCCGCCAGTATATGCAGGAGCGAGGTCTAACTCACCCCCAAAATGATGTCGCGCATCAAAATAAAATGGATAAATTTATCCAAGACACTATCCAGATTGCGCTTAGTTCGGGAAGAGTTTTGCAATAATATTTAAATATAGCAACCAATTAAAATTTACGTTAGAATAACGAAGATAATATTGTTTATTCTTAGTCAAAGTATGTGATGTAGTTAAATACGTCCAGTAGAATCAGCTCAGTGGTTAACGCAGAGCCTCGGTAAGGTTAGCATTCAGGGTTCAATTCCTGATATTATGTTATGTTTTTGTCAGCAGTGAAAAAATATCATGTTATAAGGTTAGGTTAGGTTAGGGGTTAACATTTTGCTGATCAATCTTGATCTACGTGCTGACCACAAGTGGCTGCTCAATCGACTACATTTGATGGTAAATCTTTTGTATCTGACCAAAATCTCAATGTTTGCTGTCTATTTAAATGGCAGCTATTTCAAATTAATTAATGCCTACCTACTGGCAAATTTATTTTAGTTTTATTTATTTATCACGGATGGCAAAAGTATGTATAATCTACATTAATGAATTTATTGAAGACTTTCAAAAGAAAATCAATCATCGTAGTTATCTTGATGCAATGTACCAATACCTGCAGCTAATCCGCTTGCATCACATACACCTACAGTAGATAATGGGAGAACGGTAGGGAGTTGGGTGTTTGGAGTTGGTAGAGCAGTGACACGAGCGTGTCCCACGTCCATCGATCAATATGGCTGCGAACAGAAATTGCATATCTTCATCCAATATGATCCGGGCGCTTGTGATGTGTCGAGGCGGCAAGGTACAATGGCAGTGGCAGTGGGCGAGCGGTTCTACAGAAGGGATCGACAACATTTGTTAAGAAAATTCATCAATTAAATAAAACAAAACTATTTTTCGTTGTCGATTTGTTCACTGACTGTCAAAAACGTCGAAATTGGTCAAATAACATAAAAAACGTAAAAACTTCAAACACGTGAAAAACCTGAAAAAACGTTAAATCACGAGAGAAACGACGAATGAAGTCAAAAAACACCGAACATGGTTAAAAAGGTGAAAATAATGGCAAAACACGATAAAAACGTCGAAATGGTCAGATAACATTAAAACTTCGTGAAAAACTAAAAACGTCAAATATTGTCCAAAACGTTGGGAGATTTTGGCAACTAACGCAGGTATGTAGGTAGATACTTACAGAATTCACGCGTTTATAAATTTTACGAATATAGTTATAGTCTGTCAAATAACAGTAGAAAATATAAAAAAATTGAACTACAAAATTTTTAGACTGTCAACACCAATTTAACTGTCAAATATTCTTTCAAAGTGAAATGTCACTGAATGTGTAGAACACAGTAAACCACATTTAAAAAAACATTTTTGACTCATGACATAAATTTGATTAAAAGGTGTTTCAAAAAGCGATTTGCTTTCATTTAATTTAACATAAATTTGAATTTAACAGTAGATAGAAAGGAAGAATCACTAACGGTGAGTTTAGTTACATTACTTTTAGATCTGAATGAGTTAAATATATTCAGATCTAAAATTAGAGACACGATCTAAAGCCCGGGCAACGCTAGGTACTTAAGCTAGTATTAAATAAAAGTGAGCAATTTCTAAACTGTGCTTTATATTTCATTACGTTATAGTTATTCTTCATTATATTAACACAAAATTGCAAAGGTATAATAATAATATACCTATACGCAATTCTAATTTTGAGATCGGCGGGTATCTATACTGCAATGAAAAAATATTTTTTCCACTATTATGCCTTTTTAATTTTTTATAAAAATGTAGGTTACACAGCTTTACTTTAACACCATGAGTTATGTGTTTAGTATTGCCATTTGAACAACAGTGGCGCCCTCATATATTTTCTACTCTTTTTTGACAGACTATAGATTCATTGGGTTTAAACCGCAGTAAGCAATTTATAGCACGGTCGAATCCAAAACTGAACAACCGGAAAATTATATTGCTCAAGTGGGAAAGAAAGAGTACGAAAAATGATTAATCAACCGTTCGCCATATTTCCCAGTATAGGCACTCGGGTAGGCAGTAAGATTATATTGCCACAATTTTCTTTCTCGGTACATATTCCTTGTTTAGGTAAATAAATTGTCTCGTGCTTCCTAATCTATAATTCGTCTTCTTTCTTTACTTGTACGTCAACCATAATGAAAAAAATTCCGATATTTATTTGTCAGTCCCACGGTCTACAAGCTTTTCAAAATTTGAAGTTTTCAAAAGCTTCTGTATAAGAAGATTGTAAAAAAGAATATGGCAACTTATCCCATTGTTTCCTGTTATTTTTAAACACTTAGATCCTATCTGATGCTGCAATGAAAAGCGATATTGAGCTATGGAGAGTACTATTTTAGAGTAATATCGCTTAACATTGCCGAGTCATATAGAACATTAGAGACCTGATTAGCTTGGAAGAGAAATGAAGTGATTTACAAATTTCATGACACCAGCATCAAATTTCTTTCACATCGTTAAAAGATTGACTGAATATTAATGAAGATTTAATCCAACAAGGTAAAGTACCCCTATCCTAGGGGGCAAGGGTGGCAAACCTCGCATCCCCCTCGCTCTTAGTGTGCTTTGGGCGAGGGAGAGAGACCCGGCGCCGCCCGCGGGAGGTTTGTGATGGTTCGTATTGATTTACTGCGCGGAACACCGCTCAGGGCGAGCCGGGCCAAACGGACCGATAAGAAATTTCACTTCGCAGCTCGTGTTCGATAATCGCTGCTAGCAAATATTGTTTTTCGATACAATTTTTTTTTAATTATTCTACTTTGTTGCTTATCATTATAGGCTGTTAACGGTTTAGTGCCTACGTATGATATCTATCTTCTATCTATCTATCTATCTATACAGATAAAAATGTATCGCCGAAATGTATGTACGCGCATAACTTCCGAACGAGTGCACCAAATTGGAAAATTCTATTTTTTTTTGTCTTCGTTATTGTCCGGACAAGGTTTGTATAAAACTACTGATGAGCTCTGGCATTATGAAATTTGTATAAAAAATTGCGATCTGTTTGAAAACTGAATGTACTGGGACTGAATGTATGGAATGCGGGAGGGAGGAGAGGGATGGGTAGGGGGTTTGCGGGAGGTGGGGGAAGGGAACCCGTGAGGGGGGAACGCAAGAGGGGAAGTGGAGGCGGAAGAGGAACTGGAGGAATGGGAAAGGACACGCAGGGAGAAACAATTTCTTTGTTAAATGGCATAGCAACGCATGCTGGGAACCAGCTAGTAATTAATAAATTAGAAATGCATTGTTCGATTTTTGATGCATTTCTTTAAATTTCATTCGTTATTGGTTAGGTAAGCAAATTAAACGGTGAAGAATAGAAAATGTAACAATTTGTTTTTCAATTTCCAAGCTAGCAAATTCTGATCCTCCACTTTCACATATTTATAATTTAAACTTTGCTTGAAATGGCAATTATCGTTTTTATTGACCAGAATTAATATCTCGGTATTTCCCAACTTTCCTTTACCCCATCTGCTTCCACTTTTCCTGACATTCAGTCTCACATCTTACCCCAATTGGGGATACCATAGTCCCACTGGCTCTGCACATTTTGGAGCAGTTGGCGGTATTCACATAAAAACCACGTTTTTTATAGCTAGGTACCTAACCTATTACGTGAAAACTTATATCGGCACCGGCTCTATGAATTCTAGCAGAGTAACTTTTACTAATTTATACTTAAATTTATTTATACTAAAATATTACTGATTTTTACTTAACTCAACTTTATTTATTTTAAAATATTACTAATGTATACTTATCTTGACTTTATTAACACTAAAATATTACTAATTTATGCATAACTTAACTTTATTTACACTAAAATATTACCAATTTATAAGGAACTTAACTTTATTCCACTAAAATATTACTAATGTATACGCAACTTAACTTTATTTACACTAAAATATGACTAATTTATACCCAAATTAACTTTATTTCCATTAAAATATCACTAATTTATACTTATATTAACATTATTTATACTAAAATATTACTTAACTTAACTTTATTTTTACTCAAATATTACTAATTTATATTTAGCGTAATTTTAGTTATGTTAAGTACAAGTGGTACTAGGTAAAATGCAAATCAGAATTTTTTTGAAACTGAGATACTATAGGTAGATAGGTACCACATGACAGAACAGACATTCTAGCACAGCGTAATATGACAGGAGTAATGGTGTTATTGAACGAAATTTCTAAAATAGTGTAGGTAGACATACTTAATAATGTTTTTCTGACACTTGAATAAGCCTGATTCACGTAAATTGTTGACTTGATCGTGCCATGCCATCGTCAGTATTTGTACTAAATGAAATTTTCAAATTTTTAACAATTATTATCACCTTTCGGTCCGCGTTGACTGTACGCCGAGCATAACAAACCATCGAAAACACTTTTCAGGACATAAAGGACGAGCGGGACGGAGCATCTCACTCCCATCACACCCGCGAGAGCGAGCAGGCCGGCGATACAGCAGCCAAGCGGTGTGATGAGAACTAGTCAGCTGGTTTACTAAAAAAAATATTCAAAAAAGTTTGAAAAAACACTGAGAACGGTGCGCGATACGGGAGGGAGTTTTGAAAAAGGAACATCGAACAACGAATCTCGCTTGGCGGGAACGAAAAAAAATGGCGGAGAGATTAGTATTTTTAATTCGCTTGGTTCGTATTGTTTTCAGTGACAGCTCAGTGGAATACGCTTTCGAGCAGCGTTAAGAGATTTACCTACGGAAATGGACGCGGTGCAATGAATGTTTGCAGGATGTTCTGTATTACAATAATCTGAAATTCAATTGTACAACTGCAGTCAGTTCGAAATTTGAAAAATGATCTCATTGAAGATAAGTAGGTAGGTACCTACCTTATTATTTCTAATAAAATAGTTGAAATAAGGCAAGAGGAGGGATTTTTATTTTAATCTGTGATATTTTGATGAGCGTAGGTAGGTACTTTAAAATAATAATGCGAACGGAAACTTTTGAAGTAAAACTTCTTTACGCACGCTTGACTTGGGAATAAGCTGGTGAATGCGTGACGAGAGCGTTACGAAAAATGTGATCGAACATGAGGGTGAGGCGTACGGTCGAGCCTTTACGCACGCTTGACTTGGGGAGTAAGCTGGTGAATGCGTGACGAGGCGAACGGTCGGGCGAGCCGACCGAAAGTTGAGAGGGAGATATAAGTTAGTGAAGTTTTACTTCAGTCGTGTGGTCTAAAGCACACTCGTTTTTTTTTGTAATGACGTTTTTTATGAAATATCACATTAGCACTAGATATTAAACCAGAAATATGCCAAATCTCTTAGTAAATTAGAGGTGGCAGAAATTTTATCTAATTTTAATAAGAATAAAAAATAAATAAATAGAACTGAAAGAAATAAAAACGAAAACATTTTAAGAATAGAAAGATATGAGAGAAATCGAAAAGAAATTGAAGAAAAACATAATAAAACAGAAATGAGAAGAAAAGCACCTGCATCAATTGAAATTTAGTTTTTCGAAATGCAAATAATCTTGTAGGTACCTACGTCTTATTACATACCTATTTATATTAGCTATTTTACTCAGATCTCCCATTATGTTTGACATTATCACTCTGAATTTCCAAAGTGGTAGATTCTTTCATTATCGCCCTGGTAGAAGACCACCATTTCAAACAGAAACTTTGCTTGAAATGGCTTTTGCGGTGTTTGGTGTCCAAATATGTTATTTCTCCACTTCCTCTTATCCATATCCTTGCACTCCACACTACCTTCAGCCTTACAACCATAGAATAAACAATTCAACACTATACTATACCTTTTCGTTCTAAACCATTTAGCAATGCTTCTGTCTCTATTAAACTTGCTAAAACTGGATATCGCCTTCCCATTTTAATTTCGTAATCACGGTGAAACACAGATTTGTATTGAAATATAGGCCGAAATATTAAATTTATTGCAGACACATAATATTTTGATTTCAAAATATTTAACGACATATAAAAATTGTAGTAATATTTGTTTCAAAATAATTCATTGGTAAATTAATGAAATACAAGAATAACATGTATAAATAATTTGTAATTATCTTGTCTCTTTTGATTGGTCATCTGTGCAATATGATGATATCAACACAGCTACCAATAAATTTTATTCTGTTTTGGAAAATGCTATTAGCATATATATACCAACCATGAAATGTAAGCCAAATACCTATCCAAAATGGTACTCCAAAGAACTTATAAATCTACTTGTCACCAAAAAACTTAAACATAAAGAATATAAATTATTTCAAAAATATTCCGATTACATTGAATTTAAAGATTTAAGAACTTCGTGTAAAAAAATGTCTATGACCTGCTACCGTAACTATATAAATGAAATTCAAAATTCCATAATAAATAATGTTAGTTATTTTTGGAAATACTCGAAATCTCTTAAAGAAGATGATTCTGATTTCCCGAGCATTATGCACCTAAATGGCAGCCATAGCAATAATACTAATGGTATTGTTAACTTATTTGCAAAATTTTTTAAAAGTGTTTATACAACAGACTCAAATAATGCTCCTAATCCAACAACAACTCTAGATGAAACTCTTGATATTTCACAGTGTACCATAAGTATCTCTGATGTAATTACTAAAGTTAAATCCTTAGATATCCACAAATCTGCTGGGCCAGATAATATCCCAACAATATTTATCAAAGAATGTATCAAAGTAATTGCTCTTCCATTAACCAAACTTTTTAACCTATCTTTATCCAGTGGAATTTTTCCCGATAGGTGGAAAATTAGTTATTTAACTCAAATTTTCAAAAAAGGTGATAAAAGTGATGTTTGTAATTACAGACCAATATGCATTCAATCCACCATACCGAAACTCTTTGAAAGTCTGATACTTGACAAACTTTTATCACAAATAAAACCTATAATATCACCTCACCAGTTTGGATTTATGCCAGGTAGAAGTACTTTGTCCAACTTAATTATTTACGAAAATTTTATAACCAATGCTTTCAAAGAAAAAAAACAAGTAGACTCTATTTATACTGATTTTAGTAAAGCCTTTGACACAGTTTCTCATAAAATTCTCATTTGGAAATTAGAAAAACTTGGTATACGTGGCAATATATTAGCCTGGTTTGAAAGCTATCTTACTGGAAGACAACAAATTGTTAGAATAAAATCCTCTCTGTCGGAAATAATTTATGCAACAAGTGGAGTTCCACAGGGTTCACACCTTGGTCCAATCTTATTTATCTTGTTTATAAATGATCTTACAAAAATATTTTATGATGTAATCATTTTACTTTTTGCTGATGACCTCAAAATTTTTAGAATTATTCAAAATATTCACCATTGCAACATTCTTCAAGATAATATCAATAAATTATTAATTTGGTGTAATGAAAATAGACTTTACCTAAATATCTCAAAATGTCAAATAGTTAGATTTTTTCGAATAAAAAATCAAGTGATTTACAATTACAACATTGATAACAATGCCCTTCAGACATTAACACAAATTAAAGACTTAGGCATCACTTTTCAATCAAATCTTTCATTTGTTAACCACATAACAGAAATCTCTAATAAGGGCTTAAAAATGTTGGGATTTATAACTAGGCTTACTAGAAATTTTAACAATATAAAGTGTATTAAACTGTTATATTTTGCCTATGTTAGAAGTCAACTTGAGTACAATTCTCCCATCTGGAATCCACATTATAGTATACATGTTCAAGCTATTGAAAGAATTCAAAACAAATTCTTACGTTTTCTAAATTTTAAAATGGGTATTCCAGCTAATATGTTGAACTACAACACTATTTTAAATGATTTGAATATGCTCAAATTGTCCGACAGAAGAATTTTCTCTGACTTGGTATTTCTATATAAAATTCTAAATGATTTAGTTGATAGTCCGGTATTGCTAGAATTGATAAGCTTCCGGATTCCACAACGTAATACTAGAAGTCAAGATTTATTTCAGTGTAGAAATTCTGGAACTAACTACCATATGTATTCTTCTTTGCCCAGAATACTAATGGAGGGAAACAATTATACCAAGTCAGTGGACATCTTCAATGTATGTTTAAACAAATATAAAATATTGTTACTGAGACAATTCAGTTATGTACATTGAATGCTTTGTATTTTCTTATTATTCATATGTAATGTAAAAGCCCCGAAAAAGGGCGTTAATCAATAAATAAATAAAATAAATAAATAAACATTTTTTAAACGAATTACAATCAGTATTGAAGATGTTAAAAGCTGTATGAGATTCATGGAATTCTCGGAGCGTTTCTATACACCATGTTATTCCTACGTCGGCAAAAGTACATTACGGATGAGGCGAGTTAAAGTTTTTGTGATGCCTTTGGTCTATTTCGAAGCATGAAAGATAAATCAACGCTGCTTCTGCGTTACACTTAAAACTTTGGTTAATTAGTTCAAATTTAGGAATCTTTTGAATCCTGAGACTAGGTACTACTTTAGATTATTAGTATCACTGTCACAAAAAAACTCGGACTAAAATTAAATATATATTTAAATCTGTACCACGCGTGATACTAAAAACAATTCGAAAATACGATCGATGTAGATATCGTAAACCAAATGTCAAATATGACCTATTTATGACACGACTATATGTAACCTCAAATATAGCCCTTTTCCGTCATAATTTTAATTGTTGAGAGCCTAAATAATGTTTCCAACAAACACAACAACTATTATTTATCTAAATCTCTCAGTATGAAAATAACCAAAAAACACAAAATGTTAAATGGCGTGCTTGTCTTACGTGGCGTAAGATTTCAAATGTCAATACATCTTGATACACTTCAACACACGTGAATACGGGTTAGCAGTGACGTCACCGTTAATCATTTCAGTAATGCCAACTTGACGCTGTGTTTTGAGGAGAGGTTTAAAAATGGACTTTTTAATATATTTTTAAAAACTCTACGCTTAAAATTATGAAATAAAACTTATATATTCAGAATCAGCGTTTATTGGTCTACATGAACATATTTTTTTAAAGCCATTATATTTTTCACTGGAGTTCCTTATTATTGCAAGTTAGCGAAAAAGCGCCTACCCTTGAATACTCACGAAATCTGACATTACTTCTCAAGATTAACCATTGGAAATTTAAACAAAAGAAATTCGCATTTCAAATATAGAATTTAAATATATTAATGTTCATATTATATAGTTAAGTACTCGCTTATAGCCAGTCTGAGTTGAAGATACTCTCACCATCGCCCGGTGTAAGACCACCATTTAGAATCGAAAACTTGCTTGAAATGGCTTTAGCCATGTTTGGTGACCAGATCAGGAGAGTTAGGTACTTCACACACCTTCCTTTTCTCCATCTCTTTACCCTCCCCACTACCTTTTGCCTAACAACATACCCCAATTGGGGACGCCGACTCCAGAGGAGATAGGACTCTTGAGCGGTATTCACATTTAAAAAATCACTTCCAATTTTGAAAGTGACACATAAATCCATTTCGAGTTCATTGAACCAGAGTTACACAACCGAAATTAGTGTTTTTGATGATTGGTGATTTTATCCATGGATTTGACTACATGCATCAATATAATTATTTTCGAATCCAGCAAATGCGGAAAATAAAGTGTGGAAATTGTAACAGAAGCGCAAGGGGGATTCCAAGAAAATGGCAAATCAAGTTCCCCGAAGTCGACTGAAAACGGTTCATTGGAAATACCGGGAGCATAGCATCGCGTGTGGGTGGAAGATTATCTGAACTTTACCAGTTACCAGTAGCTTTGCATACGTTGTTTATTGAGCGGAACAATTCTCACTCAGATACTTTTTGATAGCCTGGTAATGTATCAGAATTCGATATGTTCCAATGATGAATAATGACATCAATTTTTAAAAAGTTGTGCATGTACCATTACATTTTATGGCGTGACTTTATTTAAAAATGGGGGTTAAATTAGGATAAATGTTTAAAATTGCGCAATAATATTTTAAATCAAAAAATAAATGTTTAAAAAAACAACAACCTTGATGATTGGCCTCAGTTTTTGTCGAAATAACTAACGCTCACAGCAAAAATCAAAAAAATCTGTGGGATGTATGCTCTGTCGTCATGAAATTCGCAATGCTTTTGGTGTCTGTAATTTCTAAAAAGGGGGCCCTACGCTATATTAAAGAAATGCTTTTGACTATCGGAAGTCGCGATTACAGAATATTTATCGATTTATAATTTATTTAATATTAGCAGCGCATTTCAGAGTGGAAGATAGGTACTCTCAGTATTTCCATGGTGAAAGATTAATTTAGAATTGAAATGTTGCTTGAAATGGCTTTAACCGTGTTAAATGACCAGATCTGAATAGCCGGTACTTCCCCTCCTCCCTCTTTCACATCTCCTTCCCGTTCCACTAAATTCAGCATCTTATTGCGGATTTCGATATACATAACTACTGGCATAAATATAGCTAAAAGTATAGCTACTGCCTCCAGGCAGACGGTTGGGAGCACTCTTGTAAGGTATTTCAAAAGAATCTATTTTAATATTAGACCGTCGAACCTCAAAGCTAACTAGGTAGGTACATAAGGTTAATAATTTTATAGTTTTTTCCTCGTTTTATTGACATGCTATCCGTAGTTGGCAGGGTGGCAATATGGAAGGAAAAAATGTCATATTTTATCTTATTAAATCTTTCATTATTATTTGGATTTATAATTATTCTCGATCAGCTGTCCCGGGCAACTCTGAAGTTAGTAACAGGACGCGCCGAGGACTGACGGAGGTATAAATCTCCCCCCCCCCTGGGAGAACCGTCTCGCAGCTTCGGGGGAAACTTTTAAACTCAACCGACACTTATTGATATAGTACCGCGGGCTGATGAAATTATTTTCTAATTTTAAGGAGAGATTCTCATACTTAAGCTTCGTTAATGAAGCTGTTTTTTGTCAGCAGCGAAGTTTCTGCTGTTTTGAAAGTTTTGAATATTAAAATAACCCCTTACTTACATTGTAGATTGGTCCGTTCATATTGTTTATTGACTAGGTGCTAAAACTAGTTTAGTATAGTTAAGTATTTACCTACCTAGCCGCTAATCCATATGGCCCAAGTAGAATTCAATAGCACTGTGATATCTAGGCAAAAGAAGTTACCTACCTATCAAATTTAATACTTTGATTACAGTAATTTAATTTAATGCAGTTTTAAAGCAATATTACATTACACAAATACTGTAATCAAAGTATTAAGTCTGATAGGTTTGATGTTTATCATAAAATTATAATTTTTTTGCATTATTTACAAATGTCAAACCTAAAATCGCTCAAAAATAGATATCTTTTATAATAAGTTGGAATGGATATCAAACGAATTTATTTACAGTGTCGAATTTTTGCATTTTAAATTTTGGTATATACAATAGGTATATAGGCAAGTAGTTTTTTCCTCGAAGCAATTGAATGAAAAATATGTTTCATACTTTTGTTATTCGGCAGCACAACATGTTTTTAAAAAATCTCACGCTCGGTAGGTGGGTAGGTAGGTAGGTACCTACTATTTATAAAAGATTCCACTTATTCTGCTAAAAATAAATAGGTTCTTTTTTTACTTTACGAGTAAAACCTCATATTGTAATATTTTATTAAATAAAGACAATATTAGAGAAACTTAATAAAAAATCAGGAAACAAAATCAGAAAAAGATATTTGCACCTCTGGGACTCGAACCCAGGACCTTTCGCTTTCGGGGAAAATGCGCTACCACTGCGCCAAGAAACTGCACTAAATATGCGTTAAGAAAATAAAGATTTTGTGACTGGTTCTTAGTCGAAGTATGATACTGTTTAAAATGACCGAATCGGATATCGACATCTGGCGCAGTGGTAGCGCGGAAAGCGAAAGGTGCTGGGTTAGGGAAAGAAAATAAAGATAATGTGGCTGGTTCTTAGTCGAAGTATGATACAGTTAAAAATGACCGAATCGGATATCGACATCTGGCGCAGTGGTAGCCCGGAAAGCGAAAGGTGCTGGGTTCGATTCCCAGAGGTGCAAATATCATTTACTGATTTTTCCGTTTCCAGATTGTCGATTAAGTTTCGCTAATATTGTCTTCATTTAATTAAATAAATAATAATATGTTCATTCGAAAAAGGTTCTTCATTCCAGCTATGTGGGTAGATACTAGATACCTACGGAGTGATAATCTCAGTGACTGCTATGCTAATTTACAAACTGAAAATTTCAGCAATTTACTCCATTTGCTAATTAGATTTTGTCTCTTCGGAGAAGTATGGCCATCTTTTACTTTACGGCTCGGAAAGGTTTAATATTTTTTGTTTTGCGCAAGATTTCTTTTTTGCTTTTTTTTCTTGGCGTTTGTTTTTGCGCGCTAAGTTTTGGAATAGTTCGCTTAATTTAATCGGTTTCTGAAGAAGGCTAACGAAAATTCAAGATGCTGAAAGCTTTTAGAAATATTTTTGTAGTCTTCTTTGTCCTCGCAATTTATTAAAACAGCGCTTCTTTTGTTATTTTTAATAATTTTATCGTTTGTTCGTACTCAGATCAATAACCTAATAAAATATAATTTAATTCCGGGATTTCAATTCAATTTCAATGCCGGCAACCCGGGCGTTTATTTTATTTTGATTTATGTAGGTACATGGTTGTCTTTATCCGCCTCACTGACCTCACTTCATCCGTCAAACTTTTCCGAGGCTGGTGATTAACATATTACATTTATTGAAAAAAAGTTACCTTGCTAAAATGGTTACAAATTATTAAATTAAATACATAAAATTGTTGGTATGAATAGGTAATCTCTGATAAATAAACTTACCTCATATTTAATATTTAAAAAGTAAATTTATTTGTACTAATAATATCAAAGTAACTGGGTGGTAATATTGAAGCCAGTGATATATTATATAAGAAAACACAATAGTTTGTTCAACCACTTTATAAAACTTGATAAAATATAATTTTGAACTCTTCACAATTTGGCGTTCTTAAAAATGATTCACTGTTCAAGAAATTGTTTGAAAAATGCAACCTCCTTTCTATGAAGTATATTATAGTTATACCTATTATAGTAAAATGAGCTTGAGCAAAAAAGATGAAATTCAAAAATTGATTTGCAAACCTAAATTGTTGCCAAAAACGATTCTTCGCCTATTTCTCAATATTATTCCAACGAACATTTCTATTTCAACATCCCCTCCCTTTGCGGTAAGTGCGTAAAGTTGCAAACTTACCCCAAGAGATCATTATGGCCAATAAAAGAAAGTCTGTCTTTGCTAAGTATTATTATTTCATCCCCTTTCGCAACAATCCACCCCTCACACCCAACCCCCTCCTACCGCTTCACATAACGCTTGTGTCCATTGGACACGCCTAATGATGTCCACTGCCTCAGCCCTGAGGGAGGGTGTCGTAAGCTAAGGGTTACTGCTTGAGAAAATAAGGTTCTGCAATTATTGTTGCACTGGGGTCAGAAGAATGATTAATGATTTCAGTAACTTTGAATTACATCATTAAATTATATATCAGTACTCACACAGTATTATAACTAGATACATGTTCATTAATGCCTATCCTTTAATCTAGAAGGCATTAACTATCGATAAGAAAAAAAAAAATTAAAAATTTCTAAAAAACATTTTATTATAACTCTGTTGGATTTATGAAAACTATCAAGAGCATTGTGAGAAATGTTGCAGACCTCAGAAGCCACCCCTAAATACACACATTTTACGAAAGTAATGAGCTTTTCTTGTTTCGACAACAAACCAAAATAGTTGTTGGAGATTCCTTAACACTTTCTTGTCTGTGGGTATAATAGAACAACAAAAATATTGGTATGTACTACTGTAATATCGATACTTTTAATGTATTACTTTTGCAATACTTTAATAGTTGCAATAGATGTATTAACAAAATAGCACAAAAAAGTTTATTTTTCTAACGCTTGTTTTCTTTTCTTTACAGGTAAGTTCAACGATGATGTCTACACGAATCAAATGATCGGTACCGCATCACACCTACGTGGTACCTGCATAAACGAGTGTTTGTTTGTTGTCCATAAATTGGGTAAGTACGAATAATCACAGTCTAAAACAACCGTTCCACCACGAGCAAGCGCGTAAAATAAAAATAAAAACCAAAAAACTCATACCCATGGAGGTTGGATCAGATAGTTATGCAAAAGACTCGACGATTTATTTGTGACCGTACGGAGAACCGGGCAGTCTTTCGGAACGTCCTCCACAGGGTGATCTTACACTAATTCTTTCAACATATTTATGATTTTTGTTTAGAATTCCGAAGTCATAAAGGAACGTACCCATACTACGTGACACGTTTAGGGGGGGGGGGGGGTCTTCAAAATGTCACGCTCCATACAAATGAACGGCGGGTTGCTTAGGATTTTGGTCACTGGGGGGGGGGGGGGGGTTAAAAATTGCAAAAAGTTGTTCACGTAGTATGGGCACGTTCCCTAACATAATCAGAGCTTTTTGAATAAATTTAGAATATTTCAAAGGGCTAGGAAGTACCTACCTATCTTTTTTCATAGTGTTTTGATTGCAAAATTTTTATAAAATTTAGGTAATAATAGTAATGGCTTCGAAGAAACTGGGCGTCTTGTATAGGACATATTCTTTAATGTTTGACCACTGCTAATTTTATACAAATCTTAACAATTGAATTTGGGAGATAACTCTGAGCTGGTGCCCCACAATTCTTGATAAGCCTACTTGATTCTTCGCAAATGAGGGTTGTCCGTCTGATTGAAAATAGGCATGATTAGTCTGTTTTACAGTTATTTTAATGGAGCTTGCTCTAAGGAGCTATCAGCATTGATCCCGATGCACCGGGTGCATGAACTTGACGGACACGAGTCTTGGTGGCTTCATGAGAACGGGTCGTTTTTTGACTCGTTTTTTGGACCAACTACCAGCATCTGTTTTTCCTCCTTCATATAATCGGGGCATCTTCAAGACCCGCATTAATAAATGCCTTCCTACAGATCCTCCCTTAACCCGCCTCACATCGCTGTTGTATAGCAACCCACCTTTTAAAATGCCAATTATTTACGTAATCCTACTGGCGGCCATTTTTTCACAATCCAAATAATACTTACTGGCAACGATGCGTGAAGGAACATAATACATTCGTACGACCATATCCTTATGTTATATTATTTTATCTGCGGAGCATACAAATAACTAAATAATACTACCTTGTCAGCTACGTAATTGTATAGGTGCATTGCATAAACATACCCAACAGTCATGCAAAGGTATCTGTGTACTCTGGCTCAAAATAGAAACGCCACAGACAAGTAAATTCCCATAAATCTCTATTTAATGTATGCAAACCTGCTTGGGAACAATGCACAAACAATCTGATAACGCGTTCGCAGCAGATTTGCGATCAGAAGTGTTCATTTAACATTTTGCTCGCTTTTCTCAATGTGCCACTCACTTCGAACACACCCTGTAGTCTGACGACTCAATCGGGGAAAATGGGAATCGAATCGATTGACAGAATAATTCGATTTTGATAATTTGAATGATAAAGTCAAACAGATACTAAAAATGAACTTCAAAAGCATCAAAATCTTAAATTATTAATGCTTTATTATTTCTCTACCAAATACTTAAGCAAAATTATGCAAAGGTACTTATGCTTTTTCAAAATGGTATCAGTGTATAAAAGATTAATTAGTCCAGAATTGCTTGCATTGATGAACTTTAAAATTCCACTTTAAAAGTCGGGATTTATTTCAGTGCAGAAATTCTGGGACTAACTCCCATATGTATTCCTCTTTGCCTAGAATACTAGAGGAGGGAAATAATTATATCAATTCAGTGGACATCTTCAATTTGTCACTAAACAAAGGCAAAATATTGTTGCTGAAACAATTCAGTTATGTAAAATAGGCCACTAGCATCACATTTTTTGAACGTTTTTTCCGGTTTAGTAAAATATTCTAAGACATTCGGTTTTTTTGAAACCCTAACGATTTTTTGAAAATTTCAATCCGTAAAATCAGACCATTTTTTATAAACCGAAAAGACGGGACATAATTTTATGGGTGCAAAAAAACGATAATTACATAGCCGAAAATCATTTAAAACAACGACGTACCTATTCCACACGAATGGCACAGGAGAATAACGAGACATACCAAAAATATTACGTATCATAAATGTTTTTTTCCTTGATCCATCTTATTGATCATTAATCATTATAATGTTCAACGTCTGTACACGACTAAATCAATATTATATACCAATGAATATTTTAAAATATTTTAAAATCAGCACCATTATCATTACGCTTTTAAAACAGGTACAGCAGGCATAAAATGTACGGGGTTTACTTCGTAACATCTGACAAAACTTCAAACCAAACGATAAGTTCGCAGAGAACAAACAATAAAGCTGGTGAATTTTAAATATCAAATGCAAAAATTCGCCGGAAATCAAAGTGTTGCCGTAGGTATAAAATAAAAGTCAGTGTGGAATTTTACAAAATTAATTGTATATTATCGGAGACGAAACATTTTCATATAGTGACGTCACCAGCCCAAAAAATGGATTTATTTATTAAAAAAAAACTGTAAATTTCAAAAAAAAATTAGTAACATTTTCGTACTATTAATAGAAGAATTTATCCACACGATTTTTTCCAATTCATTATGAAATCTATGTAGGTGTCCTATTATATTTTTTACTATGCATATCTAAAAACCTCAATAAAGAGCGTTAATAAATAAATAATAATAATAAATAAATTAAAATTATTAGCCATTTCGTTAACTTAAATAATTGTTAAAACAGATTTTGCATATACATACCTAATGCTATTTTCCGTGGTCTGTTTGTAGGTGCTAACATAAATAACGCTTTTAACAAATTCAATTTCATGTAATTGAATGAAAATCGGTTGCAGGCGACAAAAATGCAATTTTAAAAGCACATTCCAACGCAGGCAGCTCCGGTACAATTGAATAGGAATTCCTTCATGCAACACATACATAGGTACATTTTATATACATGTACATATAACTGTACGAATGTTGTTATTTGTTTTTTTCCATCCCCGCTTTGCAATAGGGGAGGAATTTTATAGATGCGTTGTATTTTAATCAGATGGTATAGACGAATTGATAATTTCAATGTGTACGTTTAGGATTGCAAAATCAATAGGATAGAAGATACTGTAGATAGCGTACCTACCTACCTAGTAATGGATGTTTTATACGAAACTTTTTTTCATACACCTATCTCCATATTATGGAAACTTCGTACCTAAATCGGGATTCATATGAAAAGTCTTTTCTTTACACGTTCATCAATCACAAACCTAACTATTTCATTCAAATACTTTTATTTTTTTACTTTAGCCCCTCCTGTGTGGAAGAAAAAAAATTCCCTAAGGGTCTATATCATCTTTCGGGATGCTGAGTAGAGGGTCTTGACATATGAATCCCTCCCTCCAACTGCGGTGTAAGGCTTTGTGTTGAGAGTAGCCTGCTGGAGAGGACCAAATTATCCAATTATTAATATTAGTACTATCATAAACTGTGCGAAAATCAGTATCTCAAAAACATGTCCTTTTTCCATTCAGAATCCATATGAAAATACCACCCATATGGAAACGTACAAAAAAAGAATCGGGTAAAACGCCCATTGGTGAAAAGACAAAATAATAAATTTCTATTGATTTCATAACATACTTGATGGAATTAAACATTCCCTAGATCCCTAAGCATTCTAAAATGAAAGTGTTTGTCAACGGTTAATACTGCGAAATCTGTTGTTTTTTGTAAAAATGTTTCTGGTCGTTAGGTGGATAAAATTCCCAAATACAAATTTGAAGTATAAACCTTTAGAAGGATAAAGATTTTCGCCAAGTTTCTTACTAATAGTGTTAATTTAGTTAATTTCCCAAATACAACGCTTTCGAAAACAAATACAAGTGGTGGAAAACGGACAGTAGCGATGAATATCTGGTCGCCGCGCACAGATCCTTTCAGCGGTGAGGTCGGCCGTAATTGAAGGCAATGTGTGCCGTACTGGAAAGGTTTTATTTAATGAAGTGTGCTCCGATAACAGCTTTTATTATTTGTTTCAATTACTGATTTGTATTGATCGTTCGTAATCAAGCTGCTTCGAATAAATATTGCGCAGTAAGTGCGTTGCATTATCTACTTCATTTTTTATATAAGAATTTTAATTTTGGTACAATGGGTTGATATCATTGTCAGCGACTTTCAAAATCGGTACAAAATCAGAGGACTGTTAAATCAGAAGGTTACCGTGACATCTGGGTGAGAACTCGACGCTTTGGACCGCTCGAATATCTAACTCAGGGTTTCCCAAACATTTTCCGCAATGGAATCCTTTGCAAACCCGTAAATTTTAACGGAACACTTGGCTTATTTTTTTAGATTGGATTCCTAATAGATATTTATTGTCATCACGTTTAATTTGTAGAACTCCATTTTTAATTTTATTTCTTTTATATATCCAATAATATTATTATTCAAATAACAAAAACGGTTCATTTATATACCTACAAGTTCTGCTGTGTAATTATTATTAGGCGTGACAGCTGTTTCGCCTTCTGAAGGCATTATCAAACTGTCTTATAGAGGCCTTCTAAAGGCATTATCAAACAGCTGTTTCACATTCTAATAGTAAAAATTTTTTAAAAAATGTTATTTGGCACATAATTTTTTATTTTTTTATTTTTTATTTTATTTTTTTATTTTTTGTTTAATATAGTAATATAATTGTACAGTGGAGTTTTAGAAATTACATAGCGGTACAGAAATTATTTAAACATTGCAATCTCACCAATGAAGAAGCTAGTTCTTGTGCTTGATGAGCGAGTTACACTAACTATAACTGAAATAGAACAACATTATGTAATAAGTAAGTATATAATAGGATAAATTGAGACTTCTGGATCATCTATATGTGTAGGTGTACATACATAGGATACGGTTACATACTAAGATATTGTGCACTTAGGAGAAATTCTAAAAATCTAAATAAAATAGAGATGAATATGTATTAAAAATAAATAGTAAGAAAGAGAAAAACAGGTAATTATTTAGTTAATTATTCCTGATGAAGTGTAGCTTCAGTTTGAGTTTCAGTTTATTGATGTCTTTGGTTTTTTTTTATTTCAATGGGAAGGTTGTTGAAAAACTTTATTCCTAAATAGATGTAATTGTTTTGCATTAGTTTGGTATTAAATTTTGGTGTTTTGATGTTGTCTTCATATCTCTTTGATTGGTGAGTTTCAAATTTCTTGATGATATTATCTTTGGAAATTTGGATAATTGCATTTTTCTTGAAGATATTCTCTACTCGAGGCACCGTGAAATCTGCGAAAAGCGTTTCTGTTGGATAAGTGGATGGTTTCTTTAGGATTACTTTAATGATTAGTTTCTGGATCTCTTTGACAGGGGTTAGAATATTGTTGTATGACCCCCCCCCCCCATCCAATTATTCCATATTGAATTAAAGACTGGATTAGTGCATAGTATACTCTTTTTAGATTGTTGAGTTTAAAAATATTTCTTAATCTTATGAATATATATATACACTTTCTGATACGCTTAACCAATTCAATTTAACATTGATATTCCATTTTTTGTTGATACATAATGTAAACAAAAAAATTGAATTATAAAAGCACCATGACTTTGATGATTTTCATGACTTTGATCATTTTGAGTCCGTGAATTGCGTATCTTCTTTATATCAGGCACAATATTGGTGAGTTGGATTCTAATATCTCATGTGGCATCGAGCCTGTTCCTACACTTTGACTTCGTTTCAGCATAATTAGAAAATCCCGCTTCGCATAAATAGATTGTAGAAAACGGAAGTAAAAAAATAATAGCTTGTTTTGATAAATTGGGGCACTCTTCTGAC
The DNA here is from genome assembly GCA_917880885.1 of Limnephilus marmoratus. Taxonomy (NCBI): domain Eukaryota; kingdom Metazoa; phylum Arthropoda; class Insecta; order Trichoptera; family Limnephilidae; genus Limnephilus; species Limnephilus marmoratus. The sequence continues at coordinate 48,070,137 of OU862923.1, forward strand.
AAACTCGCCCAGAAATCGATCAGAGGCTGATCTTCTATCTGGAAAGGTCTAGTCCCTATCTTAAGAACTATTGTGAAATATTTATGTAAATAATAATTTCTTGTTGATAATATCAGTAGAGTTGTAACATAAATTTGTGTATAGTTAGTACCTATATTAAATGAAATTATTCCGACAAGTTGTCAATGAACAATGAACCCCTATTCAGGTTCAGGGGAACGGCGGTGTTCCGCGGAACACAGTTTGGGAAATTCTGATCTAACTGATTGTGTAAGTGTTTTATTTGTATCCGTGTATGTAGGTGCCTCCGTTCAGGACTGTCAAATCCACGCACCCGTTTCCCAAAACAGTAGCGTATACGCACTGTTCCGAGAATCCAATGTCCATAGTGTGCCACCCCTGCTTATAGTACATGTTGACACGCGTCTGCAGGGGTGCCATAATTCAATTTAATTAAAATAAATCCATTTCTATAGAATAATTGACAATCGTGAGATATATTTTTAAATGTTTACTGATTCGACAAACAAAATTTTATTACGCGTCGGATAATAATGTAGCCTTTTTTCAATAATATTAAATAATTCTATCAAAATAGTTTTTATAAAATATTCTTCGTTATAGTCAATAATCGAATTCTACGAAATTGTTAACAAAACTTTACTAATCGATGAAAAGATCATCAATATGTAGGTATTATTTTGTAGGAAATAAAAGAAAAAATGATAAAATTTATTTAGGCTTTAAAAGCCGCTCGAGTTAGAAAAAACTGCGGAAGATATGATATAAATATCACTATCATTGTATCAGCCAAACACCAGCTTAAACCTAGAAAGATAATCTTATTTTTACCTACGTTAAAGATAATGACACGTCTTAGAGACGTAGGTACTGAAGTTTAATAGTGTATATTTGACATATCATCATACACCATACATTAAATAGTTTAAAGGTAGTTGAATAATTAGTTTATGTTTTTTTTTTACTTTAAATAAAACCAAAATAATTATATTTTTTTTTTTTTTTTTTTTTACAGTGAATACCGCACAAGAATCTCAACTGCTCCCGTCTGGAGCCAGTGAGACTATGGCATCCCCAACTGGGGTATGTTGTGAGGCTGAAGGTAGTGGGGAGGGGAAGGAGGTGGGGAAGAGAAAGGTTGGGAAGTACCTGGCTATTCAGATCTGGTCACTAAACACGGCTAAAGCCATTTTCAAGCAACGTTTCAATTCTGAATGGTGGTCTTACACCAGGGCGATACTGATAGTATCTTCCACTCTGGAACATGCCGCAAATATACTATATATTATTTTAAATGAATTAATTGTGAAATAACACAAATTAATCAAATAAAATTTATTTGCGCATGCCGGGTTCGAACCCGCGACCTCCGGAATGTGAGTCAAGAGTCTTAGCCACTGGACTACGGAGGTCTCTATATATTGTAATTAAAAAAATAACACAATTCTGTAAGCCTCTCAAAAATCAATCTCAAAATATTAAGTCTGTTTTTAAATAAAAAATAATGTTTTATTTTGTGTGTAAATCGTATTTTTGATATGCTATAAAAGTTTAAATACTAATCAGTCGTTATACTTAAATATATTCATTTTTTGTTTACTAAATCACATTTATACGAACAAGACTGAAAGTTACTAAAGTAATAAGTAATCATAGATACGTCTTTCAGACGTATGGTGTTATTGTAGGTATACTGACCGTGGTGACAGAGCCGCCCGCAAAAACTCTGCACGGCAACTGAGCTAACTGAGAAATAAAAAAAAAGACAGCAATTCTTGTGTATCGCTTACGTCCCTATGACGTAGATTATCTTTCTATTGTTAAATATCTACAAAGAATGAGTAAAATATAGTTTATTTTGTAGATTTAAAACTTTTGTGCTAACGTTTAAAAAAGTCTTCTACAAACGTGTCTCGATAGTCAACCAAATAAGAAAGCTCCGATATAACACATTTAACCGCCGCCATAGAACCCATAGATCCGAACCGTCCCCAGCTCCAAGTAACAATAGAACACAGGGGTGTCTGAAGGGGCGGCCTGGGGTAGCTCCACCCCCCATCCCCTCCCCCAGAGCTGCCCGCTGCTCGTGGCGGGGGGGTCCCCGCACCCCGATCCGCCATTCATCCCCTACTGCTATACGATCTACTAGCATACCCAGTGCATCCGTAGGGGTAGGTTTAAGCTTGTGGAAAGGAAGCTCGTAGGAGTACCTATAGGAAAAATGCAGCAAGTTTTATTTTAAAAATTCTTTAAAGACATTTTAACACAAAAGCGTGTTAAACGAAGTGATATTTTTTTATGAATATTGGTATAAAAATAATGTTATAAATATTTTTAATATGGGTAGGTTCCTAGGTATCAACCTACATTATAATGTGTAGATTTAAAAATACTGTTAGTTCTTAAAACCAATCACAAAATAGGATAATTTAAAAAAATAACTAAACTGCTTAACTAAAGAGAGAAATTCATTCTCAAGTTTGAATTAGGGAGCAGCGCCCTAATAGGTATATTATGTGGTCACAAATATAATTACTCTATTATTTAGGCAGACTTTTATTTTCAGTTTTATAAACGCCGAAAACGCCGAAGTCCTGGAGCCAGTGAGTCTATAACACTCGTAATTGTTGTCATGTGGTATCAAATGGTATGACCACTAAAGTGACTATTCTGATCTTGTTATGGAAAATAGATAAATTCTTCAATCTGCTTTAGAAAGACTGAAACTTTAAATATAAATATAAATCCATTTTAAGCCAACTTTTTGAAGACGAGTCCGCCGCCCGGGAAACCATTGGATAACCAACAGCTCTGCCGTAGGTCACCCCAAGTGGTTCGCTACGTTTGGTGACTCAGCAAGGGTGCACGGGTTCATGGGGTTAGGTTTGTCCGGGTCTCAGCGGCGGATGTATCTGCCCAATTGCTGCGTAGCGGGCCGGATCGAAAGAGACTGCTTAAGCAGCTTGAGTGAGGCCTTTTGATCTCTCCTGCCGGTCTCTCTCGACCTATCACCTTGCACCGCAGTTGAACGGATGTATTAATACGTCCACATCCTACATCTCTCCTACCTTCCCTTAAAAATACCCTACACAAAGTATACCCTAAGATGACATAGCTACCTGAGGGTAATTAGGTATTTTCCTCAGGGTCTCATGTGTGGAGCTAATCTAAAATAAAACTTTTGATTCTGTAAGATCAAACAAATTCTTTCTCTCCCCAAAGCGACCAAATATTTATTGTACCTATACCGATACATCAAAAGAATTTTAATGTTTGTTTCATGGTCATGATGTATTTCACGAAAAGTTCGCTAAGAAAATTATCCTATAATTATTATGGACATTATTTGTTGGCAATAAGAAAGGATTCTTTGATTTGATATTATTGAAATTCCCTTGGCGAGCGATTCATTATTTGTCTATTATTCAAATAGTATCACAGCAGTTACCGATTCCACTTGATAAATCGTACCCCCTCTCGAGAGCGCAACCTCTTATTTCTACGTTAACTTTTTCTGGGTGAAAACTTTTTTATTAGATTCGGGATTTTCGTATGTATTTCTCCTCATTCCTTTTTGTCTCGTCCGTCGCAAACTTTTTAAAGACGCTCAAGTTAAATGCAATATACTCAAGCGTTCCGAGGGAAGGGTTTTAGGGAACTTTAAATTGTTGGACGAAGTTGAGTTTCGGCTCGGGCGACTTTGGCCGTAGCGAACTTGCGGGAAACAATGCAGTGGTCAAACTTTGGCTTTGCTGTATTCACGTCGCTGTGTTGTTCTTACTAATTTAGATTTATTGATATCAAAATTATTTTATGTTCCTCTCAATCTACTGATTGCATTTGTGAGAGATCCTTGCTACGAGTAGATAAGCATAGGATTATAAAAGGTTTTAACCTTTAAAGATTTTCACGAGACCATGTTAGGTAATGAGAGGAGGAGTGTGTGCAAAGACTGAGTTGCTGGCGTTGCGTCCTCTTTGCCTACTCCTATGTTACATTTAGTTAGTTAGTTAAGAAATTAAAAAAAAAAACGATGTGATATCGTATCATCATTATCATCATCATAACATAGTATAAAATGAAGTCGCTCAAAATGTATGTGCGCGTTAATCTTTTAAACTACGCAACGGATTTTAATACGGTTTTCATCAATAGATAGAGTAATTGAAGAGGAATGTTTTTATGTATAATAAATGCAAATTATATTAGAGAAAAGCCAAGAAATTCAAAGAAAACATATTTTTGTGCGATTTAAAACGGCTGGCGGGCCGTACTATAGTCACTTTTGAAATTCGTTCTACGGAAGAAATTGGAAAATAGATGTCCTAGAGTAAGTAAGTATTTGATTTTCCTTTTTCAAATATCCAGTGTTGCATTGCAAGCATTGTATAATTAGTGGCGATCGCTCGAATTGCATTACATAGTATAAAATGAAGTCGCTCAAAATGTATGTGCGCATAGATCTTTTAAACTACGAAACAGATTTTCATGCGGTTTTCACCAATAGATAGAGTGATTCAAGGGGAAGGTTTATATGTATAATACATGCTTATTATAGTATAGAAAAGCCAAGGAATTCAAATATTCAATTCAGGCAGCGGGCAGCTGGCAAGCGGGTGGTGTGGATTTTATAAAGATTGGGTAATGTCGTTGTGTTTCGTTAGCCACAGCAACGTGTGACCGGGTCTGCTAGTATTTTTATATAACGTTGCTGGGAAGGGAGCCACGAGTATTTTTTAAGTTTTCGTAGAAAGTTCACTGACTTAATTGACATTTTTTTAATTTTAACCAGAAAACAGAAATTTTTTTGCTTGGCGTTTCACCAATTGTTTTTTTAGGCAAACGGGATTAATATTTATTTTCAGCCCCCAGCGTCATTTACATCATTGTGAGACATCAGGTCTTAAAAATCCCTTTCATTAATCTGCCAAAAAATAAAGTAATTAGATGCCATGTTATTTACGCCATGTTTTGGATTAGATCAGTGCGCAAAATATTCTAGAAATTTCGACCCTGGCTGAATAGAAAAATCAAGAAAATGTATGTTAGAATTGAGTGAGTTACAAAATTGTTATTGTAATCAAAAGAAATCATTAAATATGTCTTTAAAAAAATTAAGTTAAGAAATTTTAATTTTTAAAAATTCGTACGTGATGAAAGTCATAACGTAACATTGAAGAAAATTCGCTCTGTAAGTCTGTTCCAGAAAAATCGCGAAAAACCAGGACCCGATTTCTTACCCCAAATGACACATCGTGACTCAAATGACATTTTAGTTTCGGCTTCGGTAGCGCCCTTTAATTTATAAACTGGTATCCCCTGTGGGACGCGTCACATCGATCCCGTTTCGAAGGGCAAGTTTTCATTTTATTGCTTCTCAATTCACCCACATGACGATTATAATGATAAAGAATTAAAACCCGTCCTGCCTCAAGGTCATTTTTATACCTAATTTTTTTTCTGATGCATTTTGTTTTAAGACTTGATGTTCACCAGAAACTACACCTTATTTTCATTGGAGTTTTCTAACAAGTGCAACCTTTTTCAACCAGTAACATCCGTAAATAAATTGTTTAGTAATGTGTTAAAGTCCTTTTAAAACCTATAGCTGGGTAAGTAAATGTAATTTTAAGATAGATTACAGCATTGTGGAAATGATATACTTTTCTTAGCAACATACTTACTTAGTTTTGTAGGAAAAGGCTACTTATGCAAATGTTTAGAATGTACTAATATTATGAAGTTCCCGTTATTTTTTTATGATATCGTCACTGTGTTTTAGTGAATCTGGCGTAAAAGTCAGGCGGTGTTCCCAATTAAAGCTTTGTAAATCATGAGTTCACGCCATGATTATTGTTCGCGGGTAGGTCCGCGTCCACATCAAATGAAATGTTATTTTTGAATATTAATCTTGTTCAATTACTGTGTGTCCGTCACGCTCGCCCCTTCCTTCACCCTCCCCACCGGGCGCCGCTTCAACTTTTCCGGCGCTTCGTTTTCATCATTTCCACGCTGAGAGGGGTGGGGGTGGGGGTGAAGTGAGAGGGAGGGAAGGGAAGAGAGGAGAAGAGAGGAGAGAGGAGGACGCAGCATCCGCCACACACAGCCTGGCGTCTCTCAGTACCGCTCCGTCGACCAGCGCCACGACGCCTCCCCGCGATGTGAACTGTGGACGCCGCAACAAGACCTGTCTAATCGAGATACGCGACAATCGAAATACCTTTTTGTTTTATTTTTAATTTTTCGTTCCGCTTATTATATTGTGATCCGCGCCGCAAGTATACCTGTCTCGTCGGTAGTGCTTTCGTCGCAGTGGCTTTTTCTGTTTTTATTCACCAAAATATTTGTATTTATTTTGCGCGAAAACTGAATCTACGACGCGGTCGAAACACTCGCCAAAAACACATGTCTCGTCGCCTTGTAAATTATCCTAGAAAGAATATAATCTCGAGATTCCAGAGAAGAAATAGTCGAACCTAAATATAAATAAACATAAACCAATCCAGAACCGCTGATTAGTGCCGATGGTATTTAGATGAATTTAGAGTACAAAGTAGTGTAGCTCGACGAAAAGTGGAAAAATAGCGGAGACGGAGTACAAAATCCATTAATCTATTCATAAATAAAACAGGGTTATAGAAATAATTAAGATAGTTATTGATTTTATTTTGTACCCTATTCATAAAAGTAGATCAATTTTTTAATAACACCACAAACCAAAGTGATTCAAACATTTAATTAAAAACAATTCAATAACAAAAATCCCAAAAAACCGGACTAAAACATACCAAAATCCACGGCGTAAGATTACAAACACTTTGACAGTGCTCCAAACGTGCAATTACAGCATGATCTATCGCCTGTGAGTGAATACTATCGCATTCATTCAACGAATAACAGAACTGAAAAAAACAAAGCAACCAACAAAATTGATACCACTTGTATATCTGATCTTCGCAGAGAATGAATCACCGCACGAAATCTTCACAGAGGTGATTACATCACACAAGAATTTTCGTAAAAATCCAGAGTGAATTAAATCTCCAATCTAATCAAATACCCCATTCAAAGTAAACATCTTGCCCTATTGAAAGTGTGGCAGTTTAGTCCCTGTGTGTTTGTGATTCGGGATCAAGTCATTGCTATGCCGCGTTTAGAAAGTAAACAAAAAGCAACCGGTGCCTCGTTAAGGGATGCCTATTAGCGACACCCAGCGAACATTTCCTCTATCAAGGTAAACCCATCCACTTGGATTATTTATTTCCTTACTACCCCCTCTTGCTCTATTCTCCTGGTGACAACACCGCCTTCAGTCACGCAATGATGTACAACGGTACATTATTTATTAATAGCCATACTTAATTTTCAATGATTTCTTTAAAAGACACCTGCTTTTGTGTCGTTTTATACGTTTTCCTTAATAATTTTGTTGAAAATAAAACATTTAATTTTTTTCCTAATTGTCTAAAAAAATGTATTCACACTCGACCGTTAATCGAGAGTTCCACCCATTAGACTACCTCATTTTTTTCTTGTTTTTTAAGACATGGAAGCAATAAATAATTTATCCCAAACTTCATCTTTTGAAATATGATTTTCTAATAATACAAACATCGATCAAACGATTTTTAAAATTTTAATTAATGTATAATTAATTACAGGTTTCAAATGCAACATCTACAAAGGTGATCAGAACTTTCAAATGATAACAAAAAGCATACCAAACATAACCTAAAACATTTAAAAATGACCCGAAGAAAGAGGTGTAGATGATCTTTAAACATTTTTATACGTGTATAAATGTGGAAGAGAACTATTATAAGTGACAATAATAAGAACAATGTGTGGGATTGCAGGAATAGACAATAATGATTATTATTTATGGCATGCTAAAGGCTGAATAGTTTGGTTTTCGGAAACGGTTTTGTGATTGCTTCTTTTAATTTTGAGCAGTAAAATAAAATAGAAAGTGACGCAACGGAACAATAACAGGACGGAGGACGCACAAGTGAAAGTTTTCAGGTGAGTTCTGTGTTTTGGTTTTATGGGGGGTATTGTGATCAGATATTGCACAGGTAGCATTTACCTTTTTGTTTAAATATTTTGTGCAACTTTGTATTCGCATTTCGCATTATGAAAAAATCGTTTGTGTTGCATGTCCCTGCAACATTCAAATTCCAGTGACAAAAATTTAAAAAAAATGACCTTGGCTTACATTTAGCGAGTAATTTTATTTATGTGACCTTAAGGGCACTGTAAAAGCTAGAAATTAACTTAAATCGTATATTTTTACTGTACATATCTACTAATGTTTTAGCTGTAATTATTAAAAATTAAAAAAATATGTAGATATTTACAATAAAAGAAGGAAAAAAATGTAGTAATGCACAATACTGCATTATTTCATGCCATCTACATATGTAGGTGCACAGGTTCAGTTTTTTTTCAAGTTTCACATTGTTTTTTTTTGTGTTTTCTTAGTTTGTTTATATTTCATATTATTATTAAATTTCCAAAAATTATTTATTTAAATAAAATAGAAAAAATCGGAACAGCGATTATGCCCAATACTGCGATATTTCTTGATAAATACTACAAGATTTTTTTTTTATATTTTCCGTCGTTTTTTTATGTTTAAATAGTTCTTAATGTTTCATATTGTAACTAAATTGTAAAAATGATTTATAAAAAAAAAATGGAAAAACAAATCAAAACTATTGTGATGCTCAATACCATAGTTTTTCATGATAAAATATACTTACGTAGGTACCTACTTCGGGTTTCGACTTCAGTAATATTGATACTAATTATATATTTTAGGAATATTATGCTCTTATGAGTAAATTAGGTTACTTTTCGTTCTTTGTTTTTGGGGTGTTATGCCGTGTTGCGCTAACGCCTTCTTTAGCCAACGTTTCGGACAGTATCCATTATCAGGGCAGATGTGTGGGGCTGATGAACGGTGGTAACGCTGTCCGAAACGTTGGCCAAAGAAGGAGGTAGCGCAACACGTCATAACACCCAAAAACGAATAACGAAAATACTTTTGGCCATGAAAATCTAAAAATGTAACCAAATTAGGTTGGTGAATTTTTTTGAAAGAGTATTTTTATTGCGGTCATGTTGTTTTTCATAATAATGACAAAAAATACAATATTTTTTGGCACCATGCCAACTCAAAATGAAGTCAACTCAAAACCTCTCTGAAAAGTCATTAAAAGCTACGAAAAAAAAAATTAAATACCCCATAACCCTAACCCAACGTAACCTATTTCCAAATTTATTTATTTTTCATCACTTTTAATAACTTTTCAAAGGAAGTTCAGAGTTGATTTCATTCTGAGTTGTCCGGTCACCATTCTTTTTACCCACCTTCGTTAGTGAGTTGTATGCAAATTCTTTATTTAAAAATGAAAGTCCGTTGTTAGATCAAAAAAAATCTTCGTAGACCTGTTTGGTAAGGCCCCGATGTAAATTCCTGCTGATATAATATTCAGATTTCCTTGGTAAAGTTGTTATGTATTTCTTTTTTCCTGTGGAATTACAATTGCTAATACAATTTCTCTTCGTTCCACTGTTTCTTGCGGTCTGTTGAATCTCGCTCGTTTCATATTTCCTCTTGGATATCTTTTTGATTTTTTGTGCGCCTTACCTGATGCTGTAAGCCGAGATAAAGACTGAAATAACTGTGTGAGAAAGATTATTACGTAAGCTGATTTATTCCTCCCATAATTCTTCCTACTATAATGCAAATATTCTCTGAATAATTGATTTTTTATCACGTATTTCGATTAGAGAAAGCAGTGTCAAAATGATGTACATAATTTTAAGAACAAGTTGATGGATGAAGAAATCGGAATCTGTTCCAGAAAGATATGTAACGATCGTGTGAATAAAATTCTTGAACTGGATCACGGCAAGATACGAAAGTTTACATTATTTTTATATGAAAATCGCACAAGAGATTCAACTTTTGAAAATAATTTTTATTTAATTAAATGAAGACAATATTAGCGAAACTCGATCGAAAATCTGGAGACAGAAAAATCAGAAAAAGATATTGGCTTTCTGACCTTCTGCTTACATAGCAAATGCTCTACCAGCTGAGCTAAGGTGTCTATATCCAATTCGGTAACTTTTAACTGTATTATTCGACTAAGAACTACCAACATTATCCAACTTATTGGCTGCTATCTTTAAATACGATTGCAAGATTCAAACCCGAACTAAGTGTTATCTAGATAGTGTCTGGTAAATAATTTTTACAATAGTAAAAAGGAAAGGCCCTTTGGAAAAAAAATCCCTCAATGCCTATGTCATATTTGCGGATGATGTGGAGGTCCTTTTAAGGGAAAGGAAGGGGAGGAAGTTTTGGGAAGGAAAAATGTATGAAGGGTGAGTAGGAATCGGGGATAAATGATTCTAGGAGTGAGGGCCTTATAAATCCACCCTTTGCACTGCGGTGCAAGGCGATAGGTTGAGAGAGTGCGGCTGAAAGGTGTAGGTTAGGTCTCCGTCAACTACTCTCTTCCGATCCAGGCCGCCATGCAGTAGGTAAGACCTAGACAAATCTCACCTCATGAACTCGTGTACCCCTGCTTACCAAATCACCAAACGAACCACTTGGGGTGACCTGTGGTAGGGATGTTGGTTATCCAATAAATGGTTCCCGGAGCGGCGTCACCCATAACCGCCTCACAAACCGTCTGGGGCCAGATGAAATAAGGCTTACCCAATTGAGGAAGGTAGCTATGTTGTCAGGCAGAACGGAGTGGGGAAGGAAAGGAGTTAGAGAAGTGGAAGATTGGTTAGTACCTAACTACTTAGATCTACTACATCTTCCACTGGGGCGATATCTACCACTCTGTGTTTTCAAAACGAAGATGTGTGGCGTTTTATCTACCTACCCTATTAGTTAGATATTTTTAAACCCAAGAAAAAAATTACTGATTATAAACATTCTGTTTTGATTTGGATTTACAGTTATTTTATATTTTATCATTGAAGTTCAATCTTTCCTTTGACCAAATTAAAACATCTTGAGGACTTTCAATCGCTTTAGCGCTGAAATGGATTCAAAGCTCCAACTAGTTTATCTATAGAACCCCATTAATAATAGCTAAATGATTATGTCAGACAGCAATATTTTAATTACACGATGATTGATAGATGCACTATAAAAGAAGCACTAATACATATGGTTGATAAGTATCTAGAGGGCAGAAGTAATACTAACCCCACATCAATTTAACAAAACCAAAATATCAGCGGTTACCATTCAAATTAAATATTGCTTACGAAATATGTTGTTTTTTTTTAACAATAACTACTTAAAACTAAGCGATGTTAATTTTCTGTTATAATGGTGCCACAAAAAAGATTGCTGTGTTTGAAGTAGTAATTATCTTCAATTTTATTATTGTAAATATGCGAATTCGATCCCATTGAGTGGGTAGAACATTTTTTAGCAATATACTGTAATCACACTTTCATAATAAAATGACAAGCTTTCTTACGCATTCAATGAGTCTTTTAGAAAACAAAATTATTTAAATGTCTTTTTTTATCAGAATGAAAATAAATTTTTGTCCCTTTAATATTATCACACTTTATTTTTTTGTTAGTTTATTAAGGAACCAAAGAGTACCATAGGTACTATATATTTTATAAAAAAATTACATGGTATGGTGAAAATTACATGTGTTGCGGGTTAATATGAAATTTTTGTTTGAGTTTCATGATAGATATGCAAACATACCAATTACGGTAGTGCTGGTCAATTAATCAAATGTTTTATTCTTATAGCGTAGTCGATATAGTTAAAGAGAATCAATAACGTTAGGTAGTTGCAATTCTGAACCAGTATTATTTTGTAAAATTCTGTATTGAATAAAACCAGGTGTATATGGGATACGGCATTTCATAATTTGAAGGCTTGATAAGCAGGTAGGTATAGTTAGTGGAAAAAATGTTACTTTGGAAAATTTATTTGATAGAGTAGTTAATAAAGCATCCATTTTAGATGCGTAGGTAATGGATTATAAATACGACCATTTGCTTTCAACAAATTAATTTAAATAGGTCAGTGACGTCATATCCCTCTGCGAGAAGGGGTGAAATGATGTCATTAATATAATTATTCAGATGGATGTTAGGAACTTGAGCATTATTGCTGAGTAAACCCTTTTAATTTGGCAAAATTTTAATTACTCCCTAAACGCAAGCTGAAGCCAGGGACTATTTTATTATTTGTTTCATTTTAATATATTGCCATATATACTTGACTACCTACGTTTATTATTAACCAGTAAGAGATATCGTAGCATTTAAAAATAAACATATATTATTTCAAATACATTCATATAATAGATTTAAAAAAAACATGTGGTTCTTATAACTAATTACAATAAAGTAATTTCTTGTTAACTAGCTGCCCAATTCAATAGAGAAAACATTTTTCGTGTTTAAATTTGAATTTAAATAAACTTATACAGCAGAAGTATGTTTATATTTATACGTGCGGATTTCAAACTTTTATCAACACAAGATGTTTTTGATTCCTTCATTTCATGCTCTCGACATATTTTTGACTCCCTGCCTTCATTTAAAAACATTACTAGTAACTTAACCAATGCGCACTCACAACGCTGAACAACTTAAATAATTCAGACATATAGGAAGATATAGTTCATATACACTCACTCACATAAACTTATTCACCTATTTTCATCACAAATCATACCCCGCCCGGTAAAATGTACTTTTTTTTTACATTAGCTCCACACAGGAGGCACTGTGAAAATAATTCTCCACAGAGCCTATGTCATCTTTGGGGATGCTGTGTGGAGGTTCATTTTAGGAAAGGAAGGAGAGGAAGTTCTGGGAAGGAAAAGGGTATTAGGGATAGGAATCTGGATCAGTTTGTCCAGGAATGATGGACATATGATTCCATCCCTCCCACTACGGTGCAAGGCGGTATTCCGAAAGAGTGTCTCAACCCGATCATCTCTCCCGATCTGGCCTGCCATACAGCTGGTGGACAGACGCTCCTGCCGCCAAGACCCAGACAAACCTTACCCCATGAACCCGGGCACCCTTGCTAAGTCACCAAATGCAGCGAACAACTTGGGGTAACCTATGGCAGAGGGTTTGTTGGTAATCCAATAAATGGTTCCCGGGGTGGCGGTACTCATACCCGCCTCCCAAATTATGACATATTTCACTCATCAGATATATTTTTTAAAACATAACATTGATATCGATCTTTGTACTTATTTCTAAAACCTTGTAAACTGTTTACCTCTTATTTCTTATTTTTTCTATGTTTTGTTTATTTTCAAAATATGAAAATATAAAATATCTTCTTTTCTTCATCACTTACAAAGTTCTCCAGTCCTAAAGATTCCTCTCTCCAATTCTTCAGTCTTTCAAAATAAATATCAATTCTACTTAAGGCGCCGCATCCGCGCTCAAAAAGAAGAAGATGGAGAGATATGCAATTACGAATTTTATAGGAGCGCGCTAATATTTAAAGCGATAAAATCTATACAAAAATTGCCAAAATGTTTAATAAAACACGACCTGTTTAAAATAGGGCAAAAATCTCGTGGAAGGTATCTTAAGTATCTATCATTTAAAGAAACATTGTGAATTTTTTCACAACTCTAACTTGTAAAATAACTCAAACAAACATGTTTATAATAATTTTCGGAGAATACTTTGCGATTTTTTTCTATCGAGGGAATTTCATATAATTTGCGTTTCGGCGTGGAACGCTTTTTTTATTTTATTTTATTTTTTATTTATTAAATTACAGAATATATTTTGTACAAAAATTTGAGTAGACCCACAAAGCTGTCATATGGCAGCTTGTCTGTAGGTTCTAACAATTTAAACATTCTTAATATAATATCTAAGAAAATATTTGTAAATACATTTATAGTTTTAAGGAAACATTAGAATAGATCACATAGTAAAAAAAAGCTTTTAGATATTATCTTCAAAAATAACATATATTTTTTTAAGAGCTTAAAAACTTCAAATGTTTAAGGGAGATATGTAAGAAATCGGTAGAAATTCGAGCAGCGGCGACTTAATCTTCTCATTTATTTATTTATTTATTTACGGACAAATAGTCCAATTAACAATATAACAATAACACGAATAGAAAAAAAAGAGATTCAATGAAAGGAGATTACATATAGATGAAGAGCATTGACAAAATACATATAATATAAAAGTACATAGAGAAGATAACTACAAGTAGCTTGAAGATGGATTTAAAAAGACTTTAAAAAACCATATTGCGTAACGACTGCCGAAAGTCATTTAGGCTTACACCAAAAATTCAATGCTTTGATTTGCGTTGACAAGTCTCGACATTCTGGATAAAGGCGAATGATATCCATAATTAGTAGAATGTTGATTGAGGAACAGCAATTCATTATTTCGGAGTCTACGGGAAGGAATGTTGAACTGGATGAGTTGTAACAAAGCAGGTGTGTCAGTAATACTATTGATAATTTTGAAAATGCATATTAGATCAGAGTCCTTTCTACGTTTTTCTAAAGAGGAAATATTTATGAACGTAATATCAACAATGATGCAGGGTGGCTAATGAATAATCTTGCAATTTCCTGTGTTTTAAATATAGTGCCTACCTATCTTCTAGGTGCAGAGTCGTATCTTCTCGAAGCATAAACAATAATTTTTAAAAAAAGTTATATTAATAAAGGTAAATGAAATGCAGCAAAATTTTAAAATGATTCGAATCATTTAATATTAGTTTCTGATTTCACTGATCTAAATCGAATTCCTACATATTGCACGCGTAACAGTAAATAACCCAATATCCGCCAGTAAAAAACAATTTCCTCACTATGCGTCCGCACCCCGGGCACCCGCCGCGCCTATCGCCCGCTCGGGCATTGGTATTCAGCGGTCGTACGACGTGATTTGTGCCCGCATTCGCGTCGCGCCGCGAGTGGACGGATTACCGCGCTGCCGGAGCTTTCGTCGCGAGCCCCGCGTCCGCATCAACACTCGCCCAATAAAAGCTCCGATAGATCTACGGGCGAGCCGCGCGAATACAAATCAGCACTGAAACAAATACACGAATGTATCTCTGCTAAGCCGAGCTTTAAATCTGACTTTTGGGCCTCAGATAATGTTATTCTGTTTATGACTTAAATGTTAAGAGACAAATTTTATTAGAGTGAGTGCATAAGCCTAGCTATAGCATTCACCAGGGAGGCTCAATTCTGGGAAGGGGGGCATGGGATAAAGGGAGGGGGGGGGTAAGTAATCAAACAAAGCGAACCATTGTTTCATACAGACACATCAGTAACAGCAAAGTAAAAATATGGATTTCTTATATTCTAACCACTGGAGCGATTTCGGTCGAAAAATGGACCACTTTTATTTTTCTGCGATTGATTTCGGTCCAAAAATGGACCACATTTTCCTACCATGCGTAAAACTTTTATTGTAATTATTTAAAACATTTCCTGGGCCAGCCGTTTATTTTAACACGAAGCTGTTGAAATGCTTTATCTATTATGACCATAGATATTGCAAATCCGAACTTAGTAGACTGTTTTAGAACAATGTTAAAAATAAATTTTTAAAATATTTTTTTCCCTCCGAATTTTCGAACAGCTGTCTAAGGATAAAATTAAGTCCTTTTTCCATAGATACGCACCATTAATTATCAAGTATACCACAGACAACATACAGAAACCGAAAATATTCTATGTTGACCCGAATAAGTATCCCTCACGGCAGTTTCAAGTAAAAAACACCTGGATTCGCGTGATTATAAACTTTACGATTTTTTTAATATTTTTTTCATAAATCCTACAAATATGAAATAAACGGTAAAATACAGGTTGTTTCATTGGCTATATAGAACTACAATAAGTTTTTATGTCTCCATGTTAAAATTCGAAGGTATGATTTTTTTAAGGTTGACGAAAAATTTAAAAAATGACCATCTGGGAAATCTCAAGCAATCGAAGCAAATTTATTTATTTCGCGTGATCGCTCCAGTGGCTGGGAATCGATGATATAATGTAGGTACTAGCTGAAGTCCAGAGTTTTTCGAAATTAAGTCGATGGGCCCAAATAGCAATGTAGGATCTGGTAAAAATTTAAAATCATTGCTTTAGCTAATTTATTGGCATATTTTGTTATTATTTTTGAAATGCAAAATATCAAATCATCACTATATTTCTTGATCCCTAAAAACTTTAACTTTAAATAACTCTGCTGAAAAACTACAAAATCGCACATCCGATATTGTTCTTTGGGACCGTCGAGACAGTAATTTTCCTATTATTTTTAACATCAGGTGTGAAACATTTCATCAAGATTACTTTTTTTGTTATCATTAAAATTCTTGTAATATCAATGTTTTATAATAAAAAAAACAGAGATATTGCACGATCAAGTGAATCAGATACTTGAGAAGGGCCATGTCAAAAGTCAGAATAATAGAATGTATGAATGTGAGTGAGGCAAAGAGTGTGTGCCAAGACCGAGTTGTTTGGCGGTCCGCCCTCTCTGCCTAACCCTTCAGAATTTGACGTGATGGTTAATTAGTTAGTTAATCATTTATGATAAAAATGACAAATTAAAAAATATCAAAATTCTACATTTAGGAGCGGGTAAGGAGAAAGATTTTCGAAATCGCATTATCTTTTGCCAATGCCTTCCTCCTGTTTTGATGGGTATGTGTGCAAAATTCATCAATCTTGGAATAAAACTGTAGATTGTATAAAAATCGAATCAAGGCTCCCGCCCGGATCGCCCACGCAGCCGCCCGCCACAGACACTCTTCTTACTATGTAAATAGATAGCTTCTCAATAATCTAATTAAAGCAGCTTTTTTTTAATCTTTTTTGAAATCAACAAGTAAAAGATTTATTAAGGCGATCCAATAGTCCAGGAAAAAATCGAAATCGGATTTTACGCCCCTTTACGGCAGGAGTTTGAAAATACTTGACAAAACGGTTTTGGAAAGGTTGGAAAAGGTATTTGAGAATTTTTATTTACAGGTTGATTTCGTAAAAACCTGTAAAAAACATTAACTCCTTTTTTACGCTTTGTTTATTGTAATAAAACGAAAATTTAAAATTGATTTTAAGCGACGCGGAGCCACGCGTCGATCTCCCGTTCCGACCGGGGCGTGACTGATACGAATTAGTGTGGCGTGATCAGAAGTTCTTCGGTGGACGCCACAGGGTTCACTTTGAAAAATCAAAATCGTCGACTAGCGGTCGGTCGTATTGTAAAATAACAACGCGAAAATGCATATTTTATTTTAATTTGGGAAGTTAGGACGTAAATATCATTTTTTTGCGATTATTATAAAATAAACTTAATTTGCCACATTACACAATAAAACCATTTCCGAAAAGGGGTTTATAAATAGGAGAGTTTGGACTTGAAAGTATTTTTTATAGACCTTATACTTTATTTTTTTATAGGCTTATTAAAAGACTTATAAAAAAAGTGACCGATATTTTTAAGGGCCAAGGTGTGTTCTACACGCAGTATTTAATTGAAGCATCTATAATACTTCTAAGCCATCAAATTTTCAAAACAAAAACATATGATTTTGTATGATTTTACATTATTTAGTATGGCTTCATCTTAAGAAATACTTCTTGAGACAGTAACGCTGTCCCCATTACTTGCGAAGTGCCCTTGCCTGGAAGACTTGAACGAACGCGCCCGATGCAATCTAGGGTTTTTAATACTCGTGTAAACACGGGGCATTAGTCTTTGTGTCCTTCCTGTTTTGATTTAATCTCGCTAGATGGCGGCCGGTTTCACACTGTGAGAGGAATGCCCAGCCATTATTACATCAGCGGAAACAATGACTCTGAAACAATTAGTTCGTTTCGAATTGAACTTTATTAAGGTGCCCGCCGCTCGTTTTGTGAAACAAACTTTTGTATTCGAAAAGCATTCAACTGTCATTTACGAAAATCGTGTTCAATGCTATTTGTGCAATTTTGCAAAATGTGGGAACTATGGATTAATGAACCAATTAATTATTTGCTTTGGGAAAATAATTAATTCGGATTATTTACTTTAGGCTAGAACGTGATTTAAATAAAACTTTATAATCAGTTTTTCAAACGAGCTTTCGACCTGTTTTCGTACAAATTTGCCCTTTTCACAATATTTACCTAGTATAAAATGCAGTCGCTCCCACTGTTTGTGCGCTTAGATCTTTTAAACTACGCAACGGATTTTTATGCGGTTTTCAGCAATAGATAAAGTGATTCATTAGGAAGGTTTTTTTGGTTATAATTTCTCTAGATTTTGTGTAAATAGGTTGAAATTTGAAATATATAAATAAAGGCAGCGGGCTGGCAAACGGGCAGCGGTCAGCGGGCAACGAGCTGGCATGCGGGCGGTGAGGATTTGATTTAACATATGGCGTTGATTATAAAGGTTGGGTAATTCGTGACGTTGTTTTTCGTTAGCCACCGTATAATAAACCTAAGTAGTTTTACAATGAATAGATATGTAAATACCTACAAACGTGCCCTTTTGACAACTCTTTACAAAGGCGATCTTTCAATATATAGATAGCGCCGTTGAAATGATTTTTTACAATAACGGCGCTAAGACTTCCAACTGCTCTCTTCTGGAGCCAGTGAGACTATGGCATCCCCAACAGAGGCGGCCCGTGACAAAATTCGCGAGCAGTGCATTTTACAAAAAAGGTAACATTAACATGGGAAAATAAAGTGATTAGGGGGTGACATACGTAATGCAAACGTTCACTTGTAGATTAAATCCATTCGTCGCTCTTTCATTTGTGAAAATACTTCAATGACACGATTATTAAATTCTGGCATAGAAGATATGAAACCTTTTTCGATGCTCAACATTGACAAAGCATTAAGCCGATCTTGAGACATAGTGTTCCTCAGAAATGTTTTTAAACGTTTTAATGTAGAAAAACACCGTTCGCACTCAACAGTTGTCATTGGAATAGTACAAATTGTTTTTCAAAGTTTAACCGTTTCACTAAAACACTCCACCGCAATGTTTTCAGTAACACTCATTTTTAAATAAGTTTTTTTTACAGAATAAAACTTGAAAAAACTGTTAAAATGCTGTCAATGCCGAAACAATACAGCGCCGCGCTGGCGGCCGATGGCGTTAAAACATAACATTGTTATTTCGTCTTAAATTCGTCGAATATAACTATTCCATTCCAAAGGTTCGGTATCACTTTACGCAAGTTTAATGTTAAGTCATTTGCTCCGCTAGTGCACCCAGGCACCATATGCCTTCTCTGCTTTCACACGTCAAACGTCGTTAAGGGTCTATACCTGTCTTGCTCATTTCACGGGCACGAGCACTCCAGCATCTGGGGATGATCCCAATAGAAATATAACTTCGTGTGACGTCACGCCTGGGCATAACAAAATGTGCACGAATTCCTTTCTCTCATGGGAGGGAGTTTAGACAATTGGTAAAGATTTTGTAACGAACTGGCGGGATTCTTCGTGAGAGGATGTAGATACTAATTTACACTTCTGACGTATTTTCGGCAGTGCAGTGCACATATGCACCAAGGAAGCGGCCGCCTCTGATCCCCAATTGGGGTGTAATGTGAGTTTTTACGCATTGTTTATTGTAATAAAACGGATATTTAAAATTGATTTCACGAAATCAAGCGACGCGGAGTGACGCGTCCATCTCCCGCTCAGTTCGGGGCGTCGGGGCGTGACTGATACGAAGGAGGTTTGGCGACTGTGGCGTGGACAATAGTTCTTCGGTGGACGCCATAGGGTTCACTTTGAAAAACCGAATTCGTCGACTAGTGGCCGTATTGTAAAATAACGACGCGAAAATGCATATTTTATTTTATTTTGGGAAGATCGGGAGTAAATATCAACTTTTTTTGCGATTATTATAAAATAAACTGAATTTGCCACATTATACAAAAAAACCATATCCGAAAATGGGTTTATAAATAGGAGAGTTTGGACTTGAAAGTGTGTTTTTTAGACCTTATACTTTATTTTTTTATAGGCTTAATAAAAGACTTATAAAAAATGACCGATCTTTTTAAGGGCCAAGGTATGTTCTACACGCAGTATTTAATTAAAGTATCTATAATACTTCTAAGCGATCAAATTTTCAAAACAATATATTATAACACAACTCCCAGACTATAATCCATTTTCGGTATCAAAACCTTTATTTTCTCAGTGCATTCTTGTTCTGAAGAAAGAATAGGACACAACACTTCACGAATCAAAGTCAAAACCTAGACAATACGTCATGAAGGCCGTGTTTCTTTATGTTGAGGTATTTTTATTCAATCTAGATGCCAATCTGCCCGACCGTTATTTCAGCAAACTCAATCAATTTACCTTCAAAAATACATGGAATTAAATAGGTGTGCCTGTAATTTTGGGTAGCCGCTGTCGATACAGTGTACCCACGAAATTGGTTACAGGCTTGAAATAATTACGGGATCGTCTCACGAAAACCTATTGTTTGAATTTAACAACATACGAATGGGTTCGACAATACATACTAGATATACCTATCTATCCAAAGAGAGCTTGGGGCAATCAGAGCCTAATTGTTAACAATGTAATCTAAGAATAGAACGTACCGAATCATTTATTATTTTTCAACTTACCTGCAGCGAACATTATTTTTTTTTCTTCTAATACATGGTACATAATTCATGTTTATTTCACTTTAGCATCTGTCATGCCTGTTTTTTAATGATTAATATGTCTTCATTAAACATTTCCCCATCTGATGAGTTACTTTTTTAAATAATTTGCCGGAGGTCTGCATAATTTGTATTTGGCAGTATTTTAGGATGGTTGTAATAATCCAAAATTATTGTATTTTATTAAGAACTTACAAATACTGCAGAGACACTCTTAGATGTGGACACTGTGCTGAAGAGAACCATGCTACTGAATCCTGTCCTAATACTGCGGCCAAACCAGTCTGCGCTACGTGCACTAGATTTGGAAAGCCCGCTGCGCATTCGACTGGAGACAGGGACAACTGCCCTGCCTACAAAGCTGCACTAAAAAAGGACCTAGCTACAATAGACTATGGAGTGTAATAGACACGAACGCAAGTGCTTAACTATCGATGAGTATACTCCTGTGAATAGCTGTCTTCGAATAATGTACATGAACGCGAGAAGCATCCGGAACAAACTTGATGAAATTGAAGAAAAACTCAGAGGATTACGCGATATTGTACATGTCCTTGTCATCACTGAAACATGGCTTGATGTTGGAGAAGAAAAGTTTTTTGGATTAAAAGGCTACAATTGTGCGTTTGCCTCTCGCCCCAAGGAGGCAGGAGGTGGTGTAGCCATATATGTACTGGATTCTATGAAGTTCTCCATCATTGATAAATTTTCCAACGAAAATTCATTTTTAGGTATAAGTGTATGTAGCAAGGATAGGAAACCGGTTAACATTTATGCCATCTATCGGAAACCCAACCCTAATATACACGATTTCCTGACACATTTGGAAAAAATACTAGACAAAAGCAGACAAGATACATTAATACTCGGAGACTTTAATATTGACACTACCATAAACACATCCTCTTCTTTAAATTACCTCAACACCTTAGAAACATACAATTTCTCAATACAAAACAAATCATTTCCCACTAGAGTCACTAACACAAGCAGCACCCTCATAGATCACATCATATCAAATAGACTAAACATTCCAATTACCATATCGAACATAGATGACTCACTTAGTGACCATAATATTCTTATTATTGATTTCAAGAATAACCTAAAAAAATGGTCTAATAATAGGAACAAGCCACGCCTTACAAAACCTATCATCAACAATATGGCAGTAAAATCTTATCTTGCAGCTAACAAATTTACCATCAACTCAAACAAACAAGAAGACAGTTATAAATATTTTAACGATTATGTCAAAAATGCAATAGAAGCAGGTAAAACGACACCTAAAGTGAAAATAGCTAATCGACAACATTTAAATACACCGTGGTTCGATTCTAAACTGAATTCGCTGATCAAAGAAAGAAACCAGCTTCACAAGCAGTGGAAACAAGACCCAGGAAATATGTCTCTTGTAGTCCATAAAAATAAACTGAGAAACTTAATAACTAATTATAGGAGAAGTTTGAAAAACAAATATTATGCCAATAGCCTTCAACAAAACCTGAATAACCCTAGTAAAACTTGGAAAACCATTAACTCAATTTTATCTAACCGTGCACATAAACCCTCCAACACCATTGAATCTCTCATCGTAAATAATTGTGAGCTTAGGGGACCCAGTGAAATAGCTTCAGCATTTAATGAATTTTTCTTATCAGTTGGAGAAAAGTTGGCAGCTGCCATTCTATCATTCCCGGATGACTGTAATACTATATATGTAGAACCAAAGGCAAGTCAATCCTTATATATGGCTAGGACAAATAAGGCTGAGGTATTAAGGATCATCTCGAAACTTAGGTCGAATGCAGCGGCAGGTATCGATGGAGTAACCCCGTACATCCTGAAAACCTGTAAAGAAGAACTAGCTGAGCACCTAGCGCAACTTATCAATTCCTCTATAGGCTCGGGAGTATTCCCAAACCAATTAAAGCTAGCAAAAATTATACCAATTTATAAAGAAGGCTGCAAAAAATGTATTTCTAACTATCGCCCAATATCGGTTTTATCAGTATTTTCAAAGGTGTTCGAGACTATTATCAAGGATAGACTTCTAAAATACATCTCTAACAACAATATCCTAACACCACAGCAATATGGCTTTCGAAAAAACTCCAGTACCCAATGTGCCACCTTCGATTTCATCTCGCACATTCAGCAGTACATAGACCAGGGCGAATATGTAGCAGCTATTTTTATAGATCTAAAAAAAGCCTTTGATACAGTAGATCATGAAATACTCCTACAAAAAATGGAACATTTGGGTATAGTCGGAAAATCTTTAAAGCTCCTCCGAAGCTACCTATCTGATAGATATTGCCTTGTCGACATCGAAGGGAACCTAAGCGGCTTTGGAAAAATCACATGTGGAGTGCCACAGGGCTCGATTCTAGGACCCCTACTTTTCTTACTATACATCAATGATATAACTAAATGCGGCATCTTGGGAAAACTTCAACTTTACGCTGATGATACTGTGATCTATTATCGTTGTAAAAATCTGAGGGAACTTGAATCTCTAATGAATAAAGATCTCGCAAAGTTAGCTAAATGGTTGCGGATAAATAAATTAAGCCTCAATGTCAAAAAAACTCACTACCTCACTTTCGGGAAAAAAGATTACATTACAATGAATATTACTCTTGGAAATGAAAAGCTCCAAAATGTACAAGTAACGAAATATTTAGGGTTATTTATAGATTCTAACCTATCGTGGAACTCCCATGTTGAATATGTTAAATCCAAAATTTCCCCGATAACTGGTGTACTCTATCGACTTCAAGATGTGCTCCCCACAGCTTTACTGCGTGCCACATATTATGCTCTGATCCACTCTCACCTAAGTTATCTGGTTAGTATCTGGGGCACCATTACTAAGAAACAAATATCTGAAATACAAGTAATTCAAAATAGAGCCATAAGAAATATATACCATCTTCCATGGGATACGCATGTCAAAGACATATACTCACTGACACAAATTCTTCCCTTTACCATTCTGCCAAAATATAGCATCACCACTGCCATCCTACAAATAATTCAACACTCGTCACACACCAACACTAAACCAGCCTTTAATTCCGATATACACCAGCACAAAACACGATCACAAAATCAAATACACCTATCGTCATCTACACACACAACTAAATTTGGAATTAACTCCTTACAATACATCGCACATACGCAATACAACGCATTACCTAATGTCCTAAAACTACCAGCATCAAACAAAAAAATATTGGCAAAGGCTCTAAAAGGATATTTTCTCAGCAACTTTATTAACCAGTGACGAAGTTATCTGTCTTCCTTTGTAACTCTTATATATTCTTCAATTACCTGTATCAAGTGTTTCTAGTCCATTTAAAAATCTATGTATTGTTCATTGATTTCCGTGTTCTTATGTAAAAATAATTTTCCTTTAGATATATAATATTGTCCTTCCCGAAATGAGTTTTATTAAACTCATTGGGAGTAATGTATTATAAATTTTATGTAATAATTTTGTAATATATTATCTCTAATAAATAAATAAATAAATAAATAAAAGATGAAGCCATACTAAATAATGCAAAATCATAAAAAAACATTTGTTTTTTTTTTGAAAATTTGATCGCTTAGAAGTATTATAGATACTTTAAGTAAATACTGCGTGTAGAAAATACCTTGGCCTCTAATAATATCGGTTATTTTTTGTCTTTTAATAAGCCTAGAAAAAAATAAAGTATTAGGTCTATAAAAAATCACCTTCAAATGCAAACTCTCCTACTTATACACCGCTTTTCGGATATGGTTTTATTTTTTAATGTGGCGTTTCTTTTATAATGCCTAATCGTAAAAAAATTGTTATTTACGCCCGAACTTCACAAAATAAAATAAAATATGCATTTTCTCGTTGTTATTTTTGACATCAATCAATAAAATCAATACGGCCAGCACTCTACGAATTTGATTCTTAAAGTGACCCTTATGCCATGGGTACAAGAACCATGCACTTGGCATACCCATTTCGAATCAGTTACGCCCCGGCCAGAGCGGGGAAGAGAGGTGGTTCCGCGTCGCTTGGTTCCGTGAAATCAATTTAAATTTCGTTGTTATTACAATAAACAATGCGTAAAAAAGGAGTTAATGTTTTTTGCAGGCCTTTACGAAATCAACCTGTAAAAAAAATTCTCAAATAGGTACCTTTTCTAACCTTTCCAAAAGCTATTTCTCAAGTATTTTTAAACTTCCCCTATAAAGGGGCGTGAATTCCGATTTGGATTTTTTCCTGGACTATTGGATCGCCTCCTGGTCTCAATGACCCCCAGATTCCTACATATCCCTTACCTATACGTTTTTCCTTTTCAAAACTTTCTCTCCTTCCTTTCAAAAAGACCCTCCACACAGCATCCCCAAAGATGACTCTGTTCTTGATTACCGTCATTATTACGTCTTTATAATAAAATAACTTCCTTCAGATTTGTGTTTCGGACGACTTGTTTAGTAAAACACAAATCTATTCAGAACTCATCACAAATTCACATACTTAAAACTCCCAAAAGATCATCGTATGACCTCATCGATTTCTGGACGTCCAAGCGTGCATTCTTTTTACATTGTCTATTATTTTTTGTGTCTTTTTTTTCAATGGACCGATGCTTTGGAGGAGTGGGTGGGTACCATCCGTAGGCGGTACTTAAACATTTAACAAAAAATGCAACGAATATTTCAGTTGAATTCTTTATTAATTACTTACACCCACATCATTGTTCGAAGCCAGTAGATACCTACATACTTGATTCTAATTTGTAATTTGTAACTGCGGACACTAAAGATTATCATTACCAACTGTGAAACAAGTAGAAAAAACTGCTTCTTATAACCAATATTCACGTAGAATATCATTTGCATATTTTGATTTATTGTTTTATTAAAGTTATCTTAATAATTTTCTTATTTTTTCTTAACTCTGAGGAGAAGTTGAATATTTTATTTATCAATGTTGGATAGACGTCATGCATTTTAGGATAGTTTTACATTATATTTATTGGTTTTGCCTAGAAGTCACGTGCTGAAACAATTATTATTAATTTATTCAATTTTATGTATGGTGAAATTCGAAAATAACTGAGTGAATATGATAACAATCATTGGCGGCGAACAAAAATATTGTTAAGGCGATCCAGTAGTTCAGGAAAAAATCGAAATCGAAATTCACGCCCTTTATGGGAGGAGTTTAAAAATACTTGAGAAAAAGCTTTTGGAAAGGTTGGAAAAGGTATTTGAGAATTTTTTTTAACAGGTTGATTTCGTAAAGGTCTGTAAAAAATATTAATTCCTTTTTTACGCATTGTTTATTGTAAGAAAACGGAAATTTAAAATTAATTTCACGAAACTAAGCGACGCGGAGTAACGCGTGCATCTCCCGCTAAGGCCGGGGCGTGACTGATACGAAATGGGTGGTGCCAAGTGCATGGTTCTTGTGCCCATGCCATAAGGGTCACTTCAAGAATCCAAATTCGTAGAGTGCGGGCCGTATTGATTGATGTCAAAAATATCAACGAGAAAATGGATATTTTATTTTATTTTGTGAAGTTCGAGCGTAAATATCTATTTTTTTTGCGATTATTATAAAAGAAACTAAATTTGCCACATTATACAATAAAACCAAATCCGAAAAGGTGTTTATAAATAGGAGACTTTGGACTTGAAAGTGTTTTTTATAGACCTCATACTTTATTTTTTTATAGGCTTATTAAAAGACTTATAAAAAAATGACCGATATTCTTAAGGGCCAAGGTGAGTTCTACACGCAGTATTTAATTGAAGCATCTATAATACTTCTAAGCCATCAAATTTTCAAAATATAAACATATGATTTTGTATGATTTTGCATTATTTAGTATGGCTTCATCTTAAATAAATATTTTCTGTAATGCATGTAAAAGCTGGAACTTTGTATGTGTATATTATATTATATTATATTATATTCTATCACTTTTATTCTTTATACTCATTGCCGACCAGGTTTTGCTATTACCCTAGCTTCATCGGAGCGGTACAATGCGTTTTATTGTATTTTTGATAATAATTTATCTCTTTTAATATGTTGGAGATGTAGATTTTTTTGGCAACTATATAATTAAGCATTAAGAAAGTACAGAGTAGGTATGTTGTGTGTGGATAAGTAAGTATAAAAACTTCATTGAATAAGAACTTAATACTAATAAATCTAAACGATTCATGAAACTGGACAAGACACAGAAAAAATAAAAGATGTAGCGGTCGCAACTGGGGATTTAACCCAGGATTTCTGTCTGACCAGGACAACGCCTCAACCCTCAACAAACTCGGTCATCGGGACCTATTTATCTTACATCATTTTTGTCGACCTCACATTTCAAATACAGAATAAACAATGTATCTTATCTTTTCCCCTTATTTTGGCTGCTACCTTTCTGAATGATTACAAAGTTACAGCTTATTTATTTGAAACTTAGATAGAGTCTCGGAAAAATATATCCGATTAAAAAAAAAAATTGGATACCTTTGATTTGTCTATAGGTACCTTCTTCTTCTTCGATGGCGCTACAGCCCATATCGAGCTTTGGCCTCCTGCAACAGTCGCCTCCAACTCCTCCTGCCCTCAGCGGCTGACTTCCAATTTGGTACCTGGAGGAGCTGTGCTGCATCCCCTCTTACTTCGTCTTCCCACCTCAGTCTGGGTCTTTCCACTTTTCTCTTTCCACCTGGGTGTCCAGTCAAAATTCTTTTTGGGACGCGTATATCCGGCATTCTCTGTACGTGCCCAGCCCATCTCAGCCTGAGGAGTATCATATGTGCTGAGATGCTAGGGGCCTTATATATATCATACAATTCTGTATTGTGCCGGATGCGCCACTGTTCACCCTCTTTCACGGGTCCACATATTCTTCTCAGCACTTTTCTTTCAAAAGTATCCAGCATTTCAGCCATCTTTACCGTCAGTGTCAGCGCCTCACATCCATACGCCAATACAGTTCTATACCTACATAAGTATATTACATTGATGGGTATATAACCATCAGAAGTTAATCCAATAAAATTAAAAAATGTTTGTGGAATATATTCATCTCTATTTTATTTAGATTTTTCGAATTTCTTTTAAGTGCACAATATTTTGTTATTATGTACACCTACACATATAGATGATCCAGAAGTCTTAATTGATCCTATTATTTACTTACCTATTGCATAATGTTATTCTATTTCTGTTATAATTAGTATAACTCGCTCATCAAGTACAAAAACTAGCTTCTTCTTCGGCGAAATTGCAATTTTAAATTATTTCTGTACCGATATGTAATTTATATAACACCACTATACACTTATATATCTATATTAAATAAATAAAAAAAAACCGCGAAAGAAACAAAAACAATTCGAATAGGTAGGTACTCGTATGAACAATTTATCGTGTTAATTCTTTTTTTTTGTTTTTACTTAGTCCTCCTTGCTAGGAGGTCCCATGCTTAGGCGGACTAAAGTCATTGAAATTCATTTAATTAGATAGTGCTTACTGTTTACTATTTTTTTACCTTATACTATTTACTCACATTAAAGTAATAAATCTAACTGAACGATGCGTTCGGCTATTTTTGAAACCTGTTTTTGGTTTTGTAAAGTGAAAATATACATTTTTTAAATATATTTAAGATTTCAAATAAACCACGAGGTACCACTGGTAGAAAACAATGATCGATGTACACTGTTCGGCCTGTCCATGTAATTAACTGGCAAAATCTACGTGAAAGCAATTGATCGTACTAAAAAAACCATGCCCATGCTGTTGAACATATGTACGTCTGTAATT
This sequence comes from Limnephilus marmoratus, assembly GCA_917880885.1. Taxonomy (NCBI): domain Eukaryota; kingdom Metazoa; phylum Arthropoda; class Insecta; order Trichoptera; family Limnephilidae; genus Limnephilus; species Limnephilus marmoratus. Next base: position 48,098,708 of record OU862923.1, read on the forward strand.
ACAGTAATCATTTATAGGCACGTATGCATATATACGCATGCTACTTAAAACACTCGGATAAAAAATATCTTGGCAACTGAAAAAAATGCTAAGACCGCCGGTCCGGATTTTTTTCTATTATTATTGTTATCATGTAATAATATCTAGAGTGTTATCTTATTTAGAATGTAGAATTTAACATCTTGTGATACCCACCATACAACTATGTTTTTTACATAAATTTATTCTTTTTCTAAAATCGGTTCCTCGTTGCTAAGAATCGTGAACCTACTCCAATTTTTATGATGGATAAGGCTCCTCCATTCCTTACGGTCCTGCGCTGCGCGGATAGCCAAGGATGTACCAAATGTACACCGATGTACCAAAGCCAGTGATATTCTATCCCGCTTCTAAGGGATTGTCTTCATTGGCTTCGATGTCCTGAAAGAATAGAGTTCAAGATCTGCTTAATGAAAGACCGTCAAAGCATTGCAAGGAATGGCGCCAGCCTATATATCAGAACTATGTGTCCGACAAAACTTAAGCGAGAGACAGATTACTTTAAGGTCAGCAGATCTAGATGTTACTAATCGTCTAATCGAACTTTCTAGGTCAAATCGAGCTGTTTATATACTATGATCGCTCTTTTCATGTAACGGGCCCTCTCATTGGGAATAAACTTCCCTCAGCTCTTACTAATATCCAGAATTTGGCTGAATTTAAACGGGCTTTAAAAACAAAATTATTTAAAAAATCATACCATTCATGAATCGTAACATCTTTTCAATATACGTAATAATAATAAGCCATGTTCTCAAGTTTCCCGTAATTGTTTGGTTTCGGTTTCTTCATAATTGTATTTTTATTTTATGTTTAATATCCGAATTTATGTCAGAATATTTCTTATTTCTGAACGCAAACTGCCTTTCTGTTAGTATATTATATTTTTTTAGTTTTAAAGTTCTTGTTTTGCCCTGTGTTACAATAGCATCGCTATTTTCTATTATTATTATTGTCCCGCATGTGCTATAATAGCACTATCTTTGTTAATTTTGTTCTTCTGTCATTGTTTTGTAAATACTGTATATTCTTTATTTCATATTATTTTCTCAATATTATGAGGAGCACTGTAGGAATATTTTTTAATTTATTATAGTTTAGCGCACTTGAAATGTCACAAAACTGCGCTACGTAAATATTATGTTGTTATTATTATTATATGTGGTCACTCCAGCGCATCATTCCTCTTCTTCTTTGAGTTTGATTGAGTTTCTCCATGTTGGAGTCCTCAGTTTGGCGAGCAACGTGTCCAAAGTATATTAAGATACGTTGTAGGCAGATAGTTGATGTCTATTGTGGTCATTGTGGATGCCTAGCTCTTCCAGAATAGACCCATTTATGCGACTGGCTGTCCATGTCCATGGATCCTGAGCATTTTTCTCCAGCACCACATTTTGAGGACGTCTATCCGTTTTCTTTCACTGGCTCTTGGTGTCCATGTTTCCACACCGTTCAATAAATTTTATATATTGATGAAATTTGTAGTGCAATATACCTACTAGTTGTTTATGCGGGAGAGGAATTAGATCAAATATATATAAAAAAAATGTGTTTACAAGTAAGTCTACTATTGTATAAATCTTGCGTTCTTTCTTACATATCATTTACTTACTTATTACAATAATTTTTGTTACTAACTTACATGATTCTTTCATTTATAATGATTTTTTAATTTATATTATGATTTTTTAAGCTCTTCATGATTTTTATTTTAAATTTATACGTGATTTTTTAACCTATTTATTATTTACAATAGCCGTTATTACTAACTTACACGATCTTTTTACTAATTGAGCTAGAACTCCCTCACCAAACACAAGAGCATTGTCTCTTTATGGTGAGGAAAGGCAATTTTTTATTTTCTTTGTTAAAACCTTATGTAACTATGTAACAGATACTTCAATGTGTATTTTTAATCAGTATTGCCAATAAAAAAATAAAAATAAAATAAATTAGGTTTTGAATTCGGGTTTATCACATAATTTTATGGAATTAAAATTTGTCAGAATGTTCTCAAAAATGTTGCGAAGGTATATCGGCGTGTACCCAAAATACTTTAACCAGCGATTGCTGAGCATATTTGGAATAAAAAATTTACACATCAATTTACTGTCCCACGATTTTTTTTCAATTTAAACAAAACAACAATTTAATATCACATTACACACATCGCCACTGATCGTACTGCCACACGTCGCAAAGGATCACGTTTACGCATTCTATCTAATCTGTACGGTGTTTCTGTATTAATATATTTTTCTTTTTATCAGAAAAAAGATGTCATCGGTCAGCAAAATGACGTTTTTATTCAAAATGTGCTCAGGAATCACAGATTAAAGTCTTTCGAGTGCGTACACCCTGATGTAGCACATTCCAGATTAGCATACATCAGTAACACTCCGGTAAGAGACCACCATTAGGATTGGAGTATATATTTTGTAATATCAATTCAATCCAATTCAATTCAGTTCATTTCAAGTCAATTCAATTCAATTCAATTCAACCCGAGCCAAAAATAAAGAACTTCTCCAAACTCCCTTTTCTAAAACCACCTTTGGACAAAAACACTTTAAATACATAGCTTGCAAACTACACAATACACTACCAGCTACGATTAGACAAACCGAAACAACGACCAAATTCAAACAAGATATAAAGAAATGGATTATAGGTATTGGACGTCACACTACTGCTAACATCTGTAAAATAGATTACAAATAGACTGAATTACCAACTTACTTATGTCCTTACCCATATTAAAGAAATTAAAATAGTAAAATCCTATATGTATAATATAACTCCCTATAAAGATTTGACAGGAACTACTTTATTCATCTCTTCCTTCATCTATGTAATGCTCTCTTTATGGTATTTACCCACAATTTAAATCATATTTCTATTTTAATTGTATAAATCAGTATGTATTTTACCTTAAATATTCTTATGTTATAATTAAATATCCTTATGTATGATATTCATTTATGTACCTACCTTTACGCCTGTCTCAACACAGGTATACCCTAGTGAGACAGGCATTGAATAATGTAATGTAAAAATACCTTATATAGATAAATAAATAAAAAAAACAATTCAATTCAATTTAATTCAGTTCAGTTCAATTCAATTCAATTCATACATTTTTAAAAAATTACAACAATAGCATTTTAAAGTGTTTATCATGAGTCATGAGATTCATGGCTTGGTTTTAGGTTAGGGAACCTACCCAAACTACGTGACCAACTTTTTGCAATTTTTAACCCCCCCCCCCCCCCCCCCGGTGACCAAAATCCTAAGGAACCCGCCGCTCATTTGTATGGAGCGTGACCTTTTGAAGACCCCCCCCCCCCCTAAAAGTGTCACGTAGTATGGGTACGTTCCCTTATAGACATCAGTGTATTACAATTATTCTAACTTAGGGAACGTACTCATACTACGTGACCAACTTTTTGCAATTTTTTAACCCTCCCCCCCAAACAAACAAAACCCTAAGCAATCCGCCGCTCATTTGTACCAAGCGTGGTATTTTGAAGACCCCCCCCCCCGAACAGGTCACGTAGTGTGGGTACGTTCCCTTACTAGCCATGTACCTACCTATACCTGCTACCTGATGGCTTACAAAAAATCATCAAAACTGATACTACATATTTGATTTCCATAAAACCAGTTTAGCAATAGATTGAACATAGTTTTTTTAGCTGTTATCTATTTATATCATCTTTTTATGACCCATTTCTAGCATGAAAATCAATAAGTACGTTTATTATTCATAATATTTAACCAACACCTCATGCATATTACAAAGTGTGGCCTACTTTTACGTAGAAAATATTCAAATAATAATAATCGTCATTATCTGAGTTCACCGATTTGTAATGCGTTAGGCCCAGCCAACCTCCATTATAACCCATTATTATCTAAACAGGTTTATTTTTACACTTTAATGTAGATACAAAATCTCGGGACATTAATAAGTCTATTGGAGATGTTGCCAGCATACCAGCATAATTCTACTTAAAAGTAAAAGCTATCAAAAGAACGAATCTTCCATGCTATTGATGCCATATCGTCACCTCAATTGGATAAGGTTCTAACCGAATTTTTTAATTAAAATAACCTTTGAGGGCTAATCCAATTATTTTGTTCATTTCTGTAAACAAAATAGTTTTCATAGCCATCTGTGTTGTATTTCCGTTGATGCTTGTATTATGAAGTTCTGACATGAAGTTTTTAAAGCTTTAATTTATTTTGCAAGGTTTTAACATCACTTTGAACCTTTTGCAAATTCCATTTTGTTTGTATCCGACAAATGATTTCCGATTTTGAGATTCAATCTTAATTTAACATATTTTAAAGGAATAGAATAAATGTGGAGATAGAACCATATGCAACCAGCTAAGGCATAATAATTCATTGCATAAAGTTCTAACTACATTTCCCCCTAGTATAGTTAGAAGTAATATACCTACATATTATTATAAAAGTGACATTTTTAATAAGGTTCTAACTTCGCTTTACCATTTTATTTGTCACGGTTTGCAAAGACGAATTCTCGTAATCTATTTAACAATTTCTGATTTTGAGGTTCAGTCTTGTGTAAAGTATTTAGTTTAACATATTTTAAACTAAAATATTTAATTAGGACGTGGCCCTGTCTTGAAATGGCATTAAGGAAATGTAGTTAAAACCTTAAGCGATGAATTTTAATGCCCCAGCTGGTTGCATATTGTTCTATCTGCACGTTTAGATATGTTCCAATTTGGTGAGTAGGTATACGTCCTATTACGTAAAATACTTTTTAGAAGATTGAACCTCTAAATAAGAAGTCGGTAAATAGATAATAAGAAATGGTCTTTGCTAACTTTGACATCTCAGAACAAGGTCAAGTGAAGTTAGAACCCTGTACAACCAAAGTGTTGATATGCAGAGAAATAAAATACTCGAAATACCACACTTTTATTAAAACTAGTTTTGAAACGTGAAAAACAACTCGGAAATTAACATGTGTTCTTACTACTGTCTTAGCCTTGGAACAAATTATTTTCTAGATTTATAGACATTGCGGTAGGTTATTTTTTTTCCGTTATTCGACTCAGTACAAGATATCGATCGAAGATTCAACACTGTGAACAGTTATGAATAAAAATTATTTAAAATGTAGGTTGCATTATTGTATTTCAATAAATAGGTAATTACTACTGACGAGATAAACCAGTAGAAGATTGTTGTGGTTGTGTCCGTGTGTCCAAATTAAGCTAACTTTTCTTGCTTATCGTGAAATTGATCAAATATTTTCAGATACTTAATTAAATATTTCGCCTATCCGGCATCTATTAGTGAAAATATTTTATTATTGGCGACTTCAACGTCTTCCATAAAAATACAGTTTTTGGGATTGTCTGATCGATGATTTCTCTACCCATTGAAATTACTTATGTCAATGTTTGAAACACTATAATTTGCATTATCATGGCGGTGGTTATGCAAAAAGCGTCTAACCCGCAATTAGCAAAAAAAATGTTTTACGTGTTTTCCCATAGATAAATGTGATATTTTCTCGGACTAAAATTACCTTAAAAAATGACCATGCGGTTTCAAAGTTTTGTACAAAATGCAAAATAATATTTTCATATTTCATAGATATTTCAAAAACCACTTCATGTAGTTAAGACATCCAACCCAATTTAAACGAATTAGTAGGTCTCTTGAAATTTTAACATTCCATTTCTAAACATTAAAATTTATGGAAACATAGAAAACACAATTTAAAAAAAAAAATAATAATAATTATGATGAAACACTGATATTCACTATATAAATGCCATATTACCATAGACATCCAAATGAATAGACAAGCAGTTACAGATGAGGGGTAAAACCAAACTATGGAGAGCGGAGAGGGGAAAGATGACTGTCATTCGTTGAACAATCAATCTGACAGTATATAGGCATCTCGCATTACAATATCACCATTTAGTTCTTAAAAGAAAAATCTGCTTTGAATGAATAGACCTTTTTACATGGGAGCGCGAATTGCTTGCCACGTTCAAAACATATTTGCTAAGGCCAAATGCTCGCCCCAAAAAGACTCGGGCCAATACACATATCAATATTTTGTTTCCGTGTTTAGTTAAAACACTTTTACAAATGTTTCATAATTTACTTACCCCTGTAACCAGCGACGAGCACATTGGAGTACCGCCCACATTCCCTATGTGTACATTGATACGTAGATATATTGTATAGCACAAGCTGCCGTTATTTCGTTAAATGTATGGATGTCAGCTTCTCGCTGTTCACGGCAAGAATGATGACGTCACACATTTTAGATTCAAGCGAGGCTATATCCCCTCCCCATGGAGCGAGCCGGTTCCAAGGAGGAGCTACAGCCGGCGCCATGTGGAGGGGGAAATAATACGTTTTTATCACTTAGGGCAGGTTCAGATATATTCATATGTCCGTGCATATTACGGTCTTCTGTGGTCAAATTTTCAAACTACTTTTTCTCAGTTTCATCTTTTTGGTGTTGAATTCTTTCTGCACAACTATGTCCTATTAATTTAAGATGCAAGGGAAGTACGATCGTGAGTATGCTAAACCTCAAATTAATGCATCTATCTTTATTAGTCCGGGTGTTAGTTGCACAGTTTCCCGCCAGATGCCCCCACCCACCCTTCAACCGGAAGCGCCGCCATGGTGTAGTTTTCCATTTCCTCTCCCAGCCACACTTCCGGGAACTCCCGCCGATCCTGCAGGCGATAGGAAACTTCCAGCCGATTCCTGCGAAAGTGGTGTTTGGGAAAAGTTTAGGTGAATTAACACAGACCATCTGATTCAACAAACCGCTATTTGCTTAATTTCATATTTATAAACCCACCACTCGTTACTGAAATGCATTTACCAATAATAATTCTAATTCTACAACCTTAAAAAAAAAACAGCCTTGTTAAGATGAAGCCATAGTAAATAATGCAAAATCATACAAAATCATATGTTTTTGTTTTGAAAATTTGATCGCTTAGAAGTATTGTAGATGCTTCAATTAAATACTGCGTGTAGAACATACCTTGGCCCTTAAAAATATCGGTAATTTTTTTTATAAAACTTTTAATAAGCCTATAAAAAAATAAAGTATAAGGTCTAAAAAACACACTTTCAAGTCCAAACTCTCCTATTTATAAACCCCTTTTCGGTTATGGTTTCATTGTATAATGTGGAAAATTCAGTTTATTTTATAATGATCGCAAAAAAAGTTGATATTTACACCCAATCTTCCCAAAATAAAATAAAATATGCAATTTCGCGTTGTTATTTTACAATACGGCCGCTAGTCGACGAATTCGGCTTTTCAAAGTGAACCCTATGGCGTCCACGGAAGAACTACTGTTGACGCCATAGTCGCCAAACCTCAGTCACGCCCCGAACTCAGCGGGAGATGGACGCGTCACTCCGCGTCGCTTGATTTCGTGAAATCAATTTTAAATTTCCGTTTCATTACAATAAACAATGTGTAAAACAGGAATTAATATTTTTTACAGGCCTTTACGAAATCAACCTGTAAAACAAAACTCTCAAATACCTTTTCCAACCTTTCCAAAAGCTTTTTCTCAAGTATTTTTAAACTCCTCCCATAAAGGGCGTGAATTCCGATTTCGATTTTTTCCTGAACTAGTGGATCGCCTTAACTGTAATGTCTCTCTGTAGTCCACTACAGAGATATTGTATTTTATTATTAGTACTGGCCAGTATTTCTACTTACCTACTTACTATTATATTTGTTTGAAAGACTTACACTTCTTTGAGACCACGACGAGTTCTCTCAAAATTATAACTTGCCTGTCTGCATTCGGCTGTCTTCGACAAACGTCGTAACCGACACTATGTGACCCGAATATGGCATAGACAACATGGTATTATGATACATTATATTAACTGACTGTATTAACTAAGGTTAATAGTCAGTTAATATAATGTATTATGATACATTATATTAACTGACTGTATTAACTATTTTTTGCATTTTGTTTTTCCTGTTAAGCACTTGCATACTGCTTACTAACAACGTATGCATGGACACTGGAGGTCTAGATTCGTTCAAAATAAATAAATGTAGCTTCGTTTAACAAAAAAAATTAGAATCTTGCGAGAGCCTTGAAGGAGTAACCATCAGTTACTTATACCAAGGCGGGTAAGAGGTGGATTACCTCCACTGTATTAACTAAGGTTCCGGGTTCGAGTCCCAGTTGCGACCATTAACTTTTTCTATTTTTCTATTTCTTGTTCTCTTTCATATTTTTGTTTAGATTATTAGTGCTATCGTCTTCTCCAATAATAACTACCTAATTATGTATTTTGTAAACAACATTTTTAAGTTTTCCTAGAAACCTCGTGCAACGCAAAACACCTGTAATGATTTGCCTCCGAGTAACTGAAACTTAATTATCGCAAGTTGTTGTTAAGGCGATGCCCTTTATCGCGTAACATTTGGAATCGTGCCACTAATGATAACGCTCTTAAAGTAGATTGTGATACGGTTTAAATACTCGCTTAACACCATCCGCCTGTTTTGATTTATGCAAGAAAAAAACATCGCCCAAAAGTTTGCGAAGATCAGGCATAAATATTTAAATGTTTAAGAACATTTTTTAAATAACTTAATTTCATATACAAAAAAACCGTAACCGAAAACAGGTTGGTAAATAAGAGGTTCTGAACTTTAAAGCAGTTTTTGTAGGCATTATACTTTATACTTTAAAATATAAATAGGCATTATACTTAAAAAAACTACTCTAAAATTGCAAAGGCCAAGATGTGTTCTTAATTAAAACATATAAGCGATCAAATTTAGAAACCATAAACTCATGATTTTGCGTTATTTCGTAGAGCTTTGCCTTGTATCGAACAGCTAATACTCATGTCATGTTGATATTTCCGTGAATACCTACCTGGTGTGAATTCCAAGAGCGTCTAAACCAGGTTTTTGCTATTTGAGTTAGGTATCAGAAATTAATGCTATAAATAATAATGTCTATGTCAAGGGTACTACAAATGAAATGGTGACATCTAACGTAGTAGGTACCTAAGTGTAAAACTGATTTCACACCAAAAATTACAAAAAATCGCTTTTCCTTAGTATTTCACGTTTATGATTAATATAGGATTTACTGCCAGGTATTTTTTTTTTACCTGAGCTCCACACAGGAGGCCCTGAGGAAAATAATTTCCCACAGGGCCTATGGCATCTTTGGGGTTGCTATGTGGAGGGTTTTTTAGGAAAGGAAGGAGAGGAGAGTTCTGGGAAGGAAAAGGATTTAAGGGGTGGGTAGATCTGGGGTTCCGTGTGTCCTGGTCATCCGCCTCCATGACCTAGACAAACCTCACCCCATGAACCCGAGCACCTCTGCTAAATCACCAAACGTAGCGAACCACTTGGGGTGACCTATGGCAGAGGTGTTGGTCATTCAATAAAGGTTCCCGGGGCGGCGGAACCCATTCTCGCCTCCCAAATTGAGGTATGTTGTGTTTAATTAACATTTCTATCGAACATCGACGTATCTCACCGTGTTTCTTCAAAATTATTTTAGGAGCAAAGTTTCAATGTTTAAATCAGAATTAGTCAGAAAAAACAAGGGACTAAATAATGAAGTCTTCATTTGGAATATAAAGAGATTCGGATCATGGTTCAGCTGCCATAAAAACAACATTTTTAAATTGAGACAACACGCCAGCTGCTAGTTGCAAGGCCCTTCGCCCCATCCCAATATATAACGGTTTAAATTTTCGCTTCCAGGTTTCCTGTTATTATTTCAAAACTTTTGCCATTGATTGGAGAGATTTTTTTAAAGTAATGATTAGGTACTTCGGTACTTGTTTATAGTTCAATTTATTCCATCATATTTGTAGGTAAAACATCAATGATTCTCCAACGAAACGAAAATATGAAAGAGAACAAGACATGCACAAAAAAATCGAAAAAGATAATGAGACGCTACGCAGGTCACAAATCAATTCTTAGAATGATTGTTTCAAATAAAAAGGGTGGTTGCCCATAATATGGAAAAAAGAATTAGTTCTAGATCTGAAAATTTTAAATATGAGATTGACAAACATGACGGTTTGGCAGAAGGCGGCAATTGCGAAATTGGTTAACACGCTCGTCCTGGTTAGATGAGAGGTCTGGGTTCGAGTCCCAGTTGCGACCATTATCTTTATCTATTTTTCTGTGTCTTTTTCTTAGATTATAATTGTTATCTTCTTCTTCAATGATATATTACATTGATGGGAATAACCTTCAAAAGTAATAAAAAGAGAGTTTTTCTTGAAAAAATTTGCAAATATTATGAATTATCCAGTACATCATTTACTTATTTATTATTATTTTTAATCTTTCAGTATAATTTCCCACAGCTATTGAAATAAATACCTGCAGTAGAATAATACCTATGCAAATTTGAAATACTCAATAACTAAATGAATCTAGTATGATCACTGTAAAATAACTAATTCTCAATAGCGTTCCTCCAAAACCGGTCGACAGTTGGAAATAAATTCATTGTTTAAAAGGTATTTATTAATGTAGATAACCCATTTTTTAAAAGTCAAAGTGTCTCATTTTTTAATAAATATATTATATAACTGTACGCATACAACGAGAGATGGGAAGGCTGATAGAGATATTGAAAGAAGGGTAAATGCCGGTAACTCCATTAATGGAGGACTGAATGCCGTTTGCGCTAATAAAAAACTGTCAAAAAAAGCGAAGCTAGCAGTCCACAATGGAGTCCTGGTACCTACCCTGATGTATGGCAGTGAGGCATGGAACTGGCAGAGGAAGGATGAAAGCAAACTGAATGCTGTTGAAATGAGATCCCTGAGACGTATGTGTGGTAAAACCATGTATGATCGTGTTAGAAATGTGGATATCCGCAAAGAATGTAAGGCTGATGTAAGTATAATGAGCAAAATTAAGAAAGGGACCCTCAGATGGTTTGGGCACGTAGAGCGAATGAGCGAAGAAAGTAGTGTAAAAAGAATATATGATGCAAATGTGAATGGTAGAAGAAGTCGGGGACGCCCGAGGAAGACATGGCACGATCAAGTGAATCAGATCCTTGAGACGGGCCATGTCAAAAGTCAGAATAATGGAAGAGTATGTATGAGACGATGTATGAATGTGAGTGAGGCAAGAAGTGTGTGCCAAGACCGAGTTGTTTGGCGGTCCGTCCTCTCTGTCTACCCCTGCGGGGAAACGGCGTGATGGTTAGTTAGTTAGTTAGTTAGTACGCATACAAAATGCATATAACTACGACAATTAGAAGACGCGAAAACTTTATTTTATTGTTTTGGTTGCAATAAAGTTCTTAATGCATTTTTAAGGAAAATTTTAAACAAAATTTGTGATTAACGTGTATTTTTTTTATGCTTATACTATTGCCTACATGAACATCCATTCTAAAATATCGCGAGTTTCCCCGTGTCCCGTGTAGAAATAGGGGTGGTTCTCTCGCCCTCGCCCTCCCCTACCGGCGTAGCGGCGATACTATCGCGGCCATTGTTAAAAGCTCCCCGAGTATTTTATGGGGTGTAATTATTTAATTCTCGGTTCCGCCGTATCGAGAACAAGAATGGTATCGGACTATTTTTATGTTTTCATAATACCGGTCTGATTTATGGCCGGCCCAATTTGCGCTATTAAAATGCTTTAAATTTAAAGAAAATTGATGACAAAATTGGATAAATGCCGATGGAATCGTAATACGAATTCAACGCTGCAATTAAATTATATTGAAATATAATAGCCACCTAAGAGGAGGTGATTCTGTAACATTTTTAAAATTAAAGTTACGCCAGTGGTAGGTATATAATATAATAATTCAACTAACCAAAAATCACGCAGTTTCCCGAAGAAAAGATAAATTTGATGGACCGGAAGACAACTCTTTCATTACACACATTAGATCGTGCTATATTCCTCGGGCGTCCCCGACTTATTCTACCATCACTTCCGCATCATAATAATATATTCCTAATAATATTTTGATAATTTGAATACCGCCGTTCTTGTAAAACAATCATCTCAAGGACGCTGTACAAATTTTTTTCCCAATGTTCTATGTCATGATAATATATTATTCTCATCCGTTCTACATACCCCGACCATCCAAGTGTCCCTTTCTTATTCTTAACCACACTAAACATCAGCCTTGCAATGTTCAAAGATTGAATCACCTTGGAAAGATATCCACGTTTTTAATACGGTCATACATGGTTTTATCACACACATATGTCAAGTGAAGGCCTATTTCATCTTTTGGGATGCTGTACGGAGGTTCTTTTTAGAAAAAGGAAAGAGAGGAAGTTCTGGAAAAAAAAGGAATGCGGGGTTAGTTGGAATTTGGTGGTCAAATGTTCAGGAGTGATGAACGTATGAATCCATTCCTCCCACTGCCTTGCAAGGCGATTGAGTCCGGCTGTAGAGGTCGAAAGGTCTCCCTCAAACAGTCTCTTCCTATCCGGCCCGCTACGTAGTAAGTGGGAAAAATCATCAGCCGCTAAGACCTAAATAAGTCTCACCCCATGAATCCGGGCATCCTGGTAAGACTTATAGTGACCTAAGGCATACTGTTTATCCAAAAAATGGTTACCGGGGCGGTGGTACCCATACCCGCCTCCCAAATTGACATTCTACTTTCATCCTTCCTCTGCCAGTTAGCTGTACTGCCATACATCAACGTAGATATCACCACTCCTCTGTAAAGTGCTGCCGTCACATACTAGTACATAAACATGAATATAAAAATCACTTTACGAATGTTATAAAATAACCTTGCAAATTATCGTAAAATAAATTCCTGTGTCCGATCACATCAATACGAGCAATGGATGATCAAAGTAGGTACCTACTTGAAGCAACATTTTTTCCAAACTTTTTGAAAAACAAAATGTGTTTCAAATTACGAACAAATTTGTATAATATTCATTTTAAAATTGACCTCATTCTTCATTCCAATTTTAAAGTCCGATATAAATAGCCATCGATTTATTCGCACCTTTTACGGATAAAAAAAACTGGTTTTGCCCTTGCTCAAGTATATGCAGTAATTTAGATAAATCGATTTGGCACTTAGCAAAACGGTTGAAACCAAACTTTTTACTACAACATTTAATTATCAAAATATACTTTTTGACATGGTGTCTTTACGTAACCTGTTCGAATTTTAAAATTGTATTCCCTGCCAACATGCACATCAAAGGGGAATAAATATAATTACAAAATAAATTTTGTTCTATAAATCAATGTTCCGTGTTTGATTAATTCGTGTTGAGGACATTTAGCGGAGGTGCGATTGATATCGTGTAATTCGTTCGACATTATCTATATTTATGCAATATTAATATTGTTGCCGTGAGGAGATATCTAAGAGTTCCCATCAAACGAGCGTTAAATCTTGAGGACCTAATTTCATGCATAGGTATGCAAACTTATCTCACCAGAGGTTGCAAAATGCACGTTATTTATATTTAGTAGGTACCTACGATATAATATTACAAAAAAAAACATTATATATCTTTTCATATATGACGAGGTTAAGGCTCTCGAATAGCAATCCGGAGGTGTTATTTCACCATTCGTTCATTTAATACAATACATGTAAAATACTCTCAGTAGGTATCGCCCTGTTATAATACCACTATTCAGAATTGAAATGTTGCTTCTAATGGTTTTAACCCTTGTTTAGCGAATTGATCTGAATAGCCAGGTATTTCCCAACCTTCCTCTTACCATCACCTTCCCCTCACTTTTACCTTCAGCCTCACAGCATACCCCAATTGGCGATGCAATATTCTTATTGGCTCCGGGCGGTTGGGGCCATTTGGTTGGTACGATATTTACAAAAAATAAATTAAAAATTAAGCACGTATTTGAACATATTTTTACAATTATATATAAGTGTGGAAACCTTTGTACATCTTGATCATAACGCTTACGCCTTGCGCAATTTTTAGTTTTTTTTTTCATTTTCAGAAATCGTCGCAATAGGCGAGTTTAAGGTCAGAGTAGTGGCGTGTCTCCCCACCACGCTGAATTTCTCGGTCACACGTATGTTTTACGCATCATCTTTCTCTTTCGCTTACGTTTATTGTAAAGTCAATAACTGCTCGAGAATGGATCTATCAAATCCAGGCCGTTATTACCTAAAGTTTGGTGTGTATTTAGTCGCATTGTAATACATGTTTCTGTGTCATACATACATCAGGATTGGCATCATAACTTCAACATGGACAGCTAGCCTTGTTTCATTATTATCGTTAAGATTGAATGACTCTTCAGCTGTTACGAATACATTGTTTTTTTTTTAAATAGGCGCTAGTAAAACAGTTGTAACATTCAAAATAAATTAGAACGTGAAAACATAATCCTCCTGTCAGAAAGAAAGAGGAAAAACAAAATCAAAACGAATTTCAAATTCAAATATGGAACATGGAACCCGAGCGACCTATCCCTGTCTTGTTCCTCGGCGTGTCCCACGATCTGATGCGATCTCGACCCGGCCAGAGCGAGAGGTACAGCGGCCCATCAGCGGGATAGAGGGGGACACACACACAAAGGAGAGGGGAAGGAACGAAGTTTGAAACACAGGACAGGCGGAGCTTAGCTACAAATCACTCAATGTCACTTTTTGACGTTTGAGATATTAGGTCGTTTTTTTTGCGCCCCTCTCCGCTATGTTCTCTTCTGTTTTTTTCTTTTTTTTATTCTTTAGAGAGCTTGTACAAAATGTACACTGTATTGATGCCTAAGTAAATTTGAGCACTTAGATTAGATAATATTTAGAATTTTTATCGAAAAAGCAAACTTTGATGAAAGTTTTTTTTGCTGATAGATAAAGTAAGTAGGTACCTAGATACCTTCTTATACCAGTGATTCTCAACGTGGGGCGCTCACCCCACGGATGTAAAATTTGAATGCTTTGTGGGTAATGCAATTATTCTTAAGATGAAGCCATACTAAATAATGCAAAATCATACAAAATCATACGTTTTTGTTTTGAAAATTTGATGGCTTAGAAGTATTAGGTATAGATGCTTCAATTAGATAGATAAATACCGCGTGTAGAACACACCTTGGCCTTTAAAAATATCGGTAATTTTTTTTATAAGTCTTTTAATAAGCCTATAAAAAATAAAGTATAAGGTCTAGATATAAAAAACACTTTCAAGTCCAAAGTCTCCTATTTATAAACCCCCTTTCGGATTTGGTTTTATTGTATAATAAGGCTAATTTAGTTTCTTTTATAATAATCGCAAAAAAAATTGATATTTACGCTCGAATTTCACAAAATAAAATAAAATATGCATTTTCTCGTTGTTATTTTTGACATCAATCAATACGGTCCGCACTCTACGAATTTGGATTCTTGAAGTGACCCTTATGGCATGGGCACAAGAACCATGCACTGGGCACAACCCATTTCGTATCAGTCACGCCCCGGCCGGAGCGGGAGATGCACGCGTTACTCCGCGTCGCTTAGTTTCGTGAAATTAATTTTAAATTTCCGTTTTCTTACAATAAACAATGCGTAAAAAAGGATTTAATATTTTCTACAGGCCATTACGAAATCAACCTGTTAAAAAAAAATCTCACTTTTCCAACCTTTCCAAAAGCTTTTTCTCAAGTATTTTTAAACTCCTCCCATAAAGGGCGTGAATTCCGATTTAGATTTTTTTCCTGAACTATTGGATCGCCTTAATTATTAATTTGGTATTGTAATCTTGAGTTTTCAAGAAAAATATGACAACATTAGCGGAAATGAGAAGTTTATAAGTATATGATAGCGTCATTGAGGGGATTTTTTGCGAAAACGGCGCTCTACAAATTATCTAATTATTATTTTTCTTATTTATAAATTTTACGTAAGTTTTAGTGACTATGCGATAGGCAATAAAGCGTCACTGAACATTTAACACCGAACCCAAGGAAATATTCGCCTACGGCGCTTTTCCCGTTAGTGCTCAAATATTTATTATATTTTTGTGAAGTGGGGAGAAGGAATTAGGTTAATTATTAGTTATTAAATTTAATAACTTGTTTTAATTTTTAATTCCCTTCTATACGTCAATTGTTACACCCTCGAAAATGAAAATATTTTTATTTATAATTTGGAACACTAATAATAATAATAATAATATTTGGATGATTTATATAGCGCCGTTTTTGTGAAAAATCACCTCAAGGGCGCTGTGTTACACTACATTATTTTGCAGTTGTTTTTTTAGTCAGTTGAGCAACGTCATTGCGTAAATAAACCTACTACCTAATTAGCTCCATAGAAAGTCCTGGGGAACTCCCTCAGGGCCTGTGTCATCTTTGGGGATGCAGTGTGGAGGGTCTTTTTAGGGAAAGGAAGAAGAGGAAGTTCTGGGAAGGAAAAAGGTATGAGGGGTGGGTAGGAATCTGATGGACAGTGTGTCCTGGAGTGACGGAAGTATGAATCCATTCCTCCCACTGTGGTGCTAGGCGATGGATCGAGAAAGTCCAGCTGGAGAGATCGACAGATCTCTCTCAATATTTATATCTCCTCTCGATCCAGCCTGCCACGCAGTAAGTGGACAGGTGCATCCATCACCAAGACCTAGACAAACCTCACCCATGAACTGCTAAGTCTCCAAACGTAGCGAATCACTTGGAGTGACCTACGGCAGGGGTGTTGGTAATTCAATAAATGATTCCCGGGGTGGCGGTACGCATGGCCGCCTCCCATGTTGTAACAATAGCTAATATATTTTTTTAAATCAACTCCTTTGTGAATAAACTTGTAAAATTTCAAAGACGTTCATTTGTATAGGAGAGACGTGTTGTTGGAACAAAGGAGAAACAAACTATTAAATCGTACGTCGAATTTTTGTAAATAATTTTCCATTATTGTTTATAAGTGAGGGTAGGGTCAAAAGGCATAAGAAAATAAACCTCAATTTAAATATAATTACTAAGTATGATAATACACTCTTTCCCTTACTACAATTAACTCGTCTCAAAAATAAAATATATGTTAGGAACGATAGGCAAAATGCTGGCCCACCGCGTTCGTCTCTATGTAGTAATTATTTTCTTATCTTAAATCTTTCAAAAATTTCGGTACACGCGGTACAAGGGGCTCGAGTACGAATAGAATAATATAAATTATGAGCGTGGCAAAATAACACCACTCAGTAAAAAAATATTTGCATTTGGTTGCTTGATAATTCTACAACCACTGGTTGCTTTGGAGCTTTTGATAGGGGTCGTTTTTGATTGGGTTCTAACACAATTAATTTTGTTGGTTGTAAACGGTGCCTAAATTATTTAAAAACCCGGTGTTTATTCATGTTTGCGGTGAAAATTCGATATCGCTATTTTTAATTATAATTTATTTTGTACACTATTCAAAGAAGGCGTTTTCCGTAAAGTTAAGTGATGTTTACATTTTGAAATTATTTAAAATATACCTACCTACTGATTTGGCGAAGAAAACACGCTTTGGCAATTTGACTAAGATATTGGAAGTTATCTAAAGACGAGATATTTATTCGAATTAGTAATATTTATCCGATCTACTAATATTTAACCTCAAAAGGAATGATATGTTTGAAATCAGTAGCTTATATTAAAAAGAAGTTTGGAAGGAAAATGAGAGGAAACAGTGTGTTCAGAAGTGATAGACGAATTCGTCCCTTCCATTGCGGTGTAAGGCGAAGAGTAGGGAGAGTCCTGCTGAAGAGGTAAAAAGGTCTTCCTCGAACAGTCTCCAAATGCGGCCAGATGCATCCGTCGCAGAGACCTAGAAAATCCTCATCACACGAACCCGGGCACCCCTGCAAAGTCACCAAACGTAGCGAACCTCTTGGTATGACCCATGGCAGAGGTGTTGGTTATCCAATGAATGGTGTCCAGAATGGCGTAAAATAGCTAGCTGTATGAAAAGTAAAAAAGCATAAATTTTTATTATCATTTCTACGCCTTTTGGAAAATTTTGAAAACGAAATTTAATCTTAATTTTGTAAAAAATGCAAAATAAACTGATGCTTAGTAGGGGCACGAGAGGTTTTCATAGCGGAGACAGTTGCGTTGCAACAGTTGAAGATATAATATGTAATAGTGCTATACATGAAGGTGCGCGCGCGAGATACTTGTTAGTCGGAAATTTTTTAAAATGTGTATGAATTTTGGGATAGTTTTCCAACTGTCGCGCGACTGAAGTCACTTATGTAGGTACATGTGTGCTTTAACCGACTTTAATGAGTTATAACTACAGTTAAAATATTTCTTTGCAACTAAAATATATCATAATATTATAAGACTAATATTTTAACAGGTTTGGTCGGTAAAGCAAAGTGCACTCGAGGTGAATATTGTTAGGTCATTGTGGGTTGGTACCTAACTAACTAACTAACTAACCATCACGCCGTTTACTGCAAGGGTTAGGCAGACAGGACGGTCCGCCAAACAACTCAGTCTTGGCACACACTCTTTGCCTCATTCACATTCATACTGCCTCATTCACTTTCATATAATCTTCGATTATCTGACTCTTGGCATGACCCGACCCAAGTATCTGATTCACTTGATCGTACCATGTCGCCCTCGGGTTTCGCGACTTCTTCTGCCATTCACATTTGCGTCATATTTCTTCTTTCTCTATTTTCTTCTTTCATTCGCTCTAGATGCTTAAACCACCTGAGGGTCCCTTTCTTAATCTTTCTATTTACGCTTACATCAGCATTGCATTCTTTGTGGATCTTCATATTTCTCACATTTCTCGCGCTCTTAAATTATGCTATTTAATTTCAGCTTTTCCCTTGTGAAAAGCTTATATCATCTTAGGTAGGTAGGTACCTACTACTTTTAAGGTTTTTTGAAAAAAAGTATAACGTTTGTTTTAGGCAGGTTCCTAATAAGGTTTAAAATAGAATACCTGCCGACAAACATAAATCTATCGAGAATTGATAGTTCTAACGACCCTGAAGAAACTGCACCCTTACCATGCCAAAACTTTAAAAAGACCCTAATTACCACAAATATTACAATGTGTTATCTAGTTGCTTGGCAGGCCGACTATTTCTCGGCTATGCCAAACATATTACATTAGCTTTATTCTTAATTCCCCCTATATTCTTGAAAGCTCCGACAGGCACTAAATCAATCCAATTTGCGTGCAGTTACTTCACTGCCTTTAATAAATTGCCTCATTTTTTCTCATGCACAAAACATACTTATATCAAAAGCTAATTTGTGATATTGTTTAGGGACGGTTTTAAATGCTGTAGATTAAATAACAACATTATTCAATAGTATCCAATGAAAGCTAAATGATTGCAATAATTTAAAACGAAACGTATTCAGCGAAAATCTAAAGGATATCTAAACTAAATCATTTTTATGCGACAATAATTCTCGTGTTGTGAGATGAATTGAAGTACCTGATTACTACTAAGCACTGTAGTATTAAGCCGCACAAAATAATAATGCTTAGATATACGCCAAACTTTAGGACCGTTGATCAGAAATCGTCGCAATAAGCAAGTTTAAGAACAGAAAAGTGACATGCACTCCGTCCAAGCTTTTCTCTGTCTCATGTAGGTATGGTTTTATACGCATTTTTCTCTTTCGCTTACGTTCATTGTAAAGTCAATAACTGCGCAAGAATGGATCGGTTCAATGTTCAGGCCGGTCTTAAAGTTAGGCGTGTACTGTAGGTACATATGTACGGTGCATTTTTTGTGCAAAATAACTTCAAGGGTTTCAGGTATTATGATATTATCTACTATAAAATTTCCGACAAAATTCTTAACACCCTAGATTTAAAAATAACCTAAATAATAACTAATAACCTAAATAACATATTAGGAAAACTTACGTTTGTTTTGATTTGTTCTTGAAATGTAGGTTTTGAATTCTTGGACATGGGATTAAGTTTTTTTAAATTTTTTTTCTTCTTTTTACGTTAGCTCCACACAGGAGGCCCTGAGAATTCCCCTCAGGGCCTATGTCATCTTTAGGGATGCTGTGTGGAGGATATTTTTAGGGAAAGGAAGGAGAGGAAGTTCTGGAAAGGAAAAATATATGAGGGGTGGGTAGGAAACTGGGGGTTAATGGGTCTAAGAGTGAGGGACATAGTACGAATCCAACCATCCTACTGGTGAAAGGCGAGTTTCCGAGAGAGTAGGTACGACTAGAGAAGTCAAAGGTAGGTACTCCCCAACCACTCTCTACCGATCCGGCTGATGCAGCTGGTGGACAAACGCATCCGCCGCCAAGATCCATACAAACCTCAACCCGGGCACCCCTGCTAAGTTACCAAACGTAGTAAACCACTTGGGGTGACCTATGGCAGAGGGGCTGGTTATCGATTAAATGGTTACCTGGGCGGCAGTACCCATACCTGCCTCCCAAATCTTCGTATTTTCCCTTGGATTGTCATTTCAGTTACCATTACGATACAACAAATTAGAGTAAAGAAATAAATCCACATCTCACCTAACCTTGATAGCATTCAATGTTACGTAGTTTTATTAAAAATCTGGTTCTAATAATAAAAAAAACATGATTAATTTTACACGTACGTATATAGGTCTATACTTGCCACGTATCAATTGCAATACCTGTTTATTAATTATCTTAATATCCCAATGAATAGTAAAGTTGTCAGAATTTTTTTTTCAAAAGAAGCTTTTGTCAAGTTAAGCGCGACTCCGCCATTAGTATGAAAGCGAATATTGGACATGATAAATTATACAACATTTTGTCTGATATCTGATAAGACGTGAATAATAAATTAATTCAAACAATTTAATTCAGAACCATTTGGTAAATGCATCCATCATTCTCTCGCTTAATGATTGCAAAGATTTATTTATTTTTATTTTCACTTTGTCAGTAAAATTTCAAATTATGATATTTAATCACTGAAGACAATATTAGCCACTCTCAACCGTAATTTTGAAACAGAAAAATCGCAAAAGATACGGTTACATCTAGGAAATGAACCCGGACCCTAGCCTTGCCGGGGCGATGCTCTACCACTGAGCTAATTATTATTCGGTCATATTTAATTGTATCATACCTATACTTCAACTAAGAATTACGAACATTTTCTTCATTTTCTCAAAGCATTTTTTATTGGCTATCTTTACGTATGATTGCAAGATTCATCTCGAACTAAATGCTACCTAGATTAGTGTCTTCGATAAATCCATCCGTTTTTATTTTAATATGCGATATTTATTGTCTTTTCTGCAAGTCTAGATCAATATTTATTTTTATTTTAACTTAAGATGCAAAATCATACAAAATCATGTATTTTTGTTTTGAAAATTTGATCGCTTAGAAGTATTATAGATGCTTCAATTAAATACTGCCTGTAGAACATACCTTGGCCCTTAAAAATATCGCTCATTTTTTTGTAAGTCTTTTAATAAGCCCATAAAAAAATAAAGTATAAGGTCTATAAAAAACATTTTCAAGTCCAAGCTCTCCTATTTATAAACCCATTTTCGGGTATGGTTTTATTGCACATGTAGCAAATTCAGTTTATTTTATAATAATCGCAAAAAAAATTATATTTACGCCCCAACTCACAAAATAAAATAAAATATGCATTTTCTCGTTGTTATTTTTGACATCAATCAATACGGCCCGCACTCTACGAATTTGGATTCTTGAAGTGACCCTTATGGCATGGGCACAAGAACCATGCAGTAGGCATACCTATTTCGTATCAGTCACGCCCCGGCAGGAGCGGGAAACAGACGTGTGACTCCGCGTCGCTTAGTTTCGGAAATAAATTTTAAATTTCAGTTTTATTACAATAAACAATTCATAAAAGTGGAATTAATATGTTTTACAGGCCTTTACGAAATCAACACGTAAAAAATAATCAAATACCTTTTCCAACCTTTCTAAAAGCTTTTTCTCAAGTATTTTTAAACTCCTCCCATAAAGGGCGTGAATTCCGATTGCGATTTTTTCCTGAACTATTGGATCGCCTTAACGAGAAAAACGTCAAATTGTAATATTTAATCACAGAAGACAATATTAGCGACATAGCGACTCTCAATCGTAAATTTGAAACAGAAAAATCCGAAATAAATACGGAGATATGACCGTGTATTCTTTATTTATTTATTCATTTTTGAGAATCGACAGTTTACATTTCATCAATTTGTACATGTATATAAAATACAAGCAATTTTCAATTTGGAAGGCGGGAATGGGTACCGCTGCCCCGGGAACCTTTATCGGATAACCAACACCTCTGCCTTAGGTCACCCCAAGTGGATCGCTGCGTTTGGTGATTTAGCAGGGGTGCCCGGGTTCATAGAATGAGGTTTGTCTAGGTCTGATGATCAGGATACACTGAACCCCAGATTCCTACCCACCCCTTAAACCCTTTTTTTCCCAGAACCCTCATCTCCTTCCTTTTCCTAAAAATCCCTTCACACAGCATTCCCAAAGATGGGAAATTATTTTCCTCAGGGCCTCCTGTGTGGAGCTCAGGTAAAAAAAAAGTAATAAAAAATTTCTTTACCATTTAGCATTTCTTTTTTTGTAAAATATCACCTCAAAGGCTTGCGAGAAAGCTTTAAAATTTCTTTGATGTAAAGCTTCAATAAAAAGCTTTAACCTAGTGGAAAAGGTTAAAACTGTTGACAATTTTAATAAGTATGCCTTCCTGGGTGTTTCCTATACGTAATCATGTTTAAGTAGGTACGATTGAAATCAATTAACTCTTACGCGCAACATAGAGTTTCACCTATTTTCAATTTCATAAATACATTAGATACCGTGCCATAGATAATATTAGATAAAATGATAAAGCATTTTTATGGGTAGACTTATGACAGTTATATTTTTTATGATTTATTATAACACCTCCTGTATCACGCCACAAATATATGTCACTGGTCACAAATATATGGTAGCAATATTTTACAAAGCGCATAAAAAACATTTAAAACTAATTGCTTTTTGATATCTCGAGTAAAATCTGCCGCAATGAATTCTAAAGAACAAACGAAAGCCGTTTGAATCGGCGCATGTTGAAGTTGTCCCATTTAGATCAAATTCGCTGATTTAGCAATTATTGTTCATGTTCGTAATTCATATGTCCAAGCCAATGAACATTCCTTGGAACACACCAGCATGAAAAAGAAATTAGAACTCATGAAGGTATGAATTAGGTTTAATTTAAATTCACCAGGCGTAAAAATAAATGATACATATCTAAATATCGAGATAAATTAAAAAATATTAATTCATTCAACATTTTACAGCAAAATCCAAGCCTGTTATTTATAATCCTTAAATCTTCTACGTCTGAGAGAATTTTTTTTCGGCAAATTTAAAAAATACTACATAAATTCTGCATATATCATTGATACTCACATAAGAAACAAAATATTTGCGATTATCTGATGTTTTTTTTTGCATTAACTCCACACAAGAGGCCCCGAGGAAAATAATTTCACTCAGGGCCTATGTCATCTTTGGGGGTGCTGTGTGGAGGGTCTTTTCAAGGAAAGTAAGAACACGAAGTTCTGGGAAGGAAAAAGGTATGCAGGGTGGATAGGAATCTGGGATCAGTGCTTCCAGGTCATCCGCCGCCAAGACCTAGTCAAACATCACCCCATGAACCCGGGCACTTTTTTTTTTTTTTTTTACAGTGAATACCGCACAAGAATCTCAACTGCTCCCGTCTGGAGCCAGTGAGACTATGTCATCCCCAATTGGGGTATGTTGTGAGGCTGAAGGTAGTGGGGAGGGGAAGGAGGTGGGGAAGAGGAAAGTTGGGAAGTACCTGGCTATTCAGATCTGGTCACCAAACACGGCTAAAGCCATTTTCAAGCAACGTTTCAATTCTGAATGGTGGTCTTACACCAGGGCGATAGATACTGATAGAATCTTCCACTCTGGAACATGCCGCAAATATACTATATATTATTTTAAATTAATTAATTGTGAAATGACACAAATTAATCAAATACAATTTATTTGCGCATGCCGGGTTCGAACCCGCGACCTCCGGATTGTGAGTCAAAAGTCTTACCCACTAGACTATGGAGGCCCTCCTGCTAAGTCACCACAGTCTTGGCGGTGACTCCAGCCGGACTCTCTCGACCCATCGCTATGACACATCCTCCCCAGATTCCCACCCACCCCTCATACCTTTTACCTTCCCAGAACTTCCTCTCCTTCCTTTTCGTAAAAAGATCCTACACACTGTATCCCCAAAAATGACTTAGGCCTTGAGGGATTTTCTCAAGGTCTCCTGTGAGGTTCTAATATAAAAAATTATAACTCTCATAAAATACAATAATATTCCTATGCATGGAAATCATCCCACGTGCCAATCTACCAAACGCTAAAAGCAGCTGAAAGAACATAAATCAAACATATCTGTGTGTTGCTGCCATAGAAGTATGCATATTTAAAAGATAATATCTATCTTCAGAGGTGTAAAAAAACCTTTCAAGTCCATACTTAATAGATTATCGTAACATAAAACAATCGAACAAAATAGTTCCTTTGTAATAATAAATAATTTATGATTTTGCTCTACATCTGGTACTGAATTCTTAGATTTGAACAGTTATGGAGCACCATCTTATAAAGTGTAACATATTATTTCAAAGCTAGAATTCATTTAAAATCAATTTATGTTGACATTTCACACCGCATGTCGGTTACAAGCAGACTCTAAACAATGCGGTTTTTACGTAGATCTTAGTGTTTAAAAGCTCGGCAATAAACTAATTAAGTACCGTTGGGTACTTAGTGCTACGGGCACAATAGACCCATTGCGCAACCGGTCGTAATTTTTCAGTAAAAAAGATTTCGTTTCATCGTAAAGTTCCCTGCTGAAAGATAATAAATATTGTAAGATGACTTCATGCTGGGAGGCTAACGGTTCCTGAAAACTTTTCAATACAATACTAGAATTGCAAGAGAACTGAGAATACGAGGCAGATTATTTACCACATGTAAAAAAATGACTGCATTTTTTCGTACGCAATTGGTATTGTTTTTTTCTAGAACACATGTCGACTGTATTCTTTATTGAGAAATGGACCCGACTTGGAGCTAATTGTGACCATTACTTACTTTGCGGTAGGTAACTGCGTTCTTATTATTACTACACATGTTTTATGAATAGATTTTTACCAAGTTAAATTTAGGTCTGGTTGTTTCGCACTTATGATTTATTGTCTAGTCTTTTTTAAGGGGACAGTAATAAATGTTGTTTTTTTTGACGTAATTAATTGTCGAAAAATTATGTTGCGAAGCCTATTACATGTAATACTCGTATATTTTAAACCGTAATTAGGTACATACTTGCAAGATTATTGTAGATAATGCTAGAATGGTAAATTTAAGAATTTTTTTTCTGACAAAGATCTTTCAAATTGGAAATTTGAGAAGGCATTTTTGTGTTATTTTAACGTTGGCGAAAACATTTCCTGTATCTGACGATTTGATATGTGCCATTTTTGATTTGCCGCCAAAACTGCATGCTTGTTTTTGTTCGTGAATGAGGCGTTGTTGACGTCACATCGGCTAACGTCGATGACAGCCGTCTTTCCAGTCAGTAGCGTTTTCTAGGTCATAATGATGTAGTAGCCAGTTCAAATCGTTTTAGAATGGGCGGTTTTAGATCATTTAAAAAAAATCAACAATTATAAATTAAAATTACGCGTTTTTATTACGATGATCAGTCTTTAAACCGTCTGCACATTTTAACGTTGTACGTAGATGAAAATACCCCACTACAAACAATAATTATTTTTTAAGGAGATTCTAAAACATTGCAAGGCGATGCAATTTTTAAATCAAGTAATATTTATGTCGACTTGATGTTCGGAGGTTCTGGGCAGGCCGGGATGAACGGACGACTTCTGCAGGCGAGTAGCGAGGGTCTTCAGCCAGTGGAGAATATTTGTGGAAGAGTCCTAATCCCACCCTGGTAGCACCGTGATGACGATGATAAAATTGGTGTTTGGTACAAGAAAAACACTAGAGGAAACACTTTTACTGTTACACCGAAGAAGAATTTTAATTTATTCAAATTTATTTTCTAGATGTCGATCAACGATAAAAGCAGCGTTCATCTTTATTTTTATAAGTTTGGATAGATCCCGTGAGCACTCGGTATATCGATGGCTATCTCCCACTTTACCTTATTGCTTTGATAGTAACCCGATCCCTTTGATGAAGTACACCAGGGTTTTCATGGAATTATTGGTTGTCTCCTGGTTCCAGTGTTTTTTCCCTGTTAGCTGAACCTTGGTTCCATCAGGGTGGGACATTAACACCACAGATGAATTGGAATCTCTTCAACCTCTTCACACTTACTGCATCTATTGATCTGTTCCCTTGTTGAGTATTTTTCCATATTGAATAGTTATCTGGTTCGTTTACATTGATCTTAAAACATGACATTATGATTTGAACAATTTGGATTTGTCATTTTTTTAAGGTTTAATTGTTTACGAAGATCGCATCCGCACTTTTTTTTAAATTAGCTCCTTACAGGAGGCCCTGAGTAAAAAAATCTCTCGGGACCAATGTCATCTTTGGGGGTGCTGTGTGGGGGGTCTTTTCATTGAAAGGAAGGAGAGGAAGTTCTGGGAAGGAGAAAGGTATGAAGGGTGCATCCGCAATTTTTTTTAAATTAGCTCCTTACAGGAGGCCCTGAGGAAAAAAATCTCTCGGGACCAATGTCATCTTTGGGGGTGCTGTGTGGGGGGTCTTTTCATTGAAAGGAAGGAGAGGAAGTTCTGGGAAGGAGAAAGGTATGAAGGGTGGATAGAAATCTGGGGTCAATGTGTCCAGGAGTGACGGACGTATGAAAACATCCCTCCTACTGGGGGATGTATGCTAGGCACTGGGTCAAGAGAGTCCAGCTGGAGAGGTCAAAAGGACTCCCTCAGCCAGTCTCTCCCGATCCGGCTTGCCAAGCAGTAGGTGGGCAAACGCATTCGCCGCCAAGACCTAGACCTCACCTCATGAACCTAGGCACCCCTGGTAAGTCATCAAACGTATCGAACGTACTACGGAAGGGGTTTCAGTCATCCAATAAATGGTTTCCGGGGAATACCCATACCCCCTTCCCAAAACTTAATACAAAAATAAAAATCTAGATGTTTTGAGGTTATTTACTTGACTCCAGATACTAATATCTACAGCCTGCATGTCGGACGAATATCTACAGCTCATATGTTGAACTAATAT
Source organism: Limnephilus marmoratus (assembly GCA_917880885.1). Lineage (NCBI taxonomy): Eukaryota > Metazoa > Arthropoda > Insecta > Trichoptera > Limnephilidae > Limnephilus > Limnephilus marmoratus. The sequence continues at coordinate 48,126,009 of OU862923.1, forward strand.
CTACGAACTTCAGAGTGTTGACTAATATCTACAGAGCTAAGGTCGGACGAATATCTATGACGGGCCCAGTGTTGACTAATATCTACAGAGCGTAGGTTGAACTAATATCTACAGAGCGTAGGTTGGACTAATCAGCTAAATGTGTACATACTTACATAAATTGAGTTTTTTAAACTGCATACGCAATATTACGTTATTCCAATATGCTATACATAATTGCAAATCCAACCTCTGCCAGTGCTGTAGATATTCGTCAACACTTTGGTTCTCATAGATATTAGTCAGCAGTTTGAGCTGTAGATATTCGTCAACACTTTGGTTCTCATAGATATTAGTCAACAGTTTGAGCTGTAGATATTCGTCAACACTTTGGTTCTCATAGATATTAGTTCGATTTTTCAGTTTTTGGAATTCCTGTAGATATTAGTAGACGCCTCCATTTACTTAGTTTGTTAGGCCCAAGTACAAGAAAATATCTTTAACAAGATTGGTCTTGTAGAACCTTAACAATATCTAAGCCGATAGTTCTGACCCGTAATAATATATCTTAGTTTCTTTTTTTTTAATTCGCCATTTAAATAAGGTAAGTAGGCACTTCAGTAATAAAGATTTATTTATAAGCTTTTGAGATCTGCTTTAATTTTTCGAAATTCAATTAACAACCCGGTTTAATTAGAACTGAATCGAAAAATAACGCCACTTGCAAAAGTGACATCTTCGACTTACGTTGATAAATGTGGTCGGATTAAGTTCCCGCTCCCCGGCTTCAGATAGCGCTAAGTCTCTGGGGAGGGGAAGGAGGGGAGAAACGAGACTGGCGTGAAGCCTGAATAAACTGATCCGGGACACAGAGGCGGCGCTATGAGGACCTACTCCTCTACTCTACTGTACTGTATAGTAATATATCTAGCTACCTACTTATTTTAATGTACGTCTACTTGTTGTATGAAGGATGTGTATTTGTAGTAGGCCGAGAGCCTTTTTATTCAAATGAAAAACTAAAATCGAACATTCCATAGTTTTGTATAAAGCAAGTCTTTCGCCTTTTATTATTTGATGTCTTAGTCTTCTGAATTTGTTCCAATTTTGGCAGTTTATCCAATTGTTCGTAAAGCATTTAAGTTGTCTTTAGTGCATTTTGTTTTTGATTTGAATATGTAATCGTCTTGTTTTAAATGCATAATGAGGGACGTAGGTACTTAATGCTTTTAGGTAGGAGGTATTGGTCGAAGGTTATTTACATAATGATCGTTAGATATTATTATGACGTTATTCAGTTTTGTAAAAAAAAACTAAACATCTCGCAGATGTTTACAAAAAAATGTTGGAGTTCTAGATATTTACTAAATTTAGATCAGATTTAACTTTGTTAATCTAATTTATTCTGCCCTTCTTTGAAAATTTCATTGCTTTATCCAAACAAATTTGAAAACATTTTCAACGCTTTCTTCATCTAAACCTCTTCTTTTTCTATTTTACTAAATACAGCTAATATATGCTGTTCTATAAACCCTTACAGAGCCTTGATTCCTGTCGTAGACAGATACTCGTACGTATGTATTTTTAAAATTCTTTTTTTGGTCGATCTTAAGTGTAACTCTTAAGGCGCCGCATCCGCACACAAAAAGAAGAAGATGGCGAGATATGTAATTACGAATGTTAGAGGAGCGCGCTAGTATTTAAAGCGATAAAATCGATGCGAAAATTGTGAAAATGTTTTTTCATAAGAAGCAATTACTTTGTGGTGACTCTAGATACTAATATCTACAGCCTGTAAGTCGGACGAATATCTACAGCTCATATGTTGAACTAAATCTACGAACTTCAGAGTATTGACTAATATCTACAGAGCTAAGGTCGGACGAATATCTATGACGGTCCCAGGGTTGACTAATATCTACAGAGCGTAGGTTGAACTAATATCTACAGAGCATAGGTTGGACTAATCAGCTAAATGTGTCCAATAGTCCGATATTAGGGATTTTTACATATATACTTACATAAATTAAGTTTTTTAAACTGAATACGCAATATTACGTTATTCCAATAATTGCAAATCCAACCTTTGCCAGTGCTGTAGATATTCGTCAACACCTTGGTTCTCATAGATATTAGTCAGCAGTTTGAGCTATAGATATTCGTCAACAAGTTGATTCTCGTAGGTAGATATTAGTCAACAGTTTGAGCTGTAGATATTCGTCAACACTTTGGTTCTATAGATATTAGTTCGATTTTTTTCAGTTTTTGGAATTCCTGTAGATATTAGTAGACGCCTCCCTTTGTGGTTAGACATTATATTATAAAAAATAAAACAAACACTTTTTTTTGTTTATTTTATATATCTACCGGTTTCGCTTCGACCAAGCTTCCTCGGGATATAATAATAACTAAATATTAAGACAGAGTTATCAGTGATATATAAGTTGAGCGACAGAGGGAGAAAGAATATGACAAAAGAACATAGTTAGACAGACACAAAGTATTTGAAAGCGGTACAATAGATAATCAATTAGAGGGAGGGAGACAACAATACACATCTAATCACAAGTAACCAACAGTTAACGGGATTCAATTAAATAATAAAAGTTTAATGTTTTCTACATTTATAATATAAAGGACAATATTTAGAGCAATGCTAATTTAATAATAATTAAGCACCTCAGAACAACAATACAGCACATATATACACATCATGGGCTGGGATGGATTGTAGGAAACATTTAATGTCAATGCATTCTATTCCATTGCATTCCATACTGTTTTTTTTTTTTTTTTTTTTTTTTTTTTTATTTTATACATTTTACAAATATAAGACAAAAAGTCCCGATAAACTACTTTTTAGCAGTTTGTCTAACGGGTTCTTTACAATAAAGATCTTATTATAGAGATTTAAATAGTTACATTTTTACAGTTAAAGATATAAAATAAAATTAATTTTTTTTACAGAAATATACTTAAGTAGATACATTTTTACAATTATAGATATAAGATAAAATTAAATTTTTTACAGAAATATACTTAGATAAAAAAAAAAATAAAAAAAAATATATGAAAACATGAATAACAATTTTAAAGTCTTTAGAATAAGTAATATGTTATTGTAAGCTAATACAAATGAATTCTTTCCATAAGCCAAGTCTTCAGTAAGTTCATTAATTGTTTGTTTTGGGTACAGTTTTTAATTTCAGCTGGAAGCATATTTAAACAACTGGGAATCATGTAATTTAACGTTCTTTGTCCATATTTATTTGTATGTTTAGGTACAATTAGTCCTTCATTAAAGTTAAAACGAGTATTATGGTTGTGTTCCAGCCTGTTTATATATAAAGGGTTATTTATGTGCTGAAATATAATTTTGTACCACATAATTGCTCTCACTGAAAGAATTTTGAGACTTTGATAAAAGTATGGAATATTATGCCTTTCTTTGTATAAATTTTTTTCAGCTAATAATTTAACCAATGAATTTTGCACTGATTGAACATGGTCTATATTTGTTTTACAAGAAAATCCCCAAGCTGTTATTCCATACCTTATAACAGATTCAGCTAGAGATAAATAAATTATTCGAAGTGTGCAGAGAGGAACAAAAAATTTTAGTTTATACAATCTGTTTACAATTGATCTTAATCGTGCACAAACTTTGTTTATTTGTATATCCCACTTGAAAAAGCAATCAATAATAACACCTAAATAAACATACTCTTTAACTAGTTCCATATTTTCACATGTACACGATGCTGGAATACCATTGTGTAAGCAATCTGATGTATGTGTCTTTATTTCAGGTGTAATACATACCTTAACATTAGGGGATCTTATGTGTAACAATTTAGTTTTTTTGGCATTTATAATTAAGCCAGAGTCGTGAGACCATTTTAAGAGTTCAATGTAGTCTTTTTGTAAAAGATCTATACAAGTTTGCAAATCACTGCTAGAAATAACTAAAGCAGTATCATCCGCGTATACAAAGTACTTTACATGTCTAAAAATGAATTTAATAAAAGATACATATATAATATACAGGATTGGACCTAATATGGAACCTTGAGGAACGCCGGCAAAAAACTTCTTTTTTTTACTTAAAGATTTTAAGAGTTTTAATTTCATGCATCGGTTGTTTAAGTAATTTTCAAAAAGTTTTAGTAATTTTCCTCTTATTCCTATAATTTCTAGTATTTTAAGTAATTTACCGTGATCAATGGTATCAAAAGCTTTCGAATAATCTATAAATAAGACTAATGTATGTTTTTTACAGTTTAATTCATTATTTATCATGTTGGAAAATTTTTGAAGCAGCAATTCGGTACTCTTTTTTTTTTGGAAACCGTATTGATTAGTGTCTATTATAGAAAAATCTTCTAAATATTTTATTAATTTTATTTGAATATATTTTTCAAGAATTTTTTCTAGAGATGGCAAGATACTAATTGGTCTGTAGTTACCCAATACAGTGTGGTCACCTCCCTTATATATAGGTCTTATAATACTACATTTTAAATCATCGGGGATTTTAGCTTGAAATAAGATTCTGTTTATAAAATGGGTTATAATTGGACCAAGGATTAAAATATGTTTTTTAATATCTTTCATCCTGATATTATCAATTCCTGGGGAAGAAATCTTCATTTGTCTAACAATAATAAGGTAAAAAAAATTCAACCCAAAATAAATAAGTTATCTCTTGCACCCAGTTTGGTCACGATACTTGGAGACGATACGAATTTGTACAAAGAGAACACAACATTAAAAACACTGCACATTGCATAATTTTGCAGTTGATATTTTATCCTTCTGGATAATTATATTACATTATATTTATTAAAAGATTGTTTTATTTTAAGACTGGAGAATTTTTCATAAAATAGCCAAAAAGCTTAAAAATTTTGAAACTTAAAAATTCGAAAAAGTCGAAAAGACGTAACCAAGTGTTCTCACTGGTAAGAATTATGAAAGAGTGGAACACGATATTATACTACGTATCCAAAGCCACCGCAAACACGTCAGAGCTCTCTTGCAGCCATTATCGCAGCTATGGAAAAGCAATCACCATTATTCACACAGCATCAAACCGCAAACTTTCCATTTCCTGGATTACTTCTTTTCTCTCACTGGAGACACATCCAACCAACTAGCCCCCACCTCCTCCAATCCCAAACCAAATTACTTTCCAATCTTTCCAACACCTCACCAAACGGTCAATTCCTCCCGTTCCGCTTCAAAACATCCCTTCAAAATGCTTGATTCTTTTTTGTTCATCGTCTTTGTTTTTGGAGTAAGTCGGGGGTAAGGTCGGGTTGGGGTAAGTCTTACATCTAACATCTATCCCCGGGAAGCTGTGTAGGTACTTGTCACACGGTCTCGGAATACGGAGACAGAAAGATCGATGTTGTGCTCGGCTAAACTCACCCCGAGGTGGCGCCTCGCCTCCTGCTCCCTCGAAAAAGTAGAGCCGAAGAGAAATTCTGCTGTCAAATGTAATATTATACGAAATAATACATAGCTGAAATATCAAATATTTTTTTATAAAATTACATATTTATTTTTTGTTAATAATTAATTATCTGTACCAAATGTTCAGTAATTGCTTCATTTAATTAATTAAAAAGTTGTTACAATGGTTTGTCCAGTCTGTAGTAAGAAGTAAGATTGTAGAAATATATTATAAATTTGTACAGCGCTCTTGAGGTGATTTTTCATGAAAATGGCGCTATAAAACCACCCAAATATTATATTTATTATTAATTGTAAATTAACAGAAAATGAATGGGTAGGTTTTGATTTTTTTGGCATCAATATGTTAATAAGTAGAGTGATTTTGGTAGAAACAACGAAATATTTATATCGCTTGATATCGTTATATTTTACCACAAGAGCGCTTTTAACTTTATATATAATATAATAAATATGGTCATTTTGGCGTACCTATTGATTAGTCTGTATCAATCCTTCAAAAGTTTCTACTTAAATAAATTAATGTTCTCCAAAACGAGCTTGAAAAAAAATCATTTGTAATATATATTTGGATTATAATTGTGTAATTTTTACTATTTAAGAAATTCTAAAAATTATAGTAGATACTTTATTAAAATTAAATAGCCATGAATACATTGGGATTTCATATGTCAAATATTGGTTTATAAATGTGTAAATTCTGATTATGCAATTGTAAATGTTCTCTAAAATGGCCTGGAAAGAATCTCCTACTTGTGATCTCACTAAAGAAAACACTCATAGAACATTAATAAATGCATTCACTCTGAATGTATTTATTAATGTTCTCCAAATTGACCTTGAAAAAAATCACATCTTTGCGATACTTTTAAAGACATAAAGAAACCATCCCTTAATTATACACAATTCTTAATGTTCTCAAAAGTTATCTTGACAGAAGCAACTTCCCGCGATATCTTGAACGAAACCATCTCTGTTAAGAATATTATGAACTAAATATACAATTTGGCTGTCCTGAAATTCTTCCCAGTTGGACAGACAAAGAATCGCATTGTAATGTATTGTAATATATATGCATATGTAAATAAATAAATAAATTAAATAAATAAAGAGCAAGTTTGTTTTCAAATAATAAACAATGACTAATGTTACGTACATGGATTCACAAAACTATGGTTATATTACCTACCTAAATTGTTACAATGATTTTGAAAAGTTTAATATAACCAATGAAGAGGAAACCGTATTTAAAAAAAAACATCGTGAAAATCGGTATTTTCGTACATATTTGCAAAATTTCCCTTTTATTTCCACGTGCCCCTCGTTCCCCCTTCAGTGTCTATGCGGGAATATAGTACGTACACACGATTTTACCCAAATCATCTCGTTCTACCAGCCATTCTCCACGGGACTGAGTGACATTTCATCGCACGGAGATAAAACGTTGTATATGAGAGCCTTTGCAATATCGCCATTCAAGCTTTATGCCTCGTTACGATAAGGCACATTTCAGCGTATTAATCAAAATTGATATAAAGCCGAATAAATAGTTTAGAAACTGCTGTATAATGGGAAAAATATGGCATTGAATAAAAAGGTTAATTGGTTTATACGGTTATGAGCACGTTATTAACCTGGATGCTTTGATCTTTGGAGGAAGTGGTTTATCTCTTTTCAGGCTGGAGTCTACCGATGGGGTACATGTACGCTGAGGGGTGTGTTTTTGGCATTTCTGTTTCTACTTCGGAGACAGTTGAAATGGAATTTTCTTGTCTCCCTTTTAGGATGCCAGACATTCGGAAATGTGATAACGATAACGGTGCCTACCTACTGCCTAACTTATAGGTACATAATTATTATTATCTCTACTCCAAATGTATTTCAGTTCAGTTCATTTCAATATGCGGGGTTTCTTTTAGTATGTAGGTATGTTTTTTCTAGATAATTCTAAGATATACTCACTTTCAAATAAATCTAAAAAGCAAATAATCGATAAGAAATCAATAGATTTCGATGTATTTAAGAATAGTTTGTCGCTCATGTAATTAGTTTATTAGGAATGTTATTGAAGAGCGTTTAACCAGCCAGCGGACGAAAATCCACATTTCGTCGAAAGTTGTTCTTACGATCGTGGAGGGCGGTTACAATGAGAAAGATTAATTATTCTCCGTACCAGCTTTTTAAAATTATAACTCAATATCGAATTTATTTCAATCCAAATTTGCTTTAATTTATACCTTCATCCAAAAATGCTGAAAGGCGTGATGATAAAACTATTAAAATAATGTACTTTTTGTAATTATTTTTTGATTGTAAGTATTTATCATTTTTCAATAATGTCTAAATTTAATAAGAATGTTAAAAAAATCTGAAATATATTAGTTTGTAAGTGTGCAAATAAATACACAAACGGACCAATTTTCGTCAAGAAACACATGTACGTACATATTTTTTAAAGATTTTATTGAAACTAAAATTAAAATTCTAAAACATGCGTTTGCTAGAAAATGTATTGATTTATTTTACTGCATGATTATATTATTTGAAATGGGTGTGGTATAATACAAAATCTTTTTTTGATAATTTAACAAATCTGCCAACGACCTATGGAATAACCTTATTATATCTACTAAAAAATTTTAAAAAAATCTCAAAATTTATTACATGCGAATACTAGATAAAAGAACAATCTTTCGAAATCCGTTTATATTTTTTTGTGGAAAAGAGTCAATACGTCTAAAATCTGATTTGAAAATGACATATTTCTGGTTTTCTCTGGTAATGCCCTCGATTCTTTCTCCTCGTTTTCTCTGGTAATGCACTTGATTCAATTCCTCAAAAGACAGCAAAATGTCATTCAACAAGTCAATATATTGGTAATTAGTGTAATTACCCTAAAGTTTAAGCTGGTTACTGTGTATATGTTGGTGCATATGGGACGTGCATGCAATTTGCATTTTTCTTGATGTTTGACAGTTTGAAACTAAATAAGTTGATGTAAGTATGAAGTTTGACGGAACTTTACAATGTTTAGTTATTTATTCTCTTCATTTAGATTAACTTTAGGTGATGTATCACAAAGATGGCGCTTCCTTATTGAACACAATATTATATATTTTTATTTTTAAATTTAGCTCTCTTCAGTATTAGTCTGGTATTATTTGATATTAGTTTGGCTTCGTATAAATTAATGATATTCTCATATAAGTGATAGCAGAACAAATATATTTATATACATCAACTGCACAAAGGAGGCCGCGAGGAAAATAATTTCCCTAATGTCAGCTGCGTAGATGTCTTTTTGAATAGAGGAAAAAGTGAATACGGGTTTTGAAGAGACCCGTGTTGTAGGAGGAAGGAAACACAAAGGCCGGCAAATTGTTCCACAACTGGAGCTGTAGAACTCAAGAACGAGTCGCAGAGACGACCAATAAACCGATTCTGTCTATTATTTCGTATTTAATAATAAAATTAGATTATCTTATAGACCATACCACGCTCTCAAGGTGATTTGTCCCAAAAACGGCTCAACACAAAATATCAAATTATTAGGTATATTTTTTCTAAATCTAAGTAGAATGCATATTTATAGTTGATTTTAAAATAAATACTAAAGACCTAAAATTGGACACTATGTAATTAAAATAAATATCAAACCTACTTTTGCCACTAATCTTCTTATCAATAATATATAAATATATAATAATATCAATAAAAAGGAATGTAAAATCAAGCAATATGAGTTTTATTTACAAATCAAAATCGTGGGTACCTTCCTACCTATATTTTCCATGCTACCAGATAAGCATGTTTTCTGTATAATCTATTGAATGTACATAGTTATTAGAAAGTGCATGTACAAAGTCATATTTGTACATCCCAACTGAGGCGATTTTTCACAAAATGTAAAAATTATCAAATTATTGTTATTATAGTTAAAACGCAACCAATGAAAAGATAAGATAATTATAATTCTTTTATTCGAATTCATATTCTTCTATAATATTGTGTTATGTATCCTCGAACAACTTGACCAAAAAAATTCAACAAAAACCTATGATTTATGACGGTTCATGACCTTTCCTGTTTTTGATGTTTCCCGCGTTGAAAGCTTTGGGTGACGTTGGATGTTGAATACACGGAATCCCGGCTTTCACCCCACGGGAAACTTTACCCGACCCCCTCCCCCCCTTTAACCTTCTACCCCCTCGGCATCCGCTCCCCCACCCCCCGGACGGCACCCCACTACCGCCGCTAGGCACTGTGATGACAAACTTTTATGAATGGGCGAACTCTCTACACTGAATGTTGTGAAAATGAGATCCCTGAGGTGTACTTGTGTAAAACCATATAGGATCATGAAAGAAATGTAGAGAGGCTTATGAAAACGTTATAAATATAATATTTAAAAGGACGGTATGGTATTTAGAGGTGAAAGGAAATTACTTTAAGTACGTATAGCTTGCAAACTACACAATACACTACCAATTAGACAAACCGAATCAATGACCAAATTCAAACAAGATATAAAGACATAGATTATAAGTATTGGACGTCACACTACTGCTAACATCTGTAAAATAGATTACAAATAGACAGAATTACCAACTTATACGTATGTCCTTACCCGTATTAAAGAAATTAAAATAGTAAAATTCTATATGTATAATATAACTCCCTATAAAGATTTGACAGGATTTACTACTTTATTCATCTCTTCCTTCATCTATATAATGCTCTCTTTATGGTATTTACCCACACTTTAAATCATCTTTCTATTTTAATTGTATATTTTTTTAATTGCAAATTGTATGTATTTTACCTTAAATATTCTTATGTTATAATTAAATATTCTTATGTATGATATTCATTTATGTACCTCTACGCCTTTCTCAATACAGGTATACCCTAGTGAGACAGGCATCGAATAATGTAATGTAAACATACCTTATATAGATAAATAATAAAATTCCTATGTATGGCATGAATATGAATAGTAGAGGGGTCTGGGACGCCATGGAAGAGGAAAACATGTCATGATCAAGTGAATCACATACCTAATTGAATCGGGCTACTTCGGGATTCAGAATAACAGAAATATGTGTATGAGACGATATACGACTGTGAATGAAGCAAGGAATGTGTGGTAACGGCATGATGGTCAATTAGTTAAATCCTTAGGCGAACTCTCTTCACCGCACCGTGCGATTATGTTTCGCGTAAATTAACGTAAATTTAATAATAATATTAATGAAAAGGCAGGTACCCAATAAATTAAAAGCGAATCCATTGACTCTCGAGTTTTCTTTATAATCAAATAAATTTGTTATTACATAATAAAGAAAACACCAGCCTTTTCATAAAAAACCGTGACTTGACTTTAGGCCAAGAACTAGTATGTTTTGATTATTTTTTTTTGTTTCTGCTAATAATTTTTTTCAAACCCGAGCAATAGGTAGGTACCTACTGCGTTAATAAAATACAATCTAAAAGTTACCAATCGATAAAAAGCAGTCTAACAGCTTTGCTTTTTTTAAATAAACTGGAAGAGGATTTATTTCCAATTTCTGAAATTCTGGGCCTCTATTTATCAATGACGAAAAATATTTAATTTGATATCTGATGATTATTTTAATTAATTTGTCATTGTCTTTAAGAATAAACCATGAACTAGATTTAAATAAAATATGCTACCCAATATTACAGTACCTACATTATAAATAAGTAGGTCGGTATACAAGAAAATTGACAATTCTGAGATTCTAACACAGTGACTGTTACTATATTTAATTATGTGAAAATCTATCATTGGATATTATGTATATTATTAATGTTATTATTTCATAAGTGTAAAATATCTGTTGATTTTCCATAATAAATAAAATAAAATAAAATATCCTGGAACGCCTAATACAGTTCGTACCCGTACGATTATAGACAGGAAGCTGCTAAAAGCTGCTCTCAGTAACAACGGGGTATATATTCTGAACAACCCTGCTACAGGCTACTACTTTTGAATAGTGGAAACTTTAAAAGTTAAATTATAACCCTAATCCACATGCGCTCTTGTATACATAACTAGGTACTATAAGGGAAGATGTGCTAAATGCCGAAAAGTTAAAGCACCCCTGCCTGAAGAGTAGGGCTAAGATATTGAATGGTGTCTCGTAGGAAGCTGCGTCCGGGGCAACTGGTCTCCTCAAACAGTAGGTATTTATAAACAAGCCATAAATTGTCGCCTTAACAAGATTTCGCTCTAAGGGGACAGACTTAAAGAGGGCTGAACCTCACCACGGGGCGTGGAATAACAGTGTATAAAATTTATACCACTCCGCGAAAAGCTAAAATCGTAAACTCTGTATATTATCATCATTCATGTTGTGGTTTTGCATTTGTTGTGCATCGGTTACTTATTGGTACAGTTTTGGATTCAGTAAGATCACGGTGTAAACACAAGTTTTCTATTTAATATTATGTTTGAGCTGGATTCTCTCTGGTAGAGGGATGGTTAATAATTCACTTATAAGTCAACAGCACGTGGTAGGTTCTCGCAAAGGTCATTCGAAAATGGAAATTGTTTAACTTTTGAAGGTCCGTGAAACAATTCAAACTCAATAAACCTCCATAATGTTTAGTTTACTTCTCTCTTAGTAGACTGAATATAGATTTGAAGCTGTTAAAGGCGAGTTAGAAGTCCAAAATGGAATTCAGAAAAAAATCCTGGTGAAGTCGATGAAGTATGTAATTGACAGGACAAGCACAAAAGTACACAAATATATTGTTTTGAATCCATTCAAATTGAGATCATGATTTGTTAATTTAGACATTAGTCTTGGGTTCCTGCATTTATATCTAAGTACTACACTGAGAAGATCCGAACAAAAATAAAACAACAAAATTTACATCAACTTTTAACAAACCTGTCACGGGCCCTGCCCTGAAATAAGGAAATTATGCAAAGCATCACTTTGAATTTTGAATTGAATGTTTTGTGGATTAATTTTGAGCTATCGTATATTTTATTTACCAAAACACATTCCGAGAACAATAAACTATGTATCAAAACAACATTACTTGCGTTAATTTGGTAAATTGATAGGTTTTACGATGTTTTTGTCAAGTATCACGCATCCGACTTTGACAGTTTGAATCGCGGCAATTTTGACATTTCGATTCCACAGATAAATCATTTAAAAATATTCTGGTGTCGCCAGGTGAATGAAACTTATAGCTATAACATCAATGATGTTGGCGCAAGCGATTCTGACCTTGTCCTTCGTACAAGTTCTTTAAACATAAGGGTCAAAATCGCATTGAAAATTTTATTTTTTTCGAAATTTGTTCCGCGCGTCTCCGGCTTATAAGATATAGATAAGTATAAGTATCTTACAAACTATTTTTAAATCCAATATATAGAAATGAATAAAAAATTCCTTAGGTTTTTCAAAAATTATCTTAAGTCTCCATTTTAACCTCCCTAACTGAAGGCCATCGAAAAGTTTTGTCGTAAATAAAAAATCAAAAAAATAATTTAGATAGGTGTATTGAATCCAGACACCCTATCACTGTTATCTCTGTTAATTCTGAGCATCATTCTCATGCAGTCTAGTTTGTCTTTTCTTGCATAGATGACTGATTTTATAAATTGTTATAGTGTGTTGATTATTAACAAAAAATTATATATCTTTCCTCACCCCATCTTATCATTTATTCAGCAAAAAAGTCTTCTCGCATCGCCTCGCACTGCCATATTTTTTACTGACCCACATACCTAACCTAGTACCGTCCTGATTGAAAGTCGTCTGACGTCTCCATCAAAGCGGGTTCAATAAGGACCATCAATCATCCTTATTATTTAACTGTTCGCAATATTTGGCTCTTACGAATATCTGCGACTGAATGTTTTTGTGATGAAGCCATTTCAGCTACTTGGGACTTGTGACTTGTGACTCTCGCAGCCGCCGTTTGAGAAATGCTGCCACGGCCGTCTGCAAATTCGTGGAATTTCTTCCTCACACACACTCAAGTGATTCAGTGTGAAGTTTGACTTGACTTATAGATACATAAATATACGTGGGTATACAACTAAAAGCTAGATGCGCGTCGTTGATCTCTGGTTCATCTTGGATACACTCGCAAGTGTTTGAATTAATGAATAACAATAATGATGCTTGAGTTACTTCTATAATACCATTTGTGGCAAATGTAGTCTAATTTACACATCTATAAAAAGACTTAAAATACTATTTTTTATAGGAACAACTTTTTATTATTCAAGTTTACTCCCACCAATATTATATATCATTAAAGAAATTGAAAGACAAGATATCCCAGTTGCAGTCATCATCTTCTTCTATTTTTCTGTGTCTTGTTTTCTTTTATTTTGATTATTAATGTTATCTTCTTCAATGATATATTAGATTGGTGGGAATAACTTTCCAATTTATAAAAAGAGAGTTGTTCACATAAAAAAATTGAATATTCATTTAGACTTTTATAAAAAAGATCAAATGTTCTATATACTTAAATAAAATCGGATATATTTATCCGAGACGCGTTCTAGGTTATAAACCAGTTCTTAGAACGCTTGTTTCCAATGAAAAGGGTAGTTGCCTATATGTAAAAATTACTCGAAAATAATATTGTTAATTCTTAAATTTGAAAATATGAAAATGACAATTATGATGGTTTCTTAGAAGGTGGCGATCGATGAATTGGTAAAAGCACACGTCCCAGTTAGTCGAGAGCTTCTGTTGCTACTTTTTATCTTTTTCTGCTTTTCTGTGTCTTTTTCTCTTTCATATTTTCGTTTAGATTATTAGTGTTATCTTCTTCCTCTGTGATATATCAATCAAGGTTTTTTAAGTTTTTTTAATACCTATATATATATAGGTAGATGTCTCGACCCGCAGACGTCTTATGGCAATTGCAAGATAGAAGTACGGAGGAACCTATGTGCACATTAATTTAACGAAATAAACTTTAGGTGGTTATGATAGGGGCGGTGATTGTTCAATCAAACCTAGTCCCACTGAAATATAAATAAGAATGTAATGATTTTACGCTTTTACAGGAAAACATATGATTAATATAAGATATACCTACTTAACAGCGCAGGAAAGAATGATGTAACTTGTGAATTACATTACAGGTTGCAAAGGATTTCAATGTTTTGAGAGAAACCAACAATGAGATTTGAATCAGCCAGAGCAAACGTTCCGCTTCGAGAAATCCATCAACCCTATCATTCCTGATGTACTCGTAGGTACCGTTTTACAATAATATCGCGTTGGTCCGTGAAAGTAAATGCGATCTACTTTTGTAAATAATTCACAGAGAGTAAGCACATACCAAAAATATTCATAGAAGCTTTTGGTGGATAGACATATAAAATGTTTTAAGTTAGAGCACTTTTTTAGTTATGAACTTACCCAGATAAAAAAAAACACTACATTTAAAACCTCTATCCTGTATTCTTAAAATTCGCGTTCGCAAGTCAGTTCCACGGAGTCTTAGAAATGTATTCAACTATTTAAAATTAATATTTATCTCGGACTTAACATAAAAAATTCAAACAAGAATCACGTCCGACACAATGGTCAAAAAACTGCATCACTGGATGCGTAGGAAAAAAAACTAAAACTGGTTCGAACTGAGCCCGTGTTCCGTTCGTCGTTCTTTGCTCGTTGCTTTGCTCCGCCGTTATTTACGAGCCGTGTAACGGTTTTATGATTTATTATTTGGCGGTTTTTTTACCCGTCGGCTATCTCAGTCTCTGCCGGGGGTTTCCCGCATTTTTTGCCGTTCCTTTCCCTCTAGCAGGGGCGAATTAGCCATCTAAACTGACACGGTAAAACAACTGAAACGGCAGATTTACCGGACCGTTTTTACGTCAACTAAAAAACTGTGACTGGAAAAATAATTAGCATCAACTTATCACAAAATCATTTGGCTTAACGTAGGTAGTTTGATTTAAAATAATCACAGCCTTTTCATTAGTTTTAGCATTATTTCTTCTGATAAGGAATTAAATCGCTACCTGCTGTGATAGCAGTAACATAATTAGTTCCACTAGCTTCAACAATAATTATAACTAATTATGGTAATATATTATCACCTCAAAGTCGCTTTGCAGGCGAGAAAATTGATGTAAAAATAATTAAATAATTTAAAAAATACTTGATCAAAAAATTAAACACATTAAAAGTAGAATTCGCAAGCATTGTGATCTGCAAAAGCGCTAAGATTCTCTATAAATATTGAAAATAAGTAAATCACAGAAGATTCAAAATTTGCTAAATAGCGAAAAAGCAAACATACAAATAGGATAGGTAGGTCTGAAATCGATATTTCAATTTTATTTTATTTATTTCCATGTACATGGCACAACCGTGTCATTAACATGATTAAATAAAAATACGAATGGTACAACAACATAAATAAGTACAATGAAAAATAAGTAAAAAGTAAAGTAAAAAGTAAGGTAAAGTAAAAAGTAAAGTAAAGAGTAAAGTAAAAAGTAAAGTAAAAAGTAAAGTAAAAAGTAAAGTAAAAAGTAAAGTATAAAGTAAAGTAAAAAGTAAAGTAAAAAGTAAAGTAAAAAGTAAAGTAAAAAGTAAAGTAAAAAGTAAAGTAAAAAGTAAAGTAAAAAGTAAAGTAAAAAGTAAAGTAAAAAGTAAAGTAAAAAGTAAAGTAAAAAGTAAAGTAAAAAGTAAAGTAAAAAGCAAAGTAAAAAGAAAAGTAAAAAGTAAAGTAAAAACTAAAGAAAAAAGTAAAGGAAAAAGTAAAGTAAAAAGTAAAGTAAAAATTAAAATGACAATTATTAGTAGCCAAACATAATAGAGTTACGATTTTGCCTAAAGAATTGGGATAATAAGCCACACTGCTCTCCTTCATTATTTAGTAAACCTTTCCATAGCCTTAAATTAGATATCATCAAACATGTACAAACAATGTGAAAAAATCATCATCGATATCAGATAAAATATAATTCATGAAACACGTGAGAAGAACTTAAAAAAAATCACAATTTTGTTCATAATTTGTATCTACTAGTGGGGAAATTTGTGGGTCTCGCCGGGCCAATGCACCCCTGCCGCCTACCTCCCTTCTTCGCCTCCGTCATTCTTCCCGCCATCGTCTGTTTTCTGTTTCGCCCTGCCTTTTTGTGTTTACCCCGTGAAAATGGATTACTCGTGTAAGCGGGATTTTCTTCCCTCCCCGCCCCTCCCTTCCCTCCTCCTGCCCGGGCTCTAGCCGCGAAGGTTGTGATTATTGTGTGTTAATGCATATTTATGTTCCGTCTGAAAGATCAGCTGTTTCTGGTTCAGACGTGTGGCATTAGCATAAATAATGTTACGTCTATTGGATTAGGAACAAGAGAATCATGAAAGCATCGTAAAAAATCCTGTGCTCGAACTGGCTTAAAGATTATGGACAGATTATTAAAGTTGTTTCACAAATTTTAACAATTCATGAAATTTGAAGCTCTCTAAAAGTTCCATTAAAGTTCTCTTATTATCAAAGTAGTGTGAAAAAACCTACCCATGATAAGCAGAAATTGAACAGTAGAACTTGAATAAAACCATTACATAGCTAAAATTTTAAATTTGATGAAGTATTCAAATTTTATAAGTAAAAGTTTTTTGTTTTTTAAAATTCGTGTTAAACTAGGGGACACCCATGAAAAATCACGAAATCAGACCTTAGGTACTTGTCAAGATTCTGGAATTCAAATGTGTATTTTTGTTTAAATTTCTTATGGTAGATACTTGTGATAACATCGTTATTATTACGTTTGTTGTACGGGCATGTCAAATCTGCATCAAGCTATATTAATATTTGGCTGATTTATATAACATCGTTTTTATGAAAAATTACCTTTAGAGCGCTGTTTTTTTTTGTTGTTTTCATTGAACGTGGGTCTTAAAGAAACTCATTAAAATGAGTCATTAGTCATTATATTAGAAAGACATTATTTGCGGCGCCCTTTAAAAATAGAAGTTGGTCGGTTAGGTACTTATAACTTATCTGAAATTACATTATTAACATCAATACCTACACGACGTATTCAAATTGCCTTTGGGCGGCCATGTTCCATGATGGTTAAATTCACGTCCGGTTCTGACAGGAAGTACCTACCAGATCCGGGTCGATCTCCTACACAGAAGAGTTACACCCGGTCCTATATTCAGCTACCCACACCATTACACCTCACAATATAATACAATACCTACCTTCTATCTATTGGTCTCTCCCCTTTTGATACCTCTCCCCTTTTTCACTTTTCATACCGCTTCCCAAATACAATACGCCGCACCCTTTTTACTAGGAACCTTCGCGATCCCTTCCTGTTTTGGAATATTATTTTGGCCTTTGTTCTTGGCCATTAGAGCCTTGCGTGATATCCTGGGCTGCGGATCAAACCCCAGACTATAAATGCAATCATTAATTTGTGTTTGCACTGTTTTCCTTAAAAAATACTTATGGAGTTAAAATGACCTAACTAGTGAAGGATTTTGCAATAACTATAGAAAACCTTCGACAGAAGAGTGCACAGGACGAAGTAGAAGAATCAAGTAAATTAAACTATTCTACCTTGCTAAGGAAAATTGATTAACAAAATTAAATGCTTTATTGTTGATTTCCGACAAATGTCCATTACTCAAATCTTTACTATAAATCATATATCTGTTTTTGGAAGTGGTAAACCTCTCGAACAGTAGTCCTAGCGTCCTGAAATTTGCACACATTATTTTGTTTCGTCGCTTGTGAAATACAGAGGCTTCAAAAGACGATATATTTTTCAAAAACGAGAAGTCGTTTATTCGATAAATGTCAATTGACAAAAAATAAAATATTATTAAAATTCATGTATAACTGGTACCTAGTAAACTAGTTAACCTTTTTTTACACTAATTCCATACAAGAGGCCCTAAGAAAAATAATGTTATCTTTGGGGATGCTGTGTGGAGGGTCTTTTTAATGAAAGGAAGTTGAGTAAGTAAGGAGAATATATGACGCAAATGTGAATGGAAGAAGAAGTCGGGGACGCCCGAGGAAGACATGGCACGACCAAGTGAATCAGATACTTGAGTCGGGCCATGTGAAGAGTCGAAATAATAGAAGAGCATGTATGAGACGATGCGTGAATGTGAACGAGGCAAGGAGTGTGTGCCAAGATCGAGTTATTTGGCGGTCCGTCCTCTCTGCCTACCCCTGCGGGGAAACGGCGTGATGGTTAGTTAGTTAATTAGTTAGGAAGGTGGGTAAGTTCTGAAAAGGAAAGGTATGAGGGGTGGGTAGGAATCTAGGGATCCTGTGTGTCCAGGAATGACGGACGTATGAATCCATCCTACCCTCTGCGGTGCAAGACGATGGGCCCTAAAAATCAACTGGAGAGATCAAAAGGGTCTCCCCAAACCTACCTCTCCCGATCTGGCCTGCCACACACATCACCCGATGAACCTACGCACCCCTGCTAAGTCATTAAACGTAGTGAATCACTTTGGGTGACCATGGTAGATCCATTAAATGGTTCCCGGGGCAGCGATACCCATACAAATTGTTAACTGCACCTATTAATATATATTTTTTAAATTAAAAAGAAAATGTATCTAGAGCATTGTTTTTTATAAGTTAGATACATAACGTGTAATGGCTACCTACTAAAAGTTGATTTTATCGATGACTTTAATTTATATGAAATTTAATTTATGGGGCATTTGTTATCTACATCATAATTAAAATCCGGTAAATAAAATCCATCGCCTCCAGCACTTATACATTTATCATAAATTGTCACTTTAGCATATAGCAGATGTATCGTATTACAAAGGAAGTTTATAATGCAAGAATGATTTATAGTCGGATATATCATTTACGAAATTTATATCTGAATTTCTTTAATAATGGAGTTGGTTAATCTGGTATTTTTCAATATAAATTTGAAGCTAATTGAAACCTGTTGTTCGTTTTACTACCTAGCTTGAAATATAACCCAATGACGTGGCGTCGAATTTGAATAATTTTCCAATATATTTTATGAAATTTTCATTCAAGCGTGACTTCAAATAAGTTTCAGGCGTTTATTTCGGGTCACGATGCGAAATTCAAGGCGTGGACGTTTTAACACTCTGTTCATAATATCCATAGTGAACTGAAGGCAAAATATACCTATGTATTCGTACATGTTTTTAAAGAAGAAAAGTAGGTTTTTTTTTCATTGCGTGAAATTGTTTTTCACGACAGACTTATATCCTTTCTGAAGCAACAAAACCTTGTACATGATGAACTCTGGTGTCGAGAAATTCTCACATCTTTTGTGCCGTATGTTTCTAGTTCAAGTTATGGCGGTACACAACCCTAATAATTTTTGTTTGCTCAAAACTCACATTTTAATAATTTCCGGCGAATTCGTAACTATAATAACTTTTTTATTCTAACATAACACTGAGGATGTAAGTTCTTCGTATTTAAGATTAATAAAAACAATACCTTGCTAATAATATATTTTACATCAACGATTTTAAAGCTTTATAACCCGTTTTTCAACTATAAAGTTAGCAGTAAGCACCAGATTTTATTTTTCTAGACGATGAATTAATAACTTCGGGAGTGCGACATGGAGATATATTTTAAATATTTGTAACACGTTCTTCAGAATTAATTAAAATGAACGCGGCGAAAAGGTCGAATCTCCTGGACCGCTAGGGCGAATTCGACCGTACGTCCGTCCGATACGCCCTGCCGAGGGCGCATATTTGTTTACACACTTTCTTCATTTACGTTGTTAAGATTCCCAAATTATTTGTCTTCTACATCTTTCTTTGATAGGGCAAATTCGACAATAGATCCGTCCAATACACGGGTCGCGACTCGCAATTTGTATACACGTCTTCTTTACTTACGTCGTTAAGGTTCTGAATATATTTTAGGGTATATTAAGATTTTTAAGCGCTCTCAGTATTGCCCTGGTGAAATACGAGCATTTAGATTCGAAACATCGCATGAAATGTTTGTAGAAATCGTGTGACTGATTAGTGACCAGATCTGAATAATCAGGTGCTTTCCAAACTATTTCTTCATCATCTCCTTCTCCTGCCATTCCATTCTGTCTCAAAACGTGGATCCCACAATTGAGGATGCCATAAACACACTGGCTACGGGTATTTGGAACTCTAGTATAGTATTAAAATTTAAAAAAGCAATTATTCTCAATGTCATTTCAATCATAACCCATGGAAATAGTTTCATATCTGTCAATAAACCATACAGCTGTCAAAAAACGGTAAATCAGGCGAAATCGGATAGTAACTCAGTAACTGATTGTAAATAAACAGTATGATAATGCATTCAACAAACTGAACTCATACAAACACCTAAAACAAACACAAAATTTGGTCAAAGAAATTTAAAATACATCAAATACATTAAATACGCCTAAAATATACAATAACCTACCTGACAAAACAAGACAATCGAATAATATTAACAAATACAAAATCCTGATCAAACAATGGATCATCGTAGAAGGCCGTGCAATAATTAGTCACCTCACCCAAATATAATCCTCTATCTCATTATTGTTACCACTACCTACCAACCTGAAAATTTTTGTCAAATATTTTTGGGAATAATTTCGGTTTACGGAAGGTCTTCCAAAATAATTTTTTTTTTTTTTTTTACACTAATTATGGGCCGGAAAATCCAAAACTGAAAGAATTTTTTTTCGGAAAGCAATATTAACAAAGTTACACGACTTTAAAATTTTCTATAGGCACACATGAAAATCGACATATTGGAAGTATTATGACAGTTTAAAGTCATAGATAAACTAGAAAAATGTTTTACCACACAAAATTAAATGTTACCATGCAATAATATCATCAAACATACCTTATAAATCGACGAAGTATGAAAATTCGTAGTCTTAAAAATGCGTAACCTAACCTAACGCTAGGTTTGTGTAACATGGTTTGTGCCGCTTTATACCGCCTGCTCGCGTCCCTAACCTAACCTAACCTATCCTAACGCTAGGTTTGTGTAACATGGTTTGTGCCCCTTTATACCGCCTGATCGCGTCACGGCAAAAAAACATCCCTGTTTTCAAGTAGTTTAGCGGCTACGCTAGGTTTGTGTAACATGGTTTGTGCCCCTTTATACCGCCTGCTCGCGTCCCTAACCTAACCTAACCTAACGCTAGGTTTGTGTAACATGGTTTGTGCCCCTTTATACCGCCTGCTCGCGTCAATTTTAAAAAACAGCCTACGTTTTCAAGTAGTTTAACGGCTACGCTAGGTTTGTGTCACATGGTTTGTGCCCCTTTATACCGCCTGCTCGCGTCAATTTAAAAAAATATCCCTGTTTTCAAGTAGTTTAGCGTTTACGCCAAAAGTGAGTAAAATTTATAAAAAATAATTACTTAAGTTAGTTATTGATATGGCAACACTTAATTTTATGTGGCTGTTTCTATGACTTTAAACTGTCATAATACTTCCAATATGTCGATTTTCATGTATGCGTATAGAAAATTTTAAAGTCGTGTAACTTTGTTAATATTGCTTTCCGAAAAAAAAATCTTTCGGATTCGGATTCTCCAGCCAATAGTTAGTATAAAAAAAAAAGTTTTATTATTTTGGAAGACCTTCCGTAAACCGAAATTAAACCATATTTTTGCTTTATTGAAAAATGTAGGTACTTTATTTAATATTTATAAAATATTTGTAAACTAGTCTGTCTCGACACAGGATTTCCTAGTGAGACAGGCAAGGCCAAAAATTATATATATGTTATTAATTTTTATATAGATGCACATAATAATAAAAATAAAAATAAACCAGAAGGCGAAACAGTTGTCAGCTGTAATAATAATTACAGAGCAGAACTTATAAAAAAAATTAAAATGGATTTCTGAAACTTGATAACAATAAATAAAGTAAATAAATAGATTTAATTTTTTTTAATAATGAAGCCCTGAAAATCTATTTTAGGATATCGGTAAACCAAAATTTACATTCAAAGGGTTAGGTACATCGCAATTTTTTTTGCCAAAATTTTTATCAATCGGTTCAATATCAAATAAATGGTTTTCGTTTCGTTACACGACACAGTCGCGTATGTTGTACTAAATTGTGAATAATTTATATTTAAATGATAGGCGCAAATGCCGCATTATACACAATCGATAATTTATTGGCTGCAAAAAAGATTTACAGTCGACCAAGAGCGCTAACTGTGAAAGAGGTCTGAGCAGAGTATTTATTTATTGAGTATTGTACGAGCTCTTAAAAAGCCATTGATAATATGGTCGGAGGATTTGAATACAGAAATGATTTATGTAACTTCCACTGTATTTTTTTAACTCGCGAAAGAATTAGGTAGGTGCCTGTGCTAATACACAATCACTTTGTAGCTGATCATTTAAAGCTTTGCAACAATTCCAGGTTATTTAGGACGGTGGCCAATTCAATCATTACTTTTGTGTTTAGTTTTCAGTTTACAAAGTAATTTTTTCAAGTGAAAGTTATTTTGTCTTCTGTAGATATTATTAGGTAAGTTGGGTTTTAGGTATGTTGGGTTATTCCAACTACAAGATTATTATTTTGGGTTAGGTTATTTATTGTAAAACGTACATGAAGTCAACAAAAAACAGCGCTATGTACAATGTACATTCATTGCCTTTATTATCATTATCATTACATAGTATAAAATGAAGTCGCTCAAAATGTATGTGCGCATAGATCTTTTAAACTACGCAACGGATTTTCATGCGGTTTTCACCAATAGATAGAGTAATTCAACAGGAAGGTTTAAATATTCAATTCAGGCAGCGGGCAGCGGGTAGCTGGCAGGCGGGTGTTGTTAATTTTTATAAGGTTGGATAATGGTGTTGTGTTTCGTTAGCCACAGCAACGTGTGGTCGGGTCGGCTAGTAAAGTATAAAATGAAGTCGCTCAAAATGTATGTGCGCATAGATCTTTTAAACTACGCAACGGATTTTCATGCGGTTTTCACCAATAGATAGAGTAATTCAACAGGAAGGTTTAAATATTCAATTCAGGCAGCGGGCAGCGGGTAGCTGGCAGGCGGGTGTTGTTAATTTTTATAAGGTTGGATAATGGTGTTGTGTTTCGTTAGCCACAGCAACGTGTGGTCGGGTCGGCTAGTAAAGTATAAAATGAAGTCGCTCAAAATGTATGTGCGCATAGATCTTTTAAACTACGCAACGGATTTTCATGCGGTTTTTACCAATAGATAGAGTGATTCAAGAGGAAGGTTTATATTTATAATACATGCTTATTATAGTAGAGAAAAGCCGAGAAATTCAAATATTCAACTCAGGCAGCGCGCAGCTGGCAAGCGGGTGGTGTGGATTTTATGAAGGTTGGGTAATGGCGTTATGTTTCGTTAGCCACAGCAACGTGTGGCTGGGTCTGCTAGTTTAACTATCACGCAATGTCTTCGGAAGGTACCTAATACAGCTATTACAGAGTTGCTCTTCCTAATAGAACTTTTTTAACAGAAGTTGCTTTATTTGTGTAGTTTGTAATTAATTTATTTATTTATTTACGCCTTTTTACGGGACTTTTACATAAGTATGAAATTTACAAATTACACTATGATTAAATAATATACAAATACTATATATTTCCTTAACAAAGAAATATAATAGGTATTTTGCAACGAAATATATAGTAGGTATTTATTGTACATAACTGAACTGCCTAAGTAACAGAATTTTGTATTTGTTTAAAGATAAATTGAAGATGTCCACTGACTTGGTATAATTATTTCCCTCCATTAGTATTCTGGGCAAAAAGGAATACATATGGTAGTTAGTTCCAGAATTTCTACAATGAAATAAATCCTGACTTCTGGTATTACGTAGTAGAATCCGGAAGCTTATCAATTCAAGCAATACCGGACTATCAACTAAATTATTATATTTAGAATTCTATACAGAAATGCCAAATCAGTGAAAATTTTTCTGTCTGACAATTTGAGCATATTCATTATCATCTAAAATAGTGTTGTAGTTTAACATAATTGCTGGAAAACCCATTTTAAAATTTAGAAAACGTAAGAATTTGTTTTGTATTCTTTCAACAGCTTGTACACGTATATTATAATATGGGTTCCAGACGGGAGAATTGTACTCAAGTTGACTTCTAATGTATGCAAAATATAACAGTTTAATACACTTTATTAATAATAATTACACGTAATTAATGGTTATATCAGGTATATTAGATAATATATAACCTATAGAATTACAGTTGCCAAAGTGGGGTAAAATACTGCATATTATAGTGCTCAATAAGCTTGGTGAAATGTAGGCTCTTGTGGGACACCGCGTCTTACGATCAACTTAGCTTGGCATATTGGCGAGTCTTACACTCAACTAAACTGTTTGACCAGAAGAAAGGGCCCGGTGAAGAAGGGATGATAAGAAAGATTGAGAGTTTTGTGGAAGGAAACCGTGATTATTTAGCAGGTATAATACGAGGTTTAATATGTGGCTAGTTACCTAACAAAACCATTCGAGAGTATAATGCAATTATGAAACCTAATAAAATGACCAAATCACAAAAAATGTATTTCTTCACTAATCAAACGTTATCTACCTTCATTCGAAATATTTCCTAAATGGGTTGAAATCGTTAACTTGGATAGACATGTAAAAATAACTCTTAAAACTAATGAGTGACGTCTGTTAAACTGATGTCTAGTAAAGTACCTTTAAAGGATGTGACAAATTGTCCAATATCCTTTTTTTCATCAGCTGTTACTGATGAGATAATACCTTGTTTTCTTTATTTTAGTACCTACTTTCCGCCGATTTTAATTCGCGTCACGATAATATTAATAGAAGATCATTAATATATATATAATTTAATAATTCCGTCTGGGTTTTGCTAAGCCAGGTAATTTTTTTAACCCCACTCAAAACTCTTGCAGATCCTACGATATTTTTTGTTGGTCTCATTTCATTTACGCTCCTACGATATGATAGATATCTAGTAGAATATAATCAACCTTTATTTAGTTACGTTTCATCTGGCATGTTATTTATGTGCCCAATTACCCCAGATTCACCTTATGTGCGATAGATATAATATATTTCACATTGTGCTACCTACCTCTAGCAGCACTTTTATTTCCTTTAACCTCCGGGGACTAGGGCATACATTGTATACAAAAGTTTCTATTGTGAATGTGTCTACCACGCTACGAAAACAATAATCAGTGTTTTTATACTGGATTGAAACATACCTAAGTACTTTCAATTCGTGAATGGCATCATGAATACTTTGTAAATGTACTTTTATTAAAAAAATAACAGAAATCAATTGTTTGATGAACTATCGCCAATGTCTATCATCAATTGCTTTATTTTACCATTGGTTGAAGATCTTCCCAGTCTCACTTTCTTCTTGGAGTTTCTACTTTGCTTGTCGATCTAGAAGATTATACGGCGGTATTGAACCATTGTGGTTCTTTTTGAAAGCTACTCAAATAATAGATATTTTACATTTTACCGGCTGCGCCAATGTTGTGTTTTTCTATTTTCTCTGATTAACAATACTTCTCAGATGATCGGGAGTTTAAATGGTATTCGGTTCGTCAGATTACGAGTCGTGTTCTTTTTTTTATTTACAATGAGTATCATCAGTGTTTCCTACGACCGAAACCATGAACATTTGCTTATACATTACTATAAACATGGCCAATAGGGGCGTGGCCTTGGATACTTTTATTTGTGCCTCTGCAGTAAGGCCACGCCCCCATTGCCAATGTTTATAGTAATGTAAGTTCATGTTTTCGGTCGGAGGAGACCCTGTTAATTGGACTAAACGTCCGTTCTAATGGATGCTCTCTTATCTGAAGCAAAAGAACTCGCCCAGCTGTCGATTGAATATCATCGGCAATTTTTGTAACCGCTCGGGTATTAGACAAGAACGGTTGACTCTCTCCTATACTACAACTAAACTGACATCTGTTGAGATACCGCAAAAATACAAATCACTACCTATACTAACGACATCTGTTGAAATATATCGAAATTACAGACATATTCATGTACACTAGAGGACCAGAGTTATTAGTTCATTTCCCTATAAAATTATCCTAAAAAGCAAACTTTAGGTAAGCTTCAAAGATTTTTTTGTCGAAATGTGCTAAAAATGTTAACAATATGGGTAATATATATGGACAGTTCGCACTAGCGCACTTTTCCATGCTTGCTTTATTTCAAAAATATTTTTTGCTAATAAAGGGAGATACTAAAAGAGCATTAAACATGCGCCATTTTTTTTTTCAAAATAAAAGAACATCGAACACGTTCCTTTTATGAGCAACCGAATCGAACATAAATGGAATTCCGTCGAAGTTCAATTGAAAAAAAAGATTTATTTATCATGGAGGACGCTTCGATTTTGTTCACGGTCGATTTTCTGTCATTCGATGACAATTTATCCTGCCCTGTCAGTTTGTCTGTTGCCCTTTGATAAATATAAAAAATTGTGATCCTACATGCCCCGGATATGTAAGAAAGTGATTTATTCTGTAATGCTTAATAAAAATAACACCGCAGCAACACGCTCCCATTCCATTTGAATAAAACGATTTAAAAAAAATTATTGATATTTTTAAGTGATGGCAATTTTTTTTGGTGCAATAAATTTTGCACTCAATTTGTCTAATGCATGCGGTATTTAAACTGATTTTCTTTTATACGCAGTTGCATAGATACTCTAATATTTATTTTTATTCTTCCGTCAGGGTGATGGTTTGGAAGCAATAAATCTATGTTCAAGGGAGCACCCTCTATTTTGAATCTTCTTCCCCCATCCTCCCTCGGACACCCCACATTTCCTCTTTTTATTTCCGCCCCCTGTAGCCGGCATCAAAACTTGGCATTTTGCAGCCCATTTTGAATAAATACTGGCTGCGAAAAGTGTCTTGGCATGAACACAAGTAAATCAATATTGCTTCAGCATGCTTTAAATTGCATTACTTACACGTACTTACTGTCTATCAATAGATAAAGTTGGTGTGATCACTAAATACCTTGTGCACATCTTTACATAAAATTAAATCACCCATTTTTTCATTCAGTTTACTAATTTTGCATGGTTGGAGTATGGCATCCACAATTTGGTTTATTTTTAAATAAAATAACATATTTATCCAATAACACACAAAGCGCAATGTTTCCTAAGTTTTTTTTTACGTGAGCTTATTACATAATTTCCCTTGTCATCTTTAGGGATGCTGTGTGAAGGGTTTTTAAGGATAGGAAGGAGAGGAGAGTTCTGGGAAGGAAGGGGGTTTAAGCGGTGGGTAGGAATCTGGGGTTCAGTGTGTCCTAGTCATCCGCCTCCAAGGCCTAGACAAACCTCACCCCGTGAACCCGGGCACCCCTGTTAACTCACCAAACGTAGCGAACCACTTGGGGTGACTTATGGCAGAGGTGTTGTTATCCAATAAAGGTTCCCGGGGCGGCGGTACCCATTCCCGACTCCCAAATTGTGATACCTCCCAAACGTTGGTGATATCTTGACTTGTTTTCTGCGTTCAAAACCGTTTTAAAGATTCTATAATAAACACTTAAATGACCTGCCAGGTAGTTAGTTCGGTCCTGTATAGTGTATTTTTTGATTATTTTAATTTTTTTAATTCGGTCTGATATGTCAAGAATTCAGAGTAACCCGTAATTTTTCATGGGTCTTTTTTGTACATTTGCTCCACATAGGAGGCCCTGAAGAAAAAATTACCCTCAAGGCCTATGTCATCTTTGGGGATGCTGTGTGGAGGGTATTTTTAAGGAAATGAAGTTCTAAGAAGAAAAAAGGTATGAGAGGTGGGTAAGAATTTGGGGCGGTCACTCCCGAGAGAATCCGGCTGGAGCGGTCAAAAGTCTCCCTCAACCAGTCACTCCCGATCCTGATGGCAAACGTATTTGCCGTCAGGACCTAGATGAACCTCATCCCTTGTAACCAAATGTAACGAACCACGTGGGGTAACCTGTGGCAGGGATGTTGATTATCCAATAAATGGTTCCCAGAGCGGCGGTACCCATTCCCGCCCCCAAATTGTCGGATTTGCGCTTGTGCTAATTAATTATTAAAAAACCGTAAATTCTGGACAATGATGTCAAGAAAATTTCTACATTATTTAGTGCCAAAAATATTTACGTCAGTGCCGCTCAGCTACCATCAAACTCACGTGGTCAACATAAATGTAATAAGTATTTGAATCTACTCCAAAATAAATATTGAATCTTTTCAAAGTGTGAATATTCAAATATTTACGGTTTCAAAAAGATTAAGCCAATCCCAAAATTCAGCTGGCATTTCAAAAGACGAATGCAAAGGCCGTAAATCACTCCCCGCGAGACGCGACCGTGTCTTTGCTTTGCTAGATTGTTCGCTGTTTGGCCCGAAACTAACAAATGTAAAAAAATACGCGCTGAAACATTGGCAAAATTTATTTAGTCCACTCTCGAATGAGTCATGATTCTGGAAACCTTGAAGCTTAAATGCTTGATCTAAGATATTATTTTGAATAAATAAATTTAAAAAAAAAACACAGTTAATTAAATTCAAGTTAAATCAAAAATTTATTTTCTATGTTTAATTTTAAATAGTACATATATATAATGGAGAGGAGAAATGAGGCCTTCTTCCCTTGTGTTGCCATAGGGAACCAAGGAGGAGTGAAGAGGAGAGGTGAAGCCCTCTTCCCTCGTGGTGTCTTTAGGGAACCGATGGGGAGTGATGAAATCTGGGAAGTCACATTGTGAAACCAAAAGACATAGCCTTTTATCCCATGACAATCCTGGCCAACTTTATAAGGTACAGGGTAACTGTTAAAGGAATGAGATAAAATAGGAGATAGCACAATAGCCTCATGGCCAAAGTGCTTAAGGGAACTACGAGTAAACCATATCCGCTCTATTATATATAAAATAATGTTATAATACCAAATTATATTTAAAACTACAGTACCGATTTAATTAAGCACACTTACGCTTCACACTTACACTTCGCATGTTTTGTTACTTCTTTCTTAAGAGGGCATTTTCAAAAAAGTTTTTAGACGTATTGACTCTTTTCCACAAAAAATTATAAATGGATTTTGAAAGATTGTTCTTTTATCTAGTGAAGTTATGTAATAAATTTTTAGAATTTTTTTTAATTTTTAGTATAATAAGGTTATTCCATAGGTCGTTGGCAGATTTGTTAAATTTTCAAAAAAGTTTTTGTATTATACCACACCCATTTCAAATAATGTAATCATGCAGTAAAATAAATCAATACATTATCTAGCAGAGTTATGTATTAGAATTTTAATTTTAGTTTCAATAAAATCATTAAAAAATATGTACGTACATGTGTTTCTTGACGAAAATTGGTCCATTTGTGTATTTATTTGCGCACTTACAAACTAATATACTTCAGATTTTTTTAACATTCTTATTAAATTTAGACATTATTGAAAAATGATAAATACTTATAATCAAAAAATAACTATAAAAAGTACACTATTTTAATAGTTTTATCATCACGCCTTTCAGCATTTTTGGATGAAGGTATAAAATAAAGCTAATTTGGATTGAAATAAATTCGATATTGAGTTATAATTTAAAAAAGCTGGTACGGAGAATAATTAATCTTTCTCATTGTAACCGCCCTGCACGATCGGAAGAACAACTTTCGACGAAATGTGGATTTTCGTCCGCTGGCTGGTTAAACGCTCTTAAACATAAACACATTTTCCTATTTTATTTGTAAGCCAGGATTTCTTGTAAGATCTTCACCGCTCTATATTATATCTAGTAATGAGTCCTGTGGTTTTGACTTCTTTCGAAAGAGAAGTCTTGTAAATCTCTAGATAAAAAATTAAATCCATTTAAATTACAGCGGAGCACTAGAGCCAAGTAGATTTTCATTTCTTTTAAAAAGAAAATTTTAATTTCTAACCGTTAGACCTGATCCTTTCTTTCTTTTTATGTACCTGTGAAATATATACTTTTTATTAAAAAATTAATTTTCCTAAGGACCAAGAGTTTAAACAATAAATTACCTTGTGGCTTTGACAATGCTTAGGACGGCGTTAGTCTTAGTTAGTCACGATTGTATGAAAAAATTAAATTTTATGTAAACATACATAATACGTAGGCTTGGTCTTACGGTATTGGTTTTACTTGGGCTTGGTACTAGCAACTTACGCTGTCTGCTCTACATTCTGGAATATACATTTATTTATATCATGCTAGTCTTCCTATCTATTAATTTGCACAGTAAGTCCGGCTTAACAAAGCTGCATTGTTGAGCTTAAAGCGCGAGAAAGCCCCCACATGACGCGCAGTGCCGGCTGACATTAGCTGTAACCGCCCAGCTTTCGAAAAGCTCGCCAAGTTACTTCAAATACTTCCTACCTATGTGTGCTTTCTAAAATAATTATATATCATTTTGAGCGTTTACATTGTATTATAAACTATATGTTCAAATATACATTACAGGAAGCTTGTCTAAAACCTTCATAACGTCTGTTTCAATTTTGAAAATGTTGAAAAAAGCAAATATGAATTTGAACTTAAACCAGATTTCCCGACGATAACCGAAATTAGTACCTATTCGTTACCTTGTAGGTAAAAAAATACCTACTAACCCACCCAGTAATAAAATGTTTTTTTCATTATCACCTACAAACATGTATCATTAAATGTTTTTATCTTTATTTTTTTTTTTACAGTGAATACCGCACAAGAATCTCAACTGCCTCCCGTCTGGAGACAATGAGACTATGGCATCCCCAATTGGGGTATGTTGTGAGGCTGAAGGTAGTGGGGAGGGGAAGGAGGTGGGGAAGAGGAAGGTTGGGAAGTACCTGGCTATTTAGATCTGGTCACTAAACACGGCTAAAGCCATTTTCAAGCAACGTTTCAATTCTGAATGGTGGTCTTACACCAGGGCGATACTGATAGTATCTTCCACTCTGGAACATGCCGCAAATATGCTATATATTATTTTAAATGAATTAATTGTGATATAACACAAATTAATCAAATAAAATTTATTTGCGCATGCCGGGTTCGAACCCGCGACCTCCGGATTGTGAGTCAAGAGTCTTACCCACTGGACTACGGAGGTCGTCAACATTATGACCTACAAATAATACAATTATGACCTACAAATATCATTAAATGTTTTTATAATAACTTTACTAATGTTTATTTTCTCTATTTTCAGGTGAGCATCAATATTCTTGGACTATAACAGCAAACTACTAACTGTAAGTTTTTTTTTTAATAAAGCGCAATATAGATAATACTGATATGTAAGGACACGTTGTTTCACCGAATTTGAATAATTCATAAAATTTTAAAGTAAATTTCCCAGTTCTGTGAAAGTTCTGTTATTCAAGTATTTTTAATACAATCTTTACAGAACTTGAAAATTAACTTTGAAATTTGAAAAAAAATAAATTGATGCGATAAAAAGATTTTTTTTGGCAACCGGAAATTCAAAAGAAACACAAAATTTCTTTTACTTACTCGAAAGCAACTTTTTTAGCTATTAAAAGAAAAACATAATCATTCTCATTAAGACAGGTACATACATGATTTAAAAAATGTGCAATAGTGATGATGTTTTTCTTAGCAGTAAAATCATGTTTTCGTTTGCTTAAGAAATCACTGAATCCCTGTTGAAACAGAAATTTGTTCCAAAATTTTTTTCAATATCTTTTT
Source organism: Limnephilus marmoratus (assembly GCA_917880885.1). NCBI lineage: Eukaryota > Metazoa > Arthropoda > Insecta > Trichoptera > Limnephilidae > Limnephilus > Limnephilus marmoratus. Next base: position 48,158,221 of record OU862923.1, read on the forward strand.
GCGAATATCTGGTAAATGACCCGATTAAAAATATTAGGAAGAAGTTCCGATCTCATTATTTATAATTAAGTAGAGAGGACACAAATCAAGGAATCATAAATTAAACCTGGGCTTCTTCATCATAAATCATTGCTACATCTTCATATTTAAATATAGATGCAAGATTTCAAATCACTACACATCGCGATCTGCGAATGATATCTGTGTGGGGAAATTCAAATTACCAGTGTGCAATAATCTACCTTAGGTGATTCTTCAAAGCAAATATTGTATGAAAAATTTTCTCTAACTTAAAACAAATAGGTACGTTTTCACTAAAGAATAATAATTCATATCATCACCATCTATATTTATAAAAGTCCTAAATTCTAAACTCTTTCAAAATAAATATCCACTTTTGCCAGTAATTTTCTCATAAATGTAATATCAACAGTAATGTGGGGGGTGGAAATTTTAAAATCATGCTATGTCCAGTGTTTTAAATGTAGTGTCCTCCGCGTACAACGTCGCATCTTCTACAAGCATAAACTTTCTATTAAAAATGTGTTTATCGGAAGTGATCTGCCGTGTTAGTGTGTTTTCCGTATCCGATTTTAAATAATAAATCATTAGATAAAGTCGAAGAAACCAGAATAAATTGTACAGCGCGCTTGCGGTGATTTTCACTAAAACGGCGCTCCACAAATTGTCCACCCTTCAGATTTTATGTCTGGTTAAATCGTTCCCGCAGGAAAAACTTAACCCTTTCACGCACTTTTCCACAAATGATCACCTATGTACTTGCACTATATAAGACAAATACAAAATAATAGAAGGACAACACGCCAAAGAGACCAAATGGAAAAATAATTCACCGACTCCAGATATTTTCATATCAGAGGGTTCGGTTCAGTGGAACTCTTAATTGGACCTATAATTCCTACTGATCCCTCAATATAAATATTTAAAAATATATTACTATTATTATTGGAATTTCGAACATTAGAAATTTTCATACCTACCTCCTTACAATGTTTTTCTTAAAAAAGTAACGATAATGTAGGACTTGAGAATCTTCACGGGTTTCCATAAGTTTACTATAAAATTCGATTCCTTTTGGACCGGAAGTACACAATTTAACTGAAAAATCGCGTCAATTAACTATAAAGGCAGTTTTAAAAGTTTGCCAAGAGGCCTACAAAAGCTTTTTGGCTAACGAAAGCTTCCTTCTAAAGCGTCCAAGTCTCGACTGGGAAACAGGAGTGCCCTTGGCTGTTGTTTCTCCACGCCCTATTTACCACGCACAAAATATATGGAGTACCAATTGCCAAGTTAAGCTCATGTTGGCAGACGGCTGTCTTAAAATATCAGATGACTTCTAAACTTTCTTGTTTGGTGCCAGAGCCTGCTGTGCTACGACACCGGTACCGTGCTTACTGGGAGGCCAATCAGTGGTTTGTGGTACCGTAGAATGGGTCGGAGTCGATCCATTTTCAACTTTGAAATTAAACCTTTTTTTTATAAAAGCGTTTTGTGTCAGAAAAAATTACATCATGTTTATTGCATATGTTTAAACTATGAACTACGTATTTGAGGTATCAACTGATGTTTCAACAATCACAAAATAATTTACCATGTCCTATATTTTATATCTGTGCAATAGAACTTAATTCGTTTAGACCGTCACAACACCTGTGAAATAATGGAGGCTGGTTTGGGTACCGCCGCACCCGGAACATTTATCGGATAACCAATACCTCTGTAATAGGACACGCCGAGTGGTTCGCTACGTTTGGTGACTACAGGGGAACCCGGGTTCATGGGGTGAGGTTTGTTCAGCGCTTGGCGGTGGAGGGATCGTGCGGTGAAGTTTGTCCAGTGCTTGGCGGTGGATGCGTCTGCCAACCAGCTGCATGGCAGGCCGGATCAGGAGAGAATAGTTGATGGAGTCCTTTTGACTTCTCCAGCCGTACCCTCTCGGAACATCGCCTTGCACCGCAGTGGGAGGGATGGATTCATACCCCGTCATACGCTTGTCCTCCTCAGAACTTCCTCTCCATTTTTTCCTAAAAAGACCCGCCACACAGCAACCCCAAAATGATATAGGTCCTTAGGGGAATTATTTTCCTCGGGCCTCTTGTGTGGAGCTAATGTAAAAAAGGGCAGTTACCTACCTATTGATTCCCGAGAATTTTCCTTATAGACTGTTTGTGTTTTTTAATATGATTTTGCTCGTTGAGGCTCTTGCGATAATTTGATAGAAATACCAGCTGATTGGCCCTCGATCTTGATAGGTGTGTACACCTGGCTTCCCCGCTCGCGGCGCCTCTTGAATTTAGGTACCCATCTCACTAAAAAAAACGATTGCTTCGGCCGATACCGACGTCCATAATGATATGAAAAATTGGAAACACGACGAACATCTGTCATATTATCGGTTCCCCACGAAACCTTTAATGAAAATCTTTCGGCCGAGTGTATAAAAGCTATCAAAATAGTTGTAACGGAATTTAAAAACTTTTATGCATTGGCGTTGCAACCGGTTGGACAACCTGGGCAGTAACCGTGGATTGCCTTTAGAAACATGCGCATATGGTGCTTATTTTATGAAAAATATTGGCATATGCTTACCTACAATGAATTTTTACGCGATCGGGACACGAAATTCCCGCAAAATCAATGGTTTCATAAGGAAAATATTTGAAGATAAGCGAAGATTACAACATTGCCACATGGTTTAATTAGTCAGGTACGCCTCCTATGTCATACGTTTGTCTAGCAACGTTAAATTATTTTGAAAACAAGCTTATGGATCCAAGTGGTTAAGACTTTATCACTAAATCAGTGCTTTTGTATTTGTGTTATTATGTTTTTTTGTTGTTGCGAAGAAGACAGTTGAAAAATAGATTATTTTTTTATTTATTTTAATGTGTTTCCTTTAATTCTGTGTTTTTCACAGAATGTTTATAAGTAAGAACAATCCAAACATAAAATCTCTCCTAAAAGATTGGCATTTCATTCAAAAAAGAAACCAACATAAAATATAAATAACAAATCGGTCGACCGGCCAGTAACTGAGTTGACATTGCGTTTGGGTCCTACCCAGGCTTCGTGAATTCCTCGGCTGGCAAGTCCTAAGTTCTCCATCACGACACAACCAACATTTTCCGTTTAAGTTTGATGGCAGTAGAAGATTTCCAAATATTATCAGGTTATTCGTAACCCGGAAATGTTTGTCTTTCTTTGTAAAAGCATAAAAAAATACAGGAGAAATAAAAAAGATAGTGTAAAAATTACAGAAATGTATGAAGATATTTAAAAGCAACAAAAGTATTAATTAGTGGTAGAGTTAGCTCAATTACCTAGTACTTTTAATTGAAACAATTGTTACAGTTTATTTATTTATAGGTATGTTTTTAGCTCGTCGGCCTATCGTTCCGTTTTCCTTCTCAGCGCGTGTCTGCGTGGAATGTCACCGTGTCGCCGTGTTAAATAGTCTCCGCTCTCGGCAGCGTCGATGTCGCCCAACCCCACAAATCATTCGCAGGTTTCTGTGTCGCCAAAATATATCTCATATAAATACACCTCCTCGCCTTGCGAGACATCTCCTCAGCGCTAAAACTTTAAAATATCCTCACCAATGACAATGACGATCAAAATGCTCTGCCCTCACTCGACCAGAACAAAAGCAACATAAAAAATCTTATTAATGAGCTTTTTAAATTATATGCTTTTGATTACTTTAAGTCAATAATTTATATTTAAGTACCATACCAGAAGATTAAGAAAATGAAGTACCTACTTAAATGCAAGATTTATTACGCGCTAGAGATCGCTTTGTTGAAAAGGAAACTCAACGCGTTGCCTATGCGTATGGATCCATCTGAAAAAACAAGTGATTCTTTGCTTTCCGCGATCTAAATTAGAATAAAAAATTATGTCAGCGACCTTAGTCCAGTAATAAATTAACGCGTTTGGCTGTTTCTACAAATTGGCTGTCTGTAGCGGAGTGCGGCTTAAACAACGGTTTTGCTCGAAGAATTTTTAAAATTCTATTTCGATATTTGAGAGATGCAGGACTTATCATTATTGCGTTCATCCCACAATACGGTCCAGCTCGTCTGAGCCGAGGTCTATAAATTAACTAGATTCTCGTGTTGGTGGCGGGGAGTGGAAAATTTATGAACTCAAAATATATCGTAACGCGGAAATGCGATGTCCATCTAAACTTTGGAATTTTTTCGAGTTTAGAACGTCTTCAGAATAGCGATCACACATAAAAAAACTTATGAAGAACGATCTTGTTATGATTAATCAAACATTTAGTAAAAGCACCAATTAATAAAATTTATATTATAAACTCCGTCGTTTTACGAGATATCTGCAAGTGTGAAACAGAATGCGAACGTCGAGAAAGTCTCCCAAAATATATAACTCATAATATCAAAGTATAAAGTGTTTGAAATCACTTGGTCTTACAGACCCCTCGCGTCTGTCTAACACTCGTAAATTTCCCAGTAATTTATGGCATCTCCTCTCTCTTCTGATTTCCCCGCTACGCCGAGCGTAAATTAGGTACTTACAACTTATTCCCGTACTTTTAATTTGTAGTTCCACAATATTTTTGCCAGTGTTGTTGTTGGTCCCTTGTTTTTTCTAGTCGCTTCTTTAAGACATAAGCTTCTTGTTTTCAGAGCTTAGAGGTGGAAGGTAAATAGAATCGAGGTTATTTTTGAACTCGGAGATCTGTTGACAGTGCCACATTTTAAGCATGTCTCGCTGGCAAGAAAAGTCTTTCATTATTTTTTCAATTACCTATTCATAGAACTAAGCAGTGTTTCAAGTTTTTCTTCTAACTTTCCAGGTGTAGGCAACTGTAAAACACCTCTTTAATAAATCTAGAAAGATGAATGTAACGATTTATAATACAGATAGCAACGAGCGTGATCGTGTGAATTCTGCCGATTAATTTGATATATTGAAGCTTCCTGCAAACACCTTCTTAATCTGATGAATATTTATGAAGTAAGAAATTACATAAAAGTTAACAAGCTAACTGCACTTTAATGTCTGAATTTAGTAACAAAGAAACGCGTTATCCGACTACTTAATGATAATGAGGTGGGCAAAACAACGGTAGTTAAATAAACGTAAAATATTATAGGCAACAACCTCGTTTAGCTAACAATCCCACCGGGTATCCTTCTCGTAATTAAAACCGCATTAACGTCTTAATAATGATGTCTTCGTAATAATAATATTATTCTCCGGCCATCACTCCGAATTGCTTTATGAATTGAGTAGTTTAAGTAATTTATTATCGCTGGGAAGTGTATCCGTCTCTTTCGTTTTGGTGGAAGGGGAAAGATTGTGAATGGAAGAAGAGAGACGGGTTGTTTGTCTGCGGCCACGAGGTATAATGACATTGGGACCGCAGTTAAAGCGGCACTTACTCCACTGGGCGTGAATGCTCAAAGTGCTGCATTTAATATGCCTTTTATTGTCCATAACAGCTAATACATCACCCACTTACTAATTTTATGGACGTTTATGGATTTCAGTGTTTATTTTACGAGTTTTTTTTATGGGTTAGCTCTTGTTCAACCTGATTTACATTGCTATTTAGTTCGTGTTTTCTTTCGACGAACATTGATTGTGGAAAGAAGTTTATTCAGATATAATTTAAGATTTTCATGGTCAAAAGTAATATCGTGATTATGTTTCGGGTCATTATCTCATCATTATTTAGCCAACGATTCGGACAGCGTTACAGTTTACGGTGAACACCATCAGGACAGATGTTTTTTTGTCAAACTTTGTATTAACGTTAGCTGAATTAGGAGGAAGAGCAACACGTTTTGGCTGCTGTATAAATAATGGCAGAAGAAGGAGAAAGGGAAATAATAACACAAAAATCAAATTATGGTTAATTCACGATAAAAATCATTGCATTTCATTACTTTCAAGTTACTGTTATACTCCATCAGATATGGAATCATATCTTAAAAAACAATAAAACTAAATTGGTACCTACCAATGAAAATTTAAATCTGTCGTTTTTTTTTTAATTTGATGTAAAATATTGCAAATTTATTTATATTACTGAAAGATTTGAGAAAACAATTTTAAAAAAATGTTTTTTTTGTATTAAAAATTAATTTTACCATGTTGTACCTACTTCGAAAAATATTCTACTTAAAATCAGTGAAATGTAACATTTCCAAAAAATGCGGCTTGAAGTGTTTAACCAACATTGATTTGTAACTGTAACTCCAATAGAACAATCTTAAAATTTGAAAAAAAAAAACTACCGTTTACCAAATTTCTAATTTGGTATTCCTTAAAATTTGAAAAAAAAAAACTACCGTTTACCAAATTTCTAATTTGGTATTCCCTTAATCCATCTCCCTATATATCAAAATTAAACATGTCCTACATTGTTACTACTTTTTGTTTAAAATTCTTTAAGAATGAAGTAGGTATATCTTTAAATGACAAAGAGGAAAATCATTATTAGTATGTGAAAATATTTCAAACTTAACACAACTTCGCTAAAATACATTTCTTAAAAATAACATTTTTTTCTCTGAAAACATGTTTTAATACTTCTTGGCACAACGATTGTTTTATGTTCTTCATCATTTACAAATAGGAAACACGATTTTTAATTGTATTTTGAAACTTGGGTCTGAAATCTTTGACAAAATCTACAAAATGACATAGAACAGTAATTTCAATGTTTTACATAAAGTGTTTCGTCGTGTTCCCTATTGTAAATCTACAACAGAAATAATCTTTTAAAGCAATGATCGAAGGCATTCTTTCTTCAGCATATCTTTAGCATCTGCATTTTTTTTTATATATGTATAAAAATTACAATTCACAACTTTATTACACGTCTTCTTTTCGATGTGTAGAGTTCCTATTTCGTCTTGTCGTATTTTAACGCTCAAATCATTTGTCGGACGATGACAAAAATATTGTAGACGAATCTAAAGTAGTAAGTAGTTAATGTTTCTTCCTGTGTCTAAACATGCCAAAAGATAACACCTACCTAGTTCATATTATATTTAATTACCGGGATTAAATTAATAATGATAGATTATTTATGTATTTACGTGCATAACATTTCGAGATTATTAATACCCGGTTTCGCATGGCTTGATTGAGCACTCTTTTCGATTTGTTTTTCTTCTTATTAATAATATGTTAGAAAGTATTCAGGGGTAGTGCAGTGCAATACAAACTTCCATAAGTGACAATAATAAACACGTAAAAATAAATATTGTTTATTTTATACACCAAACAATTAATATATTTACGACACGACAAGTAAAATGGCACAAAAAAATCTGTTCCAGGGAGAGTAAAAACGTTTATAGTGTGCCGTCTCCTCCCGATCCGAGGCCATCGATCGGGAGGACTCCATTCAGGCAGTGATGACTGCATTCTTGATTTGGCGTTGTCTGCACCATAAGTTTCATAAATGCATTAGATGGTATTAATTGGTATTTTAAAGATCCGGAGGCCAACATTTTTACTTATTTATTAATAATGGGTTCTAAAGAACACTCGTTTTTTTATAACGCAGTTTCTGTAAAACTCACCTCAAGAACGCCTTTATACATAAACGCTTAGTTACATCATTTTTGTTTGTTCAAATCTTCGTTGAAAGATCGCATAATATTTTACAAAATTAATCTTTGAACTTTATCATTTCCGAGACCATTTCTTTAATTAAAATTTACTTTCACGAATAAAATAAAAGTGAAATTTGGGTCCTTAATATGAAATCCATGGATCTTTGTTAAATTTACTTTCTAGAAACGTAAATATCACAATGAGGAAAATCATTGCCAAAAACATAACGTTCATTCTATAGTGATTCACCAACCAAAATCGCACACATTTTTTTGTAGCTCTTCCTGAAGTTCTTATTATGATTCATATACAATTCTGGTTTATTAAATATTCTGAGAAAGTTTATACTATAAAGCTGAAAACTGGTTTTTCTAAATTGTATTCCCGTCATGGGTTAAAATTTGAAAGAAAATAATGTTGTCATGATTTCAGTTTCGTGATTTAAAAATTGTACTTAGATAAAAATTTTAAACTGATATATGAATTTATGTAGGTTTTGTTTTACGGTCTAGAACTTAAATAAAAAATAATATCTCATTTTCTTACATATTTAGTTCTTCCTACCTGCATTTCGATCCCAAATTCTATCTCAGAAGCTTTGGAAAGCTCATGAGTAGTGGGCGAGGGTAGTTTATTTGACATAAACCGATTGGCCAATCTACCGACCGCCCTGTTACACACGAGAAGCGAATATTATTCTCCGTCCTACCCTCAAGAATACGCACAAAGAAGCCTACCCTTATGGCATATTTCTCCTTCATTTTTTGCCGTCTCAGATGGCTGCACGGTGTTATGGAGAAAATACAGTGACGGCTCGTATTTACGTATTTACCTACTTGAAAATATTACAATAAAATCAAATCTGTGTCAAAGCAAAAATAATTAGTTTTGAATATATCTGATATACTGGGTATTTCTTTAATTATAATTAAAGACTAATAATTATTAGTCTGTCATTTTTTCAAATTATTTTTAACGTACTAACTTCCTAGATATTCTTATGTTTACCCTTTTATTCTATATTCTTGCATGACATGTTGGTAAAAGCATTACGGGCATTCAAAAATAAATAAAAATAAAAACTCGAACTCAGATTTCAGACGAATATCTGTTAGTTTTTCTGACAAATAATCAGTGACAAATGATAGGACATAATGTGGGTATAAGATTGCTTTGAAAAAAAATGGAAGTAAAAACAAATTCATATAGGTTTTCGTTATTAGTAGACATTTCACCTTAAAGACAAATGCTTTAACCAAGTAGGTTCACCCATTTATAATAACTTATTTTATTTTATAAAAAAAAACATTTATTTTAATAGCTAATCTATGGATCTAAGTTTACTAAATCGACATTTTCTTCTTGTTGTAGTTTAAGTAACAAATAATTATATGCGGAATCAAATGACATATAACTTTTTTTTTAATTGCGCACATACATTTTATAAATATAAAAAAATCCACTTTTTAAAAAAAAGTTACGATACGAAAAATATTTTGAATATCCTTCAATATTTGAATTCCTTCGACTACCATAAATACCTAAGCGAAATATGTTATTTGTGGAATGATACAGTTTATTCTAAATCTAATATTATCTTTACTGTAGTTAATAATATCTACCAAGAATAATACATAGTATGTAAATATATATTTTTTAAAGTGTAGGTACTTATAAGGAAGCTGGAATGATATATTATTTTTCGATTTAAGGGCAATTTTACGTAAAAACTTTTCAAAAATATCTAAAATTAAATTTAAAATAAAGTCAACTAAATTAACACGAGAAATACCGCCATTTAATTGTATTCTAGTTCTAATTGTAATTATAATTGAATTCAAATTGTAATAAAAAAAAATTATTTAATCTAATAATATTTTCGTTTTCCTGTCACTGTATTTCTCATTCCCATCTTGTTTTTTTCCCCGGCAACCATACAATAATGGAGTGATCCCTCAGTGTCATCATCACTGCTTACCTGCCAAGAACAACGGTTCTCATTGGCTATGTTAGATGATTTCCATTATAATAGAGATGTTCAAATTAGTCACAGTTTTTAAGACTTTCCTACTAAAAAGGTAACCGTCGAAAGGGTCGGAAGGCACCCATTTAATAAATAATACCTAAGTATATTTTTTACGAAATTCCGATTCAGCATGATTTATAGCTGTCCAATATAATCATTTTAACATGGTTTTCCTCTTTATAACACTGAGAAAGATGCTGATTACGGAACAGCATTAATTTCATGTTAATATCGACACCTCTTTCATATTTTGCACTCCTGGTATTCCAATTTATCCAGATGTTATATCAGGAAGACAGCTGAAATAAGATGTGAGAATTGTTTTTGTTTTCGGGAAGTGCAGAAGGCAATATTATAATGCATTGCCATCGGTCCAATGAAAACACACTCGATTTCCCACTCTTGTTTCACTTCTGTTTTCACCCTCTACACATTATACTTTCCTGGTAGCTATTAGCTGTTATTTCGCCAAACCAGGGGGTCAGCTGCGCTAAGAGTCAGTTGAATTATTTCCACTCTCGTGATCTCTAATTGAAAAGTCATCGCAGTTGAAGTAATTGATTCCCCCTCCCATCCCCTCCCACCCTCCTAAGAATGTTATAACTCACTCTCTCATTGGTAGAAATTTGAGCCCCCACAAAGTTCTCTCGGAGCTCATTTCCTTAACGTCTGTTACAGCAGAATCAAGACGTGAATCTTAATTTCCCGAAGATATTATTTGGATCAATACGATAAGCTTTTATTTTTCTTTATATTTTCTGAAAATATTCCTAACCGAAAAGACATCTTCCTCCAATGATACACAATATCTACTACCGACTATTCCAACACATATACCTTAGTAAGAAAACTCTTGTACTCGGACTGCCTAATTCGTATTTCTATGTTTACTGGTGTAGGTATCTAATACTCCAAGTTTGTTATTAGAAAGAGTCATTTGCAGGCATAAAAGTGAATTTATAGTGTGTATTTCTCGCTCGCAATAGCAGAAACGTTGCTCCTAGATCGTCAGGCTATAACTCTTAGACATATAATTTGATATCATTACCATTATTAGTAACCAGACCAAGTAGAATCAGAAGCGGATTGTAAGCTTTTCTACCTACGTATAAATGCTTTCAACTTAAGGAAATCTTGGTTTGGTGCAATAGGTATAATGCAAAGATGCGCGAGGTTCAACGTGAAAATTATATTCTATTCAAACAAGTTCAACGTTACACTTTTTTTGGTGAACTATTTTGTAAAAGTGAATACCAGAACAGATTTTATTCGCTTAGCCTACTCCACAAATTAATTATGTATTAAAATAGTTTTAAATGGGATATATTTTCTCATTTAACAGATTGCACGCGTATAAAAATAACACGTAGTAAATTAGAAATACCAAATCTTGATCAAAATTATTGAGGCAGGAAATATGTATGTAGGTAGGTATCTAACATATCTAACTTCAGTTTGTAAATAATTGAAAATTTTATAATATAAAACGACCATTCATCTCAATAGGGGTAAAAAACATACGTATTCTTCACAATATGAAACAGAATGTGGGCGGCCCGTTACCTTTATAAAAAAAACGACCCTTCGAAAATATTTTAATTATTTCTAATTATTATGTTACTTTTTCAAAAAACAATAAATTTCACCTTTCCTGACATGTCTGTTTTCATGAACCTTTTGAAGTGATGCCTTTTGGATACAGAAAATTAAATAACGCCGGACCCTTATTTTGTTTGATCCTATTCGACTGTAATTTTATACATTCAACGCTTACCTGTGGTCGTGCGTAATTATTTTCATGTTTTTTATTCAAAGAAACCAATTCAGAGGTTTTTTGAATCCTTAGATGGAACCGTATTGATGTAATCATTTTTGCTGGGATTTTTCAAGATTGGAAATTTGAAATTAATCCGCAAGGATGTGGTAGAAGAATTCGGGGATGACTCATAACGAGACATCGATTAAGTGACCTAAATACTCTTGTCGAGGTAGTATTATCTCATCACGTGTAACAGAATAGTATTTTTATAGCGTGCAGTTTTTTTATGTCATTAATGAAAATAGTGGCAAAAATGGTAAAGATGCGTGTTGAACAACATTTCATTTTCTCTGCCTATCCATGCAGAAAGCAGTATTACTGTTAGTGCAAGCAGTGTTATCAACTTAAACGCCACCGAATTAAGAATAAAATTATTTAAAATAAAATAAAACACTTTATTATTATTTGAAATTACGACGTTTTTGTCATAAAAAAAAATAGTTGCAAAAATGGTGATGTGTTACATTTGGTGCTATCTGCCTACGCATGCAGCAAAAGCAGTATTATTGTTGGTTTATTAGGTCAGCATCGTTCTTATTATTTTTTTAATTTACAGCTGAAATCAACTTAAACGTCACCGATTTAAGAATAAAAATATATAAAATAAAATAAAAACACGTTATCATTATTTGAAATTACGATGTTACTTTTGAATTTGGACACGCGGAGAGCCTACGCAATTAAATCTTTTGAAATTAAAAACAGGCTTTTAGTAACGCTCCTTGTAAAATACATGATACATAGTATGAAGTAGGTACTCAGCAATACCCTTTTGTCCTTATGTAAATATGAAGCCGTCCGGTTGGTTTTCTTTTGAGTTTTGCATTTGAAAAACTACGCTCACCCTTTTGAAAAGTAGCGTAAAGGGTAGCTCGTCGTGCCCCAACCCCTATTTTGATAAGGGAAAAACGCAGTATAACATCCAACGGTGGTGGTGAAAATATTACAAATATAATATTCAAACTACAATTTCATTTCAAAAAATTGTTTGCTAAAGTATTATTAATGGAATTACTTGTAATCCAAAAAATATCGTAGTACCATTTTCACAATAATTCAGTTACTAAGAAAATAATATCGCATTATTTTTCGCCCTGTGAATATACATGTAATACTCTTATCCATAAATATAATTGAAGTGTCCTTTCTGCCTTAGTCGTGTACTAAAATATTTAAAAAAATAGACAGTCCCGGTTTATATATTAAATGGTATATAATACAAAATGAACTATAGTTCTATAAACAGTAGACTTCGCGCCCAAAAAGGGATGTTTCTAATTTTCTCTTATTTAATAAATAAGACAAAATTAGAGCATATCTAGTTAAATGAGTGAAAATGTAATTTTCTTTTTTACTGGATTAAAAAATAAGTCGAAACCAAAATTTCCACTGAAATCATAAGATTTACAGGAAAGTATTTAAATACCTTCCTACATTAAACCATATTGTAACATTTATTTATACAATTTGTCCAAAGAAACGTCATTATCTCAATGAAAAATCTTTTAAAAATTTTCTTCAGTAAGATAGACAGCATAACGTTTAAAAGCTCAGTCAAAGTTAGCCGTCTAGACAAAATAAGGTTTGCTTGAATAATAAAGCGAATGCAACAGATTTTCGAAACAAATTTTCAGACAGATGAAACACATATTATGCCGAATTGTCTAGTTAAAACAGGATTTCGGAATGCTTAATCGATTATTTTTTGTTATGATTTTTGGGAAAACTGAAGAATCGAAAGAAGAAAAAAGATTTTTTTTTGTTCTGAAATAAAGGATATGAAGATTTTAGTTTAATCGTAATAATCGAAATTCATTCAAATTATCTATAACATTAGAGTCACGTGGGGTAACCGTACGCAGTTTTTACATTGGGATTTTTGTATTAAAACGCTTTAGGTATTTCTCATTTTTTTGTTTATTGATATGATTGATCATTAAGGCATCTCAAACAAACATAAAAACCTTATGTAGTTCATAAATCAAATAGTTATATAAAAATGTTTACATGCATGTCGATTACGAACACTTACCCCACGTGCGGGGTAAGTATTCGCATACCGTAGAGAAGTGTTCAAATCAGATTAGTGGTTATCTTTAATAGAATTATCACTTTGCACCCGTGTAACTAACAATATTTTACCAAAAAATTATCATAGACCACATCGCTCTGACTCAGTTGGTTACACAATAGCACACATCGGTAAGCAAACATGTCGATAGTAGATGACAAAATTTAAGAAAAAGCACGAAAAACAGTAATTTACCTACCAATTTTTATTTTCAAATTAGGATTCACTATACTCATATCCTGCTTCAATGCGACCCAAAACGCTACTGAATTAAGGAACGTGCGGGCGCGAAACAGGCACGACCACCTCGGAAACATCATTGCGAACACTTACACTCTGCGTACGGTTACCCCACGTGACTCTAAGGTCTATTTACACGCTGCAATGCCTAAAACTTATTTTTTATATGAAAAAAATCGTATTCACTTAGGGAATTGTTAATTTTTTAAACTCTATATTTAAATACAATAAATATATTTCCATAAGCTATTGCTTCATACGAAAAATATTTGTGTATATATATTTTTTTAATATTTGAGAACCATTTATACTTAGTGCACATAAATAAGCACGGCTCTATTGTAATCGTCATAATAGCCTTCCATTTTAATATTCATTGTAGCAGTTCAACTATCATTCATTTTGATACGACGGCACCATCTTTGCCATGGTAAATTAGGCCTTACAGCGAGGTCTCGCAAGGGTTAATTTAATTGTGAAAAAGTCCTCAATTTGTTGTTTAGGAGGGCCGGGGCCTTATTGTTCTCCGGGACATGTATTGCCCTTTACGCTTTAAATAGGACATTTTAATTTTAGACATAAGGGCCTGTTTACTGTACACGATCGTGGCAAAGATAAAGCTGAATTTTAAACGTGTTTGGAATGGTACAGATAACTTTACAAAAATACTACATACGTGAACTTCCAGAGTAAAAGACTTACAACTGACCTTTCCATTTCATTCTTTTTAAAACTTTTGATTTTACTAGAATAATTTTCAAAGCAGATTATTTACAGAATTTAAACTGAGATTCTGCTTTCGGAATCAGAAAGTTCTGCCATTTTCAGTCAAATAAAAATCTCGATTCTCATTGCAAAAATTATTAAAGTTAGCTTTATTTCATTGGAAAATTGTTGAAGCTAATTATTTTGACATGTCATATTTTTTGTTCACAGTATTTATGAAAACTTAATCAATTTAAAGTCCCAACAGCATTTTTTTCACCAATCCGGATAACTTCGTAGCTGCAAAATCTGTAAATAATAATATTTTTATAATACATAATTTGTAAAGGGTAGAAAGTACCTACAATAAAATGCATCATAATAGTTGTACGCATTTAGCTGCAATTTAGGTGACACAAAAAGTTAGGACGTGTTGTTTAAAAAAAAATGATGAATTCATCAAATAGTTAATTTTCACGTTATTTTTAAGTTCTATTCAAGTTCTGTTATTATATCATTATAGGCCAGTTGCTCCATAAAACTGAAATAATCACAGAACTTAAACAAAAATATATCCACCTTGGAGATTGTAAACTGGAGAGAGCTGGTACAAAACCGTGATGAGTGGAGGAAGACTCTTGAGGAGGCCAAGACCCACTAGGGGCTGAAGAGCCAAGAGTGATGATGAATCACAGAACTTGAATAGAACTCACACATAACGTGAAAATTAACATAAAATATTTTATGAATCCGTCAAATTTATTGAAACAACCCGTCATTAGACTTGCAAGTATCTTTGTATAATTTGTATCAAACCTCTCTCACAAAATATACTTGTAAAGCAAACGAAATTACTCTATTGAGAAAAATAAGTTACAAATTCAAATTTTAGAATAAAGAAGAGGCTAATTTTTATGTACGTATCTGAAATATACTTCAATCCCACATAGCTTCTGTTGGATAATTACAGGATGTCCAGAAATATACTTCCCTATTGGTACTATCGTAATAACGTTGCGTGCTCTGTTTCCCTGTCTCACTGTTGTAGCTAGCTGCAATGGACTACAGAACAGGCATGTCTCATTCTAACATTCAACTACATATTTATAATATGCAGGGTTCTGACTTGTAAATTTCCACAAACACGGCAGAATTTCCGTTCAAATTACACACTCTAGCAATACTTCCCTATAATCAAGAAAAACTTTACATGTATGGAGAATTTTACTTAGAAAATACATCATATTTCACTTGATTGTAACTGTTGTGAAAATTACAACGGCAAATTAATTACGTGACTTGTAAATACTAATTTATTTTAATTTATTCATGCACGAATCATAATATCGCGTTAAATTTAATAAATTCAAATTCGGATCCATCGAATCAATTAGCCTATTAATCTCATCGGTTAAAATTGTGAGTAAATTTATTAAAAAATATCTGCAGTTGTAATTCTATGTGGTTCGTATATTTTCAGTTGCTGAAAGATCGATACAATTGATTCACCATTAAAACGTGGGAGAGATGTGAGAAAAGTTGTTATGTATTATGACTAAGAAATCAGGAACTACGAATATACTGTGGATTAAAATGGGAAATCTAGCTAAATTCTTAAGGTTGTGTGTGTGATTCGTATCTGTACTCAGCCCGTATTAGCACCGCCTTTCAGTGTGTAGACCCTTCCCCACAACAACATAATATAGTAAGAAGGGAGTTAAGATTAATGTTTTAACAAAAAAGTCTCAACTATTTATATGAGTTTTCATATGATTTTAGTAAATGTTTTACAGCGTGCCTCTAATCTTGCATGTGCATTTTTCAGCAGGCCGCCACAGCTTGAATCATATTGGCCCATCTAGACCAGGCAGTCAGTTTGTGTAGGAAATCGGCCCAGAGATGCTAGTTTTGTGTGGATTTGAATATCAGAATGAAAACAGATAGTTTTTTCTACTAGGTGACCGTGCTTTACAGGATGGGGGAGTTTTTCAATACGGCATGCATGTGCTCCGGCTGTACACGTGCGTGACTGTGAGTGTGTGAGTGCGCCAGTTCGTGATTGGCGCTTCGTTCGCTATGACGGACCGTAGATTTGACAGCTAACACAAAGCCTGAGCGGACGCCTAAACGAACGCTGCTCGCGGCGCGAACTTTCAAAGCGGCGAATTTAGACGTTATTTTTTAGATAATTTTATCTATTTTCCGCGGAGGGCACTGCGATCGCTCTAATCGCCTTTTCATTCCGCCTCTACTCGCATACGTCAAAATACTACAACGACCAATCGACGTGCTTCAAAATAATCTTGCATTTTGGGAATTAAGTTTTCCACAATTGCAGCTTCTCGGTAATCGCAGTAATTCAAACATTGTTGCGGAAGTTGTGTGTTCTGTGTCCAAGTGTCATAAACATCGTGTTCCGATGAAAACCAGTTGAGTTTGTTTGTTATTGTTTATATAAAATCGTTCGACAAGTTTCAGCGATAAGTTTGTATTAGTTGTCTGACCATTTGATTTATAATCCGATGAATTTAACGCGGGAAAACGGGCAGTAGAATCTCTCGCTAAACATTTAATCCAACGAACAATAATAAAATAATATTTAGAGCTACAGTTACGACCACAATATGGCTGATTCTATAGTTCCTTCGTGTACTGTGCTACGACTCTATTTAATGTCAATTTATAAAATTGGTTGTACCCGCGACTGTTGTCATTATTTATGAGTGACCTAAAACTACGTTCGAACAATATTAATGTTAATAAGAATGGTCTGATTTGTGACGTTAGTTTGTGATAAACTAACAAAGTATATTCAGCAATGGGATAACCTCAAAATTATCATGTGAGTAATAATATGTTTTTATTTATTTTACCAATTAAGAAAAATTGAACACAATAATTTTCATGAAAAGTTTGTAAAATTAGTCAATCATTCGCTTGGTTCCTTGTTTTAAAAATATGTTCATTTTAGTTATTATTTATAACTTTGTTTAATTTTTTAATGATTTTATAACTTTCATGCATAAGGTTAATGTTTTTGTGTTTACCAGAGCCATTACAGTAGCATTTATTTAAATCTAAAGTACAAACACAATTTTCAACATTGCGTTGCAAAACCTTGACACTTCAATGCACAAAGTTTCGAGAACGATTTCAAGAATTTTCTAAAATGCCCAGAAAGCCTTCAGATTTATCCATTCAGAATTCAGGTAAAACTAAAAAAAATATGCCAAGATTATGCAATCCCTTTCAGGCCTCCAAAGAATGCACCTTTCCTACAACAAAGGTATTTCTATGTGACATTTGACAACCATTTTAGATATCCTATATTTGTACAATGGCGCAGCCTTAATATCTGTGTCAATCTTTAAGAATTCCAGAAAACCTATCTAGTTTTGTTTAGTTCCTTACATCCTTCTTTGACAACATTTATGCACTACTATTGCCACCATTGGTAACTTTGTGAAAGTTCTGATTTTTCCTGCGACATTCAAATATTTGAGATAGATAAAGCAAAGGTAACAATAAATCATTTTATACCTATATATGTAGTACCGATTAGGGTTTTATATCAACATTAAGTAAAAATCTACAGAAAAATAGTTGTAAATTGTAATTTATTGCAAATCTTATGGAAACGACTTGTATAATTTTTCTAATGGCATGCTAGAGCTTATTATGTACAAAGGTCGCATTAATAACATGAACCCAATTTATTAATTAAAGTTTCCTGAACCGAATTTTTCATTTTAGCACATTTTACCAAGAAAAACAAGTAATAAATTAATGATAAAATATAATGTATGTGTTGATGTTGATATGTAGAGCTTGATAATATTTTAAAATATTTAACCCATTTGCTTGGTTACTTTTAATACAATAATTAAACAGGTAAATTTGTTGTGGGTAATAAAATACACAAAACACACTTTTTCTGATCTAATGTAAAAATTATATTGTTTTTCATTTTATCAAAACTACCTATCAGAAACACACAAGTAGATAGATAATATAATAATATTTACTTGAAACCTCCATTTTCAAACAGTCGTATCCATAAAGTTTTCAACCTTCACCTTCACTGCCCGCGACATTGTAAATAACTAATTGTGTAAAAATATAAGCAAATTCTTATTTGTAAGCTTTGTAAAGGTCACTTCATGAAAATTCTCCAGTCTTAAAAAGTCTTTCGAATTAAATATCAACTCAACTTTGGCTTTAATCTGCTTTTAAATGTAATACCAACAGTGATGGGGGTAGCAAATGTAAAATCATGCAATGACCAGTGTTTTAAATATTATGATGTCCTTCACGGGCAAATTCGTATCTTTTCCAAGCATAAACTTTAAAGTTGGAAGTGAGCTTCCAATGTCTCTGGTCTCTGTATCTCTTTGTAAATAATAAACTTAGGTACCTAGAACCTAAGAATTTAATAATAATTTTTACACCGCCCTTGAGGTGATTTTTCACAAAAACTACACTCTAAAAATTAGCAAATTGTTATTATTACTATCTATTGCATGAGTTGGTCTTGAATCATGAAACTTATTGTTGTGTTTAATATAATAACTTCTCTAGAATATCTATGATAGAGTGATTGATTACCTACCAATAAACAAAATGTTGGCAGTGTATACCTACCTTCAAAGACTGGAATAGCCTACAGGTGATAATGTATGCCAAAAAACATTAATACTTATAATAATAATAATAATATTTGGCTGATTTATACAGCGCTGTTTTTTTGAGAAAAATCACTTCAATGGCGCTGTAGAAATAAATATGACAATAATAGCTGGTGATTTACGGTTCCATGACAGTTGAGCCCCCGACAGTTGGCCCCCGGCACACATATATACAATGCGCAATCGGTTTAGGGGAAAAACGGTATACAGTCTTACATAAAATAACACTAAGTGTCCCAGAAGATGTGCACATAGAGGATATACCACCGAATAACAAAAGTATGAAATCTATTTTCATTCAAAAGCATCAAAGATAAAACTACTTGTATATACCAGAATAATAACCATAAAAAATCGACACTGTAAATGAATTAGATAGACATCCATGGCAACTTATTACGAAAGGTATTTTTTAAGTCGATTCTAGGTTTGATATTGGTAAATAACGCACAAAAAATAAGAAGCTTGATTTCATCTGAAATAATTTATTATGTAGGTTGGTTGGTACCTACCTAACTAATAATTTGAAATGCAGATAATCGCTAGAGTAAATGACACGTAAAAACAATTTGTTCTAATTTAGGTCAATTTGCGAGACAATTTGTATACGACAAAAAAATTTAATTCAAAACATGGTTAGTTCATCTCGTCGACATTCGGCGTTACTTGTCTTCATTGAGAATTGAGATATCAAATCCATTAGTACCAATAGTACCTACCTATTCATGTTTATAAAGATGGCGATCTTCTGTCGGTGTCCGAAATGCATTAATCAAAGTCGCGAGGACCGGTCCGGTTGTCGTTCTTTCCGTTCATTCCGTCCATTCGGTTCATTCCGTTCATTTCTCGTTCTGTCCCGCAGTCCATTTCGGCTCTTCATTTGTATGCATCGCGTGCCCTGTGCGATTGTTGTACAACAAGGATCAAGATAAATACGCGTCGGCGGTAGGACTGAATATATCAAATAAGCGCCTGGATTGAATTCAATTAATTCGGCAATAAAACAAAATTGGTATGACACAATTGTGGCAGGTTTTGAATTGACAATATTTCCAGGAAATTTTCGTAGTCATAGTATCAGCTAATGCAAAGTTATTTATCTGATGATTATCACGCAAACTTAATACTTTTTAAACGACTTCAAAAAAGTCGCGCGTGCGACAAAAGCACATCTCACCTATAACTATGTATGTAGTTACAAAACCTACCTTGGCTGACACCGACTCCATAAATAACAATCGTACCTACATATTGATGAGTAGAAAAAGTATATTGATTAAGTTGTAGAAGAATACGCAATTTGTTAAAATTGTTTTTTTTTTTTGTTAAAATTTTTGTTTATTCAATTTGGGAATCAGTTATGTGTATGTCGCAACGTTTGGTGACTTAGCATTGAGGCCCCGGTTCGTGGGGTAATTTTTGTCTGAGTCTCGGCGGCGGATATATCTGCCCACCAACTGCATGGAGACCGGATCGTTTGAAGGAGACTTATGGACTTCTTCAGTCTGACATTCTTAAACCATCGCCTTGCACCACAATGGAAAGCGATGGATTTTTAAGTCCGTCAGTCCGGTACATCCCCTCCCCCCAGGTTCCTACCCACTTCTCATGCCTTTCGGCTTTCCATAAACTCATCTTCTTTCTTTTCATAAAAAGACCCTCCTCAAAGCACCTCCAAAAATAAAATTTGATGCATGGGCCTTGAAGGAAATTATTTTCCTTGCCTCCTGAGTGGAGCAGATGTTTTGACGCTCTCCCTGGTCGAGGAGTAAGATTCTTGAAACGTAATCCGAATGTCGCTGGATCGAATCCCGGCGTTACAAATAAATTGTAATTAATTTGTGTTATTTCTCAATTAATT
Source organism: Limnephilus marmoratus (assembly GCA_917880885.1). Taxonomy (NCBI): domain Eukaryota; kingdom Metazoa; phylum Arthropoda; class Insecta; order Trichoptera; family Limnephilidae; genus Limnephilus; species Limnephilus marmoratus. Next base: position 48,179,248 of record OU862923.1, read on the forward strand.
AATTAAAATTAATACATAGCATATGTATTTGTGGCACATTCAAGGCTGGAAGATACTCTCAGGATGGCAGTAGTATAAGACGACCAATCAGACTTGAAACATTGCTTTAAATGGCTCTAGCCGTGTTTGGTGACCAAATCTGAATATCCAGGTACTTTCCCACCTTCTTCCATTTCTCCTTCCCCTCCTCACTATGTTCAGCCTCACAACATGCCCCAATTGATGCCATAGTCTTGCTGGCTTCATTTCGGGGGCAGCTGGGACTCTTGCCAGGTATTCACATAAAAAAAGATGTTGGTTATTTTGCATCAATCTGAAAGTTATCTGAAACCTGATACAGCGGAAACAATTAACACTTCAGTCTGAACAAAATTGCTTGTAAATATTTTTTCAGAGCAGAGTATTGTAATATAAGCATAAATGATTTAAATTGTTAATTTCTCCTTATCACACAGATAAAATTACGATATTGACCTAAAGTTCACACATTCATTTACTGAAAAAAATACTCACTGATTAAGAATGAGTGTTCTGCACCTATTTATTTGTTATGTTATTTTTTTTGGGTCACGTAAATTCCTTAAACATAAAATAAAGCTTGAATGCTTTTATTTTTATAAATAGTTTAATATCTTCTTCAATCTTTGCAAACTATTTTGATAACTGTTAAAATTTGTTACAAATTAATATTATCCTAGGTGCATAATTTATTAACCCCTGCTTACTAAAATATTGATGTCTTGATGACTTGATTATAGTACGAATAATTAGGTACAAAACCATATTAAAATTACATTGATATTAGTTACCTACCTCCATTACAGTATTGCACTATAAAAGGCATCACAAATTGGTATTAAAATTTAGTTGTGGTTAGAATTGTACCAAATTTGTTCCATTTTGTAAGACCAGGTAGTAAGTTACCTACTTCCGCAACTAGTTATCCCTGTCTACATAGGTCCTCAAAGAAAACAGAAGTCAGTACCCTTTTTATCGAATACCTAGGTACTTACCTATTAAAATAATACATTTTTTACCCTTTGGCTATTCATTCTTGATCTTTTTCACAATTTACAAATGATTACCAATATTTATGTAATAATTTAATTGTATTTAGCCATTCTTTAGTTAATTTTGTCACATTTCCATGTTTCTTAATGTAAACCTAGGTATTCATCAAAGAAAACTGGGGTCTTCTAAAAGTATCTGAATTTTTTTGTAATTAAATAAAATATAGGTAATTATGCCTCCTGGTAATAATCAAAAAAAATTAATTTCGATTGGAAAAGATTGTAAAATCCATGCAATTTGAATTAAATCATTTTATACCGCATATTTCACAATTTGGGAGGCGGGTATGGGTACCGCCGCCCCGCGAACCATTTATTGGATAACCAACACCTCTGCCATAGGTCACCCCAGGTGGTTCGCTACGTTTGGTGACTTAGCTGGGGTGCCCGGTTTCATGCGGGTGAGGTTTGTCCAGGTCTTGGCGGCCGATGGGTTTGCTCACCTGCTGCCTGGTGGACAGGATGGAGATAGACTGGTTGAGGGACGTCTTTTATCCTCTCCAAGCCAGAATCTCTCGATTCATCACCTTGCACTTCAGTTGGAGGGATGGATTTATACGTCCGTCACTCCTGGACTCACTCACATCCCACGTACCTTTTTCCTTTCCAGGACTTCCTCTCCTCCCTTTCCTTGAAATAACTCTCCACACAGCATCTCCTAAGATGACACAGGCCCTTAGGGAAATTCTTTTCCTCAGAGCCTCCTGTGTGGAGCTAATGTAAAATAAAATACCGCTCCTGTTAAACCCCCTCCCCAAAATTTTATATACAAGCCATTATTTAAGGAGTAAAATTCTGAAGATGACCTTAATAAGCTGAAACCGGTTACGATCAGAAATAAATTAAGTGGAAATGTTTAAAATTGTTTTAATAAAATCTTCAATGAAAGTTAGATAATTACTTACATTATTAATATTAATAAAATAATCTTTTACTGTACATTTTAAAAGAATAACATAGTACCTACCCATCCATACGACACCCTTTGCATTCAATGCTGATCTTCCATTAAACGTGGACTAATAAACACATTTTTCTAATGTTGACAGTATTATTTTTTAATATACACATACGTTTATTTCTGTGTTATTTACTTCCAGTTTCATGGACTCTAATCCCAGCTTTAAGAATAATTAAATTTAATATGGAAATAAAATGAGTTAATGCAATAAATAATTAACACATAAGTTGAAAATATTTATATAATTTTCTCGCCTCTGAATAATTCGGTATTAGTTCGGTAGGTATGTTTTCATAACAACGAGATATTTGTAAACGTATTGTGAAGTTGGGAGTTGGGACGGAAAGTTATCCCGCTTCGACACATACAAATATAATACATATTATATTATGTATGAACACACACACATAGCGGTATCTCCCTCTAACCCAAAGTTTATTCTCAAGATCAACTTATGCAGAGGGCTATTAACAGCTGATAAACCAGTGACGGTTCGAAACAATACGCTCGAGCTCCTTGGGTGTAAGTTCTAGCCAATTTTTTTACATTTTGTTAATTAATTTCTCATGGCCGCTGGAGCTGGTATACTAATTTAAATAATTTTGTGGGATGGAAACTCAAAAATAAAAAAATACTTTGAACTTGTTTTATTTGTCTTCGCTTGACTTCCAGAATCAGAGCTAAGATTCATTCATAAGACCGCCCTATAAGAAGGTATTTAATTAATTCTGAATAATACATACAACTGCACATAACCGCAAAAAACTACGAATAAATTTGCTGACATGAAAATATTGTAATATGTGGGTGATTAAAGAAAATAAAGGTCTTTGTTTTATACCCAATTATTTGAAATAAGAAAAATGTAGATGGCATTTTGGTCTTCAGTGAATTGACGTAAAACAAATTGCTCCAAATATGTATAGGTAATCAGTAATCTCTGTTTAAAGTTCGTCATGTACGTCCCTTTTTATTTTTACTTATCTTAAAGTGCCTGCACACATTTTTCCTGTCCACTGAACAGTAGGTACTTAATTTTTAATCTTTTTACAATTTCAATACAGTATTTTCATGTTTTACCTACATTTTTTTATTAGTTTTTTGTGCAATTTCGATGTTACCCAAATCTATCTTTTCTAGCAAAATAAATAATTTTATAATTCGTTGTACTGTTTGTCATGCTTGGTATAAACTACATAGCCATTTGTTAAGTAATATGTTATAATAATGATTTTCGGTTAATTTGGAGAGCGCCATTTTTGTGTAAAATCACCTAAAGGGAGCTGTACAATTTATTATGAGTTCTTATGCTTTATTTAATTTTATTATTTACAAACAGATACATACATAAAACATACTTACCTGGCAGGTCACTAATATTGTCAGGTTTGTAAAAACACTAATATCTTAGTGTTTTTCGATAGCTGTCTTTTGTAGGCGAAGAAAACAGCTATTTCTACTACCTCAAGATAGGTTTTGTTTACATTAATTTATGACATCATTTTTCTGCACATTTTCTTATCTCAAAATCACTTGTATGTTTTTCATGTTGTACCCATATTTTTTATTTTAATTTTTTTAACCATTTTAATGTTAATCAAATCTTTCTAGCCTAGCAAAATAAATAATATCATATTACTTTAGCACTGTGTGGTTTGCTTAGTGTAAACAACAAAGCCATATGTAAACTTTTATTTATGCACCACTGAACGAATTAATTTATACAAAAAGAACACAAATGAATAATCTGTCTTTTGCTCAACGATACGATTTTTAATAGTTTAAAAATTAATTATATTCCTTCATTCATTTACGAGACGCCACTGCGCTTATTGATCGATCGGCTATTGTTGGAGTTCCCTTCCAGCGAAGGTTCAAACAACGTAGCCGAATATTTCCTTCGCAGCCACTGGTATCTCCCACCTCCTTGGGAAATAGCATCCAAACAACCTGCTTTCCCACTTCCATGAGAAATACACAATATTCAGTAGAACATAGAAGTGAAATCATTCGTCAGACCGTAAATATGTTGAAAATATTATTTGCTTGGGATGTGGCACGTGACGAGGTCATGGAAAGGGCCAAATTTATGAGTTTCAAAAGATTTAAATGGTTGTATATTTTTGTAAATAAGTTGCCAAACGCTTTTTGTTCGTTGTTCAAGAATTAAACACCTTTACTCATTTTCGGCGACGCGGTCGTCATTTCTCAAAATTTGGCGGCACTAGCGTGTAGCTCAGACTTTCCCCTACAAAACAAGCGGTGATCCGGCTTGGTAGCTGCTTCAGTGCGATCTTTAAGATATTCGTTTTTTAACCAGGAGGGTGCCCTCCTCCGTGAGCTCGCACTTTTGATCTCAGACTTCTACCATACAAGCGATTTTGTAGGAAAAAGGAGTGTATTAATGGTCATGACCAATATATAAATACTTGCATGCATCTAAACTAATGTAATAGGGTCTACTCACCTCCGACAATGTGGATATAATAATAATAATAATTCGGCTAGCGGTTTTGCCTACAAACGATCAGATTTGCAGAGACCCTGCTTGCAGTCCTGCAAGCACTTCTGCAAATCGGAAGGTGAGTACGTCGTGTGGGTAAATTTTTATCAAATTAGGTAGGTACGTAGGTACCTAATTAATTAATGAATCTTCATTACGTAAAGAGCAGTAGATACTATAGCAAACGATGCTTTAAACGGTAAACAGATCTTAATCGCCAGGTACATCTCAACCTTCCTCTTTCCTATCTCCTCAGCATCCCAACTCACTTCACCTCACAAAATGCCCCTGTTAGAAACATCGTAGCCCACTGGTTTTCGAGAAAAAAAAAGTTTTCTAGAAGTTGTTTAAATGTGATTGAAGCAAGTATATATTTAGCAAGTATTTACGTTTATGCATTACCTGTATATGAGGGAATATACATACTACCCATTCCTGTATCCATCGTTGTTTTTAACAGAAATGCTCGATCTTTATACCTTAGAAGCCCGCCGTAAAATATTTTTGGGGAAACATTTTTTTAAGCTAATCTCCGGTACTTCTTCCTTTCAGAATGCCCCATTAAATAGAACAATTCAACTGCTTAACGATTCTGCATTGAGCATTGACATCTTCAATGTTACCTATAGAGAGTTCAGTAACTATCTTTTTACATATGTCTCAACATAGAGAAACTGCCCCCTTGGCCTTTTTTTCTCTTATGTTTTGTAATCTTCTCCGTAATAATTTGGTGTATAACTGTTTTATGGAGAACCTGAAAAAAATAAATAAATAAAATAAAATATCAATACAGAGTTTTGTGAGATTTCATCCTCTCTGCCTACCCCTATGGTTAAACTACGTAATGATTACACGTCATCCAAAATGAAACACGGGATAATTGATTTGCATAATTTGCGAGGAACTTTAAATGTTTGTTTTCTTTCGTTAGACAAATGTGTTTAACGTAATCATAAATCGAGTGCAAGACATCTTATAAATATACAAACATTAATTTATGGTAAAATTCTTGGTAGTCTTGGTATTATTGTTATTTTCCTTAAAACAAACAACGAATTAGATTTTCGTTATTTTTTTTGGGGTGAGAAGAAAGAAAAAGAAAGAAGCCTCCTTTTTGGCTAAAGAAGGAGGTAGCGCAACACTGCATAACACCCCAAAAACAAATAACGAAAATGCTTTTGGCCGTGAAAATCTTAAAACTTAAACGAATTAGATGTTTCTTTTTGTTGTATTTTTTTCAAATAAGGTTTCGTTCCACGTTACGATCCCTTAAAATTTCCAATGAAAACTTCAAACGTGTATTATGTTCTTTAATAAAAAAAGCATTTTTAAAAAATTAATTTATATTGTCTGTAAAAGGGAAAAATGATAACGTTTTCCTATCGACACATTTTATTCGAAATTCGATATATTTTTTTTTTAATTTAAGACCACAAAAAACATATTTAAATACACAAAATTACCGCAAGCATCCAACGGAAATAATTGATATTCCAATGGTCCTCTTTATTTATATCTAGCAATATTACAAAGAAGACGAAAATAATTCAGTTAAAAATATTGTCAAGTGGACGTAACAGGCGGCTCCAAGAGGTTCACTCCATTTGGTGACTTAGCAGGGTTGCACGGGGGAGGTTTGGAAGGGAAAAGGATGAATTCATTCGTCTGTCATCCTTAGACATACCGAATCCCAAATTCCTATTCACGCTTTATAACTTAGGCTTTTCTAGAACTTTCTCTCATTCCGTTCATTAAAAAGCTTTACAAAGCACACGCAATGAAATACCTAGGCCCTGAGGAGGGAAATTATTTTCATCAGCGCATCTTATGTCGCGATAATGTAAAACAAAAAATAAGGAACTAAACACGTGTGAAGCTGGAATCAAATTCACAAATTCTTCGCATGCTTATTCGTGAAACTAATTCACGATTTTCAAAGAGGTGTGTCTAAATTTATTTACCAAATTATTTTTTACGCTCTGAATGTGCCATTAATTGGCTAACGCTTGAGAAAAAACAATGTTCAGATTTACATGAATATGTTCGCTTATGCAAATTTTATTTAATCTTGGTTCTACATTTCAATTAAATATTCAAAACATGGAACTTCGCTGCTTTAGGTTCTCAATCACCTGATTAATAGTTTTTGCATGGAATTAAATAGATCTCACTTTGGCCACACCGAAGCGTGGAGATTTTCTTTCGGGAATTACTGAACCATAATTGGGCCGCTCAGTTACGCAATAAAAATTTGTTGAAGGTTATTTGTTATTACATTACTAGTTATTACTTAATTTTAGTGAGTAATAAAACATGATGTCGTTTCCATTTGGCTTTTACAAAAGACACAAGGGCTGGGTTTTCCGAGAACATTATCGAAATTCAAATTGAAAACTAAAAGATAAATTTGTGTGGTTGAATTTTATCATATTTCATCATCAGTTTGCTTTTATCTAGGTAAGGGAACGTACCCATACTACGTGACCAACTTTTTGCAATTTTTAACCCCCCCCCCCGGTGACCAAAATCCTAAGCAACCCGCCGCTCATTTGTATGGAGCGTGACATTTTGAAGACCCCCCCCCCCCCTAAACGTGTCACGTAGTATGGGTACGTTCCCTAACTACTTCACCAATAGAATTAATATCGGGGTTGAAGTATACTAACTTGGAGAGGTTAGGTTAGGTTAGGTTAGAGAATATATCAATTGTTTTGGTGTTTAATTAGTAGAACTCCATTTAATTTGTAAAAATTTAATTTAATCATGTTATTATCAAGTTCTGCAAGTATTTTAGTATTTATTTTTGTTACAGTTGTTTCGGCTTAAACGATCTTTTTCAAACTGTCAGAAGTTCAAACTTAGATATGTTAGGTTAGTTATTATGATACATAATAGTAAACCTGAGCTTAAAATTTCTAGTAATACAATAAAAGTTTGTTTATCTGAAGTGACCTGCAGGCAAGTATGTTTTCGATTATCTGTTTGTAAACAATAAAATTTGACTATTATTTTGTATTTTGATTTCCTGGGCTAGAACATAGGAAATCATAATAAATTGTAAAGAGCTGTTGAGGTGATATTTCGCAAAAACGGCGCTATACAAATTATTAATTATTATTATCAATGATAAATAACATTTAATAATAAGAAATTCCAACATTTTAAGGTTTAAAATATGAATTGTTTGTATGGAAAAATATTATACTTATATTATCATTTAGAATTACCCCTGAAGTTTGTGCAATTTATCTCCGGGCATCCTGTATAATTCAGTCTGAATGAAGATTCAGTTTAACCATCATGAATATTAAATTAAAATTTAAGAAATTTAAGCGTAGTCTATTATGAAATGAATATTAAAAATATCCTAAAAGTAAATGTTAAGATTTGGTGACTCACCTAAGAAATAGATAAACTCTGCTGTGTACCAAGTTACCTATGTAATAATATTTTTTCATTAAAGGAACTTCGGTGCATACTAGACGACGATACAAAATAATGAAATAATGGATACACGTAAAAAAATGCTAATTTTCATGACATTCTATGAAGCACCTGCCGAACCCATTACGTGTGGTCCGATTTCACTTGATCGAATAAACGTCCGGGCGGATCAAGCAACTAACAAACTAACACGCACTTTCATAAAAGATAACCGATCCCTTACATAATTACTTCAAAAACATACAGTAAATAGAAAATCAATTATACTTAGTGCCGCGTTATTTGTAGTATGGCGTGTCGTCAGCAATCTGGATTGGTCGGTGTTGGGCAATGTGTGGGCTGGAAAAGATTGGAAAGAGTAGATAATAAATATTGGTTCCCCTCTAATTTTTATTGGCGAGCTTAGAAAAGTCGGTACCGTCTTATCTACTGAACACGCGAACGATCTGAACTTTCTAACGGTATTTTTATTCGGAACCTTTACACGGGTTTCTCAGCGTACCTACATATTCAAATGATTTCTGGGTCAAGCGATATTGGTTTCTGATAACATTGTACTACGGTATGATTGAAGTTTATCATAAATTTTTCTGGAGGCGTATACATTTTAATTCACGTTTTATATGCACCTACCAACATGGAGTTTGTCATAAAAAATGCAGCAATTTTACCGAGAGAGACGCCTCTAGGCGTAACCATATACAAACATATACGTCTTGAAAGTGCATTGTATCTCGACATTCAAAGTAGCTAAATAGAATTAATAAATGCAGCAGTCTATTAAACATATGATGTCATACAATCATACAAGCATACAAGCAATCGTGATCACGGCGTTACATCCCAGGTAGAATTTGGCCTTCTCCAACAAATGTACTCAACTGGATACGGTCTCTCGCCTTCGTAATATAATAATAGACAATAATTATTATTGGATAATTTGTAGAGCTCTGTTTTTGTGAAAAATCACATAAAGTAGGCTGTACAGTTTATTAGAAGTTTCTAGGCTCTATCTAATTTTATTTCGGTCATGAGTCCTTCCCGTCCTGTTTCAGTCTTTCCAGGTAGTCGAACCACCTATCTTATTAAATCAATTTAATGAGCTTGATCAGTACGTTTTTTAAGGCGGGTTTTTTAAAGTTTATTTTGTGGCATCATTTTAATTTAAAATAAATAGATTAATTATTTTTAACCTCGGTTATTGCTTATAAAAAAAATTAAAATTAAAACATCTGGAATCAATAAATTAAAGTGAAATGATTGTGGATTCTTTGACAGAGTTAAAACTTCGGGAAACGTTTATTTAATTATTAAAAGTTTATTTAAAGTAAGGGAACGTACCTATACTACGTGACACGTTTAGGAGGGGGGGGGGGTCTTCAAAATGTCACGCTTGGTACAAATGAGCGGCGGGTTGCCTAGGTTTTTGGTCACCGGGGGGGGGGGGTTAAAAATTGCAAAAAGTTGGTCACGTAGTATATGGGTACGTTCCCTAAACCCTGAGGAAGTAAGCATTGCTTACGAAACATGTCGGGTTTTTAAAACAAAGTAATTTTGAATTTATTATTTAGATAATTTTTGGTATTTTTTGCTGCATTTTAAAATTTTTATTAATTTACATTTTATGGATTTTTGTGCTTATGTATTTTATGATTTTTTACGTGCTTTAAAATTCTAAAAACATTATGTCTTGTGTAGAAAAACAAAATTTTATTAAAACTATTAAAGATTATTGCTAGCCGTTTCAGAACAGGCATCGTCTAGTAAGGCGGGTAACATACACCTACAAAGAAAACGCCGGGTTGCCAGCAACTAAATATATTTAACAAAAACAGTGCAACTCACACGCGGTAGAAGTGAAACCTTCAGTAAACTAAAGTAGACAAGAGTGAAGTGGCTACGAAGCATCGCACAAAGAGTAGACCGATTATACTATCTCATTTTCTCATAGGCTAAATCCTGTAGATGCAAGTGTTTGTCTCTTTTGAGGTTTCTATTTTTCGTTTCATCGAGTTTCATATCACAACGGTGTTAAAGAAGTTTTCACTTCAAAACATTGTGATAAAAAAACCTTGTGTTCAAGTACGTTTTTTCAACTACCGAAAAATTTCATAATAATATCATGAACGTGAAGTTAAAATCGAGATATCTTTGTTTTTTCTATTGTCTTGATCGTAACGGCATATCAGTTGAATTCAACTTTCATGTGCCTGGAAGCAAGTAAGTATTTGCTATCAAAAATATTTATTTGGGTCGCAAACAATACTCTGCAGACAAAATCTACGGTACAGCAGCCGGTGACTAGACCATTGTGGGAAGTCTATGGACTCTCATGTCGAGTTGTGTGGCCGTTTCAATTGATTCACGACGCTGATAAATATTATTCTTTCGGAAATTATCGTAAAGCTGAGCAGCAACACGTTGTTAGTTGCTACCCAGACAACCTTATGAACATTGTTATTACCTATGTTTTATTTTTCCAACATCGGTTCCAACAGCCTAGAGCCATATGCGCTCTACAATCTGTTCATGCTTGAGTATGTTCTCATTCAGAAAGATCGAGACTGTTCCTCATAACATAACCATTCTCACATATAGCAGTTACTTTTTAAACCGTGTACAGCAATTTCTGCCTATAGAAGAAAAGTGGTTCAAAAAAGTCATTCAAAATGCAATAACCAAGTAACTTTAAGGGGTGATTTGTTATTCGTGAAAATCTTGGGGAAATTTTTTGATAGGTAAATTAATGCTCTCGGTAAACGTAGGTAGGTAGGTACCTTCCAATTTCATGCAAACACGATCTAATACGTTTGATACACATTACATTATTAAGCCAAAAGTAAAACTTTACCATACGAGAATTAAAGTATATCTAGATGGAAATGTTTATTAGATTTTATCACTTTCACGGATAATTTCGAAAATTCTCTTAGTTTGATCGTAAAGCACGTTTTTTGCAATAGCTCCACTCTGACAGGCTCTTAGGAAAAAAATCCTCAGGGATTACGTCATATTTGGGCATACTGTGTGGGGTATCTTTTTAAGGAAAGGAAGTAGAGGAAGTTCTGGGAAGGAAAAGGGAATGAGGGGTGGGTAGGAATCTAAGGGTCACTGTGTCTAGGAATGAGTTACGTATGCATGCATCTCTCCTAACTAACTAACTAACTAACTAACCATCACGCCGTTTCCCCGCAGGGGTAGGCAGAGAGGACGGACCGCCAAACATCCCGGTCTTGGCACACATTCCTTGCCTCGTTTACATTCTTACAACGTCTCATACATTCTCTTCTATTATTCTGACTCTTGACATGGCCCGACTCAAGTACCTGATTCACTTGGTCGTGCCATGTCTTTCTTGGGCGTCCTCGACTTCTACTACCATTCACATTTGCGTCATATATTCTCCTTACACTCCTTTCCTCGTTCATTCGCTCTACATGCCCAAACCATCGGAGCGTTCCTTTCTTGATCTTACTCATTACGCTTACATCAGCCTTGCATTCTTTGCGGATTTCCACATTTCTCACACGATCATACATGGTTTTACCACACATACGCCTCAGGGATCTCATTTCTACAGCGTTCAGTCTACTTTCATCCTTCCTCTGCCAGTTCCATGCCTCACTGCCATACATCAGGGTAGGTACCAGTACTCCATTATGGACGGCTAGTTTCGCGTCTTTGGACTCCTACTGCGGTGTAATGCGATGGGTTGAGAGAGTCCGGCTGGAGAGGTCTAGATTATGTCTACCTCAAACAGTCTCTCCCGATCCGGCCCGCTGTACAGTAGGAGAGCAAACGCATTCGCCACCAAGACCTTATCAATTAGACAAACCTCATCCCATGACAAATCACCAAATGAAGTGAACCACCTGGGGTGACATACGGCAACCGTTTTGGTTATCCAATAAACGATTCCAACGACGGTACCCATACCGGCCTCCCAAATTGTAAATTTACCAGTATTCCGAGAACAACACATACCTACTAAACCACCAATCAGATTGCTGCAAAAATATCAGCGTCCGTTTCTCAAGGATCATTTCAACCCAAAAAGATAATATCAGAAACAAATAAAAATATTACCCTAACCACTAATTTCACTTCGCGAACCTCCAGATAACAACCTACCAACCTACAAAATAAGGTCGGAATCCTTTTTAAATGAGATCCATTTTTTATTTCGCGAATTGTTACCTGCTCCACTGGAGTGATAATTCGATTATCTTGATAGCAGGAAGATGAAAATGTATTGAAACCTTTATTCAAATTTCTGAGTCTCGGGTCATCCTTAGGTATACTTGGTTGGTCTACCCAATACTTACTCACCTTACAGTGTAATAAGACTAATAAGTATCTGCAACCGAGTTGAGATGATTGTGGTCAATCATATATCGCAATGGTTTTTATTGATTTCCTTTTTTAATATAGGTATGTATTAACAAGTTGCAGGTGTTAATTATTTTAGATTATTTCATTATACCTAAATATAATTGCTCTAGGTTGAGAGATTTATGCTAGTATTAGATGTATTAAAAACAATGCGATTTAATTTAAGCATGAAGTTAGTAAATAATGTCTATATAATGAAATGAATACAGAAAAAGATAATGGTTGCAACTGGGATTCGAACCCAGAACCTCTCAACTATCTCGTCTATCCATCTACATTAATTTCAATCACTTTAGTTAACGTAATCGTCATCTTCTTCTTCTGGCACCGTCTCATTTTTTAACACTATCTCCGCACACCTATGTCATCTTTGGGGATGCTGTTTACAGAGAATTTTTAGGGAAAGGTGGGAGAGGAAATTCTGGGAAAGAAAAAGGTATTAGGATGGGTAGAAATCTGGGGTCAAAGTGTTCAGGAGTGACAAACGTATGAATACATCCCTCCCATAGCGGTGCAAGGTGATGGGTGGAGAGAGTCCGGCTGAAGGGTTCACAAGGTCTCCCTCAACCAGTCTCTCCCGATTCGGTCCACCATGCAGTGCATGGGCAAAAGCATCCACCGCCAAAATCTCGACAAACTTCAGCCGGGCACTCCTGCTAAGCCACCAAAGGTATCAAACAACTTGGTGACCTATAGCAGGGGTGCAGCAGTATTCATTAAATTATAACCGGGGCGGCAAGCATACTCGCTTCCTAAATTGACAGCAATAGGCGAGTTTAAGGTCAGAAAAGCAGCTCTTTTGCTTACGGTCATTATAAAGTCCAAAGTGACTACCTGCGCAAGAATGGATCGTATCAAGTTCAGGTCGGCATTTAAGTTTGGCACGTACTGTAAACACACATAGTGTTGCATTTATTTTTATCGACCCATCGAGGGGCAAGCTTCCTACGAAATATAGCTTTTTGCCCTATTACAAACCGGTTGTTTTATTATTATTGCATGTTGAAAAAAAATAATACAATATAAAATCATTAAAATGGTCTGAATTGACGATGTGTCTAGATACCTATTTACAATCCACTTAATAATAATTTGTAACTGCACATTTCCTTCCAATGTTATCAAAACTGTCTCATCCATAATTATATATCAAAAGTTATAATTAATTAGTAATCTTTATGTCGAAGTTATTAATTCTCCCGACTTTACATCGCGACATAAAGCTAATTGCTCTTTCCCTAATTATTTCATGGGTGCAGGAAGTACGTATTTCTTATTGCTTGTTAGGTTGCAAATCGCGTGTCCGAGACGCCAACTGGATAATAGCAATTATAAGAAATTACATGACTCCCCGCATATTACCTGTTATTTTTTTGGTTTGCGAATATAGCCTCTGCGTTGTAATATGCTTTTCTAGCGATTACTCAATTCAGGTTCATGTGGTTTTAGGAAAGTACCTTAGCGTTTTAGCATTCTTTACGATTTCTATCGTATGCGTTATTCATGGATAAGGACTGTGATTCATTGGCAATTTTTGCTCAGCATTTCAACAACGAAAAATCTTAAGTTTGATAACACTTTTTTTAAATGTTTTAACAACACCCAGGTCAATATTGAAGACTTTTTTTATGAATACCGCACAATAGTCCTAACTGCTCGGAGCAAATGAGATTATGGTTTCCAAAATTGGGTTACGTTTATAAGGATTGTGGAGGGAATGAGGTGGAAAAGAGAACGTTAGTAAAATTATTTATTTATGGCTTTTAAATAGACACATAGTCTTAATACAATCCTAATACTGTCTATACAAATTTACCAAATATGGCTTAAGCCATGTGAAGCAATGTTTTGATTCCGTGTGGTAATCTTTTACCGGGGCGATACTAAGAGTATCTATATACTATGTACCACTCTACATTAAATTTTCCTCATTTTGTGAACTTATCCCGCTAGTCCTTTTTTTACGGCTTGCAAAAACGTAAATGATATGTGGGTATTTTCAGATTTCATTCATTTTTAAAAATTCTTATTCTGAGTAAATGGCCAACGTATTATTATATGACGTTTAAAAAAACACTTTTTTAAAGTACCATATTATTGATAGGTAGCCCGCAACTCATTAAATTCACAACATTTTTAATCTGAACAACTACTTCTTTTGGCGGCACCACGATCTGCCATGCATGCAAATATCTCCCAGGTAAGTATAGTCCTGTGTATTTTCTTCCTGTAAAGTACATTTTTATGCAGCATCGCGTTCATTAGTTCAATCATTATTCATATTATTATAGTTTCGTAGCAGTGATCGATAAACTGGTGGATCCAATTTTTAGCCATAAGTTGTTATAATGGTTTGTCTATTTAGTTTGTAGTTAGAAGTAAGGTTGTAGAAATATATTATAAGTTTGTACAGCGCCCTTGAGGTGATTTTTCACAAAAACGGCGCTACACAGATAATCCAAATATATTTTTATTATGCTTCTTTGCAGAACAGACGTATTGGCACAGCTTAACAACATGACACGGGATATAATGGTGCTGCTAAACAACACGCGTCTTGATATCTTCAACATTAACTTTGAAGTTTTCAGGAGACATTTCATTAATTATTAATATTCAGGTCATGCTTTTACACACTTGAGTAGGTATTAGGTAAACCTACCACCCAAGATAACTTATATATTGAAATAACACAGTATTAACACATTTCCTAGGAAAAACTACAAAATAACACATTTTTCTTCGTGTGTAAAACCCTCTGAGAAAGTGGAGGCAATTTCTCATCTGTCTCTTCAACGATCACACGCATCTGAAACATGCACATTATCTCTACAAGTGCCTTATCATCTCGTAGCAGCATCGTTAAATTACATAGTCTTCTGTGTGACGAGCAGGGGCCTGAGATTATGGTGATTGGGACCAAGTAATAACCTTTAATGCACACCTTTGCATTCCTCCAAACATGCACCTACTGACTAATGGTTGCTACACGCTTTTATTGCGTTCGTGAGAGAGTGCAGCTTGTATACAACAAAGTAACAAATAGTTGGAAATTATTTGCTTAATTTTATGATTAAAAATGTTTAACAATAATTGATTGACGAAATCAGATTTATTGGTCACACTTATTTTTTATGTTTATTTTAGGTATAAGCACTTTTATTTAACGGTGCACAAATGTACAAAAAATATCTGTACATTTTCACAAAAGTTTGTTTCGGTCTTTGCGGTCTAATGTTCAATGTAGCCTTACAAGCAGTTGATCGGAATTCTGTGACATTTCAATTTAATTTTTTCCGATCTGCCATGGGGCACCCCTGCTAATCACCAAACATCGCCAACCACGAGTGACATACGGCAGAACTGTTGGTTATCCAAAAAAAAATTGTAGAATCTTAAATTTACCGATATTTTCCGCGCAGTGATACCTATTACATACTCCGATTTTTTTTATGTCGGTACCTACATATCTAATATATTTTGGTTGCTATTTGAAATAGCTTAATTTCAAAGACTATTTCGGGGTTTATTTGGACATCATGTTTAATTCAATTTAATTCCTTATCACATTTCTGCACTTTAAATTGAAAAGTTGTTCGTTAAAAAGGTCATGCGTATATCACAATATACGCCCAAAAATTGCACAAAACAGTTTTTTATTCTTCTGTGGTTTGTGGCCAGCCTTGGGTTATGTTATTACAGTCTTGGTTAATTCAGTCCCCATTAATTTATCATATTCTACAGAATTGATTTGGAAAGGCGAAAAGGAAAGATTTCCAACGAATTAAGGTTGATTGGTTGCTTCCTGGCGGCCATTGCTTTGCTAAATTTGTTTCTAAGAACTTGAAACGATTCCAAGAATCTCAACAAGAACAATGTTCGAATTTCCTTCCTCGATCTAAATTTGATTATTGAAATCACCAAAATAAACAAATTTCTAAACTCATTTGAGTCCCAGTCACAAACCAAACTTTGAAATTTTCTTTGTCTTTTTCTATTTTAATATTATTTTAATAAATAATCACTGTACGAGAATCTACACAAAACTTTGAAAGGTCATTTATAAGTTTATTTATTAATCGATCGTTTTGCCATTTTTGCCAGATAGCAGAATGGTCACCTTCGAGATTGCGCATTAAATAGAAAACGTTAATTGACTCGGCAGAAGTAGTTGTTAACAGGTTGTTTTTTCTTTGCATTTCTCGATAAACAGGGAAATTATAGAAAATATCAAGCTGATCTCATAAAATCAATAACTCTTCTCGTTTTGAAATCCAGTATTTGTGTAATGATACCGACTGAAACCAGAAAAGGGTTGTCAACAAAGACCAAGATTATACCTTGTCGATGATTGCCAATGATAATTATTGAAAATTTTTAAAAGTTACTTAAAAATTATAGGCTTTGTGTTTTCAAGTAATGTTTGTGAGATCAAACAAAATTAAAATATTGAGAGCGGCACATGTAAACTTATTAACCTAAGATGTAGGTATATTTATATAGACTCCTCAAAGCAATACACATTTTCCTAAACATAAGGAACATATATAAAATAAAACAAATGAAAACAATATATTTTGCACTTGTCAATCAATAATAGAATATGGCATAATTGTCTGGGGAGGAGCAACAAACTCAGCTATCGTTCACTTAGAAATCGCGCAGAGAAAAATATTAAAGGTTATTCTTAAAAAACATAGACTAACTGATACAAATCAAATATTCAACAGTTTTGACGTACTAGATATACGCCAATTATACGTTAATACTCTACTAAACTACATTTTCGACCAAAAAAACAAATTTCAACAATCTCAACATATCACTAATAAACCAGTAAGACAATCGTACAAAAATAACATAAAAACTCCGACAGTGAATACAAGCTTTGGAAAAAGGCACAATAAATATCATGCTATAAAAGCATTCAACAGTCTTACCCATGAAAATAAAATAGACGAAAACAAAAATAAATTCATACTCAAAATTAAAAATTGGATTAAAGAACAAAAAAGACAATATTTCCATAGCTTTTTTTTATGCAGCATTATTTTTATATTATTGTTAATGTAATATGTATAAATTTTTGTTTTATAAAATGGAGGCCTCAGCACAGGTGAGCTACCCAGTGGGGCCGACATTGCTGAATTGTATTTAAAAATGTTAGATATTATGTCAAATAAATAACTAAATAAATAATTGGAATGCTAACAATCACACTGAAACATTATAGTGCATAGATTATTAGATTGTTCGCATTTTCTTCCTAATTAAGTTCAGCGACGATGATGGCATTTATATCGATATTTATTTTGCTCTCTAACAGACCACATCACGTATACAGGATGTCCAGGGGAAAAGTGCATTAACTTCGGGAGGTGATTCTACATGATGGTAGGAGTAAAAAAGATTTACATTTTTTTCCGAAATTCCAACATTTTTTTCCCATACAAAAAAGACGTACCTACTAAAAAATTTTAGTCTGAGGTACGATCTTACTTGCGAGAGCCTGCCGGGCGCCCGACTCGATTGTGATTGGCCCGAATCGTAATGACGGAAAATAATAAATCTGGCCGCACACGCCGGACTAATTTTATCTTTTTACCTCAAAACTACCTTGAAAGTTGGAATTTCGAAAAAAGATGTTGATCTTTTTTACTTGTACTATCATGTAGAATCACCTCCCGAAGTTAACGCACTTTACCCCCGGACACCCTGTATAATGTCAATATAATTAAACAACTTATTTCCTAATTGTCTATTTTTACAAATTGGAGGACCTCATGAATCTATTGTTATTGTTGGATGTTTATTTGAAAATTTTAAACATCTATCATCCCATTACATCTGTTAGTTTATGTTGGGTTACTAAAATATG
Organism: Limnephilus marmoratus; assembly: GCA_917880885.1. Lineage (NCBI taxonomy): Eukaryota > Metazoa > Arthropoda > Insecta > Trichoptera > Limnephilidae > Limnephilus > Limnephilus marmoratus. The sequence goes on from OU862923.1 coordinate 48,197,496, forward strand.
TCAATTCTCGTTTACGTATTATAAATAATTTTGCCGCACTGAAGTGTGTGGGTTTTTTAAGCTTTGTACTGGGCTTTATAAGTGTTAATTCAATAAATTTTATAATATTCGAGTGAAGGGACATCCCTGATCAAATGTCACCTCTCTACCCGACTGACTCTTTCATGGCAACACCTTTAAACAGCTGTCTCTCGCCAACTGAGCTCACAGCGCGCACCGCTTTTGTCTCTTCGCGCGCCTGATACCACGAACAATCAATTTCAGTTTTTGTTTTCGTCATTCGCCCATGGCTCACTTGACTTTACAAGTGGTTTTTTGGGACAAACGATTTCGTTACAGGAACGAGTGTTTTTGGAAACAAACACAATACGCAAGCAAACAAACGCATTGTTCCCAATAAATATTATGCAATGTTGGAACAGACTTTGTCTTTTGAAAATTAGATGCGTATTGGAAATTGTACCACAATTTTGTTAATGATATTTTTACATTGCTCGTTTTGGAAGAAATATTTAACTTATAACTTTTTTTTAAATCTGAGTACCTACCGCACTAGAGTCCAAACTGATCCCGTCTGGAGCCAGTAGATACAATGGCAAAATTAGAATAATACCAGTTGTTTTGATTTGCATAATATTTCATAATATTATGTATAACCGTCATCTCATAATTTTAGGAGGTCTTCGACCAATTGTCCTGAAGGAGGGACCGCCACTGATGGAATCCCCAATTGGAATATGTTTTGAGGCTGAATTTGGTGGGAAGAGAAAGGAAAATAGGGAGGAGGGAGGTAGTTGGCTTTCAGATCTGGTCACCAAACAGGGCTAAAGCCACTTCTAGCAACGTTTCAATTCTGAGTGGTAGTCTTATACCTGGTATCTTCCACTCTACCGATACCTACCATGTACGTGATATTCTAAGATCAACGAAGGAATCAACATAGAAAGTTTATTGTTTTAAATTTTAAGAGGAAGACTTTCTTGTAGACATTACTTTATTTTTCTTATCGGAGGCTATTCCCAGAGCAACCTTTTGCCGTGATAATTTCTTGAATAAATCTTTGTTACTTAAGTATTCTTATGGGTCAGTCTTCTGCATCATTCATTTGGTCAGTATTTTTGAGTTTGGGCATTTGGTTTGAACCACTGCTCAAATGTTTTAAAACAATTCTGCACCTTTGTACCGCATTATGTATTTTCATTCTAAAAATAATGTTTAACGCTTCCAGAACCATCTTCCGTTTGTTAAGTGTTACCATTACAAAACCCTTGTTCTTGTTTATCTGATAGCACTCCATCTGTCGCAATATTGACTAGCTCGACGTGAGTATGCTTTGGTAATTTTTAACAGTATTCAAAAATATTCCGCATCCCAACCAATGAGTGTTTTCATACTTGAGTTTCGAACAGACTTCAAATATTTGAAGTCAATGTTTGCCTTTGCGATCCTACTGCAAATAGTCTATTGGTGCAAAGCCAGTAGGAAGTTCAATTTTTGAGGTATCGCAATGTAGAATTCGCATTCATATCTGTAGAATGACATCACTCATCAAGCATTAGAACTGATCAATTAAATACAAAGTGATTAATTACCAGCCGAACATGTGAAAAAAAAAACACGTAGGTATTATTGAAACTACACATTTTTGTTTCCTTATAAAAACGGTTTAATAACTAAATTAGCCACCTAATAGACACAAATTTTTCTCGAAGACTTAGTAGAGAAATTGAAGGCGCTTGGAAGGCCACGTTCTTAGATAAATCTCTTCTTGGTCACACTCCTTGCTTCAATCTCATTCACACATCATGGTAGGTACTCTCAGTATCACCCTAATGAAATATCACCATTCATAATCGAAACTTTCCTGGAAATTACTTTGGCTTTAGATCTGATCACCATGTTGATCACAAGATCTGAATATGTGCTTCCTTTTTTCCACCTCCTCCCCTTCTCCAAATCCTTCAGCCTAACAGCATACCTCGATTGATGATGTCATAGTCCCAATAGTTTCTATCAATCGGGTGCAGTTGGAAATCTTGCGCGGTATTCACAAAAAATAGTCTCTTGCACCCTCATTTATTATCTCATTTCATAACATGATCCCGACTATAATGTTGTTTTCATTTATTTACGCCACGTCCTGTGGTGTCCCAGACTTCTTTTTCAATTTACTTGAATTTCATGTAGGTAACGAAAACCTTATCAAACATATGTTTTTAGATTGCCACGGCCAAACGTATTATCGTGATTTATTTTTAGGGTATTATGCCGCGTTTCGTTACCTTCTTCTTTAGTCAACGTTTCGGACAGCATTGCAGTGTCCATCATCACGTAATAATTTACACTTCTGCCCTGATGATGGACACCGCAACGCTGTCGGAAAAGTTGGCTAAAAAAGGAAGAAGTGCATCACGGAAAAACACCCCAAAAATGCATCACGATAGTCATCAAACATACTAATTTCGGATTTGGGCCTGTCAGTGAGTACATTTTAACTCTGGTTCAATGAACTCAGATTTATTTTATATTAAGCGTCATTTTCAAAATAATTTAGAACTAATGTCAAGAATTAGAAATAATTTGATTAGTTTTATAACTGATCAATAAAAAAATATTTACGAAAAACAGTTGCTGCCGTAAATGTTTTTGCTTGAATAATTTTTCTCGAATATTCTGCAGCAATTATTGCCCTTGTCCTGAAGAGTTTTACATATAATCCTACAATTAATTCTCTTGATTTTTCACAAGTCTGCGTCAGTTTTATAATAATGCTGTATACGCACTTTCTCTCATGATTAATTATTTATTTTTATTACGCTTCTATTAATTCCCACACACGATCAAATAATTATAATATGAAATCGATCTGCAACTGTGGGAATGATAAATTTATTCATACGGGTGTAAAAATAAATCTATCCATATATAAATAACGACTCGCCAAGTAAGCATCGATGTTATTACTTTTTCCTTGATATATTTATTAGTTTTATCACACACTTCGTTAGACGCCTTATACAATAACGGTTCAGATTAATTAAATTATCTCCATAAACCTCAGAAACCGGTATGTTGAATGAATCCAGCCCCCGTATTTAAATACCTGCTGCGGTACATTTGTATTTCGTAGTGGCAATTTCAATTTATAAGAAATTCACTATAATTAAGTGCGTTAGAGTGTAAATTAGCAATGATATGTTTACATATTCATTAATTATTTACAACTAATTTGGTGGTTTACATTCAATTTAAAATAATATATAATAGCAAGCTTTTGGCGATTTTTTTTATTGTCTGCGTGGTGAAATCACGTAATGCAACTTTACTTGCCAAGGTGACAATAGGTAGAATAAAGTTGATTCTTAAGCCGCCTCTATCCGAATTTCTACCGATTTCTTACATATCTCCCTTAAACACGTTAAGTTTTAAAGCTCTTTAAAAAATATATATGTTATTCTTGAAGATAATATCTAGACATTAACGCAAATTATACAAAATTCCCTCGATAGAAAAAAATCGCAAAGTATGCTCCAAAAATTATTATAAACACGTTTGTTTCATTTTTGTTGTTTGTTTTTGGGGTGTTATGCCGTGTTACGCTACCTCCTCCTTTAGCCAACGTTTGTTTCAGTTATTTTACAAGTTATATGTATGAAAAATTCACAGTGTTTCTTTAAATGCTGTTTAAGACAATGCCCGCAAGATTTTTGCTCTATTTTAAACGAGTCAATTTTCTCATCGATTTTGTCGCTTTAAATACTAGCGTGCTCCTCTAGCATTCATAATTTCATATCTCTCCATCTTCTTCTTTTTGAGCCCGGTTGCGACGCCTTAAGCTGAACATTGTCAAATCTCTTTATTTTTATAAAGAAAAGTGTCTTTAATGGGCGGTGGGTTTGGATTTGATTTATATACAAATCTGGTTGGTTTCGAGATTGATGAAATTTGGCACACTTTATCTTCAAACTAGAGAAAAGTCACTGTTTATATTTAATTTCGAAAAATATTGTGAAAAGTCAGGGTGTTAATAAAGTATTACTGATTTAGAGGTAGGTACTATGTAGCGTGTCTGGATTTGAAAAGATTATTTTTAATATTTTCAATAATTTTCTTAATTTGAAATCAATTTTAAGAGACCCCATTTTAATGTATTTTTGCACACCGATAGTACCAAAAATTTCAAAAAAGTGTTTGAACTTTTTTATATATTGGTTCCACGCCGGAGGCCCTGAGGAGTGATAAGTGAAATAGAACCAACCTTGTTAAATACATTTAGTATAAGCCTTGTTACTCCTAGGTAAAAAATACCTACATCTTCCAATGGAAGACTTCCATTGAGTAAAATCCAGTTTATGATATCATTAATTGAAATGTTGCGATACGATTCCATGACCATAACTTTATCTGAGCAAGTTACGACGATGCCTATACCTATAAAAAATGAATTCATCAGTTTATATCTGCAACTTTTTGTATTTGTGCCTTTCAACATTTTCTCCACTGACACATAGATCGAAGTTGATATTTAAATTCTTATTTATCTGCGAATTAAATACCTTTAGTTGTATGTACGAAAAATTCATACAATTATATTTCTTTGTCTTGATGTTTCTTCTCTTTGTCTAAATAGAGTTAGTCAGATGATCCAAATATTCTCGAACATTCCTTTGCCGTGAGATTTTCCTTCTACACACTGCAGCTCTTCTTTAATAGTGTTTTTCCATTATTTAAGTTCAAAAGTATTTAAAACCTTCTAACTTCTCATTGGTTAAAGGTCTAGTGTACCTATTGAAGTTTGCAATATTTTTAATATGTTGACAATTTTCTTTTTTTGGACGACTTTGTTATGATGCCAATATTAGTTATTCGATGTTTCCGGGGAATCCGCAACACGCGACGTTATAAGCTCATACTATGGCTATACTAAGGCTTTCAAATTACCTCCTTTATATTTTCAGCAGTCATGGCCTATGTTTTTACCGTATGGCATTATATGGCGATAAACTAATAGTTATAATTTCAATTGGTTTGAAACCTAGATAGTGTCTCGGATAAGCATATCCAATTTTATTTATTTGGGACACCTATTGACCGTTTCTAAAAGTCTTAATGAAAATCCAATTTTCATTGAAAATATTTTTGTTACAATAACTTATTCCCATCAATTTAATACACTTTTAATTATTTTACTTCCCCCGGATTAAAATCGCTAATTAAAAAAGTGTTCAAAATTTTTCATCAATGAATGATGTAGGTGTTTAAAGTTGGGAAGGTACTCAGAAAAATATTGCAGTTATATCAAGTCAAACAATTATAGGAACCCGCAATGAGGTAGGTACCTACGTAGGTACCCTTATTGGATTAAATTATTAATAATTGATCTTGGTTTCGATTGAATAAGCATCAGGAATGTAGATTATATTGAAATGAGTCTATTATTTTGCCTTGAATCTACTTCTATGTAAAAACTATGTCAATTAAATATACCTTGGAATTAATCAACTCGGATACTAAATCCTTCATAAAATAATTAGAACCAACCTAAATTCTTTATAAGACTCCTAGAAAAGACATACTGATATACCTACTAACTTCACATTATAACTCATAAATTCTAACACTGGTAGGTGCATTATATTATTATTCAACAAGTCTCGAATATTCTACAAAGAGGCTGTTCTAACTGCCGATTATAAAATCTGTCATAATCATCTGGAGAACATGTGTATTAATTATTGGAGATTAATTCCAAGGTATAAAGGAAAACCAATTCTCAAACAATTCGTGTAGGAAGGTGGTCATTAATTTATGCATGCCCTGTAGATCATACCTGCAAAGATAGGTACACATTGATTAAAAAGTCTACCGAACAACTACAAAAAACGTGTAAACTAAAACCTTATTATTAATAAGTTCCGTTATCAACGCTAAGTCTTTAAGGTTTTCTACGAATTGAATTAGGCTTAATAGATGCTATTCCAACGTGGGGGGGTTAAAAGATTTATGGTTGTGGGCAGGAACCTGTGAACAAACGTGTGTATACATAATATATATCAGAGATTAAAATAAGCCTTTATCGTATAGTAAACCAGATCATTGAAGAATTAAGTCCATGTGTATAATATTATTGAGTGGGTGAAACCCCCAGGCTAACATTTGCTAAAAAAAACCTATTTTTTAACAAAACATTTTTAAAGAGTGTGTTTAATGATGCCTTTGAGAAATAAATGACATTTTTCCCCGCATTTAAGGTGATCTAATAGTTCTGGAAAAAATCGGAACCCATGCCTCTTTTTGGGAGGGATTTAAAATTACTTGACAAGACTTAAAGCTTTTGGAAAGGTTGAAAAAATTAACTCATTTCTTACGCATTGTTTATTGTAATAACAAGGAAATTAAAAAAAAAATATTTCATGGAACCATGCGTCGCAGAGTCTAGGGCGGTCTATTCCCCATCGCAGTCGGGGCGGAATTGATACAAAATGGGGGTGACAAGTGCCTAGTTCTTATGTCGATGGCATAAGGTTCACTTTAAAAATCCAAATTTGTCGAATGCTGGCCGTATTGATTGATGTCAAAAATAACAACGCGAAATATTATATTCTATTTTACTTAACGCGAATATTCTATTTTATTTTGTGAAGTTCGGGCGTAAATATCAATTTTTTGTGATTATTATAAAAAAACCGAATTTGCCACATTATAGGTACAATAAAACCGTATCCGAAAAGGGGTTTATCAGTAGGAGAGTTTGGACTTGAAAGTGTTTTTTTTATAGACCTAATACTTTATTTTTTCTAGGATTAATGAAAGATGTATAAAAAATTACAGATATTTTATAAGGCCAAGATATGTTCTACACGCAGGATTTACTCGTAATTGAAGCATCTATAATACTTCTAAATGATCAAATTTTCAAAACAAAAATACATGATATTGTATGATATTGCATTATTTCGCATGGCTTCATCTTAAAAAATATATATTATATTACTTATATTTCCTTGTCAGTTTATAATCCTCCTGTACTTCTGAAACCAGGACAAGGTGTTTCGTAGCTTGTTGTCAGTTTTTTATTCATTCTTAAACGCTTTTTGATAATTCTGCCAGAGGGTATTTTGCTTAGGAGATTATACTTTGGAAAAATTACACCGATCTGTCTTGTTCTTTGAATCTTTTAATAGACGCCGTTTCGAACCCAATCAATTAAATGATTTTCAAGAGTATTATTTCTAGGAAGGAGGATAGAGGATTTCTTAAGTGAATATCGCACAAGGATCCCAACTGTACGATGCTAATGCGACTATGTCTTTCCTAATTATTAGGGTATTTGGTAGTTTGTGGAGAAAGAGATGAAGAAGGGGAAGAGCAAGCTTGGGAAGTACCTACCTGACAATTCTGATCTCGTTATTCTCAGGCGATTTAAACATTGTTTTTTTCTTGCACACGTTGTTCTGAAACTAGTGGCTCAAGCGTGAAGGAGATTCTATCTCCCATTTGTAGGAATTGGAGGAAAGTATTATTTTAATTTGAATTTTTATTTTTTATTAAGTAAATCATGTTCAATTTGAAATATTTTAGGTGAAATTAATAAATAAGTTCAAATTAATAAATAACGTTGTATTAACCACTAAATTATTTATAAAAACCGACATGTTTCGTCAGCAAAGCTGACTTCCTCAGGGTTTTGACAGAACTAATTTTAAAAATAGACATACATAGGTAATAGAGAAAAATATTAGACATAAACAATAATAAATTTTTGAAAGAAAATAATGTGTAAGGGACGAGGGGCAATATAGAACAATTAAAAAAATTTAAAAATTTAAAAGGGGAATAGATTTAATAATGGGTCATTTAAAAAAAAAAATTAAAATAAATAAGTCACTAGGATATTACTATCGGCTGTTTATTATAATTTCATATGCGTTGAAGTGTTGATATGGTTCCAGAAAAAAATCAACCGTTTAATTGCCGAAAAAGATATGATTTTTTTTTTTTCAATATCCAAAATGTTAAAATTGAAAAAAAAAAACAGTTCTTTTCACGTACGTCTATTTAATGTACATTCACCAGTTGCACGCTTGTAACATTAATTTCCTTATGGGTATTAATTATTATTTTTTTTTATTTTTTATTAGTGACTATTTGATTACAGGTTTGATGAGAATTGCAAGATATGATAATGTATATAAATATTTCATCTGTTTGTTCTTAGTCTTCCTCACTAGGTGGTCATGTGCTGAGGCGGACTGGTAGATTTCTTTGATTTTCCGTTATTTAGTTTCTATGATGTTTTTAATACATTCTTTAGTATGTCTGCATTAATTTCTTTCTCCCATATTTTAATTTTTTTCTTAAACTTATTTATCTTTTCTATTTTTTTCAAACTTGGAGGAAGGATGTTGTAAAGTTTGGTTGCCAGATATATGTGGTTTCTTTGGCCAAAACTTCTCATATATACTTTTTTGAGGCTCTTGTGTCATGTATCCGAGTTTCATTAGGAGATTTTCTGTTTTTAAAATGATGTATAAGAATATTCTTGGCATATATTTGTTTTAAATTTAGAATGTCAAAACACTTAAAAATATCTTTTGAGGGGGTTCTGATGGGTAATTTTAGTATGGTTTTTATAATGCTCTTCTGAGCAATATCTAAGTGGTTAATATGATTTGCTGTAGCAGATCCCCATACTAGAATTCCGTACTCAAGACGGGAATGACATAAAGCATAAAATACTTTTTTGATGTCTTTCCTAGGTAGTTTGTTTTTTGTGTTACCTAAGTGCCTAATACTAATGCTAACATTATTTTTTTAAATTTGATCGCACCCGGATTCGAAGAGTACAGATTGATGGATAACTAATTGTGCAACAGATAGAATCAACCTAATACATAATGCACAAGCAAAACTTAGACACTTGCACGATCCTTTTGTCTGGTGCAGGTAGGTACTACATCAGGCAAGTACCTTAGTATAAAGGTGCCTCTCCATTGTGAACCAGCTAATATTTACATGTCAGAGAGGGGTAATTTGAAATTAATAGTCACAATTTATCATTGGTAATCGAATGAAAGGGTAACCGCCGAAGATTGACCAATTTGATCTTATAGTCTGTACGATAAAGAAGGTTTATCTCATGCTCTAAACTCTAAGCGATGTGAATAATAATAAATGTGAAAGGTTGGGTTTAATTCAATCTGAGAAAATAGTAAAGGCGGGTATTTCGTACGCCTTCTTAGCTAGATTCATTCGTAGGTACCTACCTACAAATAAGCTGGTTTTTTTACTTCATCTCTTGCAGTTCTGTAGTGTCACTGTATAGGTACCTACCTACCTACAGTAACTACCTAAATCAACGAAAATAACGTAAAGGGTTTTAAAATAATATTATATTTATGGAAATGTAAATTTCAGATATTTTATAGCCTTGTTATATGCCCATTTGATGTAGGTAATATTTTACCATAATGGTGGTGTACCTACGTGAAAAATTATTCAAATAATTGTTTTTTTTTATATTGTATTTCACGCAGAATATGTACCTACCTACCTCTTTTTTGATTTTTGAAAATGAAGTAAGCATTTGTTTTTGTGGGTATGTGAACACCGGTTATATAGATGGTCTTCGTGGTCGAGGGGTAAGTTTCTCGACTAGCATTGCTGAGGAGGCGGTTCAAATCCCGCGTGTGCAAATAAATTTTATTGACTAATTCGTGTCATTTCACAAATTATATTATTTTAAATTAATATAGGTACCTTTAGCAGATTTGGCAAAATCAGTTTCTTTTATAATAATCGCAAAAAAATTATTAATTGCATTTTCGGCATGTTTTATTTTACAGTACGGCCAGCAGTCGACGAATTTGAATTTTCAAAGTGAACTCTGTGCCGTCCACCGAAGGACTACATACTTGTCACACCCATTTTTTATCAGTTCGGCTATGGACGGAGCGGAGAACAGCTCCGCGTCACTTGGTTCCGTGAAATCAATTTTAAATTTCCTTTTTATTACAATAAACAAAAAGGAGTTAATGTTTTTACAGGAAATCAACCCGTAAAAAAATTTCACAAATACCTTTTCCAACCATTCCAAAACCTTTTTCTCAAGTATTTTTAAACTCCTCCCATAAAGGGGCCTGATTTCCTATTTCGATTTTTTCCTGGACTATTGAATCGCCTTAAACAACAAAACCATATCCGAAAAGGGGTTTTTAAACGAGCGTTTACACTTGGAAGTGTTTTTTCATAGACCTAATAGGTACTTTATTTTTTCTAGGCTTATTAAAAGACTTGAATGACTGATATTTTTAAGGGCCAAGATATGTTCTAGGAATATACGTACTCGCAGTATTTAATTGAAGTACCTACCTATCCAAATAAAAAAAAAATTTAAAAAAATAATATTTCTAAGCGCTCAAATTTTCAAAACAAAAATACATGATTTTGTATTATTTTGCGTTATTTCGCATGGCTTCATCTTAAGATGAAATTTCCAGGGAAATATGCTAGGTCTGAAATAACAATTGAAAATGTTAATATTTGGGCGGTGACGGGCAACGTCTCCGATGTTGAAAAAGAATTACATAATTATCTAGGAGCTTAATTATACCGTAAAAGAATACGCAACCAAATTGTTTCAATACGTTTTTCTATTGATTTCGAATAATGATATGAGAAACAATAATATGCGGAACATTGAAAGATTTTTAAAAGCAAACTTAATTGATATGCGCTAGTGAAAAAATATTAATTATGAGTAAATGATTCTCGATACAAAATAATCATTTATTTTGATTCTCGCACTAAGGCATCAACGATGATAGCAACCTATATTTAATATTAATTATTTTAAACTAAACCGGTTAACAACAATTAAACAAAAAACTGAAAGCGGTTAAACATTATTAAATCTAATCCCTTTCGATCGTCTGCAGTCATAATCGAAGAAAAAATCGATTCAGAAAAATATCTTTCCAATTTTACAAATTGGTTTGCTGCTCTATCATTATTCTGTGAAGAGAAATAATGCATCTCGTTCGCACTGAATGTGAAATACGTGGGTGAGGGTGAGATAGATATCGGAGTTTAATATGAAATGATTGACCCACGGTCAAATTATTTATTGCCCCGATAAATCAAAAACGCCAACACACACAGACTCACACACAAACATGGAAGTGTATCGGATGAACAGATTTAGCGTTTGTTTATTTGTGTTAGATCTGGAGCTTTGGATGAAATTCGTCCGAAAGATTCTGCTATATTTGGGCAATCTTCGATAACCTCAAACCTCGCAGGCCTCGGGCCTTTTTTGTCGGAATATGTCAAAATATTTCCACTTTACAATAAAATTCAAATAAATGAATTATTTCTGAATGCATCCGAAAACTAAAAACTGTTTTAGAAAAGTGATGAAATACGCTTTTAAAGTCTAAAATAGCAACCATAAAAAAGTTTTAAAAATTTCTTACTAAAATAATGAAAACGAAAAAAATCAATACGCATACAAATTTTATTAAGTAGGTAAATGCATTATTTTATTAAGTAAATATATTTGTCGTTTCGTATAAAAATATAAATTTTTTAATTTCCAAAGGTTAGGTAATAATTCTTTTTTCTAAATGCGGTCAGAAATTTTGGATTCATAAAGTTGTAGGTATATTTTAATTAGCTTCTTTGTGGTTAATTTTAAAATTTAAATTTAAAGCGTGGTGCTTTCGCATTCTAAGCCCGTTTAGATCATATTTTTTACCATGATAGTAAGGGAGAAACAACGATTTCTATGAAACCTTTATGAGTTCCGTAAACCGAAGAAATTAGCCTGAGGTGTTAAAAAATTTCAAATGTTCTAGACATAAGGTTCAAATTGAATTAAATATCTTTTAATATATGTAAATATAATTGATTCATTCATCTATATCAGCCAGTTTTGTTAAGAAAATGATTTCATAAAATCCGAACACAAATTAAACCGAAATTGGCTTGCGATGTTATTGGAATTTGCCGCTAATGTTGTTGTTTGCAATAATTATTAGTTGCAATAATTCGTAATTACTCCGTAAAAATGTTCCCAATCGTTTATTATATTTAACTATTTACTGATTGAATATTTTTTATTGAATTGCGCAGGTAACCAACATGAATCAATAATTAGATTGCAATATTATACGGATCAGCGACGTATGTTTTAGGTATGTAAAATACCTTCGACATTTATTAAAAAAATTAACAAAGTTAAAAAAATATATTGTTAATTCATAATAAAAGAACATAAAAAGAAGAACTGATATCGATGTAAACAGTTCGTGATCGCTCAGGGTGACCATATGATATAAAATCAGGGACGCAGGTATAACACCAACAACTTTAATTAAAGTTTTTACCTTTCTTTCTGGGGATAAACACATTTTATCAATATTTCTACAATACTCTTTTTTCGTTCTACTTCAATAATCATTTATTTTATTGCTTAACAATTTCCAATTACGTAACAAGGTACTTAAACAGTTTGTTTAATTATAAAGCGCTGTTGGGCGTGTCATAACATTCTTTTTACGTTTCTTGATATTTCATAGGTAAATTCGTTTCTAAAATTTATAAGACCGAAGACGTTTTGTTTAAAATTCTAATAAATATTAATTCAAGAAATAGGCGCATGTGGGTTGGTTTATCACAAAATTAGTTAAATTAAAATTATATTTAGGTACCTACCTACCTTCCCGATAGTGAAAATTTAAAACACACTTTAATCAATTTATTGAAAAAAACAATATTATATCTATATGAAACTACCTGCATATTAAAAAAGGAAGTAATTAAATTCATTTTAAGTTCGGATACCTACTTTTTTATGATTTAATAATGAAAATATAATAAATTTTAACGAGTTAGATATTAGGTTTTAGAAATATATTGTAAGTTTGTACAGCGCCCTTGAGGTGATTTTTACAATAACGGCGTGTATAAAGCATGCATAGATATATTATTATTATTATTTATAACAAAAAATATAATACGTTCACTGCAACCTAAGTAAACAAAACCTCCCATCACAAATTTATAAATAAACATATTATAAATATAATGTTTCAAAAAAATCTTGTCTTCATCCTAGAATCCAACCAGAAATAGAAAATGTACAATGGAACGCGCGCAGCCGCCATCTTTTAGTTTCGTCCAATCAGAATCGTGCTATTTGATTGGTGGAAAGGGAAACATGGCGGCTCTTTTAGTACATGTCAATCACATTTCACGTTTTTTTTAGAAAGAGATTTCAATGATAGGGCTTTTTATCACATGCAAATATGATTTTTTCACTGGATTTAGTAAATAATATTGTAATGCTATTTATTATTTAATTTACATAGAATTTTATATGTAGGCAACGAGATTTGGTTTTATTTTTTGTATACAATTTTTGTGTAATTTTATTGGAATAAAATTAATATAATTTTTTTAATTAAAAAACCAAAAATCAAAACGTAATACTAACCTTACAACACAGAAGTTAGAAAAATGAGTATTTAAAAAAAAGGTAGGTCTCCAACCAATTATAATTAAATATGGTGTCAAGGGACGTACTTGATTTAAGGGAACGTACCCATACTACGTGACACGTTTAGGGGGGGGGGGGGGGGGGTCTTCAAAATGTCACGCTCCATACAAATGAGCCGCGGGTTGCTTAGGATTTTGGTCACCGGGGGGGGGGGGGGGGGTTAAAAATTGCAAAAAGTTGGTCACGTAGTATGGGTACGTTCCCTAACCTGTGAATCCTGACATTAGTTGGAGTTAAATATGTGTATACCTAAAATTTTGGTCTCTGGTGAAATTAATTATGTTTTTTTTTCAACATAAAACATTAAAAATCCGTACATAGATATTGGACTGGTAAGGTCGAAATGAGAGGTTGGACGGTTCCTCGGCTGAGTGCTCAGAAAAATATTTTGATAAAAAAACACGCCAAACAAGTCACATTAGTCACAAGTACATTTTTGACACCAAAAAATTTCAGGAGGCACTGGTTAAAGTAAATTTAATACGTCCTGAGAAGTATTTTATTGTTTTATTTATTTATCATTTTTTATTTGTTTAATAAGTCGATTAATAATTCTTGTTTATTGGCACCATTATTGTTTATCATATCCTGTGCCAAAACGGCACTGCTGTTGTTAATATTGTTCTTTTGGCATTGCTTTGTACATAGTGTACCTATCTATATTCTTTGTTTCACATTATTTAATAATTTTTTGTTAGGACTCGTAAGGAACACTACAGGATTACTTTTAAGTTTATTATAATTAAGAGCACTTGATGTAAAATATCACAAAACTGCGCTCTATTAATTGTTATTATTATTAAGTCATGTATACGTCTCACACTTTATACATAAGTCTGGTAATGTTATATTTTCGTGAAAGTAAGCTTATGGATCCGGGTGGTTAACTTATTTTGAAGAGAAAAATAATTTATTCGGTTATGTTTTGACCATGTGAATCAAAAAATTGGAAAATAAATAGTTTTTTTTGAGAACAAAAGTAAACTCAACCCAACCATTTTTTTTTAATTATACCTACACTTAGGTACCTACCTAGCTACACATGAGAAACGTTGCTCCAAATTTAAGTACAGAAATGTTTAATAATTATTATTATTGTTGGATGATTTTTAAAGCGCCATTTTCATGAAAAAATCACCTCAAGGGTTTATTACCTATAAAAAGGTTCATAGTTATTAGTTATTATAAACGAATAGATAGGTTCTTACACGATTTCCATTTATCAAATATTTTCCTTCATGTATTTATGAAATATCTACAACCATCGCTTGTTGAATCTAATGTTTTCAATCGTTTATTTTGATTTAATTTAGTCCCTCCAATCCAAGATTCGAAGTCACCCTACGGACAGGCTGTAGCATACCCAGCGGCGCGGCAGTTGGTAGGTTGCTTGGTGTGTTTCTTGTTGTGGCCGCCGAGCATCAGCTGCTAGGAACTAGAGCCTATACTGGCTTAGATGGTGCAGAAGTGGCAGCGATATCTTCCACTGCTGATTACTTCTTGATTTTATTATTGGGCAATACTTAGCAGGGGTGAATTATTTTGTTTTATTCTATCATCTCAAAAAAAATTTGTTAAGTATTACTATTTTTTTACAGTACAAGTAGGTATTACCTTTAAATATACGGAGTACATGATAAATAAAAATTAAAATTGTGTACCCACACACAGCTATAAAACCGCGAGCAGATATCTGTTGAACCGCAAGCGCTTATGTTTTGTACCGTCACACGACGCTATCAAATATCTATTCCTATGGTAGGAGAGGGGGTCAGATGAATTAGGGAGCGGCCACGGAATGCACACTTTTTTGTACTAAATCTGTCAATTTGATATCTGTCATCCGCCTATTTAGGCAGCTCCGTAATTAAAATGACCCCTTCTCATGTTTTCGGTGGATAAGGGACGAATTACTTTTCGTATATCGCCTCAGGAGCGGTTACCGCGTAAGATGTGTATTGTCTATGGTTGATCTGCGCATAAACCGCTTAGGTGTGAATGGTCTGAAGGGATTGTATGGAGAGCGTTATTTGGCGTGCGATGATCTTTTTATATATTATAGCTGTGTGTGTACATAGGTTAAAAAAAATTACACCTACCAGTGTCAACAAACTAATATTTGTATGCGTTACGATACCTTCTTCTTTAGCCAATGTTTCGAATAGCTTTACAGAGTCCATCATCGGGGCAAATGTGTGTCACACAAAGTGTAAGACGGACGTAGCGCAACACGGCGTTATACTTCATGAAAATACTTCAGGCCGTGAAAGTCTTAAATCATGTCTAACATAAATATAATTTTTACATGAGCTCCACAAAGGACTGGAGGAAAATAATCATCTTTGGGAATGGTGTATGGAGTGTCTTTTTAAGGAATGGGGGAGAACGCAAAGAAAGAATGAGGGGTGGATAAGAATCAGGGTTATGGGAGACGTATGAAACCATCCCTCCTACTGCGGTGTAAGGCGATGGGTCGAAAGTCAAATAGTCTCCCTCAACTTCAACCAGTCTCTCCGACCCACCACGTAGTAAGTGGGCAGACGCATCCGCCTCCAAGACCTAGATAAGCCTTACCCCAGGGAATTCCTGCTAAGTCGGTAATGTACCGAACCACTTTGAGTTGGTCATGCAATAAATGTAACGCGCCTCCCAAAATACCCATAGGTACCCATGTCCGGGCAGTGGCTATTTAAGTTGGTATCGCAGACCTCTATCACGACACAGACAACATTTTACGCTTACTGTGGTGGTAGTAGTAGATTTTCAAAGATTGTCAGGTTATTTATAGCCCGGGAATGTTTGTCATTCTTTAAAAAAAAGAGTTTTTATTAGTTCAAACAAACGAGGAAAATAAAATGTAAACTAATAACTGCTTTCAAAAGAATATGTGAAATGAACTTAGGTAAAAATTTAAGTACACTTAACATAAGTATTGTTAGCTCGATAGGTACCTATCTTCCACCTACCTAACAAAAATCAAAATGTATTAAAAATAAAATAAGAGTATATAGATAATTTAGTGCCTCTACTGATACTTACATCTAAGAAAATTTAAATAATATCTAATAATGAAAAATTCATCGTATTTTCAAAATTTTCTAGTAAATAATAATTTTTTGCATAATTCTACCTACGTAGCTATATTGAAATTATAAATACGTATGTAGTGTTTCGGTTTTCATAAAAAAGATATTCTGTTATGATAATAAAAACTACAATGTAGTTGGCATGACCAATCAAACCCCCTTGTGACTATAATTAAAACAATAATAATAAATGGCGCACCTAATTATTCCACGCTTTCTATGTTCATCCACTACTTAGTACTTCATTGAAACATCGAACCCTGGGATGGCAGACCCGCAGCGGTGTGCGTGCACTGCGCCAGCTTGTAGGTACTGCGTCCTGTGTATAAACCGACCATTGCTAGTGAACCCCTGAAACCTCCCTGGAAGCATCTAAAGAAAAAACGGAAATGTCAAGTATTATATTCCATATTGGTAGTAAATTTTAAGAAGTCCTCCAATCTCGTCTCATCCAATATCCTCCCAGAAAAATATATAATATCAAAAAATTTTAAAATTTTGTTTAGGTACTTGCTACGGATTATCTACAGTAGGTAGAGTGTGTCAATTATTTCAACTTATTAATTCAGAAACGCCTGATTTATCAACAGTTGCGTCTTCCAAATAAAATGAGAACTGCATTTAATGTTTTTTAAATGATTATTGCCTCTCTAAAATGAATTAAAAATCAGAAAAAAAACTAAAACATGTGTTCTTTAATTATGGTAATTATTTTTTTTTTCAATAATTTAACCTATTAACGTTCGTTTGTTATAAAAAACTGCGTATAGCTGACAAAAATGAAAAAAAATCAAGTTTATTAATACAGATTTTATCCAGAAAAAAGTGTTATTTTCCCCCTTATATATTTTTAACAAACACATCACACATGTTTCAAAAAAAAAATTGCGTTCTTTGTACTGCAGTAATGGAATAAAAATTAAGTTTGCTACAAAATATAGTATGTGAACCCTTTCTTTTATTTTTTTCCCAAATCACGAAATCTATTTTTTTTTTCAAAACTTCCGGCCATTTTAGCGAGCCAATAGGGAACACCAATTTAATTTATTTATACGTTTTCGAATAGCTATAGATCATACGAAACTTTTGAGACCCCGGGCGTTTCTTAAACAGAAGCATTAGGTTTGGCCGAAAAATATGTTAACACATTTAAACCAACGCGCAACTATAGATACTAATAATTCGAATGTATCTTGATATTACGAATTTGGAGTCCCTCAAGGAACGGTTCTGGGTTCCATTTTATTTGTCATCCCTACATATTTTATGCGAATAAAATTCTGATGAAATACAGTTCTGAAATCTGAGAAAAATATTGGTAGGTATCTACATTTTTCCGACGATACGTTGTTAATCGTAAACATGTATATTTTTCAATTAAAAATAAAGATTGAAGCTTTCTCATAATGGCCAACGCACACTGTTCGTACTACGGTTAGTAGATACTGTACAATGTACTCCATACAGTGGCGTTACTCTTCGGATAATAACTGTAATATTCCTTGGTACTTTGGCTCGCGGGGCGGGAATGGCAGCGTATTGTATAGTGAGACTAGGCGGTGCGCGGTGCAGCGCACACGCAACGCCAACAACAAATTAACCTAATAGGCGGATTGTGGGAGAGATACAAGATACAACATTGTATTTGCGTTGTTATTAACCAACAAAAAAACTACGGCAAAACTACGCAACTGCCTGGCAGTGACGTGCGGGATGTGGCTTCTTCCGATTATAATGATTTTTCGGAGCAATGAATCATCTTTTTAATGTTTCACTATTGACAGGTATTCCCACAGTTCTAAACCTGTTCACAACCAATAAAACAAAGTAATTTTACAATGTTTCATTTAATCTAATTTTGGAGAGCATCCTTGAGATGCGTATATGAAAAATACGCTTATAAAATTTTGCATTTAAAGTGTTATTAATTAATGAAATGATTTTGAAACAAAATGAACTAGGAAAAAGTACTACATAAAAAATTAATTGCGATCAATTAATCGAACTCGTAAATCGGAACCTGTATGATATCATCCAGATCCATTACCTTATTGAATTATTATTCTTATCTAAATTTATGCCTGAATTTTTTAGTAGGTTCCCAAAAAAATTTTTTGTTCAATCGGTAAAATTTATAAAAAGCCTTAGGTAAGTAATTTTTCAGATCACTTTTTTCTTTTCACTCTTTTACTTTGGGTGGTAACTCGTATTTTCTAATGTAGGTATGTAGGTATTAGGTACTAGGTACTGAAAAATTTTACAATATTTAGTTGTATTTAAGTTGTTAGAATAAAATATTTTGTAGGATCAACCTCACTCCAAGTATTCAAATGTTTTTTTTTATTGATTATAACGTACTCAGATAGAGGTGTATTTATTGTTTATGTACGTGTGAATTTAAATTATTTATATGTGAATTTGTACCTACGTATAGGTATATAAATGTATGTGTGAGCATGTACAACTGTGCATGTGTATGCGTTGAGTGGGTGCATTTTTGTGCTTGTATTTACACATACCCGTATGCATGCATGCACACATCTAAAACTAGAAAAATAATTATGTATTTGTACATGATCTAACATCTAACCCTTATGCACGTCTTTTTCTCTTTTCTATTTTCTTCTTTCCATTATAATTCTTCTTCTTCTTTGTGTGCCGTATCAGGTCCCCCCGACTTTGGCGATCACTCTTGAAAATGTCTCTCTGCCTTGCTCTGCCCGAAATAGCTCCTCTTCTAATGCCGGTCCACTCTCGTATATTTCGCAGCAAAGACATTTGTCTCCTACCAGGCCCTCGGCGACCCTCTATCTTGACTTTCAATATTAAATGGAGCAAGTGATACTTCTCCCCTCGAAGTACATGACCCAGATATGAAATTTTCCTGATTTTTATAAATGTAAGCAGTTCTCTATCTGCTCTAGCCCGCCTGAGAATTTCTGTGTTGGTGATCATGTCGGTCCATGGGACCTTGAGCATTCTCCGGTGAAGCCATTTTTCAAAAGCCTCTAACCTGTTCATGGTAAGTATTTACTTTCAAGATCCAGGTTTCACATCCATACAGCAAGACCGACCACACATAACATTTTAGCATTCTCTGCCTTAGTTTTAAGCTGATATTGTCATTGCAGAAGAGGGATTTCATTTTAATGAACGCAGTTCTTGCTGCTTCAATTCTGCACCTAACCTCTACATCTAAGACAAGAGTCTCCGTGAGAATACTTCCGAGGTATCTAAATCTTTCCACCTTTTCGACATTGCAACCATTTAACTGGATTACTGATTCAGAGTGATCAGTTAAATAATAATGAATTAGGCCATTATTATTAATTTTTTCGATTTCCCGATATTTGCACCAGACTTCACAAAGTAACAATATTTACCTAATTGTCACCACGAGAAAGACAGCCGCCTAGTATAGTGATTAATGTATCATATGCATAGATATATAAGTAAATATTTTAATGTATTACCATATATTCTATTAATAAAAAATTTTAATAATGAATCACACATCAAATTTTTTTTTACAAAGTTCTTCATGTCCTTGCATACTTTGCCCTGACTATTTAATATTACTTTGATGCTTTCCTAAATTATATCTAATATTAAATGAGCTTCCATGTTAAGAAACTATAAAGACTGACCTACACGTCAGTCGAATTATGAAGTGTTGAGTGGTATAATAAAACCCACACACAATGAAAGCGTATTAATAGCGAAGCAGCGTGTATGCACAGCTTTAGGTTTCTTGACATAATTTCAGTAAAGACTTATTATTTTATAATGATCGTAATAACACTCCATGCAACATTAATTTAATGGCGTATTTTGACGCTAGCTCTAATGTAACATTTACTTTATTGCCCGTCGTTTTATTTATGGACTCATCTGATTTTAGTGTTTAGATTAGTTGAATCATTTTGCATCGTATTAAATCATGCTTTATTTTATTAGGCGCAAATCTAGTTAGGCTATGTTAGGTTATGTTGGATAACTATTTAAGCGGGGTTTATTTCATATTTGGGGATGGTTTGTTGAGGGTCTTTTAGGAAAGGAAAGAGAGAATGTACTAGGAAGGAAAAAGTTATGAGGAGTGGTTAGGAATCTGGGGGTCAGTGTGTCCAGGAGTGACGAACGTATGAATCCACCCTCCCAATATTACGTGCAAGGAAATGTTCCGAGAGAACCCTGCTGGAGAGATTAAAAGGTCTCCCTCAACCGGTCTCTCTCGATCTAACCCGCAAGGTGGGCAGACGCATCCAAGACCCGGACAAGCCTCACCTCATGAATCCGGGCACCTCTGCTAAGTCACCAAACTTGGGTTGACCTATGGCAGAGGAGTTGTGGTCATCCAATAAATGGTTCCTGGAGCAGCAGTACCTACGCATACCCGCCTACTAATTAACTATAATATTCCGACAAATTAAAAATATTTATTCCCTAATTCATTATGATTATTATATTAGGTACACTCGTCGGAAATAAACATCGATCAGATTACGAATTGGAATATTTTATAATACCAAATTAACATTTTTAGCGCCATTTCTGATCCACTTCAACTTTTTGTTGTACTAAGAAATTTCTCTTTCTAAAGGGCGTCCCAAAATAGAGCTAGTTTTGAATTTCCCGCCATTTGTGGTATGTGCGTATGTGCCAGCAAAGCCATGGAGGCCTTTTCCCGATGTTTTATTCCATAAATAACCCTATCCTATGTACTTTATGATTCAAAAAAAAAATAACAATCTAAATACTAAAAACTGTGTTTATAATTTAATTAAAATCTTTAGTAAATTTTGGGATACCTTTAGTTACGAAGATTTCTTTTCTATTTCTGTTGAAACTACTAATATACCGGCAATGTGATGACCGTGGCCGGTTATCATCATTACCTCTGGACTCCGTTGTATGGATCCAGATTCCTTGTGATTGTGATCTCAGTACAGGGTGAGGTTGACAATAATAAGTCGTGGGTAGACTATTGTGGTTTATTCCGAGATTCCGTACAGGGGTGCTTCGTAGGAAGCCTAAATGCAAAGAGGACGAATGGACAACATTCACAACCTTTTATACGTTACTCATGCTGTCTCACTCATACACGCATGTCTCTTTTATACCGCAAGACATACGTTCACCACAAGTAGGTACTATCATACTAAGCTCATTCCCGTATCATAGTAGTCGTAAATAAGTTAAACTAGTAGGTTTCTTTATACACCTAAATGCAGTAACTATTCACGAGTAGGTGTATATTAAAACGTAATATATGTATGTAGGTATCTATGAATCGTAATAAAAAAAAATAATATGCATTCTTATAGTTTTATGCATTTTAGGTAAGTGTTGGCCACTGAACAATAGCTTTTTTAATAATAAATAATAACATTAGATTTAATTTTTGACATAAATGCTTAACTATTCCACCAAACGGTTATTGAGTTTATTATAGGTATTATCAGATATTCTCGTTTAGCTTTTCTTCGAATACTTGCAAACTTTTTTAAGCATATGAAAGTAAAATAAGAATTCAGTTTGTTTTTAGCCTCATAGTTGACGCCTACGTTGTGTTATGTTACCGACGGAAGTAGAAGATTCGAATCGGCCGGCAATGTAGATTTATTTAGTGCCTTACGAGAAAAATACAGTAGGTACCTAATATTCAAACACAAACTTCATCAACAAATATTTAAGGCTTTATAGTAAGCGATCAAAAAGAAGAAAAATATGGTTTGAAAGGGAGATTAGATATGTAAATATGAATATTAGAAGAAGCTCGCTAATGTTAAAACGATTAAATATAATTATGCGAATATTTAATATATATTTAATAAAATACAGCTCTTTTAAAATAGAGCAAAAATTTCTCGACAAATTTAATAGCTAAAATAGCAATTAAATATTAATAAATACACTGTGATTTTTTTCATACCTTTAACATATTAAATAGGTAATGGAACAAAATGTTTTTATAATATATACCTATTAGTTTTTATATTTAATAATCGTATATTTTTATAATATACGGATTCTTTACAGTTTTTTTCTATCGAATGAATTTCATATACCTAATTACTCTTTCAACTCTATAAATGTATAGAAAAATAACAAATATTTTTTTAAGAACTTAAAATTTAGGTAATTATGTTATAAATCGGTAAAAAATTCAGAACGCGCGGTTTTAAAGCCCTTAATTTAGCTTGTAGTAGGTACATTTTTATATATCTAGAATCTGAGATCTCTGAGGAGTAGGTATGTGTGGCAAAACCATGTACGCTCGTGTGAGAAACGTGGAAATCCGCAAAGAATGCAAGGCTGATGTAAGCGTAATGAGTGAGATTAAGAAAGGAACGCTCAGATGTTTTGGGCATGTAGAGCGAATGAACGAGGTAAGGAGGGTAAGGAGAATATATATGACGCGAATATGAATGGTAGAAGAAGTTGGGGAAGTCTGAGAAAGACATGGCACGACCAAGTGAATCATATATGTAGGTACTTCAGTCGGGTCATGTCAAGAGAATAATAGAAGAGCATGTGTGAGACGATGTATGAATGTGAACGAGGCGAGGAGTCTGTGCCAAGACCGAGTTGTTTGGACGTCCGTCCTCTCTGCCTACCCCTGCGGTGAAACGTCCTTTTAGAATCTGGACCTATCCAGAAAGTTTTAGAATCTAGACCTATCCATATTGAAAGTGGTGGCTCATAACTACTATCTACATAGGCACATTCTATGTAAGTATCTAGGTAGGTACCTACCTACAATCATCACAAACTAAAAAGTGATATTAAAAAAGGAAAAGCATGTCTTATTTCTTCTGTCGATCACTTCACAGAAGTGATATCTTTTGCGTGAGTAGGTAACCTACCTTTTCCATAATAGAGTCATTAACTCAAAAAAAACTAACAAAGATAATGCCAACATTTTATCATTCGAAACTCTTAAAAAACCATTAGGCCGCAGTACCTACCTAATAATCTTTTCGGCTCGAAAAAAAAATCCCCCACTGTATTCGAATCGCGGCACGGAAAAAGTTGTACGCTGTATTCAAATTGCGGCGCGCAACCATTTAAATGGTTGTCAGTTGATGAGATAATAATAGTGTCAGAGAACAGCTGACGAGTGGCCGCCATGTTGGTTTCGGCAGGGCCTGTGCAAGCCACTCCTCGCGTTCAATCAATTCCTCTACCCTTGTCAGACGTTCAAACAGTCCCCACCCCTAACGCCCAGTAGGTATGGGATTCGTTCGGGTGCATTTTGCTAGCGAAATGGTATGTTGCACCGCTAGGCGAAAGGTACCTACTTTGGCAAAGTGTTTGAATTATTCTCAGAAATGGAAATAAATATTTAATTTGAGTAGGTAAGTACCTACTTACTAACAGATATCCAAAAATATCATATTTTTATTACTCAGTTTGTTAATATTGTTATGTTGTGATTGTTTAAGGTTATAATATTTTTTTATTATCTATACCTATCGCTAAAACGGATTGAATGCTGTTGAAATGAGATCCCTGGGGCGTATGGATGGTAAAACCATGGATGATCGTGTGAGAAATGTAGAGATCCGCAAAGAACGCAAGGCTGGTGTGAGCGTAATGAGTAAAATTAAGAAAGGGATCCTCAGATGGTTTGGGCATATAGAGCGAAAGACGAAAATAGTGTGAGAAGAATATATGACGCAATTGTGAATGGAAGAAGAAGTCAGGGACGCACGAAGAAGACCTGGCACGATCAAGTGAATCAGATACTTGAGGGATACTACTCGGGACATGTAAAAAGTCAGAATAATAGAAGAGTATGTATGAGACGATGTATGAATGTGAGTGAGGCAAAGAGTGTGTGGCAAGACCATTTGGCGTTGTTTGGCGGTTCGTCCTCTCTGCCTACCCCTGCGGGGAAACGGCGTGATGGTTAGTTAATTAGTTTGTTAATATTGTTATGTGATTGTTTAAAAGTTGATTTTTTTTTATCTATAGGTATCTAACAGATTTGAAAATATGTTTTATTATTAAAATCATTTTTATTTTTACCACTAGGTGACCGTTTAAACGGAAAATTTAGTTATGCCTTTGGTAAAACCATTGTTCTTGTTCTACCGGTATTTCAATTGAAGATGCTCCGAGGAACTAGCGTTATTGATTCCCTCAGCATCGGTGCACAGTCGGGAAACACGCCAAACAAACCCCCAACATAGGTATGTAGGTACACGGTTGACATTTGTCACACGAGAATGGCTCGTTTCTACTACTCGATCTTGTTTTCAATAGCTCAGCTGTGGGACGATTTACCAGCCTTTGTGTTTCCTCCTTCCTACAACATAGGTCTCTTCAAGACTCATATTCAATCCTTCCTCTCCTCAAAAAGACCCTCAACGCAGCATCTTCAAAGATGACATAGGCCCTGAGGGAAATCATTTTCCTCAGTGCCTCCTTTATGGAGTACCTACCTAAATGAAAAAAATATATGTTTAATGAGTAAATCAATTATTAGAAAAGACTTAAATTGAATAGGTATCTAATATTTTAAAACAGGAATATTGATTAAATAATTCCTCTATGGGTAGGTACCTACCTAGTTAAAATTTTTGCTCCGAAACCGGTTAGTAAAATGATCACTTTTGCTAAAAAAATTAACTAAATGATATTTTAATCATCACAATGTATAGTGTAAAGATTTTCAAAAAATATATTTTATCATGAATGTTTTAAAAATGTTTATATTTTTTAAATTTTTTAAAAATATAGATTGGTTCATTAATCACAAAAAATATTTATGTTTAGAATTATTTTTCATCCATTTCCAGGATTAATGCGATTTTTTGTGATGACAATTAGAAAAAATGGTATATTTTTCTTTCCTTCCAATAAAAATGTTATTGGGTTCATTTTTTTTTAATATATTATTTTGTTTTCCCATATTAATTGCAATACAATGAAAGTCGCTATAAACCACTTTTATTCTTATCACCCCGCTCCCAATAAATCGCGAGTTCATTCATCTCCATTCTGCCAAAAAAATAATATTTTGTTATGTAAATATGTCTCACGCCCAATAATACTATTCGCGAAGTGCTCGAGTCAAACAAAATGGTCATAAAGCTTTCATGTTTTCACGGCGAAGACAGTAAAGCTATAAATAACGCCCGTCGTGCCATCTTTTAGCGGGTAGAGGAATTTTTAAATTTTAGTTCCGATAGTAGTGCGCAGAGGTCTCCGTTCATTTGGTTCGACGTTTTGACCCGAGGTGCATTTTAGTTCGAACGCTTGCAGCTAGATGGGAGTAGTCAATGTTTAGAAATATTATGTATTCGTTCTTTTATTATTATTTATTGATTTAAATAAAATCTTGATTGAATTTCAGAAAACTTTGTACTGAAAATAATATTCGCATATTTAGTTTGTTATTCTGTTACTTTATAGAATGTAACATCCAGCTAAAAACAATGATGTTTTAGCTGTCATAGAAATAATATGATTGTTAGTTTATTAACATACAAACACATAGGTACTTGAAAATCAAAAACTTTTTTTTCATATTAATCCCAATAACGACCATTTGTGTTTTGAATTTTTTTGGGGTGCTTTATGGTGACTGGGAAACTCAGAATGAATTCATCTCTACACTCCTTTGAAAAGTCATTAAAAGTGATACTTAAAGAACTTACATAAATAGAATACATTAGGTTAGGTTATGGGCTATTTTTCAATTCTTTTTCATTCATAGAGCATTGATGACTTATCAAAGAGGTGTTGAGTTGAGTAGATTCTGAGTTGTCATGGAACCGAGCTTTATCTACCTACATTTCAAAGCGTGTCAGCCCATGATGGAAATGACTTAGTGAGTTTAAAATTGTCACGTTGACCTGTAATTTGGGAGGCGGCTACGGGTACTGCCGCCCCATTTTTTGGATAACCAACACCTCTGCCATATTTTACGTCACCCCAAGTGGTTTGCTACGTTTGGTGAATTAACAAGGGTGCGCGGGTTCATGGGGTTATGTTTATCCGGTCTGCCCACCAACTGCGTTGCAGGCCGGTTCGGGACAGAATGGTTGAGGAAGTCTAGTTGACTTCTCTAGCCGTACTCTCTCGGAACATCATCTTGCACCGTAGTGGGAGGGATGGATTCATACATCCTTCACTCGTAGACACACTGACCCTCAGATTCCTAACCACCCCTAATACCCTATTCCTTCCCAGAACTTTCTCTCCTTCCTTTCCTAAAAAGACCCTCCACACAGCATCCCAAAAGATGACATAGGCCCTGAGGGGAATTATTTTCCTCGGGCCTCCTGTGTTTTTTTTTACATGGGCTCCACTCAGGAGCCCCTGAGGAAAATAATTTCCCTGAGGGCCTATGTCATATTTGGGGATGCTGTGTGGAGGGTTTTTTTAGGGAAAGGAAGGAGAGGAGAGTTCTGGGAAGGAAAAGGGTTTAAGGGGTGGGTAGGGATCTGGGATTCAGTGTGTCCTGGTCATCCACCTCCAAGACCTAAACAAACCTCATCCCGGGCACCCCTGCTAAATCACCAAACGTGGCTAACCACTTGGGGCGAACCACAACACACTATGGCAGAGGTGTTGGTTATCCAATAAAGCTTCTCGGGGCGGCGGTACCCATTCCCGCCTCCCAATTGTGTGGAGGGAATGTAAAAAAAAATCAATAGTCAAAAGCGATTTTCAGTTTCACGCCCACATCTTCATGATTTCCCAGAAAGTGTGCTTTTTCACACCTTTAATATTTTTATGAAAGTTTTATGAAGCTCCCATTGTGAAAATAACAAACCTGTGGGTGGATAATTCATTGTGGCGTTTTGCATAAAGGCTCTATCGCCAAACGGAAGTGATATTGATTTTCGTCATGGTGATTTATGACCCGAATCCCCGTTTTCTGTTATGGTGTTGGGACCCCCCCCCCCCACCCACTCCCCCCACGCCGTACAGCCTTCATAACGAAAGCCTCCGATAATGAAATGTTTGCATTCATGGCGAAATAGGGAATTAGACTATTGTTGTCTACCTACCTAGGCAGATAATGGCTTAACCATTTAATAGGATTAATTATAAAGTGTTATTCTAATTCGACTAACATAATATGGGCATGTGCCTGCGTGGTAGCCGAATAACCTATAAAACAGTATAAAAAGTTATATGATGAATAAAGAAAAGAAAAAAAAATGTATTGCAAATAGAAATTATTTAAAAATAATCGTAAATATTGATCAGCCCTAAATAGATATCCACACGAAGGAAAAAAAATCCTCATCATTATAGGGATGTCGAAAGTGAAGAAAAAAAATCGATATATCGATGTATCGATATTTATTAAAATATCAATATCGACGTCGATATATCGAAGAAAAAATATCGATATATCGGTCAAATTTTCAAGAGATTTTGGGTTTTTAAAATAATTGTGTATTCAGCTCAATATTATAAATAGTAATTTTTGTACAAAATTTTCTTTTTTTAATGTACAAAAATCTCAATAAAAATGATGGTATTTTTATCACTATTCATTTTTATTACGTAATAATTACAAAAATATCAAAAACCAAAAAGCTGTCATACAAAGTTTGTATGCGTCTCAGTAACATTCTATTGGCGTATTAATCTGTCAAAAAGGACTTCGTGTTTGGAACAAGGTATAGTCAATAATCATAGACAATTGGGAACCAATACATAGAAAAGGCTTAGAAAAAAATGGCGAAAAATAGCATACATTTCTATGTATGTACCTACACACATGAGATAGTATTGGTGATCACAAATACTAATGCAAAGACAATAGATTTGTAAGCTATTAATAGATAAAATTTCAACCGCCAGATGTCACGACTCAATACAGTTACTTTTTTCCGTTCGTTCTTATATAGTTTTGGATTCTAGTGACTTTAAATACATAAATTTAAAAAAAATATCGTTTTTGATACCATTTTCGATATTGGATATTTTGTATCGATATATTGATATATCGGGTCAAAATATATCGGCTTAAAATATCGATATTTTGAATAAAAAATATAGATATTTTTTCAACAAGCCTACATCATAACCATAAACCTAAATTGAGGTACCAACATATTGTATAATATCTATATGATAACTTCAATCGAGTCATAACCTTCAACCGAGATGAGTGGAGGAAGACTCTTGAGGAGGCCAAGACCCACCAGGGGTTGTAGAGCCAATAGTGATGATGATGATGAACCTTTTTTATTATTTTTTTATGTGATTACCGCACGAGAGTCCCAACTGATCCCTGGAGCTGGTGCGACTATGGCATCCTAAAATAGGGTATGTTGTGAGGATTATGGTAGTGGGGAGGGGAAAAAGATGGGGTAGACGAAGGTGGGAAAGAATATACCTGGCTATTCAGATCTGATCTTCAAATACGGCTCAAGGCATTTCATGCAACGTCTGAAAGATGGTCTTACACCAGGGTGTTACCGAAAATATCTACCTCTCCATATCACACCTACCACAAATAGAGGTACTATATATAATTTTTAATTAATTAATTGTGGTATACACAAATTAATCAGATACATGCGGACTCCGAGATTTGAACATTCGACCACCGAATTCGTAGCCATGGATCGTAACCACTCAACTAAGGAATTATTTTATTTAATTAGTATACACTCCAACCCATTAATATATTTTACTTTCACATTACCACTTTTTTTTAAAGATTGATAAACATTCCAGGGTTATGATTAACCTGACAATATTTGAAAATCTTGTGTCGTGATGGAGGACTTAGCCAGCCGAGAAATGGAACCTGCGACGCCTGGATGGGACCCAAACGCGATGCCAACTCAACCTATCCATTGATACCAAACTCTGATCCAAGGATCTTACCGATCTCCCACGGCGGAGATCGACATAAAAAACAAGTTTTTCTTTTAATTTTACACCAACTTATTCCTTTTCCATGTTTGTTTTTCTATTTCAGATATTAAATCAAATACATTATAAAATTTCGTTCTTACCGTTCGGTACCTTCATCAGCTTTTATTGAATATCTAGATTCGTGGTGCAAACCGATGTGATTAATCAAGTGGAATCCGTCTGATCATTTAGGCTGAAAAATCAAAGCTATTTGTAGTTACAAACGTTGAAGGTCGAGCATTTAAATCGTTTTAAAAAACCATCCGATGCAAAACAATTAATTTGACGCCACCACACAATAAATCTACGGTTTTCCCCACTGAAAGACTGCCAGCGAGTAGGTACACAGTATACAGTACAGCCACATGAAAAAACGGTACACACAGTTACAGTACAGATGAAATGAAACACATTCTGAATGCGGTTCTTTTGCGTTTATATAAATTAATTATGTTGGTATGTGTTCTAGGGGTAGGACGATAGGCTTCTTGTAACTTTATATATATTTCAAAGGTTCATTTTAAAACATTTTTTTTACCTTAACTCCACACAGGGAAATGATTTTCCTCATGACCTTTGTCAACTTTGAAATATTTATATCACAAGGTGGTTGTTTGGCGGTCTCTATGTACTTTCAGGGATACTAAAATATATTGTGCCCGTTTGAACTGCGAATAAACCACCACCGATCACAGATGTCGTTGAATTGTGTTTTTGAATACGAATGTGAATTATTCAAATATTATGTAGATGAGTGGCTTTTTGAGGAGAGGATGGTGTGAACACAAGTCTTGGAGAGACCAATATTTAAGGAGTGAGGAAACACAGAGGTCGGCAGTGTTCCACAGCCGAACTATTGCACTCGAGAACAAGTAGTTGAAGCGAGCCGTTCTAATTTTACAAATGTCAACTGTTTGCAAAATGTTGAATGCGCGCGAGGATATTCTTACCTCGGTAGGAAACAGTTTCGAGGTAACCGTCATTCTTCGCTTCAAAGCCTTCCGAGCCTTGAGAAGTTTGTGTACCCTTTGCCAGCGGAGGCGTCTACTAATATCTACAGGAATTCCAAAAACTGAAAAAATCGAACTAATATCTATGGAAATCAAAGTGTTGACGAATATCTACAGCTCAAACTGTTGATTAATATCTATGAGAACCAAAGTGTTGACGAATATCTACAGCACTGGCAGAGGTTGGATTTGCAATTATGTATAGCATATTGGAATAACGTAATATTGCGTATGCAGTTTAAAAAACGTAATTTATGTAAGTATGTATGTAAAAATCCCTAATATCGGACTATTGGACACATTTAGCTGATTAGTCCTACCTACGCTCTGTAGATATTAGTTCAACCTACGCTCTGTAGATATTAGTCAACACTCTGAAGTTCGTAGATATTAGTTCAACATATGAGCTGTAGATATTCGTCAAACATACAGGCTGTAGATATTAGTATCTGGAGTCTTGCCAGCTTGTGAAAAAAAAGCTGTCATCCACGTAATATTGAATTGTTGTACAAGTCTAAACGTCATTGATGTACATTGTGTTCTTCTCGAGGTATGTGAGCAGTTTGTTGTTGATCACACATCCATCACCTTCGACAGAGCTGACGTGATTTTCGGCCAGGTTAGAGCTGACACCTTTCTTCGGAAGAGGGTCAATGGCCGCTTTTTCCAAACAGAGGGTACAGAACCACACGTCAAAATTGGAGCTATTTCTGCAGCGCAGCTCTGCAATAGAGGGCAATTATTCCATCAGGTCTACTAGCTGTGTTATCAAGTCCCCGTAAGGTGCATCCTGATGCTGGATAATCAACTTTTTCATATAAAAAATCACAGTGGCGATGACCAATGGCGGGACAGCACCCCGATCATCGAGGACCGAGTTTTCCTCAACCATTTTACCTGGTAACTTACTTACAAATCTCATAATGTCAGGGTTCACTGTTAAGAGTTTTTGCCGGATAAAGTTATTGAAAAACCACCATAAATTAGGTATTAGGTAGGCACCTTCCTACGTAATTGGTATCTTCTAAATAAATCGTTATATATTTGTTTTTGGTTTTGTTTTGTGATGTTATTTGACGAAACTTTAATGAAAAAAGCCCTGTATAACCACCAACTCTGTACTTGTACTACCTAAACACGTGTTACTACAGAAGTATAAAGGCACAGAGTAACCTGAATTCAGTGGAACACTGTACATTGTGATGTTCATCGGTGTACACTGAAAGTCCCGAGCTTTTTGGCCACTGTATCTATGGAAAGCTTCCGGTGTGATGTTCATGTCAAAAGCTCTCTGTTTCCGGTTGTATTTGTGGAAATGCTAGACAGGCTATGCCATAATCAATATGGCTGCGGTGCAACCGTATATCCGTTCCACCAACCGGAACTCAGCGGGCATTATAGAATTGCGATTTCGTGATGGAAATATGAATGTAATTTTGGAAGGTGGTACTAATATTTGATGCCCGAACCATGGCGCCAGTGGGGTTACTTATACAAAGCGAAACTGCCAGTGTTTGAAGATATCAATCGAAGTCCCATAACAATCAAATAATTACCTTTGGATTGCATGCAAATAATTGTTTCTAATTAGAAAAAATGTGGCTACCAGAATTCACGAGAGCATACATACCAAGAATTAAATATAGAATCTTATAAGATATTAACTTTGTTATTAATATTTAAAGCTGTGGAGTTATAAGTGTGGATATAATTAATCTAATACCTAATCTTTTATTAATGAATTAGGTTTAACCTGATGTTTTTTTTATTAATTAGGTTTACAAACCTAATGTTTTTTATTAATTAGATTTTGGATGAGGTATATGATTTGATGGTGATTAGATATTTACCAAAATAATAGCAATCTGAGTGTGCAATTCACACGTGATAGAAGTGAAACCTTCAGAAAATTAAAGTAGACAGGAGTGGGGAGACTAGGAAGCAATTTTTTATCAATGTGAAGGTTGATTTTTCCATATGTTTGTCCTCGAATTCTAGTGCACCATTTCCTGTACATATCTACATTTGGTCATCTTATTAATATTTGTGTTTTCTTCTTCGGAGTCGCTAGGTGTAGTTTTCTTTTGTGTTTTCTCTTCCCGTTAATTTTGAAGTATGTTGTTTGGAGATTGGATATTGATTTTACAAAAAATTGATTTTTTTTTTTTGGATTTCGTAAGATTCGATCCTTCGTACACTGAATGTTCGGCCGCTGAGGTTCGTCAGGCGCTTTATACCACTACACTAAAGGAGGCTTGCGTGGGACTGTGGATTTATCGTATTTTATTGGAATCGAGTATCCGTAAATTAAACAATTATTTTATTGCTATCTCATTCTCTCGCAAGTTAAATCTTATAGATTTATATGTGTCGCTATTTTCCGTTTCATCGAGTTTCAAATCACAACGGTGCTAAAGATGTTTTCACTTCAAAAAATGCAATTAAATATTTCAATAAAACGTTTTTTTTTTTTAAATGACTTTTTAATTAATTAATCCATGATTTACACAGCACCAATAAAATTCATGGTAACGACATCATATGAAATTTTCAGACGGTAGTTTAATGGTTTTGCACGTCGGCAAATGGAATTCCGGTAAAATTGACATAGCCGCAAACAAAATAGGAATTTGCAACCCAAACCTATACACTGTACAGTGGGTTGCATCTACCTTGCATCCACTCTGTACTGGACCAGAAACAGTGCAATGCACAGAGAGGTGGTTGGGAAATTTATCTGCCTTCAAATTAAATATTTTCGGGCGCGATATGTCCACTGCTGGGACGGCCTGTCGGCGAGGATATAAATTAATTTATAGCCGAATACGAACTGGTTTATTTTCGTATTATTTAATGTTTGATCAACGGTTATTTGTAGAGATTTGATAACAGTTTCAAAGGAAGATCTTATTTTAACAAGCACTCCCGGGTTTCTCCCTGCGTGTCCTTTCCCGTTCTTCCCGTTCCCCTTCCGCCTCCTTTTCCTCTCCCGCGAACCCCCTTCCCGCTTTCCCCTCCCCATACATTCAGTCCCGGTACATTCAGTTTTCAAACAGCTCGCGTGCCACCTATTGCAATTTTATACAAATTTCGTAATGCCAGAGCTCACTAGTGAGATACCTTGGCGGGCGTGTTCACAACAACTTACCAAAGATTTATTGCAATCGGATAAATAGTTTAGGAAATAATTTCATAACAATAGAGCTCACCACTATATATAGAAAACATCGCGGGCGGCGCACAACAACTCACTAAAGTTTCATTGCAATCTTATGAATGGTTTAGCAACGCATAATTTCATGACGTCAGAGCTCACTATTATATGTAGAAACCATCGAGGGCGTGAGCACATCAAATCTCCAAAGTTTCACCGCAATCGGATAAATGTTTTAGCAGCGCATAAGGAGCAAACATACATGCATATATACATGCAAGCAAGCAAACATTCCGTGATTTATACTAACTAACTATCCATCACGCCATTTCTCTGCAGGGGTAGGCAGAGAGGACGGACCGCCAAACAACTCGGTCTTGGCACACACTCTTTGCCTCACTCACATTCATACATCGTCTGATACATTCCCTTATATTATTCTGACTTTTGACATGGCTCGACTCAAGTATCTGATTCACTTGATCGTGCCATGTCTTTATATATATACATATATAGACTAAGACCATGTATTTTAACCCTGTACCATCTCAGTTGCTAAATGATCAATGCCATATCAATGCTGGGGTAATCAGAAAAGCGATTCTATGTCTTTTGTGGGATCGTGATGATGGACATGACGGACGTGATCTCCTGTCAGATTTGGGTGATTTTTACATATTTACTGTCACATATTTTAGTTTAGATCATTTTAAACACGAATTCCTGCAAGTATGCATGATTATTTATTCATTTAATGTAGGTTGTACATAGAAAAAGCAAATAAATTACACAAATCTGACAGGAGATCACGTCCGTTATCTCATAACGATCCCACAAAAGATATAGAATCGGTCGGCAGAGAAGGTTGAATGCCACATGTCTCAGTCTTAGAACTCACGTCTTGCCTCCTTCTACGTAATTACGACTCAATCATTTGATTTTGTTGATTGTGTCACATCTCTGATATCTTATATTCCTTTCTCGAACCATCTGCACTACTTATATGCATAAATCAACAAATCATCTCGTTCGTGAATGTGGATCTTAGCTTCGCTCACATTTCCTGATTTTTCCTCACTGATATCATTTCTAGTGCATTTAGTCTATGATAAGAAAGCATAATCCTATCCTGTTTTTAGATACAAATCTGCCGAAAAAATTCTGAATATTTTTTTTTAATTTCTCATCAATATGTGTAGATACAAAAAGTTTACATAACATAATAATTTTGTATCGCTGTTTTCAAATTTTTGTGCAAAATACACAAACGTTGGAACTAAATATTGTGTAGGTATAACTTTCATAACGTACTTGTGTAGTATCTACCTGTCTGCCTACGTAAATAAATTAACATTGTATGTAGATAACTGCATATTTTACATGTTATGGAATGCATTCTATTCGTCCACATTCAAAATTTGCAACTGAAACATTCCAAATTCTATTTTCAAACTTCGAACATTCTGCAGCGATATCAAAAGCCTATAAATCTATTCAACCCCCGCAGAGAGGGACGGCTGCGGGGAGGGAGGGAGGGAGATAGCGGGTGACGTCACCAGGGATTTCCTGAATTTCATTTTTGAATTTGAAAATGTGTTTACGATGAGAATCATATTCTATTGGTATTTGAATTTTATTATTACTTTCAATATTTACTACTTGTTTGAAGAATTTCTTTGTGCTTTTTAACATTAAAATTGTGCCCCTAATTACGTTAATAAATATTAGAAAAATAATGTATGTAAAGCTATTTTTGTGAAATATCACCTCAAGGGTGCTTCGGTTTTAACTTAGCTTTGAACAAATGTCCATGGGTAGGTACCTACTTTCCTATCTATAACATAAAAATAAATCGCTGAATGTTTTGCTAAGCGCATAACTTTCGAACGACTGCACCAAATTGGATAATTCTTTTTTTTGTGTGTTCGTTATTGTCAGGACAAGGTTTTTATAAAACTTCCGGTGAGCTCTGGAATTATGAAATTTGTTTAAAAAAATTGCTATTGGTAGCACGCGAGGTTTGAAAACTGAATGTATGGAAAGCGGGAGGGAGGGAGGGGGAAGGGAACCTGGCAGGGGGGAGGGGGACCTGGGAGGGGGGAAGGGAATTCGGGAGGGGGGTTCGCGGGAAGGGGGAAGGGGGGGGAGTGGAGTGGGGAGAGGGAAGTTGGAGGGGACGGAGTGGGAACGCAAGAGGTGAAGAAGACGCAGGAGAAGAAGGGGAGGCAGAAGGGGAACGGGTCGAATGGGAAAGGACACTCAGGGAGAAACAATTTCTTTATTAAATAGCGTAGCAAAGCATGCCGGGAACCAGCTAGTGATATAATAGAATCTATAGTACCTATGTAACACCTACATTCCTACAAATTTACTATTCTTATCAGCAAAGCATAAATACTTGGCGTTTATCCCACTAAAAAACTAACAAACGATGAGAGTTATGAATATTGAAAAAAAAAATTTTTGGGCTATTTTTTTTCAATCATGAGCTATGGAGCTTCAAAAAATCCATTTGCTGTCAACGTAGTGCAATATATTTATTTATTATGAATTATAAGGCAAGATATTTTTTCTGAAAAAAGTTTCCGAAAAAGAGTGTCGATGAGTGGGCGAAATTGGATAGAAGATATATTTTTTTTAATTTTCTTTCAAAACTTAATCATGTAATTTCATAATAAAAACCAAATAATATGATTTACGATCTACGGCGTCATATTTCCTTCTAGTATACGTAAATGTGCAGGTCAGTTAATCAATAAACCCATGAAATTTAAGGTCCCGTTTAACAGGCAACCACCGTGCATTCTCTTAAAAACACGGTGTTTAAATTTTCTTCCGCCCTCCAAACTTAAATTACTTGCGGCTCAGACGATTCATCACCTTTCTCCCCCGCCCCCGCCCCAAACAATCGCCGCCTACCCACCCCCTTCCCGCCCCTTTCCAGTTCACCCCGCACGGGGTAATGCTACATGATGAAAACAATACATCAATGGCGGGACGAGAATAGTCTATCGAACCGCAGTAATCGAAGTTTGGTCAGGGAAAGTTAAAAAATAAAATAGGAACATAAATTTTCGTTATTTGTTTTTGGGGTGTTATGCCGTGTTGCGCTACCTCCTCCTTTAGCCAATGTTTCGGACATCGTTGCAGTGTCCATCATCAGGGCAGATCCGGCAGATCCGGTAGATAGTAGTCACACATCTACCGGATCTGCCCTTGTCTTTATTTAAAAAAATACA
Organism: Limnephilus marmoratus; assembly: GCA_917880885.1. Taxonomy (NCBI): domain Eukaryota; kingdom Metazoa; phylum Arthropoda; class Insecta; order Trichoptera; family Limnephilidae; genus Limnephilus; species Limnephilus marmoratus. The sequence continues at coordinate 48,234,437 of OU862923.1, forward strand.
TTCTCGGTTTATTTAAAAAGTTGTGATCTCATCTTTTGATCCCTTGATCATCTCTGGAGGCCTGTAGTCGTTTGTAAGGCGAGCTCTTTGGGCGACTTCTTTTGAATTCAAAACAAGGAATGGATTTTGGAGGTTAAACTCGGACTTAAGGCTCCGCTACCGGACCGGAAAAGAAGAAGATGGAGAGATACGAAATTACGAATGTTAGAGGAGAGCGCTAACATTTACAGCGACAAAATCGATGCGAAAATGTTTAATCAAACACGACTCGTTTAAAATAGAGCAAAAATCTCACGGGCATTGTCTTAAACAGTATTTAAAGAAACAACGTGAGTTTTTTCATAAACTAAACTTAACTTATAAAATAACTGAAACAAACGTGTTTATAATAATTTTTGGAGCATACTTTGCGATTTTTTTCTATCGAGGGAATTTTGTATAATTTGCGTTTCAGCGCGGGCAATGTCTAGATATTATCTTCAAGAATAACATATTTTTTTTAAGAGCTTTAAAACTTAATGTGTTTAAGGGAGGTATGTAAGAAATCGGTAGAAATTCGGGTTGCGGGCCCATAAACACTTATGATCGTTTACTGGTATATTGTTGATTGCGTATAAAAAGTCAAATGCTGCAAGGCTTTTAAAAATGGAATGTACGAGGTAAGTAATTAACAAGTAATTGACGACAATAGTTTTGGAATTAGTTAACAATTTGCTGTAAGCAAAATCATAGACAAAATGATCCAAATTCAAATGTGTTGTAGAATATTGAGATAAAATGCCAAACTTTTTTAAAGTAAAAGTAAAAGAGTGCACAGACGGAAATGAATCAAGATAAATTTGAATATCAAATGACAGATAGAAAATGAAGTTAAATATTTATTTAAAAATGGGACGATTCAACACTCAACACTCATAATATTGTATTTTTTTATTAATTACGTAGGTAGGCACTATATAGTTTTGACTTTAAAAAATAAACATACCTATAGAAAGTGTTATAAAAATGGTTCTTTAGGTATCAAGATATAGGTAAAATTTTATGCTAAAAAATGAAACATAAGATATTGTGATGAAAAAATTATAAGAGTGATTGTGTTGCAACTTTATATGAAGCTTCTACAATTAAGTAGTTTTTTCAAAGATTAGAGAAAATTTTATGGGTAGGATAGGTACCTACCCATAAAATATATATCCATGAAAATTCTTTGATAGCTGACCACTGATGGTACAAAATTTCTAAATTTGAATAGGGTGTAAAAGTGGAGGTAGAGGGAAGGAATTCAGGATGCCGGGTACGCACAACGTCTATACAGTTCAGTCCCAGTACACAATGTCGGTACGCCCCTGGTACGCGCTTTGAAATTATTTAACGGCCCGTACGCACAGTGGTGGCGGGTGGTGTGAACGGAATTTAAATCCTGGGGGGTATGTAAAACAATCTGCGATGCACCCCTCGCCGGAAGCAGACCCTCCCCTCTCCCACCCGCCACCCCTCCACCTCTTGTATTGAATGTACTAACCACAGCCATTATCAAAAGTTACGCGAGTGCTTTCACATTGTATTTTTATGGCATTTCTGCTGAAGATAACTTATATTATGTTTAAATTAAAAACTTGTGATTTATCGTTATTTATTTAAATAGAAAGGTTCTGTACAGCTAAATCAGAGAAAAAATACTATTCCTAGTAATTAAATACATTATTTTCATTCGTAGGTATTTCAAGTTTTCAGTAACGAGAAAAATCCATCTGCCTCAATTGATGATGCCTGTAAGTGTAGTGAAGTAAATTATAAATACGAAATTCTATCAATATTTCAAAGAACCTTTTTTTATTTTTTTTAAAAGAAAGACAAACTTTCCCGGGTTACGAATAACCTGCCAATATTTTAAAACCTCCTAACATCACCACAGTAAGCGGAAAGTGTTGCTTGTGTTGTGATGGAGAACTTAACCAGGCTTAACTTTGGATTAAAAAAACTAAAAATCTCGAAAACTACATTTTTCTTACCATGTACCTACCTACCTACTTCACTAGAATCAGTAGAGTGCATTACACTATGTACGACTAAAGGTAGACTGTGTGTATGCATTTTTTCAAGTTCGTGTAAGAATTATGCATTGAATATGGCCACTAAATTATCATATTCAGCTGATTATTGTGGAAAATTAACGTCACTATTTGTATGTAAAATATATTTTTTAAATGTATTCTTATTTTGGTTCATTTTAATTAGGACAGGTACAGCTTTTCATCCTTTATGAACTCCACGCTACTGCTAAAAAAACACTACACTGCCAAAAGTTGTTTTACAAAATATTGTTCCCATCGGTTTTAACTTCGCCACAAACTAAATTATGATCAATTCTGCATTCATCAAAGCATAAACATCTTATAACTTTATTTATTTATTTGACAGTTGACCAGTGTTCCTCAAAGTTTCCCCCCTCCGGCCGCATGTTTGGGAGCGCTGGTCGCAAGTTCCACAGCCCACGGGCGCGCACCAATTACAGAGGTGTTCGCAGATTAATGCGCCAATAAATCAGTATGCCGGGCGATATAACAATTAGTCGCTATCACTGCAATGTTAATTAAACGCGCATAAAGGTTGGCTCTACTACTACTATACTTACCTACTTACCTCCTTGCTTTACTGATCGAGAGGGGGAGATGGCATTGAGGATACGTGGAGAGCCAAATTATTGGTAAATAAATGCGATGAAAATGTTTATCTTTACTATTGTAAAATCGGTTGATCTTATGAAAATTGATATGATATTTCATATCGTACTTTCTAATATTTGATGAAGAAAAATAAAACAAGAATTTATTGCGACATTTCAAATAGCATATTATAATATAAAACTTTTTTACACTTAATTTTATTGACCTTAACCGGTTTCAGCTCGTTAAAGCCATCTTCAGACTGGTAAAAATTATTCTTAGTCTACGGTTTGTATACCTAACATATGGGGGAGGGAAGAGGGGTGGTCTACAAGGATTTTAATCAATTATATTAATTACGTTTGTTACCTTTGTTTGTCGTTCTAGAATTTCTAGTTATTTGGTTAATTCCAGTAGGCTAATTACCATGGGTTTGTAGCTCACTTCAATATTATTCAGTTCGGTTCAGTTCAGTTCATTTCAAATAGCAATATTAATCAATATCCTTTTGTCATAACGCCCTTATGTTACTTTTACAATATTGCAAAATATGGGGTTTGTTCTTAGATCCATCATTGGGCGTATGGGAAAAAGGATCAATATAAGAAAAGTTAATAATTTCTTTTTAAATAGGCAATTCAGCCTAAAAAGAGTGATTTGTGCATTAAAGCTAAGAAAGATAGTGGGAAGTCATTTAAGTCTATGAATTACTCTACCCAGTAAAGCCGCGTAAAGTCAAAATGACCCAATTGCACCATACCTGCATAATATTATCATAGAGCGGTAGTACCCATCTAAAGTATAAAACCCAAACTTAGACAATTCTATCTTACGATTTAATTGTGCAATTTTTAATTTAATTTTTATTATATTACAATGTGTTAATAAGAAGATTAATTGTAAACACAAAATAAAATTTTATATTGACCGGTTAGTGGCTGATTTGGCATCGCGTTTGGGTCCCACTCGGGTGTCGCGTGTCGATTCCTCGGCTAGTTAAGTCCTCCATCACGACTCAATCAACATGTTTCGCTTATCGTGGTGGTAATAGGAGATTTTCAAATATTTAGGGTTAATCGTAACTCGGGAATGTTTGTCTTTCTTTGAAAAAAATATTTTGTTTTATACATTAAAAAAAACATGTATCAAACATAACAAATATCAAAACTAAAGTTAAACAGAATGATAAAATAAACATTTCAAAGAAAATAGAATTAAATTCCTGAAAAAATATTAAAATGCAAAATTCAAAAGCGTATCATGAGACTCCCTTTTGAAAGAAGTCAAAATTATAAAATTCATTACAACTATTTAATTAATGTTCTGAAGGCAAGATAAATGGAGTAGAATAAATGAAGAATATAAAAATCTTATCTCATTTTACCAGAAGACTCCATTTCAATTCTGGGCGACGGCCCATATGAAATAATTAATTGCCTTTTTACACAATCCGATGGCCGACTTTGACGAATATTGCAAATACTTAGTGATCGCTTTTCAGGTATTTTAGCCGAGACGCTTGACCTATCACGCCTTCTAAATAATCAATTTCAGTTGTACATTTAATCAACAAGCAAATTGAATTAATGAGATAGATTTGGCACGACACTCCACACCGCTCCACTGGTTCCTGGCCCGCTTACAATTTGTAGTATTCCTACTGACAGGTGCACAATGCTCGTCAGATCTGGTCCACTCGGATGCTGTATGACGCAGAGGATCACAAAGGGATTCCACCGAGATGTATTCAAGCCTGATCACTGCTCTCCTCCGTTCTCTGTATCAGCGGCTCTCAAATTTTTGTTTTTCATTTGACAATTTTACTCTGAGTAAAAATATGGTACCATGACAACTCCGAATCCTGCAACTTCAATGCCTCTTTGAAAGGTCATTAAAAGTTACGATTTTTTTTTGGAAAATAGCCCGTAACCTAAGGGAACGTACCCATACTACGTGACCTGTTCGGGGGGGGGGTCTTCGAAATACCACGCTTGGTACAAATGAGCTGCGGGTTGCTTAGGATTTTGGTCACCGGGCGGGGGGGGGGGGTTAAAAAGTGCAAAAAATTGATCACGTAGTATTTTTTTATTTATAATCACGATATTTATTTCATTTATTAATTCCGCTGGTTTCGCTTATTACTACGAGTATCATCATCAGGGTATAAATAAAAACAATAAAATATTGTGTTTTGTTGCTTACATACGATTTTATAGCATACCTACCTATTAAATATGTAAACACACACATACGTAAATAATATTTGATTTATATTGAGCATTTGAATATTGCTTTCCTCATTATCTCAAAACTTAGTATTTAGAGATGTCTGATTAATCAACTGGACGATAGAATTACACATGTAGAGTGCTCTGCTCCATTCCCGATAGTATTTAGAGATTTATTTAGAGATGTCTGATTAATCAAGTGGACGATAGAATTACACATGTAGAGTGCCCTGCTCCATTCCCGATAGCCGGCATGTAAATCAATTGTTGACATATTTTTTTACATGCGATTATATTGCATGCTTGAAGAGAACGCTCTGAACGCTTTAAAAAACAATAGTTTCCGAATTATTTGGCTGACTACGGAGATATTTTAACCCTAGTTTGGGAAACGCTGTTCAATATCTAGCATACAATTTGCTGGACATTCCTGAAACAACAATTTCCCTCGGCACGAGTAAAGCACCCGGAGAGGTCCACATTATCATATATGTTTAAAAATACATTATATTGATGTTCAATAATAAAAAAATAACAAAATTGTAGAAATGCCTAAAAACTATTCAATATAACTATGTATTTTAATTTCTTAAAGTATTACTTGGTGTGAATATGTAATTGCATGTGCCAATTCTCAAAAAGAGTATTTTTTCCAAAACAATCAAAAACAATGAAAAAAATTGGCACTATATACTATATTTCAACGTGATGATTAAATTCTGTTTTAAAAAAAATTCTCTACTCAACTTTAAAAGCAAGCAATTAATTATTATTAGGAATTTATAAAAATGATGAAAATAGCATAATAAGTATTAACACACACACGACAAGGAATCCCTGGTGAGGAGGACTGTGCATATTTAAAAACAAATTCCATTATACTTATACTAACTTAATAATGTAACTCATAATAAATGTGGGTTGCAGGTGTCTTAAATAGTCATTAATAAAAGAATAAAAGTATATGCACCAGTAGAAACTATACTAAAAACTCTTATGCTAATATTTATCAGATCATCATCATCATCATCACCCTTGGCTCTACATTCTCTACAACCCCTGGTGGGTCTTGGCCTCCTCAAGAGTCTTCTTCCACTCATCTCGGTTTTGTGCCAGCTCTCTCCAGTTTAGAAGCTCCAATAAGAATTTATCAGATCATCCCAATTTTTAATGTGATGATAATTCTATCCAGCAATAAAGCCACACATATTTTGACTGCCAACAATTTGACCAATAATATATTTTACTCTAATATAAACGTAATTTTAAGAAACGTCAGGTTTAAAAAAAATCGTTTTGTATTTTTTTCCTGCTTTTACAAAATGTGTGTAAAATTTCTAAACAGCAGTGTATTAAAAACAAAGCAGACAGTCCCGTGAATCAGGGCAGAAAGTACATGCATATATCTCGCGGAGGGTTGAGAGCAGAGGGTAGAGTGTAGAGGGTAGGAAATGTAAAAATGTGCCCATGTAAGCTTCGCAGATTAAATTAAAAGTTTTCTCCCTGCGGTGACAGCGCACTGCTATTTTATACATTAAAACGTACTCGGCTTTATTATTCTGCAAGAATTATATGTAAACATCGCACTGCTATTTAGCGAAGTCACCCTAACAATAGTTGGTGGATTTAAAAAGTCTAAATTCTATAATAATAACTTTTTTCAAAATGTATAATTTTTTCACTTTTATCGTCTGTTGATATTCATTTCATATGCAATTTTATGGTGGAACTGTCAGATCAAGAACGCACTCGTAATTTTTATAAATACCTGGTTATTTAAATTAATTGTAAATAACAAACTTTCTTAGCATCAGCATTTAATTAAAAAAATATCAAAAACCAATCGTTCTTCATCAGGAAACAACGCTTTCTGAAAATTTATTCACATAAGAATATATAAAATTAGTACATTTGTACAAAAAAATATTGCGATGAGCGGTGATTAATTGGTTATTATTATAAAAAAATGTTTACATGAAATGAGTAAAAATATTATGAAATTATGAAATTAAAATGTAATCAATACTTTTATAAATTAAAACCACAGAATCAAGGAGCAACCAAGATATTCAAATAACTTTTTTTTAAATATATGTGCATTGATGTGAAAATAAATTGAAGCGGTAGATGCTTAAAAATAATTATTTTTAATAATAATGTATTTAGTTGACCATGTCATTATCAAAATTTATAGTTATTTATTATTTTAATTCAATTAAAAAGCCACAAAGGGAATTTGCAATTTTTGAATAAATACTTATTTATACTTTTGACTGTAGCTATAACTTTGTGGTTTTCCATTATAAATAAATGAAACAATGTTACTTTGTTTAAACCACTTATATATTTGAGTAAAGCCGACCGGTTTCGGAATGACCGTTCCCTCTTCAGGGCAATCGTATACTGATTTGACAGTTAGAAAATAGTGGATGGGAACAATGTATTATTATGGTAGGGGTGGAGCCGTTGCTAGGTATTAATGAAGATCAATATTTAATATACACTATTTTGTAACGGTCAAATCAGTATACTATTGCCCTGAAGAAGGAACGGTCGTTCCGAAACCGGTCGGCTTTACTCAAATATATAAGTGGTTTAAACAAAGTAACATTTTTTTCATTTATTTAAATACTTATCTCTTCAAACTTTGCAAAAAAATACTTATTTAGTTATATTATTATTATTACAGTTTTCTTTTGGCATGTTTTCACATTATTTTGCAAATTGCCTCTCCCATCCATTTTACCTGTGAATGGAAAATTAACTGCTTGAAACCTATGTAATTTATTGTCTGGAGGATTTAATTTTTTTTAAATAATTAAATAAAATGCACATCTCGCGCAAGTGGAGATATTTGCAAATAGAAATGAATTTCTAAATAATTTTTCATATTTCAACATCAATGACTAACTTCTTACTAGATTCTAACAAGACTTGACATAAATCACTCCAACAAAGACCTCCGAAAAACTGATTTATTTCTATCGGTAGCGCAGTTTTATACCTCACGTTATTTTATCCGCGTGGCTGGGACTCAACCAGGAGTTGGTACGACAAAGTAAATAATTATTATTGTGTGTTCCCGCGTTCTAATTTTAAAATTGAGTAATGTGCATCGCGGCCGCCAGAGCGCGGCGGTCTTTGCGTCAAGAACAAAAAGAAAAAAATAACAACGGAAAAAAGAATGGATATAAATTTTCGTCGTCGTTCATTTGTTAAATCCGAAAACGCGGGAACGTAATATTTACTGAAACGAAAGAAGTGTGTTGTGGGCGTGAACGTGTGCCCGAATATTTCTCAATTTTCGTTGCACCTGATGATGCAAATGAATTAGACATTTCAAGGGTTGAAAGCCTATCTATCTTTACTCTACAAGAGTCCCAAAAGTTCGGAGCCAGTGAATGAGACTTGCATCCTCGATTGGTATATTTAGCGTGGTTAAAGTGGAAGAGAGAGAAAGGTTGGGAAATATCTGGATATTCAAATATCGTCACAAATTACAACTAAAGTCACTTCAAGCAAAGTTTCATTTCTTAAACAATAGTACTTACCGACCTTTTTTTACAATAGCTACACGCAGGAGGCCCTTAGAAAAATAATTTCCCTCCGGGCCTATGTCATCTTTGGGGATGCTGAAGGTAAAAGGTATGAGGAGTGGGTAGAAATCTGGGAGCCAATGTGTCCAGGTATAACGGACGTATGAATCCAACTCTCCCACTGCGGTGCAAAACGATGTTCCGAGAGAGTTCCGCTGGAAATATCAAAGGTCTTCCTCAACCAGTCTCTCTCGATCCGGACTGCCATGTAGTTGGTGGGCAAAGGCAAGACCTGGATAAACCTCAAACAATGATCACCCCTTCAAAGTCACCAAACGTAGCGAACCACTTAGGGTGACCTGTGACGTACCTACCACTCAAGCAAGTATTTACAAATATGAAAGTCAAAAGTGGTGGTTTGGCGCCACCCGTTTTCGTTCAAAGTGTAGCATATCAAACTTCTATGAATTTTTTGTTCAGTGTTAATATTAATATGAAAGCACACGACAATAAGGCTTCTGAACTATGTGACAGGTTTATTAGAATTTCTACATTGGCTGCACGATTTTATAACTAATTTGGTATCAAATTACCTGAGGCAATAAACATTCTTTATGCATATTGGTTTTTCTGCTTACTGAGATTTATTCTGTGGGTGCTGCAACATACTTTGTGATTAAAACAGAAGTCGGATTGCTCAAGATTATGATTTATTTGATAAAAATAATAAATCCAACCATTCACTTACCTATTATATTATATGCACAACACTTCTCTCGAAGTTCTATTTCACATATCTAACCCTTCTTTTTTCTCGTCTTATTACCTTATATTATTTTAAGTCTAAATCAAAGTGCATAAAAATTAGTGTAAATATATTGGAGGTGGAAAACTTTTTGCCTAAATGTTTCAGTTTTTCACTTGTAATTTATACAATAATGTAATTTATACAATGTAATTCATCTTTCATATTTTTTTCTATTTTTCCATTTTTCTTGTCTCTTTTCTTTTTCATTCTTTTATTGTTCTTTTATTCTATTTATCTATTTAAATTAAAATATTTTTTTATCTTATTTTTCTTCCAAGATTAATTTAAATTAGTTTAAATTCCTGCCACCAAAAAAAATGTATTTTGTATTTTGATGTATTATTTAATATATTATATTGTAATATCTTGGTTAATAAATAATAAAAAATAAAAAAAACAAGTAGAACTGAAAAATACCTAAGTTCCTAAGTAATATACATTGCTGGAGGAAAAACGTGGTTTTAGATTTTATGTTAACTTTAAATTCAACATTATTACTAAAAGGGCATTTCTTCCCATTAAAATACCTTATAACTTAAAGAGGACACCATGTATTACATTATGAAAATATCAATAAAACAATTACTATAGCCAGCTCAATCAATTCCTTTATTACTTACTTCCCATCTAAAATGCCACTATTGGCTTATTAGGTTGCTGTGTATACCGGTCTATTAGGCTCCAACCTCCTTCCCAACCTCAGTGCACGTGTTACAGGTACCAACAAATCAGTGCCCCCTGGTATACCGGTCTCACCGGGACAGGAGTGCTCCTGGCTGGGGTGGAACAATCGTATTTTATCGTATAATTATACCCGCCTCGGAACCTTTGTCTAGTGAAGTGGATAAGAGAAAACAATGTACATAAATGAAAATAAAATAAACACCCGAAACTGAAAAAATTAAAACTGAAACTGAATCTTTATAAAAATGAATTGCCGAAATGTATGTAGGTATACGCTTAACTTCCGAACGACTGCACCAAATAGAATAATTCTATTTGGTGTTCGTTATTGTCAGGTCAAGGTTTGTAAAAAACTACTGGTGAGCTCTGGCATTATGAAATTTGTATAAAAAATTGCAATAGGTGGGATGCGAGCTGTTTGAAAACTGAATGTATGGAATGCTGGAGGGGCGAGGGGAACTCGGGTAGGGGGGTTCGCTGGATAGGGGAAGGGGGGGGAGTGGAGTGGGGAGAGTGAAGGTGGAGGAGACGGAGTGGGAACGCGAGAGGGGAAGAGGACGCCGGAGAAGAAGGGTAGGCGAAAGGGGAACGGGACGATTGGGAAAGAACACGCAGGGAGAAACAATTGCTCGCACACCGGGTACCATCTAGTATCATTATAATTTCGATCCTTTTGGGTTGGAAAATTATTTCCTAAATGTCTTTTTAATTTTTTATTCTCCTAGGTACCTCTAAAGAATTTGATTTTCATCCATTTGTTTTAATCTTTTACAGACATTTGATTTCTCTAATGATTCTTGATGATTTCAATATTTTTTTCGGGTTTCTTATGCGGGTTATTTTGCTACTAGGTTAAAGCTTTGATATATTTATTAAAATACGGAAGACAAGATGGTTTGATTTCTTTTTTTTTGAATACCTCAGCAATGGCGGTGCATGTTGCTCTCATTAACTGTAGCTAATGAAGCGTGGACCTTTGGCACAGACGTCGCCTTAATGCAGAGGGGGCTGGGTTCAGTCCCTGGAACACGATAATATGTAACAAATGCATGTATTAGTTAAACGGTGGTGTGCATTTCAATTTTACCTCATTTGTAGAAATGCAGAATTTGGAATTATGCTAACGTTGGATGTGCGTAAACATAAAATTATTAGTATGTAAATTCTCTAAGTAAACCGAAGGAAAGGTGTAATTACAAATTTATTTATTTATTTACGCCCTTAGAGCTTTTACATAGTTTTAAAGATATTAGTACAATAAGGAACTAAGTATTTGCATAAAATATAAAAAATAAGGTAGGAACAAAATGAATCAATGTAGAACAACAAATTAAAATTAAAAGGAAAATAAGTATAGGCATGTACCTCCAGTAATAGAACAAAATCATTAAAAGGAAAGTGCTTAATGCAAAGGCTAACCATTATTAAATTAAAATTAATGAATAACACCCCTGATGAAGGTTCAGGTCGAACCGAAACCGGTTGGATAAAGATATATAATAATGTGGTTTTAAAGTTATTTTTACCCACAAAGTGTTTGCTACACGTGAAAAATTAATAATAATTCAATATCCTACGTTCTACTTTTGGTTTAAAGCTCACAGCATGCAAAATTGTTACAGTTGAAAATTCCTATATCACAATGATCAAACTTCATTAAATTATAACAAAATAAAAATAAATATTTTGTAAATAATCGACCTTGTTGAAAGCTCTGTCAGGAACAAACCGTTTATTCGCACAAGCAATTGAATGTTGCTTGACAAACTTAAGTTAGTTTGGCTCACGAAACTGTCACTGAATCTATATATATGTGCCTAAAATGGCCAAGTGGAAATGTTTTTTCTCTACTATCGAATTCGAGGAAACGATGACAGACTTTCTTCACCGAAATCATTGTCGGTGAAAACGGCCTTTCAAAGTTGTGATGACACATATTTTAGTCTCCACTGTCTCCAGCCTCTCACGCTTCATCAACTTTCATTTCTGGGGAAAATCTTGAGCAAAAATGATGGACCACGTGCTTCTAATTGCACAAACAAGGACTACTGTTATCTCTTTTAGCCATGGGGTATTTTAACGGAGAAGAAAAGGACCGTTTCTCGTCCTCGGAAATGGTATAGGTCAGGTTGTACGAATAATGGTCGGTAATGTGTGTGTTCTCCTTCAAACTAAATGACATGAGTTTTGAAGACTTCAAACTGTAACACGTGTTAGTGCACAAATGTCACTCATTCTGGCGACTTCTGTATTGTTCTCTTTATCACGGATCTCTTCGTCAATAAGAGCCCTGATAATGTCACATTGCTTTAGTTTATCTGTAAACGTTTGGCGGTTGTTATGTTTATGTCAAAGTTCTTAATGTGATTCCGTGCTCTTTTGTAATGAATTAGTAACTAATTAGTTTATTTCTATTGTTTCAGGAAATACAACACAACCAACTCGGTGAAGGCTCTCCTAGTGACCAGTGTCAACAAGTGATTTATAAATAATAGTGGTAAGAATTGAATAGAAGTGTCAGTGGGATTGTGATCTAGTTAATTGGAGGTTTTAAGGCCTGTGTTCCGATAAGATTCAACCAAGAAGTGCCGGTCAGATTCTAGTCGTGGCACGTCGATGCCACTGGTTGGAGCGGGAATCTGAATAAAGTGCTCGTGAGTGTCGCCCATCATGAGTGCGAACAATTGCGACAGTATGTCATCGTACTTCGCCAACTCGTACATGCCGGACATGCGGCACGAGCACCCGCAGCAGTACAGCGGGGGGGTGGCGCAGGGGGGCGCGGAGCTGCCCGAGGGGGGCTGCGACCCCTCGGCGCTGCGCCCCGCCGCCCCGCACCACTACGGGCCCCCCAGCCAGCCGGGGCAACTGCCCTACCCCAGATTCCCCCCCTACGACCGGATGGACATAAGAAATGCGCCCTACTACAACCAGATGGATCAGAACGGAGGGTACCGCCCGGATAGTCCTAGTCAAATGCATATGGGGCAGAAACCTGACGCTTACGGTCCTCCCAATGGGCACCAGGCTCCTGTAGTGTACGCGAGTTGCAAGCTGCAGGCGGCGGCTGTAGGGCATGGTGGGGTGTTGTCCGGGAGTCCCCCGCTAGACCAGAGCCAACAGGCCTCCATGGGCAACCAGCACATGCAGCACCACCAGGGGCATCACGGGCACCCGGGGCAGCACATGGTGCCGCAGCAGATGCACCACCAGCAGCACCAGCAGCACATGATGTACGCGGGGGGCGTGGAGGAGTTGCCCCCGCAGCAGACGCAGATGCCCCTTCACCAGCAGCCCCCGCACCAGCAGCCCCCGCAGCTCCACCAGCAACAGCCGCCCCCCTCCGCCGCCGCATCCCTCCCCAGTCCCCTCTACCCCTGGATGAGGAGTCAATTCGGTAAGATTCTAAACAAATAACAGTATTACATTAATAATAAAAATGATTTGATCATTTGTCTTGCGCCGATTTCTCGATAAAAAATCTTCCCCCGGGCGCTTGTTTAGTCATCATTCAAAGTTTTCTTCTTCTTTTCTTTATCCTATTCGGGCCGGGGAGATGTCGCTCCGACGAGGCGCCTCCTGGCGTCCATCCATTGCAGACCCAGCCTCTGGAGTTCGCTTAGCTTTGTCTGAGGATGTCTTCCCTATAGGATTAATAGATGAAAAAAAAAATAATAAGATTTGCAACTAGAGTAGGCCCACTTTCTGGAAGTCTTGTATTCCAGCATTGTAACAACTAACATAAATTCATTTCCAAATTTTAATAACACGATAACAATCCAATAGATGACAATCCAAGATCCAATGTGAGATATAATTGCTCTGATATAAGCTCCTATTGTCCTTTTGCTGAGATTTCCATTATTATCGAAAGGTTATGGGGAAATTATCGCCCATAAAATCACAGATTTTCTCTCCACTTATAAACAAAGAGCTCGTCAAAAATAAAGTGGTAATGAAGAAATGAACCACCTTCATATTAAAATTCGTATTACTTAATACCGATTTTCTACTCTAAAATTATCAGCAGTCATTGGCATTAATAATAATTCACAAACCGAAACGCAGACAGAATTCATAATATATATTTCTACCTAATTAAACAGACACATAGAATAGAGCGAGCATAGAACTGAATAGAAATAATTAGCATGCGGTCAGAATATTTTTTTCAATTGGCTCTAAAATGCGGAAGTTGTCTCGAGAGCTTTTGTTGCTCGGACGTGAAGTGGATTTATGCGAGCTTCAACGACGTGAAAAGGTCGGGAGCTGACGGGCATTATGCAAAACTCAGGTGGCTGGCGGGGGACCAAGGTAGCAGGACTACGTACCCAAGTACCCACCTGCCACCTGGATAATGGGTACCCATATAGGTCCACAGTTCCATTGTCTCTCTAGAGATATTTACGACTGCATTAGCTAATAATGACATCGTACTAAAAATCTAAGAAAAATAATTTAAAATTACGGTCTGTTTTTGTGATGTCCCTAACGTTTTAAGAGGATTCTTAAAGCTAAATCACCATTTTAGGTAAATGCTTTTCTGCCCTGATGATGGACACTGCAACGCTGTCCGAAACGTTGGCTAAAGAAGGAGGTAGCGCAACACGGCGTAACACCCCAAAAACAAATAACGACAATACTTTTGGCCGTGAAAATCTAAAAACGTATCTAACAAAATATACTTTGTTGGAAAAAAATAAATCTTTCCCTGCCGTTTCCATTGAGTAGAATTAAAATAAAATTGTTAATAAAACGCATAAAAGAAACTTTTTTTTTTTAATTTTAGGGATAAAATTATATTTTACAGTTTCCTTTCTTAAAAAATTATTCATAAAATAAATAAAAACACTTTTTCGCTTGAAATCGCCACCTATAGACACCGTTTGTCAGGCGAGTTTTATGCCTATTACCTAGGTATATTCATGGCAATATAAGGCACAGTAAAATATTTATATGTATCAAATTTGAAATTAACATTAGGTATATAAGGAGTTGTGAAAATTATGTTCATAACTCGTCATATCTGTGTTTTGGTTCTTTTTGTAAACGATTTAAGTTATTTTAAATTCAGAAAATTGTATATTCATTATCTACCATAACAACAATCATTTGAAAAGACAAGTTTTGCAAATGCCATCGGCATTTTTCGATTGTCGCATCTTTCCGAAATACGCTCTTCCACACGCTGACATTTTTTGCTTTTCACTTTTACGAAATATGACAACGTTTCGTTACAATTCATGATTTACGACCGTATTCACTTCGCACTTGGTACTAAAGCACAGTTCTGCTCAAAATTTCTTGAATACAATTGAATTTTTGTGCAATTTGGAAATCGCACGCACGAATTTAGGATTGTCCGACTTTTCAATGCCACTGTTTTATTTTAGTCTATTTTAAGGACAATGCCAACATCCCTCAGCAGTGAAAGTTACTTATAATTTATGCAAAAAATATACCGCAGATGCTGTTAATTGTTTGACAGACAAAAGATACACCTTCTGTTTTGGGTTTTCTTGCCTATCCACTTCTGAATGCGAACAAATTTTATGACTTGCTTTTACACTCGAAATGCTTTTGTTTTAATTGTTATTTTTATTTGCACCGAAACGCTTTTATCACCGAAAATATTCGAAAGTTACTACTTACCAGTTTCCATTTTTAGCTTTCACTTTTGCTTTAGTAATGCATAAACTTTCGTTAGATAAGGTGTTAATGATTCGTTGAGTTTGTCAAATCTGTGATCAAAAAATGAAATAAAATTCTAATCACTATCTAAAATGCAATCGAAAGTTTTAAATATGACGCGTAATTCATTGAGGTTGGTAGATATTTAAAAGCCTTATATGTTAAATCGTAGGTTAATAGTCAATGTGCAAAGTTCAAAGAAAGAAATAGTTAGTTAAGTTCATCTAACAATATGTGATTTCGAAACGTATACTGAAAATTAAAATTATAAATTGTGTGAGAGTGCATTCAAATTACACCATGCCTAATAAAGGTAGGTACATTTTTAAGGTTTTAGATGTTGTGTAATTTAATATTTATTGTGCTTAAAGTTCAATGGAAGAAATTTAAACTAAGTCTTATGACGTACACGTTGTTAAATTGCTAAAGTTCACGTAACCACTTGTAGCAAGTTCGTTCCCGCGTGGTGTGTTGATAATCTTAAATAAAACAGTTTATTTGGGGATTTCTTGGTCCACGTGAAACCGGCACGCGGGTTGGACCATAAATTTGAATCTAACAAGTGTTCTACCCCGAAAGTTAAGGGTGGTGCGGCATTGTCTGTGGGTAAACCGTACACAAGATAAGAGACGAAGGAAATAGGGTTAAAAGAGAATTAGGATACAAATAAAGATATGGTCAGTTTTAACATTGTTTTATTTTAAGATTTATTTTAATCAGGGCGAATTTGATTTCTACTATCAATTGTATTTTCTTTAATTTACGAGTTCTTATTAATGTTGATTGAGTAATGATTTGGAAATAAAAATACTTTTTTTAGGTGGGCAACTTACATAGTTTTTTTTTGTTTATTGTCGAATTTGAAGTCACATTTTCTCGTTAGTTATACCCTCCATCTGAGCATCTAGGATACTTTTAGTTACATTTTTTTTTAATTAGCTCCACTCAGGGCCTATGTCATCTTTGGTGATGCTGTGTTGAGTAACTTTTTAGTGAAAGGCAGGAGCGTAATTTCTTAGAAGGAAAAGAGTAAATGTGGTGGGTAGAAATCTGGGGGTCAGAATGTCTAGGAGTGACGAAAGAACGAATCCATTTCTTCCACTGCGGTACAAGGTGATAGATAGGTCGAAAGAGTCCGACTGAAGATGTCAAAAAGTGTCCATCAAATAGTCTTTCGTGATGCAGTCCGCTACGCAGTAGGTGAGCAAACGCATCTGCCGCCAAACCTCAGCCCATGAACCCTAGCAACCCTGCTAAGTCGCCAAAACTAGCACTTGAGTTAACCTGTGGCAGAGGGGTTGGTTATTCAAAAAAATTGTTCCCGGGGCGGCGGCGGTACACATACCCCCCTCCCAAGTTGAAAAGAAAAATTTTAATATGAAGCCATACTAAATAATGCAAAATCATACAAAATCATATGGAAAAAAGGCGTGTGGCTCCGCGTCGCTTGATTTCGTGAAATCAATTTTTAATTTCCGTTTTATTACAGTAAACATGCAATGCGTAAAAAAAGAGTTAATGTTTTTTACAGGTTTTTACGAAATCAACCTGTAAAAAATATTTTCGAATATCTTTTCCAACCTTTTCGAAAGCTTTTTCTCAAGTATTTTCAAACTCCTCCCTTAAAGGGGCGTGAATTCCGATTTAGATTTTTTCCTGGATATTGGATCGCCTAAAATATTAAGATTCTTCAATATATGACAACTACTTGTACAGTTATATTTTTTTACACTTATTTGCGACTAAACTAGTTTCCTAGGCTCAATCAAATATCGCTACAGTGACCTGTTTTTTTCTGCGGTAGATAAAATACTCTAAGTAATGACAACAAAAACATGAAATGCTTCCGTTTTAAAGGCATAATGTACAATCTAATAACGTGTTGTTATGAATTCAGGCTGTAGATCTCAAAGCTTTCCGCTATCTCATTAACGTAAAGTGTCTACAAGAAACCTAGCAATTTAGCAATGACAACACATGGTGCAATTGAATATTCACCATAGAATACTGTAATCGAGGCTGCTGTCCACCATGAAACATTAGACTAATATCTCGCATTGAATTCCGCGTTTCCCCGTTTAAATTAAATGTCCCTTTATTGATAAGTGTGTAATAACAGAGTGGGTTCGAAACCCGGCTGTTGTTTTTTTTATCCTGGCAAATAAGATTAGCAGTGCTTAGGCAATATATTGCAGGACTAATTTATCCTTGGCGATTTTATAAGCTGTAAATAATTGCGATTATGGATTAATCGCTAAATAACACTAAGCACGAAATCGATTTGTCTAAATCTTTGTTATCTTTTGCTGCACGTTGTAAGGCTACAAGTATGCTGATAACACAGATTTTTTATGCATTTTAAGAATATGAATCACTCTTTTAATACGTTAGTAGCTATGTAGAAACGGTTAGTCAGTATATTTATTGTTATCAAGTTTATTTTGTAGATCTCTATTTTAATTTTTACTTCTTTTATATTTTTTTAATAATATTATTATTTAATCTATAAAAACAGTTTATTATAAACAAGTTCTGCTGTGTAATTATTATTATTACGCGTGACAGCTGTTTCGCCTTCTTAAGGCATTATCAAACTGTAAACATGTATAAAAAATGATTAGTCAGAAGTTATGTAGATATCTATCACCATAAGCATACTGACATAATTTAATTTCTCATCATTATATTATTAAACATACACAATTTTTGTAATTTCATTTCTCACCGTTACTTATATTATAAACAATTTTGGTAATTTCATTTTTCATCATTACATTATACACAATTTTTGTAATTTCATTTCTGATCATTACATTTTACGCAATTTTTGTAATTTCATTTCTCATCATTAATACACAATTTTTTAAATTTTTATTTTTTATCTCATCATTACGTAATTACAATATACACATTTTTTCAAAATTTCATTCCTCATCATTACATCATACATATTTTTTTTAATTTCATTCCGCATCATTAAATTATACACAATTTTTATAATTTCATTTCTCATCATTATATTATACATAATTTTTGTATATAATTATCGGTATTAATGATCGCATTATACGACTTGTACCCTTATGTAGTTCGTGAAAGATTTATTTTATTTATTTATAATAATAATTGGATAATTTGTAGAGCGCCGTTTTTGTGAAAAATCACCTCGAGGGCGCTTTACAATTTATTACGAATATTAGGCTCTATATTTACTTAGAAAAGAAGCTCAAGTTTCTGATCATTTTTCCTCAAATAATGTAACGGTTTCCAAATTATTTCAACAAAAAATAGCGATATTTGAAATGTTTTTAGTTCACTAGAATTGAATAAAAATACAGCTTGTTTCTAATATACGGATACGCAGACAGTCACAGTCAACAGGTCATTTCTACGACTCGTTCTTGAGTTCAACAGTTCGGCTGTGGAACAATTCGCCGGCCTCTGTGTTTCCTCCTTCAATAGGGGTTTCAACAAGATCCAGGTTCACTACCTCCTTTCCATGAAAAGATACTCCATACACCATTCCAAAAGATTTTTTTAAAAATTATTTTGTCCCTTATTAAAACTAATAAAATAAAACTAAAATTTGTCACTCCCTTCAGTAATGAATTGATTTAAAAAATACACAACCCATTTCTATTTGTTCAAAATCAAAATCAAAATCAAAATCAAAATCATTTATTGTACAAAATTAACATTTAGTACAAAAGGTATAACTTATAGGTACCTATATCCTATTTCTTCCAGTTAACCTAACATGTTGTACAGATTTGAACACAAAAAATATAAAATTGGTGTAATACAAAGGGAATTGGTTTTAATTCTTTATATAAACGTAAACATAAAACAGTTGTACCTATGTGAGGTATTCACTTAATGTGTAATGAGACCTGTTCAGGAGGAATGTTTTTAGTGATGACTTAAATCTGAGTGTATCTTGTATTTGTTTAATGTCGTGTGGAAGGTTGTTGTATACTTTAATGGCCATGTAAAAGGGTCCTTTTTGGAAAATTGTTTTGTTTGCTCTTGGTATTGATAAATTTTCTGTAAACCTTGTAGCGTGTTTATGTGTAGAGTTTTTTTGTGGAAACTTTTCTGGAGATGATCGCACTAACATGCATAACTCTATTATATATATGTCGGTGACTGTAAGAATTTTCAATTTTTTAAATATAGGTCTACATGAATCCCGATTAGCAGAGTTTGTCATTTTTCTTATACATCTTTTTTGGATGATAAAAACATCTTTGGCGTTTACTGAGTTTCCCCAAAAGATAATTCCGTATTTTATTATTGAATATACATAACCATAGTATGCGGCCATTACCGATTCGATGTTTAATATATTTCTCAGTGTACCTAGAACGAAAGAAAAGCTACTGATTTTGGCTACTATTTTGGATACATGTTCTTTCCAGTTTATATTTGCATCTAGTTGTATTCCCAGCAGTGAACAAGTTTGGGAAGGTTCGATAATATTATTATTGAAGTTTACATTTATGTTTATAGGTGTAGCTTGCACTGGACAAAATTGTAAAACTTGAGTTTTGTTAGTGTTGAGTGACAGATTTTGTGATAACAGCCAATTTGCTATTGATTGACAAGTCTCGTTAATATGTTTATTAAATTCGTCAACGTCTTCATTACATTCAAACAACAAAGCAGTGTCATCAGCAAACATTGAACATTCTGTGCCAGCAATAATTGGAAGTTCGTTTATGTATATAAGGAACAGGAGGGGCCCAAGAATGCTTCCTTGAGGCACACCCTTGTTGATTGTTCTCCATTTGGATTCTACCATGTACTGCATCATTTTTTCGTCAATGTTTGAAATTTGAACTTTTTGTTTACGATTTATTAGGTACGATTCAAACCATTTTAATGCTAAACCTCTTATACCGACGTGTTCAAGTTTAATTAGAAGAAGCTTATGATCAACATTGTCGAATGCTTTTGAGAGGTCGAGAAAAATACCTACGGTTTTTTTGCTAATATTAATACTTTCCAGAATTTTGTTCATGAAATTGAAGACTGCTTGTGTTGTCGAACGGCCTTTACGGAATCCAAATTGTTGTGGACATATTATCTTAAAGTTTTCGAGAAAGTTGTAAATGCGATTGTACATTGCTCTTTCAAATATTTTTGAAAAATTTTGTAATAAGGATATTGTTCTATAATTTGAGATTTCCTGTTTGGGACCCTTTTTATATAAAGGCACAATAATAGATTGTTTTAGGTGTTCTGGGAAGGTTCCTGATTCAAAAGATTTGTTAATTAATATTTCCAACGGGTAACTCAACGCTTCTGCACTTGCTTTAATAATTTTTATAGGGACTTTGTCAGTGCCGACACTGCTTTTATCTTTCAGTTTTACGATAATTCTGAGAATTTCCTCCTTGCTTACAGGCGTTATAAAGAATGATTGATACTGTTTGTTTGTGACTGTGTTAGCAGATTGTGTACGTTGTGATGTATTTTGTGGTTGTAGCGAAGGTGCAAAGAAAGTATTAAATTCATTTGCAATGTTTTCTGGTTCTGATACCATGGTATCATTTATTTTAAGACAGATTTTTGGCTTAATTTTAGATGTTAAATTATTTGAGTTCTCTTTTATTATGTTCCATGATGTTTTGGTTTTATTCTGCGCATTTTGAATACGTTTACTATTGTAATTTCGTTTAGCTACTTGTTTTACTTTACTGAGAACTTTTTTGTATTGTTTGTAATGGTTTATGATTGACAGGTCATTTGTGTTTTTTTGTTTTATGTATAGATGTCTTTTTTGTGTAATAGATATTTTAATACCAGGTGTTATCCAATTTATTTGGCGTTTTTGGGGATATCTATGTTGTTTAAAGGGGAAAAAAAGTTTCATACCCTCATTTACTTTATTAATGAAGTACTCATAACTGTCATCAATGGATTCAAACGATTTTAATAGATCCCAACATGTTCCTGATAAGTAATTGTTAAATTTTTTTGTATTTTCTTTATTAAATAATTGTTTTTTTGCATACCAAGTTTGTTTGATATTATTTTCTGTTTTTATGTGCATTAACTGTGCCATGTGATCTGATACAGCTAATTCTGTGACTTCCCATGCGTAAGAACTTTTTGGTATATTTGTACATATATGATCAATTATACTTTTTTTTATTTCCTTGTATTCGAGTGGGTTTATCAATAATCAATCGTATGTTGTATGATTTTAAAGTGTTTTTGAGTAAGTCAGCGTTTTTGTTCTTGTAGTGTGTGTCAATGTTAAGGTCTCCGCAGAGTATTATTTGTTTTTTATTGTTTTTGCAAATTTTGTTTAAAAGAAGTTCAAGTTGTTCAAAAAATATATTAATATCGGAGTCATTATAGTAAACTGTACAAATGATCATTTTAAGCCTTGGAATTTCAATGCCAACACATTCAAATACAAATTCTTTTGTTATTTGTTTAACATATTCTAGTTCAGTAAATGTAATATTTTCATTTAAGTAAATAGAGACGCCTCCGTGAAAATGGCTCTCTCGACAAAAAATTGAACCTAATTTGTAACTATTAAAATTAATAGATGTCGCTTCATCTTTCTGTAGCCAGTGTTCGCTAACACAAAATACATCAATGTTTTTTTCATACAGAATATTTTCTAGTTCTAGGATTTTATTTCGGATGCATTGTACATTTTGATGCATTATATTGAAGGTGTTTTGTTCACCTCTTTAGTTTTTTTCCTCGAAAATTTAATGTATGTTCTTAGTCAATTTTTATCGGCTTACTCGTAGCCCAGGCCACGCCTTGCAAACAAAATAACATGTTATTAATTCGTAGCACATTTTATCTTAAATCTGATGAAAAATGCTGGTGTTCAACAAACCTCCTTCACCGTGTAAACATTAATTAATTGTAATGTTTTATTAGACCAATTTAAGTAAATATTCCATCCATTAGGTCATCAACATGTAAATCAATTATTTAACCACCTGTAATGATTTACAGGAAGAAGAAAAAAAGAGTTTGCTCGAATGAAATAGTTAAATAAGCAATAGAAGTAACATTTATTTCAAACCTATACAAGTTACCATCACACGCACACACTCTTTGCTTTCATAACATTCATATTACGCTGACCGGACAACTCAGAATCATGCAAATTTAATACAAATTTAATTGGTTAAATAGGTTTAGGTTAAGTTTTGGGCTATTTTTCAATTTTTTTTGTTCGTCACTTTCAATGGCTTTTCAAAGAAGTGTTGAAGTTGCATTTTTCTGAATTGTCATGGACCCCCGCATTATTAATTAACTATGTTGGTATTTTGGTTGTCGTCGCGAACATGAACGGTAGATGTATTCGATGATTTTTTTTACGGTAACCCCATTGAGGCCTATGAGGAAAGTGATCTCCTTCAAAGCCTGTATTATATTTAGGGATGCTATGTTGAGGGTCTTTTTAAGGAAAGGAAGGATACGAAGTTCTGTGAACGAAAAAGGTATGAAGGGTATGTAGGAATCTAGGGGTCAGTGTATCTAGTAGTAATGGACGTATGTCCCTTGTCCCTATATATCCCTCCCGCAGCGATGCAAGACAATAACACACCTCACCTGATGAACTCGGTCACCTCTGCTAATTCACCAAACACAACGAATCTCTAGGGTTGACCTACGCAGTTGACATTTCCCAGGGCGGCAGAACCCATACGCGTCTCACAAATTGCTCTTGATCGTGTCGTTATTATTGGATCGTCCTCGATTTCTGACTCTCTCCTTTCTCTGTATATTTCTAAATCGTCGCATCGACCCTATCTTAAATTTTTCATCGGCTTTTCAAATTTTTTAAATATGGATGTAAATACTTAGGTTCATAATTTTACTGCATATGCTTGCCTAAATTATATCACTGCTTTCTGTCTTGATTCATATTTTAAAGCTTTTCATAGGTATGGGAAACTCCTTTAGAGTAGATATAATAGAAGCAATCATACATCATTAACATGTCGCGCTTTCTTGTCCCTCGTGCACTGTCGTCGCCACAAATGGCTAAATAAACGTTTATAGAACACCAGTCTTTAATAAATCGAGAAGGTATTATTCACATCGATTGTAAAAATCGAAAAAAAAAACATCAAAAGCTGTCGTTACCGATCATGAAAGGTAATTTGGATAATGAACGACTATCATCGCCGATGAATGCTTAAGATGATTTCGCATTTTGGTTCACCACCAACTCAAAAATAATCACCCAGGTACCTACCTACACAATCTAAGTAGGCAGTATGTAGATGTAACATAATAATAATACCAACCTAATAACGCTTTGAACTGGGGACTTACGTTTAAATCTGTGAAGGTTGTCGTCTGCTAAAAACACTTTGGCTTCACTTTCAGCTACATGTGGTAGATACTAGTTCCACCCTGATGAAAAACCACTATTCAGAATCGAAACGACACTTTAAATTGCTTGATCTGTGTTTGTTGACCAGTTCTGAATTGCCGGGAACTTCCCAAACCTTCGAGTTAACCATCCCTTCCCCTCTCACTCCCTTGGACCTCACAACATACTCCAATTATTGGACCAAATCATAGTCCCACTGATTTTTATTTATTTAAAAATTATTTATCATTATGGTTTTTTAACTTTATTTATGTTCCTTCATTATTTCATGTAAGGTCACTTATTTATTTACGTATTTTAATTTATTTTATTTTGGTGAAATCAACAGTCTACAATCTTTACATTGTATAAAGCTAAGTTGCTCCTGCTGTTTTTCATGCGGTTTTCACCAATAGATAGAGTGATTCATGAGGAAGGTTTACATAGGTAGGTATATAATTTGTCAAGGTTTTGTGTAAATTGATAGGCAAGCGGGCGGTGTGGATTTGATATGTACACAAATTAACAGATGGCGTTAGTTATAAAGGATGTGTAATGGCGTTACTAGTAGATGGCGTTGTATTTCGTTAGCCACAGCAACATGTATCTGGGTATGCTAGTAGTCTATATTCAGGTTTATGCATTTAGACTAGGTATTGTATAATTCTTCCTTGTACTAATACATTGTATTTAACTCAATAATATATTTAACAAATTATGGAATTATGTAACAATAATAATAAATAATAATATTTGGATGATTTATATAGCGCCGTTTTTGTGAAAAATCACCTCAAGGGCGCTGTACAAACTTATAATACATTTCTAAAATCTAAAAAAAACCTACAAGCTAGGAAAACAATTAAAAACAACTTACGGCTAAAAATTGCATACACCGGTTCATTGATCGCCGATACGAAAATATATGACAATATTTGAACGCGATGCTGCCTAAAACTTAATGAAAACAGGACCATACTTACCTGGGAGGTCGCTTGAAATTAACACTGTATATTGTCCATTTAAAGAAATTTAGATAGAGTTCGCACGCAGAGGACATTATTGTGAACACATGTTATTTAATCCTGAAAAATATTTTAATATTAATATGTAATGTATTCTTTGACGAGTGTATTTCGGAAAGTAAAAGCAACATGTAAAGGTGGGTGGAGCAGTAGTACCTATAAGGATTTGATCTTTCTAAACGTGATTCGTCAAGAGACAGATTGATGTGTAAGGAATCGAGTAATTTTAATTCTGTAAGAAAAGTGTTATTAAGACATATCATAGACAATACAAGTATGATACTCTCAAATAGGTATATTTAAATTACGGGTATGAGAGCCCAAAAAGGAAGGTTTTTAGTTTGGACCTAAACTCTGTTGGACTTGTTATGCATCTTAATTCCGGAGGGAGTCTATTCCAATCCTTCAGCCCAGATACTCCGAAAGCACAATCTCCAAACATAGTATTTGGTTTTCGTTTAGATTCTATTAGTCTGCCTTTAGCAGATGAAGTTGCTGATCTAAGGGTTAATTGTCTCGGACCGGTATTTTCCGGGACGCATAATTCATAATACATATTATGTATAATCGTATTCACAAATTTAGACTACCATAAAAGGGGCATATGTCTAGTGTGGTAGTCGATAAGCATGTAAAAAACTGTGTACTAAACTTATTTCATGAATAAATAAAAATAAAAATTTTATGCATTTGGGAGTAGTTGGTGAGCAGCAAAAAATCCTTCGGCAGGTTTCAACCAGCGATGTGTTAATTGGTGGGTGATTTTTAAAAAATCGTAAAAAAAATATGTTCACGAGATAATTTGGTTATTATCTGTTAATACTTGGCGCGGTAAACTGCAATTAACTGGTCCATACGATCGAGAATCGGGGCCAACTTTCCTCTCACTATATTTTAAGATTATTTATGCAAAACGTTACCAGTTCCTGTCCGAGGCTTTTGATAATGTTCTTTACTCAAATAACTATCCAAATTGACCGCAACTTCCTCGTGAAGGTAGGTTCTATCAACATCCATTAATAACAGGCTTTAGGGCCAGATCACCACTTTCCTCTGCCGCTGAGGACGGACAATAAGGTTTAAAATCGTGTGCAATCAAATCGCACGTATACATTACGGCACGAGCACAATTTCAGACGGCGAAATGATGGATGTTAAAGTAATTCCACCCTTATGGGATTTTAATGTTCTTATAATGGTGGAAATTGGCCCCATGGGAATCCACGCCATCTGAGATTACGTGATTACAGTAATTTTATTAAATAAATTACAATTATATAAATAGCTATCACCGACACGACACGTTAATTATCAGCTTAGTAACAAATAACTAAAGATGCCGACTTACCTTCTTTCCTTATTTTTAAAATTATTTTACTACTATTTACTTATTAGTACAATATTCCCAAACTCATAGAACCAATGGTATTTACTACACTTTCGACAATATTTAGTTATTTTATGAGACGATAGGATCTGACTGACGGGAGGTGAAAGGATATACCTTTTCTTTATCTGACTATTCAGAACTCGTCATTAAACATCGCTAAAACCATTTCAGGCAATTTTCAATTTCTAAACAGCATCTTTTTTATGTTAACTCCACATAGGAAGCCCTGAGGAAAATGATTTCCCTCGAGGCCTCTGTCATCTTTGGGGATGCTGTGTGTAGGTCTTTTTGTGGAAAAGAAGAAGTGAACCTGGGTCTTGAAGAAAATGCAGAGCCGAGCTGTTGAACTTAAGAACGAGTCGTAGAAACGGCCCGTTCCCATGTGGTAAATATTTAGTGTTTCCCGACACCGGTGAATTTACATATTATAAAGTAAAGTCCCCCGCGCCGTCTTTCTGTCTATCTGTCTGTCTGTCTGTTCGCGATAAACTCGAAAACTACTGAACGGATTTTCATGCGGTTTTCACCAATAGATAGAGTGTTTCGTGAGGAAGGTTTAGGTATGTAATTTGTCAAGGATTTGTGTAAATTGGTTGAAACATCACGATAATTGTTAGAAGTGTCGGAAAAAATCGAGCCGCCTGGTAGCTTTCATCGAAAACGCTGCCTAATCCATTTGGGATATAATAAAACAATTAATGGTGGGATATTCCTCTTTTATAGATCTACAAAAAAGTCCGTGATGGCATATATCTATCTTTTACGGATAGCATACTATACCTTATATATTTTGGGGCTCCATACCAAGTTGGCTGCCAAATTTTATTTGTACAGTGTTAACAGTTGTGCATTATTAAGCATCATTTAGTTATACTATCTTTCAACCATGTTTGGGTGTTTTTACCCATCAAAAACCAGACAGGAGTAAAACATTAAATTTATATTAGTTATTACTTATACCTACCTGACGATAAAAATGAGAATGATATAACTAATTGCTTTTTTTGCACCTAATTATTTTTATCTTGTACGACTAAGGCAGCTCATTGATTATAAAATATAATTAACTGCATTTGAAATAGCCGTAAATTATCAATGACCGTTATTACTATTACTGACGCGTAAGTCGGTTAATGTTCAGAGATGATTTCTTACGTTGTGAATAAATCATTTAGTCAGACAGAACTACCCAGAGTACCGCTACCGCTCCCTGCATAAAGCATAGGTGGTTTGGATGATAGGTTAACGTATTACTCATGTTTTGTTTATTTCGTTTTATTTTCTATTTCCATTCCAACACTTCAAGACCAGTCAGTCTGGGACACAGGACTTGTCTGTCTGCTAAAATTGACCACTTCTTCCGATCTTTGAGAATTTTCGCAAGCAGTTGCCAAATAGAAATATTTTCTTTCGTTAGAAAATAATATGTTTTTGTTGCGAAAATACTGGCGCCTTCAATAGTGTATACTAAATTTTGTTTTTCTTCGGAAAAATAAGTGGTGTTTATGTTTCGGTTGTCATTTGCAGATTTGAATAAAAAGCCAATTATAATTTGTGATATTAATTTTTTAAGGGTGGGATTTGCAAACAGATGATTATGAGAGAAAAGGCTGAATATGACTCACTTTATGTTAGTTTACAAAGATCTATTTTGTAGAACATGTTCGAAATATTTATTGGATGTCCTTACCGTTACCTTCACCCGTTCGCCCGCTCGGTATTACGTAAATTTTACTTTACAAAGAATTTTCCAACGGGAAATAAATGTTTTTCCGGGATAAAATGTAGCCTATGTCTATTTCCAGTATTTCAACTATCTCTGTGCAAAAAGCCACGTCTATGGGTTCCTTCGTTGCGACGTGAAAGAACGACAAACAAAAAAACACACTTTCACATTTAATAATATTAAGTCAGAATAAACGTAGGTACTCGTTAAAGTGGTTTATTGTATCGAGGTACTTTAACTTATAACCGTGTTTTAAATTTTACACAACTGATCAATTTGGGAGGCGGATATGGATACCGCCTCCCTGGGAACCATTTATAGGATAACAAACACTCTTGTCATGGGTCATCCCAAATAGCACCCTATGTTTTGTGTATACGCTATATCTGGAGAGACTGGTTGATTGAGACCTTTTGAACTCTAGCCTGACTCTACCGACCCATCACCTTGCATTGCAGTGGGAGGGATGGATTCATACGTCTATCACTCCTGGACACATTGACCCCCAGAATCCTACCCACCCCTCATTCTTTTTACCTTCCCAGAACTTCCTCTCCTTCTATACTCCATAAAGACCCTCCACACAGTGTCTCCAGAGATGACATGGGCCTTGAAAGATTTTTTTTCCTCAGAGCAACCGGTAGAGAGCTTATTAGTAATGTTTAACAAAAATGGTTGTTTATCAGTAATGTGAATTTTTACACGTTTATGAGTAAGGCCCTGGGTTTGTAAATTGTGATGTAGGTACCTATGTATGGAAAATTATTATGGAAATATGTGGTTTTTATTGATTTGGTGTTGAAAAAGAATTTTTTGTTTATTAATCTTATAAATCTTAAGATTTAAACGTTAATAATTATTTCATTATTTTTTTCACTGTCATATTTCTGATCGAATCGTTTTTTTTACACATTTTGTTCTCTGTTAAAGATGGTAGAAAAACTTAGAATCCAGTAGGTGTACCTAACCATCTAACTATATAACAATGTGTTTGATCTTATTACCCAAGTATTTGTAAGTAGACTACCATCGCGTTCTAGTCTCGTGTGGTACCATTCTAGTTCTATTTGTGTAATGGCAGAGCCAGTATGGGCCGGCCCATCCGAGAACATTAATCATTGAAGACATCAGCGAAGAGGAGAGGAAACGCCTCGAATTCTGATCTCTCTCCCTACATGAGGACCCACCTACCTGCACTATGTATACGGATGCAGGGCCAGTAGTCTTCAATGCATTCTGAAACCACAAAATATTTCTATTAAATTTATGCAGTTTCTTCTTCAATTTTTGCAAAATCAGTATGTGGCGTCATTTTAATAAAGTTAAACAATAAATTTTAAATTTCATTTCACGTGATTGTTTTTTATGATACTTTTAAGTAATTAATTACCATTCCTTATAATTTTTTGTCTATAGTTCTTAATTGTCTATACTTGTTTGTCTTTTGTTATTTCTATTATTGTTAAACTTATCCTGACGAAGAAACCTTTGGCTTTAAAACATGTAGATAATTTGGATTAAATAAGTGCTGTTTTACAAAGTGATTTGTTTTCATTTAATTTAAATGTATGTGGTTTTATCGTAAATGATAATATTCTTAGTAAATTTACTGGTTAGTGAATTTCATAGGAGGTAGGTAATGATTCCTGTTGAAAATTTCCTACCGTTAAAATGCACTTAAATCCAAAGTAATGGTCCGTTTTACTTTGTACACGTTTCTGAAGGAAGACCCAAAACGCATCGAGCATGCCTGATTAAAATCCGTAAAAACCCATTATTGTTAGAGACATTAATATTAACAGTTCTTGGTATCCGGTATTTGACGGAAACTATGGAATTGCCCTGAAAGTTGCGTACGAAACATTGGCTAAAGAAGTAGGCAGCCCAACACGGTATAATAAAAGTGGTTCCATGCCAACTCAGAACCACCTCAGAAAGATCACAAAAAGCTATGAAAAAATAATTTTAAAATATCTTAACCTATTTAACCAATGTTTTTATATTTTTTATCATCACTCTTAATGACCTTCTTGATGTGATTCTGAGTTGGTTTCATTCTAAGTTGGCCGGTCACCAATAAAAGTATATCACGGTTAAACAGTGGCTTGTCTTATTCTAATAAAAGTGATATTGACAAAGTTATATTTCATAGCTCAAGATGTAGGTAAATTATGCTGAGCGCTGAAAATATTGAAGTTGACCTAAAATTTCTCGATGCCGAAGTTCACCCTTCAAGAGCTTTTCTGCATCAGCACGGACGTTTTCTGCTTCGTATATGATTAGAGTATGTACTCGTATAATGCATAGATATGTCTGCCTAACTTGTATTAGTTAAAGTTTGTACCGCTAGGAGTAACAAACCATGTTAATTAATTAATTCGTTTAGCGGCCCTTGCTTCCTACCATTTTGTAATGTCTGCCTCGCGACACCATTAGGCGAAAATCTCCCGGCATTCCATTTGGCAAAGCGCAAACCTCTGCGCCGCTCTGCTTGCCTGGTATAAAAAATGGATTCTTCAAATGTCTTTCCAAATACCCACCGCTTCGTCTTTCCTTTCAACTTTCTGGGGATAAAAATATGGAGACTTGGAGCTCAATCAGTGCAAAACTAAAAGCCATTTTCTATCTATTATTCCGGCAGGGAGGGAAGAAAGAGTCCTTTGTAACGCTTATCGGGGAAACGAGAAACGCTTTCCATGAAAGGAATCGAATTGAGTGCAGAAATCTGCGAAATCCAGAGGGGTCGTTCTGCGTCTTTATCGAGTGCTCGCATTGATTCGATAAAGCGAAAAAAATATTTGATTTATTCCAAATATAGTTAATTTCATATTTTACAAATTGCTAAAAATTTTAATGCGATAAGTATCATTCAATGCAAGGCCCCGAAATAATCGATTAATTGGAGATTTTCGTGATATCTTTTTAAAGAAAATTCAAACTAAGTAATTTTTTCGTCGCATTCTTGCAAGGAGGTCTTCTCTTTAATGAATTATAAATTACTAGCAGATCCGGCCACACGTTGCTGTGGCTAACGAAACACACTCCTCGGTTTCCTTTCATTAAAAATACCCTCCACACAGCATCCCCAAAGACCACATAGGCCCTGGGGGAAATTGTTTTCATCAGGGCTTCCTGTGTGGACGTAATGTTAAAAAAATGCGATATCCCCCAAAAACTTCAATTAAAAAAATATTGAAAGAGTAGGTATTTATTACCGTCTGAAATGCATACCTTAAAATTTTATTTGAAAGTATGTAGGCACTATTATATAAAAATCTAAAAATGTTTGTATGTCCGCTATGCGTTGCTAAACCATTTATCCGATTGCGATGAAACTATGAGGATTTGATGTGCGCATGTTCGCGATATATATATATATATAGTGAGTTGTGGCATTATGAAATTTGTATTAAAAAATTGCAATATGTGGCACGCGAGCTGTTTGAAAACTGAATATATCGGAACTGAATGTATGGAATACGGGAGGGGAGAGGCGAACTCGGGAGGGGGGTTCGCGGGACGGGGGAAGCGGGAGAAGGGAGTGAGGATAGGGAAGGCGGAGTGGGAGGGGAAGGGGCCGCGGGAGAGGAAGGGGAGGCGGAAGGGAACGGGACGAATGGGAAAGGATACGCAGAGAGAAACAATTTCTTTATTGAGTGTAATAGCAACGCATGCCGGGAACTCGCTGGTAATATATATAATGTTACAAAATAATTTCAATGAACGTTGGTATGATTAAATGTAAAAGCCTTATCCTTGCCCCCATGTTAACCCTTGTATGTCCCCGAGTACATAAATGTCTAAAGCATTGAACCTGCCGAGGGAGGTTCCATTGTTGGGAAATTCGATCAGACCCGCCAGTAATGGGGGTGCATTTCACCCTTTGTGTTCGCGTACAAGACCCAACATTTCACTTCCATTTATTTGCCATCGTATCACAACTCGAATCTACCTCCTTCCCCGGAATCGTAATCGTAATGGGCCGTGAATGTTTTAGGTTGTTGATTCATTCACTATAAACTTGTAGATTATTGAATGGGGTTCCAAATATTACGTCATCCGAAAACTGACCGCTGTATTTTTGCCAAAAATATAGTTGTCGGCACTTTACTCGTACTTATAACAATAAAAATACCGATAATACATTAAAAAGGATGACTTAAATACCTAGCTTGCTGATTTATTTCAAACTTATAACAATTATTATAATAATTTAACTTATAACATATATCGCAGCTCACTCAGTCTTGCTACAAACTTCTTGGATTTATCATCAGGACTTGTAAGCAATTTGATAACCAAGAAGCTATGCTAGCGTTATTCGATGGCATACTGAGAAGCAAACTGGAGTACGCGAGCGATGTTTGGACACCGTACCACCAGAAGTACATTGATATGTTAGAGCAAATCCAGAAGAAATTCCTCAGGTATGTTTATATGCGGAAGCATGGAACCTATCCAAGGTTCATGCACCATATTGACTTACTTGAGGAAACTGATTCTGTGAGCCTAGAAACTAGAAGGAAAGCAAGTCTTGCTATTCTGTCTTTCAAAATTTGGAACAATTTCATCAATAGCCCATTTCTCTTGGGATGCTATGATTTATATGTACCAGACCACTACAGTTGAAGTCGACATCATGACTTATTTAAAGTACCGAACGGCAGAGCAGACGTCTTGGCAAAGCATAGCATGACGAGGGGAGTGGTGCTGTTAAATGAAATTGCAAACCATTTGGAAGTAAGTGACTGTTCTTTATATGCCTTAAAAACATTATTGAAGAGTCACTTGCCTAAATGCTGATAGGGTAACTAAATTGTACTGTAATTGGAATTATTCTGTTGTACAATAATAATAAAATAAAATAAAAAATAAATAAATAAAAAATAAATAAAAATTATTTCTTGTGAACAAGCCCTTCGATCAACACTTTAAATTAAGATCATGACACTAAATTCGATTGTCTTGCAAACTCAATTACTATATATGACTTCATCACTTATCCTGTTCCAATTTAATATATTTTTTTCCCTTAAGCCGATTAATTTCGACACCACCCGTAACACACACGAACGTACGGTATAAAAGTAATAAATAATCTGTGTAGTACTTCGATCAATATATACTACATCAATGGTGTAGTATGTACATTTGTATCTATAATATACAAATAAACAACAGAATTAAAAGAAATGCAAGGGTATTAACATAAATTTATAGAAACTGATCAAAATCTCAAGTAATTTTGAATACTCCAGATTTAATAAGAATCTATGAATAGTCAGATATTTATTGTAGGTAATGTTTTCTAAAACGTGAATGCCGCGCAAAAGTCTCAACTGCTACTATTCTTCTGGAGGCAATGAGACTACTACATCCCCAATTTTAGTAGGTATGCTGTGAGGCTGAACCTAGTGGGAAGGGGAAGGAGATGGGGAAGAGGATGGTGGAGAAGTACCTGACTATTTCAAACTGGTCTCCAAATATGTAGGAAGCCGTTCAAGGCCCTTTCCATTTCTGAGTGGTGGTCTTTCACCAGGGCGATAATGAGAGTAACCTCCACTCTGGAAATTGCAAAAATAATATACTACATTATACTTTCTTACAATATTGTATGCTGGGGATCCTGTCTAAAGTCCAATGTAGAGCCACTAAATATTGCTCACAAATTAATTCTTAAAGTCATGTACAAAAAAAAATTTCGTTATCCATCGAAACTTCTTTACAAGGAATCTGACGTTATGAGTATAAAACAGCTGTACATCTCTAAAATAATTTGTAAATTTTTTATCAATATTTATTCTGCAGAAAGAACCCAACAAATCCATACCACTAGAATTGGCTCAAGAATGAACTTTGTCGCAATAAGTACTAAAACATCTTTTGGCCAAAGAAACTTTTTATATCAGGCTCCACTTCTGTTTAATATTCTGCCAGATTACATAAAGTCTTCCAATTCATTAGCGAAATTTAAAAAAAATGTTAAGATTTTTGTGTTGTCAGAGGATTGGCATACTATTTTTTCATCCTTGGCCTTTTTTTAAATAATAAAAAAAAAAAACATATTTTAAAATAATAAGATATATATATACATACATATTTTTTAAATAACCAGATTTTATTTGAGTCCCATTTGTCAAAATCGGAGTGTCACCCTAATTGTTTTGAACTACCTTTATTTCTTGGTGGGTATAGTAATTAAGGATTTGTTTTATGGTCTATATTGTTACAAATTACCCATCTGGTCACCAATATAATATTGTTATTTCTTACTTTCCGCATATAATATTTTAGTGTTTTGGATGTAGTGTTTTGTATTTTAGTGATTTTTTTGTATTTTAGTGATTTGTGTGTAAATGCACCACTCAAATTTATAAATTTAACCTCAATACAGGCTCCTAGTCCTAGTGAGGTTAATATTTTTGTATGTTAAAAAAAATAAGAACGCATGTATGGTGAGAAATCTATATAAATAAATATTAATATCATAAATTGATAATAATCATTAAATTTACAAAATACTGAATTTTCATTTTACATTTTCACGGCCAAATGTATTTTCATTATTTATTTTTCGGGTATTATGCCGTGTTGCGCTACCTTCTTCTTCAGCCAACATCATCAGGGCGGATGCGTGGATATGATGAACACTGTAACGCTGTCCGAAACGATGGCTAAAGAAGGACGTAGCGCAATATGGCATAAAACCCCAAAAATAAATTACGAATATTACCAAATACTGTTGAATTGTGATCTTTTATATTTAGCACCACTATTTATCCATTTCTCACAAGTCTCATCTCCATTAAACTCTGGCAGTTTATTTGCGATCTTCAAATAATAAAGTTCACAGCATCCATCTGCTGCAGGGAAGACTCCTGGGACTCGAACCATCCCTCTGATGGATGTGGCATGACGCTGGGAGCTAAGATAAGGAGCATTCGTGCACCTAAATGCAGCGCCTTTTCTCGAAATGCTGATTCCACGGAAAGTCTTTATCATCTGAAAAGAGAATAAATTCCTACCTACAGCAACAAATAATGTTTTTTTTTGTAAATCCTATAAATACGAGTATATAGTAGCTAACGTGAAAGAAGACCGAATTATATAGTAAAGTATCGGATTGGTTGTCATTTATCAGTTTTAAGTGATGAAATATATTTCATTTGAAGGCAGATATGTCATTTTTTGTAGTTAACCGTGATTATTTTTTGAAGTGAAAACTTCTTTAGCACCGTTGTGATTTAAAACTCGATGCAAAGAAAAATATCGACACTAAAAAGAGACAAACACATACCTCTATAGGATTTAGCCTGCGAAAGAATGAGATAGTATAATCGATCTCTTATTGGTGCGGTCCTTCCTCCCCACTATTGTCTACTTTAGTTTTCTGAAGTTTTCACTTCTACCGCGTGTGAATTACATACTCTGATTTTTTTCATTAGATTCGGCATTACCTACCAAATATCATGTTAAAAAATTTTGGTCAAGACTTTAAACAAGTTTTTAAATCTTGATATTTGCCTAAAGTTAAATCTCCCGATTAGACAGACATCCAAAATAGACATTAAAATCTTGAAACGTATTTTCCAAACATTATTTAAAAAATGAATAAAAAGGTTATCCATACATTTAATTAGCTGATAAAATTTGGCAACTACTAATTCTGCCCATTTTCCTAATTAAAAGCTAACGAATAAAAGCTTAGATCAAGAGTAAAAATAGAAGTTTATAGATTCTGCCTTCCTGTTGCCCCCACCCCCTCTCAGTTCCCACTTCCAAGCCCACTGTATCACCACCTTCAACTCAATGAAGACCTTTCACTTCTCTCTCCCCCTCGCAGGTAAACGCGCAACTATCCCTCTCGCTTCATCGACCCCCACCACTCGGCATCTGATTCATTGACAAAGGCGCCTCGAGGAAATAATCCTTTCTTTTTGGATCGGAAATTAATCTGCTCAGTTGTTATTTAAGGTGGAATTTATTACTTACGTACAATGGTTAAAGAAACTTAACGAATTAGATGTGCATTAAATAATTTATTTATTTAATATAAACGGCATAAGTATGTTCTCATGGGAATATGAAATTCAATTAGCTTAGTTAAATCAGGACTGTCTATTCTACCATTTACAATTTTGAACATAAATATATATGGATATAATTCTTCGATCTGAGAGGCATAATAATTAAAACAATATTTTTAAATCGTGTTTAAATTAACTTTATTCAAAATGCAATTACTAAGAGATATTATGAAACTTAGGGCCAGTTGTTTCGCAGAATATGAACATTTCATCAAATTTCATTATTATTTTTAAGTTCTGTGAAAGTTCTAATTAAGTTTGGTTATTATTTCGGTTAACAATTCAACTTTCCAGTAATGGTACCTATAATAAGAAAGCTTGGATAGAACCTTTACAGAAATTGAAATTTAACCCTTAAATATGATGAATTGTTTTAATTCTGCGAAACAACTGGCGCTAAAACGTTTTAAAAAATGGGAACGTTTAAAAATAATTTTGAAAAAATAATGTAGGTAAGTACCTACCTATTTCATAATATTATATTCGATACCAACATACACATGTACATGTACATGCCTTCTAGTTTATTTTTCACTTATTTATATCTATCTATATGAATATTCCATAGCGCTATTTTTGGCTTATAAATACCGCCAGAGGAGTGGTTTGTAAACTTTGGGAAAAGGAGTAAAATTACTTAAAAAATATATTTTTCAAAAACACATTTGGATTTGCCTTAAAGGATCTATAAAGGTAATGCAGGTATCAAGTATAAGATATATTATAGCCTTGCATGGATTGTTTAAACCATTTTGGAAAATCCTGAAAACTTATTTTTTAAACAATAAAACAAAAATTCATTTAATTATTAACTTTTCTACTCCACTGCAAGCGTATTTTTTCTTAAAACTTCACCGCTTGCTCCACAGATGGCGGTAGCGTCAAGTTTTCAATAAAAATTAACACCGCAATGAAAATGGTGAAATTATTGATTGCCTATAATTTTGTTTAATGTCTTGTAAGCACGCGTGATAATTTACGAACCAGTAATGCCTTGTATTTGTGACTGGCGATAATGTTTGTCAATGAACTTCTGTCACGTATTGTCAATACAAACCAATACGTTTTTTAAAACAGCAATTAATGGTTGCCAAATGCATTTTAAGACAAGTTTTTTTTTTATTTAAACAACTGATGGTGCTTTGTTAATTAATTATGCATTTGGCCTTGGCTAATAGGGAGATCGCAATATGTGTAAATTACTACTTTTGCGTGTTCATCAAAGCAGAAAATATTAGTATACTTTTGCCGACACTTAACCGAGTAAAAATTCATATTGTTAACACTTATTTCTTACTTAATAATTAGATACAACTTACGGGCATCTACTTTCTTAATAATAATGCTTAACTAACGTTTTTTATAATTTAACGACCAACTATGCAAGGAACTAATACTTATTTTTATTATGTAAAGTTTACCTGAATAGGTGTTAAAATATTGTTGGTATTATTTAATAATAAATACTTCTTCACGTAGCAATTGTATAGCAATTGATTAGATCAATAAAATAATGCATTAATTATTTACAATGAAGATAGTTGTCGTGAGTTTCTTGTTTTTAACCCATTTGCATAAATTTACAACTGTTTTAAGCAATTTTAACATTTCCCTGACTGCTAAATTATGTTTCTTACCGACACTTAAATGACAGTGGTTATAATATTGAATGTTATTAATAGTTTATTAATAACGGTTGTCAATACCAGCTGTAGGTTGATATTTTTTATATAGATAGGTACGTATCAAATAATTGATCTGAAATAAATTTAAACTATTAAATAAATGATGCTTGTAATAAATATGGTAGGAATGGGTCATTAATAATGAAATGCAATAACTAAAACAGGAATTTAACAACATTATTATATTGATAAGAGAATTCAAAACAGTAGCTGAAATTCAATTTAAATAAATAATAACACCATTTACCATTACAATAAATGAATATGTACCTACCTACCTATGCTATATATAAATATTTTAATTTAAAATACAAAATTTTATCTTTGATTTTATATTCTAAAAAATACATAAATAACCTTCATAAATGGTCTATAACATACCACTAGTTGGTCGTTGTAGTGTCTGCACGATACTCTTAGGTAGTGTAATGGTAATAAAGTGTATTAACCGTGTACAAATTATTTTGCACTGTTTAAAATGAAAATCAAATGTCTTGTTTGTTATTCAAATCGATGCAATATAAGTATTTCTAGAACAGCATAGTAATTTCCTACAATATTTGCTATGATAGCTTCAAACTCTATATTTAAAAAAAAACATGGTAATATAGGTATATATTTTTAACATTTTTTTGGTGTTCATACTTTCCTAATGTGAAAATGATGACCGTCGATTGGGCCAGACCGAATTTAATACCAACCCAATAATTATTGTACCGCTGTGTTGGTCGAGAACGTGGACACGAAAATTACCCCAAAAAGTGCCAAATCACTTCGCGCCAATTATTTATCGGGCCTGGCAACACTTAAAAAATTTCAAAATGGAAAAGCAATAATTGCTTTTGTTATCCGGACGCAAAAAATGCCCACCGCCTTTTCCTTTAATACGAGGGAGACTGGTTCGGCGCATTTACCAGTGCCAATCAATGTCAAGATGTGAAATAGCAATTAAAGAGAAAATTACATCCTTGTTGCCATCTCCGTCGTACTCATTAAAAGCTCGTTTGTTCGAAAGCAAAATTGAAATAAAAAACGTTTTACGAAATCGGAATTTAGCTTTAGGCGAACACAGCTTAATGATACGAAGGTTCGTATAGAAAAAAGTGACGTAATATTTAAGTAGAATCCCGCTGGGATAAATGATTATTTTAATAGCGCACCATGTAAACCAAAAGCCTTATTAACATTACATCCTTTTTGTAAATACGTCGTATTTTTTGGGTGCGTACAATTTTTTGGTTTTGGGCAAGTTAAATTATTCTAAGACCGTTGAGGAAAATTATTTTAAAACAATTCCGCTTGAACCCTTCTCAAAATCACGTCACGCTAAAGGCTTAGCCATCGGAGGTAAATTATCTGATGCTCTTTCTCTTACCAGCCACTCCAGAGGGATAGAGAGAGACTATAAATTCAACAGAAAAACAAGGGGTCTGATTTCAGGAATCTTTTTTGAACCGATATCTTTCAAAAATTATATTAAACCTACCTACGAGGGAATTTAAAACGAACCTCAG
Source organism: Limnephilus marmoratus (assembly GCA_917880885.1). Lineage (NCBI taxonomy): Eukaryota > Metazoa > Arthropoda > Insecta > Trichoptera > Limnephilidae > Limnephilus > Limnephilus marmoratus. The sequence continues at coordinate 48,273,836 of OU862923.1, forward strand.
ATTAAAACCGGATATTTTCAAATAAAAGACACTGCGTTATGTTACATACATATTATTTGACGACCTCCGTAGTCCAGTGGGTAAGACTCTTGACTCACAATCCGGAGGTAGCGGGTTCGAACCCGGCATGCGCAAATAAATTTTATTTGATTAATTTGTGTTATTTCACAATTAATTCATTTAAAATAATATATAGTTTATTTGCAGCATGTTCCAGAGTGGAAGATACTATCAGTATCGCCCTGGTGTAAGACCAGCATTCAGAATTGAAACGTTGCTTGAAAATGGCTTTAGCCGTGTTTGGTGACCAGATCTGAATAGCCAGGTACTTCCCAACCTTCCTCTTCCCCACCTCCTTCCCCTCCCCACTACCTTCAGCCTCACAACATACCCCAATTGGGGATGCCATAGTCTCACTGGCTCCAGACGGGAGCAGTTGAGATTCTTGTGCGGGATTAACTGAAAAAAAAAAAAAAATTTTAAAAGTGCATTTTAAATTCGAGGTATTTAGAATTAAATAGAGATCCTAGTATACAGTAACTTCTCTTCGTTCTCCAGGACAACTACAGATCGCTAACGTACAAACAAAAAACGAATATATTAAGAAAACTCGGTTATTATGAACTGTTACTTAATCGAAACTCAATCGAAAATCTGGAAACAGAAAAATCAGAAAAAGATATTGACACCTTTGGGACACGAACCCAGGACCTCTTGCTTTCCGGGCAAACGCGCTAAACCACTGCGCCACGGTGTTGATATCAAATTAGGTCATTTTTAACTGTATCATACTTCGACTAACCACCACCCACATTATCTTCATTTTCTTAACACATATATTATTGGCTACTATCTTTACGTATCCTGGGTTCGAGTCCCAGAGGTGTTGTCAATATCTTTTTTCTGATTTTTCTGTTTCCAGATTTTCGATTGAGTTTCGCTTATATTGTGTTCATTTTAATTAAATATTACAATTTGAGGTTTTATTCATAAATTTATAAAAAATGTTACTTAATCGTTAGCGATCTGCAACATGCTAGGGAACGATGACAAGTTACCGTAAGTTATCCCATCAATCCTTATCGATCGATTGTGCTGGGGGTGCCTACATATTATGCTATAAATGATTAAATTTGTTAGGGTTTACTTTGTTAGGTTAGGTTAAGTTTACGTTCAATTTCTAATATATTTCGATTCAGTTATTTGCTTCAAACCAAAGTCTTCTAAATAGTTCTCGGCGGAAAATCAGCTGAAATAATAAAAATATTTCAAAACTTCGCCGACGAAGCTTTTAGGTTTTCGTGTTTTAAAAATCCTCCAAATCCTCGGTAATATCCCGAGGCAGCATCCGCAAACATCCATTGCCCAGTTAAAGCCATTTAATGAGAGTATAAACGCCTCATAAATCATTCATCTCTTGCTTTTTTTCTGATCCTCATCTTATTTTCATCCTCTGGTTTCATCTCGCACCGACTAGGAAACCTGATTCCTTTCACGGCTTGTTATTTCATACATATTCCAGGCGACTCTACTTCTCTCCTTTCCTCGTGTTCTTCTTGTAACCTCCTCTACGACTAGGCAGAAACGGTTCAGTATCTCAAAAATATATTACATTGTGTGAGATAAAACAAATGAAAAAAAATCATGAGAAAGGGAATTCAAAAAATCATCATTTAACTTTTAAAAAGTATATACCAATAAATGAACTTTGGGACCGTAGATCAGTATCTAGGTACCTGCCAATTATATTTAAATGTATATTAAAATAGTTCTAACTAGCTTTTGCCCCCGGCTTCGTACGTGCCAACCCCCTTCCCCCCCCCATACCTGTTACATTCATTTTCAAACAGCTCGCGTGCCACCTATTAAAACGTAACAATCAAACACGCGCAGTAAATTTTAACTATCAACGGGATCTCCATAGTAACCTAAACAAATAACAAAATAACAGCGCACGTTAAACAATTAATTAGCCATGCTTTGCTTTTTCGTCTGGACAATAAACGTATAATAGTAATTTCATAACGCCAGAGCTTACCAAGAATATATTTAGCCTATAGTACTCGCAAATAATGTAGCTTTGTATTTGTGAAAGTAGTTCAGTATCCATTCAGTAGTTTTGCATGAAAGAGTAACAAACATATATCGTACATCCAGACAACCATACATCCATACAAATTTTCGCCTTTTTATAATATTAATAGGATAAAGCCCATAAAAAACTACTCTGATTTGAATATCTATGTCAATAGTAAATCATTTCACGACTAAAACATAAACATAGAATAAAGAAGAATACAAGAAATGCGAAGTGATCCAGAAGTCAGACTATTCTTTGCTTAAATTTCAAAGGCAGGCCATCACTATAAAATTTTCGTTTCGATCAAACGTAATGACAATAAATAATGTTAGGTAACCGAAGAGAGATAGAACAAGTTTCAAATGGGCTAGAATCAAAAGATCCAAGTCGTGGATACAGTGAATTAATTTTAAAACTCATGGAAGGCACTTCTAATATATAGGTATCATCGATTCAGTGAACCTAACCACTATTTCAGAGTCTTCCTTTAAAGTTATTCATAAATTTACAAATCCTTTTTTTATGTTCCAGAAGCTTATGTTAGACGTTATCAATGAATCATAAGTTAACTTACCTGTTCTTAAGTTTTATAATAGTGCATCGTGTTTTTAAACAATGGAGAAATGATTTATTTAAATGATTTGTCATACAGTCCACGAACAATAACAAATAAAGAACTTACTCCAAATTCATTATTATAATGCATTACTCATTCAGTGTAGAGGCGTTATTTTCTAAAACACCTACGTATGGATCAAACGATTAGCAAATAACAGACAAATTGAAAGAATGTAGGTCAAGGCAAAAATTTTCGAAACAATATAGCCAAACTTGGAAAAGTGGCCAACGGAGTTGTTGGTAATACCTAATAATATGCCTTATTTTATTATAAGGGCAATATTGCTAACACTACAACAGATCGATGACAAGTAGCCCAACTGCTGAAAACTTGTACACGGCATTAATGAATGCAAAATGGTTAAATATAGCACAATTGCACCTTTTCTCATTTTAATAATATGGCGTGATGTTATTTGCATGTATACCGATTGGCGTGTTTTTAATTATGCAATAATAATTATAGATATAAACAAATTCTTCTTCATAATCATTAGTCATTGTCTATTTACTTGAATGTACTCCTCCTATTCAAAACTCTTTATGATTTTTTCTTGCTTTGGCTGCCATGCGTTTCCTTCTAACTAGCTAATCTTGTCCAAATGTCTATTGGATTCCTTTATTTCCTACTCATCCATTAATCTTCTCTTCGTGTGATGTCTTGCATGCATGGTATATTCAATTTAAATTAATTTATTATTCACGCAAACATTATGAAAAAAGCTTACACCGATCCTGTAATCCAAGAACGCGGTCTTATCTTAAACCGGTTTCTCGTTTATCGAGCATTTATACAGATCGGTTTTATTCGTTTTCCATTTGCTAAATATCACATTCAAATTAGATTATTTATATGTTAAATAGCAAGTAGGTACATTAGACACTTAGACCAACAACTGTGCTTTACACCAAGTAAGTATTGTGTAATATTGCTTATAATTACTTACAGAAACACAAAAGTTTTTGGTAAAATAAATGCACGGTCGTTAGTTCGTTGGTTCAAGAAAAGAAGAAAGAAATTAAAGCAGCATAGTTGAGAAGACACCAAAAGGTTTTTTTTAATGAAATATAGGAAAGAAATCCGTCCAGTTTTTTGATAACGATGAATTGAAATGAATGAAAGGAAACTTTGGTTTAGAAAATCTACATGAATTTCTTCATAGATTAGTCGAATATGATTACATCTTATCAGCGTAGTGATCTAAGAAACACAAACTCAATTCGAGCTTTTTTAGTACAGTTTGGCTTTGCAAATGGAATACTCTGGTGCAAATTAGTTTAACTGTGAGAATTTAAACGAGTCAGAGGCAATTCGTCAAACAGTGCCACAGACAACTCTTTTTACAAACTAAAATAACAATCTCACTGAGAGCAAATGATATTTCTTTGATTAATGCGCCTAACGTAACAGTTCATTCCGACTCCGTTCCGTTGCGGTCGTTTCATTAACGACTTTGAAATAAGCGAACGTATTAGGCAATTTTTTCGTGAAATAAGAAATCTAATTACATATTATCTATCTCACGTTTTTTCATAGCCTCACGAACATTAACGTTAGCCGCCGTAGAAAAAAATCGTTAATGGTTTTTAAATTAGTCATCCGGCGAAGTAACGACGAATCACCGGTCGTTTCAGAGACTTAAAAAAATTGTTAAAAAATGGGTAAAATTTTTATTTTTTTTTGTTGTTTCCTGCGTGTATATGGGTGGGTTTCGTGTGTTCGGGAGGTGGAGCCGGGAAGATAAGGGGGGAACTGTCTGACCCTCGTCACAGAACTGTCTGCTGCAACCCTCGGCCTCTTTTCCCCCTTGCCGCCTCATATCATACACACAGCAAGTATGATGATAATCTACACGTGTGCAGGGTATAGCCTACTTGCTTACCTACCTAGCCTACTGTCCCTACTTGAGATGGGTTTGCCGCGGCCGCCGAGAACAGAAGGTCCTGTCGCTATTTTTTAATTTATAATTTGAATAATAATAATAATAATAAATTGGGTTTGGGAATATGATCTACTCCCATTTAAAAGAAAAATTACGTTGCCAGTTTAGCATGATCTTAGCTGAATTTCGGTATTTGAACACGTTTGATCAATTTCACGAAAATTAACGAAAAATCTGCTTCCTTTTAAACAACACACTTATATCTATCTGTCGGCTTATCTCTTCTTAGAACCATTGTATGGAGTATGGAAGTAAAGCAAAAGAAATTCAACTGTTTTCTATTGTATTTTTCTGTAAATGTACCATAAAATGGAGTGACTATGTCACTTTTCAATTTTGAAAAAAATAACTTTTTTAATTAAACATTTGTGTCGGAAAATTGTGTTTAATATATATAGTTTAATAATACATAGGTATATTGCACATGTTTTAACTGTCCTAGATTATTTGTTATGTATTTTTGAATGTAGCTATTACTTTGTGGTTATCCATTATAGAATAATGAAATAATTTTACTTTGTATAAACCACTTATTTGATGTGCAAATCCGACCGGTTTCGGAACAAACGTTCCTTCGTCAGGGAAAGCTTATACTATTATTATTTCATTATTCTATTTGTTATGTGTTAGGTGAGTCAAAAAAGTGGTGATAAAGTCACCTTTCGGAGTGGGGTGACTTTGATATACCACGGTTTTATAAGCTTATTACAATGATTCATCAATCCCAAAAAAAATGTTTAAAGAAAAATGCTAATTCGTATATTGCAGTAGTTATGACGCGACACTGTGTATTGAGAAATTTATAAAATGCACAGAAAATGCTTTAAAGACAGCTTGACAATTTATCCGAAAATATTTATTAATATGACAAAAAACCACTAATTTGTAATTTATTTTTGAAGGGTCATTGTATAAACGTTGCATGCCCAGACAAAGTCTTTGAAAGGAAGAAAGTAATTCCTGAATGGTAGCGAGAATCATTGCACATGTATTCGCGATGATCAAAGTTACTCCACTGATTTAAAGTCGAGACATATTACTTTAGGTACCTAAATATTTTAATTTAGATGATGTACATTTATATCGGAATTTTTTTCCATATTCATGTTTCTTCTAACGAGTGTACATTGTACAAGCCAGGGAGAATTAAAGGATTGAAATTATAAGACTTAATCCCACATACACACGTGTAGAGGTAGAGGTTTCGTGTTCAATCCCCGTGAGAATAACAGACGGCTCCACGTATTACTAACATGTGTTGTTCGTTTTTCTCTTTTCCTGCTTCTACTCTTCCTAATGCACTCTCTCTACTCCCAGAACAGGATCCAGAACACACCTTTACCATCGTGTTTGATTTTAAGCAGACACGAGCATTTTTACCACTTTGCCATAAAACAACCTGCATATTCTTCGTAATATAAACATTTTGACAATAATAACATTGCAACTACGTATTACAAAAGTATTTTATTGTAATTTGCGCAAAGCCATCCCAGGGTTTTTGTGAATTAATTTGTTTTATTTTTTGTTGTTGCCTGATTTGATAGTCTCCATTATTTTATTTTTTGTTGCCTGATTTGATAGTCTCCATTATTTTATTTTTTGTTGCCTGATTTGATAAAGTCCCCATTATTTTATTGTTTGTTGTTGCCTGATTTGATAAAGTCTCCATTATTTTATTTTTTGTTGCCTGATTTGATAAAGTCTCCATTATTTTATTGTTTGTTGTTGCCTGATTTGATAAAGTCCCCATTATTTTATTGTTTGTTGTTGCCTGATTTGATAAAGTCTCCATTATTTTTTTTTTTGTTGTTGCCTGATTTGATAAAGTCTCCATTATTTCTGTATTTGCCAATACAATTAGTATCTATTATTGTATTCCGATTGAAATGTTAACAAACGTATGTCTTTTGTACAGAATGAATCATTAGCCCTCTTTGTGATTTTTTATGATAACATATTTTTATCCCCCAGTGCTGTGGCGTCTCGTGAAAAGGCTACTTTTTAATGAGATTATAATTTCAAAGCTATAAGTTATTAGCCTAAGTTTCAACAGCCTTCGAACAATAATTAAAAAAAAAACTGTGTATAGCATTATGTAAAAAACGACGGAAACTAAAAATGTGTTTATCTAAAATGTTCATGCTTCTATTAAATTTGTACCTACAAATTTCATAACGAAAACATATTTCATAACGTTTAAGATATTTTATATCTTGATAAAAGTTTATTGACGCCTGTGCTCACTTTACGCCAGTGCTCACTTTAGCTAATTATAGAATCATATTATCGATTTTATTGAAGTCTCTGTAACTACTTATATAATTAACGAACAACCTTGTCGGTTAGTGGAGGTTATCTACCACTTACCCGCCCTGGTATAAGTAACAGATGGGTACTCCTTCAAGGCTCTCGCAAGATTCTAATTTTTTTGTTAAACGAAGCTACATTAATTTATTTTGAACGAATCTAGACCTCCAGTGTCCCTGCATACGTTGTCAGAAAGCACCTTAAACCTTGTCGATCAGATATGATTTTGATTTTCATCGCCAAAAGTATTTTCGTTATTTATTTTTGGGTGTTATGCCGTATTGCGTTACCTCCTTATTTAGCCAACGTTTCGGACAGCGTTACAGTGTCAATCATTACACATTGGCTAAAGAAGGAGGTAGCGCAACACAGCAAACGCCCCAAAAATAAATAATGAAAAAAAACCTGTCTTTATTTTAGCTTTTCTTATACGTAATATAACAAATAATAACTTTTTTGCAAGAAGTCCGTTTGAAGATCCGCATTCCCACAGCCTTATTTTAGCAGACATTCGTGTTTGCAAGGCACCATCATCATAATATTGATTTCCGGCAACCTTGACTGTCAATCAATCTTGCTGACGAGTCTGCTATTTCAAAATGAATCACCTTTCCCACCTTCTTTACAGACACACAGCTAACAATTTATTATATCTTCAATAATAAATTTAAACTGTTGGACATCGTTAGACGAGTTACATGTAATCTTTTACAAATACGTTTCTTATTAGATCTGTGTTTCATATATTTATACACTTATTTATCTTTAAAAAATTATCACATTTTTTTTTATTTATCAAATACGTTTTTTTATCAAGGTGTGATAGTATTAGACAAGTCTGATTACGGGGATGAGTGGAAACCGATTGGCATTTTCGATTCGAAGTGACTAAGAAAAAGCTTTTAAAAAAATATGTTTGTTATTGAAAATTATATTTGCCTGACAAAGGTACGACTGTGACGAAACCGGTTGGCAAGGTATAAATAAATTATCGATATAGAAGAATTTACAGTGTTTTCCGGAGTAGAAAACTTTAAATTGGACGTTAAAATTCTGAATACATTAATCTAGGAAGGTAGATATACGTATGATTTACATGTGATCCTGCCGGTAGGAGCTCCGTTTAACCACTCCTTGTAATGAACGAGTACCAATGCTCATTTATGAGAAAGACTTGGTTATTCGTGTCATTTGAGTGTGCTGGAGATCCAAATTAAAAAAAAACGGAGTTATTGATGTTCTGAAGTCGAAAGCAATGTTTTTCTATATTTTATATTTGCATGAAGACTTTTAGGAAATCGGTACAGCGCACCTTCAAACTGAAATTTTTCATACATTAAAGTAAATTTTCGAAAAAAAAGTATTGTGATCGGTTTTACATCGTACACAAAAGTCACAGGCCGCAATGCCAGCTAGAAATAGTTATGAGTTTATAAGTATAAGTTATAACCGGTACGCCTCTGGTAAAAATAAACAAGTTTTCCTTTATTTAAGATACCTATTATGTTGAATTGATTAAAATTACATTTAGGTTGAAATTGATATCTCCAATTAGTAATCACTTTTGCCACGTTTTGCGTAGAATAATAATCACGAAATCCGTGTCTACTGCACTGTGGCTGGGTTTTCACGCATATTTTACATACAAACGACAAAGGGTATTATGAAAATCCGACACGAAGTTATGTAAGGACCAAACAATGGGCAAGCCGAGAAGCCATTTTTTACATTTGTTCGTTTTCGGTAAAAATCTCAATTCGTCCGTGGGTGCGTCTGGATTAATGGCCGCTCCTAATGCCTTATGGCGTAACCAGATGCTACCAACTGCGGGCACTGAAATACAAATTATAAATTTTTTAATTGTTTCCAAAAATTAAATATAAAGCTCTTCGCAAAAATCTTAGCTTGTAGACTAACCAATGTTTTCATCTAACCTAAAAAAATACATTAATCAAAATAGAAGTTGTATGCAGAGAAAAAAAATAGAACGTTTCTAACCCTTTTAGAACTTAATTAAAACTAGTACGGGAAAACATTATTAAGTTATTTAGAATACTTTTATATGGTCTCGGAGGACGTGTTTCACATAAAATGACAAATCCTACGCTGTAGATATACCAAGTATTGATTAAGTAATTAATTAAGTAAATTTTTAATCAATTTTAAAAATTAGGTAAAAGTTCATCATCGATAAAACGCATTTAAAACTTTCATTTAAACGAAATCGGGGAAGAATCGGTTGAAGTTAGGCACAATAATCACATTTCTCAAAAATAAAATGACAAATTATTACTTACGTCTACATTTCATCTAAATTTTATTTTGTAGGTGCAGTTAACGTCGGGGCATCCCTATATGAAATGTTCAAGGTGATGCACTACTAAGCAATGCAAAAGTTTGAAAATTAGATCGCTTAGAAATATTTTAAGGATTTTAAGTAAATGCTGCGAGTAAAACATAGGTAGATATATGTCTGTGAGTATTTATATTTATAGCCTATAAAAACTGTTTTGAAGAGTTTTAATTTTCAATGTACATTTGTTTCCGCGTCATTCCAAGACCATTTCAATTCCATAAAACTTTTCAAAACAAAAATATTTAGAAATTGTTGCACAGTTAATGCCCAAGAAATAAAAAAATCTATAAAAACTGCTTTAAAGTTAATATCCTACTTAAAAACCCCTTTTCGGTTATCATTATATCGTTTTGTAAAGTGGAAAATTTAAACATTTGTGCCCGAGCTTAGCAAATTAAATAAAATACGCTTTTTGGCAATGTTTTTTCGTCAATAAATCTAAACATATTTAAACCTTATAGCCATCTACGTAAGGAGTGTTATTGTAAGCATCCTGATCTCTAATTTTACACGATGGGGTGCATCACCTAACGTCAAAAATTGTATAATCGAATAAAGTATTAGGTATTGTACCTATATATTTATGTTTCTCTAAGAATTACAGAATATTTACCAGATTTGGAATTGAAAAGTAAGAATAATGCTATTAGAAGCTTTCGAACATCACAAGGGACAGCAATTTTCATATAAATAATTTTAGCCAGCTGCATTTGAACGTCTATTTAATACCGGCCTATTTACGAGACCCTTGAGCATCTCTGTCCCCAATACAGGCTCATTTGTTAGTATTGTACCACTGTGCGATGAACACAATGCCGGGCAATATGTCCACGTCTTCTACACGAGTCCCGCTTTGATGTCTTTGTTATGACTTTGTGTTCGTATGCGTTATGGATTATGCTCGCAGGGCCAGGGGGTGTCACATGCAGGACTGCGGACCGACTCAGGCAAGAGAAATTGAACTTAACCAATGTGAAAGATTTATCGTAAAACAGTTCAATGAAAACCGTTACGCGAACTCTATGAAAAAATATGTTACTCTTCATTTAGATTAATTTGAATGTACTTTTATTAATTCGCAAGAAAATGAAAAAAAAAACCTTTGAAACAGCACAATCGTTTTAACATAAAATATTTTGAACGTAAATCGAATAAATAAATAAGCGACGTGGAACTGTAAATGTCTAAGGCCCTCCGTTCATGGAGATACTTACAATCTACGTAATTGTGACGAAACCACAAGTACCCTGCTGATATACCACTTTTTAATGATAGTCTCCGTACACGGCGCTATCCGAAATATACTGAACTAGATCATTTTTCACGTGCAGCCGTGGAGTGAACACGCTGTCATATGACTTTTTTTCCATGATCAATCCATGCCTTCTCCACTAAATAGTATCTTACGTATTCTGGTAAAGTATAGTTACTTCCAGAACAAATCTAACATTATTTTCATGTTCCGACGCCATATCTGTCAAACGCTAAACAAATAAGTATCAGATCACTAACGCCATCAGTCGCTTGCGATCAGCACTGTCGGTATCGTGATACTGATTGGAAACCGACGGCCACCGCGTAGCAACGTAAACGGGCACCAGCTAAATCGTACGTGGGGTACTTACGATCGGCGCGTATGATACGTGCACGAGGTTCGAGTATCTTGTAAGTATTTCCGTGAATGGAGGCACTTAATGTAACTAAACCACCGGTATCTAACTGAACACATACCTAGATTTTTCAATTAATGAAAAGGTGACATGGGTTTTTATACATTTTGATATTATTTTCTTGTATAAAATTGCCTATATTTAATGAAATGCTTCCTAGGTAGGAACCTCCAGCTTTATTGACTACTTTTTTCTATCTCCTCACTAGATAAAGTAAAAAAAGATAAAGATTGCCTCAGGGCCAATGATTTTTTTGGAAATGTTGTGTGGAGCGTCTTTTTAGGATAGGAAGTTCTGGGAAGCAAAAAGGTATGAGGGGTCGATAGGAATCTGGAGTCAATGTGTTCAGGGGTGATGTGTATGAATCCGCCCCTCTCACTGCGGTGCAAGGCAATGTATCGAGATATTCCGGCTGAAGTGGTCAAAAGGTCTCTCATGATCCGGCCCGCCACCTAGTGGGTGGGCAAAAGCATCCGCGCCAAGAACTAGACAAACCTCCACCCCATGAATCCGGGCACCCCTGCTAAGCCACCAAACATAGCAAATCTTTTAGGGTAACCTATGGCAGGGGTATTGGTTACACAATAGATGGTTCCCGGGGCGGCGGTACCCATACCCGCCTCCCAAACTGAAAATTATTACGCATTGCAGTGCATCGTAAGCTAGACATAGTGCTTTATAACTGGATATTGCATTTGGTTGCAATAAGGAGTTTACAATTGCAGAAAGAGGTTCTAAAGTGGGGTAAGGAGCTGGCGGGAGAGTTCTTCGTGGAAGGCAAAAAGAAGCTTGTGCCATGGCTCAAACGGGATGGCGATTATGTGGGAAAATATTCAACAAGTGTGTCAACAATATCCTGTTATTTTTTTTAAAAACACTTTAAAAAATAAAATCGAGTAGTTTACACGTGGTAGAAGCGAAACTTTACCAAAAAAATCTCAAACAATACTTGAAAAGTGAGGTCATATTCAAAGTGACCAATGAGCGCAGACCTCGCATAATTTCAGTTTCATATCTCAACTCTCAACCAATAGGAGCCTTTAAAAGTGACATCATTATCGAAGCGGCCGATGAGCGCAGTTGATGAGTTGCAGTAATCGTCATTTCCATTTCATCTGAAATCTATATCACAGCGGTGCTATAGAAGTTTCACTTCAAAAATCTAGTACACTTACTTTCTGAACATGTCTAATATTACTAATTACATATATTATTTTTATCTACGATGACACATCGATTCCGAACTCTAAAAAACCGAGTAAATTCTAAAATATTTAATGTAAAAGACCACAACAAAAATATAGTGAGAACTTGACAAACTTGGCGCCTGTAAGTTTTCCAGTTTCAAATGAACGATTCTGTTCATTTTCGCATACTTGACAATTTCCTTTTCAGTTTAATTGTCTCCGTGGGTTTCTCGTTCGTGACAACGTGGGACCTCTTCATTGCCCCATTTATAGGGCAAGAAGGCAGTAGCCGGCACTCTAAACAAGGATAAACCCATCGACACTGCCATGAATAAAAGTCATTCGAACACTTTAATGCTTTATTCATTGCTGCCACTTTTACTTGTCAGTTTCGGCGAACTTTTGGGCTTACGTTTGTCACGGATAGTAGGCGGAATATAATGAAATCATATTTTACAGACGTATGTATTATAATATCTTGTATTATATCAAATGTATGTATAGAGAGTCGGTTGTATAAGTTGTATAACTCATGCAGTCATAAATCTTGTATTATTTACGGGCTCATCTTTCATGCCTCATTGCTTCACGACTGTGATCCGGGAATTCAATATTGTCTTGTGAAATGGGTGAAGTAGCGAAATACATTGTAGTCGGCCTTATATCTCATAGACATGACATCTTTATTAATAACTTCATCGGTTTTGTAGATATATTAATACCAAACTAAAAGTATTTTAGATTATTATTGCTTCACGATTTATAAAGGCTACAACAAACATGACATCGTTTTTTCATATACTAATAACACGATGCCAAATACATTTTTCAGATATTGTATGGTTTCATTTCTATCAATAAAGTGTTCTTTCACTTTCGAATGATTCATAATTCTTTCGTTGTAAATTATTTATATCAGTCATCTTGAATTAAAAAAAAACACAGATTTGACCTTATATTGTATCGCCCTGGTGATGGACCATTCTTTGGAATCGAAACGTTTCTTAAAATGGCTTTAGGAATGTTTGGTGACCAGACCTGAATGGCGCGGTACTTCCACACCTCTCCTCCTCCATATTCATCCCCTCCCCACTCCAACCTAACAGCATACTATCAATAATCATGGGGTGAGGATTGTCCAAGTCTTTGTGGGGGATACGCCTGCGCATTTACTGTGTGGCCAGTCGAATTTGGAAAGATTGGTTGAGGGAGACCATGTTACCTCTCCAGCATGACTCTCCCGACCCATTACCTTGCACCGCATAGGGAGGGATGAATTCATACTGAACACACTGATCCTCAGATTCCTACTCACTCTTCATGCCTTTTTCCTTCCCAGATCTTCCTGTCCTTTCTTTAAAAAAACCTTCTAAAAAAAATTATAAAACCTTCAGAATACTACGAGGCTACGAAGCACCGCACAATGAGGAGACCGATAATACTTTCTCATTCTCTCGCAGGCTAAATCCTATAGATGTACGTGTTTGTCTTTTTTTAGTGTCGCTATTTTTCGTTTCATCGAGTTTCAAAACACAACGGTGCTAAAGAAGTTTTCACTTCAAAAAATCCCCCACACAGCATCCTCAAAGATGACGTACCTACACCCTGAGGGAAATTGTTTTATTCAGGGCCTCCAGTGCGGGCGGAGATGCCATAACGGGGATGGTAGTCAGAATTAAAAATGAAATGAGCCAACGCTCACAGCAATTTCAAACAATTCTTCAATTCTAATGTGTGTTTCTCATCAGCATGATAGTGAAAAGATAACTTTATTGATTTATGTATTTATAAATGCATCCCTTGTACAAGTTAGTTACCTATTTATTGCGCATCAATTTTATGGCGTGCATAACTGCAGTTGAAATGCACAATCTTCCCGTGCCGTGTACCAAATCGTGACGTTACCTGAGTAAGACATTTGGTTGATTTGCGATTAGCAAAGTGCACGCCATAACGGAGTAGGCAGATAAATGCATGGAATCAAATCAATCGATTATTATCCGACCCCATAATTCATTCGCTTGACTTCGTTCGATCGGGGGGATCGTTCTTGCCGAAGTAACAAACTCTCGTATGCTAATTTTTCTAAAATCTTATCTCGTTTTTAATTGACAGCATGTCATCATGCAATAATAATTTAGTTTCAAATACTGTCACGGTGTTAGCTCTCTATAAGCTTACAGAAAAAATATTCTTACATTTTTTTCTTAAAAGAAAGACAAACATTCCCGGGTTACTATTCGTGACCCAACAATGTTTGAAAATCTCCTACTACCACCACAGAAAGCCGAATATGTTGCTTGTGTTGTGATGGAGGACTTAGCCAGCCGAGGACTCGAACACGCGACGCTCGGGTGGGACCCAAACGTCCCAAACGTGATGCCCACTCAGCCACTTACCGGTCGATGTGTTAAGATATTTTATACAGTCAGTAGGCACCTTCCTACGTAACTGTGGAATATGTGTTAATTACGTTATTATACTTAAGAACAGAATACATCAATAAACCAATATTTTCGCTAAAATTAAATCATTTTGCGTAATTTAAAACGGTGACTGGCCAACTCAGAATGAAACCATCTCAGAACCACCTCAGAAAGGTCATAAAGAGTGAAGATAAAATAAAAATAAAAATTGGTCGAATAGGTTACGTTAGGTTAGGGTTAACAACGGCTATTTTGAACGTATTTTTTTCATAGCTTTTAATGACTTTTCAAAGAGTTGTTGAGTTGACTTGATTCTGAGATGGCATGGAACCATTTAAAACACCAAAAATTGGTAGCTTAAAACTTTTATTTATTTTATTGAAGAAGAAGATAATACCGATAAATCTAAGCGAAACATGAAACAGAACAAGACTCATAAAAAAGTAACGGTCGCAACTAGAACTCGAACCTAGCATCTCTTATCTTACCGGGAAACTCCGCCATTGAGTCCTACATTTTTTCCGTCATTTTTGTCGATCTCATGTTTTAAATTCTGAATTAACAATATTAACCTCTACCAGTTGCGTCCCAGTTACCTTTGTCTTGTTCTGGTTCATGTTTCGTATAGATTTATTCAAACTATTTTCTTATTTAATGATACATGACAATGATGGGTAACCTTAAAAAGATATTAAAAAATTATTCCAATAAAAATTGGATATTAATTTAGACTTTTGGAAGTCAATAGGTGTCGCATATAAAAAAATCGAATACATGTTTGTTTATCCGAGATACTATCTAGATTATATACATAAATTGGTTAAAAAATTTGTAATTTATTAATTTATTTAATTTTAGGAATATCGACAGTTTTACATTAAACCTGCTTTTGCAATGTAGATTTTTTTTAAAAAAGAGCATAAAATAATTGCAAGTTTACCTACTATGCTAAATTGCCCTGAAATTTAATGATTTTAACAAAGTTCTAGTTTTCTTATTACCTAAGTCTAAAATTTTTTATGGTAAAACATTAAATATCTGCTTCTGGACAAACTAACTAATGAATATGCTAACATCGGCGACATTTATTTCTTAAAATTAGCGCAATATAAATATGCACTCAAAAATTATTTTTCCATAATGTAACTTTATATACGCAATATGGACATGTTAAAATGAAATGATGATATTTCTCATTGTTCTTTTTTGTTGTGATACACAAAATAATTGTATGTTATTTTTAGGTTTCAGTTTTTAAGTTTTTATTTTTTTTATTTTTTCCATAATGTAACTTTATACACGCAATATGGACATGTTGAAATGAAATGATGATATTTCTCACTTTTATTTCTTGTTATTTTTTGTTGTGATACACAAAATAATTGTATGTTATTTTTTAAGTTTAAAACTACTATTATGTAATGATATTACTTTTCTTACTTTTGTACTCTATTATATGTTTATTTATAAAAGGCAGTATAGCCGTTTATGTATTTAAAATAAAATAAAATAAAACTTCGTTTTAAAAACATCACCGGCTTATCAGAGTTGGTATAAAGATTTAACAAACACGTAATTATGAAATTGTTTCAATTGCTAAACGTTTATACGTAATTTTGCAGTAGCCTCAGTACAATTGAAGATATCTTCTGTTATGACATGCCTTTAATCACACGTAAACAGTACCTACTTAACTAAACTTAATTTCACGTCACTCAGACTCTCCGCCTTCTTATGTATTCATCTACCTATATCCTTCTCTCGATACTTCCTCTTTGGGTTTTCATCTTCTTCTCTGGCCTGCAGCGGTTTCGCGACCCTCGGGCCACTTCTCATCATCACTATTACCCCCTCTGGGCGTCTTGCTCCTCTCCCCTCCTTTCACCTACAGAACAGAATATCAATATTAAAATAAGGTTAAAATGTTGCTAATATCTATATTTATTTATTTATTTATTTTTATTTTGCAGAAACAAACAGTACATTATTACATAATGGAAAATAGTTACAAAGTTATAGAATTAATACAATAATTGGTACCAATGACATGTGGCTGTTATATACTAATGTTTTTTGTGAGATAAATAATACATTATACCTAAATTAAGTTAGTAAATTATTGAAGGAGAGGGGTGTGTGAGAGTGTTTGTATGTGTGAAAAAAAATGTTTTTCTTAAATAGAGGGAGGGAATCAAAAAATATATCGGTATTTGTGGTTTTTTGAATCGAGTTGAATGTTTGAAGGATGCTGGAAAGGTTATAGGTTCCTAATGGTGTTTGTTTTCCTGAAAATATGTAGGTAAATGTGAGATAACGATTGGTAAGTTCCGACTTTTAGCTTTATACCTTAAAAATGCCAAATGAAGCACTGTTAATGTTAATGTAGGCAGAGAGGATGGACCGCCAAACAAGTCGGTCTTGGTATAAACTCCTTATTGCGATCACATTCCTGCATCATATATGTACATCCTTCTTTTGTTCTGGCTCTTGACATTGCCTTATTTAAGTATTTGATTCACTTGATCGTGCCATGTCTTCCTCGGGATCTTCATCTACCAAAGAATAGATTCTATTCTTTGGATGGTGTTTAAAAACTTTAAAACGGTTTTTAAAACGTTATTTGGGAGGCGGATATGGGAGCCGCCGCCCCGGGAACCATTTATCAACACCTCTGCAATAGGTCACCCCAAGTGGTTCGCTACGTTTGGTGACTTAGCAAGGGGTGGCCGGGTTCATGGGGTGAGGTTTGTCTAGCTATCTTCTAGATCGTGTCACTACTATTTCGTTGGAAGTAAATCATTAAATGATGTTTTCCTACTTTTATTGTCATATTACCTGCCAACTTAATAAATTAACTATAGGTTCGTATTGCAAAAGCAATTTTTTAGTACCTACCTAGTGTTTTAAATTGACGACCTTAATAATAGGAACACAAACAAAAATTTGAGATTTGCATTTGTTTGTAAGAAATGATTTTAGAACAATGCATTTCAACGCGAAACCTAATCCTGCTTACCTTGGCACAAAATAAATGTTTTTTTGGAAGTGAAAACTTCTTTAGCATTGTTGGAATTTGGAACTCGATGAAACGAAAAACCAACACTAAAAAGAGACAAACTCATATACCTGTAGGATTTAGCCTGCGAGATAATGAGGTAGAATAATCGGAGTCCTCTTTGTGCGGTGCTTCGTAGCCTCACCACTCTTGTCTGCTTTAGTTTTCTGAAGGTTTCACTTCTACCACGTGTAAACGACACACTTGTATTTTTTTATTTTTTTTTGTGCTCTGTGCTTTTTTATGTCACCCAATATTAAGAAAAAAAACCAATGTAGATACATGAACATTGAAAAGGCTATGGATTTTTGATAAGGGTGCCATTGCAGGCAGGCATCGGCATCTACAACCATTTTCACAAAATACATGTTTTCAATTTCATGGTTCAACATTTTAATTATTTCTCGCCCGGGGCCCGTCCCTTGCCCGGGGCCGCCCCTGATCAGTAATTGATCACTGAGCAAGGTTTTGAGAGACACCTAATTATTTTCGGCCGACTCGTTCCCGTTTGATTTATCCGCAGTCCACCAGAGGCGCTACAGGTTCCGTTTCGGAAAAGGGGCTTGGAAAAAACACATCGCGAACTGACTGAAAATATCCTCGCTGCGGTCGGACAAGCGCTTAATTTCAGCCGGCGCCTTCTTTGAGGTCCACATTTTGAAAATTGCCCTTCGTTAATTAAATGGCCGTTATCTCGCAGATCTTCCTACGGCCGCATATCTCACGAACTGAACCTGTTAACGTGTTCTGGCTCCCTGATTTGAATTGCGGAAAATGATGATAATACTCCATATTGGCAATAACCCCTCAGGCCTTGACGACATTTTGTCAGAGGGTCAAAATATTTCCGCTTTACAATAAACTCCATATGAATGGAATATTTCTGAACGTATCCGATAACTGAAAACTGTTGGCATATGATCGAATACACATACCTATAATTTATGAAATATAAAAGTTTTGCAAGCAAACATAAAAAAAGTTTTGAAAATTGCTCACCGTACGTTTTTTCTAAGTTAACGAAAAATAAATTAAATCACAAAGACATTTTATTATACAAAGTATTACAATCATTTTTGTCATCTCTCTTTTGTGTCGTTCCACGTAAAAATAATTATTAAAAATTCCCAAAGTTTCATAAATGTATTTTAAATTGCGATTCGTTACTTTGGTTTCATAAAGGTCTCCATTTTACTTATTTTGAGGTTATTTTTTATATTTGAATATGAAGCGTGGTATTTTCTCATTCTAACACAGTTTAAATCATATTTCTCACTTGATAGTAAGGGAGACACAACGATTTCTACGAGACACGTATCTATGAGTTGTGCCTAAAATCAAACAAACAGACTTGGGTTAAGTTTCCTACCGATTCGCCATTTGACTTTGACTGTTGCAAAATTCTAATTTAAGATCTTTAAGGTCCTTACAAATGACGCCCTTTTGGGTGCTCTCTACATAGGTAGGTACCTACCCCTACTTATTAATTATTATACTACCTACCAAGTATAAAAACATATAAAAATCTAAAATCCGTTTTATTTTCGTTGACATTCGTTCTAAACGTCTTTTTCTTCGATTTATTGTAACCTTTATGAAAAATATGACAGATGCTGAATTACATTTTTCAAAGCGAGCATTCCTGGGTACGAAAATTGCCATTAGTAAAAGAAAATCAAAACATTTGTTATTTCATATTTTAAGAATTTTGTAACAAACCATTTTCTTTTTTTAATATTTTAAAGATTTATTACACAAAAGCGTCGCAGCTAAACATATTTTTATATGAAAATACTGCAGCATGCGTACCAAAATTAAATTGAATTTTTCAAGACTGGGAAGAATCTTTTGCTATCTCTTAGCCTTAGAGGAATGTCTGGAGTATCATGTTTAATGTTTATATTTAAAATGGACACATCCGTCATCCGTCAGGCAGCCATCTTGCGTCAGTGACGTGACACCGGCGGCGGCCATGATGGATCGTGACGTCGGAATAAAGAAAATCACCAGCGAAGCACTCCGCGAAACGAGAAAAGTCTCGGAGCATTTAGCATCCGAGACATGTGAGTCCCGCGCTAAGAGTTGCAAGATGAATCGTGTGCTAGGATGCTGTGTTTTGTTTGCAACGCGCAACGCCGGGACACTTCTTGATTACCCCCCAGAAGATTGGAGAAAATCTTATTTTTTTTAGTCTGGGGAAAACTTGTTGGTTATAGCGAAAGTGTGTTGGGACACAAATTATTTTTGGATTTCGCTTTGACTACCTTTGCTTAATCCTCAAAATTAATATTAATATTCAAGGTTAATGTAAGTCTAATGGATTATGGGAAAAGATTATTCGATGGTTTGAACAGTAAAGCGTAGGTACACACATACATTCACAGAGGGAAACAGAGGAATGTCGTAATAGAGTGTAATAAAAGACATTAGTAGTCGTAGAAAAATTCTGAAGAAGATTCGAAGTATTAGGAAAGTGTGAAGTGCATGATAAGAGGTGTAAATGTAAATATGTTTGTACAAGACAAAGTTGTTTGATGTTCCAATAATGGCAATAATTAATATCTTTTAATTGTTGAATTTGTTCAAAGGTCGAATTTTGATCCAATCTGTTCAAAAAATTGGAAAACATTTCTTCCAACCTGGCCACAGACCCATGAAATAGTGATTTATTAAAAATCTAAGTATAAAGCATCAACAATTCGGGCACCAAATGTTTTTTTTTCTTTTTTAGCTTTAGAAATTTTAATAATTTATATCACATTTATCATATTTGCATACTTCTGTCAACTGATGTGACTTGTGTATGCAGTTTACAATTACATATCGCTTGCTCAGGATTGGTTTGTACATGTCCACAAAAACTCAAATTGAGAAATATAAGTTTTGAATACTTTTTAATGTAACTTTGTAATGTATAACTTTGTGGTTATCCATTATAGATAAATGAAACAATGTTACTTTGTTCTCACCCACTATTTTGTAATTGTCACATCAGTATACGTTTGCCCTGAGGAAGGATCGGTCGTTCCGAAACCGGTCGGCTTTAAACAAATGTGCAAGTGGTTCAAATAAAGTAACATTGTTTCAGATACGATTTTAGATTTTCACGGCCAAAAGTATTTTCGTTATTAGTTTTTGGGGTATTATGCCATGTTGCGCTACCTCCTCCTTTAGCCAACGTTTCGGACAGTGTTGCAGTGTCCATCATCAGGGCAAATGTGTTAAAGTTAGGGGTGATGTTTGTACTTATCTACTTAGGAGCGATACCGTGTCGCCAGCTCCAGTCTTCTACGAGCTGGCTCTACAATATACTTCAACATGATTTTTTGCATTTAGCCTTGATGTAACCGTCAATTACCGGATACCAAGAACTATTGAGTATAGCTCCGTCGTCTCATTTGTTTCATTTATCTAAAAGTTTTGAAGTTTTAAAAAAATATACCTATTTTTGTTTCCAATATTTCAAACTAATTGTTATAAATATTTTTTTAAAGTACAAGGGTTAATCTATCTACAAGTAAAAGAACAACACATTTGGTTGCATTTTAAACGAACTAATACATACTGCATTTAAAGCTTTAAAAAAAGCAAAAATACAGGAGTACAAACCAACCCTCAGCAGGCTATATGGTATTACAAGAAAAAAATCAGTTACTCTTTGCAAATGGGTTAGTAATCGTAAAAGTATTTTGTGAACACCTCACCAAAAGAACCTGTGCTGAGGTGATCGCTTGTTTTAGATAAAGTGTTATTTTGCCGTTATAAGTAAAAACACAGCACCGTCCTTGACTCTCAAAACATGTTATTTTATTTTCGGAGATCGTATATGGTCCTCCACGTTGGGAGTTCTTCACGCTCGAACATTTAATTCAGTATAATGTAAGATAGATAATTATATAAACAACATTTTGAAATCAAAAGTAAAATAGCAAATTTAACAATTTCAACATATATAAAAATTCTTTTGTTATCTATGAACTAAATGCGATCGAGGTCTGTTTTTATGGTGGCTGCAATCATTTAGATGCTATCACAAGGATTCTGTTGATATTTCTGTTCTTTTTTAATAGTGAACCAATTGAAAAATCTGTCGCAAATCTTCAAGGCTCGGCCAACGGAAGACTGCAGATCAATCCCTGTACCGGTGGCAGTGTCTTAGTCCCACAGTTCCCACTAACGACGTTGACATCTTGTAGATATCATGTACGAAATGACACGGTATTAGTTTTCATTAGCACCGCCAGAGCGCCGGCGAGCTAATCCCGTACCTGGAATTTAAATACGTCTATCTGAAACGCTTTGATTAATAACAAACACGGCCCAAAAAACGAGAAAGTCCCCGCCGCGGCAATCAATTATTACTCGAGTCTTCTTACTCGTTTAAATTTAGTTTGAGCGGCGTACTGTGGATGGCGAGAGACTGCGCGGCAGGCGGATTACCCAGTAATATTGTATTGCGTCAGGGCTCAGATCATAATCCGGAATGCTATTGCTACGTAAGCTTATTTGCTGCGTTGCATTTATTTACTAAAAATCTTAACTAACACTTTTGTTATGTGAGAAGGTACCACACAACTGTTCCCAACCGTCTAGAGCCAGTTAGGCTATGACATCCTCTATTGTTGGTGTATCTGTATTGTGAAGCTGAAGTTAGTGAGAAGGGGAAGGCGATGGGACAGAGGAAGGTTTGAAAGTATCTGGCGATGGTGATCTTTCACCAGGAGTAATAAGTTGTGAAATAACAAAAAATAATCAAATTAAATTTGAACCCGCGCTTTGCAGATTCGTAGCCAAGGATCGTAACCACTCAACCAAGTAGGCCATCAGATAATTAAAATCAAGCTTCATACAATTTTATTTTCATTTTTTTAATATAAGATCAATTAGGAATTATGTCAAATAAATTATTGCATGTTATGTGCAACGCGTTGGAGAGTGGAAAACATTTTTAATTATTTATTTAGCCTTTTATAAAAACACTAGCAGACCCGACCACAGTTGCTGTGGCTAACGAAACACAACGCAATTACCCAACCTTTATAAAATCCACACCACCCGCTTGCCAGCTGCCTGAATTGAATATTTGAATTTCTCGGCTTTTCTCTACTATAATAAGAATGTATTATACATATAAACCTTCCTCTTCAATCACTCTATCGATTGGTGAAAACCGCATGAAAATCCGTAGCGTAGTTCAAAAGATCTATGCGCACATACATTTTGAGCGACTTCATTTTATACTATGTAATGATATTTATGATTTTAACGAAAATAATGCATCAAAATAATCTACTTTTTAGTAGTTTGTCGATGTCAGTTCATTATGACAGACAACATTTAAAATCGCAATGTTGCGTTGTTTTATTTTTATTATCGTATAAAAATTGCATACAATTGGAAGTAATTACCCGCTAAGCTACTGCAAGTAACTTGTCAGAAGGAGATTATTTCCACAGATTAGTTACAACTACAAATTAAATAATCATGAACGCATTAGCATAGCAATAACATAGTACACAAATTCACATATGAGATACATAATTGAATTTTGAATTTTCTTTTGCTCTATTTAGGTATTTAGTGGTCAGAAACATTGATAATCAATAAACGAGTACAATAAGTCATCTTCTCGTAGATCTTCCGCTATTGCACTTTCCACAGCCAATGCAATAGTTCCACCTATTACGGTCTCTCCAGATTATTGGGGTTACATGCAAATTTAAAAAAATATCAACATATGTATATTTGCCATCAGTATTTTGACGCGATGTGATTTATTTTAATTCGATAGTATTTTTTTAAATCACTGCGTAAGGTACTTACAATAAAATTTATCGTAATTTTTGGCGTCATGTCATTTATTTAAAATCATGCGATGGATCATTATCTTTATCCAAACAAATTGTCATCATAATCCCTTTTCCGTATTTTCGTGCCATGGCTTTATGTAAAATCATTTAACTGAAATTTACGGATGTTGTGATTGTCATTTCGGCGTTATTTATTGTGACAAACAGAATATGCAGCCATTATTAAATGATTATCTACAGTGAAAAATATTTCTTTTATCAATTATATTATTATCAATTATAATAAAAAGTGGTGTTTTACAAAGTGTGTTCTTTCATTTAATAGAAAAATATTTCAGTTGCTGGCACCAACTGAATTTTAGTATAAATCACCCACAGTTACTACCCGGTTTCGCCCGAGCATCAATACAAAAAAAAACATTTCATAAATATAACCGGTCAGTGGTTCAGTGGGCATAGCGCTTGGGTTCCACCTGGGCATCGCGTGTTCGATACCTCGCTGGCTAAGTCCTCCATCACAACACAAGCAACATTTTTCGGCTTTCTGTGGTGGCAGTAGAAGATTTTCAAACGGGAATTTTTGTCTTTCTTTAAAAAAAATGTCAAAGGCAATACGACTTCATTTTTCAACGTTTTAAATGGTCATCATAAAATATTAAGATTTTTGAGGTAATAGAGTTAGGTTGACCTTTAAATTACAGACAGAAAATATTGGGCAAATTTTATTATGCCAGATCTCATCGTTCTAGATTTTTTAGATGCTTTTTGTCACACAAACAGCTTTTCTGCTATTAAACTTATTTCCACTTAATTTATTTTACCATAACCGTTTTCATCCTATTAAGGCATCTTCAGACTTGTACAATTGTTTTTTACTCTATAGTTTATATACATAACATATGGGGGAGAGGGAGGGGGGTAGTCTACATGGATTTTATTGAATTTATGTGGATTTTCCAAATTTGTTGCTACGTCGTCTTTGACGATTGGATTTCTAGATATTTGATTCTTTCCTTTTGTTTAGTTATGGTTCATTATGTGATTCTTTTGTGATTTTCACAGGCCAGTTGATAACCAAAAAGCATTACGGTTTACTGAGATCAATCATCAAAAAAGATATAGTAATCACATTCTAGCACTATTAATCATAAATACTGTTTTTTTGTAATCATGCTAGCACCTCGGCACTACTAGACTGGCCTTTCTTCCGGCCGGGCTATTTGAGTCACAAGTTATTAATTTTCTGCGACCCGCGTTAGTTTTGAATTTGAAAGTACGAATGAGAAATGCCCCAAGGTGTTTTAAATTCGTTTATCGGCTTTGCTCTCTTACAAAAAATGTGTACCAAATGACAGAAATGAAACTGGGCATCGAACAGAAATATTTATGCTAACGTTATTCATTTTCCAAGTTGAGAACTCGTTTTGGTAAAGAATGGAATGTTGGATTATGAAGATGACACATTTTTATTGGGCTTGCCTCTTTTTCTGTATTTATAAGTGATATAGGTAGGTACTAAAGACACATAGAGTAATGCTTTCACTAACATCATGGTTAAAGAGAACCATTCGGAATCGTGACGTTGTTGCTTCAAATGACTTTCAGCCGAAGGTATTTCTTGACCAAAACTGAAAAGTTAGGTAACTTCCAATGTTCCATAACTCCCTCAAAATCTTTTTGCATTCCTTTTAGCCTCACAACATACTCCAATTATGGGTGTTACAGTCTCGTTTTTTCAATTTTCAATTGCGATTCTTGTGCGGATTTCACAATTTAAATCTGATCGTGAATCCTTTTTTTTAATATTTTTATTATTATTTTCAGTGATATAGGTAGGGTTTCCTTCGGGTCCTATGACTAAAACTGTCGGGATCGATCGATGAAAATTTTGCTTTATATGTTAAATATTTTTCATACAGATGATTGGTAATTTTTGGACAGTTCTAACTCGTCGAAAAATGGAAACACCTTGGACATAACCTTTTAATATAATGGGAACGTACCCATACTACGTGACCAACTTTTTGCAATTTTTAACCCCCCCCCCCCCCCCCCCGGTGACCAAAATCCTAAGCCCCGCCGCTCATTTGTATGGAGCGTGACATTTTTTTGAAGACCCCCCCCCCCTAAACGTGTCACGTAGTATGGGTACGTTCCCTAACATTGCCGTCAACGCATCATCAACAAAATCACAACACCTAACAATAATAATACAGCCCCACAATCAATATTAATCACAAATTATTACGGTCTTCATATCAATATTTTTTTATAAAATTAAATAAACATGCAACATTTTCATAGAATAGTATTAAAAGGCTTGTGTCTGCGTGGTTGAATTTCAGAACCCGGCTTCAAATGCATGTCTGACGCCACGCCATACACGCCGCGCCACAAATAACATATGTGTACGTAGTATTTCAAACAAAGCTACCGTTGTAATTCGGTTTCGAATTCAACAATTCGTCACAAGATGTCGCCACTTCCGAAAGCAGGTCGGATGGGGATGTGTCCTCCCTAGGTATAACTGCTATGAATTTGAGAACTTTTAATATCTCTCCGGATATGGAAAGATTGACATTGATAAGTTGTAATCACGCGGCTTCATACACATGTGACGTCATGGCCTATCCCAGTTACTTTGTTCCGGTGAATAGCAATCACTGGATGATAGTGGATCCGAGGAACGGGCTATTTTTGGAACAATTCCTATAAGATTTATATAATGGTCACCAACACTAACTGGGCGAAGCCGAACCTAAAGCCGCCCTAAAGGGCTGTTATCGCAAATGCGACACGTGGAGTGGACTGTATCAATATATTAAAAAAATGTTATGTTTGTGAATACTTTTTTTTTTTTTTTTTTTTTTAATTTATTTAGGAGAAAATACAGATACAGATATTAATTGGCAAGAATATACAAAACATCAACTAGAGAATTCACCTGCATCCAAACTATTTCTCACGAATTGACTTAAACAGCAGTTAAAAACATATACAAATATTTTGTCTTATAAATAGGGGAAAAAATATATAAGTACATAAGAATATTATTTTACAAATAGAGATATGAAATAAATGCGCAATATCCTTATAAGAATTTACAAATTATTTTTGAAACAAAAAAATATAAATATAGATAAACAATGTTATACAGAAATTTAAAAAAAATATATATATATAAACGAATGTATGTCTAAGTTGTTTACTTTGAACTTTGTAGGAAAACAGCCTTCATTTTTCTACTAAAAGTACTGCGTGTATCAAAAAATAAGTCAGAATCCTCGAGCTTTTGATTCTGATTAAGTGATTCGCACATTCTTCTGATTGGGTCCCTGACACCAGCATTTGTACGCGTCCGGCTAATGTGGAATAAGTCGTTAAGCCTTGTTACTCTGGGTGGTACTTTAAAGTTTATTAATTTCAGTAAGTCGGGACAGTCAATAACGTTGTTACAGATTTTATATAGAGTCATGAGATCAAGGTACGTTCATCGGTTAGATAGCGTGGAGACGTTATAACTCGAAAGCATATTTATGTACCCGCGTTTAGGTGCGCTCATGACACAACTATGGGGAATGGTAAACAGATGAATGGAGAAGGAAACTGACTTACCCCTTATGGTTGATGTTCTGCTCAATATTATGGATCTGAGGGGGCACTAAATCACTCACTGCACAAGCTTCCATAAACTGGTCGATGTTATATAAAACTGAGAGAATAATGATGTTAGTGGCACAGCTTCTTTTAACAGACTCACTGACATATTGATTTTATTGTTGTACGGTAGGTAATATTGTCAGTAGGGACAGGTGATTGTGGTAAATAAAGGATGGGTAGAAAAATGGAACAAGGTATATAGATAGGTATACATAGTTGCGTCAACAAGGGCTTAGCGGTAAAAACCTGCGGTTCGCTTTTTAACTGCTAGTATAATATAGTTACGTAAAGAAAATTCTTTACAAAGTCAATTTTTTCATCCCGAATTCATATGAAAAAGCTTCCCATACCTTTATGGGAAACTGGACGAAAAAAATATTGTGTAAAACGCCCACGAGAATAGAAGGTTGTAAACAGGGGACAACTTTGCAAATGTGATGAAACACAGTCCGCTAGTTGTGTTTCCGCGTTTTTGTTCACTCTTTAACGTGCAAATTTCCTTATTGTAGAAACATTTCCACATTTCAAATTCAGAAGGAAACGTATTATTATTTCCACCTCGCGGCCTTGTACTTGTAAAGGTTAATACACTAGCGTCGTTTATGCCCACTTTACTCTCCTACAATAGTAAAAAAAACGCACGAGAAAAACAAAAACAAGAAACACACAAACAAGAAGAACATTAGCGTCACAGAAAACATTAATGACTTTGTCCATTAAGATACGCCGTTACAATTTTTCATCACGGCAATAAAAAGTTCGAATCTGGCGTTATTATTATTATTGAATTTCACCGAGCCGGCCCTCGCATGAAGGCTCCAGACCCGGCCGAAGGTAATGACTAACGACTAATGCACGTAGGCGGGGGGAATTATTTTAATTGGGTTCGGTAGCAAAAATGTATAAATAAAGAATAATAAACTTATGAGGTGGGTAGCTCCACAAGCCCTCGCAAGACATTGAATAATCGCTGAGAGGTGAATAGATTCTTCCTCGAGGCCTGGCGATACGAGCAAAGTGGTTTCTGCCTGATTTCATGTTCCACAATAATGCTGCTGATACCGAGCGACTTAAAGACAAACTAAGCTCTCTTTAAACGCGAACATTTATTTTGCAGTCATTAGTCAAAATGTGCATTAAATTTTAGTTTTTTTAATGATCTTACTGGGTTGATTGCACTCATTACTGTAGTTAATAAACCGGAAAAGTGTGAATGATGTGTGGATTTGTGCCAAGAAACTTTAATTGTGGTACTCAATCTAGTCTCAAAATTTTGATGATTTTGAATATATATGTGATGAAATTATGTTCAACGAACCTAAATATAATTACTGAGCTTGAGTAATTTTTAAAACTTTATATAGTGGAAATACTTCTCAGAAGCATTCTTCATAAGTTTAAAAAGCCTTTAAGAAATAGATTAACAGCCATGATGGATTGGTGTTGACATAATATTTTATATTTTATTTATTTAATATGGGTATCTACCAATGTTAGTACTAGTACCTACCTACAACAAATAGGCAGTAAATAAATACATTTATCGCAGGTTGTGAAAAGGATACCTCATCGTGTAAAATATGAACCTTATAGAAATACATACAACCTAATGAATGAATTAAAAATGATAAAAACGTAAAACGCTTTTAGACGGGCGTTTATTTTATTTTATTAGGAACATTTACAGGTTAATAACATTACATGCATTAAACAAAACAATAAATTATAATAATTAGGTTACAACCCAATGACAAATGTTCACATCATGCCCAAATAATAAATAAAAAGTCAATAATTATCTATAAATACTGTCTAATACTGTGTGACACATAAAAGATACAGATAAAATAAGATAAAAAACAATGAAAATAGAAAAAATAAATATATAAAAATTATGATGAAAACTGAAAAACACTAGATGTAGGATCGAGAAATAATATGTACATTAATAAAAAAAAAAAACAAGTGAAAGTAAGATAAAAGTAAAATGATAGTACTCACAAAAAAATAGTAAAATATAGTGTGCTAGTTTTATGGCTATTTAAAAAAAATATATATATATTTATAAAACAACAAAAAAAAATTATAAAAAAACACCAGAATTAATGTGGAAAAATAATATATATACGCACATGTACGTATATACACATTCACGTATTACATTATTTTAAATAAAAAAATAAAAAAAAACGTAAAAAGTCCTGTAACTTTATCATATTCCAGAAGTACTAGGTACTTTTTAACCTCCTTAGAATGTTTTTGTATGTATAATATGTACTTTCTGCTGTGTTCTGAACACTGTTTGAACTCTCCTCAAAAACCTTTAAATTTCGTGTGTTCTGAATGTTTCTCCAAGGTTCCGATTATGTGTTTTTTACTTCCCTTGTGGTTCTGCTGAGATTATTTATTTATTTGTTTTATTTTTTATTTCAGAACGGAAGAGAGGCCGTCAGACCTACACCCGCTACCAGACCCTGGAACTGGAGAAGGAATTCCACTTCAACCGCTACCTGACGCGCAGGCGCAGAATAGAGATCGCGCACGCGCTCTGCCTCACGGAGAGGCAGATCAAGATCTGGTTCCAGAACCGGAGGATGAAGTGGAAGAAAGAGAACAAGACGAAGGGAGAACCGGGAAGTGGAGACGACGCCGACAACATGACACCGCCCACGTCGCCGCAATAGACAAATAATTAAACGATTTTATTTATTTATTTAACTTATCGAGCGACCCTCGGAAATGCGACGAATGTAACTTACCAACAAAGTATTTCAAACAATTAGTTAATTTTGGGAGTATGTGGAATCGATTCCCAACATAGTGCAAAATACATATAAGTTTTTTTTACAATGTAACATAAATCTGAATTGCAATTTAATGAAATTTGGAACGTCTAAAAACATAAATTGAGTCGTTCAATTTCTATATCCGCTGTATCAACTTTAAATAAAAAATTGCATTTTATTTTTTTATATAACGAATTGGAGTAATACACATTCTAAAAGTGTTCATTTTTCAATGTATATCTAGAAATATTTAAGTAATTTGGATAAATAAAATGGATATAACAGATTTTGATATTCACTTCGTGATTTATATGGAATACAGAGGCTTTTGAAACTCAACTGACCTGAGGGGGGCGTGTTTCTATACCCGCCATCTTGGCAAAATAATTGCTCGTGATTGGTTCAATTCCGATATAGCGGGTTTTAATGGTAACTTCTTGAGTGATATAACGGGTTTTGTTTCTCACTCGCAGTTTTAATATGGTTTTTGGTGGTGATAAAGGAGGTTTTGAAACTCAATTCAAGATTAGTCTTGTTCCTTGCAAAAATGTGAACAAGATGGCATACTCAGATCATTTTGTCAAAAAAATCGGATATAGCGGGTATTGAAATTATAGGACTCAATTAAAGTAAATAATGTTTTTTCTTAATGCCTTACTGATTAGTTCGGGGAGTGGGATGCTCCCAAAATAGACATCAAATGTAAAGGGAGTAAAAGTAAAAATTTGTTATGATTTAAGTATTTCGTGGTTTGTTGTGTAGGGTAGGAAAATAGATTAAAACTTGAAAAATTTTAAGATTCAGATCAATTATGCTTTTTGTCCGGTTCGTCACATTTTCGAGTATAGTTTGTTTATTATAAATCCTTAAGCACATCTGGTTAACAATTAAAACACCAGTTTATACCAATAATACCAAAATAAAAAATAAATATATTTTGCAGGAGTTTCAAATTGAAGATAAAATAATATCGTAAACTTTCTCCGTTCGGCTTTCCAGGCAAACATAAGGTCTCCCTACTTGTTTCTATTTTTTAAATAAAATTTGAAAAATCCAAAAAAAGTAGATTTTCAAGAAATGTTCCTACATAATGTAAATAGCAGTTGAATTTTTCTATCGTGTTACAGTTTTTCGATGTTCGTTTTTTGTGAAGACCTTATTCAAAATTATTGTTTAGTTTAAACAAGTATCAAAATTGAATATTCAACACCAGTGAATATACCCAATAACCATAATGACCTCTTATGTAAACCTTATTTCAAATTAATTATATAAATAATAAATATTTGATTTAATATATTTATCGTCATAATTTAATATTGTTAAAGAAGAAAGATGTACAGATTAAATTTATCATTTAACTTCAAATTCTTAAATGATTTTCTCATTACGGTGTAATTAATAATACAAATCAATGTGTTTATATTCTATGTACTTTTGTAAAATATTTTTTCATTACAATCAAAATGGTGAGATTTCATTCTTAATTGTGTTTGTCTTAGATTTATACAGATCATTGCATCACGTATTATTCATTTCATTGATATTTGTAATGCCCCCGACACGCACTTCCTTGTTTACAACATTATTTCTCTCTCTTAAATTATTGACAATTTGAGAACAAATCATTTTTTTATCTTTGTACAGTCTGATTTTTATACCTCAATAAAATCAAACATTTGCTTACTCAATAATATCAATAGATATCATAAATTTTCTTGTCTTACAATGATAAACAGTATTCTTATTAATTCTTACGATCCTTCTGAGGGTTAAAGCTAAATTGAAATTCTGTGAGGTTATTTATTATAAAAGTAGCTAAGTATGAGCCAAAAACCGGTACTTAATAATGTAAAGATTTGGATGTATTATATTTTCTATTGTTAAAGTCGCTTCCTTCTCCTTAAGTTCACCGGTGGACGTAAGATTGGCTGTAAAATGAAATCGGAGAGGCCAGTGTGAATGCAATGTATACGATTTTCCGCAGCGTGATTGTCAGAATAATATGTTTATAAGCTATTGTTTACCTTTGCGTTGCACCCGGATGAAAACATTGCAATAAGATAATATATGTAGATGTGGTACGTTTGGTGCCCATCGTCTCCATGTGAATACAGACACAGTGCTTATGACAGTGTTACAGTGTTATGTTAATGTGCCATCTTGGAATCATAGTGTCGTACAAAGAACGGAGTGGACGCCGGAGAGATTAGAAGGTGAAGGACAATGCATCTCTCGGCGGTTCTTCAATCTGTTCATGAAGGTCAGTGATTTATTCAAAATTAACCTTTTCTACTTATATATTTGTAAATTTGTTTCTAGTATTAGCGACCGTTGCGTGCGAGCAAGTCGTCTCGCTTTAGTGTAATTATTATATAGTATTTATATATGAAAACCTATTGAGAGTAGTCTTAAATTAAAATTTCTCTGAGAATATATGAAATACATTTTTATATACATATTCTGAAACCATGATAATAAATAAAACGGAAACGAAATACGTAATTTTCGAGTTGTGCATTGTTATACTTGTATACCAAAGTTAGAGATTACTCCATTTGTGTGATCGATATTGTATTTAAATAATATAAGGGAACGAAAATACGTAAATGAATCAGTTTAATTTAATAAATAACAAACACTACTTGATTATTCGCGTAGTTAAATGTCAAAATTAATATTTTTGTATAGAACGTACATTCTGCTCGTGGTGAATTCTTTTCATTGGATTGCAATTTAATCACTTGCTTTTTTCAATTGGACAGACTTCTGAAAATATCGAAAATTTTCTTAAGTTTTTGTTATTTATTATTTCGTTTTTACTTATGATCGGTATGCTACAACAGTAATCAATTCATTATTATTATCACGTACTAAAACAAATGAACGTAAGACAGGTCGTTCAAAATAACATCTTTTCTCCAGTTATGGATATACTCGTAAATAGTAAATAATGTGTTGATATCTGTTTCCATACGAATAAGTGAATATTTTCACTCAAAGGCTGTAAAATGTATTTTATTTTCAATAATTGTATTGAAAAAATGACAATTTTGATTTACCTCAATATTCGGTTTCTTATGTCCTGTCGATTTGAAATTAAAATATTTATACTACTTGCATATATATAATTAATTTTAATAAGATTATAAATACCTATATGATATTGTCGTATAAATAAATACATAAAATAAAATTAATAAAATATAATTGTAAAAAATACGTTTTTTTTCTTTATTTTCACTTTATTATATTAACACGCAAAAATCTTCCTAAAAATATCAAAATAATAATCACACAGTTCAATAAACTATATATTTATTGTATGAGATCAATAAATACATAACAAAAAGGACATTACCAAATTTTAGCAGGGACTGAAGCATTTCCACAAAATAATAAAAATTAATATAGACAAAAAAAATGGTTTAAAATCTTTTTCTAGTTGTGAAGGATTTTAAAACATAAGACCAAGTAAAAACAATCTCTTCTTCCCGGAATATATAGCCTTTAAATGAGTTATATGGTAAATAAGGGTGTGTAGGTGAGTTGATGTGTTTTTAATAACATCTCGCAGAGTGATTGATGATCATCGTTACGTGCGTTGGTTCCGAAAATTGAATTTCCGATTGGCTAATGCTTAACAAATGACCAACCTCCACGAATTCGTGGGACTTGTCGGTCCAGCTTCGTATTATACGTGCTTGTAAAGGTTGTGTTATTATTATATGGTTTTTGAGTGTCCATGTGCTACACCATTAAAACTTTTTTGGTTAGTGAATAATCATAGCTTTGCACCCTTGTGGATCGTTTGCAACCCTAATTTTAAGGCTTTTCAATTGGTGTCAAACAAGAAGCATATTTACCTCTTGCATTAATTTTTTTTTACTATTGCATTGAATGCTTTCTTGGTGAGTAAATATCCTAAGTTTTTTAGACCTTTGAGAATCGTTTTCAATTTTGTGTACCTACTCGTATTTAGAGGTAGTTTGATTTATGGAAATGAGGCATGGAACTGGCAGAGGAAGGATGGAAGTAGACTGAATACAGTAGAAATGAGATCCGTGAGGCGTACGTGTGAGAAAAATGGAGATCCGCAAAGAATGCAAGGCTGATGACTGTAATGATGAGGTTAAGAATTAGATGCTCCGATGGTTTGAGCATTTTGAGCGAATGGACGAGGAAAGGAGTGTGAGTAGAATATATGACACAAATGTGAATGGCAGAAGTCGGGGACGCCCGAGGAAGACTTGGCACGACCAAATGAATCAGATATTTGAGTCGGGCCATGTCAACAGTCAGAATAGTAGAAGAGCGTGTATGAGACGATGTACGAATGTGGACGAGGCAAGGGGTATGTGCCAAGACCGAGTTGTTCGGCGGTGCGTCCTCTCTGCATACCCCTGCGATGAAACGGCATAATGGTTAGTTAGTTAAGTTAGTTGGAAATTTTAAATTGTTTTTCTTCTTTGTAGGTCTCAGAAAAAGATAATATTTATCTTAGATATTTCTTTTGATTAATGCCCTCCTAAAATAATATTGCATTTTAAATAAAAGGTTATCTTTTACACGAGATGTTTCATCTTCCGGTGGGGGCCTACGTCACACTTCTCTTACATTCTGAAAAATCGAGATAAGACTGAAATATATCTGTGTCGTGGAATTTCTTTTTTAGAAACCCCTCTTCAAACATCTTGTACGACGGGGACAGTCAGACACTCCGCCATTTGAGACATTTTTCAAGCGCTCTTGTTTGCCTCTCCTTGGATGCGTAAAATGCCGTCTTGACGCCTCAAAACAAAGAAAAATACATGTTTCGTTTGTGAAAAAGATAGTATCATTCCCATTCAGAATCCATAATAGATATATAATGTTTTTACTAAGTTCCGTACTGAATGGATTATTTGAATGAATGGAGATGTATCAGGGTCGCATGTCTAGAGAGGAGGTATCGGGGTCGCATCTTCGAAGCTCGATCTGCGCCCATCGATGCAATAATAAAGCTCGCACTCACACATAAAAAGAACAACTTTACAATCATCTTATTCGATTAGTTTATTATGTTGTCTTTACACTTTTGACTGTGTGGTAGATTTTATTATCTGATTTAGTCATCGCGTGAACACGGAGTGAGCATATGGCGGGCAGCCATTCCATTTCACGGTCCGCTCGCGACGCCACGCTCCCCGCACTCCAGAAATAACGGCTGTCTCCTTATAAATTTATATGAGAACAGACACTCATCTCCTCGGCGTTCTGCCGCCCTGGTACATATCGTGACGGGTCGGGTACATGGGAGATGCTACACATGAAGCTGGGCGGCCTCCACACAGGAGGCCCGCCTCTTATGTTCTTCTCCGTTGGCCTCGGAGCTAAATACTTTTTTTTCGCAGTATGATGGATGTGAAAACGTTAAGAGAAGCCATTGAAAAGTTTTTTTTTTTGAAAACCTATGTAATTAAAAATCTTAACACGCTGATGAAACTCTTTATAAATGATCTCATACATCCACTTTTTTTAGAGCCTAAATAGATGTTTTAACCCCCAGATAAGTCAAAAAAGAACCAACGAACTATTTCCAAAATTCTTAAAATTTTGTCGATCTTAATGTGGTGCTATGGTTTCCGGGTTATCCATGTTCATACTACCATACATTTTATTATATGAAACTATTCTAAACTATTCTACGTTTAACCCTTTCAGTCCTGCATTAAAATTGTAAGTGATAAAACGTATTGATGATACTCGAAACCATCTTGTGTATTTAAAAAAATGGTAGAATGCGAAAGATTGAATGAAATGATTAGAAGTTCTTGCGTTTGAGAGAAAATTGGGTTTTGAAGGGCGAGTTTCACTTAAAATAATAAATCATGCAAAAAATACAATATTTTAATAATTTGATAAACATAACGTCAAAAACAATTAAAGGGAAATGCGCCTCCGAAAACAAGAAATTTATCAACTTATTTAGGTAGGTACTTATTCACCATTCAAAATCAATAATGCCAATAATTGTAAAATGAAAACCGCCAAATTTTTTTCACACCAACAACGGAGAAAAATAATCTGAAATGAAAGAATTTTCATATAATTGTAGGTACGAATGGGTTAAGAAGAATGACCTCGAATATTCCTATTTAAGTATATTTAGGTAGACTGCTACACACGTAGGTTGCTACCTACTTATTGAGCAATTTATGGATTAAAAAAATAATGATAAGTAACATACCTAAGTTATAAGCATTTTATTCGCCACTTCCTATCTTCTTTGAAAAATGTTTCTTGCAGTAGTACCTTTATCTCCCCAGTAATTTCTCTTCATAAAATAAAAAGCTCTCAGAATACACTAGCACTTTTTCAGTATTGATAACTAACTAACTAACTAACCATCACGCCGTTTCCCCGCAGGGGTAGGCAGAGAGGACAGACCGCCAAACATCCCGGTCTTGGCACACATTCCTTGCCTCGTTTACATACATACAACGTCTCATACATTCTCTTCTATTATTCTGACTCTTGACATGGCCCGACTCAAGTATCTGATTCACATGGTCGTGCCATGTCTTTCTTGGGCGTCCTTGACTTCTTCTACTATTCACATTTGCGTCATATATTCTCCTTACACTCCTTTCCTCGTTCATTCGCTCTACATGCCCTAACCATCGAAGCGTTCCTTTCTTGATCTTACTCATTACGCTTACATCAGCCTTGCATTCTTTGCGTATTTCCACATTTCTCACACGATCATACATGATTTTACCACACATACGCCTCAGGGATCTCATTTCTACAGCGTTCAGTTTACTTTCATCCTTCCTCTGCCAGTTCTATGCCTCACTGCCATACATCAGGGTAGGTACCAGTACTCCATTATGGGCGGCTAGTTTCGCGTCTTTGGACAGTTTTTTTGTTGGTGCCAACGGCGTCAGTCCTCCATTAATAGAGTTACCTGCATTCACCCTTCTTTCAATATCTCTATCAGCCTTCCCATCTCTCGTAAACATACTTCCCAAATAAACAAACTCATCCACAGTGAGTACTGATAATAACTAATAACATTAAATTTTTATTCCTAACAAGAGTCATGCGCCAACGACATGCAATCCAAACAATTCCATATAGTAGCCTATGGGATACATTTGCATGTGTTGGCATCGTTAGAATTTGCTTTCATCTTTAATAACAACGCTTTTATGCCAACTTTTTCGCAGTAAACACAAACTTAAAAGATGTTTTCAGTTAATCAAAATGACACTAAGATTTTGGCAAGGCAGTAGAGTTATTATTGAGTAGGTATGCTTGTTTTCAAACACCTAGGTAATTCGTGAATTATGCAACATACAGACAATATTAATGTTGAATAGATTCTACCAAAAATAAATTTCATCAAGAATATATTATTTTCATAACGGATCGCAAAAGGTTCCATGCAATTTGATTTCGTATTCATAATGCTATCTTATGTACGTTATTCTTAGTTTTTCGACCTATCCTAACACTTGTTGTAACCTAGTTTTAAAACTAGTAATAAATTATAGTCCCATTCACCCGCAGCCAAATCTAAGGTCGTTTAAAAATTATATAGAATGATTTTTGATTTGAATAATTTGTAGCTCAACGCACTCAAAAGCCAGTGCGATGCGATCTCCTTAGAAAATGTGTATTATTAACAAATAAATGGATTCAGACAGATAATAATAATTATAAACGTGAATTAATGCACAGGTATATCACTCCGGATACTCTAAAATGCAAAGAATGCATTACAGCTTTAAAATTCCATCTTTCTTGTCACGTTACAACCTTTCATATAAAGAACTTATAATATATGTAGGTACCTATATATTTTGCATTTATCTAAAACACATGTGTACGTCATACATGAAAAAAGATTGTTCACAAAGTTTAACCTGTGCAGTAAGGAAATTAGTAATTAATTAATTTTTAGACCCTATAATAGTAATTAGTACCTAATTAGTTAACCCCTGGGGCATCAGGTCTATTTTTCCGGAAAGTCAAAATATTTCCTCTTTGCAATAAAATTAATATAAAAGTACCTAGTATTTCTGAACGCATCCGAAAAATGAAAAAAAAATGTTTTTGAAAGGTGATAAAATAAGCTTTCAAATTTTATAATTCAAAATAATCCTATAATTTTTTAAATATAAAAATTTTGAAGGCAAGCTTTACGTTTTTTTTTAATTATTGTTAGCGAAAATAAAAACACACTTGTTTTATTAGGAAAATGCTTGATAAATAATTTTCTCACTCAGAATTGCCAAAGTTTATAATTTTTTTTCAAATTGCGATCGGAAATTTTGGTTTCGTAAAGGTGTAATTATTCTGTGGTTAATTTTCAAATTTGAATATAAAGCATGGTTATTTCTCTTTCTAACACCATTTAAATCATTTGCTTAGAAATTTAGTCCACACCGCCCGCTTGCCAGCCCGCTTGTCCACCACATACAAACCTTCATCGTGAATCACTCAATCTACTGGTGAAAACCGCATGATAATCCGTTGCCTAACGACGGAAACGACGATTTCCTTAAGACAACAAATTAGCGAAAATCGGATGAGAGAAGTTTGTATCAAAATTTAAAAAACAATTTTTTACAAAAGCTATTTACTTGAAAAATAAACACTGCTTTTAGATTAACTCGCCTAATTTTAGGGTATTTTGATTATTATCATGTTTCAAAATTTTGTCGTGTTTGTCGTCCAGTCTCCCATCTCCTGCCGTTCTCATTGAATTAATACATTCGTCCGTTGACTGTCCTGGTGCCAATTGGACCCAACTAGACCAGCCGAGTGAGTCGAGTGGCCCGTTACTGTATGAGTGTGTGGAGTTTGATTTATTACGATTGACCTTTCTATTGGTGACGCTAATAGCAGTGAGTTGCGTCTCGTGGCCGGTCACTGTACTGGACCGCTGGACGCATGTTATCATTGCCATAATAATGTGTTCCCAGTATGGTATTCGAGATTTTTTCTGGACCCCTAGCACGGTCGATAACTTTCGGTAACTTCTTGTAGGACAACTGCAGATTGCTAACCTATGAACGACAGTTGACGTCGAATATGTAAAGAACACTTAATCATTGTGAACTGTTATTAATTCGTTGGTGATCAGCGGTCATACTAGGGAACGATGAGATGTTACCGGAAGTTTTCGATATAATCCTCATCGATCGACCGTGCTAGGGGTCCTGATCTTTTAAAGGCAATTGCTAACTATATAAACTAAATCACTTCTTCTTCTTCGATGGCGCTACAGCCCATATCGAGCTTTGGCCTCCTGCAACAGTCGCCTCCAACTCCTCCTGTCCTCAGCGGCTGACTTCCAATTTGGTACCTGGAGAAGCTGTGCTGCATCCCCTCTTACTTCGTCTTCCCACCTCAGTCTGGGTCTTCCCACTTTTCTCTTTCCACCTGGGTGTCCAGTCAAAATTCTTTTTGGGACGCGTGTATCCGGCATTCTTTGTACATGCCCAGCCCATCTCAGCCTGAGGAGTCTCATATGTGTTGAGATGCTAGGTGCCTTATATATATTATACAATTCTGTATTGTGCCGGATGCGCCACTGTTCACCCTCTTTCACGGGTCCACATATTCTTCTCAGCACTTTTCTTTCAAAAGTATCCAGCATTTCAGCCATCTTTACCGTCAGTGTCAGCGCCTCACATCCATATGCCAAACTAAATCACTAACACGCCTTTTCCCCGCAGGGGTAGGCAGAGATGATAGACCGCCAAACAACTCGGTTTTGACACACACTCCTCGTGATATTTGATAATATCCATCCAAGATACTTGCCAAATGAAAATAACTACCACAATATAGATTTTTTACATTAGCTTCACACGGGAGGCCCTGAGGAAAATAATTTCCCTAAGGTCCTACATCATCTTTGGGGTTGCTGTGTGGTGGGTCTTTTTTAGGGAAAGAAAGGTAAAGAAGTTCTGGGAAGGAAAAAGACATGAGGGGTGAGTCGGAATCTGGGGTTTAGTGTGTCCAAATCATCCGCCGCCAAGACCTAGACAAATCTCACACCATGAACCCTGGCACCCCGCTAAGTCACCAAACTTATCGAACCACTTCGGGTAATCTATGGCAGAGATGTTGATGATCTAATAAATGGCTATTACGATCGTTCATGGTTCTGACGAATAAAAAACAACCGTTCACTACTACTAAATTTCGCTGAACAATTAATTACTCAAATTACGAAGACACTCAGGTTACTATTGACACAAAAAATAGTAACACTAATATTCGATACTACGATCCGAAATCTATGCATGTAATAATATCTACCACACTATATTAGTTTTACAATGTAGCATGTTTTTAGCGTGCGCTGTTCCTAATAATGTGTTTAAATTTGATTACTATTATCGATACTGTAAAAACATGTTGACCATTATTATTTTCGTTTTAAAACCCGTTCTGCCTAACAATATAATAACAAACGTCGAATACTCAACAGGTTGTGTATAAATGGCAATAAACATTACGAATACACACTCGTAAAATATCAATTTCGACCTTGTCTCATAAAGTTTGGCGGTTGTAATGCCCGCCACACTTACTAAAAACAAGATGCTTACCGAAATGTTTATAGCTTCCAATAATTCTGTAGACACCCTGCTCGACCCGGTGAGATTCCGCCCAAAGCTCTCCCTCGAATTTAAGTTCCCTTTCAACAAGCGGAAGCGAGATGAAAAGCTTTTTATCTGCCCCTCTCGAACGAAGCTCACGAAATAGTTTATGGGTTAAAAGGGAATACGCTTCATGAAAATGGAGCTTTAAAGCGCGCGGGATTATGAGCTTTATTTGAATGCTTTATAAGTGCGGTTCTTGTTTGCTTTTCAATGCACTCCCTAAACGGGAGGATAAATTTATTGCATTTAAATAGGCTTTTAAAGCGCAATAAAGATTTGTTTATCGCTTGTTTGTGGAGGTTAGGGCCATTTAGTGTTGCCACGTGATTAATTTTATTTTTATGACTCAATCGTCTTGTTTCGGGGTTGCCATGTCACTTGCGCTACCTACCTACTGTACCTAACTTTGTCAATAGCTTTTACTAATTTATCGCTGGACATTAATGACAGGTAATGGTTGCGGAAGTGGGTAAAGCTTTGGAGATTTATTGTCACTCTTTCAGTGGAGTTGTAGGCACCTTCGCGTTGTTATGTTATGTGCCAACCATTGATTGCCGGCCAAGACATAAATTATACCATTCTTATCACAAAACACGCATTGGAAATGGCAGCGTACACTTTGGATTGATTATATTTAACAATTAATTACTTCAGATCACCTGGCCTTACCATAATGGTCTACCAACATAATAGGAACCTCAAGTTCGTTGAATATATTATTTGTTTTGCATCAGCTTTACTTAATTCATTATTGAATTTTGTCGTAAAGCAACGGGTGTGTGTTACAACCACAATTAATTATTCTCAGTCCGAAATCTTACATGGATTTTTTTCTTGTCATTTTGTATGCCGTGACAACTGATACTCTTAAAACAATGCTTAGGTATCTAAAGAAACTATGCAGCATTAAAATAAATTGTTTAAAGTAGGTACTTCGATTACCTGCCTAATTACTTTTTTTACTATGTTTGTAAAGTTTTCCAGTTACCAGTTTCATATTAAGTGTCTACCTAACAACTATACCTATTGTTTAACTTTGGTGGTATCTGGACTACAATATAAAACCTTTTTTTAAATGTGAATACCTCGTAAGAGTCCCAACTGCTTCTGTCCAGTAAGACTATGGTATCCACAATTGGGGTATGCTGAAGGTAGTGGGGAGGAGAATGAGATTGGGAAGAGGAAGGCGGGGAAGTACCTGGCTATTCAGATCTGGTCACCAAATATGGGTAAAGCCATTTAAAACATCGTTTCAATTCTGAATGTTGGTCGTACACCAGGGCGATGCTGAGAGTGTCTGCCATTCTGAAACGTGCCGCAAATATACCTTATATTATTTGAAATTATTAAATTGTAAAATAACAGAATTCAAACAAATAAAATTACTTGAGCACGTTAGGATTTGAACCCGGGACTTCGAATTGCTAGTCGAGGGCTTTACTCCCCGAACACGGAGGCCTACTTAAATTCAGTCAAAGCTCTTATCTCTATATCGCTGCCATTGAAGAAACATTTTAAGCAATATCTCTCCAAAGTTATACCAATAATATCAAACAGTAAGAGGGGGTATTTCACCACCCTCCTCATAGATTATTCATACGATAATGTATATTTTAGATTAATTTTACAGGATTTATTTATTTAAAAGTATGACTTTACTTTTTGCGTTTTTTAACAGTTGCGAGTGTTTATTTGTTTATTTTTAATATTCGTTATGTGTATGGATAAACTATGAGGAGGATGGTGAAATACCCCCTAAATCTCATAACCATCATCATCATCTTCTTCCCCTTGTCCTATTCGGGTCGGGGACCCATTGCATTGACAAGACTCCTCCATACGTCCTGTCTTGTGCTGATTGTTCGGCCTCCGTCCATGGTAGACCCATCCTCTCCTCACACAGTTTTTGCAGTTGCCTCGCCCAACCGTGTCTGGGGCGTCCCACTGGACGTCTTCCCTCTGAAATCGCACTCAGTATCTTCCTCGGAATTCGGCCAATAGACATTCTTAGTACATGCCCAAGCCACTTCAGTTGCGATTTTTCTATGAAGAGTAGCAGTGGTTCAATGTTTAGATCATCTCGGATCGTCGAGTTTCTTATATGATCCCATTTCGTAACCCCTGCCACATCTCTCAAGTACCTCATTTCGGCAGCGTGGACTCTAGAGCGTGTTCGTTCATTTAGCATCCATGTCTGGTGAAATCTCATAATCGTAACCGATTAATTTCATAACGCTTCGATTTCAACCGACAAAAAAATTGGTCAAATTTAACCTGGGTTAGGTTAGGTTGCATTGGTTTAGGTCAGGTTGCTCGAGGTAATTACAGGTATCAAATTGAGTCGGTACACTTTACATTGTTAAGGTCGTACTGAGCGTGATCGAGTTTATTTACATTTTCACGATATTCCTGCGCCTGCGTCTAGCTGGCCTAATCTCGCGCTGGAGTCACGCCGCTTATGAAGTCATTACCACCGGCCAAACTGGTGCGATGTGCTCTTAAATAACGAGGAACAATGCAACCATAAACTATACACTGTTAACCTCTTCGCTGTGGTTGAAGAAGTTGCATTCAATCAATATATCGCAGTATTTTATGGATGCTTTTTAAATTCAATATTTTTATTGAGTCAATCGTTAGTTGCAAAGACATTCACATTGACAGCCCTTCAGGGAAAGGGAACTAAATAAAGTTGCGAAGAGCGGGGAGGACGTGATGTGACCGTCTCCGTTTTTGTGATGTGTCAATAAATTAATATTACAATATACAGGCGATTCGCTGTACGTATTACTAATCCTTTTACAATGGTGCGCAAATTGCTGGCTGCGTAAAAAACTTAATTACAAATTCCAAATCCAGTAAACAAATGTTTGGACTTGTTTCTAAAATGT
Source organism: Limnephilus marmoratus (assembly GCA_917880885.1). Taxonomy (NCBI): domain Eukaryota; kingdom Metazoa; phylum Arthropoda; class Insecta; order Trichoptera; family Limnephilidae; genus Limnephilus; species Limnephilus marmoratus. The sequence continues at coordinate 48,317,292 of OU862923.1, forward strand.
AATATTTTGTTACACTATTTCGTGAGACACTTTTACAAACGTGTTATAATTTGCTCACCTCACTCATTTTTGCGTCACTACCCAAATCGATTTGTAAAAGGTTTCCGGTGCCAAAAATATAGTCACATAGTTTGCATCCAATTTGAAATGATAACCAGATTTTATGTTAGAGCAAGTTTATCATTTTTGATGTCTATGGTTGATTGAAAACAACTATTTTGGATTACAAACAAATTTCAATCTTTTTTACATCTATGGTATCTATCTATCAAAAGATCTCACAAATGCATAGCATTAAGTAGATACCGATCTGTCTGTTAATTAAACGTTATTATTTTTAAAGTGAAAACTTTTTTAGCACCATTGTGATTTGAAACTCGATGAAACGGAAGCGGGCGACACTTAAAAGAGACAATCATGTACATCTATAGGATACCACTTTAGCATGCGAGAGAATGAGACAGCAATTAAATATTTATTTTATTCACGGTTGCTCGGTTAGACTATAACACGATAAATCTACGGTTCCAAGCAGGTTCCCTTTAGTGTAGTGGCAAAAAGCGCCTGATGAAACTATGCAGACATTTAGCCGACCAGGGATCGAGTTCTACGAAATGTAAAAAAAATAGTATTTTTTAATTTATGAAATCAATATCTAATATTCAAACCACTTCAAACGACATCTAGCGACTCCGAGGAAGAAACCACAAGTACGAATAAGATGTGACCAAATGAAAATGTGGACTGGAATTCGACGACAAAAATATGGAAAAAATTCATCCTTCACTTTGATAAAAAAAAGTGCTTCGTAGTCTCCTCATTCTTGTCTCTTTAATTTTCTAAGGGTTTCACTTCTACCGCGTGTGAATTGCATACTCTGATTTTTTTAAATTTTCACAAATCATTTCAGTATTCTTCGGGTTAAATTTGACGATGGCATCACCTTATAATTTTAATACTTGCAATAATATTCCTTGCCCAAGGGTCTTATTCTTCGGTGCCTGTAATAACTCCCGCATGGTGTAATATAATAACACAGCCTTCGCCCTTTGATAAAATCCCTTCAATTTCCTAGGGGCATATCCTGGAACGTTTCTATTAGCCGAACACTTATTAAAATACTCGGCAGGTGTTGCTAGAAGACAGTGTCAAAATTACTACCCAGTTTAATGATGGTGGAATATTTACATCAATATTTTGCATAATTTTTAAAAATAACGCAAGACTTTATAACCTGTTTAATTTTAATTGTGTAGTAATTATGAACATACCAATGTTCCAATGGCCTTCATTGTTATCTTGAAAATAAATACTTGAATTTAATAATCACTTTATGGAATATCTTATCAAATCTTTTAACTCAGGTACTTTTACGGTATGTAGATTTGAGATAAGCATTTTTTTCAGGAACAGATTTTATTTGAATTGAATTTGATTTGAGATTGTCAAGGCCAAAAGACTTACTATCTTTTATTTTTGGGGTAGGTGTTATACCGAGTGGTAGGTACTTCATCCATTGCAAGGCTCTCGACTAGCAATCTGGAGGTCGCGGATTCAAATCCCTTCGTGCGCAAGTAAATTGTATTTGATTGATTTGGGTTTTTTCATAATTTAAAAATAATGTATGCCATATTTGCGGCACGTTTCAGAGTGGAAGATATTCTCAGTATCGCCTAGGTGTAAGACTAACATTCAGAATTGAAACATTGCTTGAAGTGGCTTTAGCCGTGTTTGGTGGCTAGATCTGAATAGTCAGGTACTTCTCCACCTTCCTCTTCACCATCTACTTCCCCTCTCTACTATATTACTAATAATATCTATTACAAAAGAGACCCAACAGCTGTCTGGAACCAGAGGGACTATGGTATCTATAATTGGGGTATGTTGTAAGGCTGAAGGTAGCGGGGAGGGGAAAGAGATGGGGAAGACACTGACTACTCTAATCTGGTCACCAAACAAGTCTAAAGCCATTTCAAGCAACTTTTTTATTTCTGAATGGTGTCTGAGCGAGAAAATCTTCCACTCTGGAACGTGCCGCAAACATAGGCACCGACTATTATTTCAATTGTGAAATAACACAAATCAATCAAATAAAATTTATCTACACCCGCCGGGATTTGAACCCGCGACCTCCGAATTGCTAGTCAAAAGCCTTACCCCTCGGCCACGAAAGCCGAATATTTAAATATACAGTATTTTATAATCTATCTATCTATCTATATAAATAAAAAATGAATCGCCGAAATGTATGTTCGCGCGTAACTTTCGAACAACTGCACCAAATTGGATAATTCTTTTTTTTTGTGTTCGTTATTGTCAGGACAAGGTTTGTATGCAAGGTGAGCTCCGGCATTATGATTTTTTTGTTAAAAAAATGTTATTGGTGGCACGCGAGCTGTTTGAAAACTGAATGTATGGAATGCGGGAGGGGGGAAGGGAAAGGGGATCTCGGGTAGGGGGTTCACGGGAGAGGGGAGGGGAACCAGGGAGGGGGAAGGGGAACCTGGGAGGGGGAGGGGGATCTGGGAATGGAGGGGGGAACTCGGGATGGGGGTTCGCGGTACGGGAGAAGGGGGGGAGTGAAGTGGGAACGCGAGAGGGGAAAGGGACGCAGGAGAAGAAGGGGAGGCGAAAGGGGAACGGGACGAATGGGAAAGGACACGCAGGGAGAAACAATTTATTTATTAAATGGCATAGCAACGCAAGCTGGGTACCAGCTATAGCTAATAAATTAACACACATATTTCATGGAAAAAAAATATTTTTATAAAAAAATTAATTATTTTTTATTTCCTTTTTATTGTTAGATTTTATCTTAGGGTGAGCACAGCTTTCCGTCTTTAGATACTACACGTCACTGACTCGGTGAACCTACCTATAAATGCCTGTCTGCTCTTGTGGGAAGAGATGATTTTTTTTAATTAATTCTATCACAAGAGTGATCGAAGATCTTTGCAGATCTCCAATAATGATCCAGCAAATTATTATTATTATAAGATTATTATTTAATAATCAGAATTTGTGGAATATTTTGTAACCAAATTTCTTTCACGCTGTAAACATTTTTTACGTTTTAAAAAAGTGGTTTAAGCCAAAGCCAAGCGAAGAAGCCATGTGGATTCTCTGCCAACAGTCCGGACAGTCGCGAAAAACGAAAGCTCGCGGTAATAAATCAATAATCTTCCCATCGCTGCCTCTCTTTCACACCATTAACACTTCCATACATCATGAATTCATAGCCTCCTATCTGCGTCTCCCTCTGTCTGCCCCAAAGTTCAATGCGAATTGCAAAAATATACCAAGTCGGTCGATAGGTAGGTACTTTTAATTTTTTGTGTTCTCTTCTCTGTGTCGAACGTTCTGTTCCTTTTTTGAATATTGATTTATTACCGTTTGAAAATGGAATTAATTCGATGTTGTGGCAAAAGCTTCGTTGAATTTTAAAACAATCGATATTTTGTTTTATATCTACGAAGAAGGTATAAATACGCGGAAAAATTATGCATGTTCGAAATTCGTTAAGGATTTTTGGTTTTGAATTATTTAAAGTGAACCATTTTTAACTGGCAATTTTTACAAATATTCATGGATATTTTCAGTTTTAACGAACAGCAAAACTGGTTCATAAAGAGCAGTGAAATTACTTTGGTCAACTTTGTAAGGAGGTAGTTGTTCTGAAAACGGTTTACTTGGTTGGTAGTTAAATGGAGTGCGTTTTCTCGGCTTCTTGTCTGCTAGGGTTCAATCCCCACATGAATCTAACATAAAAAGCAGCTAGGAATTTGCTTTGTCACGTTTGATGTTAGAGACCTTTCATGTAAATATTGTAATAAAAAGTACTCCGTAATGTGGTCTTAGCACTAGCTGCCTTTTTGCTTATGATGACAGAATATGTTTCATCCTACTCAAACTTACATATGTGATATGGTAATAAGTAATAATACAAATCAAAATATGCAAATATGCATAATTAGTGGTATTTTTCGACAACCATGCTAGTCCGTAAGTTTTCAGTGGGCTAGAGTGTTAAGATTAAAAAATACGATATTATCTACTGATGCTGTTGTAGAAGAAATTTTTTTTTTTTTCAAAATTTCAACTTTTTGTATGAAGATCTATAGAACCTACGTAGATGCGGCGCATCCCTTGACTGAAAGAATCCAGAAGATCTTCATACAAAAAGTTGAAATTTAAAAAATTCATTTTTAGCTACAACAACGTCAATAACGTCATATTTTTCAATCTTTTAGCTGACTGAAAACTCATGGACCGCCACTGCTAGGCACACACACGTACGTAGGTACCTACCTATTTATTTGAAAAATTACTGTTTGACAGTGTTTTTATAACCGGTCATTGTCTGAGTTGGCACCGCGTTTGGGTCCCACCATGGCGTCATGTGTTCAATTCCTCGGCCGGCTGGGTCCTCCATCACTTCACAAGCAGCATTTTCGGCTTAGTGTGGTAAAATGGGATTTTTTCAAATGTTGCATGACAGGTTATTCGTAATAAGGAAAGTTTGTCTTTCTTTAAAAAAAAAGAAAGGAGTTCTTTTTTTCTATTAGAAATTCACTTTTAATTTTCGTTCTCGATTTTTATTTAAATATTTATTATAAAGTATAGTGCGAATAGATAGCAAATAGATACCTACCTACATAGTAGGAAAATAACGGGTTTTCCATCAACATTTATATAAAATACATAATAATTATTAGGTATAAATAACTTTAAAAAATTAGAATAATATTAAATAGGTAGGTAGGTACCTACCTACACAGAAATTTAAAAAAATAGTTAAGATTTTATGATTTTTAGATTAATCATAATCATGTTTCTTTGCAGTGGGTAGGTATAATTTTAGAATTGATATGATTAAATAATAATTATCCACATAGAAATAGGTCGTTTATTCATCAGTCAGTTATTTATTGCTAAAAAAATTGTTTTTACTGACCCAAAAATAAATATTCACGCATTTAAAAATTAATTTAAAACACCTTAATTTTTTCGCCGCCAAAAACATTTAAAAAAAATTAAATATATAAAATGGTACTGGGTTTACGGGGGCCATCGCGATTAGGGCTGGCGCCCGGGGGCCCCGCCCCCTCGCCCCGCCCAGGGCTCCTCGGCCAATGGGCGCCGCCCCCCGCCGGGCCCCCGTCCCGCGCCCCTGCTGATGTGCAAGGTGCAGTCGGAGCAAGCCGTATCGCGTGAGGGACTATAAATATTACCTATTAATTTATGTATTTTTAGTAATAACTATGATATTATTGTTATATGAAAGAAAACAGGTTAAAAAGATTCACTAAATAATAATGCAATAATAAAATTACCGTGTTGATTTTCCACAAGAAAAAATATACCTACTTATTATTGATTTTAAACCGGAAAATATTTTTTTGGGTGTTTCTGAAGCAGCGAATATGGTTATCAATAATATTTTTCTGTCTGGAGTTTGTTATTTTTCACGTATTCTTTCCATAGTGAACTCTGGAACTTTTAAATATCCATTTTACTGTAGAATAAGACCAGACGTCTTCTTGTATGTTCCTTTTTTCCAAATCGACACTTTGGAATAACGAGGTTTCATATGTCGCGGTAACGTCATACGATTATGGGGTCTACAGTAAGCTACTCTAGAGATCATTATCGTATGACTTTACCGCGACAGATAGACCCTTGTTGTTCCAAAGGGTCAAAATGGTTATTGAGTATTAAAAAAATTGAAATGTGGGTAAAATCGGGTGCCTGGTTAGACTATTTAGTGTAATTTTTACTTTGCAATAGGTTATTAGCAAATTCCAATATATCGTAGGTACCTATGCCAGTTAAGTTAGTCTCCAGGATGAATTATTTGTTATGTTTATTTTAATTAACATTTTTATACGTAAGAAGTAGGAAACAAATTACTTGCTTATGACTGATATTTATCCATGTATCCATCTGAATAGGTGGGTAAATCTACCTGCCTGTATTTGGTAGGTATGTCACTTATGGCAAGGACGTAAAAGAATGAGAAATCTTAAAGGGAAGTTGGTACCTACTGTTGGTCTGAATCACAATACCCTAATTGGATATCAGTGATCTAGGTAGAAATATGAATATGGAATTAGCATTGATCTACGCTGCTTTTCTCAGTGTTGTGTCTACATGCGTAATAGGGAAATATGTTGTTTGAATATGGTCACGTTGGTTATCTGTGTTAAGGTAGGTATCTACTAGAGATACTAGTGTGTAGTCTGCAAAACAAATTTAATTTAGACCTTAATTATTTCCAAAACAAAGAGTAAGTACCTTTGAACGCGATTTTTTTAGGGTATTTTTCAATATAAAACATTTTTTTACATTACCTCCACACATGAAAAAATCCCCCAGGGTCTGTATTATCTTTGGGGATGCTGTGTGGAGGGTCTTTTTATGGAAAGGAATGAGAGGAAGTTCTGATAAGGTAAAATGTAGATATGTATAGGTGGATTGGGAGGATAATGTGTCCAGGGAGTGGCGGACACATTCATGAATCCACTCTCCCACTGCAGTGAAAGCGATGGGTCGAGTGAGTCCGGCTGGAGAAGTCAACACTCTCTTCTAATCCGGCCCGCTACGCAGCAGATGGGCAAATGCATCCGCCGCCAAGACCTACACAAACCTCACGCCATGAACCGGACACCCCTGTTTAGCCACCAAATGTAATGAACCGCTTGAGGCGACCTATCCTTTCAAAGGCCAGGAACGCGCCCGCGCGCGAGATTGGAATTTCAAAAAAGAATATTAATTCAAATAATTTGGATGCGATTTTAAATTTTTTGTATAAAGAAACTGTACCAAGGAAAAAGTCAGAATAGCTTCCTCCATTCTTGTTCTTAAGGTAATTTCCAAAAATTTTTCCAAAAAACCCTGGCCAGGGGTAGGTATTGGTAATCCAATAATTGGTTCCTGGGGTGGTGATACCTATACTCGCCCCCCGAATTGTCCAAATTCCAGCATAAATATATATGTATCACGCAAATAAAGATATGTGATAATTAATTTATGTGGAAAAATTCTGGAAAAAATCTTAGGAAAAAGCACTACACGCCGCTGTCGGGAGTTCCTAATTTACCCAGCATTATCATTATCATTAGCATTATCTGCCATTCACTGCGTTTGAAAACTAAAATAGCAAAAACAAACAAGAATGTGCTCTGAGATTTATTTACCTACTGATTTTTTTTTCTGAAAAGAAAATTAACAAGTTTTTACCAAACATCTAAAAAAACATTGTAAACAGTGATGTTATTAAAACGAAATAAAAATAAAAACTTTAAAACGTCAGTCATCCGAAACCCACTGCGCCCACTGTACAAAACAACTAATTTTGAAGAGGTGATTCCCTGACCTACAACTTTCTCATTCTTTCCCACGCCTCTCGCCCGCGCCAAATGGAGTCAGCTGTAAAACCCGATGACGTCTTGAAGCGAGGTGATCTATACCTGATCATGGCGTGTCTCGTGCACCCACACCGATGCAGACAACAACACTGTATGTATATGAAGGATATGTACACTAATACATGCAAAGCACTGGATACTTGGACTGTACGCAACTGATCGTATGAAAAAATATCATTTTATGGTTTTATTACTGCAATGGTAGAAAAAAAAATAATTGTATTTATATCCAAATGCCAGATATATAAAAATGAGAAGGTGTTCGTAAGTATAAAAACTATTAGAAAAAAACTAAAATTTATGCTTTCTGAAATGGTTTTTCTAATATATGATTTCCTTATGTTTTTTCCACTTTAAAAGATCTCCTCAATTGGGTGACCGAACATCTCAAAACCTCCTTTGAAAAGTCTTTGAAAGTGATGATAAAAATATATAAAAAAATGGTTAAATAGGTTACGTTATGTTTGGGTCATGTGCCATTTTAAATTAATTTTTCTTCATAGCTTTTAATGACTTTTCAAAGAGGTGTTGAGTTGACTTGATTCTGAGTTTGCATTGGACCACTCAATTGCTACAGACACTGGTTTTCCTTAAATGTATTTTATTTTAAACGAATCATGGGTCATTAATTTTTGGGGTATTATACCGTGTTGAGCTACCTCCTTCTTTAACTAAAGTCTCGGATAGCGTTACAGTGTCCATCATCAGGACAGATGTGTAATCTGATGATGTGTAATATAATCCCTGAAGATGTGTAATCTCTATCCGAAACGTTGGCTAAAGATGGAGGTAGCGCAACACGGAACATAATACCCCAAAAATAAATCACGATAATACTTTTGGCTTTGAAATCTTTTTTATCTGTTTTGCTGTTGGTACAAGTATAATTAGATATATCCTAGGAAGCCATGTTTGTACAGCGCCATTGAGGTTATATTTCAGTAAAATGGCGCTATAAAAATAATTTTAAAAAATCGTTTCCTCACTTCTGCGTGGAAGGTCTTAATTAAATATACCATTAAAAAAGCGAGACACACTTTGATGATAAAGAGTATGTTTTGTTGGAACAAGATACGTGACTGTTAGCACAAAAGTAGTTGTAGGTACCTAGATATTTTAGAGATTTTGAGTAAGTAGGTACTACAAAAGTTGTAAATGTTCATTAAATTCGTTAACAAATTAACTTACACGCTAATGCTACACATGTAGGTATATTTTGACTCCAGATACTAATATCTACAGCCTGTATGTCGGACGAATATCTACAGCTCATATGTTGAACTAATATCTACGAACTTCAGAGTGTTGACTAATATCTACAGAGCGTAGGTTGAACTAATATCTACAGAGCGTAGGTTGGATTAATCAGCTAAATGTGTCCAATAGTCCGATATTAGGGATTTTTACATACATACTTACATAAATTAAGTTTTTTAAACTGCATACGCAATATTACGTTATTCCAATATGCTATACATAATTGCAAATCCAACCTCTGCCAGTGCTGTAGATATTCGTCAACACTTTGGTTCTCATAGATATTCGTCAACAGTTTGAGCTGTAGATATTCGTCAACACTTTCCTTCTCATAGATATTAGTTCGATTTTTTCAGTTTTTGGAATTCCTGTAGATATTAGTAGACGCCTCCTATATTTTCATATCTTATTATTATGTTCGAAAGCTTATTTCAAAAATCTGAAACATTTATCGTTCATAGATGGCGCTAGTGGGTACTAACGATACATGAAAAGCGATCGATTCAATATAATAATTTGAACAAGTTGTTATTACAAAACTCTTTGTTTTGGCTTGAAATTTTTCGACAGAAAAATAAAATAATATATTAAAAATGCATTTTATTATTACAGATTACTATTTGTGAGTATTGATGAAAGAAATTATCATTAAAAAGGTATTTTTGTGAAAGCTCATCGAAAAAAATCATCAAAAATTAAAAGGTAAGAATCTAAAAATTGAAATGTGTAAGTGATGTTTTTTGACGAACAGCGATGCAAAAATGGTGATTTCTTCTTGCTTCTCTCAATCCTGAGTTTGAAGTGCTTCTCGTGTCCAAGACTTACCGACGGCGGCTCTCAATAAAGGTAGGTTCTTCTGTCCTGCCGAAGGCTTCAAGGGTGAGTCAAAAAACTGAAATTAATATTTGCTTTTTGTTTAGTTATTTTTACGAAATAGTTGACTTTTTTGTGAGAATTTTAAATTGAGCTACGATGTATCTAGGTAGGTAGGTACCTACAAACCTACTCCTACATGGTATTACCTAATAGTATTTCTAGTATTCTTGTATAATTTATCCAATAATTTGTTAATTATACCTGCGTTCTGGCGTCACGAAATTTTATTAATTTAATAAATTAATTCGCTTAAACTAACAAAACCGTTAGACTGTTTAGTTTGCACCCTATTTTGCAATTATCTATAATATTTTTTATTAATTAATGTCTTCCTCATTAAAATTACCTCTATAAATATCCTCCACAATACAGGTGAACTCCTAGAATGGAGGACATTGTGCCCTCTCTTGAGAAATAAAATGAAAAAACATGAAAATTTTTATCAACGTTTTGAAACTCTTCATCAATATAACTTAAAAAGTAAATTTTATCATCAACTGCAGTTGCAGAAGTGTATAGTGAATATGCATCGAAAATACAAATAAATCTAAAGTATTGCGCAAACGCGTCGATCTACTGCTCAGAATAAACCTGTACAAAAAGCTTGAAACTTTTTATGTTATTGATAATTATGTTAAGACCTTTGGTGTGATTTTTCACAAGAACGGTACTATACAAATTAAATATACTGTTAATTATTATTAATAATTAATATCATTTGTATAGTACGCCCACAAAACATTCCTTAATTTGCAGAAGTATGATCAAAAGGTTAAATTCCTATTATGCTATGGATAGTCAATAATGCTATATAATTATGGAAATTTTCGTGAACATATCCCCTCAACCTGTTATTGCTAATAATTTGATCAATGATTAAGGTAATATTTTAATTCATTACAATCAATTTGTAAATCCTTTCTACGAAACCATTAATTTTCCAAATAACCTTTGTATATAATACATTGCTAATAAGTTTTGATAACTTACTGAATGAATTTTCGTTTTTTCGTGAAAATCATCCATCACTGTTAATCTATGCTCGTTTGCCACTAATTTTGATAATCGTTTTTAAATTCACACACCTTTTACGGTTTTATCATTCAAATGATTAATGACCCTTCGGAAATTAAACTACCTACTCCACAAAGCTTATAAATGATTTTGTTTTCTGTCGTGATTTATTTTGCACGTATTTTTATTTTGCTTGCATACGTATCTACCAAGATACTTCTCTTCAGGCTAATTTGTTCGCTTTTCGAAACCACTCGTATATATATATCTCATAGAAATCGTAGTGTCTCCCTTACTTTTGTAGTGAGAAATATATATAGGTATACGGTGTTAGAAAGAGAAAACAAGCGTTATATTCAAATCTAAAATTTAACCACATCTAAAGAAGTAAAATGCAAACCTTCATGAAATCAAAGTTTCGGATCGCAATTTGAAAAAAAAAATTGAAAACTTGGGAAATTATTATTAGTTTACATAACTTTACAAATTTTTACACGGAACAACAAAAAAGTGAAGTGACAATAACGTTTATACCTAACACATTAAATTTATATAAAACTCGTAGAATGGGTTTTTATTTTTTTTCGTTATCAGTTAAAAAAAAAACATAAGTGAGCTTTTTTAAAACTACTTTTTATGTTCGCATGCATTTTTTAAATATTTAAATAATTATATATTTCCTTCGATTGACAAAATTTGAAAGCGTGTTTTATCACCTTTTATAAACAGTTTAAGTTTTCAAATACGTTCAGAAATATTCCATTTTTTTGGATTTTGTTGAACAGCGAAAATATTTTAACCCTCTGACAAAATATGGTTGAGGTCTGAGAGCCTAATGAAATAGATAAATAATTTGTTAAATAGCATCAATAAATTTTATGACTGTCACTTTCTTATATTGACACCTTCCGACGCTAAAGTTATTTACCTAAGACGAGTCTTCAATGGGACTACAAAATAAAATGTTTTTTCCTTTCACTTGAACAGATATTAGCCACAATTTATCGTTTTTTTTTAAATCAAGGATCAAAGTTACATACATGTTTTTGTGAGGCGAAAGTTTTGCAACAATCTTCTACGAAGATTTTTTGTAATTTTACAAATATTCAAAAGCTGACGACAAAATCACAGTTCTTCTGCAAGTAAGAACCTATCTATCATTTCTAAGATTTAAGTACCTTGATAATATTTGACATTTAAGTAAATGGAACACATCAAGGACGCCCCAGGACATGGTACGATCAAGTTAATCAAATACTTGATTCGGGACGTGAGATTCAGAGATGTGTAAATATAAAATGTAGTGTAAATGATTAACAGCTCACGATGGTTAACAAAATATAATGTTTGTATTGGTGTTCAGCTAGGGTTGCCATCCGTCCGGGTTTCCCCGGATTTGTCCTAGTTTGGAGGGCGTCCGGGGAGCGTCCGGGCGGGGTTTCATTTGATGTCCGGGTTTAAAAAAAAATTAAAAAGTCTTAAAATTTAAAGTCAAACGCATACATTTGCCCTGAGGAAGGAACGGTCGTTCTGAAACCGGTCGGTTTTAAACAAATATAAAAGTGGTTCGAAGAACATTGCTTCATTTACATATCTTTAATTAAAATTAACTTCAATTTCCAAGAATACAGTTGCATTGATTTTTACAAAATTCCTTTTAAAAAGGGAAGATATTCTAAAATCTATCGGAAACAGTGATAAATACAAAGAAAAAAAGGCGAGAGGATGAGGAAAAAGCTTTAATAGCTAGATAATCAAATAATGCACTTATGAGTGCAATAATTTCTTTTCATTTTTGTAGTTAAAGTTATGATTGTATTTATTACGTAAAAGAAATTTACAATATGGCTATTGATTGAAACTTTAAGGTGATATAAATTAAATAGTTTTTGATTATTTTAAGCATAAAAAAATGAATAATGCGACTTATATTACAGTAAGTCTAAACTTTAAAAAGGTTCAGTTTTGTTGCTTAAGATTTAAGAAGAGTGAATTTAGTTCATATTAGGTATGTTAAGAGATATTTTTTTTTTTTAATATTTATTTATTTCATTTTAACTTTATGAGTAAAACCTCAAATTGTAATATTTAAATAAATGAAGACAATTCAAACGAAACTCAATCGAAAATCTGGAAACAGAAAAATCAGAAAAACATATTGACACCTCTGGGACTTTGCCCGGAAAACAAGAGGTCCTGGGTTCGAGTAACTATGCTAATTCGACCCTATCCCCTTCGGTAAAATTTAATTGTATTATACTTCTACTAAGAACCACCAACATTGCATTCATTTTCTTAACACATTTTTTTATTGGCAGCTATCTATCAAGATTCAAGATTCCCGAACTGAATGCAATCCAGATATTGTCTTAGATAAAAATATCCGTTTTTATATTAATATGCGACATGCTCGTATATTGTCTTTTCTACAAGTCCAAGGTAAATATTTAATTTTTTTATTTTTGGAATAACTTAGTAAGTAAAACCTTAAATTATAATATTGAATTGAAGACGACTTCTAGCGATTCTCAATCTAAAATTTTAAAAAGAAAAATTCTTTTTTTTTGATAATTTAGATAATTATGCTCTTCATTTATAATGTACCTATTCTCCTTTCACTGACATATCTGTTTCTTATTCTTCTTAGTGTTATAATGTTAATGGACTATTTGCCCGTAAATAAATAAATAAATATATTTGGCGGCTCACACTCCAGGAAAACAAGCGTGATCGGTAATTGATATAAAAAGACAGCACTTTTAAGAAATTGTATTAATGTTAACAGAGCAAGAAGTGTGTGCTAAGAGAGAGTTGATTGACGTCTATTCTTTTTCGTACCCAAAAGGCGAAATTACGTGATTATTAGGTACATTCAGTTACATTATCACTTATAAACTCCCCTTCAAATGGTTCATTAATGAATTTGCACCTTTTTGACACTGCAATTAGTTAAATTGTTTCGCAACACTTGAAACTTCAAATTATTTATACATTATACATCTTTTTTATACTATTCCCATTGATATCGGCAAAGTTCTTTTGATTTATCCGTTAATTAATGTGTCCATAATTCCCAATAATCATCCAAATCAATCATCGCCCGTTCTGGCCGAATTGAGACGTGTTTCACTTGAACCAACACTGAATGTGAAATGGAGAATATAACACTATCTCTTCATCATTCCAAACCATTAATACGTTTCAACGTTATTGATAAAGTTGTCCGGATTAATCGACAATGAATTAATGTTGTTTGTTTTGTGTTTTTTTCTTTTCATTCCAAAAAAGGATTCTTCTACAACGGCCTACACTGTAATCTTACATTAATTTATTTAAGCGTGGGATTTTTTTAAAGAAAGAACATACGGTTCTATCAATTAACTGTTTTTTTATTGTTTGAAAAAACAATCTAAACTTTCTATTAGTGTTGAAACTTACAGAATAAACAATGTTGGATTTTTTTAATCAAAAACCATTTTTAATTATTTTCGGAACAAACCGTACAGAAAAGTGGTAAAAAGGTAACAATAATAATAGTTCGATAACTTGTAGAGCGGCGTTTTTGTGAAAAATCACCTCAAGGGCGCTGTAAAAGTTATTATGAATTCTTAGGCTCTATCTAATTTTATCATTTACAAATAGATACAGAAATGAACTTAAATACCTGGCAGGTCAATTCCGATAAACACACTTTTTAGAAAATTTATACTTGGAGAAGATACGACTTTACACAATGTTACAAGAAAATGGAAAAAACGTAGATCGTTGAAAAATCGTGAAATCTGAGTTGACTTGTAATCTTTAATAAATGCACCAGATTTAAATGTCCGGGTTAAATTTTCCCCACAGGAAAAACTAAACTCTTTCACACACTTCCTCAAATGATCATCTAGTCAATCCACGCGATGTAATTGCACTATATAATTATTATAAATACAAAACAATACAAGAACAACATGTCAACCTACCAGAGACCAAATGGGAAAAAAATTCACAGACTCCAGATATTTTCATATCAGAGGGTTCGGCTCTGTGGAACTCCTAAATGGACTTTATATTTACTATTTATATTTATATTTGCTAAGTATAAAATGAAGTCGCTCCCACTGTATGTGCGTTTAGATCTTTTAACTACGCAACGGATTTTCATGCGGTTTTTACCAATAGATAGAGTGATTCATGAGGAAGGTTTTTAGGTATATAATTTGTCAAAGTTTTGTATAAATTGGTTGAAATACATAATATATCAGGCCAAGCGGCAGCGGTCTGCTAGTAATTACATAACTCAAAGAAATTTCATCAAAAGAAATACTCATTACAAATGTAGAACAGAAAATTTAAATTTTTTTTGTAAAAAAAACTTGCAGATTGGTAGGTACCTACGTATGGTACAAGTACCTACATTCCTAATTTATTGATAGAATTCTCCATACAATCAGTTCCAATTTTGAATATGACACTTAAATTCAAAGCAAATCCGAGTTCATTATCGGTCAGTGGCCGAGTTGGCATCGCGTTTGGGTACCACCAATTCCTCGACTTGCCAAGTCCTCCTACACGCCACAATCAACATTTTCCGCTTACTGTGGCGGTAGCAGGAGATTTTTAAATATGATCAACTCGAAAATGATTCTTTCTTTAAAACAAAAAACTATTGGCATTTTCACAGACAGACACAGAATCGAAATTAGCATGTTTAATGAAAACGCCTAAATAAAAAAATAAATAAAAAAACTATGCATACATTACGAACTATTTATCATTATTTTATCTACAGCAATATCTCGCCCACTTTTCCCGTGTGAGTATTGTTACGACTCTGTTTGATGCATCTTCGAATTAAATGTATTAATGTATGCGTACATTGCATATCTACATACGGAGTACACATTCTCAACAGTGTTTACGAATGTATCACTATTCTATTGATACCGCAGTCCATTAATATCAGTTTCGGAGTGAAGTTATTCATATCAACTTTTTTATTTGATGGATGCTAAATAAGAGTGAAGTCATTTATCGGTTTAGAACTTATACAAACCATTATGTGGGCGAAATTATAATGTTTATATTCATTAAGCAAAGATGATAATATGTACATGCATTGAAAGCTTTAGTAATCTAAATGAATATATTTAGAATCTATTATGCATTTTCTATGTCTTTGACCAATAACAACCAAACAAAGTCATTTGTTTAATAGTAAGAAATGTACCCACAGCCCACAGTGTTTATTGTACATAACTGAACTGCCTTCGAAACAATATTTTATATTTGTTTAAAGATACATTAAAGATGTCCACTGACTTGGTATAATTGTTTCCCTCCATTAGTATCCTGGGAAAAGAGGAATACATATGGTAGTTAGTTCCAGAATTACTGCTCATAAATCCTAACTTCTGGTAAAACGCAGTGGATTCCGGAAATTGATCAATTCGAGCAATACCGGACTGTCAACTAAATCATTTAGAATTGTATACAGAAATACCAAGTCAGTGAAAGTTCTTCTGTCTGATGTCTGACAATTTGAGCATATTCATATCATTCAAAATGGTATTGTAGTTCAGTATAATTGCTGGAATACCTATTTTTAAATTAAGAAAACGTAAGAATTTGTTTTTTTATTCTTTCAACAGCTTGTACATGTATATTGTAATATGGGTTCCAGACGGGAGAATTATACTCAAGTTGACTTCTAACATATGCAAAATATAACAGTTTAATACACTTTATATTGTTAAAATTTCTAATTAGCCTATTTATAAATTCCAACATTTTTAAGACCTTATTGGAGATTTCTGTTATGTGGTTAACAAATTAAAGATTTGATTGAAAAGTGATGCCCAAGTCTTTAATTCGTGTTAATGTCTCCAGAGTATTGTTATCAATGTTGGAATTAAAGATCACTGGATTTTTTATTCGAGAAAATCTAACTATATGACATTTTGAGATATTTAAGTAGTCATGTGATCCAAAGCGTTGAGTTCAAACGGGGAGAGAGTTCTCTCCTTCAACGTAGGTCTATTCAATACTTCTCTTGTTCATAGGGTTTAGCACTGTGAAATCGATAACTTTACGATATCGGATCGACAGGCGTAACCTCCGACAGTTTTATATCGATATCTCGAGCACGTTTGCGCTGTTGACAGCCGAACCGTTATTGACATGAAATTAATAATAAATCAATTTACGCTAGCAACACTGGTGAATTTGTTTATGGATTTACATTCCTAAACCTCAAACCGCTACGAAACATTAAAAATACTTATAAGTTAACAATTTCGAATTGAAATACTAACTTTAATATTCATTGGCACTCTGCATGTAGATACGTTTTGGCACTTAACGGAGTTAATTAGCTAATGAGGTCTTTAATCATATTTGAGTCACTTTCGTTTCTCCATGATCGAACTGAATAAATTGATCGCATCTTAGATAAATTAAGTCTAATTAAAGCTTCGTTAGTTCACCTCCATTCATTAATAAGCCAGTTATTTTGCATAACGAACGCCATTACACAAAAAGGTGTGAATATCGACAGCTTTTCTGACTCTCAAGAGGCGCTAAAATTGGCGCCTTTTGTCAATTGACTGTCGGAATCATATGTTGACCATTATGGGTGTAGTCAGGTTTTGATTTAGGATAGGGCAAAAAATGAAAAAAACTTGAGTAGGTATCCAAAAAAAGTAGGCTTCTACAACATATTCATGCATTGGGCGCTATGAATGCTTAGCATATGAACGCAAGAAGGAAAAACCATCCTATGAAGTGTTGTAAATTTGAAAATGCAACTCGGTCGACAATCCCAGAGGTGATGCATCGGTCAGCCAGGGTGGGGCAAGCGCCTCACCTTGCCCCACCGTGCGTACGCCATGTTGACCATGCTCGCAAATAACGCTAACTACCCATAATTTATTCAACACAAATTTATGCTAAAATTGGCGCCTTTTGTCAATTGACTGTCGGAATCATATGTTGACCATTATGGGTGTAGTCAGGTTTTGATTTAGGATAGGGCAAAAAATGAAAAAAACTTGAGTAGGTATCCAAAAAAAGTAGGCTTCTACAACATATTCATGCATTGGGCGCTATGAATGCTTAGCATATGAACGCAAGAAGGAAAAACCATCCTATGAAGTGTTGTAAATTTGAAAATGCAACTCGGTCGACAATCCCAGAGGTGATGCATCGGTCAGCCAGGGTGGGGCAAGCGCCTCACCTTGCCCCACCGTGCGTACGCCATGTTGACCATGCTCGCAAATAACGCTAACTACCCACAATTTATTCAACACAGTATTGACATAGGGTTTTACATAGGACTCAAAAGGAGCATCCGAATAGCCTGTTGCCTAGGCCCTGAATAAAAAAAATCTCTTGTAGCCTAGCGTAAATTAAAAGGCATTGCGGGTTCAATCGTCTAAGAGCCAAGTTCTCCTTCATACACACGAGCATTTTTTTTACATATTATGATGGAAGTGGGAGGAATTAAAAATTTACCACCTTATTCGTAAATATGTAGCTACTAACGCCGACCGGTGAAAAATCACGGGATATTTTAATTCCAATTTTTAATAACGCAATTATAATGATTTTCTGTTAAATTGTTATTAGGTAGGCCCACCACCTACCTAAGTCTGAATTATTATTTACAAATTCACAGCAAATTTGAGTTTATTCGTGTTTACGTTCATGCTAGAATAACGCACATCACAGATAACCTAAATTAGTACCTACGTTTGATGTCGGGGTTAGAAAAAATAAACAAAAATCATTTATTTTGAGCGTCTTTTTTATAATAGACGAGTTTCATATCGAATTAAGAACGTTGCACTTTGAACAGTGTGAGCTTTTTTAGATTTAAAAAAAAACACAAACATGGATTTGATTGTTGACCACAGGTTTTCCATATTTATAATTATGTTGTATTATTTCTAAAAAATATGGGTAGGTAGGTACCTATCAGCAATTCTTCAAGATCCTGTAATAGTTCTGACGAGTGATTGGCGTCTCAAGATTTCTTCTGCCATTCTTACAACGTTCAACTAATCCGATTAAACTATTAAAACTGGATAAAAATAAATCCTACATCTCTTGTTAGTGCAAAACAGGCATTTCTGCATCGCAGAACGCGCGCAGTTCTGAGAATTGATGTATTTTAATTCGAACACACATTGCATTGTGGAAGTGAAGTCTGCTGGTCCAGTTCTTCCAGGAAACCCCAGTACAGAAGATTACGTTTACTAAGAGAGTCACATAACTATGATCTGTAGTTTTTTTTCACTTATTTGGCTTAGAGCAGGGTTTCCTAACCTTTTTCAGCCACGGACCCCTAGGAAATCAAGCAAAATTTTCAAGGATCTGTTAATATTAAAAAAATCACCAATAAATTACGTACCATTTATTTTAGTATTACAAAAACAAACAAAAAAATTGTTTACAAAAAATACGTTTATAATAATGAACGTACCTACAACAGCAACACCAATATTAACATTAATTAACGGTCAATTTATGTGATTAGTGATATTCGGGTTGACGTTACTAAGTTGTTATCTCAAATCGGATTCCACTTAACTGTTTCTATATTTGTCTTCAGTATATACAAGAGCAGAGAAAGCCTTTTCACAGATTATATGGTTGAGAAAAGCAGTCAATGTTTCAGGCTTCTTCTGATATTTCCTAAAACTTGATAAAGAGGATTCTTTGAAATTTGGTTTCAAAGTTGAATCACAAGATATTTTTATTAATTGGTTTCCCGAACGTACTTATTTTACTAACTTCAGTCAGTCTCGCACACCGCCCTTTGTCGCACATTCACCAATGCTAAGTAAGGGTAGCGATTACGAGACTTTTGGTGGCATTTATTTATTATTGTTAAATGGTCCAGAGATGAGACTGCGGACCCCCATACATATATTCGCGGACCCCCAGGGATCCGCGGACCACAGGTTAAGAAACACTGGCTTAGAGAATAGTATGTTAATCGTCTACGAAAGATTTTTAGAATCTTTGGTCGTAATGATGCTTGTGGAAATGTTTAACTCTAGATGTTTTTTTAATCCTGCCTTTGTCTTTAAGCTAATTGATTTTTTCAATTGTGTATA
This sequence comes from Limnephilus marmoratus, assembly GCA_917880885.1. Taxonomy (NCBI): domain Eukaryota; kingdom Metazoa; phylum Arthropoda; class Insecta; order Trichoptera; family Limnephilidae; genus Limnephilus; species Limnephilus marmoratus. The sequence goes on from OU862923.1 coordinate 48,336,970, forward strand.
CCGCAGAGACCCAACTCTCCGAAGCATCTGGAGCCAATAAGTCTATGACAATACTAATATTGGGTAAGGAAGGAGATGAAGAGGAATATGGTGGTGAAGTACCTGGCTATTCAGTTCTGGTAATTATCATGGTTAAGCCATTTCAATTTTGACTGCGATACTGAGAGTATCTTCCACTGTGGAACTTGCCACCAATGCAGATATCTATTATGCTTTATTGTACATGAATAAATTGTGACACAACACAAATTAATAATTTGACAGATTAGTGGCTGAGTTTAAAGAGTTGGGCTCCCACGTAAGGGTTCCTGATTCAGTCGTCTGCTAGCGAAGTTCTCCATTATTGCACAAGCAAGATTTTACCTATAGAAACAATGATTGGAATGGGAAAAATTCAAATATTTTCAGATAATTCGTAACCTGGTAAAGTTTCATGGTTTCCTGGTGAAATTTACACAAATCCTCATGGCTTCATGTTTGTTGGTTTCTTTGCTAGCATGGGAAGGAGCAAGCAATGGCGCGACTTTACTTTGGTGTTTTAATGCAATATCGATATTGGGGATTAACATCGCTTCCGATTACATAACGAGCCCGGCACTCCTTTGTTTCCCGCGCACGCCCATATTATTTAGCAAAACTTTCAAGAACGGGCTGAAACCCCTCGCGCCCTGAGAATACCAAGTGGTGGCTGAAGAGAAACTTTGACAGCGCCCCACAGAGGGATTTTCATTTCTTTTCCTTCGGAGGGAGAATGTCCCTAATCCGAGACACAAACCAATCTTGGACACGAACCACGCGCGCCGCGACGCTGTGTGACGCCGGACGAGGAATACGGAATGAGGAGTCTTCCGGTCGCCATCTTTGAGGAGACGTGGATAGGTCCTGAGCCTGAGCGCACTCGCTTGTACTTATATCTCTACACCTCTACAGCTCTCGTACCTTCCTACCTTACAAGGCTTTCAAGGGGATCATTGCATATTATTTCCTGCTGAACCGTGTCGCAATTATTAGTAAAGGTTGTTGTTTCAATGCAAGTCCTGCATCCAAACAGACTCTCTTGCAAAGAAAGACATAGTTCGAATTCTACCAATTCAATCCCCAGCTCACACCACCTACTTTAAAGTTATTTTGAAGGTTTAAAACTACGTTCGATTTGGATAGTTTTGCAATAAAGTCCTGAAAAGTGACATTTTTTGTACGGTCATTTCTCGTAAACGGGTAATTTCTGGAACCACGTTATGTGATGATATTCCACTTCGGATAATATTGTTTTTTAAAGTTATGAATATTTTATAATCTTATGTACCCTATATAGAAGATCAGCAGTTGACCCGAAAACGCATTTTTTTTTTTCATTTTACATTCACGTATGAAAAAACTGTTCTTCAGAAATATCAATTGATCTTGAAAACTTACAAAATTTTTTTTTTACTCGTATACGATAACGTCGAAAAGTGCTTCGTAAACGTGTGATTTTCACGAGCTTTTCGGCGGATTCTGACTTCATTCTATTTCTCTGATTTTAAAATCATTCATACTCCGGTTTAATGGTATTCATCCCGAATCCAAGACTCTACGCCAGTTTGTTTACCCATTTCAATCGAGTGTGCAACAAATATTTGTTGGATAGGTAAGCGTATGTTTATATGAAAACAATTGAACCAGACTATTTTGACTTGCGGATGAGTAGCAAAATAAACAAAGCACGTAGAGATACTATCCAGACCGAAATAGCTCGGTTTTTTGTGTAAATAATAAAGTATTTCTGAACTTAGATTGAAACGTGTTGAGTTCGATAAATATTTACTGTTATTGTGTTATTAAATAATACAGCATGGAAGTATTTTAGGAAAAAAATGTTCGCCGTTCAATATTGTGCCAGCTTTTTGCTCAAGAATCGTGTACATAATGATGAAACTGAAGAAAACATCTTTCTTGAAACCATACTTAGGTAATAATAATAATAATTAATAGAATAATTTATACAGCGTGGTTTTTGTGAAAAATCACCTCAAGTGCCCTGTGGAAATATGATTTTCTAGGCTCTTTCTAATTATATACAAACTTATACAGTTTTCGTTATTTTTTTTTTGGTGTTATGCCTTGTTGCGCTGCCGCCTTCTTTAGCCAACGTTTCAGACATCGTTGCAGTGTCCATCATCAGGACAGATCCGGCAGATGTCTACCGGATCTAGATGTCTACCAGATGATAAAGTCTACCGGAGTCTACGCCGGTAGATGTCTACATCTACCGGATCTGCCGGATCTGTCCTGATGATGGACACTGCAACGATGTCCGAAACGATGTCTACCGGATCTAGATGTCTACATCTACCGGATCTGCCGGATCTGTCCTGATGATGGACACTGCAACGATGTCCGAAACGATGCCTACCGGATCTAGATGTCTACATCTACCGGATCTGCCGGATCTGTCCTGATGATGGACACTGCAACGATGTCCGAAACGTTGGCTAAAGAAGGAGGTAGCGCAACACGGCATAACACCCCAAAAACAAATAACGAAAATGCTTTTGGCCGTGAAAATCTTAAAACGTATCAAACATGTACAGAATTATATAATATATTTTCCAGATTTTTGGTCTCGTTGAATTCTCAGCATTGCAAAAAGTTGAACGCGATTTCATTATTTCCTTTAGTAATTTATTTTTTTAAGTACTATTTTATTTTATTATTATTCAGTTTTTTAATTTTTAATCAATCAATTTGATTGGTAAGTTAATGACGTACATATTTACTAACAGTGAGATGAGCATGGTTAAGAAGAATTGTATATTTTTCCTTTTTATGAAAAGATATTTATGCAAATAATTTATTGGCCGTGCAAGCTCTATTTAATCGAGAGCATTAATTTTGTGGTTTTTTTTTATTTCGTCGCATAAGGCTCAAGTTCACAATGCATGCTTTATGCGACCATATGTCCTGTTTTCCCAAAGGAAATCATCGTGATGGGGAAATGTCCTGTATTCAGAAATCTTTCACTCATGACATCTAATTGAGAGCAAAAGATTATGTCAATCATTAGATATCGTCAAAGAAAAACGAATACCTAGTATTAGGATTGCGTTTGGGTTTCACACTGGCGTCGTATGTTCAATTCCTCAGCTGGCTGAGTCCTCCATCATGGCACCAGCAAAATTTTCCGCTTAGTGTGGTGGTGTTTGAAGAATTTCAAATGTTGTCGGGTTATTCATAACCCGGGAATATTTAATGAAAAAAAAGTGTTATCACTGTGCTTTATAACTTTTTGAAAGAAAATAAATATAGCCAATTAGATAAGTTAAGCTGTTTATAAGACATTCAAGACTGTTAATCCTTTCAACGCCTAGACCCCATGCAGACAATGAAAATTGGTTTAATAAATCAGTTTAAATAAATTTCACTCGGAGTTCAACACATTTCCACCATTTTGTCTTTTTTTTTTACATTAACTCCACAAAGGAGGTCTTGGGGAAAATAATTTCCCTAAGGGCCTATGTCATCTGGGATGCTGTGTGGAGGGTCTTTTTGAGGAGAGGAAGGAATACCCTCGACTCTGTGCAGAAACGGGCGGTCCGTTTGATAGATTCTCCCATCTTAACAGACGGATTGCAATCTTTAGAGCACAGGCGTCGGGTGGGAATGCTATCCTTGTTCTACCGGTATTACAATGGAAGATGCTCCGAGGAACTAGCATCATTGATCCCTTCGGCACCGGTGCATGGTCGGGAAAAAAAAACGCCAAACGCGTGCCCAACATTTGTACACGGTTGATAAAACATTTGTAATTCCATTTGCAATACACAAAAATGATACCCCTAAAAACATTGACATCATCATCCATGATAATTCCAAAACACATAGTAAAAATTATTGTATCCAAAACTGCACAATATTAAAAACAACAAACACAATCAAATATTTAGGAGTCATTATCGATAAAAATTTGAAATGGAAGGAACAAATTTGTCAAGTTGTAAAAAAAATTAGAAAATTGATTTATATATTTTTAAGAATCAGAAATTTTTTATCTGTAAAAAACTTATATCTAATATATTACGCTTTGGTTCAATCAACTTTACAATATGCTATCATTAGCTGGGGATCCGCATACAATCCGCATACAATATTTGTCACATGAGAACGGGTCGTTCCTTCGACAAGAGACCTATGTTGTAGGAAGGAGGAAACACAGAGGCCGGCAAATCATTCCACAGCCGAGCTGTTGAACATAAGAACGAGTAAGGCAGCCCATATTGCAGAAGTCTGATTTCGATATGCCCCTATTTAATAGACTAAATTAGATTACTATAAGACGGGAACATCGCGCACAATTATTTGGTCAGTATTTGAGGCAGCCGCTCATTTTTCAGATAATGCGGCAATTTTTTTTTATTAAAAATCGGGATTCACGCCCCCTTATGGCAGGAGTTTAAAAATACTGAGAAAAAGATTTTGGAAAGGTTGGAAAAAGTATTTGAGAATTTTTTTTTGCAGGTTGATTTCGTAAAGGCCTGTAAAAACATTAACTCCTTTTTTACGTATTGTTTATTGAAATAAAATGGAAATTTAAAATTGATTTCACGGAACGGAACTTGTCTATTCCTCGCTCGTTACGGGGCCGAACTGAGAGAAAATGTGTGTGGCAAGTCTTTAGTCCTTGGGTGGACGGCATAGAGTTCACTTTGAAAATACTAATTTGTCGACTGCCGGCCGTAATGTAAAATAACAACGCTAAAATGCTTACTTTATTTTATTTTTTGAAGTTCGGGCGTAAATATCATATTTTTTAGCGATTATTATAAAAGAAACTGAATTTGCTACATTAAACAATAAAACCTTATTCGAAAAGGGGTTTATAAGTAGGAGAGTTTGCCCTTGAAAGTGATTTTTTATAAACCTAATACTTTATTTTTTTCTAGGCTTATTAAAAGACCGATATTTTTAAGGACCAAGGTATGTTCTACACGCAGTATTTAATTGAAGCATCTGTAATACTTCTAAGTTCTAAGCGATCAAATTTTCATAACAAAAATATATGATTTTGTAGTATGGCTTCATCCTAACATTTAAACTACTATTTTTTCTATAAGTATTTTGGCATCTAAACCAAATTTATGTTCCGTATGAAACAGGCCATAACAAGTGATCTGTGCACACTCATAGTATAGAAGCAGGAATCTCAGTTTAATTCTGATTCGATCTTCCCAGCGTCCACCCTCATCTTGTCCGGAGAAAATATCATAAATAAGGCTTGATCAAATATCAGCGGGGCCTCCGCACTACCAGCGGGACACATTGCGTAATATTTTCTTCAGAGCGAACTTGTTGTGATATATATATTATATTATGTTATACCCACTCCGGAGCTTTTTGCCCACGTTCTTTTGTATCGGCTCCAACGTAGGAAGCTATTAATTGAATTATGATAGCGAGTAATGAGATAATGGATTTTGAAGGTTGTTTTATTGAAACCTTTTTATGTTGTTGGACCATAAGAAACTTTGGTTTTATAATGCGTTAGGTTAGGTTAAGTGTTATTTACTTTAGCTAAACGTCCTACGTAAAATAGTATTTTGTAACGTTTGTAACGTCCTACGTAAAATTGTAAGTACCTACACAGGTAAGGATTTATGTTATTAATGGTTCCATGACAACTCAACAAAGTGGCATTTCAATAACCCCCCCCCCCCCCCCCCCCCTTTAAAAAGTCATTAAGATTGATGACGATTTTTTCTTCTTCAATATTTGCAAATTCACTTTGTGGCGTCATTTTTAATTCAATGAAAGCAAGTAACTTTGTAAAACATCACTATTTAATCAAAATTATCAACATGTTTCGAAACCCGAGGTTTCTTCGTCAGGATAAGAACATTAATAAAAATGACAAAAGACAAACAAGTATCTATAGACATATAAGAACTATGGACTAAATAATAATAATAATAATAATTTTTATTTTATTGTAGTTGCTTAGCAACGCAAGCCTTGACGTTTGCTTGTATTTTAGCTCTCTGATTTTTTTATTGTATCAGATAGAAAAGAATTAGCTTTGATCCCAAAACATATAAATATTTGAAAATAAGTATATTAGATAACGTAATAAATAAACTGCCAGTGGACCGTAGGATATTTAGGTAAATAAATACAAAATAAATTTTTCCTTTTGTGAGGACTTCAGTAACCAAGGTAAACAACTATATTTTGAGATTACGTTGAAATATATTTTGTAGGTAAATTTAATTATATATTTTATTTTGATAACATTATTCTACAATATAATATATATTATAGATTTGTAGTATTGAAGGGTAGTTTACATTAAAATATTTAATTTGGAGATATTGAAAACTATTTGTTGACACTAGGTAACGACGACAGTTGCTTGGTTACTGGAATGTAGGAATTAATAATAATTAATAAATCATTTCCAAGTTGTTTTGAAAGGTGACACAATGTCATTTTCAACCAACGGAAATGAAAATGGGTTTATTATGTCATCTATACAGATGAACATTGATAATCTGAGACCCCAAAAAACAAAAGCAGGTATTCCTAGGCAGCGTATGAAATGGACGAACGATGTCAATATGTTCATCGTTCGTTCATATTTTTATGTAACTAAACTAGAAACAGATATGTTATTGTATAGGAAAAAATTACATTTACTTTTCTCACAAAATTATCCGGTTGCCCAAGTAAACGAACAAAGATTAGCTGACCAAAAAAGGTCAATTTTCAAAAATAATTTAATTCCTGTAGTAACATTAAATGAGATAAGAAAAGAAGTAGCAGATAGATTGCAATTGGAGAATAATTTAAATCAAATTAATATGAGTAGTAATGTTATATTAGATGCATTCAATGAAGATAGTTTAGCTAATATTCTAGTAGAAGAATCCAATGATATTAGAGTAGATTCAAATAACTTAGACATTATTCATAATCTTAGGGAAATCAATATTGCAAATTTAAACTTACTAGATGATAATGTAATAGAATTAGCTAACTTGCTTCAAAATAATATAAATAGATATATAGATATAGAGCCCACAGTTAGACCAAAATTACCAAAATTGCATACGTCAAAGAAATTATCTAAATTAATTTCTGAATTAAATAATTTAATTTTACCAAAAATAATATTTCACGATATTAGTTTTTTAGATCTTCATACAATAGTGTACGCTAGTGCTATCACTATATGTAATAAGTTAGGAGTTAAATTAATATCCTCTGATGATAGATCATATAGTTATAGTAAACCAGAATGGCAGATTAGATTAGAAAATGATGTAGTATTTTTAAGAAGTAGTATAGCTAGAGTAATTGAATATAAAAATGGAAATAGAAGTAGGAATATTTTGAGATATGTAGATGAAATTGGGAGAAAATTTCGTTATAGCATTGGTAGTAATAATAATGAAAATAGAATCAATGATTTATTAGATTTATTAAAACAAAAATTAGGTGTAAAAGCTAGTAGATTAAAAAGATATAATTATACGTATAATAAAAGAAATAATAATAGATTATTTCAGAAAAATGAGAAACTATTTTATTCCAAACTTGACGATAAACAGAATATTATTTCGAATAATAATATTCCGTTGCCATCTGAATCAGATATGCGCGATTTTTGGACAAACATTTGGAGTAAAGATATAAAACATAATGAGGCAGGTAACTGGATAGAAAATGAAGAACTCAATTGTTCAGACATTGAACAAATGAGTTTTTCTGATATATCGGTTGAATTGTTAGCCAAAATTATAAAAAATACTCATAATTGGAAAGCCACGGGTTGCGATTGGATACATAATTTTTGGTACAAACGTCTAACTACTTTACATCCTCTTTTTGCAAAAAATCTTTCAAAACTTGTCAGAGAACCTCAAAATTTTCCTAATTTTCTAACTAAGGGCATTACTTATATGTTGCCTAAAAGCGAACATATTAATAATCCCTCTCAATATAGACCCATTACATGTCTACCGACAATATACAAAATTTTAACCTCTTGCTTGACAGATTTAATATATACTCATTTGGATGAAAAAAATATTTTATCTGAACAACAAAAAGGTTGTCGCAGAAAACATATGGGATGTAAAGAACAGTTAGTTATTGATTCTGTAATTTTAAAACAAATTCAAAATCAAAAGCGTAATTTACATACTTGTTATATAGATTATCAAAAAGCTTTTGATAGTGTCCCGCACTCGTGGCTAATCAAAATATTAAAAATATATAAAGTTAACCCAATTATAATTAGCTTTTTGAAAAATATTATGTCCTTTTGGAATACAGATTTGCTAGTTAATTTAAAAGGTAAGAAAATAGTAGTACCGGGCATTTCAATAAAAAGAGGGATTTTTCAAGGAGACTCATTGAGCCCTCTTTGGTTTTGCTTAGCATTGAATCCCCTTTCTAAAATGTTAATTAAAAGCAAGTTTGGAATAAAAATTAAGGGTAATACAAGAGAGAGTAGTATAGTTTCACATCTATTATATATGGATGATATAAAATTATTTTCAAATTCTGAATCAAATTTAGAGAAAATGATTAAGGTAGTTAAAATTTTTTCAGATGATATTAAAATGACTTTTGGTTTAGATAAATGTAAAACTATCCATATAGAGAAAGGCAAAATTGTAGATGGAGACGAGGGTATATTTAGAAATTTCAAAATTCAAAGTATGAAAGGGGATGAGGTTTATAAATATTTAGGATACCCGCAATCGAATAGATTAGATCACACTAGTATTAAAAATGATATTAGGATTAAATTTCAAACTAGGATCAGAAAAATTTTAAAATGCAATCTATCTGCTAAAAATTTAGTAAAAGCAATAAATACTTGGGCAATACCTCTACTAACGTACTCATTTGGCATAATTAAATGGTCCAATACAGATTTAGATAGTTTAGAACGATTAATTAGAACTACGTTAACAAAATTTAATTGCCATCATCCAAATTCAGCTATAGAACGAATTAATTTACCTAGAAATTTAGGAGGTAGAGGTGTAGTCAAAATAACATCTTTGAAACACAATCAGGTAGAAATGCTTAGAAATTTTTTCCATAGGAAAGCTAATAGCTCAGAAATGCACAAAATAATTTGCAAGGCAGATAGAAATATTACACCTTTAAATTTATATGACGAGAATGCCAACATTCTTATAAATACTAACCAGGAATTATTAGATTCCTGGTCAAATAAAATTATTCACGCAAAACACTTCAATTATCTCAACCAAACGTATGTTGACAAACTTTCGTCAAACAAATGGTTGAGTATTGGAGAGTTGAGCGCAGAAATAGAAGGATTTATGCTTGCAATTCAAGATAGAGTCATTAATACTAAAAATTATAGAAAGCATATAATCAAAGATATAAATCAAATTGATGATTTATGTAGAAAATGTTTGGCTTTTCCCGAAACTATAGAACATATTATATCGGGATGTTCTATATTAGCGCCTTCCGAGTATACATTTAGGCACAATCAGGTTTTAAAAATAATTCACCAAAGTTTGGTAATTAAACATAACTTGATTGATTGCCGTAATGTAGTACCTTATTATGAATATGAACCAAATTCATTTATAGAAAATGAATTTTATAAAATATATTATGATAAAACTATACTAACAGACAGAACAATTAGTCATAATAGACCTGATATAGTTTTACATGACAAAATTAAAAAAATAACTTATATCATTGATGTAGCTATTCCAAATTCCTGTAATATTCAAAAAACTGTTTCTGAAAAAATTAGAAAATACACAGATTTAGGAAATGAGATTAAAAGAATTTGGCATTCTCGGACTATAAAAATATTACCATTTGTTATTTCGGCCACTGGCATAATACCTAGGAATCTGATTCAAAATTTAAGCATATTAGATTTGTCAAAGAATTTGTATATAAAAATGCAAAAAGCAGTAATTTTAAATACATGTAGGATTACAAAAGATTTTTTAAATATTTATATTGAGGGATCAGTAGGATTTATAGGTTCAATTAGAAATGCCACAGAGCCGAACCCTCTGATATGAAAATATCTGGAGTCGGTGAATTATATTCCCATTTGGTCTCTAGTAGGTTGACATGTTGTTCTTGTATTGTTTTGTATTTATAATACTTATATAGTGCAATTGCATAACGTGGATTCACTAGATGATCATTTGGGGAAGTGTATGAAAGGGTTTAGTTTTTCCTTCTTTTTTTTTTTTTTTGGGGGAAAATTTAACCCGGACATTTAAATCTGGTGCGTAAAAAAAAAATATAGACCCATTACATGTCTACCGACAATATACAAAATTTTAACCTCTTGCTTGACAGATTTAATATATACTCATTTGGATGAAAAAAATATTTTATCTGAACAACAAAAAGGTTGTCGCAGAAAACATATGGGATGTAAAGAACAGTTAGTAATTGATTCTGTAATTTTAAAACAAATTCAAAATCAAAAGCGTAATTTACATACTTGTTATATAGATTATCAAAAAGCTTTTGATAGTGTCCCGCACTCGTGGCTAATCAAAATATTAAAAATATATAAAGTTAACCCAATTATAATTAGCTTTTTGAAAAATATTATGTCCTTTTGGAATACAGATTTGCTAGTTAATTTAAAAGGTAAGAAAATAGTAGTACCGGGCATTTCAATAAAAAGAGGGATTTTTCAAGGAGACTCATTGAGCCCTCTTTGGTTTTGCTTAGCATTGAATCCCCTTTCTAAAATGTTAATTAAAAGCAAGTTTGGAATAAAAATTAAGGGTAATACAAGAGAGAGTAGTATAGTTTCACATCTATTATATATGGATGATATAAAATTATTTTCAAATTCTGAATCAAATTTAGAGAAAATGATTAAGGTAGTTAAAATTTTTTCAGATGATATTAAAATGACTTTTGGTTTAGATAAATGTAAAACTATCCATATAGAGAAAGGCAAAATTGTAGATGGAGACGAGGGTATATTTAGAAATTTCAAAATTCAAAGTATGAAAGGGGATGAGGTTTATAAATATTTAGGATACCCGCAATCGAATAGATTAGATCACACTAGTATTTAAAATGATATTAGGATTAAATTTCAAACTAGGATCAGAAAAATTTTAAAATGCAATCTATCTGCTAAAAATTTAGTAAAAGCAATAAATACTTGGGCAATACCTCTACTAACGTACTCATTTGGCATAATTAAATGGTCCAATACAGATTTAGATAGTTTAGAACGATTAATTAGAACTACGTTAACAAAATTGAATTGCCATCATCCAAATTCAGCTATAGAACGAATTAATTTACCTAGAAATTTGGGAGGTAGGGGTGTAGTCAAAATAACATCTTTGAAACACAATCAGGTAGAAATGCTTAGAAATTTTTTCCATAGGAAAGCTAATAGCTCAGAAATGCACAAAATAATTTGCAAGGCAGATAGAAATATTACACCTTTAAATTTATATGACGAGAATGCCAACATTCTTATAAATACTAACCAGGAATTATTAGATTCCTGGTCAAATAAAATTATTCACGCAAAACACTTCAATTATCTCAACCAAACGTATGTTGACAAACTTTCGTCAAACAAATGGTTGAGTATTGGAGAGTTGAGCGCAGAAATAGAAGGATTTATGCTTGCCATTCAAGATAGAGTCATTAATACTAAAAATTATAGAAAGCATATAATCAAAGATATAAATCAAATTGATGATTTATGTAGAAAATGTTTGGCTTTTCCCGAAACTATAGAACATATTATATCGAGATGTTCTATATTAGCGCCTTCCGAGTATACATTTAGGCACAATCAGGTTTTAAAAATAATTCACCAAAGTTTGGTAATTAAACATAACTTGATTGACTGCCGTAATATAGTACCATATTATGAATATGAACCAAATTCATTTTTAGAAAATGAATTTTATAAAATATATTATGATAAAACTATACTAACAGACAGAACAATTAGTCATAATAGACCTGATATAGTTTTACATGACAAAATTAAAAAAATAACTTATATCATTGATGTAGCTATTCCAAATTCCTGTAATATTCAAAAACCTATTTCTGAAAAAATAAGAAAATACACAGATTTAGGAAATGAGATTAAAAGAATTTGGCATTCTCGGACTATAAAAATATTGCCATTTGTTATTTCGGCCACTGGCATAATACCTAGGAATCTGATTCAAAATTTAAGCATATTAGATTTGTCAAAGAATTTGTATATAAAAATGCAAAAATCAGTCATTTTAAATACATGTAGGATTACAAAGGATTTTTTAAATATTTATATTGAGGGATCAGTAGGATTTATAGGTTCAATTAGAAATGCCACAGAGCCGAACCCTCTGATATGAAAATATCTGGAGTCGGTGAATTATATTCCCATTTGGTCTCTAGTAGGTTGACATGTTATTCTTGTATTGTTTTGTATTTATAATACTTATATAGTGCAATTGCATAGCGTGGGTTGACTAGATGATCATTTGGGGAAGTGTGTGAAAGTGTTTAGTTTTTCCTTCTTTTTTTCCTTTTTTTTTTTTTTGGGAAAAATTTAACCCGGACATTTAAATCTGGTGTACATTGAAGTTTACAAATTTCTAATTGATTAAAATATTTCATATTCACTATATTTTTTCAAGTTTTATGTAGCTCCTACAATACATCTTGAACTTTCCAATTGGTGTGGACTTTAAAGTTTCTGGTAGTGTGTTATACAACTTCATTCCCTTGTACAGTAGACTGTTCTGCGTATTCGCTTTGTCCTTTTTTTGTAGCCTAATTTCCTTGCACGTCCTTGTGTTATATCTGTGAATGTCTTTATTGTATACAATTTTATTTGAGAAGTGTTTTGGTAACGTGTTGTTCAATATTTTGTGGATAAATACCATCGTGTTCAAGGTCAGCATCTGTTTCACGGTCAACCAATTTAGTTCCTTTAACATTTTAATTATTTTTGAAAATCTGTTTCGTCGAAGATTTATTCTCATAGCCCTGTTTTGGAGAATTTGTAACTTATTTTGTTCTCTTTCGTTACATAGGAAAAGTATACTTGAGCAGTAGTTGAAGTGTGGAGCAATAATTGAATTGTATATGGTGATTGTAGTTTTTCTAGAAATTTTTGGCCGAATTCTTTCAAAAAAAGATATCTTTTTGCCAATTTTCTTTGAAAAAATGTGATGATTTTTTCTTAAATAACCCGTAATAACCCGTAAGTATCACATTGTTGAGTTGTCCGGCCACCATTATTAATGTAGCTACCTTAAAACATAAAGTTTTCTACGCGATCATGCATGCAAACACTTAAATGTACCTACAAACCTAAAAACTTGTCTCAAAAATCTTCGTGTTAAATGTATACCGCCATTGCATAATAGCTCGAAAATTCTTAAGGGCAAAGTTTTAATGATGACTGAAATTTGCCACAGTCTGAAACGAAAGGATTTACGGAGGAAGCTTATTTTAGACTGCAAAATTCGTTTTGAGATCAGCTTACAAGGTGCTACATTGAGGGTATTGGCTTTCTTCATTGTGTTATTGTTTATTTAGAGTGTGCTTACCTACGTGTAGTATTAGACACGTAATATTGTGAAGGTCTGTTTTATCCTTTCGTTCGCATTCTTTGCCTCGAATCTTTGAACAGAAGCTACCTTGAAATGCCATTTTTGTCTCAATATTTTGGATGAGTATTTGTTAAGTGTTGAAACAGCTTTGGGACTAATACATTTCCCAAAGTCCTGCCATTGTCATTAATTGCCCATTATCCTCCTCCTTCCTGAAAGGCCCTACCTAGGATAAGAAACAAAAATTAGAAGATGATTATAATTCCTACCTACTTAGCCAGTGCAAAATATTATTGCACAAGTATTCTTAAAATACACACATGGGCAGTCGAAAATATGTCGCGCTATTGTTCACATGTGCATTGAATTCTCTCGAAATTCATATTCAGATAAAATATATGAAAGTGACGGTAATTGTGCCAACCTGGAAAATTGTATTAACCCGAGTGGATGGAACAACACATAATTTCAGGTAGGGCTTTTCCCATCATATTTTTGTCCTGATGTGACATAAATAAAACCAATCAATTGTCCATCAATTTCAAGTTGTTCAGTCCGCTTGAGTTTGGTGACATCGGAGATAACGGTATCCTTATTTGACTCGCGGCGAGAAAACCAATACTCACCTACCTTTTATAATCTTTTAGTCCCAGCCTCAGTAAGGTCGAACCAAGATCTGGATGCTATATTTCAATTCAAATCAATACAATACACAAGTCAGTCCTGCAAAGTGTAACTTAAATCACCCTTTCCGTCATACACAAATGACTTCGTCAAACTCTATGAATAGTGAGTTTCTCATCTGTTAAACCATCCGTGAACTCCGCGTGAATAATAAGCAATTTCCGCAACTCTGCTTAATAAATCACATCTCAGTTCGCGATCTCCTTCGCCTCTGCTACCTTTCTGCACTCCCGATACGATTCGGATACAATGGTAGATAATGTCTTCCATTATCTGCAGGGTGAAAGCTTTATTCAGAATTCAATTGTATGACAAAGTAAATAGGTTTGCTTTGCGCAGATTCCGGTCGGGTGCCTGCGGGGGCGGTGGATGGGAGGGGGAGGGGGAGGGGGTGGCGGGTGACGTGTCAGTAGACAAAAGGGTCTGATGGATGATTAATGGCCCCTCCCTCACCCGAGGGAATGTCTCTTTGGTTTGTATTAGGAGAGCAGAATGTTCGCAAGGTGGAGTTTGTTCGCCACCCACGCACTTTGCTCTATTTTTATTTGCGATGGCGCTTTATGAACTCTTACCTCTCGCGTGTTCGAGGAGAGTCGAGACAGATGAAGTGTAGGAACATCCATCATATTTATTTATATTAACATTAGAATGTTTATCGCTGTATTTTCATGGCACCATTTAAAAAATTAAAACCTTGTGCCTGATGAGTTTTAGTAATCGACTGCAACGCTTAAAACTGGATATTTCAATATCGTTTAAAAAAACAGTCAATTTTTAGAGGCTTTTAGAGGAATTTCTTTCGCATATATTCTGTCTGTTTTTGCGCTATTCTGTTAGCTTCAGAAAGGATCTTATTCTGGGGGGAAAAGCCTGATACATAATTTGTATTACTAGATCATGGAACACGTGTTCCTACACTTACGAACCTAATTACCCATGTAGGTGTAGGAATACAAGGTGTACGAGTAGGCACAATTGTATGTTATTGAAGTAATCTTATGAAATTACACTCTGTTGAGGGGAGAATTTCAGGAAAAATGAATTTAAAGATTGTCATGCTTTGGTGAAAAAGATCCTAGACATTTTTTAACCAATGCCAGCTTTTAAAAAATGAAGATAATAGCCATTATTGTTGAAGCATTTTAGATGCGCGATTACTCATTGCATATAATTACTCATATAATTATAATCGATATCCGATGGATTCTTTTCAAGCATACGCTTTGTTTAACCAACACCAATTTTTGCTAACGGAAAAACCCTACTGTAGCATACATTTGTAACATATGTACTTATATAAAAGTAAACTAAAATGCTACGAGCGTACAAATATGGGTGGGTTATTTAAAACAAATACTTTCAGTACCTACCAACTTTTTCGTGTAAACCGCAAAAAACTAATTGCGTCAAAAACCATATCTGGAGGGTTCTGTTTTGTTCTATGTTTGTTCCTTATGCGTTGCTAAACCATTCATCTTCTGTGCGACGAAACTTTGGGAATTTGATATGCGCATGCCCGCGATGTTTTTTATACAGAATAGTGAGCTCTGGCGTTATGAAATTATGCGTTGCTAAACCATTCATCCGATTGCGATGAAACTTTGGGGATTTGATATGCGGATGCCCGCCATAGTTTCTATACGTCCATCCATCCAACTTCTTCCCCTTGTCCTATTCGGGTCAGGGACCCATTGCATCGACAAGGCTCCTCCATACGTCCCTGTCTTGTGCTGATTGTTCTGTCTCTGTCCATGGTAGCCCCATCCTCTCCTCACAGTTTCTGGAGTTGCCTCGCCCAACTGTGTCTGGGGCGGCCCACTGGACGTCTTCCCTCTGGAATCGCACTCAGTATCTTCCTCGGAATTCGGTCATCAGACATTCTTAGTATATGTCCAAGCCACCTCAGTTGCGATTTTTCTATGAAGAGTAGCAGTGGTTCAATGTTTAGATCATCTCGGATCGTTGAGTTTCTTATATGATCCCATTTCGTAACCCTTGCCACTCCTCTCAAGTACCTCATTTCGGCAGCTTGGACTCTAGAGCGTGTTTGTTCATTTAGCATCCATGTCTGGTGGCCGTATAAGTGAGCGTTGGGCGGTATACCGTTATCGGGTTTCTATACGTAATTTATATTTTTATTATTATTATTACCTTTTCATTAGGTAACACTGAAAATAGTACTATAATTTTTTAATCGTTTTTACATATCTATCTATTTCCCATTTTTGGGGAATTTTATCGAAATCTGATTCGAAATAAAATATGCATTTATTCCCATTCTGCAACTGTTTTCGCAGCGAGGCGCTTGGCGTAACGAATGCCTGTGGAGGGGTGGTTTTCATCTGTTTATTTCCGTCGGGATTGGTAATATTGTGATAGGATCTGTAAAAATGGCGGATCCATCTGTTGACGGAGATGTGTCGGGGTGGATGGGTGAGGGGTGAAAGGGCAAGGGGTGGGGGGAACAGATGTCACCTTTAAATAGATCGAGGTGGCTAGGAAGGTGCATCCGATATTCCATTCAGAATAATACTAACTTACCTTTCTCCAACTAACTTTGTAGAACTTACCTATTACCTACATACCCATTACATGAATTGAATGTAATATTTTGAAAATTATTCGTCTTAATTTTTTGTGCACAGTGTGAAAAAACTTACATAAAGCTTTTGTCAAAACTCAAAAGTCGAAAGTGAATCGATTCCTTCATCGATTAAGCAATTTGTTCACTACGAGTCTACTTCACTTTTTTTACATATCTACAATAACACGAGGAGAAAAATTGTTAATTCGAAAGTGATCAACAAACCTAGATGGGTACAAACCCATACACGCATTTAAAATAGTCAAAGCATGCATTATAATCAATTGGTTTTGACGGGATGACGAGAGGGTAGTTACCGTCACTTCGAAAAATTAAGATTCATTAAATAGATTCCTGACGAATCGGTTAAAAAAAAAATCGTTAAATTTTTTTTCAAAACCTGAAAAATTGAAAAAAAAATTGTGAAAGAATCACAAAACTTGAATGTTACTATCTATAACAAAACAGGTACTCATATTTGCGGATATCTTGGATAACTATTTCCGCATTTTAAGCATCTAGTTTCAACAGAAAGCTAAATCGTCAGCTAAATTTAAATTCTAATAGTCAGTTAATGAAACAAGAATGTTATATACCTACGACCACGCGCTGTTACGAGTGTACTTTTGCTAAAGTAATAGTTATCATCATCGTCCTCTGTAATATTAATAATTAATGTTGAATTGTGCATTTTCGCACCTTACCTCCAATAGAGTTATCAAATTTGTCAAAATAACTCTAGAATAACTGACGGTTTTGTGTGTCCTTTTGCTAAAGTAATACTTATCTTCATAATTTTCTATAATTTTTTTTTGTTATTAGTTTTTGGGGTATTATGCCATGTTACGCTACCTCCTTCTTTAGCCAACGTTTCGGACAGCGTTGCAGTGTCCATCATCAGGGCAGATGTGTAATAGTTAGGACTAATGTGTAGAGTTTAGGGCCAAAAGTATTTTTTGTTATTAGTTTTTGGGGTATTATGCCATGTTGCGCTACCTCCTCCTTTAGCCAACGTTTCGGAGAGCGTTGCAGTGTCCATCATCAGGGCAGATGTGTTAAAGTTAGGGGTGATGTTTGTACTTATCTACTTAGGAGCGATACCGTGTCGCCAGCTCCACTCCTCTACGAGCTGGCGCTACAATATATAATTTCAATTGCCTCCGTAATCAGGCGCGCTCTATGAGTTTTGGGTCTTCCCAGGACCTCAGGGACAAATCCAAAGGAATGGCCGGTTTCGATTAAGTCGATTAAGTGCTCGGCGATTGCCGATTTGTCAGGGTGGCCAAGTTTACAGGCACGGAAGTGTTCTGATATTCTTTTGGAGATCGTCCGCTCTGTTTGGCCCACATAAACCTTGTCACATCCAGAACAGCAGAGTTTGTTTACTCCATCTGTTTCCACAGGAAACTTGGTCTTTGCAAGCCTCAAAAAGTCTCGTATTTTTGTCGTGGTTCCGAAGACAGTCTTGATGCTTTCTTTTTTCAATAGCCTGACAATTCTGTCTGTCAAATTGTGAACATAAGGCAGGAAAGCGCAGCCCTTTGACTCTTGTTCAATTCTGTCTTCGTTTGGTGCAGATTTGGCTCTTATGATTTGCCTTGTCTGCCTTGCTGGGTAACCGTTACGCTCCAGTGCATCGGTCAGTTTTGTAAGCTCTGCTCCGATTTTTGTTTCTTCACATATTCTGGTCGTTCGGGTCACCAATGTATGGATAAGTCCTCTCTTCTGCGCTGGGTGGTGATGGGAATCAGCATGTAGATACCGATTTGTTTGAGTTGGTTTTCTATACACTGTGTGTCCTAGACTACCATCTTCTATAATATTAATTATCTCAATGTTGAATTGCGCAATTTCGTACCTTACCTCCAATAGAAAGGTCAAAATTGTCAAAATGGCTGAATAACTCTATAGTAACTACTGATTTTCGGAAAATTAAAGCAAAAGTTAAAAGTGACGTAAAACGGGCGGTTAATTTCATTCGGTTCTCAATTTTTTTTGAGAAATTTAACTTTGGCATTTACTTTTGCTCTTACTTTTTCTTTAGCAAGCTTTGAAACAGGCGGCCCTAAATCAAAATATTATTCAAATACTTTTTTGTTGTTCGAAGATAGTGTTGCTCAGCTGAATAAGTACAGTTCAAATACAGTGAGTTTTTTCATTAGAGCATTGTTTGATACAGTGTAAGCGTTACTGATATTATGATTAAATTCCTCCCATTAATCAATCGACGCAATCGTCCCACTGTCGGGCGCGTGGAGAGGAGCGAAACGAAAAACATAAAACCGAATTCTCCCTCGATGTAAAAAATCCCTTCAGGAGAGGTAAAACAAATAGGGCGACTTTATAAAATCAGGCTGACTCATGAAACAAACAAAAGTTTTTTGTTTTCAAGTGAAGAGTGTTTGATACGGAGGCGTCTACTAATATCTACAGGAATTCCAAATGCTGAAAAAATAGAACTAATATCTATGAAAACCAAAGTGTTGACGAATATCTACAGCTCAAACTGTTGACTAATATCTATGCGAACCAAAGTGTTGACGAATATCTACAGCTCAAACTGTTGACTAATATCTATGAGAACCAAAGTGTTGACGAATATCTACAGCACTGGCAGAGGTTGGATTTGCAATTATGTATAGCATATTGGAATAACGTAATATTGCGTATGCATTTTAAAAAACTTAATTTATGTAAGTATGTATGTAAAAATCCCTAATATCGGACTATTGGACACATTTAGCTGATTAGTTCAACCTACGCTCTGTATATATTAGTCAACACTGGGACCATCATAGATATTCGTCCGACTTTAGCTCTGTAGATATATATTTTTTATTTTTTATTTATTATACAAAAGAAAGTACAAATAACATATTGGGAAGCTTTGCCTGTCCAACTAGGAAAGTTTCCCGTTCCAGGACAGACAAATATTAGTCAACACTCTGAAGTTCGTAGATATTAGTTCAACATATGAGCTGTAGATATTCGTCCGACGTACAGGCTGTAGATATTAGTATCTGGAGTCGAAAGTATTGTTTATATGTAGGTCAGCAATTTAGTTAGGAGATTTTGGAGGTTTTAAGGAAGACACTGTCCAAGCCTGTGTTTGCAAACACAATAATAATGACGTATTTCATCGATATCAATTCTATAAAAAAATGTTTCGAAAAGAGGTTATGGATTATAGATGAGTACAATGAAAGCATATCGATGAAACCTGGTGAGAAAAGTGTAAACTATATGTAAGTACCTTCGTATAATAATATTGTGAATTGATGAAACTATAAAATTGTCAGAACACATCTACGATGATCTAAGATTCGAGAGTTTCTCCTTCTTATATATTTTCGTTATGGAAGTTTCACGAGAGCGTGTCTGAATAGAAAGTACTCTTGGCAGAAAGTACCTACCCGTAGAACTTAGTTACTATTTAATCATGTTTTTATAAGAAAAGTAGCTCAAAATGGCCAAAGAAAACCTTCAATAATCCATCTCCACGAAAAAATAAAGCTACGAACACTGTCTTAAGGGACCAAGACGAGATAGAGAGAGACGCCACCATCATCCCAGATGCGGGGATGCTGCAGAGAGAAGGGGATGGACGCAGAGCGTTTTGATTAATCGCCTATCATTCCTCACTCCGCCTGTAGTAACAGAACTTGGTACACGGAGGAGAATTTCTATAGACTTGTTGGATCGACAAAAAGAAATGGAATTGGAACAAAGATGGAAGAATGTAATGGATTTGGAAAAAATGGTGATTGTCGGGTTTGTTGGAGTGTGTGGCGAGATAATTAGTTGCGTAGGAAAGTGATGAATGTAGATAAAAACAGGTAAGGCAGGAGGAAGCGAGGTTTGGGAGATCATTAAGGCCGGGTGATTGAGATGTTGGTGCAGTATTTGTTGTTAATGGTTCCTAAGGAATTGGATTATTTATGAGATTTTTCAAAGAAAGTGTACATTTGAAATTGGTTTAGATAATACATATAATCCACTCAATTATTAATCACATATCTTACATTGCTATAAAACATCAATAAAAACATTAAAAAATATAATTTTCATGTAGGTACTGATGTCGTTCCCCACGTAAATGATTTCACCTGCGTCTGTTTATACACGGTGTCCGGAAACTCGTAGTACAAGCAGCAAAGTGGTGTGGTTATCTATGTTACGGTGACCGGACAACAGTTGAAAAGTCATTAACAGTGATGAATAAAGTATATAAAAAATTGGTTGAATTAGGTTTAGGTCAGGTTAGGGGCCATCCATAAATTACATCACACCGCAAGGAAGTGGAATATAATATTGTGGACAAGGGGTATGGGGGGTCATCAGCTTTGTGACGTCACATGTAAACAAATTTGAACTACTGTTTTGATTATTTTTACACGTAAAATTGCAAAATATGTGACGTCACACTAGGGGGAGGGGATCTCACGAATGTGACGATGTGTAACAGGACGGTGGGGGTGTCAAAAAATCATGAAATTCGTGTGACGTAATTTATGGATGGCCCGTTATGGGCTATTTCTTTTCTCTTTTTTCCGTAGCTTTAAATGAATTTTCAAAACGGTATTTAGTTGAGTTACTTAGAAAACTTTAAAAATCTAAACTAAAATTCGATATAAACATTTCGGTTCAAAAACAAAAATTATCCTTTTTTCTGCAACTAAAAGGTTAAAAAGCTTATTGATATTAATTCTACTAACAACTACAACTGATTTTTTCAGGTTTCACCTAAAAAAATTCCATCCTTCGATTTACTTGAAAACTGAAATCAAATAACTTCTATTACAAAGTCGTCGAAAAATGTGATAACCAGTTTCCCGCTTGTACTACGAATATCCGGACACCGTGTAAAGGTACCTACCTACCTTTTAAACTTGTTAAAAATACATAATAATTTATAACTTTTACAAAACTACGAACTGAATAAGCTACTCTTTAAGTTCGCTCTGGTAAAATTTCAGGTTTCTAGAAAATATTTGTGTTGTACGTAGACCACGTCGATAATAATATGTTATACCTTTAATTTAACAAAGGTGTTACAAAACCCCGGTAAAACCGTTGAATCCAGGAAATGTCGAATTAGCTAACGACGAGCATAACAACTCGTTGCGTCCAAAACTAGATTGCTTAACTATGCCTACACTTAAGTATATTATTAAATTATAGTTTTTAACTTCGGTTACTTACTTTCAAGATGAATAGTTCGAGTCACATTCTGTTACCGAAAAGTAAGGATGGTTTTTTTTAATACTTTATGAATTATTACTTATCCAGCATAAACAAGAGATAACAAATTGGCAATCAGAGAAAGAACTCATCCAATACAACATGGACAAACAATAATGTAATGAAACAATACGAAAATATGACAAATACTTCCCACAGCCCTTCGTAAGCTCTGGTGTCCTGGTATGCAGCTTTCCTCAGCATCCGAAATAGTAATTGTTTCATTTTCTCCCAGTCCCCCTATAGAAATCGACTTCAACCACGCTCAAAATGCAGCCTTAAACCAACGCGAAATAGGGGTGATTTTTGTTTGGTATGTTAGGGATATTTCTCAGGCATCAGATCTCTTAGTGCTTCTTCTTAATAGGGCCCTGATTAATTATATAAAACCATTGTTCGAATGTTGTATAAAATAATTAATGAATCATCCATTTGTTTTGTAGCTGGTATTGTGAGTAACAGGGATGAAGAAAGAGAAAGATTAATCGACACGGACGTGCCCGCGGGGTGAATCCGTAAAGCAGGAATCTTCCCTGCTCCTTCCTGCTCCCCTGGTACTGATTCTAATATTCAACAGAAATATGATCCGGTATTGTTTTGCGGGGAAAATAATTAATTATCAATTCTACGCGATCGCTATTTTTAACTTTGTAATTCTCAACACAAATTGTAATAATTCTGTATCAAATCTTTCAAATGAACATCATACTAATAACGTATTACTAAAAGCACGCTATCAAATGAAAGCACCCAAAATATAAGCAAGTATTAAAAGGTAAAACGGTTCCATGCTAACTCAAAATGAAACCAACTCAGAAACTCCTCATAAAGGTCATTTAAAAGCTATGAAAAAATAATTTTAAAATAGACGGTAACCCTAACCTAACTTAACCTATTCAACCATTTTTAAAACATCTTTTTATCATCGCTCTTAATGACCTTTCCTGAGGTGGTTCTTAGTTGGTTTCATTCTGAGTTGGCCGGTCACCTGGTAAAATAATACGTTAGAAATGGAGGACGATGTTGGGGATGTTCCACGAAGAGATGACAAGATCTAGTCAATCGATTACTTGAATTAGGTATTGTCAATATTGTGTCGGTAAAATACAAAATTAATTATCAGAGGACGCGGTGCAAGTATTTTTTTTTAATTTTTTTAATTTTTTTTTATTTATTTTATACATTTTACAAATATAAGACAAAAAGTCCCGATAAACTACTTTTTAGTAGTTTGTCTAACGGGTTCTTTACATTAAAGATCTTATTATAGTGATTTAAATAGTTACATTTTTACAGTTAAAGATATAAAATTAAATAAAAAATTTTTTTACAGAAATATACTTACATAAAAAAAAAAATTATGAAAACTTGAATAACAATTTTAAAGTCTTTAGAATAAGTAATATGTTATTGTAAGCTAATACAAATGAATTCTTTTTATTATACATTTGTTTTTAAATTACCTCCACACAGGAGGCCCTGAGGAAAATAATTCCCCTCAGGGCCTATGTCATCTTTGTGTGGAGGGTCTGTGTGGAGGGTCTTAGAAAGGAAGGAGAGAAAGTTCTGCGAAGGAAAAAGGTGTAAGGTGTGGGTGGGGATCTGGGAGTTAATGTGTCCAAGAGTGACGGACGGATGAATCTATCCTTCCCAATGCGGTGCAGATGTTTTTCCGAAAAATCATGCTGTAGAGGTCAAAACATCTCCCTCCTGCAATCTCTCCCGTTCCGGCGCGCCAATGGTGAAACACAAACCCCACTCCATGAACCCGTGCACCCCCTCTAAGTCAACAAACGTAGCGAACCACTTGGGGTGACCTATGGCAGAGGTGTTGGTTATCCAGTGAATGGTTCTCGGGGCAGCGGTACCTATACCCGCCTCCCAAATTAATAAATGTTAACAAAGCTAGGAGAGTACCAAGATAAAGTTGTTTTGTGGTGCATCCTCTCTGCCTATCCCCACGAGGAAATATCTCGATGGATTTGCAATGTCAAATATCAAAGGAAATACGCCTTTTTGTGCAATTATCTATACATACTTTATTATACTGATTATTGATTGTCAAAGAATTTAAGCCCATTGAATGTAATACGATATTGTGAAACTACCGCACTAATTTTCCCTCTTAACTTCTGTCATAAACAATCTGACTTGAAATGTTCAAATACACATTTTTCACATCTGAGGGTCTACAAACCAACAGGTTTCCATTTCTTTTAAGTTATTGGTCGTTTCTTTGACGAGGATCATCCCTAACTCTGGACGGCCGGTGTTTGTTGGCAGCGGTCCGGCGCTCTGCGTAGGCGGCCTGGGGTGGTACCGCCACAGCTGTAACCAGACGCGGTACGAACTAGGAAAGGGTAAGTACAACGTTAAGGAGAATGGTATCGCCATTACCCTTAATCCATATCATTTGGTGGCGGTTACCATCGCTATATATAAATACGGGGGCGTTCAAATTCTCAGGACAACATCGTAACATTATTTACTTCTTTAAACTGTTAAATACATTAATATTCATTTATTTATATTAAAAGGCTTTTGCACACATACTTTTACAAACTTTACATTTTCCCGCCTCGGAACAGACTTGGTCTAGTGAGGTGGGTAAAAGAAATATATGTACATAAATTAAAATAAAATAAACGCCCGGGTTGCCGGCACTGAAACTGAAAGCTTGTAATATATATTACAACATTATTACAAAAGTATAATTTGTTAAAGAAAAAACATAATAAAACACACGCAAGGGAAAAATAAAAATTAACTTTAATATTATAGCCTACTATGTTATTATAGCATACTTGTAACTATTGCTTACAGGATTGGTGTAATTGTAATGAACTTTTAAAAAAAAATAATTATTAAAAGTGAAAACCTATCGGAAGAAGTTTTCTTCGAAAAAAAGAACTATTTTTAAATATTGATTAATGTAAATCTATTGTGTATCGTCTGTATAATTCCATTGAATGTAACCATATAGACATCTATGCAAATAGTCTCGCTTACTTTAAAAAGCAAATTAACAATAGACTAACCTAACAAGTAACTGAGAATTGAAAATACTTATATTTGATCTTGAACTTGATTGTGAATGGCTGTTTCTTACTCTATTTGTACTTTACTTTTTTGTTTTTCTGTTTTTTACAACTTATATCAATCTTTTTTATCTTTGTCATCTCTATATTTTATCATCACTATTTTTGTTATCTCTTTTTATACATCTGTTTATATTTTGCTATTTCTAATTTCTGTTAACTTCTATTAAACTGTGCATTCTGTGAACATTTTTAAGTGGACTATTAACATCTACGCTTTTTACAATGCTAATCTAATGACTTTTTTATGTTAATACTCTGTAAATGTTCCAAAACAATAAATAAATAAATAAAACAATACATAAATAAATAAATAAATAAAAATCTATATCTTTCTGTAGAAACCAAAGTCCTATTATGTCTCATTATAGTATCAACAATATTTCTCGGATAAAGTAAATAAGAATAAAAAATATCATTCAATTTCAAAGGAAGTCAGGTACATGTTGTGGGACTCGTGATTTCTTAAAAAAATTATGAAAACAATTATTTTAGAAACAAAATAACAAAAAAATCATTTCAATGAAAACCTTAACCACTGGAGCGACAGTGCATTTTAAAACTTTTTCCTCCGTTTGCTCGACATTTTCAAAGGAGACTTTTAAAATTTTTCGCCAACATTAAAAAATCATACCTTCAAATTTTAACATGGGGACATAAAAACTTATTATACTGCTATATAGCCAATGAATTTGCCTTTATTTTACCATTTATCTCATATTTTTAGAATGTATAAAAAAAAAGAAAAATTTATAACCGCGCGAATCCTGCGTAGTTGTTACTTTGAAACTGCCGTGAGAGATACTTATTCGAGTCAACATAGAATATTTTCAGTATATTATCGATTTCTGTATATTATCTGTGGTATACTTGATAATGAAAGGTGCATATCAATGGAAAAATGACTTAATTTTAACCGTAAACAGCTAATCTGAAATTCTGCGTGAAAAAATATTAAAAATAATTATTTTTAACATCGTTATCAAATAGTCTACGAAGTTAGAATTTGCGACATCTATTGAGTCATAATAGATAAAGCATTTCAATAGCTTCATTTTAAGCGCAAAATAACAAACGTGGGAGCCATGAATATTTAATAAAAAAATGCCGAATAAAGAAGATAATTTCCATTTTTATCCCAAAAGCAACTGTAGACATTTAAAATGGCGCCAGTATATGGCAAAATCACTCCAGTGAAACTAAAACATTTGTCAATGTGAATATCGCACAAGGATCCCAAATGCTCACAACCATCTGGAACCAGTGAGACTTCGTCATCTTCGATTGGAGTGTATTGTGAGACTGAAACTAACTAACTAACTAACCATCACGCCGTTTCCCCGCAGGGGTAGGCAGAGAGGACGGACCGCCAAACAACTCGGTCTTGGCACACACTCTTTACCTCACTCACATTCATAGATCGTCTCATCGGTATAATTAAGCGCACTTGAAGTGAAATAACACAAAACTGCGCTATATAAATACTACGTTATTATTTTCGTTATTTGTTTTTGCTGTGTTATGCCGTGTTGCGCTACCTCCTTCTTTAGCCAACGTTTCGGACATCGTTGCAGTTTCCATCATCAGGGCAGATCCACATCTACCGGACCTTCCGGATCTGCCCTGATGATGGACACTGCAACGATGTCCGAAACGTTGGCTAAAGAAGGAGGTAGCGCAACACGGCATAACACCCTAAAACAAATAACGAAAATAATAACGTAGTATTTATATAGCGCAGTTTTGTGTTATTTCACTTCAAGTGCGCTTAATCCTTCTTTAGCCAACGTTTCGGACATCGTTGCAGTGTCCATCATCAGGGCAGATCCGGAAGGTCCGGTAGATGTGGATCTGCCCTGATGATGGAAACTGCAACGATGTCCGAAACGTTGGCTAAAGAAGGAGGTAGTGCAACACGGCATAACACCCCAAAAACAAATAACGAAAATGCTTTTGGCCGTGAAAATCTTAAAACTTATCTACGTTATTATTATTTATTTAAAATTCACTGAAAAGTAAGTCATCCGGTCGCATCAATCCCTAGTTTGACCGAATCTTTTTCTTATTCGTTTGAGAGTCGCTAACATTGTCTTCAAATATTGCATTTTTCATATCTAAGTATAGATGAAAATAATTTATATAAATTCACCACCCGAACAACCCTTGTATCCTAAACCACCCCAGCCCGCACGCATCACGTCAAACCAGACGCGGATCTCTCGTCCCCGGGATAAGCCGACGTCCTGCGGGGTTCGGGTGGGGGGAGTGGTTGCGCGGGACGGGGGGTTCGGTGGGGTTCCGGGCTTTTTATCAAAGCCTTCCCGGGATGTAAAAACCTCCCGCCGTCCTCCCCGGCCCGTGATGTTTATTTCAAACAGCTGCTGTGGGCGACGCGCGCGTAATCACTCTTTTTCGTTATTTTTTTTCGGGGAATCCTTTCTGAGAAGAAAAATTATAAAAAACGTTTCGATGTTCTTCTTTTACTGGGTGTTTGGATGCGAACCGATATTTTAAAAAAATATTACTCGAAAAAATCGAATTCGGAAAACAAGTCTAAGAAATATTATGAAAATTCGCTTACCACTTGTGTAAAAGTCGCCCATGAGAGCGCATGCAATGGTCAGTGGCGTGACAACTGCTTGAAGAAGCCCAGATGTAGGCTAAATCCAAGATATTCAA
Organism: Limnephilus marmoratus; assembly: GCA_917880885.1. Lineage (NCBI taxonomy): Eukaryota > Metazoa > Arthropoda > Insecta > Trichoptera > Limnephilidae > Limnephilus > Limnephilus marmoratus. The sequence goes on from OU862923.1 coordinate 48,364,851, forward strand.
TTAGCACTTTACACTCCTAAGAATAATATTGCTACTTGAATGAGCGTATCATTATTGGTTAATTACTTTCATGCCTTTTTTTTTCTTGAGGAAAAAATTTCCCTCAGAGTCTGTGTCATCTTTGGCGATGCTGTGTGGAGGGTATTTTAAGTAAAGAAAAGATAGGAAGTTCTGGAAAGGAAAAATTAATGAGGGTTGGGTAGGAATCTGTGGGTCAAAGTGTCCAGGAGTGACGGACGTATGAATCCATCTCGAGCTGGAGAGGTCAAAATGTCTCCCTCATCAAGTATCTCCCGATCCGACACGCCATATAATATACGCATCCGTCGCCAGGACCTAGACAAACCTCACCCCATGAATCCGGGCACCATTGCTAATTCACTAAATGTAGCGAACCACTTGCGGTGACCTTTGGCAGAGGTTTATTTTATTGGTTTTCCAATAAATGATTCCTGGAGCGGCGGTACCCATATCCACCATCCAAATTATATGCAAGTAGTGTTATGGATTATTTTGTCGGCTGTTTACGTCTTACTGTAACCTTGGTAGTTGTATTTTACTTTTATTTTTACGTACCTTTGTTATTATTTAGTTTCATCAACCTACAAGGTATTTTAAAAACAAATTATTCTGTTACTCTCTCCGTTCGTTTTCTGATTGAATTCATTGTAGAATGTTTATTTTAAAATGCGTTTTACCGGGATATTTTTTTATGAAAACGGATTATTAACTGCACGGTAAGCAAAACGCAACATAATAATAACTTAACTTATTAATTCGTTGCCGTAGTTATCTTCTTCATTACTCGAAAATCCCGACGTTAAAATTGCCCGGGGTCCGGTAACTAGTAGCTACGCCATTGATTCTGCAAACGAATATATTAACGACAAATGTGTCAGATTACTAATACTCAAAACATTGCAAATTATATTATTTACATATTTAGAAAAAAATTATCTTAAATTTGTCTTTTGCCAAATGGCCATGCAAAATTAGTATGCAAATTTAAAATATAACTGATTTTTGCGATAGTGATTTATCACCAAGTTGCATTATAAGTGAAGCGTCAAAAATTGTTGTACCATTTTGAAAACAATGCATAAAGTTTGCAGGCATCTCTTCACAGGCTGCCAATTTGCTTTACAATGCGAACGCTTTGAAGGCATAGAAAATCTCTAAGTTATTTACGGTCACACATTAGAATTATTTGTAAATATATTAGTTAGCTTTTGGTGATGGTAAACAGCTTCTTTATAATTTTCAGTTATACAACCATTCATTAAGTCCCGGTATATCAATTGGTTATAAGCTCGGCTTTATTGGAATTTCGAGCTTTGCACAGCTTGGAACATAACATAACACCTTTATTTATAGAGAGGCAATATTGTACCTACCAAATCAGCGTCTCACCAGTACAGGTAACAATCATAAATTGTTTATGAACATTTACCTACCATGTACTTACCTTTTACACATTCCTACTTGTCATTCACCTCAGCTTAATTACTTTTGTTACTATCTTTTGTTATTATTATCATTTCATTTATTTGTTATTATACAATCACTATGTTAATATTATCATTTTCGATACTATGTATTTTCGTTATCACTATGTTTAAACATACATGCATATAATTTTTTGGGCACCATGCCTGTTTTATATACTTAAATAAAATAAATAAAAATAATTTGTATATAGGTTGAAAGCCTAGATGTCACCAACACTACGTGTATTGTCTATGAATTTAATAGAGGAATGTGTTTCTTTTTTCTTTGGAAAACAAATCTGTGTACATGTTGGTACTCGTATATCTATACACTCCATTGTCATCTTCACTGATCTTCACCGAGACGTCTCTATGCGATGTTATGATCGCGATATTTCAAAAATTAGTTTATTTGGCTTTTTTCTTTAGGCGGGTTTAATTTATGAGTTAATTTTTGAGAAAGTTCCCCACTTCAACCAGCATGGTGTTATATGCGAGTAGATACCTAATCTAATTTTAATTAGTATTTGTTTTACCAATAATTTAACCGCTGAAAAGAAATTGTCCCGAAGTTGATGCCTTATCTATTACTATTTTTGATTGGTTATCAATTAATAACATCGTCATTTCTCAACACTCGATGAATACTTGTAAAAATAGGCAATTTACGTAAATTTCGATGTGAACTATTCAAATATTATTTAAGTAAATTTCATATTTGGCGTGTGACTATTAAAATAGAAACTATTCTGCGGCTTAGCAAAGCTTGTGCGATGGATTTAGCCCGCTTAAATTGGAGCGAGGAATGTCGATCCACCACATTTCATGTTCATAGCAAGGATACGGACTGGCTGATATACTAGGCATAAGTTAGCGACTTTTCTTTAGCCTCTGCGACATACACAGTACCAATCATATACCAATAGCTCCGCTCTGACTTTAAAATTTGAAAGGCGTGCGACGAATGACCTAGACAAGTGCAAGCAAGCATCAGGAAAATATGAACTTTAATGAAAAATCCCCGAAATATAATACGCTTACAATTGATTAAGTTAGCCCTTTAGAGTGATTTTTTTATTGAGTACTACTGGCAACTGCCTCGAACATTTTGGAGCGCAGTGTGTTGACAGGGCTATTGAAATATAATACGAGTGTATGCGAGACTCATTACGCATACAAATTTTCAGGTACTAGCGGTAATATATAATTTATTATTATTAATATTCGATTTACAATAAATGACTTCTGTCACGACGCGTGTGAATGTGGGTACGGCCTAGTCCTGGGTCGATCGATCGTTTTACACGACCCGGGTCGCTCACGACACACTGGCGTCACGAGCGGGTCGCGAAGACCCGCTCTTTTCGCGACACAAAATATGAAACTCGATTACGCTTCACCCAGCTACTTTGTACTACCTGAGTCGAGAGAGCGGGTGGCGAAACCCGGGTGTTGACAACCCGTTCGCTCTCTCATACATCTATCTATCGTCGCTCGCCCCGCCACATCCGTACCCGAAACCCAGCTTGCAGTACAGAGGCGTAGCGTGGGGGGGGGGCGAGGGGGGCGGCAAATTTTCACAAAAAATAATAATATTATCTTGGAAAAATTTAAACCATTTCAAATCATTATTTAAAAATGTTATACGATAATTTCGTTTACGAATCCAACAATTTTTATTATTATTTATTAAAAATATCAATAATTATATTTTTTTAAGCTGCAAATTTAGCAATTCGTAGGAAAACCGTACGCATGTTATTATAGTAATACTAATTAAAGCTGATAACTCGCAAACAGATTCACTCTTAATTAAAACCAGAATTGTGTTCAGAATGTATTAAAGAATTAATTTCATTTATGTATTCATCTGCTGATACATTTCGAAAGAGACCACTATTTTAATCGAAGTGCAGTTATAAAATTCTAGTTGCAGACTATATATGTGCTGCCAATATCAAAGAGAAACCATTTTCATATTCTGAGTGTAGTTTAAATTCGCCAAATATCGATTTAATTTAACCCGTCTAATCACAGGAGACACAAATTGTCCCACACAATTAATTTTAAAATAAAATTGTGAAATTATGTCCCACACATTAAATTAAAATAAATTTGTGATTGCGATAAATAGTTAAGATACAGTTTTATTGCAATTTAAAAAAAACTTTATTTAAAATTCTAAGTTTATTCTTTTAAGTACTTTAATTAGAATATTCGCAGGCGTGTATTTTTGAGCCAATCCACATTTTCAATATCAGTGTTAAACCAGTTTTCAGAATGTATAATTCCTTTTGAGGATTCATCTGCTGACACGATTCAAAGGAAAATATTATCTTATTCGAAGTTCAGTTATAAAATTCTAGTTGCAGACTCTGTATCCTGTACCTGCTGCCAGAATCAGAGAAAAACCATTATCATGTTCTGAGTGTACTTTTAATTCGCCGCATACAGACTTAATTCAAACCCATTTTGTGTTCAGAACGTAAATTTCCAGTTGTGGATTCATCTGTATGTTGACACATTTCAAAGGAAAACATCCTCTTATTTGAAGTTCAGTTATAATATTGTATATGCTGCAAGAATCAAAGTAAAACCATTTTCATGTTCTGAGTGTAGTTTAAATTCGCTAGGTACAGATTTAATTTAAACCAGTACAGAATGTAAAATTCCAGTTGGATTCATCTGCTGACACATTTCAAAGGAAAGCATTCTGTTATTCGATGTGCAGTTATAAAATTCTATTTGCAGACTATTTATTTAATGCCAGAATCAAAGTAAAACCATTTTCATGTTCTGAGTCTAGATTTAATTCACCGCATTCAAACTGGTTTTGTGTTCAGAATACAACGATAAATTAAATAACGAGTTGCAGATTCATCGTGCATCGAGTGAAGTTTTACGTTTGAGTTACATAATGCTGTAAAATTCTGAGAAATTATTTGTTGCGTGTGTTACTATTATTTGGGGACCTTAACGCAGTATCAATAAATGAACCTTGGAGTAGAATTTATAAACACGATTTTAATTGAAAGAATACTAGTCAAATGTGATTTTTAAAAAATCCGGCTCGTATATAATTAGGTCGTAATACAAAAATGGGATTTCCGAATATAACCCCACCCCCCATCCCGCCACCGCTTGAAGTACCCAAATAAGTGGGCGGCGAAATTTTTCTACACCACGATGTTCTGAGTGTAGTTTTGATTCACCACATACAGATTTAATTAAAACCAGTTTCGTGTTCTGAATGTAAGTGCCAGCAGAATCAAAGAAAAACCTTTTTCATGTTCTGACTGTAGTTTCAATTCACTGCATACAGATTAAATTAAAACCATCCTTGTGTTCAGAATGTAAGTGCCGCTAGAATCAAAGAAAAACCATCTTTTTGTTCTGAGTGTAGTTTTGATACACCGCATATTGGGTTTAATTTGAACCAGTTTTGTGTAGAATCAATAAATTTGTAGTAGAATTAATAAGCATGATTTTATTGATAGAGTACTCGGCACATGGAATTATAAAAATCGGCGTGAAAAAATAGAAAATATCTACCCCCCCCCCCCCCGGTCAGCGCTTTCAAATCTGCGGAAGAAGTACCTGTAGAAGTTGGGGGGGGGGGGGGGGGCGCCAAAATTTGCCTCCGCCCCTTGCGGCCGAAACCCACGCTACGCCACTGTTGCAGTAGTAGAACGGTTGCAAGAAGTGGGTCGCGAGACCCGGGTGCTGACGAAAAAATGACCCGCTCGCTCTTTGGTGGTCCGTGAGCGGGTTTCAATGAGCGGGTTATTCACGACCGACCCAGGGCTGATGCGGCCTACAAAAATATTATTCAGTAGCCTGAAGCATTTTAGAATATTGAATGTAATTCTGTGTCCATTGGATATTTTTTGTGATGAGAAGATTTTACGTTATGTTAAGAAAAGTTTAAAGTAGTTTAACCTGCCTTTCCCCAGATTGGCTTGATATTTTGACTACAAAATTGAAATTTTAAAATTTCTCTAGATTATGAGCCTTTTTCCATTTCCCTGCGTTTTTTCAAAATTCCCTAGATGTAGGGAATTTTTCCTAGAACTACTATCACTGTAAGAGATGCTCTTCGTCGAATTTACGTTAGGCTGTGCACTAAAACGTAAAAATAATAATAAAAATAAATACTTGTGGTAATTGATAAAATAAATGAAATTAATGTGATAAACTTGGAATCTAAAAATTATGATTTTGGTAGGTCTTCAGCTTCTTCTTAAAAAACCTCCAGGAATATTATAAAGCAATTATCATTAAAAATCCACACACACCAATAAAACAGAGCACCTACCTAATCTTAGTAATTTCAGTGAGCCCCTGAAGCACGGCGCAAACTATCGATACAGCTGATCTCTTCCCTCATTACGGAGTTACCATAAACCCGAACGGGACGAGGCATTCCTTCCGCTCCCCATGCCGGGAACGTTCATCTAATTTTTCATCATACTCGCTGTGACAGATACAAATGTGTCCAAAACTGTCTCTTCTTTAATAATATTTTTTCCCCTTCTTTCCCCACACCACTCTCCCATCTCTTCGTTTTCCTCTTACAGTCTCCCCTTGCTTTCTCGATTGGTGTAGTTTTATTTATATTAAAAAGCAAATTGTTTTTAATTTTATATATATCTACTACACGTAAAGGCTACAATATTTAATGATCTTCGTTAATTTGTTGATTTTTAGTGGTTTATTTAGCTTTCTGGGCATTAGCTCCACCCAGGAGGCCAAGAGGAAAATAATTCCTGTCGGGGCCTATGAGGGATATTACCTTTTTTACAGTACCTCCACACAGGAGGCCCTGAGGAAAATGATTTGCATCAGGGCTTGTGTCATCTTAGGGGATGCTGTGAGGAGGGTCTTTTTAAGGAACTCTAAGTGACCAGCTCAAGTACAGGGGCTCCATCGAAATCAGAGTTAAGTTAGCCTCTTAGAAACTGGGCGTACTGTACAGGGCCCGCAGTTACTTTAATAGTACACAACTGCTAACCCTGTATAAATCGCAAGTGCGCCCCACGGTTGAATTTGGCAGACACCTCTGGTCTGGAGCTCCAAATACATAAAAAACCCTTGACTCTGTGCAAAAACGGGGCGGTCCGTTTGATAGATTCTCCCATCTTAAATAACAGACGGACTGCAATCTTTAGAGCGTACTTTAGGCGTCAGGTGGGAATGCTGTCCTTATTCTACCGGTATTACAATGGAAGATGCTCCGAGGAACTAGCGTCATTGATCCCCTCGGCACCGGTGCATAGTCAGGAAACACACCAAACAGGCGCCCAACATTTGTACACGGTTGACATTAGTCACATGAGAACGGGTCGTTTCTATGACTCGTTCTTGAGTTCAACGGCTCGGCTATGGAACGATTTGCCGGCCTCTGCGTTTCCTCCCTCCTACAACATAGGTCTCTTCAAGACCCATGTTCATTCCTTCCTTTCCTCAAAAAGATCCTCCACACAGCAACTTCAAAGATGACATAGGCCCTGAGGGAAATTATTTTCCCTCAGGGCCTCCACATTAACTCCACACAGGGCCTCCTGTGTGGAGTTAATGTAAAAAGAAGGAGAGGAAGTTCTGGGAAGGATAAAGGCATGGTTAGGAATCTGGGGGTCACTGTATCCAGGGGAGACGGTATGAATCCACCCCTCCCTCAACCAGACTCACCCGATCCGGCCCGCCACGCAGTAGGTGGGCAAACGTATCTGCCACTAAGACCTAATCAAACCTCACCCCATGAACTCGGGCACACCTGCTAAGTCATTAAGCGTAGCGAACCACTTGGGGTGACTTATGGCAGAGGTGTTGGTTATCCAGTAAATAGTTCTGGGGCAGCGGTAATTGGAGGGATGTCATTTTGAGAATGTGTGAGGATCTTTTTAGGAAAGGAAGGATTGAAAGGTCTGAGATGAAAAAGCAGGAATCGAGGAGTCAGTGTGTCTCTCGTGAGGAGTGGAAGTGCCTTATCCACAATGAAAATTGGAGTACGGTTCACCATCCTCAGCAATGAGGACCCAACTTGAGAAGAAGTTGTCGAGAATTTCACGTGACAGTCACTCCAACGCAATCATGTAGCGTTTCCTTTGATCTTTAATATTATTTCCTTCCTTGTTCCTGATCACAGATCATGGAATCCTACAAACATAACATTACGAAACTGCTTTTTGTCTGAGATGAAACACGCATGAACCAATTTATAAATATAATATTAGATAAGTGATCATTATGTAAGAAATATCCTAGTGATTAATTGAAAGATGAAAAATAATGTATAATGTCTTTCCTGTTTTGGGCGCAAGATACTAATAAAAACTTTCTACTACTGTATCACGCTAGAATTAAATGGCCCGTGAACAAATAAGATTGATCTTTGCAGTACTAAAACAGACTCCAGTTACTAATATCTTCAGCCTGTATGTCGGACGAATATCTACAGCTCATATGTTGAACTAATATCTACGAACTTCAGAGTGTTGACTAATATCTACAGAACGTAGGTTGAACTAATATCTACAGAGCGTAGGTTGGACTAATCAGCTAAATATGTCCAATAGTCCGATATCAGGGATTTTTACATACATACTTACATAAATTAAGTTTTTTAAACTGCATACGCAATATTACGTTATTCCAATATGCAATACATAATTGCAAATCCAACCTCTGCCAGTACTGTAGATATTCGTCAACACTTTGGTTCTCATAGATATTAGTCAACAGTTTGAGCTGTAGATATTCGTCAACACTTTGATTCTCATAGATATTAGTTCGATTTTTTCAGTTTTTGGAATTCCTGTAGATATTAGTAGACGCCTCCCTAAAACATAAGTAGGTACATTTTTGTGTTTTAAATGGTGAATATCTTTGTCCCAAAGAAGACGTTTATACATACGTCCTTAATCTCGGTAAGGTAGTAAGAGCATCCTATTTGTTTAATAACAGCCTTACTAAAAACATCGTGAATATTTTATACAATTGATAAATAATCGTATTATGAAAGCCTGACTATTATGGAAACTGACCAAAAATAATATTAAATGTTTTGGATCATCGTACTAATATTATAAAGGCGAAAGTTTGTATGATGTATGTATGTTTGTTACTCTTTCACACAAAAACTGCTGAAAGGATTTTAATGAAACTTTACAATAATATAGCTCATACATCGAATAACAAATAGGCTATAGCTCAGAGCTCTGGCATTATGAAATTTGTATACATGAATTGCAATAGGTGGCACGCGAGCTGTTTGAAAAATGAAAATAACGGGTATTTAGGGCGGGTAAGAGGGGGGGGAGAGGGGGAATGTAGGGGTAGGGGTGGGGTTAGGGGGTGTTTAGGGGGGGGGGGGAGAGTGGGGAGGGGAGAAGGTCGGAGAGGGGTGGTAGGGGGAGGGGAAAAGTGAAGTGGGGATAGGGAAGGTGGAGAAGGCGGAGTGGAAACCGTCCTAATACTATGCGAGCGAAGCCGGGGGCAAAAGCTAGTACTAACGTAATGGTGAATTGGTCATCAGGATAGAAATTGAGAATAAAAACATGAAGTGAATCACCCATAAAATATCACAAACCAAAACACTCATTTGCTGGGAAACTGATGCGCATGCGCAAATGCAATGTTAAATGCTACTGCAGTAAGTTAAATACATTTTTATTATTAATAATTCGACTCTTAAAATTTTAAGTCTTTATTCAATGTGTAACTAAAACACTGTTTAACGGTTAGGAATTGTTTTTATATGTAAGAGTTTTTAGATTTAGTGTTTTCAAACCATAACCTCAATATTCAAATTTCTTCACATGTGCTATCCAAAATTGACCCTTACCATCCTCCCATTGAATTCGATCTTTTGATGTCCAAATACAGACCCCTACCCACTAATCCAGATCACATCAAATATAACTTCAAAAAAACGGATTACATTAAATGCAATGAAATGTTATCACTAAATAACTGGGACGATCTTAACACGCTGAATTGTAATGACTCCCTACTACATTTTTATAACTTGTTATGGCTATCAATTGAAAAACACACTCCGCGCTTAAGAAACAGGAATAATAAGTTTCCAATTTGGTTTAGCAGTGTTCTAATCCACCAACTCAGAGAAAAAGAAAAGTTTAGAAAGAAATGGAAAAAATACAAAAATCAATATGACTACGACAGTTTTTCTATCTTGAGGGCTAGAGTAAAAGTATCCATACGTACATGCCTTAAAGCCTATATAGATTCAATAGAAAATTCTCTCCCTAACAGTATCAAAAATCTTTCAACCCTCATTAATTCAAAAAGAATTTCTAATTCTCTCCCCAAAATCATGCATCTCCATGACAAATCAACAACAAATGGAGAAGATACATGTGAACTGTTATCTACTTACTTCTCTTCTGTTTTTAGCTTACCATCCAATTCTAAAAGTGACTCTAAACTTTCTTCCCCACTCTATAATTACCCACTGTCTCAAATCATAATAACTTTAGACGAGGTCAAAGAGAAATTGAACACTCTTGATATCAATAAGGGTTTCGGCCCAGATGGAATTCCTCCACTATTTATTCGAAATTGTGCAGATCAGCTTGCAGTACCATTACACAAAATATTCATCAAAAGTCTGAACGATGGGGTATTTCCGGATCTGTGGAAGGTTGCCCACGTCATTCCGATCCATAAATCTGGCAGTAAAAATGATGTAACAAACTACCGTCCTATCAGCCTTTTATCTTGTTTTGGCAAAATATTCGAGTCCATTGTATACAAAACCATCTTTAACCATGTAAAACATATACTTAGTCCTTTCCAACATGGCTTTGTAGCTAAAAGATCCACAAATACTAATTTACTCGAGTATATGGACTTTCTATGTAAATCGATGAATAATAAAACACAGGTTGATGCCGTGTACACCGATTTCAGTAAGGCCTTTGACAAAGTTAGTCACTATATCTTAATGAATAAACTGGATAAAATCGGCATTCACGGAAATCTACTTCGTTGGTTAGAATCATATTTATCACATAGAAGTCAATTAGTTACTGTCAACGGTTTTAACTCTTCCCCAATATTAGTTACGTCGGGCGTACCACAAGGATCTCACCTTGGACCCTTACTTTTCTTAATCTTTATTAACGACCTTACATACAAACTCCGCTGTAATTTTTCTCTATATGCTGATGACCTCAAATTATATAAAGCAATTAAATCTATGAAAGATTGTGAACTCTTACAACAAGACCTTAACACAATATCTACCTGGTGTGTTGACAATGAAATGGAACTGAATATAGCTAAGTGCAAAGTTATAAATTTCACGAAGAACACCAACAAAACTCTGTATTCATATAGCATATGTGGTCACAATCTAGAAACAGTTGAATCAATAAAAGATTTAGGAATTATATTTGACAACAAACTAACATTCAATCAACACATTGAATACATTGTGTGTAAATCAAATAAATTACTTGGTTTTATTGTAAGATCAACCAAACTGTTTAAGAATTCTAACAGTCTAATAATTCTATTCAATTCCTTAATCCGAAGTGTTCTTGAGTACGGGTCAACAGTCTGGAATCCACATTATATTACACAGATATCTAGACTCGAATCAGTCCAAAGAAAATTTACACGGATTTTGTCTTACCGATCAGGTATCTATCATCTTCTCGACGGGTACGAACAAAGACTTAGACATTTCAAATTAGAAAGTCTGGTTAAAAGACGAAACATAAATGACCTCTTAATGCTATATAAAATTGTGAATAATCGTGTAGACAGTAACTTAGTCAACCAAATTAAGTTATACGCCAGGTCAAAATCTACCAGAAACCTAAACACATTCTGGACTGAAATCTTTACTAATAATACTGGATACTTTAATCCTATGTCCAGAATATGTCGATCATACAATGATCTTGTCAAGATACACACTTTTATAGATATTTTTCTAAACACTGTAACATGTTTCAAAAAATATCTCCACGATTTGTGCACCTAAAAAAAAAAAAAAATAATAATAATTTATTTGTTGTTTTATTACATCTCAGGAAATACTTCATAAATATTGTATACTTATAATGTATTTCAATTTTGTATTTAGTTTTTTTTTGTTTTTAAAGTTATGTATAAATAATACTTGCATTGTTTTTCATGTGTTTGCTTCTGTAAATATTCAAATGTGATTACTGCAGACACATTAGTCTAGGGATATTTATATTTGTATTTTAATTTATTATATTTAACCCACAAAAATGTTTATAAATATCCTGTTTGTGTCTCAAATAAAAAAAAAAAAAAAAAAAAAAAAAAAAAAAAAAAAAGACTGTATTTTGTACATAGTTACTTAACTCTGTACAAAAGTGTTTATGTTATTACGTTTAGTTTACTTAAACGGCTCAGCAAAACACCGCTAAAAGTTTCGACTTGCAAATAATATAACTTTACTGGAAATGGCTTTAGCCATGCTTGGTGAGTAGATCTGAATAACCACGTACATTTTCCTCATAACTATCCCCTCCCCACTACTTTCAGCCTCACAACATACCAAAATTTGGGATGCCGTAGTTTCACTGGCTCCAGACGGTTGGGAGCAGTTGGGACTCTCGTATGGTATTCAGATAAAAATTTATATTATATGAAGTAGGACCCTTTAGCGGTTTTTTTACTAAGCCGACTGCACGTAAAAGTATGTCGTATTTCGGTCCTGTGTATGTTCTACCTGTAAAGAGCGTAAATAACGCACATATGTACCTACATTTTTTCGTTCGTCAAATACATTGTACATATAGTTTCGTATTAGTGTCCCCCTCCGACCCCCTGTTTAGTTTTGAAACAGCCTTAAAACTGAAATCCATTTTCCATAGTCCTTGCGTTGTTATTTTCTTCCTTTGTCCTTCTCCTTTCCTTGAAAGTCACTACTTCTACAAGAAGAGAAAGATGTTGACTACCTACTTGGTACACATAAACAATATCACAAAAAAATCGAAAATTACCCACATTAATCAGTTGAAAAATCGTTGTGAAATCGATCACACCTCGTTATTGAAATCTCGCTTGAAAGGTCGTAAAAAGTGCTAATTAATACCAAAAGTGTCGGTAATTGTAACCAGCGTTGTGCCATTATCGTGGAGAACCATCCAAATTGGGCCCGTGAAGCATATGAAGCCAGCAAGGTAGGGCTTTCTCCTTTCCAATTGCCAATTCCTTTGATACTTTAAAAAATGCCGTCAATTGTCTTGTCTTACACAAATAAAGACTTACAGTCCATCCTATCTCGTATCACGATATTGTTTGTGACATCCCCCACCATACGAAAAATAAGAAGTGATCGACGAAGTGGATGCAATCTGTTAGCCATAAGGTGTTAAAATAGTTTATCTAATCCGTAGTTAGTGGTAAGTCAGGCATTGTAGAAATACATACTCTTATATTATAAATTTGTGTAGAGCTTGTGGAGTGATTTTTCATAAAAACGGCGCCACACAAATCATCTTAATATTATTATTATTATTTTTGCAGCCTCTGATTTTGATGGAAGTCGAGTTGAATAAATAATATCATGTTGTTACTGTTAAAAAATAAATTTTATCGACTTTAATTCTTATGAGATTCAGCAATATTGCCGAAATTTAATAAAATGTTAACATTAAGCTAGTCGTTACTTCAAAATGTGGATACTCGGTGTCGTCTGATAATGGAATTAAAAGCGTACAGCGCTCCGTGTACCCTATCTACGCAATCCACAAAGTGCGTATTAATCACAAAACTCCTTAGATAATGAAAAACATAAATTTCAAAATTGAAAAACCTCCTCCATTGTCTTCATTCGGCACGTGGGGGGATATTAATAATTCACGTGGAATTTTCGACATGTGTTTCTTATCTCCAAGTATCACTCATTCTTACCTTTCTTCACTTGCTCATCTATCTATGTATGCTCCACTTCTCCTCCTTTTTCTTCGTGGAAATATTTTCAAGGGGCTGTCAGTAATAACGCTTTTAATTAGGAACCTAATTAAGTTGTTTTTAAACTTGCAGTCTTTTTTTGAGCCTTGATTTGTTGCATGCTCTGCGGTACTTAAAGGAATCGGTTTATTTTATCAGTGTTTAATTGAAAGGGTTTATAATATAATTTAATTAAGTCTTTTAATGAATCGTCACCAAACTGGGTCGAAGTGAGACATCACTGATAAACGCTTCAAAAATATGTGTTCAAATATATAACTCTCTTTTAGAGATCTTAATTAAAGTGTGTATCCATTTTCCATGGGTCAGTTGTTGATCGATTCTCCAAGCCAGGTCGATAATTTGGATATGATTGTATAGTAATCAATAGCTAAACACCAAACTATAAATGCAGTGATAAAATCAAATTTAATATCTAAATTTTTGAGCGATGTTCAGAATCATGTTTGTAACTTCTTGATGTTCATAAATTGAGTTAGAATATTATATTGATACGAGACATGTTACACATTCAAATAAATTAAATACATACTTTATTTTGGTCATGTTAGAGGCTTTTTATTACATTCGCTCCACACGAGAGGCACTGAGGGAAACAATTCCCCTCATGGCCCATGTCATCTTTGGGGATGTGGTATTTTTAAGAAAGGAAAGAGAGGAAGTTCTGGAAAACGGTATGAGGGGTGGGTAGGAATCTGGGGGTCAGTGTGACCAGGAGTGACGGACGTATGAATCCATCCCCCTCACTGCGGTGCAAGGTGATGTTCCGAAAGAGTATGGCTGGAGAAGTCAAAGGGACTCCCTCAACCATTCTCTCCCGATCCGGCCTGTCAGGCAGCTGGTGGGCTAACGCGTCCACCGCCAAGACTCGGACAAACAAAAAGACAGCAAACGAAGCAAACCAGTTGGCTTGACCTATGGGTTAGAAATCAAATAACAGATCAGTACCTATCTGCCAATTTGATAATGAGTAATTGTGCATGTGCCGTAACAGAATTGCGGTGTGGCATTGCAAACTCTCCGCGAAACTATATTTGGAAATTGCCTAATCAATATTTAATTAGATACATAGTTTGCAGATCAAGAACCGTTTTATCAAGGATATTTATCGTGTAAGATGTTACGTAAAATGTATCGAAAACCTTAAATCATTGCTATCTGAGCTTTGGGCACAATACCCAGCAGCGCAATGGGACAAACTGTAGATATGCAACAACAATGCATACAGACAACTTATGCAACTACCAAGGTTCTGCAGAGTCTCTATGATGTTCACCGAGGGGAGGGTGCGCTCATTCCCGCCTTACTTCGCCACCGACTAGCCAGCTTCTCCATGGGGCAGGACACGGAAGTCAGCCAACGTCATCGTCCTGGCTTGTTGGATGCAGACGATGCGGCGACCTTCCTAAAAGACGATCCTTTAATTTTTTTTTTTTTTTTTGTGATATGATTTTTGTGTTGACTTTCTTATTTTGTTTAAATTATAACAGTGTTACAATAATAAACATAATACTATGGCAAAAACAAAATAGTGAAATTAATACACATTTTCAAGGATTTCTAGACAAATGAAGAGAGCAAGCTCTTGAGCTTGGTGTAGGAGTTATTATTTTAAATTATTTAGGAGTTATTATTTTAAATAGAGTGTACAATAAATATAATCTTCGCATGGCAAAATATGGCAAGAAATGAAGTTACAGCATTTTTTTATTATTTTTTTTTTATTTGTTTTATTATACGCCCAGAGGGCTTTCACATAAATAAATAAATAAAGGCAGTTCATCTTTAACATGGGAAGGAAATAATATAAATAAAATTACAATAGAAACAAAAAGTACATAAATTAAATAAAAATGTAAGCAAAAAAAAGTTAAAGTACAGTAAGATATAATAACGATAAGTTACGATAAAAAATACACACATGATATAAAAATACAAACAACAAAAATTTTAAAGTAAGGTGATCAGAGGTTTACAAAATTGCAACATTAACCGTTTCAAATAAAACCTAAGTATTAGTTTCGCAAAGTGGCAAACCGCTACATCGATGGTACCTCCAGTATCTTTGTAAGTTGCAGGAGTTCGGAACTGTCCAGTTTGGATTTTAATATTTTAGATAAGAAAGTTAAATCATTTTTTTTTTAAATAACTAAATAATACTACAAGTTATGATGGTTTATAATATTTAAATTAATTTACTAAGACATTACGATTGGTGATGTTGATGGTGTAATTTTTTAAGAATAATTTAACCTTTTTCTTGAATGATACCGAATATGTTATTTATTTTACTTCTTCGGGAAAATGTAATAATCGTTTATATCTTATGTAATGTGGCCAACTATGATTATACTATCCTCTCAGGCCAGCTGAATTAAAAACTTAAATAATATGATGATAGATATAACCAAGTTTTCTTGTTTAGTTTTTACACGCCGCTTTCCCTGTTTATGTGTCTACCAAGTGTACAACAGTAAAAAATGAGTATTATTTAATGACTTTCCTCTGGGAATGGCTTCCCAACCTTATTTCGGTCACTTCCCCCAAATAAAGCACGCATCAGACGATTTCCGATTCGCCCGAGAAGGGCGGAGGAAGAGGGGGCAAGGAAGGGCGACCCACCCCAGCCAGCGTCCCCGGCCAATTTTTCTCATAAACCTAACATGACAGATTCCTACAGTGATTGATTGCGACCGGGATGCTGGGGTTTGATTGAAGAACATATTAGGTACTCGTTATAATCTATACAGAAAAGCGAAAAGGGGAGATGGAACTACCAATTTCTTGTTTGTTTTTTTTTTTAGAAGGATATAACATTGATACAAGATGTAAGTATGTAGGTATATAATATTCAGTTGATGTATTATATTTGTGATTGATCAAAAAAACTAAAAACTTTTATTTGTGTGATATGCTTTGATATCGATACAATGACCATCATCAATATTGGCCAAAGTAGGAGGAATTGTAACACGGTTTAATAAATAACACCCAAAAAGTAATCGCCATAATTTTGTTTGTTTTTTTTACGTAGGTAACATGTGTAATACCAATTGATGTAATTTTTCTTATCTAAAACATTAACATTGTTTTTGACACCTTTATGAACAAAATCATAGAAAATGTAAAAAATATGTAAAAGCCCATAAGGGCGTTGATGATTTACACATAAATTTAAAAAATAAAACATTATATATAATAAACATAAATAAACATAAATATTAGGTCCTTACATATGAAATTGGCGTTTTGTATGGGAGGAACATAAAGTCGATTTTTTTAAATGTAATATATTTATTTAATCAAAGTATGTACCATTGCTATCTATGCACTTTTGCCATCTCATAGGTAGTTCATCGATCCCTTTACTAAAAAACCATTCGGACGGGAATCAATAAAATCTTTGAAGGCGGTTTGGACTGCCCCATCGGAGTTGAATTTTTTCCCGTGCAAGAAGTTATCCAAATTTCGAAAAAAATGGTATTCTGTTGGGGCAAGGTCCGGAGAGTACGGTGGATGTCCAATTGAAGCTCCTCTAATTTGGTAGCCGTCTGTTGTGCAGTGTGTGGTCTAGCGTTGTCATGAAGCAGCAGTGGTCTAGAGCGATTAACCAGCCTCGGTTGTTCAGCAGCTAGCTTTTCCATCATGGTTTGCAGTTGCTGACAATAGACATCTGCCGTAATTGTTGGCCAGATTTAAGAAAGTTGTAGTGAACGACTAAAAAAAAAACTGTGTTTTCTTTTGCGGCACCGTCGCCATACACATTAATTCTTCGAGCCGTTTAAATAACGCGATATTTCAAGTTTTCCATTTTGTAAACTAAGTGACGCAAAGAAAAAAGCAATTAAGGAAAAAACAAATGAATTATAATTTTCGTAACACAAATACGTGAGTAAATAGCTGTATAAATTTGAATTTGGAATTCCTAACCAAAGAGAAGATATTTGAGATCAAAGTTGCCAGTACGGCAAAACGCCAATTTCATGTGTAAGAACCTAATAAATTGGATTTGATTTGTTTGTTTTTGTCGAAGGATGTGACATACGACATGCTTTATTTAATTTTTTTTATGATTTTTATATTATATTTTAAGTTATTTAATTCTATTCTTAAACATACCGTGTACACTTTACACTTTTCGTCGCTAATAAGTGCAATTTATACAAAAAATTGATTTTCAGCAACCGTATGTAAATGGATTGGTAGTAGTGTTTTGTGAACCTGTTCGCATGTTTTCGATTGTGTTTTTCTTCAGTCATAAAGAAAAACACATCATCTCAAGGACACTCAAATAATGTATCATAAGGCATCGATATGAAACGAAGACCTTGCGCAGAAAGGTCACACAATGAGTGCGCCACAAATGGTAGCGAACTTTGCTTTTCTGCACAGGATCTACATCACTCGGTTTATATCGATTCCTTACCAGATCGTGGGGCAGGGTGGGACAGCGGGCCTTTTTCTTATAACAAATTAAAAAATGCGTTCTACCTTTTCTCATTGATGTGTGACGAATACAAGTTTTATTTAATATTAATAAGACCTGAATTTGAAATACGTTAAGCGGACATAATGAGTGGATGACTGGAATAATATGAATTTCTAACATCGTAGTTTAGGGTATTTATGAATTCAATTTGCATACCCTTACTTTGGGCGAAGGTAGTTATGTGGAATAATAATAGATTAGGCATAATTATAGATCAACATGTTAAATGGACAGAACATATTGCACAAACTGTAAACAGAATACGTAAACTTTATTACGTATTCCTCAAACTAAGAAATATCCTACATAAATCTATGCTACTAAAGGTTTACTTTGCATTAGCCCAATCAGTACTACAATACGGAATAATAGGCTGGGGAGGAGCGTATTATAAAACCAATTTAACCCCACTTGAAATAGTACATAGAAGACTCATCAAAATTATTCTAAAGAAACAATTAGACTATCCAACCCAAATTCAATGAATTCAAAGTATTACCACTAAATAAAATTTATCAAAAAAATGTATTACTTCAAATCCACAAAGATAAACTAACAATAAAGTCATTTAGCACCAGGCCGAGAACCTTAGGACATATAATAATCCCAAAACTTAATACAACAACAGCCCAACATCATTACACATACTCAGCCATAAAATTCTTTAACGAACTCCCTAAAGAAATACAATCCGAAAGGAATTATGAATTTTTTAAACAAAAACTTTAAAAACATTTTACTTTTAACTAGATTTAGGTATGTGTTACGATATACCAACTTATATTTCCATTATGAACAAAAAATGCCAACTAATATTTTTTATATGTATGAAAATTCACATTATGTTTCATTATGTACAAAAAAAATGCCAACTTATATTTTCATTATGTATAAAAATTTTCCATTATGTACAAAAATGCCAACTTTTTATTCATTATGTATAAAAAAAATTGATCTACATACATTCAATTTGTAACAACTGTTAAGTTTGTATAGTACTGTCAATATGATAGTGCTCCCTCTCTAAACGCGAGAATTTCTCAATTAGGGAGGTATTGTTACCACTAATATTATATATTATATATATTTTGGTTAATTGTATATTATATGTATTGGTTAATAAAAAAAAATAAAAAAAATAAGTTATACACTCTTTTCTTGGTCGACACATGAATACGATAATGTATTTTAGAAGTTCGTCAAAACCGTGGAGTTATTTCATCTGATCTTTGCAAACTATACTTATGAATTATCAATAAATAAATTATTGATAATGCATGAGTACAATATGTTCTTCGTGGGAGTATAGGAAAACCTTAAACCTAGAAATGGAAAAATCGTCTAGCGATTGTCATTTCCACCAGCAATAGTTTTTGTATACCAGAAAACAAGGTAGGTACATTATAAATAAACCTGCGGGTTCGGCTTCGCCCAGTTTGAGTGTAGGTAACCATTTTATAAATCCGATAAGAACTGGTTCCAAAAATTGTCAGTTCCTCGGATCTACTGTGATCCAGTGACAGCTAGTCACCGAGTTAAAGTAACCGTGACAGGCAATGACGCCATATGTAATCTCTCCTTATCCGGAAGGATACTTAAATTCTACAAATCCGTAGTAGTTATCCTAGGGAAGAAACGTCCACATGCGAGCTGCTGATGGAAGTAGCGACATCTTGTGTCGAATTCTTGAATTAGAAACCGAAATATAACAGTGGCTTTGTGTGAAATTCCACGTACACAGATGTTATTTGTGGCGTGGCGCGTATTGCGTGGCGTCCGACATGCACTCGTAGCTGTGTTCTGAAATTCAACCTCGCAGGAGCAAGCCTATTAATACTGTTCGATCGAATTGGAGGAACGAAAACAAAAATAAGGATTTGTTTTCAGATTGTATGGATTATGTTCATATGTGTAAAATTAATCGATAGAAATCAAGACATTTTTTAAAACCTATCTATTTATTTATTCTCAACTATCAAGATGCCTATATATATTATGTATATTGTAGGTCCTTGCACAGTACAATGATTAAAAGTTTAATTTTCCTTTTAGATGTACAGATCATAAATCAAAAAACGTCAATGTAAAAGAAAACCAATCATTTTTTTTTTAAATCTACCCTTTGGTTTAATGCGTTGAGGAAACACAATAACACCACAACCACCCCCCCCCCCTTCCCTTCCCTCCACCAACCACCCCCTCCCACTAAAGCTCGCTTCTTCTTCCCGAGGCTTAAAATGAAAATACGTTATAGACAATAAGACGAGGAGGAAAATTGCGACAGGCGAATTTTTTATCCGCCGACGTTCGAAAAAGTTTTTGAAATGATCTCAGGGAAAACCGCTTGTGAAATTGGCAAAATAAAATATTACAATTATATATTTTCTTTATTAGGGATAGCTTACGAACCTCATTTTAATATTTAATCTTTGATAAAGACACTATCAACAACAAACATACGAAAACAGACGCAGAGAAAAAATGAGACGTTCCCAGTTTTTACCGTCATATTTTTCTGTATCTCTCTGTTTCAATTTTTTGTCTGCTTCAATTTTCTGTCTATTTAAATTTTCATCGCGAATTGTTGATGAGTCAACGAACAAATGGAACTTGTAGCAGAGGTGTTGGTTATTTAATTAATGGTTCCCGGGAAGGCGGTATCCATACGTGTCAATTTAATTCGACTCTGTATATGCTAAGTAAGGACAAAACATTTTGAATTTTCGGAAAATACCGAAAAGCGCCGAAGATAAAAGCGGTCAAATGTTGATTTTTGCAGTCGTCCAAAAGGGGTGTAACGTCACGGGACATGTTCGACTTAAAAATATTATTGAACTGCGTGTGACGTAACGGGACACTTTTCCTTACGTTTTATCAATATTCACTTTGAGGTATCAACTTCGTCATTTTTGAAAATATCATGAAACTAATATTATTCTTTGTAATCACCACTTTTATTTTATATACTTTATGCCGACCGGGTTTCGCTACAACCGTAGCTTCTTCAGGGCAGTATAATACTCTACTAATATTAAGTTACACGTGTGATATAGATAATATATGATTTAACGAAATGGGCTGGACTCCTCAAGTGAGGGACGAAGAAGGCGTAAGTGTAGATGGAGAATTGAGAAAAGAACGGGATTTTTCTTTGTCAATAGGGAAATATTGGACTTTTATTTAAATTTATTTGGTAACTAGCAGACCCTGCCACACGTTGCTGTGGCTAACGAAACACAACGCCATTACCCAATCTTTATAAAATCCACACCACCCGCTTGCCAGCTGCTCGTTGCCCGCTGCCCGCTGCCCGCTGCCCGCTGCCCGCTGCCCGCTGCCCGCTGCCCGCTGCCCGCTGCCTGCATTGAATATTTGAATTTATCGGCTTTTCTCTACTATAATAAGCATGTATTATACATATAAACTAATTAACTCGCCACTAATTATACAATGCTTGCAATGCAACACTGGATATTTGAAAAGGGAAAATCAAATACCTACTTACTCTAGGCCATCTATTTTCAAAATTTCTTCCGTAGAACGAATTTCAAAAGTGACTATAGTACCTACGGCCCGCCAGCCGTTTTAAATCGCACAAAAATATGTTTTCTTTGAATTTCTCGGCTTTTCTCTAGTATAATTTACATTTATTATACATATAAACATTTCTTTTCAATCACTCTATCTATTGGTGAAACCGTACGAAAATCCGTTGCGTAGTTTAAAAGATTAACGCGCACATACGTTTTGAGCGACTTCATTTTATACTATGTAATGATGATGATGATGATGATTAATTACCTTACTATTAATCTTTTTGGCTTTCCTTAGTTCTAGTGCACATCACAAAATAGGTATCTGCTTCATATTATGAACAAAAAAATATTATTCTCTTTAAAAATAATACATTTTCGTCAAAATGAAAAATTAGAAGGCAAGTTCAAACAAGTAAATACGAAATGGCTTGTGCAGTGAATTCCCCTATCTGGCTCCCAACGTCTGCTTATTATTTAGAGAGTGTTCCGGAGTCGGTACAAAAGTTGGGCGAGGTCGGATGATGGTTGCTTAGAGTGGAAATCTGCAGGGATTACGATACCCGCCCCGGTCCACAACCCACCCCTCCCCTATCCTGTTCCACGGCCCTATGTGCTCCTGGTATTTATATATCACAGCCACCGTGTACTTCGTGTAGGATGCTGAACGCTGGACCAACTTTAGGACAAAAGGTTGTGTGCATTCATTCACGTATCGTGCAAAAGGTGTGGAATTTGTTCATTAGTTATCATTGAAATTTCAATGGTTCTTTTTGAAAATAACAGATGGCGCCACTTCCGTTTACACATTGGGGAGTCTTATATAGGATTGTATTAATGAAATACTACAGTCAGACAACTAAAATATCAGAAGAATTTTAACAAAATTATTATACTCGTTTCTACAATAAGTTTTGTGAAAAGTCACTTTAACGGTACTTTAAGACGATGGATAAAACTCTACATCAATACTATATTGACCAAATCCGTCATCTATGGTTAGTTATCAATATTTGCGAGCACGGTCAACGATTGTTAACAGAAATTCCGACCTACAATCTTCAATTGATAAATTTTAGCACTGCCTCCGTAGTATCAGATAAGTTTCGGTTAACTATCAATTTATACATGTTTTTTAATGATGTCGTTCGTTATGCATAATTACTGGATTCTTTAATGAGGATTGAACTAACGAAGTTCTAAGAAATTAAATAAGTCGTATACGCAATCCATAGACTTAAATAATATGACGCAGTCAATTTATTCCGTTCGATATTTGAGAAACGAAAACGTTGAAATATGACTAAAGACCTCACTAACTAATGTTAAAAAACGTTCCGTTTAATGTTAAAAAATGGGTGATTTACCCATGTATATTTACGTTAGTATTTAAATTCAACAGTACCAATTTATTCATATTTTTACGTAATTGATCGGCGTTGGGATTGTGAAATCAAATTGTGGACAGATTCGACAGTGTTGCCAGCGTATGTCGATTTTTTATTTATTCCCTCTCAATATTGGTACAGCTGTCAACCGTAAAATCGTGCTCGGTACATCGGTATAAAATCGTCGTAAGTTATGCCTTTCGATTCTATATTGTAAAGTTATCGAATTCTATTTACTTGTGCCCCTTGAATGGCTAATACTACAACTATCTACAATATTTTAATATAATTCCCAAAATATTTCCAAGAATGTACCGACATGTTGTCCACTAGTTCACAGAAGAGTATTCCATTCACACTTTCATGTTTTTTAACCAACGAAATTGACAACCACTTTAGCGGCGTTCATTTATAACGGTCACTGTAGCCCCAAGGGTGTTGTGCCGGGTTGGGGTGGAAAGGGAGGGGGGAGGGAGAAGGGGCAGCTAATGGAAACTCCAGGGATTTTTTCGTGACGCCGTAGGATTCGAGGAGAGAGGGGGTGGCGGAGGACGGAGAAGCCTTTTCCTTCCGTTTCCTCTATTTGTTTTCCATTCCCAGGAAAGTCCGTCTGCAACGCGCGGTGTTCCCACGCTCCCCACCCCATCACTCGCAGATGTAAAAGATACGGAGAAATATTTTCTGATTGTTTTGTACGTACATACAATATTGCATTAGGTACTTTAACTCGAATACATATTGGTGTTCTCAATTAAGGCGATCCAATGATCCAGGAAAAAAACGAAATCGGAATTCACGCCCTTCTATGGGAGGAGTTTAAAAACTTTTGGAAAGGTTGGAAAAGGTATTTGAGTTTTTTTACAGGTTGATTTCGTAAAGGCCTGTAAAAAACATTAACTATTTTTTTACGCATTGTTTATTGTAATACAACAGAATTTTAAAATTTATTTCACGGAGCAAAGCGACGCGGAGCCTAACCTCCGTTTCCCGCTCCGTTCGGGGGCGAACTGATAAAAAAAACGGGCGTGACAAGTTATGTAGCCCTTCGGTGGACGGCATAGAGTTCACTTTGAAAATCCAAATGCGTCTACTGCCGGCCGTATTGAAAAATAACAATGCGAAAATGCATAATTTATTTTATTTTGTGGAGTTCGTGCGAAAATACCAATTTTTTTGCGATTATTATAAAAGAAACTGAATTTGCCACATTATACAATGAAACCATTTCAGAAAAGAGGTTCATAAATAGGAGATATTGGACTTGAAAGTATTTTTTAAAGACCTTATAGGTACTATTTTTTTCTAGGTTTATTTAAAGACTTATAAAAAAATGCCCAATATTTTTAAGAGCCAAGGTATGTTCTACACGTAGTATTTAAATAAAGCATCTATAATACTTCTAAACGATCAAATTTTTAAAACAATGTATGATTTTGCATTATTTAGTCTATGGCTTCATCTTAACCATTACCTATTATCACAGAATATTATTTTATTTTAGGATAAACGTAGGTACCTATAAAATAGAATATTTGTTTCACTTCATTGAAAACTTAATTTAAATGAAAATAACGCCTTATGATACATCACTTTTATTGAATAAATAAATAACAGCCATCCAGGTTTCGCTTATCTCTAGCCTTATCAGAGAGAATAACCAGACAAAACCGGAAATATGTCATTTTTAAATCAAATTTAAACGTATTGAATACTCTTTTCCACAAAAAATTATAAATTGATTTCGAAAGACTGATATTTTATCTAGCAAAGCTATGTTTTAAATTTTAGAAAAATATGTTTATTTTTGGTACAATAAGGTTCAGGGACCGCGGAAGTACTCTATAACGGGGGGGGCAAACTTGTTTAGTCACCCTCTTCCTTCAGTCTCGTCTCCAGTCAATCAACTAGTTATAAATAAGACAAAACGGAGATGACTAGGTCAAACAAATAACAGGTTCAATGAATAAAAAACTTTTTTTTTTAAATATTGCTTTATTGCATTCATTGAACGATACCAAAAACGTTGCGTCTCTCAGCCGTCTTTGAAGCAAATTCCCTAAGAATTTCATTTAAATCTAAACTAAATGTTTCCGCCTTATGCACGTGCATATTGCTAGATAAGTAAGTCTTCTCTACTTCATTGGTAGTTGGAGGAATGTTCCGATGCGTCGGAGGGCACTCAGAGACCTTTCACACGACGTAAACGTAGTTGGCACGGTGAAGAGCAAGACTACTAACTTTTCTACTTCATTAATCATTGCTCTTGAAACTTTAGGTAGATTAGCCAGTTCTCTTGCGTACTCTCGGACAGTCTTCACGTGAGGTATTGCTTTCTTAGCTATCTTCATTTGCAGTGCTAGTGAGTCAATATCAAAATCAGTTGCGTGAACGCCTAATTCGGCCTGGATGTCGTTTGCTGATAATTTGAACGGTTAAGTAGAACAGATTCGAGCTGGGCGAGGCGATTCATTCCAGGCTGTTCAAATCTTCTTTCCAACTCGTTTTTAGACCAGTCTAACACTGATATAAATTTTTGGCGGAGACTTTCCCTAGGCGACAACTGCACAGCTGGAGCTCTGCCACTGATGGGTTTTGGAGGGGCTCGAGCACGGGGCATAGTAGGCATAGTGAGTTCCATATTTTGATCGGTATTAGCCTTTTCCGTATCTGTCCATATGCGATTGAAATCATGTTCACCCATCGAGTTGTACACATTCCACAATACAGATAGTAAAATTGGAGGGGGCGCGGCCCCCTCTGCTGGGAAAGCTATGATTTAGAATTTTCATTTTAGTTTAAATAAAATCATTAAAAAAACACCCGCACACGTGTTTTGTGACAAAAAAAAAATAGTTTGTCTATTTATATACGGTCTTACAAACTAATATATTTAAGATTTTCTTACATTTTTATTTTGCTTAGACATTATTGAAAAATTATAAATACTTATGATAAAAAAATAATTACAAAAAGTACATTATTTTAATAGTTTTATCATCATGCTTTTCAGCATTTTTGAATGTAGGTATAAATTAAAGCAAATTTTGAATGAAATAAAATCGATATTGAGTTATTATTTAAAAAAGCTGGTACGGAGAATAATTATTGTTTCTCATTGGAACCTCCCTGTACGATCGTAAGAACATCTTTCTTACGATCGTACTCTCTGAATTCTCGGACGCTGGCTTGTTAATGGCCCTTAAGGAACGTACTTGGCTTACTTAAACCCTTAGAGTAAACCTTAGGTTGCTGACATTATTTAAAATAAAAAAAATTACAACAAATTTTGATCCGCGGTGACATTTTTGATATTTTTAAATTTTTTTTTCTTAAAAAAAAAAAAAAAAATTCCACATGTCATCACTGGACACTCAGCTGAGTAACCGCCCAACCCCTCATCCCGACTTTAAAAATACGTCTAAAATATCAACAGAAATCAAAATTTCATTTACATTTTGTGCTCCAAATATTGTTAGGAATCACTTGTAAGTTAAGAACGTACCTTAACACCCTGTATTAATTAATCCGGATTAGACTAATTTAATATGTAATCAATATGCAGAAATAGCAAATAATTTTTAATAGCACCAAAATAAATTTCAAAAAAGCGTTTCACATATATTTTTGAAAACAATTATTTGTTTTCAAAAATTGTTAATTTTGTATTATGTTTATACTTTCAAAATATTTTATTCTGCATTTAAAGATATCTGTACCGTTAATAAATAAATAAAAAATATACATCACTTCCCAAAGTATGTTGTTTTTTGTGCAAATCTACAGTTTTATTTCGAGTTTGCTGAAATGTTGCACACTTGACCTTTCAATATACAAAAAAATCAATATTCATATGTGATTATAAAAACTACCCCCATCTCTTTTTCCACCCCTTAACGCAGAATTTTACCACTACATGAAATTTTGCGCATTTGACGTTCAAAATAAGAAGATATTACCTACTGCAAGATTTTCAAGCCCTGGAAATGATGTGGACTTCAGCCAGTCTATAATTTACATACAAAAAAGAGTTCTTTTCGCGATATTTTTTGTTCAAATTATGGTTTTATTTCGAGATTGATGAAATTTTCGACATTTGATTTTCAAAACAAGAGAAGATCACCGTCCACATAAGATTTTTTAAAACTACCTCATTTCCTTATCCAAATCCTTAAGATGAAGCCATACTAAATAATGCAAAATCATTCAAAATCTTATGTTTTTTGTTTCGATAATTTGATTAGAAGTATTATAGATGCCTCAATTAAATACTGTGTGTAGAACATACCTTAACCCTTAAAATTAGCGGTCAGTTTTTTTATAAGTCTTTTAATAAGCCTAGAAAAAAATAAAGTATAAGGTCTATAAAACACTTTCAAGTCCAAAATCTCCTATTTATAAACCCCTTTTCGGAAATGGTTTTAATGTTGAATGTAGCAAATTCAGTTCTTTTAATAATAATCACAAAAAAATTCTAATTACGCCCGAAGTTCACAAAATAAAATAAAATATGGCCGGCAGTAGACGAATTTGAATTTTCAAAGTGAACTCTATGCCGTCTACCGAAGGGCTACATAACTTGTCACGCCCGTTTTTTATCAGTTCGCCTCGGACGAAGCGGGGAACGGTCGTTAGGCTCCGCGTCGCTTTTTTCCGTGAAATCAATTTTAAAATTTTGTTTTATTACAATAAACAATGGTTATAAAAGAGTTAATGTTTTTTACAGGCCTTTACGAAATCAAGCTGAAAAAAAATCTCAAATACCTTTTTCAATCTTTCCAAAAGCTTTTTTTCAAGTATTTTTAAACTCCTGGACTATCGGATCGCCATAAAATAGAATGAAGCCCGTTCAACGCCAAGAATAGGCCACTTGCATGGATTTCATAACGACTTGGAAAAAATCATGTGGATAGATCTTTTTACTAAGATTAAGAAAATGTTAGTAAAATTGTTTAGAAATGTACAGTTGTTTTTATTTTTAAATCAATAAATCCATTATTTGGGCTCATGACGTCACTACATGAAAATGTCCCGTCTCCGAAAATGTTCCTATTAATTTAAAAAAATTCCACACTGATTTATTTTTTTTATATGGCATCACTTTGATTTCAGGCGAATTTTTGAATTCGTTCACTAGATTTATTGTTTGTTCTCTGCCAACTTATCATTTGATTTCACTTTTTGACAGATGTTCTGAAGAGAACCCCGTACCTTTTAGATGTACGGGGTTCTCTTCAGAACGTGAAGAAGATGTTGGTACGTGTTTTAGAGGTATAATGATTATGGTGCTGATTTTAACAAAATAAAATTTTATAATATTCTTATTATTGTTATAATTTACAAGCACAAGTATAGTACATTAAATTTAGTAATACATACTGCTGTATGCTGTACATATGCTGTACAATATAATGATTTATGATCAACAAGATGGATCAAGGAAAAAAATATTTATGAGATGTAATATTTTTGGTATGCCTCGTTATTCTCCTGTGCCATTCGTGTGGAAAACGTTCTTTTTTTTAAAATGATTTTCGGCTATGTAATTATCGTTTTTTCACACCTATAAAATTATGTCCCGTATTTCCGGTTTATAAAAAATGGTCTGATTTTTCGGATTGAAATTTTCAAAAAATCCCCAGGGTTTCAAAAATACGATTAAAAAAAAAAAAAAAAATACAGAATGTCTTAGAATATTTGCCTAAACCGGGAAAAAAAATTAAAAAATGTGATGCAAGTGGCCTATTTCAGTACCTAATACATTCTTGAAAAATAATCCTCGTGAGAAATATATCTAACTACCTAAGTGGTTTATTCATTAATATGTTATTATTAATTAGATTTAAGGTACAGTTTAGTTTCCAGTACATAATAATTAAACTCAAGGATAGCAAATCGCAAATCGATCTCAACACCCCCGCTTTACCTCCTTCTCATCCACCTAGCACCAGTAGCAGTATGATGGCTCTTTTAGCAGTGTCCGAGTTCAAATCCCGGAGGAGTCTCGTTATTAATGATCTCGCCGCGTATTCTGAGTTTGATCGATGGTCCAGATACCGTATCTAGTCAAGCCGGGGCTGTGTGGAAAATGTGCCAGTCTTACTATACCACCGCCCCCGCTAACGAAAACGGTAATGCGCGTTTTCATCCCGCGACAAAATATCCCCGACAAAATATTCTCCGACAAAATATACCCGACAAAATATCTTCCGACAAAATATCCTACGGAAAAAACACCCCCCAACAAAATATCTACTAAAACTTAGCCTAACCTTAGGGAACGTACCCATACTACGTGACACTTTTAGGGGGGGGGGGGGTCTTCAAAATGTCACGCTCCATACAAATGAGCGGCGGGTTGCTTAGGATTTTGGTTACCGGGGGGGGGGGGGGGGTTAAAAATTGCAAAAAGTTGGTCACGTAGTATGGGTACGTTCCCTTACCTAACTTAACCTAACATAAAGATGGGACAAAAATAAAGTAAAAAAAAATTTGTAAAAACAATAAATTATTAAATAAATAAAAAGAAAATAATTTGTTTTAAGTCTCTTTATTGTGTAAAATACAGTGACTTAAAACAAAGTATTTTCTTTTTATTTATTTAAAATGTCAAGTAACAATGTGTTTGCTTCTTTTGAAAAATCAATAAATTATTGTTCAAAAATAGTAAAGGGGGACAAAAATAATACAGATAATAATCCCTAATGATAAAAACGTTTAATCATCAGTAGATTTTTTACAATATTACACTTTTTATTCATTTATCATTGATTCTTTGACAAAAAGGTCACTGCTCAACTGTAATTCAGGATTTCTCCTGGAAAATAGCTGGTTTTAGGCAGTGCCTCCGATAACAATAATTTTCAGGATGTCGGTACTATTTTTGTCCCATAGGTTAGGTTTTAATAGATATTTTGTTGGGAAATGTTTTGTCCGTAAGACATTGTGTCGGAGGATATTTTGTAGGGGATATTTTGCCGCGGATCAAAAAGTCGCGGAACCAGCGAAAACATCAAAGATTCGGCTGCGTGTAATGGAAATAGATTTGCGGCATTTTTCATTAATTTTGGAGAGGTAATTAATTCATTTATCATTGAACGAAAATAAAAACTTATACAGGAGTACAAAATATTAATAATATTTGTAGAAAGTAGGTAAGTAATCGAAAAACTTTTTTTTACATATATGGTAGTTTTCTAATAAAGTATTTAATTTTATTTCACAATTTTATTAATTTAAAATATTTTGTACCATATTTGCGACGGTTCCACAAACTCAACAAAGTGACATTTCAACACCTATTTGAAAATTCATTAAACGTTATGATTTTTAAAAAAAACCTAGCCTGTAACCTAATCCATTTAACAACAAAAAAAATCATCACTGATTTAATGACTTTTCAAGTGAGTTGATGAAGTTGCATATTGTTGAGTTGTCCGTTCACTATTTGCGACACGTTCCAGAGCGGAAGATACTCTCGGTGTCGCCCTGGTATTAGACCACCATTCAGAATTGCTTACGTTGCTTTAAATTGTTTTAGCCTTGTTTGACGACAAGATCTCAATAGCCAGGTACTTCCCCACCTTCCTCTTCCCCATCTCCTTCCCCTCCCCTACCTTCAGCCTCACACATAACCTTGGTTAGGGATTCCATAGTCTTACTAGCTGCACCTGCTGATGGGCGGGCGGCCGGCGTAGTCCAGCGGTAAGGCTTTGACTCGCACACCAAAGGTCGCGGGATCGAATCCCGGCGTGGCAAATAAATTTTATTTGATTAATTTGTGTTATTTCACAATTTATTCATTTAAAATAATATACAGTGTATTTGCGGCACGTTTCAGGGTGGAAGATACTCTCAGTATCGCCCTGGTATAAGACAACCATTCAGCATTGAAACGTTGCTTGAAATGGCATTAGCCGTGTTTGGTGACCATATCTGAATAGCCAGGTACTTCCCCACCTTCCTCTTCCCCATCTCCTTCCCCTCCCCACTACCTTCAGCCTCACAACATACCCCAATTGGGGATGCCATAGTCTCACTGGCTTCAGACGGAAGCAGTAGGGACTCTTGTGCGGTATTCATATAAAAAAAGATGGAAGCAGTTAGGACTCTTGTGAAATATTCACATTAATTTCAAGGAGTTTTGAACAGAGTGCGGAATAGTTGAAAATCAGAAGATTGGGGCGAATTTAAATTGTCCTCTTTACCGAGCATCTCAAAAATAGTCACTTTTGTAATGTTAGCATTCAAAAGCCTAAAGTTTTTAAATCCTTAGTTAAAGTCAAACAATTCTACAATACTATTTTTAAACAATTAAGAGCGTTTAACCAGCCAGCGGACGAAAATCCACATTTAGTCGAAAGTTGTTCTTACGATCGTGCAGGGCGGTTACAATGAGAAAGATTAATTATTCTCCGTACCAGCTTTTTTAAATTATAACTCAATATCGAATTTATTTCAATTCAAATTAGCTTTAATTTATACCTTCATCCAAAAATGCTGAAAGGCGTGATGATAAAACTATTAAAATAATGTACTTTTTGTAGTTGTTATTTTTTGATTATAAGTATTTATCATTTTTCAATAATGTCTAAATTTAATAAGAATGTTAAAAAAATCTGAAATATATTAGTTTGTTAGTGCGCAAATAAATACACAAACGGACCAATTTTCGCCAAGATACACATGTACGTACATATTTTTTAATGATTTTATTGAAACTAAAATTAAAATTCTAAAACATACGTTTGCTAGATAATGTATTGATTTATTTTACTGCGTGATTTTATTATTTGAAATGGGTGTGGTATAATACAAAAACTTTTTTGAAAATTTAACAAATCTGCCAATGACCTATGGAATAACCTTATTATACTAAAAATTTAAAAATTTTCTCAAAATTTATTACATACGAATGCTAGATAAAAGAACAATCTTTCGAAATCCATTTATAATTTTTTGTGGAAAAGAGTCAATACGTCTAAAAACTTTTTTGAAAATGACGTATTTCCGGTTTTCTCTGGTAATGCCCTCTTAAGTAAAATATGCAACGAATAAGTCAAACAATTCTATTGTTTTTTAACTGAACAGTCCATTTTCTTAAATAAACCAATAACTACTAACAATAATAGATGTTTTAGCAAACAAAAAAATAAATTTTCACTAAAACAATTCAATGAGGCATATTATTGGCTCTATTCAAAATAATTTTTCCATAAAACAAAAGCGTAATAAAATCATGAAACTCTTACCTCTAATGTTTTTATACGTCCACAAAAATAGATAACTACCCTAAATTAAACTTTAGCTAGTAAATTCAGCTTTCCTTATATCACCATAACCTTAATAAAATTATATATATATATACCACTTCACAACAAAATCCTTACTATCTTGATGCTGATTATATTGTGGGGTCACTCTCGTTCTGCGAGGTAACTAGAACTTAAACCTTCGCATCCTCGATGCTTGACAGTGTCGGACCCCAAACTTTTGAGTTATTAGTTTTAATTTCCGGCGGGGGTGTCCGGGCGGGGTACCCTACCTACCCCATACTCCCCCAGCACCCACCCCGTGCGCCTGACGTCCGGGGTAAACATGCAGCCTTTGAATTATGGCGCATTGATTTCGGAATATTCTATTATTATGTACAAATGCTGAATGGCCGAATCAAAATCAGAGTAATAATAATAAACATACTGTATTATTGAACAGAAATATTATATGTGATGACTGATGACTGGACTAGAGCTACAACTGTTGAGAGTCAGAGGATCTATGAGATATGAAGTGATTATCCACCCAGTCGTTGTGCGTTTTGTTGTCACATTCACTAATATGGGTTCCTATACACTTTAAATAATTGTTATTTTTAGGGAATGGAAAAGCGATGACTAATATTTTTTAGACATCTGAGCAAATTCTTAGTATTTATTAAGTACTATCGAGTTCCCGGCATGCGTTGCAATGCCTTTCAAAGAAATATGCATGTTTCACCTTCCCCGCCTTCTCTCTGCGAACCCCACCTTCTCCCTGCCTTTCCACCCTGCCGCTAAAATATATGAAATACACATCATCATCATCATCACTATTGGCTCTACAACCCCTGGTGGGTCTTGGCCTCCTCAAGAGTCTTCCTCCACTCATCTCGGTTTTGTGCCAGCTCTCTCCAGTTTGGAAGCTCCAAGATAGATATGTCTTTAAGGACGTTGTCGTTCCATCTTAGTCTTGGCCTTCCCAGGCTTCTTCGCCCTATTGGACTTGAGTTCAGCAGGGACTTTGGTGCTTGATGCTCGGTCATTCTCTCCACATGACCCAGCCACCGAAGTCTTCCCAATTTTATAAATTTATAAAATTTGGAAGCTTAAATTATAAATTTATAAAATTTAGCTCCTTAAACAAAGTGTAGAGCTCATTGTTATAGCGTCTGCGCCAAAATCCATTCCTCTTAGTTAGTACCCAAGTCTCAGCTGCGTACGTAAGTACTGGTCTGATTAGTGTATGAAATACACACATTTCCATTAATACAAATTTCATAACGCCAGAGCTTACCATTGTATATAGCCTATGTTACTCGCTGATAATGTATCTTTCTATTGGTGAAAGAATTTTTAAAATCGGTTCAGTGGTTTAGGCGTGAAAGCGTATCAAACCAACACACGCACTTTCCCATTTATAATATTAGTATGGATAGTATGGATAATTATCGAATCGTAGTAGGTAAGTATTCGGAATAATGGAAAGGTCAACAATAAGAGAGTTTCTTCAATTTTTTGACAAATTTTAATTTTTAATTTTATTCATTTTATTCAAACGCCCAAAGGTTGTACGTAGGTACATCTTATTTTAAAAAATTACGATGAAAAAATAGAACTTTCTCTTCTTCCTTATTTAAAAATACCCTCCATACAGCATCCCCAAAGATGACATAAGCCTAGAGGTGAATTATTTTCCTCAGGACTTGCCGTGAGGAGCTAATTAAAATAAAGCTTCTCCCCGTTATTATTTATCTCAAGCACGTCATTTCAGTAATATCGACCTGCGGGTATCTTCAGAGAGAGGTTATCTAGATAGAGTTTTCGGAAGAAAAAAATCGTATAAACATATATAAGATAGACAAAAATAAAGAAGAAAAAGAAATTGACATATAAGAATCTTCTCTTCAGATTGGAGATATAGAGCATAGCAACTTCCGTATGGAAAAATTTCAAATCAATGCTTTTAGAAGGAGGCAAAATGTATGTAATAATAAATGTAGTTATATATTTTTTAGTTTATGTTCTAAAGCCTTGTATATACATAGTTATGAATAAATAATACCTACGTGATCCATAAATTCACAGCATCTTTTCATTCCATTACATCGGATTTACTCAGCGATTCTGTTCCGCGCCGTTGAGAACATCTTCCTCTCAGTAAATTCATCTCTCCCAAAGCTCGCCCAAACCTAAAATGCCTTCACGTACAAATAAAATACTCCCACTCACAAAAAAGATTGGATCATTTACTCACACCACCTAAAACTAACAAGACTTTAACCCACCAGTTTACTAACGAGCCAACTATTTTAACAATGCAAGAAATACGTTCATGCAAGGTATTATTATTTGTGTGCAGTCTGAATTCGAGGTTCAGCGTTTAGGCACTTCATCAAAAAGAGAAATTCGCATTTAAACGATTAAATGCAGTAGAGAAAATGCATTTTCCCTTTTAAGAATAAATTTAACTTCACTTGGGGAATTTTGTTATTTTCAGTTTGTATTAGGTCCATTAGAGCGAAAGAGATGCAGACACCCTATAGGATACAGGGGTGTATCCTCGGAACAGTTTCTCATCTCAGAGAAAGAAGACGTTTGTTAACGCCCGACATAAGTGTGGCTGACAGTGGTGTAGTCGAACACATCTGTCTTTAATAGTTATAACTAAATATGCAATTAGAACAACGGTATTCTTAATAGCGTATCATTAATAAAAATGCAACAGGTTCGTATTTCTAAGGATTTGAAGGCCGATTCTGAATATTTTTGCATATATAAATATTGTGTATAGAGTTTTCTATATAAGATACTTGTATATCTTTTTTTATGTAATGTTTACTATGAATACTTGAATGATAAATGTTATGATGTCTTTATGTTTAGATATCAAAAATACTATTCCCGCGAAAAATTATTCATGTTAATTGAATTTAAATTTGATTTGAATTTTAAACAATTGATAAAATTAGTACTTACTAATAATCAGAAATACATTTAATTTTTATTAAGTAATAATTCTAGACTTATTATAGTGGAAGATACTCTCAGTATCGCAATAAGTGTAAGAATACCATTCAGAATTGAAACGTTGCTTGAAATGGCTTTAGCCGTGTTTGGAGACCAGATCTGAATATTTAGGTGCTGCCCAAATTCCTCTTCTCCATTTCCTTCCCCTCACCACTACCTTCAGCCTCACAATGTACCCCAATTGGAGATGCCAGAGTCTCAGCTGGGACTCTTTTGAGGTATTCACATTAAAAAAAATAAACATTCATTCGGTTTTATTCTTAAATAGCTGGTACCCGGCATGCGTTGCTACGCCATTTAATAAAGAAATTATTTCTCCTGCGTGTCTTTTCCCATTTGTCCCCTTCCGCCTCCCCTTCCTCTCCCGCGTCCCCTTCCCCTCTCGCGTTCCCACTCCGCCTCCTCCACCTTCCCTCTCCCCACTCATCTCCCCCCCTTCCACCGTCCCGCGAACCCCCCACCCGAGTTCCCCTCCACCCTCCCAGGTTCTCCTTCCCCCTCCCTGGTTCCCCTCCCTCAGGCTGGGATGCTAACTCAGCCATTGACTGGTCATACATTCATCATTTAGTTTTTAAATTTGATCTTCTTATTATCATTTGGGAAATAAAAATTATTTACTATTATTAAATTATCACATTTGGCAGTGAGAAAATGCTATAACTGTTTATTAAATACATTTTTATTTGCTCACCATTTGAAAGAAGGTACCTACCCACACCCAAACACGCATTCAACATAATATGTGCACCGTTGACATTTGTCACATGAGAACGGGTCGTTTCTACGACTCGTTCCTGAGTCACAGCTCGGTTGTGAAATGATTTGTCGGCCTCCGTGTCCTCCTTCCTACAACATGTTCACTCCTTCCTCTCCTTAAAAAGACCCTCCATACTAAAAACTCACCTTTTTAAATTGAAAAATAACTGCATTTCTTCAGTAGTACCTATGTCATTACTCAGTCCATAATTTACTTAGATTGTTTTAAAATATTTTTCAAAACTTATACTGACAGTACAACGCCCAACATTTGTACACGGTTGACATTAGCCACATGAGAACGGGTCGTTTCTACGACTCGTTCTTGAGTTCAAGAGCTCGGCTGTGGAACGATTTGCCGGCCTCTGTGTTTCCTCCCTCCTACAACATGGATCTCTTCAAGACCCATGTCCACTCCTTCCTTTCCTCAAAAAGATCCTCCATACAGCATCTTAAATAATGACATGGGCCCTGAGGGAAATTATTTTACTCAGGGCCTCCTGTGTGGAGTTAGTGTAAAAAAAGTGCGGGCAGTCATCATAAAAATATGTGTTTGTAAATGTAAATATGTGTAATAGTCATAAATAACAAATTTTAAGACTGTAATAATTCAATTAGAGCAGTATTGTACTCGGTTATAAAAATAAGTATAGTTTAAAGTCACTAGTGATATAAGGCTTAGTTGTAAGTCATTAGTTACCAATCTTAGTTATAAGCCACTTATAATATACATGTATAGATTAACAGCCTTACTAAAAAACTCCGTGAAAATTTTATTCAATTGACAAACGGCCGCGGATATGAAAACATTACTAATTAAAAAATTGTTCATTAAAAGAAATACACATTGTTTACACGACCTGAGAGGGTAGTTTATCTCTGTTTTAACGATTGATGTTTGAACGAAATTTGGAACTTTTCCAACGTATTTTAAATGTCAGGTATATTTCTTATTTTTGAAGATGTCGTAAAAGCATATACCTTTATATAAACTAGATAGAATTGCCTTTTAGATTTTTGTATCTGAAATATACGATCGTGTTTGAAAATCGCAGTATTTTAAGTTTCAACATGAAAAAATTTGAAAAAAAAACAGCTGACTGTAAACATGGTCGAAAAATTTTGGAAAATTCAAAATTTAAAAAATACACACCTCTTTCTTTATGAATTTGGAAGAAAACTGTCACTTCACATTTTATCTCGTCCATACAATTAAAAACGATAAAAAAATATAATAATAATGCCGAAAAAATAACTGAAAAAATCTGACATCTTGGATTCATTTTTACGCAATTAATACGTCGATTTCTCGAATTTGTTTTTATTTACACATGCATGAGGCTTTTACATTATTACATTATTAAATAATATTACTTTTATGGAAGTTTTATTAAATTCACGCAGAAAAGTCGTTAAAAAAATAAAATTTCAGAAATAACCTAAAACCTATCGTTAACGAAACTAAATCATCAACAAAACAAAATTTAAAGGACTAAAACTGAAAAAAAGTAACGCCAGCATTGATAATTATGTTGAATTACACTAATATCACAGTGAATTGATCATTTTAACGAAAATTATCTTCAAAAACATAAAAATTAACTGCAAGTACAACTGAACATTGACAAACATTGTTTTACCGCGAAGTATATAAAACAAGATGGCCGCGCGCCTGCGCAGATCTATGTGAGATTCAAGGGGACCAACATAAAAATCATAAAATGCGTGATAGTGTTATTAGTACAGATGTAAAAACGCAGATCACCGCGCAAGCAACAAATATGCAGTTGACCGCTCGTTAAGGCGTTTTGTTATTAGTAAGGCTGTAAATGTGTAAATAAATAAATTGTAAAGCACTCTTGAGGTGATTTTCTCACGAAAATGGTGCTATATTATTAATACACTGCATCTTCAAAGATTACGCCCTAAGGGAAATTATTTTTCTCAGGGCCTCTTGTGTAGAGTTAACGTAAAAAAAGCTTAGTTAAAAAAACGCCCCAGAAAACTATGGGCCATTTTTAAATTAATCACAGTTTAAAATGTTCTAAAAATACACTTGTAACAAACAATCGCTGAAAAATGCATTACCGAGCGAAGCCATTTTTTTATTCCCACGCTGCACCACTGGGATGCTGCGATCGGTAGAAAGAAAATAAGACCAAAAAGATTACATTAGCGAATGGAGTGGTCCTGAGCGGCTTCTAACATCTTGCAGGCGTGTCCAACTTATCCCGCAGTGCCCTTATTCCATTTATACCCACTACCACTACCCACTACCCACTGTACCTACCATGCCTCTAACCTCTCCTCTCCTCTTCGTGGTGCAGTGGTCCATGACTTAAATCATACATCTTTATATCCATTGTGCGGGTGTTGAAGTCACAACGTCAATGATTGCTGGATTGTCTTTTAGTTACATCAACATAGCTCTACAATTTTACAACTATATTGGAATGAAATGGTTAAACTAATTACCCGTTCACACAAGATTGGAAAGAAATTATACAAATTTCAAAAGTAGGTATCTACCTTAAAAACTCTTTCAATGGTTACGTTTTTAGATTTTCACGGCTAAAAGTATTTCGTTATTTGTTTTTGGGGTGTTATGCCGTGTTGCCCTACCTCCTTCTTTAGCCAACGTTTCGGACAGTGTCCGTCATCTGCCCTGATGTAACGTAACGTAACGCTGTCCGAAATGATGGCTAAAGAAGGAGATAGCGCAACACGGCATAATTCCTCTTTCAATGGTGTATCAAAATTATTATACTTAGTACCTAATATAATACAATATTTCTCAATAAA
The DNA here is from genome assembly GCA_917880885.1 of Limnephilus marmoratus. Taxonomy (NCBI): domain Eukaryota; kingdom Metazoa; phylum Arthropoda; class Insecta; order Trichoptera; family Limnephilidae; genus Limnephilus; species Limnephilus marmoratus. Next base: position 48,403,566 of record OU862923.1, read on the forward strand.
ATTACCTGTAGGTACCCGAGAAGCATACGGATGCAAGTCCAAAAAGGGAAATGTTCAGGAGAGCCAAAAAACTATTTTTTTCTGTAACTACATAAATGGTCTCATTACTTCTTCGGATATCCACGCGGAGAGATAATAAAAAAGTCATTATTAAATCAATTGGTTTTGTTTTAAAAGCGAGCAAATAAAACGAATTTTTTATATGTAAAGTCTTAAAAAATATTGTTAAAAAAACGCTGACTTGAGGCAAACAAAATCACGAACTTGAGTCCTTCTGCTTCAAAATGCAATGGAATATTTTATGACATGTGAATATTTTATGACAATTCACCATGACATGAAAGGATAAATGTTTGAAAATTGTTTGCTTCCATAGAAAGCCTATTCCTTGCGCTGTCCCAACTCATTGCCTAGGTAGGCTGTTGGGGTCGGCTCTTCTCGTTCTCAGGTTGTAATATCTTCTGTTCTGGGTATCGCCTTCATCCAGGCCGTTTCTCTGAAGAATTTTGGAACATTGAGTGATCCAGGAGTTCTTCGGTCTTCCTCTGGATGACTGTCGATGAAGCTCCATATATAAGTCCATATACATCTCTCTGCTTCTAAGATAGTTGTTGCGTCAAAGGTAGTTGCATCCGTATACGTTTTTGAAAATCCTATTTTTCTTCATGATAGGACCTGTATCTTTCGGCCACTGATGAACATGATAATTTACTTGAAGTTTGCATCAAAAACATATCTTCAAATTTTGGACTTCTCGGGTACAGATATAAGATATACCTTTTTTCGTTTTCTCTCCGCTTTTATATCTCTTCTCCTTTTTCTGTTTTCTTTGATACCCGTTATTTGATTTACATTTTTTTTCTCTTACTATTTCTGAAAAAAAATATTAATTAGATACATGCCTTTCTCAGCTTTTTGCGACACGAGCGTTGTTCTAAAAAAGATGTAATACGATTTCTGTTGTATGCGTATAAAATAAAAAAAATATTTAATATATCTTTATGTTGTTTGTACCATTAACATTGGCATTAGTAAAAATAATATAATTTTTTTAATATTTTTTTAAAGTATTTTTATGTGTTTTCTCGATAATAGGTACTCGTATGTCATCTGATAAAAGTTGAGTAAGTAGATACTTAATCAGTTGGACTGTGGTATCCCCAAATCAGAAGAATGTCGTTTTTTTTTTTTTTTTACATGAGCTCCACACAGGAGGCCCTGAGAAAAACAATTTTCCTCAGGGCCTATGCCATCCTTAGGGATGCTGTGTGGAGGGTTTTTTTTAAGGAAAGGAAGGAAAGGAAAGTTTTGGGAAGGAAAAGGGCTTAAGGGGTGGGTGGGAATCTGGGGTTCAGTGCGTCCTGGTCATCCGCCTCCAAGACCTAGACAAACCTCACCCCATGAACCCGGGCACCCCTGCTAAATCACCAAACGTAGCGAATCACTTCGGGTGACCTATGGCAGAGGTTTACGTCGTTGGAGGGATGGAGGTAAAGAAAGGAAAATTGGACATAAGAAAAAAAAACTTCTGGTGTGTTATAGGAGAACTTCCACTTCCATTATTTACTGCTTTATAACTTAACATTTTATGAATAATTAATTTATTAAAATAAATATCCACACGCAGGTTTAGCATTTAGAGTAAAGTTCTTATGGTCATAATTATAAATTGATTAATCGGATAGCTCGCAACCCTTTACTTTAAAACCCCTGCCCATGCAAGATGCTGAATACATCGTTGTGAAACCAAACTGTGCGCATATCCCGGATGAAACACTACCTTCATCCACGATGAAACTCATAAGTATGTTCACATTACCTACCTGATATTTTCATCATCGACAGCCTCTCACCTTGAAACCCATCAACGCGTCATCATTCCCACCATCAGCTGATAGGTATTATTGTGTTATGAAACTTTTAATGGGGCCACTGTCTTTGAATTTGAATTCATAGACAATCGAGAAATAAAAGATCAAAGATACACGTCGATAACTAACCTATTAAAGTAATAATGGCGCGTGTTATTGCCCAGCCACTGAGAGCTCCTCTCTAACGTCTTTTTCTGTTACATGCTTCGTTTATGAGAAAGAGGGAGAGGTACTAATGGAGCATCAGTGGTACGCCTATATCTACGTGTATTATCGTTTTATGAGCATTTCCTATTCTCATGAAGCAATCAATCGTGCCAAGTGATTGAAGAAACAATATGAATCAATAAGCTTTGTTTGTTATTTTGCTTAATTAATTACAATAGGTTATTAATTGATTTTTATTGGAGAGGTAGGTACCTACAATAATTCTTGATTTTATATAAAGATATTTGTGTAGTAATATGATTTGCAGCTAGAGTTGGAAGCAATAAAAAAGCTTGACATTGAATGTATTCGCGCATCTATGTATGCTTCCACTGTAGAGGAACAGCTTTTTTCTTTTGTCAGCTTGTTTATCCCTGCTTATTGTCATTAGTGGAAGAGGGACAACAAATGTATAAGATGCTCTTAAAATAATATTGTTAATCCATCTGCTTGTTTAGGAATAAATACATCCCAATACACGTAATTGCGTTATACTTTCGTAAGACCAAAATCATCCTGAGCGACCTTACATTTAAAAAGCCATATATCTCTCTTCCTCTCATGCAAACATATATATTTTTCTTTTTACCAGAAAGAGAACGAAATAATGCTTCTTATTGTCTTTGAAAAATGAAAGCTATCTGGCATAGATATTTTACAATCTTGACCCAAATTGACGGTTTCAGAATTTACGCACAAAACTGAGGCTTCCGGATTGTGAGGTGCGAATATATTGAACCAAGCAGACAGGTTTTGGAGCTTACAGCATGTCCTATTCATTGTCCAATTGATATCGGTCACATTTCGATCGGTGAATGATATCGCGAGTGTAAAAATCGTTTTTAGTTTTCGTTATTTTAAGTTCACTAAATATTTGTGTCAGTTTTTCAGCCAAAATTCGTTTATTTTACTTTTCGTCTCATGTTTTCATTGGACTACGAGAATTATTATTTGTAGGCAAACGTGTGTTTGTCGCACTCGAGTCATTCTTATGACTTGGCTCATCGCTCATGGAGAAACTGAAACCAAACTAAAACTGGTTGGCAACTCAATTCACGGCGCAACTCAACTTTACGATTTTTGTAATTATATCGGCTTGTTTAACAAAAATATAATTTATTAATAATTTATCAATTATTATCAACCTTAAGAGGGCATTACCCAGAGAAAACCAGAAATATGTCATTTTCAAATCAGATTTTAGACGTATTGACTCTTTTCCACAAAAGATTATAAATGGATTTCGAAAGATTGTTCTTTTATCTAGCATTCGCATGTAATAAATTTTGAGAAAAATTTTTAGTTTTAGTATAATAAGGTTATTCCATAGGTCGTTGGCAGATTTGTTAAATTTTCAAAAAAGATTTTGTATTATACAACACCCATTTCAAATAATATAATCATGTAGTAAAATAAATCAATACATTATCTAGCAAAGGCATGTTTTATAATTTTAATTTTAGTTTCAATAAAATCATTAAAAAATATGTACGTACATGTATTTCTTGACGAAAATTGGTCCATTTGTGTATTTATTTGCGCACTTACAAACTAATATATTTCAGATTTTTTTAACATTCTTATTAAATTTAGACATTATTGAAAAATGATAAATACTTATAATCAAAAAATAATTACAAAAAGTACATTATTTTAATAGTTTTATCATCACGCCTTTCAGCATTTTTGGATGAAGGTATTATTTATACCTTCATCCAAAGCTAATTTGGATTGAAATAAATTCGATACTAAGTTATAATTTTAAAAAGCTGGTACGGAGAATAATTAATCTTTCTCATTGTAACCGCCCTGCAAGATCGTAAGAACAACTTTCGACGAAGTGTGAATTTTCGTCCTCTGGCTGGTAAAACGCTCTTAACATATAATAATAATTTATCAACCTCCTATGAAAAAAATCGACATTTTCCTGCTCTATCGCAAATTACTCGAAAACTTGACAGGTCGTAAAGTGTATCCTGGTAACTAAAACGCGCCGACAGCGGCAACCAGCACGACGAGTTGCTAGTGACTGGTTGCATCGCTCTTAACAACTGGTCTTTTAGAAGTAGTAGACCACCAATGAAATTTGCAAGTTGCTTTCCTGTGGATAGCGATTGAGTTGCCAACTTTTTTTTTTCAGTTGCCCAATGAGCGGATGGGTTTACTTTACCAGGTTAATTGATCGAGTAGGTACCTACCTACATCTGAGTATCTTACTGCGATGAGCTTCTCAGACATATCCATTTCTTCTGATATTTCCTTTAAACCTCATCCTCATTCATACCTTTTCGCTGAATGTAAAACAACAAAAAGGGGAGTGTATCGGTACCTACCCATGACTCGATGCGTTCGACTACTAGCCGAGCTTCCTTTTTCACCGGGCGAGAGCAAGAGTATTTTGTAACTAGTTTTTTTTTTAACTTATGACAAGGAATTCTGCGATGATGTCCAAGATTACAAGAGTTTAGTAATAAAGAAATTAACGCAAATACAATAACCCTTAATGGAATGAACGATCAATACGTTCATACAATATTAAAAATGCGCCGTTGAAATTTTCATAGATATTTATTACCAGGATGAGACGTCATGATTTATTTCAATTTTCCATACTACCAAAGGAAATGAGAGATGACAAACCCCTCCCCGCACCCTTACCCGCCGCCCTTCTATCGGAGCCTTTTCAGAGAAATAAAAAATTAGCTCCCACCCTCAGCGCTGCCTTCCGTCCTACCCCCTACCCCGAGGCCTTCCTTCCCTCCCGCGAAGCCTCCCCGAAGGCACGTGACATAAATCCACGTTAGCCATGGAAAAAGATATGTCCACCGTATTTAACACTGATGTGCAAGCGAGTTTTTGTGTAACATCGCCTTTCATCCGACGTTGTATGTAGCTTTAGGTGGGAATTGTGGGAATAAGAAGTGAACTATTGGTAGGTACTTATAGGTATTAGGTAGGTAGGTGCCGCTAAACACAAAGTACTAAAGAAACTACTATGTTTAAATTATACGTACGTATCGCATAAAGAGTAGATATTTATAACAAAAGACGTTATTTTTTTTTTCGTGAAATTTCGCTTTTTGAAAAGCCTTCTTCCACTTTGAATTGGAGTTTTTAGATACCCAAATTTGGATAGGCGGTTTTTATGGACTAAAATGAATTAAAAATTTTCGATTTTTTTTTTATAAAACGTAAAAAGGGATCTACGGTAAAATCAAGATGGATTTTTTTACATTAACTCCACACAGGAGGCCTTGGGGAAAAGGTTTTCTCTTATGCCTGTGTGATCTTTAGGGGTGTTGTGCGGTGGGTCTTTTAAAAGGAAGGAAGAAGAGGAAGTTATGGAAAGGAAAAAGATATGATGGTGTGGGTAGGCCTCTGGGGATCAGTGGAGGTAATCCACCAATTACCCGCCCTGGTATAAGTAACAGGTCTTGGCCTATGGATGTGAGGCGGGAACACTGACAGCAAAGTCAGCGGAACGGCTGGACATCTTTGAAAGAAAGGTACTTCGAAGAATCTTAGGAGCGGTGCGAGAGGGAGAAGCATGGAGAATCCGCCACAATAATGAGCTCTATGATATGTACCAAGCTTCCGGACTCTCCACCCATTTAAGACTCCAAAGATTAAGATGGGCCGGACATGTGCACCGAATGCCAAGCACACGAGTACCGAAGAAGGTTCTGACTGACAGGACACCCGGGAGGTAAACGAAAGGCGGGCAGACCTAGACTGAGATGGGAGGATGATGTCAAGAAGGATGCAAGAGGATTACTCCATGTTGCAGATTGGAAGAAGACGGCCGAGGACAGAGGGCGGTAGAGGCTTATTTTGAAGGAGGCCAAGGCTCGAAATGGGCTGTAGCGCCATTGAAGAAGAAAGAAGAAGGTATAAGTAACAGATGGTTACCCCTTCAAGGCTCTCGCAAGGACTCTAATTTTTTTGAAAGAACGAATCTACATTTAAGTTTGAACGAATCAAGACCTCCAGTGTCAGTGCAATATACAAAATGCGAAAAATATAAAACAAGTCAGGGATAAACAAATTAAAAAAGATAAGAGAAAAACATAAAAGGCGGCTGCTCGCAGGGAAACGGCATCTTGCGTATGTTGCAAGCATCTGCAAGAAAAGATAATGAAAACAAGTATTGTGATATGAAGAACGCTTGTGTCGGGTGGGATACCTCTCTCGTCATCTGGCAGTACCAGCCAGAATGTGTATGGTGGTAGGTCTGCCGTGAATGAATCTCAACGTCCGCGCCCTTTAGCCGGTTTCTCGGTTGTGCCTTGACGATAGTAAGTGGGAAGTAGGGGAACGTACCCGAAGACCCTAAAAGTGGAAGCGTCGAGTTGCCGGAGGCAGGGCGGAAGGACGCCGAGTTCGCCCAGCCAAACCTCAGGCCCACACATGTCTCTGGGGGAGGCGCAGATGAGTTGTGAGGATTCCATTCCGAAACAAAAAAATTACGCCAGTGTATCCAGGAGCGAGGTCTATCTCACCCCCAAAATGGGGAAGTTTACGTTACAGAACATTCACAACTCTGGGGATCAGTGTGTCCAGGAGTGACTTATGAATCCATCCCCCCTCTGCGATGCAAGACGTTGGGGTCTCTCTCATCCGGTCTCTCACGATCCAGCCTCCCTCCAGCTGGTGGGCAGTTACATCCGCCACCACGACCTGGACAAACCTCACCCCATGAACCAGGGCGCTTCCGTTAAGTCACCAAACGTAGCCTAGCACTTGGGGTGGCTTATGGCAGAGTAGTTGGTTATCCAATGATGGTTCGCGGGGCGGCGGTACCCATACCGGCCTTCCAAATTAATAATTCACTCATTGGCTTCAAACCGTAGTACCTAAGCAGTTAGTGTGTTTCATTATTAATATTTTGAGTTCATGAAATTTCGAATCTTCTGTTATTCCTAGGTCACAAATAGCCATTGCGATGAGAATCTTAATCGTGATAATGGTTCTTCTGACTAGATACGGTAGAATCATTAAGATGTTCAGGCCTGAAGTGGTGTACTGTATCGTAGAACTACTGCAGATAAGAGGGGACTGCGGGCGGGTATTCTAAACACATATTTCGAACCAATTTGAACCACTATCGGTGTGCACAAATATATTCACACGTGAGATCTTTAAATTTTTTTGCCTGTGCCGACCATTACTGTAACTTACCAGAGATATATAAAGTTTTACTCAAACATAACATAACTAACGTTTTTTTAAAGAACTCGTTTCTAAAATCTTATTTACATTAAAACCCTATTGATTCTGAAATCGAATACAACGGTTTCTGATGTATTATCGAAAGAACTTTCTCGATTCAAATATATACATACCTACATCCTTCATTAACAACATTAAGACAAGAATTTTATTTATCTCTGATCTACGTGAAAACAGCTTAAATCTCGGATACGTTTTGAGATTTTCACTGCCAAAAGTATTTTCCTTTTTTTTTTTTGGGTGTTACGCCGTGTTGCGCTACGTCCTTCTTTAGCCAACGTTTTGAACAGTTGAGGTAATCCACCTCTTACCCGCCCTGGTATAAGTAACTGATGGTTACTCCTTCAAGGCTCTCGCAAGATTCTAATTTTTTTGATTAAACGAAGCTACATTTATTTATTTTGAACTAATCTAGACCTCCAGTGTCCATGCATACGTTGTTAGTAAGCAGTATGCAAGTGCTTAACAGGAAAAACAAAATGCAAAAAAACAATGCGTTTTGGACAGCGTTGCAGTGTCCATCGTCCGGGCAGATCCGGCAGATCCGACACATCTACCGGAAGGACACTGCAACGCTGTCCGAAACGTTGGTTAAAGAAGGAGGTAGCGCAACACGGCATAACACCCCAAAAACAAATAACGAAAAAAACTTAAATCTCAATTTTATTTAGTGCAGTATTAAATAATAATTTACGAAATTGCGGATTTGAATAATTGGGAAATTGAAAATTATACAATTTAATTATACTGCATCTACTATTTATACTATACTTATTTTCATATAATCAACCGGTTATTTGAAGTAAACCATAGAAAATTAAAAAAATATTTATAGCTTTATTTGGTGAATCGAAAACCTTATTTGTTAACTGCTTTGTTTTGCAAAACTTTGTTTTGGACTTGTGATGTTTTATTCGTATTACCGAAAAAAAAAGCCAGTGGAGCTATATTAAGTTTTCGGTCTACTATATGCATATATTTTACATGGGTAGGCAGTATAATAATTATTGACGCTTTCAAAGAAAAATAAATCATTTGTGCGTCAGAGAAAATATCGCTAATTACCCGAAAGAACCAAAAAAAATGAGAATCATAATAATGAGGTGCTCGTGGGGGGTTTGTTGGCTGATGTTTTCATGGAAACTTTGGTATTTGTGCTTCAAAAGTAATGTGGGTACATTTTTCCTTTCACAAAAGAGAGTAGGTAGTTCATTCCACAAGGCCCAAACTTTTCTTTTATTCCAACATTTCCACAAAAAGTTCACCTCTAATCACGAATCCAAAAGCTGTGGAACTGACAAGTGGAAACGTAACGCGGGGCGAATTCTGTCGAAGGGGTAACTCCCACCACCGTGGGGTAGAACGGGGAGAGTTGGGGATGCGAGCTTTTTGTTTGCTTTCCACATTTTTCACGCGATAAATCATTTTTTTTCCACAACTTTACGGTAGAGGCTCTTCTCCGCTAGTGTTTATGCTTTTGCCGTGCTCGTGTCGTTAATTTGAGTGCGCGATATGAAATTTTAGCGATTTAAAGAATGGCTGATGCTTTTTAGCGAAATTAACCATGTTTTTGTTGTGTTTGCATTGTGTCGCAAGGCATTTCTTGCACGACACGGTGTTTAAAGACATTAAGTTAAATAAGACATTAAACTTTGCAGCTGTATTCAAATAGTTAAGTGTATCTACATATGTGGTGTAGGTAGGTTTCAACACACCTAAGTATGAACTTTTTGTTTAAAAAAATAGGATAAAACCATCTCCCGCCTCAATGGATGAGTCAGTGCCCTTATCATATACTGCATCAAACATTATTGGTATTTAACATATGGAATTTTAGAGCAAACATTGCATTATTATTGTGTACCTCCTTAAAGAGTTTTAACTATTTTTTATCCTAAATGTGCTTTTTCAACATTTTAACTTTACTAGTATCTAATTAATACCTTCGTAAATAGTTGAGTTTATGGTTTATTAAATAGAGCCATGTTAATATCACCTATTTACTCAAATTATTTTTTTAAAGAAACAAACAGCTGTTATTTATAATACAGAGCTAAATATGTATACACATATGATGATAAGTAGCAATAGAGCGCCATCTGATATGGTACTATATAATATGAGTTATGGGGATGCTAATATGCAATAATATTGGTGTATGTTGTACCTACTTTGTGGGGCAAGTGGTATTTGCCTTTTTACACCGCTTGTTGAGTGGGTGCATGGTAATATTGAGATACATATTGGTAATTTCCATCACAGTGGTCAGCTTTGTTTCCGGAGGATACTTTTGGACGCCAAACTTTGTCGGTGACAAAGTATGCTGAACTCTGCGGTAGGCATGAGTTCCCATCTTCAGGGATGGGCATAAGGTGCTTATTCACAAGTAAATCTGATGATTCAATGAAAGACAAGTTCTTCCGATATAACAATTAACATCTATTTCAAGCAAAAAAATATGTATTTCGCCTCAAAACTATTACGATTACAAAAGCACGAATAATAAGATGGTAAAAGGACGAGGAATACAGGATATGGATAGGAGATGCTCTCGATACATTCTGTGTACCCGTACGCATTCAATTCCATATTTCACAAGGCTACTGTTGACGGCGGTCTCGCAATCAGAAGGTCGCGGGATCGAATCCAATGTCGCGGGATTAATTCATTTGAAAATAATATATGGTACCTACCTATATTTACAGCACGTTCCAGAGTGAAAGATACTCTCAGTATCGCCCTGGTGTAACACCACCATTCAGAATTGAAACGTTGCTTGAAATGGTCGTGTTAGGTGACCAAATCTGACTCTTGTAAGGTATTCACAAAAAAAAAGAATGTCGATATTATAAAATGGTTTGTTATATTGTGTTGAACAAGTTGGTATGTACTTACATCAGAAGATTCCATTATTTTGTGCTAGATTATTTACATGAAGATATTCATTTGAAATGTGTTTTTTTTACCTTCCAGATAGGTAACAGAAATGGTTTCACGAGTTTCTATCCATCCGGTACACTAAATATTATTAAAACGGCCTCATATTTCGTGCACAGCGTATCGGTCACATTGTACGCACATTCCGTTATTAATCGGCTTCGGTTCCACCGTTCGGTGAGCAGAAATATGGCGGATCATTTCGGGAAAAAAATGACTCGTCATTGTCACGTGTCATGACATGGCGGCGTCATTTGCTGGGACATGAATAACCTTTAGTAAAGACATATTAATGTAATGAATGTGCCACGCTGGGCAAAACTCTTTGTATTCCAACGTGTAAACAAATATCCAGAACATTGGGAGTGATGTTGCTAAAATGTTCAATGTTCCTAAATTGTTCGACGTTTCTTAATTAAATGTTCAATGTTCCTAAATTGTTCAATGTTCCTAAATTGTTCAATGTTCCTAAATTGTTCAATGTTCCTAAATTTTTCAATGTTTAATCTTCCTAAAACGTTCAATATTCCTAAATTGTTCAATGTTCCTAAAATGTTCAATGTTCCTAAAATGTTGAATGTTCCTAATGTTCTATGTTACAAAAATGTTCAATGTTATCAAAATGTTCAATGTTCCTAAAATGTTCAATGTTCGTAGGTTCATTCACATGAAAGGACGCATTTTCACAAATTCTTAGTAGCCATTTGGACGAACACGGTTATGTAATAACACCTTTGAATTTTAAAATTTATTTTCATTTTGCAAGGCGAGCAGCTAAGTGGAATAAATAAACCTTGTTAATTATGTGGAGCAATGTTCCTAAAATGTTCAATGTTCCTTAAATGTTCAATCTTCCTAAAATGTTCAATGTTCCTAAAATGTTCAATGTTCCTAAAATGTTCAAGGTTCCTAAAATGTTTAATGTTTCTAAATTGATCTATGTTCCTAAAATGTTTAATTTTTCCAAAATTTTCAATGTTCCTGGGTTTTTTCACACGAATGGACACTTTCTGACGAATTCTCAGTGGTCATTTGGACGAACACGATCATATAATAACACCTGTGAATATTAATATTCATTTTCATTTTACAAGGCGAGAAGCTAAGTGGAATAAATAAACCATATTAATTATGTTTTCTGTTTAAATATGGCTACTTTGTAGTGCGATCTCAAAGCTAAAAAGCGTGTAAATCATATTATTGGTAGGACAGTACAGAATAATGATTTATTTTTAAATAAGAAATAGAGCTTCCTTCTGGTTCTATGGGAGGCTAACAAATAAAGTTAATTAATAGGTAGGTAAGTATGTTAATTTAAGATGTTATTGTTGATGGTAAAATAGGTTAGGGGCGTTCCGTGACACTAGTATAATGCCACAATAGTCGGAAACTGTAATAACAAACTAAAAGCATCAGGGAAGTGTGATTGAAATATTATTGCCATGAGTTTCTTAATTAAACGAAACGTTTTTATTAGAGCTTCCGATTGCACTGTTAATATAGCGCTTATATATTGTTAAAAATTATGCATGCAAATATTACCGTGTCAGATAATAAATATTATATCTACTCGCAAGTTCAATACTAGATTGCATGCTTTAGAACATGCAATCTAGCGTTGATTATAATTATGTGATAGATAAAATCAACGCATGTTTATTTACGTAAATACATATTATGTAAGTTAGTTGTGAGTTTCTAGTTTAAAGCCATTGTTGAAAGTCATGGATATAGTAGTTATGTGACCCACTCAAGTCAGTTGTTTTAATTAGTTATTTTAAGTCAAACATTTGCTACAGAAGCAATCAAATATTTGGCTACGCAGACGACCTTAACGTTGTCGGAAGATCCCTACAGGATCTAAGCGAGGTTTTTGACCCCTTGGAGACCGCGGCAAGAGAGGTGGGTTTGCAAATCTATGAGAATAAAACTAAAATCATGATGCAAAGTAGAATCCCAAACCGCAGAATAAAAGATGAAGCGAAATTTAAAGACACCTATAACTTTGAAGTGGTCGAAGAGTTTACTTACCTGGGTTCCATCATAATGCAGGACAATGAAGACCCAGTAGAAGTAAGAAAGCACATCAAAACCGCTAACAACACTTAGGTACTTCCCTGTTCCTGCCAGTGTTCAAATCCCGAAATATATCCTTATCCTGAAGGAGGCCAAGGCTCGAAATGGGCTGTAGCACCATTGAAGAAGAAGTCACTAATTATAAAACTCTTACGGCTGTTATTCCCAACTTTTTGATCGATCAATCTGAATATCCCATCACCTAGTAATTTGTTTAGTAACGCTCGTTTCACCTGGTTGGTCGGAGAGTTGCATTGGGAAGAGCGTATTTGTGCATCTGAGGAGTGTTGGGCTAAAATTTCGGCTGAAGTAGGTTTGGGAACATCGGTCGTTAGTTGTAAGTCACTAGTTACATAATATAGCTCTCAGTACTCATTAAGTCATTAGTTATACATCTTAGCTGTAAGTAAGTAAGTTAAGGTGATCCAATAGTCCAGGAAAAAATTGAAATCGGAAATCACGCCTCTTTGGGGAGGAATTTAAAAATACTTGAGAAAAAGCTTTTGGAATGGTTGGAAAAGGTATTTGAGTATTTTTTTTACAGGTTGATTTCGGAAAGGCCCGTAAAAAGAATTAACTCCTTTTTTACGTATTGTTTATTGTATTAACAAGGAAATTTATTACAATTAAAAGACTTATAAAAATAATGACCAATATTTTGAAAGGCCAAGATATGTTCTGCACGCAGTTTTAATTGAAGCATCTAGGTATAATACCTACTAAGCGATCAAATTTTCAAAACAAAAATACAAGATTTTTTATGATTTTGCATTATTTCGCATGGCTTCATCTTAAGATAAAAAATTAATATGGTGAATTGCTTGAAAACGATGCTCTATAAATAATCCAATCGTTATTATATTATTTTCTAAAAAGTAGATACTTAAGTATTTGAAAAGTATGTACATACTTTTTATATTTAGGTATTTATTGGTAGTTAGTCAGTAGTGATATAAGAACAAAAATTACATTTATAATAATATCTGATTAATTTTTCTAATCAAAAATAGCTACCCATTGTTTTCAACAGTTCCTTGCCATAAAATAATAGAAACATATCAAGAAGAGCTTTAACGAACCATCTGCTATTAGTTTCTATCGGAAGCTCTGACAAGGACTGATTATCTGAAGTCCGCTTCATAAAATCATTATAGTAAATGAATAACCGATAAAAAAAGTTTCTAGAAAAAAAAGCAAAACTAACAGTGTTTGAAGCGGTGTTTCCGCTAGGAGAAAATAAAATTAAGACAACAAACCTAAAAGCTATTTAATCAAGGTGGTGCCCGCTTCAAAACTGGTTTTGGGTTTTACAAAAAACCCGAAGTGGGCCGGGTCTGGATGAGACTAGGAAGGTAAAAAAATGTTTAAAGATGGCTGACATCCCCTTACAAAGGTAGGCTTCGGTAGGTTGTCCCAGGCATCTCGCCAACAGGTATTACTGCTTTTGGACCCATGCTGTGAGGGCCTTCCTACAGAAGGAATACCTACCTATAGAACGATTCAACAAAAGGCTTTAAATGGCTGCAGCGAGGTGTCCGGATTAAAAACACATACATTCAAATCAATATATTTGTACGCATAGTTATGTAATACATTCACACGATGTTAATACATATATTTTCAGTTCTCGTAGTCGTGTGTAGTACCTACCTACCTATTCACAGCTAATATATATAAAAAAATACTAATATTCAAAGGCTCAATATGTTAATAATTATAAAAAATAAATAAACTATGTGTAAGTACCTATTTATAAATACTTATGTACAGGGTGTATTATTCAAATATGTTGAACCAAATTCCTGCTTTCCCCGTTGGCAACCATACGAAAATATAAATTTAATATTTTAAATTGATATATGTATCAGTTGACCATCACTTTATCAAACCGACCCACGAATAAATTTATTTTCACGTTAAGTAATAATTCAAATCGAATGAAGTCATCTCTCAGACATTTTTCTTGATCAAATCAAAGATTACAAATGAGAACAATCAATTTATATTTTTATATAATTTATCGCATTCGCTTAACATGTTATAACTTTCACATTATTTTAATACGCGTCAATTAATTTTGTAGCCCGAAGAACAGATTTATTTAAAATCACCAATACAATCGCGATGACAACCCACTTTATATCAGTAGATAGGTATATGTTCCTAGGAACCTTGACGTGGAATTGAACAGTGTGATATTGGAGAAAAAATTATAAAAGTGTCGGAAATGTTTATATTTATACTATACTAGCAGACCCGGCCACACGTTGCTGAGGCTAACGAAACACAACTCCATTACCCAATCTTTAATAAAATCCACACCACCCGCTTGCCAGCTGCCCGCTGCCCGCTGCCTGAATTGAATATTTGAATTTATCGGCTTTTCTCTACTATAATAAGCATGTACTAATTAACTCGCCACTAATTATACAATGCTTGCAATGCAACACTGGATATTTGAAAAGGGAAAATTAAATACCTACTTACACTAGGACATCTATTTTTCAATTTCTTCCGTAGAACGAATTTCAAAAGTGACTATAGTACCTACCTACCTACGGCCCGCCAGCCGTTTTAAATCACACAAAAATATGTTTTCTTTGAATTTCTCGGCTTTATAATTTACATGTATTATACAATTAAACATTACTCTTTAATCACTCTATCTATTGGTGAAAACCGTATGAAAATCCGTTGCGTAGTTTAAAAGATTAACGCGCACATACATTTTAAGCGACTTCATTTTATACTATGTTGATGATAAATGATAAGTGTAGGTTGGATGAATAAAAGTTACTAAAGAATAAAATGTTACTTTCCCCGGCGGCAACAAGTCGAGATATCATATTGCAACTAGAAAGCAAACATTACCTACAGACCTCTCAGCTAGTGTCGGCCAGGTAATGTGATATTTGTTGGAATTGAGAATCTTCAGCACATGTAAATAAAGTAAGTATAACTTCTTTTTTTTTTTAATTTGTGACAAAACGCACAGCATCTAAGAACTCTGGTTATATTATTGGTTTCGACAAAGAATAAAGTAACCTTTCTCAGAGAATTTTTTATTTATTTAAAAATACCTCTGATTTTTTTCCACGCTTTGAAGATGTACTATCAAATAAAATATAGAGAAATAGAGTGCTGAATTATATTCTTTGTAATATATAGGTATTATTTACTTTGTAATACTGTAAAAATATTTTGATACGGAGTTTTAAGTCGTGATAGGAGAAATATGATATATCCATATACCTTTTCAATGTTGAAAGAGAGAAGTCATTTGTTGATAAGACTTAATAGATAATGGGTTTTATGTAAGTACAATAGCCATAAAATATTATGTGATCTAAAGTTCGTACATAAAAATTGTCAAAATATGAGGCGAAAAAATTTTGGATTTGTTTTTTTACCTTTGTTCAACACACCGTGAGGAGAACAATAATTTACCTCTGGGCCTGTGTCTTATTTGAGGATGCTACGTGTATGGTCATTTTAGGGAAAAGAAGGAGAGAAAGTACCGGGAAGGAAAATATATAATCCATCCCTCTCACTGCGGTGCAAGGCGATGGGTCGAGAGAGTCCAGCTGGAGAGATAAAAAGGTCTCCCTCAGTCAGTCTCTCTTCATCAATAGGTAAGAAAACGCATGTGCCGCAAAGACCTAGACAAACCTCACCCCATCAACCCGGAATCTACCAAGAGTCCCAACTGCTCCCGTCTGTAGCCAGTGAGACTATGGCATTCCCGATTGGGGTATGTTGTGAGGCTGAAGGTAGCGGGGAGGGAAAGGAGATGGGGAAGAGGAAGGTGGGGAAGTACCTAGGTACCTGGCTATTCAGATCTGGTCACCAAACACGGCTAATGCCATTTCAAGCAACGTTTCAATTCTGAATGGTGGTCTTACACCAGGGCGATACTGAGAGTAGGTATCTTCCACTCTGCCGCAAATATACTATATATTATTTTAAATTAATAAATTGTGATATAACACAAATTAAACAAATAAAATTTACTGGCCACGCCGGGATTCGATCCCGCGACCTTCGGTGTGCGAGTCAAGAGCCTTACCGCTGGACTAAGCCGGCCGTCAAAACCTATATATTTTTGAACCGTACCTTCCCATATATTTTTTATTCGCATAGTTGATGTTAGTTTTTAGTTTTAGGGGTAGAAAAAGTTAGGTGACTGTCTTTTCAAATATAATGTATAATGTGTTACCAAACCAAATATAAAAATCATAGATCTTTCTGGAAAAATTCCATCTTTTTAGACGAATAAAAAGCTCGATTATTCAAAGCTCTCCCAACTACAGTATTCGACAGCGAGTAGCAACCGCTCAGTAGGCGTTGATCTTTCACCAATCATTTATCACAGATTCCTCTGCATTACTCATTGTTCAGGGCGGGTGGGAGGGTGGCAGGGTGACTGGGAGGGGGTGTGACGAGGAGCGAACGGGCAGACAACCCTCGCGGATACCAACTGATGCATGAAACCTAGACTTGGTAGTAAATGTATTCAGCACCTACCATTTTGAAATGTTAAAAGTAACCTGACATCAAACTTTGATTACATTATTTCGAAAAATATTAGAAGTGGGGAGAATATCAACAGTTAAATGCTCTATGTAAACAATAAGGTTTTTAGTAATAAAAAATAATTATATTTATTATGCGCAGCTTTTTGAAGGTTCACACACAAGTGCGCTTTATAATAAATAACATTAAAAATATTAAAATATTGTATGCAAATAAAACTATGATCCTTGAGCAGCAGACCCATTAATATGAACACTTTAGAATAAATTTTAGTATAAATATCCCTAGGTAGATGTAGATGTTCGATATTATTGTAACTTACACCTAAATTTAACGATTTACTTGAAGCTAAGGTAGGTAAGTGTACGTACCCATTATCTGTAAGAAACATTAATTTAACAATAATGGTCTTACAATACCTATATTATTTTGTGTTATTGTTTTTATTTTTGAATAAAATTATTAATTACTAGCTGGTTCCCGGCATGAAAGAAATGCATAGTTTCTCCCAGAATAGCCTTTCCCGTGCGTCCCCGTTCCCCTCCCGCGTCCCCTTCCTAGCTAGCTTTATAAATTATAGCCTAGGGGTCGTCCATTAATCACGTGATGCTCGAAAGGGGGGGGGGGGGGTTCGGAAAAAATCACGAAATATCACGACGGGGGGGGGGGGGGTATAATGAGATATCACGTGTATTTATTTTTCGTGATAATATTCTGAAAATTTCAAAATTCTTTGCACTAAATAAATACACGTGATTTCGGGGGGGGGGGGGGGGTTAGTCTAAAACCTCACCACATATCTTATTTGCATCTTTATTAACGTATATTTAATTTAAAAAATTAAAATGAACATTTTGTTAAATTTGGAACTAATATCGACCCACAAGTAGGCTTGCCATCTGTCCGGCTTTAGCCGGACATGTTTGGCTTTTTTAGGTCGTGTCCGGCTAAATATTTATATGTCCGGCCTGTCCGGCTTTTGTTAGGCTTTTTTGGTTCGCGCGGGTTTTGTCTTCCGAACTTCTGAAATTGGCGGAATATAACTCTATAAGAGTTTTCTCTTTAATAAACACCCGGTGGACCAAGGAACGCAATAAATTGCAATCAATTGCTAAGATGGTGTACACATTGTATAATTTAAAAATGACATGTCAAGGATTTTATTAAATGATTTCCAAAGAAAACGACGTTTTGGATAAAGTAGGTGAAAACGCCAAATATACAAAATGGTAGATTTTTGTAATTTTTGAATAATTTGGAGAAGTCGAGATTTCATTTTAATTTATGTTTTTCGTTTTTTGTCCACAAAGATAAATATGTTTCATTTTATATCTATTTAACGAAAAACTTTACTCAACTGTTTAACCAGAAAAAAGTTATGTTTTGTTTGTATGTTTTATAAGTTTAGTATGTCTACAGACAGAAGACACAATATTTTTTATTTTGTTATTGACATTTTATTCTATACAATTGTCAACTGATGACAAGGATGACTGATTAATGATTGTTGTTATTGAATTGGTTAATGCGTGATTAATAAACAACTGTAACTTGTAACAGATTTGTTATTATTATGTATAAAAGTTAAGTCCAAAATTATGTACGTACGTCCGGCTTTTAGGGCAAAATGTCCGGCCTTACAGAGCGCAGAGTCAGGCTTTTTTATTTTAGAAGATGGCAACCCTACCCACAAGACATAATAACACTTGTACACATTTTATAGTTATTTTTCAATGTTCTTATTATGTTATTTTTGCCATACAAATGTATCAAATGTAATGTTATAAATCAAATCAAAAATCAAATATCAACAGGGGGGGGGGGGGGGGGTTAAAAAGTTGCTAAAAAAACATCACGTGATTAATGGACGACCCCCTATATAATATTCTGATGTATGAGCTATATTATTGTAAAGTTTCATTAAAATCTTTCAGTTTTTGCTTGAAAGAGTAACAAACACACATGCATCCATACAACCTTTTGCGTTTATAATATTAAAGTAAGATTTATTATTAGTGTGGGTACCTTGTCTTTGTGAGGTTTAAAATTAAATTGTAAACAATAATACCTACCGTGTAAGGTAAGAACAAATAATTTAGTGTGTAAAAAATCAAACATAAAGAATAAAAAACAAAATAGCAAAAAACAT
Organism: Limnephilus marmoratus; assembly: GCA_917880885.1. Taxonomy (NCBI): domain Eukaryota; kingdom Metazoa; phylum Arthropoda; class Insecta; order Trichoptera; family Limnephilidae; genus Limnephilus; species Limnephilus marmoratus. The sequence goes on from OU862923.1 coordinate 48,422,568, forward strand.
CTTGAAATCATGTACTACGTGTAGGTAGCAATATGGTTGTTCCAAAGTATCACTGCCGTCCGGTTCGCGTATTTACAAAACCTATACCGATTCAGTCGCGGTAACGACAATTTACATTTTAAATATACCTCTATATTGGTTATTTTTTATCACATTGCAAAAACAAAAAATGTTCTAAATCTAGATAAAATAATCTTTCTGATATGTGTATTAGAAATTAATAATTTTATTTCTAAATATTTAAATTTTAATATTATTCCCATATATTGTAAATACACCTCTATATTGATATTTTTTATCACTTTGCAAAAACAAAAAAATGTTCTAAAATCTAGATAAAATAATCTTTCCAATGTGTATATTAGAAATTAATAATTTTATTTCTAAATATTTAAATTTTGATATTGAAAATTTAAAGCGACGCAAACGCGTTAGGGATTGTAAATACGCGTCCGGTTCATCAGTGTCCTTGGCTCTCCACGCAAATGTAGAAGAGCCGCGAGGGGTAGAGGAACCTTGTCCACCATGTAAGTTGGAGTAGGGGTTACGATCCTCATCAATGAGAAACCGACTTAAGAAAAAGAGGATATGATTGTTCATTGAATAACAAGAGCACACGTGAGGAGAAAACCGCAACTAAAATAGTTACCAAGTTCCAAAAGAAAACGGTTTATTAAAATACTTATATAATTGAGGTCAATAAGGTGGGTTTTCATTTGTGTCGTTATATAATCATTCAATCAGTACATTCGTAAAATTTACAAACTAGATTCTAAAAAATAATACCTTGAACTTAGACCTGTCCAGCGTCCATTTATAAACCAATTAAAACTCCTGGAGCAGACACTATATGTAATAGGCGGCATTTAACCGGGCCTCTGCTCGAATAAAAAGTGGGCAATTATTAAATTTAAAAATACCTACATTTTTGTGTTGCGTCATCGATAATTTTCTTGTTGAACTAGATAATGCCGACGGCTTTAGCCAACTAATATCACAAACAGTACGGTAAATAACATTTACGAAATTATCACAATATTATTTCGGTTAGAATTATATGATATTTATTCAATATAACACAAAGATGGCGTGTCTGTCATCTCCGCCAGTAGTGGAGCCCTGCCCTCCATTGTTCCACATTCCCACCGCCACAAATACCCGAGGGTGGAATGCACCCCCTCGTCCAACCCTGCTTTTGGTTTTATGTTAAATTCTCCCCCCCAAGAGAGATCTCCACAAGCTTGTCCATAGCTAACGCAATTTTTCTATATTTTTAGGGGAAGTTCCAAAAAACTATTTGTTATTATTTCTAATTAAAAATCTTATTTACTTTACAGAAAACATTGACGTAATAAACTACATCTTTGTTTTAAATAAAAATAATTAAATCATTAAAAAATTTCATTAGGAATTCGCTTCATGAATCTTTCGTTGTGATACAATCAAACAATTAGTTAACTTGTTCTAGCGTTATTAATCCATCGCATTTTGGCAAATTAATTAAACATTAATTGTGCAAGTATTTCGTCTATGCAGACAAATTAATTTTCCTCTCACCGAAACTTAATTGCCGCAATATTTACAGATCATTAATAATTTTTAAACAATTTATCATGGTCACCCGTCAGCGTCTTTGTTTATGCAATTTTACAGTATAATTAATCCACTGTGTACAGCATTCTGACCTGTAAGTATGAGTAATGTACCTCTGTACGAATTATAAAGGGTTGCATCCCTTAACTTATCCCCTGGTCCAATGGAAGGGTTCAGACCTGAATGGGGTGTCCTTAATTAATGACACTTTGGTACAGAGTTGCCTATTGTTCGATTGAGAGGGGACATCTTTACTTGTATAAATACCTACAGATTACTGAAATATATATCTCTATGCGGAAAAGATTTTTCACATAACCGCATATTAATTTTTCGATATCTACCCCCTTTACTTTTGATATCACTTACCATCTACGCATTTGACTTGAAGTCGCAGGTTGCTCGTTCGATTCTCAAATGGCACAAAATTATATTAACACTGATTAAATTCAATAGGTATATTGACATAATGATGATCTCAGATCAGTGTGTTATTATATGATGGTTATTAGGTTAAATTCAGATCCCGTATTTCCGAATGTCTACCGATTTATAAATTATAACATATCTCCCTTGAACAATTTTTAAATTATATTAATATTTTTTTTTAATTTTCTCGATTCATTTGCCGAAGCTTAAAAGTAATTATAATGAAATTCTCACGAAAGAAAAAATATCAGAGCAGCCCCGAAAATTAGTTAAAACACATAATATAGTCAGAAAAAATCGCAGCATTTCTTTAAATGCTGACTGAAAATAAAGAAAATTCATTTGCTTTATTTTAAGTTAGTCACTGTTTCATGTCTGTCACATCATCAGAGCAGATGTTGATGTACACTATAACGTTGTCCGAAACGTTGGCTAAAAAAGGAGGTAGCGCAATATGGCATAACACCCCAAAAATAAATAACAAAAATGCTTTTGGCCGTGAAAATCTAAAATCATATCTCAGCTCATATTTTATTAAATGTTTTTGCTTAATCTTATTAATTATAATCATATTTTTAAATATTATCGCGCTCCCTTTAACATTCGTCTTTACCTATTATCTCCCTTTCAAACCATCATCTTTTTTTTAATGCTAGCTACGGAGCCATTAACCTTTTAAAAAGGGCTCTACAGCTATCATAAGTAAATATGGATATAAAATATTTTAATCGGTACACATTGATATTCAAGGCATTTTTAACACATTATTTTTAATTAATTATACGAATTAAAAGCAAATTAAGTATAAATATTTTCGAAGAGTAATGTTGCTGTTCATTTGGTTAATGGCAACACCTTCATTTGGGAATATCAATCACTTAAGATTATATCTGCTCAGAACAGAGGTCTGGTATTTTGTAGCTAATTACTAATTACTCTACCATTACGTACACATTATTAATTCATTTCTGGCATTTATTTCATTGTTTGTTTTCGAAAACATCGCATAATATATAGGTAGGTAACTAACATTTCAGAAATATTAAAACTATTCTGGAAATAAAAAGGATTATCACAGATTTTAAACGTGCCATCGGATGTATAAAAAAGTTATTTATTTTTGCCGTGTTAGACCGTGTAGCACTACCTCATTCTTACACTGTAACGCTGTGCGAAACGTTGGCTAAAGAAGGAGGTAGCGCAACACCGCATAACATCCCAAAAATAAATAACTATTACACTTTCTGCCGTAAAAATCTAAAATCACACAGGATGTAGGTATATTATGTGATTTTTATCTTTGACACTTTAAAACGATGCACCACCTCATGTAACATTTGGAAACAGGCCGCTAACAATAACACTCCTTACGCAGATGGCGATAAGATTAAAATTCCTGCACAACACCAGCCGTCTGTTATCATATATGCAAGAAAAACACATCGCCAAAAAGTATTTTTTAATTTATTTTGCAAAGTTCAGGCACAAATATTTATATGTTTCACGATCATTTTCTAAAGGAATTAAGTTCCCACAATATACAATAAAACCATGAACGAAAATAGAAGATTTTGATAAAATAAAATACTTTTTTGTTTAAAACCATGAGATTTATTAATTTATGAACCGACCGGTTTCGCATCTTCAGGGTACAAATTAATAGTATTAATTTGTACCCTGAAGATGCTTAAGTAAAGCGAGACCGGTCGGTTCATAAATTAATAAATCTCGTGGTTTTAAACAAAAGAGTATTTTATTTTATTAAATATGTCAAACCACAAAGTGATTGCTTTCTACAATAATAAGAAGATTTTGAACTTTAAAGCAGTTTTTTATAGACCTGGAACTTTATTTTTTCTGGGCGTGGGCTGGTATTTAATTAAAGCATCTAAAATATCTCTAAGCGATCAAATTTAATAATCAAAAAAATATATTTTGCATTAATTCGTATTGCTTCGTCTTAACTGTATTTACATAATGATAAAACTTTGTGTTTGTGACCGTTGAAACCAAAATTTAATTAATTTAATTAGAATAATGTATTTTAACACTTCTATTAGATACGATAAATTCTCACACTTACGGACGTAATTTATAACATAACGCTCTTAAGATCAAAATTTTATGATTCTTCAAGTTTTCAAACCAAATTCCATATAGTTCTTGCATATATGGAATCACTTAAGAATATATTATACCGGTACACTTTTTCAGTTGTTTTTAACGCGATTAGTGGCGTGTCAATATTTTTTTCACAGAACCAGTAAAAGAGGTATTTCTTGACGTTGTTATCAAACTATTCATTAATTTTCTTGAATAATTAATTACGTGTGTCTTTACAAGGATAAAACTTTAAAAAAATAGCGTACAAACATCTTAATTCAGCCACAACTAAAAACATACTGACCAACATGTTGTGTTCAACCAAAAAAACAAACAAAAAAGGTAATAATTACCCTTTACCTTGGGTGGATTTTTTTTTTCATTTTATCTGCTTTGAGTAATTTGCAACAAAATTCTAAACCACCTTGCGACAAAAGGCTTTGATTTAAACGTCCATAAATCTAGAATAATCACCTATCATTGTTAGCTGAAATATTTGCAATACATGGTTAAGAAAGGAGTAAAACAATGGCTTCATCCCAAAGAAATTGCAACAATCGATAGAAAGCGAAAAGCATTAGAATGTGGGCAATAAAAACAACAAGTCTATAGAATGATTTAAGTTACCTGTAAAGACATAAAGGGTGAAAGGGAAGGTGAAAGAATCTAGCGCAGGTAATAAAACACTAAATTTGCATGTCCACTAGTTTAGAAAGACGCATTGTGCGAATTGCAACAAAAGGCTGTTGCCTTTTCGGCGGCTTTGGACATTATTGTCTCTCAAGGACGTGCGTAGGTTTTTTTTTTGTTTAGCAAGTGAAAGGAAATTTGCAAGTCCTGAATTGTGGAGACAGACGAGACGATGAAAGAAGCAGTTTCAGTAAAATGAATGTATTGAAAGTGAACGTTCGTGATATAAAGAAATGATTTTTCGATTCCTACTCACTGTTCTACGAATGTCTTTTAAAATACCTTTTTAATAAAATAAAAATGTACTACAATAAATCATATCTTCAAATTTATTTAATTATTTATTATGTGTGCGTGTTTTAAAATAAATATATAATTTTTACATACAGCGTTACAAAAGAAAATACACGTAGCCTTTTCTCGCCATAAAGAAATAAGTCTCTTGGGTTTGGTAAAGGAATTCTAGCTCAATTATGTAAAATCATGTAAGTAAATAATAAAATACTTCAAATAATAACAAAAAGATAGGTTGGAAAAACGCCTGATTTATCAATAGCAGATTTAAAGTTTAAAAAAAAATTATGATAATTATGGAGTTTTATAGTAGGTAGTTTTAGATAATTTTTCAATTTTAGCTGAAATTCATGAATATTTTCAATAATTTTTACATTTCATTGGAGGTTGTTAAAATAAGTTATTTGTATCTAGAGAGAGATATGAATTTTGATTGTTCACGTTGTTAAATTTTGGAATTTTAATATTATTCTGATATCTCACTGATGTAAGTTATTTATCTGTATTTCTTTAAAAAATTGTAGTAGGTATCTGTTGAAAAATTTTTATACATTTTGTCTATTGTATGTAGGTACAAAGAATATTGAAAAGAAAATTTCATTAGAAAATGTAGACGATTTTTTCAAGATTACCTTAATTATCAATCTTTTAACTATTGAAAGTTGATTTAAAATATTATCATATATTCATCTCCAGCCAAGTTAATAGGCATACAAATTATTGTCTTCTATTTAAAACGTCAGTTTATTTTTACAGCCATGCATAATTTGATTAAAATTGGCATTTCAGTCATTTTAAAGGTATACGTATACCCAAGTAAATCAATTAAATAATATTTTATTTATTTTCAAGTAGGTACATATGTAGAATCCACCAATAAAACAAAGCTTGAGTTTCGTCAGTAAGGAGGTAAGTAGATACTATATATATATAGTATTTTTGATGCGCTCTAAACATCGGAGGTTGGTATAAAAGATTGAAGGCCCTATCAAAATGTACACACCTTGAGTGTCCAGAGGCGTTGAGGGTTTTGACGATGATACGACTTACATTTTTTAAAATATCTACCAAACTTGTACCTTATACCTCCGTTTAGTCGATGATATCTCACTTCCCTGCAGAGGTGTGTTAATTAAGGAGAAGATATTAGGACTTGCTTTCAAATATTGCTTCGATCAACAGTGTGGATCGGAATATATATTTTTAATTCATTTTATTTAGGCAGTTGTTTTACAGATCCGCGAAAAAGAAAGGCACGGTGTCCAACCTGGTCTTAACTCAAATAGATTCACGTGGGTACAGGTATAAGAATTTACTTTAAAAATAATTATACCTACTAATTATTTTTATTACAGGTGTAATTTTTTACCAATTCGGTATTTTGGCAGAAGATGTTGATGTTCATAAGTGACTCCAGAATTTTTAGTCTCGAAACTCTACATCCTTGTTTAATTTTGCTACATTACTAAAATACCTACCAACTTGTTAATATTTGAATGTCGGATAAATTTTGTATTAGGCCTCATTTAAGTAACTGAAAACCTCTTCGTAAAAATGCAGGTCTTGCATCCAGCTTCTCACATAGAGTGAAAACAATTTTATTATGTAATTTTTTTTTTTTACCAAAGACGATTCCTAGTTTTTGATCATTAATTAATTAGTGGCCTCTTGTGCAAGGGTTCATTGAACATGTCTTCATCGTCTAAAAGCGAGTAAAATAAATGTTGTTCAGCCGCTTTCTTTTTATGTAAGTCGACAGCTACCTTCTCATGGAACTTAATCTTCGTAAAATTAACGCAGTTTTTCCAAAAGGCTTGCGAAACTTAACAAAACCTATCAATTTACATAATTATTTAATGACTAAATTGAATGCAGGTTGTAAAAATTTACGCGTACATAATTGTTGAAACCTGTTAATAATGTGTACAGCAATAACGTAAGACCACTGGTATAAACATATTGGTAACGTACAGAAGCTCACCTGGTTTAAATTTAAAGCTTGATTTCTTTTTCGATCAATATTTTAAATAGATTCACAGATACTACCTGCCTTTTGCTTATATAAAGGTTTGGTATCTTTGCCTCTCTAATAGGCGTTCATTTAAATTTTAATGGAGTATCAAAAGATAACAAAATTGAAGGTTCAGCTTTTCGGATATCCGATGTATAATTTTGTGTAGGTGTGCATGGTATTTATCTATAGAAGAGTAGGTTTTATCATGTCGAGTAATTAAAATTGATTGATTTATAGCTGTTCTGTTTCAGTTGAGCCTTCGCTAAGGGGGTGCTGCCGTGGGCAGGTGAAAAGTGAATTTAAAAAGATTATACAAGGTAACTATAAAAATATATAAACAGATACAACGAATGAGACAAAATTTTATTTTCTCCCACCCAGAATTCTACTACTCGGAAATATCAGGACAATGGCGCCCTAGATTGAATAATGTTTGAGGCGGAATAAAAGACGTAGGTTCGGAAGTGAGGCTATTAAAATTACCAAAAGTATTATATATAAAGGTAGATCAGAGCATAGTTTTAATCTGGACAAAGTGGTCTATCACCATTCACTATGGCGATTGTGAAAGATTCTTTCACTTGTAGGTTGTTTGAAGTAAAATAATGATGGCAGTCCTTACATAAAAGATAATAGTTATGGCTAATATGCGGAAACGTTTAATGGTTCAACACCTATGGACGGTGCCACTTTGGGCGAACGGTTCAATACCAGTAAGTAGTTGATCAAGAAAAGGTATGCCAACTCTTATCGGACCTGCAAATACATTCAGAAAGCTACTGCAAAGATGTCGACAGTTAGGTCATTTGATGAGGTTATGAAGATGGTAGCACCATCACCATCATAGACGGTTATATATAGGATATTTAATTAATTGTAGGTATTTTGAAAAAGTTTTTCAGCACTTAGTTAATTCTGAGTTGTTAGCGCTTCAATGCTTTACAGTTGTTTCATTATTTGGAGTTCCTTAAATGAAAACGTATTTTATCTTTAAATTTCTGTTGAATATTGTAACTCCATCTTTACTTTAGATAATCATAAAGGCCGGCCTACACATTCCTCTGAGCGGAGGCCTGATGCGCGGGCCGCTGTACTTACTGAGTATAATAGTCCCTTTCATAAATCTCGGATCGAAAACATAACAGCGACCAACTTGTTCCCGGAAAATAAAACACCGCTTTGTTATACTCCACGGAGCAGAAGATAACGGCGAAACTGAGGAGCATTTTTATAATTTAAGAACACTTATTTATAATTTTATAATGCTATAAGTAGGTACCGCGCTGATCCCTGAATCTGATCTCCATACATATAATTACAATAAAAGCCTTGTTGGCGGTTTCTAAAGCCTTGGATTGCTGGCACATTATAGGTTGTTGGATCGAAGGGTAACGGAACGATGATCATTGGCATACGTAGGATATGCATCATTAACCATCAAGTGCGGATATGTGCCTATTACAGAATATTATAAGAGCCTTCCTACCGTATATACATATATACGTAGACACGAACCAGCATTTTTGAAATGGACGAACACGAACACTGTTTTTAGCAAAGTTGTTTTTATCTCCTCCTTCTAGTTTACTTTCTTTTTGGAGGTTATCTGTCATCGAGGCAACATTTCCCTTGAAGTCCCTGTCAAAATGTACGCACCTTGTCCATTGGCGTTAAGGGTTTTGACGATAATATGACGTATATTTTTTCAAATATCCACCTGACCTGATTATACCTCCATTTAGTCGATGATATCTCACTTTCCTGCAGAGGTGTGTTAATTAAGGAGTAGTTATTAGGGCTTGCTTTCAAATGCTACTGTACTAAATGTACTTACAACAGTGTGAATGGAATAAAATGTTTAATTAATTTTATTTATGCAGTGGTTTTACAGACCGTACAAATTATTTTAGTCCAATTCGGTAATTTGGCAGATGTTAAGTAATTTCAAGATTTTTATATCTTTATATCACGGACTTACAGCTCGACGCGTATTCACTTACTCGGTACTTACCATTAACGAAAAAACAGAAAGCAAGCAATGGAAGAACTGGGGATTTTTACAAGTCTAGTGGCTTTTGTGGTTTCTTTCTTTTTCAATGCATGTATTTTCAAGACTCTGGTTAACTCTTTCCTTTCCTTAAAATACTCCCAAATTAGCATCACCAAAGGTATAATTGATTCTGAGGTTTCCCTCAGGGCTTCCCATTGGGACCACATTAATTTCAAAAATATTAAATTATTTGCCTAGCATGCCATAACTCACCGTAAATACAAGGTAAATAATAAAAATTATGTCATCGGTTTTCAGTAATTTTACAGGTATTATGTTCCCTATATACGCAACGCATTTTATATCGAATTTCCAAAGATGCCAAATGAACCAACAATCTAGAAATACCTATTCTCCACCCCGGAATGGTATCAGATATTTGAGTACAACCAATTGTAGTTATATGATTGTATTATTATATGGACTATATAATAGTCATGTCTCGAGGATTGTATGGCTCTAACATGGTATCATACCGACGGGGGGCTATCTCTCCATACAATCACTTTACATGGAATGCCGGAGCAGGACAGACATAGACAACGCAAGGAATGTAAGAGGATCCGGAATGTAATTTAATTAAATATCTGTTTGTGGTTCGCATTGTTGTTTTAAAAAATGTACGTTAAAATTGTTGCATTATAAATGACAAAATAATAAATGAAATAATAGAAGCCTGGTTTAAGACAGAGAGAAGCAACAGCAGATACGGAAATAGTTAAGGAGTTGGAAGAACACAAACATAAGGGTTCGCCGATAGCATATTCTATTTAATTGATTTTTAATGTTTAATCTTTATTTTAGATATATGTACACTTAAGGTGTGTTCTTTTATTTCTCGTGCATCGTTAAAACGTCAGAACACCACGTATTATTTTTAGGGGTGTTGAGTTTTTTCACTTAGTACTTAGTTATTTTAGATTTCTGTATCCCCATTAAAATGTATTTTTAACACGTTCCCTTTAATTCCATCCGAAAACGTCAAGATATCTCATAAAAGTACGGATTTTTTTTGATTTGTTAGGTGATTGATTTGAAGGTATTAATATTATTTTTTCGTTAAAAATAGCTCCCTCATGGGTCGGGAAACCGGGTGCAGTAAGAACGCGTTATACCGAGAGCATTCGGTTCCATATCAGTATTTATATTGGCATATATCCGTGCATCATACATAGAAACTGTGTACTTTCATTGTCCGTTTTCTTACTGCATTCGGTTTATGTCGATTCCTCACCGACCCATGAGGGAGCAGGCTTATACAAAACAGTTATACAAGATCTGGGAAATCGAGCACCTTAGTCCTACAAACGCATCGAATGACATGCATTGATCGTCGCCTTCAAATCTGATCCAAACCTGTCGAAGACTGTGATTTTTTTGTTTAACAAAAAGCAACGAAATCAAAACACCCTAGTTAAGTTTGTCAAGATTATTCGATTAATCACGTACTAAGTATTGAATGGTAGGGTTTCTTGGAAACTTGCACCTCCCGCCATACAAAGCTGTCCCGAGCTCTCACACTTAGGCCTGTCCCCCGTCTGTCCTAGCAGCTTAGTTGAAATCAATCACACCAACCATCTTTGATCATTTCAAACAAAGTTTTGACAGGCCTCGAGATCCGATCATGTCAATATGTCCGCCGCAAACAACTGCCTGACACGGTCATTATTCAAAACTTACTTCGTGTATCACTAGTCTACATCTAACATTTATCATTCACGCGAAAATAAAACTAAAATCACACATTCTTAAAGCTGATTTTGCTTTACTAAGTGTCACATTCAAATATATCCTCAGAATACCCTTCAAACAGAAATGCTCTCAATATCGTAAAATATTAAGGTTTATATTCGTATGTATTTTTAGGCGTCTTTAAGCTTTTTCAAACAATTGTATCAGATATTATTGTGACATGTTTTCAATGAGGGTGAATTTGAAGAGGTTGAATTTTTATTGATGATCTCTTCGTAAGTAAGTATATTTGTATGTAAAATGCTGTATTGAATTTGGGAACAATGGAAAGCCATGTTATCATATATCATGCCCGTTTCTGCTAGTAGGTAGCTACATATATGAAAAAGATACCTACAAATAATACAAGCCAGCAAATGATTGCTCAAAAAATGAATCACTATAAACAAATCGGCATATGCTCATGAAGAATTTATATATAAAAATATAAATAAAATTAAAAAATACAAGAAATACTCATATTAAAATGTTCGTAGGTAATTCATTAATATATTTTGGGACAAATACCCATCTCTCTTTAATTAATTTTGATGAATAGACTCGCTATTTAAAAGATGTAACATTTTGCCAATTCTCATGGCAAAATAAAAACACCTGCATAGTTCACTTTACTCTTTTATAACATCAAATTATTTATTGATCAATTTCTCATTATGTTAGACACCTTTTTATTACACAAAAATAATGATTACAGAAATGATGATACACATACTTGTTCGTATCGATTACCGGTTTTCTATCAGATTCTCAAAGTGTTCACCGAAATTTGACTACGTAGATACTGACATTTTTTCCTGATATCTCGAATTCCAATACTTTTGGTAAGTGTGCAGTTTAGTTTTTAATTTTTTATTGTTTAATAATAATAATAATTTTTGGATGATTTTATAGCGCCATTTCCGTGAGAAAATCATCCCAAGTTCATTTAAACATTTAACCTATATATGTATATATTTATATATACGAGTATTACAAGTGGCTTATAACTAAGATTGATAACTATTGTCTTACACATATAATTATTGTTTTCTATCACATTTCAACGAGAGGTACGAAAGTGGACATTTTAAAATTCACCCTAATTTATTATGAACCCAGTTTTGACAAACGAACGTGCCTTCTTTGTAACAGATAATATAATGTTAATTAATATAGTAATACCAGTTTGTACAAACATCTACGTTGTTTAATAAATGTGTATTGAAATTTCAAACTTTCCCTCAAAGTGGAAAGTTTAGACAAACAATCAACGCTTGGTTAAGAACAAAACCGACATTGACATTCAATTAAAATTTGTGTAAGCTTTAAATTGTTACAAGAGTAGAAAGAAAAAAACATAATTTCTCACACACAAGAGACACCAAAGACACAAGAGACACAAGATACACAAGAGACATAAGAGACACAAGAGACACAAGAGACTCGACAGACCCAATTAGAGACACAAATGATACTAATATAATTAGCACAACATATTTTTAGCAATCACAGAACATTTTTACTATATCCATATAGATTATCGACGAAAATATCTACTTCGGCACACTCTATCTTATTATATAGTCGACATATTTGGGTCAGAGTGTTAAAATAGGCGATATTATTTTTAAATGTGTTCAGGTAAAACATATTATGGTGTCTTGAACAATGGGAATTGGGAACATTTGTTTCAATATAGGTAAGAACAATATTTCTAAAACATATCAAACGTGTTTGGATTCCGAAGTTTCGTTGGATCCAAGGTCTTTAATTATTAATATTTAAACTTTTTTACATTTGAGCTTAAAGCCTACCCGAAAGAATAAGCAGCCTTTTCAAATACTAAATATGTATTTATTTAATCATAATTGTTGGAAAACCACTGTTTTTCGTCTCAACTAGATAGAACCTACCTATCTGCAGTGAGGCTTCTAACAATGAAGTATTCCACCTTCTTCCGTAACAATAAATTATCTTCTATTGAATTATAAAGTATTATACTATAATGCTGGTATCATAGCATAAAGCAAATTTATAATTAATCATTACGTTAGAGGAATAATATCATTGGGTGAGGCACTGAACAGGGATGGCTCATGCGAATGGATTTTATGTTAATCTGGAATTATTGAAGCTACCTTTGATATTTCGATGGGAAATCTAACACGGTTAGAAAAATAAACGAAAATTATGATTATTTCTTGTCAAGCAAGCACTTCGTCGTGTGATGTTATAATTCAAATGAAACAATTTCTTATTTTCGAAATGCTTTCGTCGGTATTTTGTATAATAAATGGGGTGTAAAACTAAGAAGGTGTAATGTAACATTGCCGACCAGGTTTCGCTACAACCGTAACTTCATCAGGCCAGTTAATTACTCTGGATATTATGATTCGTAGTGTATTATACTGCCCTGATGCAGCCAATATGTAACTTTGTGAATTATTTTAAATTATAATGTCACTTCACAAAGTTTCTGCTTCGTAATAATAACTCTATGAAAAAATCTGAGTATCGTGGACAAGGAAAAAAATAATTTTAAATATATCTTCTTGAATTTCACTTTCTTGTTTTCTTGATTGAATGAATGATATGGATTCTTGGAAGTGAAAATTTATCCACTGTTTGACATCCGATCGTGCTGCAATTCGGCAGATAGATGCATTGTAGATGACAATACATTCTGGTGTCACACTCACGTTAACAGATACTAACTTTTCTGAAATTCTAAGAAATTAAACCACTTAAACGTATATGAAATAAATGTCGACCTTATCAACTCGCGAATTGGCCCAGTTGGTAGCGCGGCTGATTCCGATCATTGGGTAGAAAGGTTTCAAACTCGGTCAAACTCAAAAAATAAAAATAAAATTTAAGTTGTAAAAATAAATTAATTTAGTAAAAACTCTTTATTTTTCAAGGGGTTGATTTTTAATTTATTATCTTTAAATGGTCCGTAGGTACAGTGGTCACATATTATGTGCTAATATAAATATTACATTATATAGGTAAATAGAGATAGCAATAAAGCTATTCCTATTTACTTTTTCAGTATTCAATATTAAAAATTAAATTTTTGAAATTACAAAAAAGAGCATTACCCTACATGTATTTAGTCTTCTTTAAAAAAAAATTAATAACGATCCTCTTCTTTTATCTTATAAGATCTTCTATTAAGATGAAGCCATACTAAATAATGCAAAATCATATGTTTTTGTTTTGAAAATTTGATGGCTTAGAAGTATTATAGTTGCTTCAATTAAATACTGCATGTAGAACACATCATGGCCCTTAAAAATATCGGTAATTTTTTTTATAAGTCTTTTAATAAGCCTGTAAAAAAAATAGAGCATAAGGTCTATAAAAACACTTTCAAGTCCAAATTCTCCTATTTATAAACCTCTTTTCGGATTTTGTTTTATTGTATAATGTGGCAAATTTAGTTTCTTTTATAATAATCGCAAAAAAAATGATATTTTCACAAAATAAAATTAAATATGCATTTTCTCGTTGTTATTTTTGACATCAATCAATACGGCCCGCACTCTACCAATTTGGATTCTTGAAATGACCCTTGTGGCATGGGCACAAGAATCATGCACTGGGCACACCTATTTCGTATCAGTCACGCCCCGGCCGGAGCGGGAGACGGTCGCGTGACTCCGCATCGCTTAGTTTCGTGAAATCAATTTTAAATTTCCGTTTTCTTACAATAAACAATGCTTAAAAAAGGAATTAATATTTTTTACAGGCCTTTACGAAATCAACCTGTAAAAAAAAATTCTCAAATACCTTTTCCAACCTTTCCAAAAGCTTTTTCTCAAGTATTTTTAAACTCTTCCCATAAAGGGCGTGATTTCCGATTTTGATTTTTTTCCTGAACTATTGGATCGCCTTAATATGTCATTCTGTTTTTGTAAATCGGAAAATATTATCACCTATACGCTATTTCCCTTCAATGAAAAAATATTAATTTTTTCTTTACGACAGCCCTGGTTTCACACTGTTAACCTTCACAAATTAATATTAATGATGTCGAACGAATTTTCATCAATCACACATCCCAGCGCATTTGAGACAATGGACAGCACTACAGACTACAGACTACAGCAGGGTGTTCCCTGGGTTGATACTTCCAATACTATCAGAACACTATTATTCTTCATCAACTATAAACTACTATACTACTACAGTTAGTTTCCGAAGGATCTATCGCTAATATTCTGTAACAGATTATGCCGGGTTCGTGTTGATTATTCATCATTCAATATAGATTGTCTGGGATCGAATCTAAATTAATTCAATTCATGATACAATTTATTTTCCAATTAATTTGTGCCGGCACACTCGTACAGGTAAATATTTTTTTGTACTTGTGTACTGGAGTACCAGATGAGAAGAGTAAAATAAAAAAAACCTTAAAAAGAACGTTGTTCAATTGAAACGAAAAACATCCCTATACGCACCCAATATGTTTGGACATTTGCTAGGTAAGAAGTGATTGTGGGCTGGTGTTCCAAACTAATTGAAACGAAAACGAAAAACTTTTTGCAACTGTCGATATTATCGATGAGCAAAAATGTCTGTACATTATCATGTTTAGTGTATATTAGTTTCAATTTTTACTAAGTTTCACATCAAAAATGTAAATCCAATGCTTTAAACGTCCCTAATTTTAGCAATGTTCTTTTAGTTGTTTAGGTTACAACAAAACTTTTTTATGTTTTTTTTATATATTATCTCGGAAAAAAATCCTCATTGCCAATGCCATCCTTGGGGACGCCATGTTAAGAGTCTTTTTTGGGAAAGGAAAGAGAGGAAGTTATGGAATAGAAAAATGTATGATGGATGGGTCAATGTATTCAGAAGTGACGAACGTATGAATTCATCCCTCCCACTGCTAATGAGGCAATGGGTCGAGAGAAGAGAAAAAGTCAAAAGGTCTACCACAACTAGTCTCTGCCAATTCGACTCGCTACGCAGTAGGTAGACAAAATTTTTATTTTTTTAATTATTTTTAAATAAAACGTACAACGAAGTTGCATTTCCATGAGTTATCAAAACTCATTAAGGAATCGCCAAAAGTTAAACCCAACCCAACCCAATATGAAGACACAATAAATGAAGAAAAAATTTACAAAACATTTCACAGAAGCCACATACAGACACAACAAATGAAGAATCACTTTACAAATATTTCACAGAAACATGTCTTAAGATTTTATGAATAATTATTATAACCACTCATTTGATTTATGTACTGTTGGTGTCAAAAAGTTAAAATAAAGTATCCTCCATGATGGACTATAGAAATGCATAAAAAAAACAAAATCAAGAAAATACAATAAAAGGTACGGGCTCAAAAATATACAGACCTAACACAAGATGTTTACATACAAAATACGTGACAAGATTTAAAAAAGATATAAACTGCGCCCATCATATCTGGATGTATAAAGTTTGGTACTTGGAGATAATCAGGATGGCTATCAGAACAGAGCTTGTACCTACTTATGACTCGTTTTCCAAATATCATTTGAAAAATAGGATTTCAATATATCGTTTCGAGATTTGTTAGAGGCATATACCTGTCTTAATTCTTCAGGCAATTTGTTATAGTTTTCTTCATTTACCGAGAATGCTAAATGCAATGCTAATTGTAAAAGTAAACGGTCAAATGCATAGAAATTTTCAAATTTCGATCGCTTACTTTTACAAAAAAAAAAAATGAAATAATTTAACCTTGTATAAACCACTTATTTGATGCGCAAATCCGACCGGTTTCGGAACAAACGTTCCTTCGTCAGGGAAAGCTTATACTAATTTGACAGTTTCGAACAATGTTTTATTATGGTAGGGGTGGAGCCGTTGTTAGTAAATAATGTAGATTGGGTGGGTAGGTATTAGTGTAGAGTGGGTGGGTAGGGGAACAAATCCATGATTGGGCTATATGACAATATTTTTTGTTTGTTGATAATAGATTCATTATTTTTAAGGGATTTTTTAATTTCCAAGGCTTCTAAGTTATCTGAACGTTTTCCTTTATTATTAATATGAAGAATATTTATCCATGTATTTTTTTCAAAACTATGGTTATTTTCAATGATATGGTTAGCGAACTCAAAAAAAAACATCCTAAATAAAAAACTTGACAAAACTTCAAAAAATAAATATCAATACAATTCTAATAATATTAATGATAAAGAATGGCGTAAAATTTTGTATATTAATAATTTTTCAGTTCAATGTTGCAAAAATCTCCCTTCTAATATTAAACCAGCGTTTTATACAAGAAATAATATCGGTAATTTTTTGAGAAATACTAAAGATAAAGACCATAAATTGACTAATATAATGATAAACTCAAATGCAATGATTGTCCCTCATTTTATATTCGAAAAACAACTCGTAATTTTGAAATCAGAATCAAATAACATTTAAGGTGTCTTAATAATAATAATTTAGGATGTTTTTTTTTGAGTTCGCTAACCATATCATTGAAAATAACCATAGTTTTGAAAAAAATACAGGGATAAATATTCTTCATATTAATAATAAAGGAAAACGTTTAGATAACTTAGAAGCCTTGGAAATTAAAAAATCCCTTAAAAATAATGAATCTATTATCAACAAACAAAAAATTTTGTCATATAGCCCAATCATGGATTTGTTCCCCTACCCACCCACTCTACACTAATACCTACCCACCCAATCTACATTATTTACTAGCAACGGCTCCACCCCTATTATAATAAAACATTGTTCGAAACTGTCAAATTAGTATAAGCTTTCCCTGACGAAGGAACGTTTGTTCCGAAACCGGTCGGATTTGCGCATCATATAAGTGGTTTATACAAAGTCGAATTGTTTAATTTTTCTATAATGGATAACCACAAAGTAATAGCTACATTCAAAAATATATAATAAATATTCCGAAAAATGGTTCCCGGCTCCCTTTGGCCTATATTTCAATTTCGGTTGGTACTCGAATTACAATAAATTGCTCATGGGAAGTAGTAATAAAAAAAACTATGTCATAATAGTAATATATGTCACCTGTGTACTCTTTACTCAAAACTTACAACCATAATATAAGTATATTATAATCTTTATAATTCCTTAGATACCATACACTGTCGTGTTTAGCAACGCAACGTAGAGATTTATCATTAATATGTATTTTAATTAAACCGTGCAACATAATCAAAGACTTAAGAATTTAAGAAAGATATTTGTATCACTAAAACTTCAAGAAACCAGCTACAAGCAAGATCCTATTTCGAAGAGACGTTGGTCTTTTGAATAGACAGCAGACATTAATTTAATCATATAATAGGGCATTCATATCTCAAATAATATGAGTGGCACTTTTAAATGTTCAAGATTGACAACAATCCAAGATACTCCTGGCAGCAGTCCACAACCCAGCGGCATGAGACGAGACGAGATCAAAATCCGTACCAATAAATTATCTCTCTGGACCCGGCCCGCCAAGAATTCCTTGGAGACAAATGCGAGCTTGCCACAGAAAGGTCAAGCATTTGGAGTCTTGCATTGTGAGCGAACTGTTGCACGGATGGATGCAGAACGGAGTCTCTCTTGCGAGAGTGGAATACTTCTGTGGCTGGATTCTTCTCGCTGGCTTGCTGACTGCAGATGAGCTTTGAGATGAGAAGGTAGATGCCACTTTGTTGGGATTATCTAAAGGTGCTTTAATCATCTTGTGAGATCGTAAATTTTGTTTAGGTAGGTACCTACTCTACGTCTTATCCTATGTATTTATGTTAGTGAAGTTGATAGTAAAGGCACCAAAGTCTTAAAAATTCGAGTAACTACACTTTTCCAACATTTATTCCAAATTATTTTGTGGTTACTTCTTATTAATTGGTAAGTAACGTTTTGTGCAGTGAGTCGAGGACACCTAAGGAAGTCAATATGATATCGTGGGTGACCGGACAACTTAGAATGAAATCAACTCACCACCTCCTTTGAAAAATCATTAAAAGTGATGTAAAAAATATATTGAAAAAATTGGTTAAATAGGTTTCGTTAGGTTAGGTTATGAGGTATTTTTCTTTGTTTTCATAGCTTTTAATGACTTTTCAAAGAGGTGCTGACTTGATTCTGCATTGGCAAGGAACCGATAGAAAGAGGTAATTACTAAATAAGGAAATTGGGTAATTACTAAGGGGTAATTATTAAAAAAAATAACTCTGAAATCAATTTTGTTGGGAAATTGAATTATAAGATTATCTGATAAATCGGTTGTTGTAAGTACATTTAAACTGATAAGAATTGTTAAATCGTAGATTGACGTGTTGGGAACCGTAATATTAATATTTTGGAAATGAGGAAATTGCTGATCATTTTTTTAAGTATTTATTTATAAAAATTGAATGACTTACGTAGTTGTAGTAATTATCCCACGATTTTACGTAATGAAATGAGAATAGTTGTTGAATTATTGTATTGTAATGAAGAAGAAGATATAATTAAAAAATCTAAACGAAACATGAAAGAGGACAAGATAAAGAAAAATGAAAGGGTAACGGTCGTATCAGGGATTCGAACTTTGGATCTCTTGTCTTACCGTTGGGATCGGTCGATCTTATATTTGTAATAATAATTTATCTCATATTCCATTATTAATAATAGGCCACTTGCATAAGGCCACTTGCATAAGGCCACTTGCATGGATTTCATAACGACTTGGAAAAAATTGTGTGGATAGATTCTTTTACTAAGACTTCGAAAATGTTAGTAAAAAATTTTAGAAATGTACAGTTTTTTTTTTTTTTTTTAATAAGTAAATCCATTATTTGGGCCCATGACGTCACTACATGAAAATATCCCGTCTCTGAAAATGTTCCTATTAATTTTGTAAACTTCCACACTGATTTATTTTTTTTATATGGCAACACTTTGATTTCAGGCGAATTTTTTAATTTGATATTTAACGTTCACTAGATTTATTGTTTCTTCTCTGCGAACTAATCATTTGGTTTGACTTTTTGACAGAGGTTATGAAGAGAACCCCGTACATTTTACGCGGTCTATACGTATTTTAGAGGTACAATGGTAGTGGTGCTGATTTTAACAAAATCAAATTTTATAATATTCTTATTATTATTATAATTTACAAGTACAAGTATATTACATTGGATTTAGTAATATAGAAGTTGAACATTATGACGATTTTTGATCAATAAGATGGATCAAGGAAAAAAATATTTATGAGACGTAATATTTTTGGTATGCCTCGTTATTCTCCTGTGCCCTTTCTTGTGGAAAACGTTCTTTTTTAAATGATTTTCGGCTAGATAATTATCGTTTTTTCGCACCCATAAAATTATGTCCCGTCTTTCCGGTTTATAAAAAATGGTCTGATTTTTCGGATTGAAATTTTCAAAAAATCGCCAGGGTTTCAAAAATACGATTAAAAAAATACAGAATGTCTTAATATTTGCCTAAACCGGAAAAAAAATTAAAAAATGTAATGCAAGTGGCCTATTCGAAAAATATAAATACTTAATACTAAGTCAGACATTATTAAAAAAATGGAAAAGTGGTATATATTTTCAAAAAAATAGAAATGTATTATTTTTAACTTGCTGTAACACATTCAACAAATATTTTCCTCATTTCTTTAACACTTATAATACTACACACTGTTTATGTGATATTCATATAAATATAAAAATACAAATTTAAAAACCCACATTGATTGATCATTTCTTAAGTGACTCTGACATATTCGAATTAAGATTCTCATACTTGACCCTGATACTTTCAAGCATCAATACAAGAGACCCCATAATCACAACTCTTAATCGACAATCCATCGTGTCGATAATTAACTTCCTACTTAATCGACAGGGACGTTTTATTACTCTTTAATGTGCGTAGTATCGGTGGGCGTGTCGTGCGTGGGACAAACTATTAAAATAGCCGATTTGGAGTGATCTCTACCACTCTTGGCAAACGACGCCGACGCCCGACACCTTGCTTGACACGTAAGACGTCGCGACGCTCTCCGCTCAAATATTTCATGACTGAATTCCGATTGATTGTAAGACGAAGTCTTCGGACGCCTTGGGAACTATTCTACAAGCTTTCGTAAGCGGGGAGAATTTTCTTGTCGTGTTTTTCGGGTGACAAATGCCTCTCAGTTTCGCGGGCCGATTTATCATAAACCCTCATTAATGGTGCAGGTAAATATACACTTTAAAGTGGCGCAAAGACCTGTTATTAATCGGATATCATTATTTATGAAGTAATATTAACACTTTCATGCACTATTTGATGTCCGTTTGTCGGTTAAGATCAAAGATAATATTATCTCTCGTTAGAAAATTTCAGAATGTCAGTTATTTTATTCTTACACGAAATAACGCGATTATAAAAACTAATTGATTCACCTTGAGACATGCATAAAAAAATCTTTATTTATACATTCATTAGCGAAAAATGCATGCATATTATTCTGAATTGAAAACACTGTTATTAAAATACTACTTTTCCTAAATGTTCATACTTACGGTGACGCACGACTAAGCAATTCAAAGTTATGTGATTTTGGTTTGAAAATTATATAGCTTTGAAATATTTTAAATGTTTAATTTAATCTTCTCATAAGCCCAGAAAAAATAAATTGTGTGGCCTATGAAAATTGTTTTAAAGTTCAAAATCTCTTACTTACAAATCCCCTTTAATTTTTTTTACTGTATAATATGGAAAATTAAATAAAACGTTTAGATATTTATGCCTGAGCTTCGCAAAATAAAATAAAACAGCTTTTTGACAATGCTTTTTTCAAAATCATAAATAAAATAGGCGGCTGGCGTTAAACGGGAATATAATAAAGAGTGTTATTGTAAGCGGCCTGATGAGAATTTACACAATGTGGTGTACGAAGCAAAGGGCTGTAAAATGTGTTCAGGGTGACTTTCGAATATCGGTTGCTCCGTTCACTCATTTTAACTTCCACATGGGTAGGTGTAAATAATACTGGTTTCCATCTTTGATTTTAACAAAAGCCGTACTTTTAAAATAAACTCAAGTCACAGCTTTTAAATAAAATATATATATAGGTAAGTTAAATTCTTTAATAACATGAAAGCTGATCAATCAACGAAAATTTGGCTATCGCCCGGCCCAGACAGGCGGGGTTATCCAAAAACAAAAACAGGTCAGCATCAGTCAGCTTCAGAATTCAGCTGTTAACATCTGTCAGCCATTCATTCGTCTTCCACGGGGTGTCGGGTCTATTAAATCGCCCTTATATTCCACCACCGAATAATGTACGTATATTTTCTCAGAGGTGCCAAAACAAACACCGGTTGCCAAAGACACGATCGGGCGAGGCAATTATTTAAACAACTTCAAAATACAAGACTGAAAAATATAAGCTACAAGTGTCCAACATGGGAAGACATGTGTTTAAGTCCAACGCTTGCTTATAATTAATAAGAAAGCTTTATTGATAATCTCTGATGCATGAAAGCACACATTTCGTTTCCTCTTTCCTCGGTCTCTTTAACGACTTCGTAAGCAGCGGATATAAGTCAGTGTAGGTATACAATTTGGCTGCACGTTATATGATTTGGCCATCATAATGCCTTAGAATTAAAAAAAAACGATTTTTGGACGAATAAAGTTATATCTAAGGTTTCTACGCAGTATTGAACTACACAAATTCTAATTTTAAATTACCAAGGATTGAAATTAGTTTTATAAAAGTTTCAAGGTACAAAATAATGTTGTCAAAGTTGATTAATTTGCTAAAACTTATAGTATGGGATATGGCTACAATAACATGGCTTTTAGCCTAAACCCTAATATTTAATTAACAATACCAGAACAAGGGAGTAAATTGTGGGCAAGTTGTTAATTTTCTTTATAAAAGTGCTAGAGTGACCTACCCACCGGGAAGGCGAAATATTAGCCTAACATATAGTCAGAATCTTAACGATATAAGTGAAAAAGGCGTTTACACAAATATGCGACGCGCAATCTAGGTGTATTGGACGAACTTACTTCGAATTTGCCCTTGCAGATATTCTAAAATAATGTTGGAATCTTAACGACGCCGACGTAAGTGAAGAAGGTTTGTACACAAATATAAGGTAGCGGCCCGGCGGCGTATTGGACGAACATACGATCGAATTTGTCTTAGACCTGGAAATTTCAACGAATCCTTCCGAAAGTTATTGATTCATCGTCTGGTAAAAAAAATTGGTGTTTACCGAAATTTTTATATTTGAAAAACGTTTTATAAAATTTTCAAACCGTTTTGCGTAAAATATTTTACTGGTAAGGTAGTGTTTTTATTAATACTATATATAAATAACTTACATCCGTGGCTATAGGTAGGTCTGATAAAAGGTAACTATTGTATTTACAAATTCGTCGGAATTAATTAAAATGTGAGCCTCGAGCAAATATCTACCATTAGAGTAGGTATAATACCTTAGTGTAGACTGTAGACCAAGACTGAGGTATATTTATGCATATTATGTAGGGTTACAACAAAGTGTTTTTAAAGGAAAAAACTTTTCTAAACAACGTCCACAATTTCGTCAGAACATAATGTCCGTATATAGTACTTATAGTAATAAATTTACCCAAGATACACATGTATTTCATACTTCTACATTAGACCTACGTAGTAATTAGGCTAGTCTTAGAATTGGCTTGGCCCTAATCGACGTATGGCGTTTATGTACGCATTTTATGTTTTGATGGGTCAGGGGTCAAAAATTCCAAACCACCGTTTTGCGTGATGGTCCCAAATCCCCGATTAAAAGGTCGGCCGTGTGTATTCATGGTATTCATGGGTGGATTGCGTGACCTCTAATCGAGCCGGTCTGAATAATTGTAATTAAATAACAATCAGAATATTCGACAATGGATGTTCTGTCGGAGTTTTGGGGGTTGTCGGAGAGGTATTTTTGGATATTCGTATCACTTATTCAGTTGCTATTAAGACTAAACTTGCAAACGGAGAAGAAAATATCATTATGGTAGGAAGGTGGTAGGCAGCTACTAGGGAATGCAATCTCGACTCGAGATCGCAAATTCGAGATCTCGGAATTTTCGGGATCTCGTTAATTAAAAGAAAATATTATTTGAAGGAAAACAAAAACCTTTATTTTTAATATTAGTTACTAAATAATTAACAGTTTTTTTAAATTAAAATAATCATAAGAAAAAATATAGCAAGGAGATTAGAAAGTAATTACGGGTGATTTTGAAAGTAACTTCTTAAAACACAAAGTGTATTTTTTATATTATCTCTCCCGCTCGTCATCCGTCGCTAATATTCATATAGCCGGGATAGTTTTCTTTCTTCGATCGACACTCCCGCCCGACCGTCAGTCAGTCAGCGCACCACTCGCGCCCCGAGTGGACGTGTGTAGCGTCGCTGACTACTGCTGCCCAATCCCTCTCGTCATATTATGCTTCGGGATTGATCCCGAAAAATGTCACGAGATCTCGCGAGATCGAGATCCCGCGAGATCGGGATTGCATTCCCTAGCAGCTACATGTTAAAAAGAAACTACGTATTAAACCACATAACACTATACTTGTAACCTATGTGGAGATGTTCAAAATGTTTTAGAAAACACTACATCTAAATAAAGGTATATGATTAATGCATGAGAAAGAAATTATGAATCTCTGATTGCAGTTAAGTGCGTGCAGTTAGAGCTCTCGTGCGGTGAGCTCTATGGTCACATAATATTTTTGAATGAAGCCGTACTAAATAATGCAAAATCATACAAAATCGTATGTTTTTGTTTTGAAAATTGGATCGCTTTGAAGTATTATAGAAGCTTCTATCAAATACTGCGTGTAGAACATATCTTGGCTCTTAAAAATATCGGTCAGTTTTTTTTATATGTCTTTTAATAAGCCTATAAAAAAAATATATATATATATAAAGTCTATAAAAAACACTTTAAAGTCCAAACTCTCCTATTTATAAACCCCTTTTCGGATAAGGTTTTATTGTTTAATGTAGCAAATTCAGTTTCTTTTATAATAATCGCCAAAAAATTTTATATTACTAGGGCTACATAACTAGTCAGTTTTTTATCAGTTCGCCCCGAACGGAGCGGGAAACGGACGTAAGGCTCCGTCTCGCTTTGCTCCGTGAAATCATTTTTAAATTTTTCTTTTATTACAATAAACAACGCGTAAAAAATGAGGTAAAAAATAAAAAAAAATTAACAGGCCTTTACGAAATCAACCTGAAATTTTTTTTCTCAAATATCTTTTCCAACCTTTCCAAAAGCTTTTTCTCAAGTATTTTTAAACTCCTCCCATAAAAGGGCGTGAATTATGATATCGATTTTTTCCTGGACTATTGGATCGCCTTAATATTAGAATAGTAGCTTCAAATAGAATATAAAGGGTTGAAATTTAAAAATAGATATTAAGTTTTTTGCCTATTACCTACCGAAAGCAAACAAGTGATTCAAAATTTAACTGAATTGGTAGGATGAGTTCATGATTATTCTGATAATCGTTTACTATCCTGGTGGACAAAGGCTAAAAGACATCCAGGTGTCTCGTGCTCAATCCTCTGCACTGAATTTTTTTTATTAAAAAAAATAATAGAAGAATTTCTGTAAGATTGTTGCATTCCGGGGGAACATGGTTTAATATGTATACATTGGAGTACCTACCTACATGTGATCCACAAACACATATTTTATGTAGATGACATACCTTTATGGAAGAGGAAATAAAGATAAGGTTTTGGGTGTAACTCGAAGACGCTAATTTTGAGACACCACGTAGTTGTAGCCTTGACCCTACGGTGATATGATTGTAAAACTCACATCTTTGATGCGAAAACTACATTTGTCGGATATTTTGAAGTCTGCAAAGGTGAAGTGCCTGCTTTTGTGATAACCGTATTTAATATAAACGGCGACTATCAATATGATACCTTAAAGATGCTTTGTAATCTTTTAATATATTACATAAATATATTTATTATAATGTTTCACCGTTTCAATATTTTACGTTTTACAGGATCACATTGGTTACTTTTATGTATTTTCTATTCTTTGCTGTTTTAAACGCTCATTGGAGCTGTCTTTTACTTAAGGCTCGATGACACAGGGCGAGTTTACAAGCTACCATCTACTAAGTTTAAAGTGGATAAATCGGCGAGTGAGATTGTCATGATGACACACAAAACTGTCCACTCGCTCAGTAGCGTAGGAAACTGAGGTCGCTGCTAGCGCCAGAAACAAGAATAACGACGCCTGCGTGAACTAATTCTGTGATGTTTGACAGTCGAAATCAGCTGTTTATTGGCAGCCATCTTGAAAAACATAAATAAACCAATCACGAGCAAGCGTGTGGCGAGTAAAGTTGACGAACTTTTTTCGCAGATTGTCAACAATCTGCTAGTTAGCAATCTACCACGACACTGAGCGAGTTTACTAACAGATAGTGAATTTCCCAGATTGTAGCTTGTAAACTCGCTCTGAGTCATCGACGCTTTAGGTAAGCAATACTCTTTTATCTTTTCTTGAAAAATATTGTACTCATTTTATGCCTAACCTTTTGACTTATATTTTTCTTAAGCATTCCAATATTGTATTATCAAGATTTAATTTTTCTTTGTTATTACCACTCGTTCTTAACTTCTATTTACTATCCTTGCTGTTTTACAAGCTCGTGGCTCTTTATTACAGATGTTTATTTAGTTATTAATTGTACAATAAAATATCTTATTTAAATCTTTCACAACTGATCAATCAGTTTGATTGTAAGAAATCTCTCATTGGCAAGTTTTAGGACAGAAAAGTGGCATGCCCCCCGCCCACGCTTTTCTCTGTCGCACTCATGTTTTTATCCATCTTTCTCTTTCGCTTACGTTCATTGTAAAGTCAGTAACCAAGCGAGAATAGAATACGCTCGTTTTAAAGTTTGGCGTGTACTGTGTTTACGCTATTCTAATTTCTCATGTTGTAATTTATGATTTTTACAGTTACGATGCTTCGGAATCATAATCCGGTATTAATATTGAGAAATAATATTAATAATAACGTTTCCAATCCAACTGAATCCGTTCTCGATTAGCTCGTTCCAAGGATACATCTTGCACAGTTTGCATCCCAAATGTTAAATGTTTTGACAGTTGCTCCGTCTTTAGAATATGAATGTCGGCAATTTGCATAAAGAGCGACCCGCGACGCTTCTTCACACAGCGCAGACAAAGGAAACAATCTATCCATGGCTATTGGCGATATGTTATTCGCTACAGAAGGCTGCTAGACTTGGAGAAGCTATTGGTTTCGGAATGTAGTTAGAGTATACTTATTCCATTGCTGAAGACAATTGGCGCTGTTCGGTCACAAGGAACGTGATGGTTTCTTCGTCAGCACTCGTTTTAGAAGCATGCAACAAGTTGACGATATTTTATAATAATTTATTCGTTCTTTTGTTTCTTTTTTTCTACGTTAGCTCCAAACAGGAGGCCCGAGGAAAACAATTTCCTTGGGGATGTTGTGTGGAGTGTCTTTTAAGGGAAGAGATGGAGAGGACGTTTTGTGAAAGAAAAAGGTATGAGAGGTGGATAGGAGTTTGGGGAGTCAGTGTGTCCAGTAGTGATGGACGTATGAATCTATCCCTCCCAGTGTGACGCGGCGATGGGTCGATAGAGTCCGGCTGGAGAGGTCAAAAGGTCTCCCTCAATCACTTTGTCTATCCCGATACGCAGACAGTTCGTAGGCAAATGCATCCGCCGCCAAGACCTAGACAAACCTCACCCTCTGGGTGTTTTCACACCAAGTCACCAAACGTAGCGAACCACTTGGGGGGGGACCAATGGCAGAGGTGTTGGTTATACAATAAATAGTAGGGTGGCGGTGCCTATGTTGTTGGCAGTAGAAAATATTGTAGATAATATATCTACACATTTATAAGGTCGATATAATTATGTTCATGTTGATCGAAAGTGGCATATTTTGCTACAATGCTGTTTAATTTTTGAAATGCCAATTTTATTTGATTGATTTTTATTATTTTACAAATTAAAATTTATAAAATAATATAAGCTATATTTGCGGCACGTTCCAGAGTATCGCCCTGGTGTGAGACCGCCATTCAATTGATAAGTATCTTGAAATGGATTTAGGCGTGTTTTGTGAATAAACTTGAATAGCCTTCCAAAATCTGCAACTAAATAAATCTGAATGGATACTTCCCCACCATCCTCTACCCCATCCACTTCGCCACCCCACTACTTTCAGTCTCACAACATTTCTCAATTGGGGATGCATAGTCTAACTTGCTCCTGGCGGTTGGGAGCTGTTGGAACTCTTGTGGGTTATTCACATAAAAAAAAGTCGTACAACATTAAAAAAAAACATGTTTTATTTTTTACAACAACGTAAAACATCTCTTGCATTAGATGAACCAAAATCTTTGTCATTTTGTGTAAATATAGAGAACGAACAATTGGAAAAATATTCCTTTTCACGATGTTCTTTCTAGGGAGTTAGTTAACCAATCGTTCGAGGGTATGGGACTCGCTGCGTTTAACTGTGAAACTGAGAACCCACCTACATAATTACTATATTGAGATATTTTAACATGTCTAACTCCTTGTTTGATTAGCCTAAATATATGTTTACTCTGAGTATACAAAAAGGTGCGCATCAAAAAATAAATTAGAAGAGAGAAACGAAAATCTATTCTGGCTTGACCTGAATATTTCAAATAAAATGCTAATATGCGGTTTGAATCTTTTATTCAAATGATTGCATGTTTGAAATTCTAATCAAAAATAAAAAAAAATTAATCCCATCCATCAAATCATGGAAATGTTCTGCCTGCAAAGAATCCACTTTAAATACATAGCTTGCAAACTACACAATACACTACCAACTATGGTTAGACAAACTGAATCAATGACCAAATTCAAACAAGATATAAAGAAATGGATTATAAATATTGGACGTCACACTACTGCTAACATCTGTAAAATAGATTACAAATAGACAGAATTACCATCTCACGTATGTCCTTACCCTTATTAAATAAATTAAAATAGTAAAATCCTATATGTATAATATAACTCCCTATATAGATTCAACAGGATTAACTACTTTATTCATCTCTTCCTTCACCTATATACAGTGGGTTGTCATATTAATAGGGACACCTATGAAAAATACGTTTTTCTCACTTTGTACTCGCAATACAAAGATATTTATGACTTTAGGTACAGTTTTTATTATTTATTAATAAGAACAATTCATTTGGATAATTTATAGACCATATTTGTTGTAAATTTGCATTTATTTTTTTTTGTTTTGTTATTTTAAAACATTATCGCACAGAAAGCTAATATTTTGTAATACCGCCTTTGGCCGCAATTACAGCTTGTACACGCCGTGGCATACTCTCAATGCACAGTTTTGCATTTCGCTTTAGCTCAGGAGAGTGATGCCATACCCGGATGAGGTTTTCAATGAGCTGCTGCTTGGTAGTGATCACTTCCTTGGCAATCTCCCTCTTCGTGAGCTCCCACAGGTTTTCAATGGGGTTCATGTCAGGGGAATTCCCAGGCCAAGGTAAAACCTGCACGTTTTTTTCAGCTAGGAATGCAGTGACAGACCTGGCTTTATGGCAGGGTGCGGAGTCATGCATAAAAACAAAATCCTGGCCACCAGGGAACCATTCTTCGACTTGAGGTATCAACCGATTTTCCAGTACTTGTCTGTACTGATCCTGCCTCATAGTCCCTTGCACGATGTGGAGGCGCCCCATCCCCATGGAAGAGATGACAGACCACACCATGATACTGGTAGGGTGTTTAATCGTCTCCACAAGGCAGTCCGGGTGGAATTTCTCTCCCTTGCGTCGTCGGACGAACGATGATTTGTCCACCAAAATTTGGAAAATGGACTCATCAGAGAAGCACACCTAGAAAAGTCTATAATCACACCACTGGAATTTTTTAAAAGCTTGTAAACCACAATAATGTTACATAATTACCTTATTCCAGTCCTCAATAGTCATGTGTTGGTGTGCTTTGGCCCATTCCAGTCGTTTCTTCGTCATGGCTGCTGTGAGGCGAGGTTTTTTAGCTGGCCGATAACCAACAAGGCCCTCCTCCGCCAATCTCCTCTGGACTGTCCTTTGAGAGACCTTGATACCTCCTTCATTGATCAACAGGGTCAGAAAAGAAACACTTTTCTTGCGATTTTGTAGACACACGTCTCTGATTTTGCGGTCAGTACGAGGTGTGGTAATTCTTTTTCGGCCACATTTCCCATTACGATCCGCTTCAAGGGGTACATTTTCATAGATTTTTTTCTTTATCCTATTAACAACAGACTTTGAAACACCTGCAAGGGCTGCTATTACCCTCTGGGAATGTTTAGTGTTTAGTAAAAGTGTTTTTATTTCCGCACATTTCCTTGGGGACGTATCTGAAGACCTGGCCATCCTGAAAAAACACAATATTGGGGTCAATATGGCAAAACTATTCATTGAAATAAAAAAAATGAACTAAAACTACACAAAATTAATAGATAATTAATTATTACTTACTTATTTGTACAGCTGAACTTATAAAACTCCTTAAAATAATTATTTTGAATATTTATTTACGAGACGCTCGATCACGCGTTTTCACAAAAATGCTGGCCACTTAGAAATAACCTTAAATTTTTGACAGATGTGAAGCTTTGCCAGTGTTGCCACTTCTTAAAAGTGTCAGTGGTGATACCAGCAGCAAAAATAATAAGGGGATGGCCACCATATCCAAGTAATTTAGAAGTAGAGACAACGTTAACATCAAAAAACCAAAAAAATGTTACTGTCCCTATTAATATGGCAAGGTACTGTAATGCTCTCTTTATGGTATTAACCCTCTATTTAAATCATATTTCTGGCTCGGAGCATTTGTCGCAAGGAAACACCTTGGTGTCTATTAAGCTCACCATGGATCTCTACCTTCTGGCTGCCTCCAAGCTGCACTACCAGGCCCTTGTGAGTACCTGACCAACTAATTTCCCTTTTGCCGTGTGTTCCCAAATTTACGCGTATTAATGATCGATTGTAAAAAATTTAATTTAATTTTATATTCTTTAACTGTAAAAATGTAACTATTAAATCACTATAGTAAGATCTTTAATGTAAAGAACCCGTTAGACAAACTGCTAAAAAGTAGTTTATCGGGACTTTTTGTCTTATATTTGTAAAATGTATAAAATAAATAAATAAAAAAAATAAAAATTTTAAAAAAAAAATCCCAGAGGGGCTCGATTGAGAGAGAGTGTTAGGCTTTTGTCCCCAGAATAGTCAGGCTATTAATCCTATCTGTGCTCAATTACTAACTGTAAATGAAACCCCGTTGTATTTAAACTGTTCCCTCCAATACAAGCAATGTTTACCTCAGCTGATGTTTTCTTGCCCTGACAAGGTACGTATAGGTAGACTTTATTTTCAGGTATTCCACACTTGCACCTAAGAGAACCTACCACCCTGGTGCTGGGAGACTCTATCGCTCTGCCAGGCGAATAACTGAGCTAGTCCTGCGGCAGAATGTAGACACCCCCAGCAAGGTGTGCTAACAATATTCTTATGTTATAATTAAATATTCTTATGTATGATACTCATTTATGTACCTCTACGCCTGTCTCAACCCAGGTATACCCTAGTGAGACAGGCATCGAATAATGTAATGTAAACATACCTTTTATAGATAAACAAATAAAAAAAATGTTTTTTTGGTAATTTATTTAAACTTGTATAAAATGGCTGAAATCGTGTGTTTTGGTTTGAAAATTAAATCGCATCGTAATATTTTAGATGCTATTAAATACCGTGAATAGAAAACATATTAGCCTTTGAAATAAATGGTCTTCTTATAAGTCCAGAAAAAAATTAAGTATAAGGGCTTTAGGAAATGCTCCTAAGAAATGTCCAAAATCTCCTTCTTACGAATCCCTTTTTGGTTATGGTTTTATTGTATAATGTGGAAAATTAATTTTTTTAGAAAATGATCATTAAACATTTTAAATATATATGCCTGAACGTCGCAAAATAAAATAAAATACGCTTTTTGGTGATTTTTTTAATTGATCATATGAAAACGGGCGACTGGTATTAAGATGAAGCCATACTAAATAATGCAAATCATACAAAATCGTATGTTTTTGTTTTGAAAATTTGATCGCTTAGAAGTATTATAGATGCTTCAATTAAATTACTGCATGTAGAACATTCCTCGGCCCTTAAAAATAAAGGGCCAGTCTTTTGATAAGCCTAGAAAAATTAGTTCTATAAAAAATCACTTTCAAGTGCAAACTCTCCTTCTTATAAACCCCTTTTCGGGTATAGTTTTATTGTTTAATGTAGCAAATTCAGTTTCTTCAACTTCACAAAATAAAAATGGTATGAACTAATGATATAATGAATGATAACATTTTGTCTGATCTCTTAACACTTTGTTTTTAATTCATATATTTTTATCACTTATTATTTTCCCTGTTTATCATTTTATTTTTAAATTTTATAATTTTGCTTTTACTTAACTGTTTTGCATGACCGATATTTGCGTGTGTTATTTTTATTAAATTGTGAAATTATTAACCCCGATACAGGCGAACCCTAGTGGGGTTAATAATTACATGCTAAAAATATATGTATATAAATTGTGAAAAAAAAAAAATAAAATAAAATAAAAAAAAATAAAAAAAAATAAAAAAAAATGAAATATGCATTTTCGTGTTATTTTACAATACGGCCGGCAGTCGACGAATTTGGATTTTCAAAGTGAACCCTATGCCGTCCACCTAAGGACTAAAGACTCGCCACACCCGTTTACCGGCAGTTCGGCGGGTTCGGCCCCGGACGGAGTGGGGAACAGACAGTTAGGCTCCGCGTCGCTTGGTTCCGTGAAATCAATTTTAAATTTCCGTTTACAATAAACAATGCGTAAAAAAGGAGTTAATGTTTTTTACAGGCCTTCACGAAATTAACCTGTTAAAAAATCTGAAATACCTTTTCCAACCTTTCCAAAAGCTTTTTCTCAAGTATTTTTAAACTCCTCCCATAAAGGGGCGTGAATTCCGATTCCGATTTTTTCTTGGACTATTGGATCACCTTAAACGGGAATTTAAACCTTATTGCTATCTGCATAAGGAGTGTTATTGCATGGTCCCTAATTTTACATGACATAGTGCATCACCTTTAGCTCGCTTTAGATTGCTGCATTAGTAGCGTGTACCTTCATGACGCCTCACCTACTATTAAATTTTTTTGCTGTTTCCGACCTCACGCGAAAAGAATTTCTGCTTTTTGGATATGTTTATTTAACCAACAGAATAAAAACATTTTTTCAAATAAATCTGCTTTCCATTGCAATACCTACGTCAAATTATTTAACAACCATATTTGTATCATTATCTCATAATCCACATGAAAAATTACGCCGAAAATGTGTACCTATTTTTTATAAGCTGTTCGTATTATTTCATGAAAAATGTCACTCTGGCGTTTTTCATAATGCAAAGCCGGATTATAAATGTAACACGGGGAAATGTACGAATGTTACATTCGCTTTTTATCATTTATATTATTTGTTTTTTTGCTTTTTCCTGACGATTATTGATGACCACTCCATTCGGCGCGGACGAAAATGACTGACGCCATTATTTATTTATCAAAAGCGAATGGCGGGAAAGCGATGCTTTTATTTGCAAAACATCTCATTGGCGGATGAATTACATCAGTTGGTAATGTTCCCTGAGTAAGTATTTATACACGTATTATTTAAATTATCTGGTTAAATACAATAATCATTTATCATTTGGCTTTGATGAAAACCAGGATTTCCGAAAGCATTTTAACAGGTTGTGAGACGAAATAATACTGTCCTCAAAAACTATCCTGTTCGATAAGCTTCCGGAGAAACGCACTCTGCGGAAAGGAGTTGGCAGGATTAGCCGAGATCTCCAGGACATCCTGAGGGCGTTGAAGGAGACGGACCCTGACCATACCCTGACCAACTGCCTATATTCGTTGCCAGACAGCTGCACAAATTGCCTCCAGTCAACTTCGATAGTGTGGACGTATCTAAACTTCTAAAGGAACTTAATTATATGAAAACAGAAATAACTCTCATCAAAACGGAACTAAAAGATTCATCGCTCACAAGAAATGATGATTTAAAACGAGAACTGGCTTCGCTAAGAGAACAAATTACAAAACTGCATGCTCCAAACATACAAAGCGATTTGGCTGAGAACTCGCAACAAAATAGCGGCAAAACTGTAGGTAATCCACAACTTAAAAGTAAACAAATACCGACAGAAGCGACCTACTTATCGACTGCATCTAAGAACGCATACAGTAATGGAACTACCGCACACACGAAAACAGGCCCGGACTGGGACCATTTGGGGCCCTCCGCTAAAACCTGTAAAGGGGCCCCCTAATGTGGGGTGGGGGGGGGCTCCAGAAAACGGAGGGTCCGGGGGCCTCCCCCGGATAATTTTTGAAAATTAGGTGCTTGAAAACGATGCAAAAGCGTTTCTACGCTATATTGGCACCTATAAAGAAGAAGAAATTCAGATAGGTTTTTATACGAATATTATGATTTTCGACTTTTGTTGACTTTATTATTTATTGAAATAAGAAATTCATAGTATTTTTAGGATACCACAACACTACTAAATACATGCTGTAGAACTGCCAATAATTATAACGGAGTTCAAA
Organism: Limnephilus marmoratus; assembly: GCA_917880885.1. Classification (NCBI taxonomy): domain Eukaryota; kingdom Metazoa; phylum Arthropoda; class Insecta; order Trichoptera; family Limnephilidae; genus Limnephilus; species Limnephilus marmoratus. Next base: position 48,457,226 of record OU862923.1, read on the forward strand.
ATAAAGGGCAGGATTTTATTCACAACAAAGCATTAATGAATTATGTCAAAATTATTTGTGTAGTAAAAATAATGACAAACGGATTTTAGGGATTAGAAAAATAAAACTAACATTAAAAAAAAAATCCTGTGTGTTTAACAGTTTACAATATTGTACACTAGAATAGAAGGGGCTTAACTTAACTGAAATGATTCGACATTTTGCTTCCCTAGCCCTAAAGTAACAGTTTCTTTGTAAGCAACTCACTTGTTAAAGCTACTTCATCTATTATTTTATTTTTGTCCAAATTATAAAAAAATTCCTCTCAACATTAATAAAAAGCAGACTGGACATAAGGTCTTGGCCTAAGGACGACTGAAGTCGATTTTTGACGATTTTAAGTTTAGAAAAAAACTCGTTCACTTGTGACTTGGGTACAAGGTATGGAAAGAACAAATTTATATACAATATACAGGTTGGTAAACAGTCCAGATTGAGTAAGTTCAAACAGAACAGAAAAAGCGCATGTCAAACACTGGAAACATTGTCTATTTTCAGAGCGGTAAATGTCAGCATTTGTTTCCGCTGCTGTTGGGTCCAAATCATCTTCTTCGTCACTGCATCTGTCTCCGTAGTTCTCAGTTGACTCTGCTGCTATGAAGTTGCTGTATTGTTGTGCAAACCGTCGCAGCTCTATCAACAGCCGACTTCTTTCAATTTTACACAGTTTAGACACAATGTGCACAGCTTCTGTGGGAAATGTTTGGATTTTCAAAATAAAGTCAAACTTTTTGGGGTCCAACCAGGGCTTGGATTAACCATGTCGGGGCCCCTAGGCAACGCACGTCTCGGGTCGGTTTTCTCGCAAACAATATTTCTGAATTTTGTGAACATCATAACTATTATAACTCAAAATCTTGACTTGACCGATGCGATGAGTTTTTTTTACCATTTTATAATAACAAATTCACCGAAATTTTTTAGCGAAAATCGCGTTTTTCACTTCAAAATGCTGCTAAAAATTAAAAAAAATCGAAAAAAAAACTCCCTCTGACTACCTAGGAAAACATATTACGTTACTTGGTGCATGCAAATCGAATGTATAGTTTTTTTAATATGTTGTCAACCAGGTTGAAAAACGTGTTAAAAAACTTTCGAGAAAAACGCTTTCAAAGTTTTGCTGAGGATAATTCAACATACAAACTGATTAAAACGGTTTCATATAAAATGCTGTATCTCCATCAATTTTACCAATTTCCTCAAATAGTGAGAGCATTATTAACAATGCATCTTTCAGAAAATGAAATAAAAATATTTTTTTTGCAGTGTCCTTAAAGCCTTGTTTAGGATTTGACCAAGGGAACATGGTGGCGTTTAGAGGCCCCCCAGAGTCAGAAGCCCGTGTGAACTGAATAAAAAACTTGTAAAATTACATCAACTTCACTAAGGGGGGAAGCTTGTACAACATTTATATTTTAAACTTATAATTAGAAATAAAACAAAACAAATGCCAATATAAACCACACACGGCACCTTCAATCACTCCAGATATTAAGTAATGTTGCAACAAATAGAAGGAAAGAAAAGTAAAATACGACTATGATTATATATTTGTTTTAATTTAGACTTTTTATTTATTGTTTGTGCATGATATGAACATTAGTTATTTATTGGGTTATAAGCTAATTATTATTATAATTTGTTGTTTTCTTTAATGCGTGTACCTAATGTTATTAACCTGTAAATGTTTCTAATAAAAAAAATGAAAACATCTTGAAAACTGACTTTTTCCTAAACTTCGTTGCTCACCAATTGAAGCAAGTCAGTTTTTCTCGGGAAGCGTTTTCTAGGCAGTTGCCTACTCTGCCTTAGGGATAATCCGGTACTGGGTCCAACCAAGAGCAATCCTGTAAAAACGTCTTTGTTTGCTCAAAATCTTTCTTCAATACTCATCCTCGCAGTCTAAAATATCAAAATATACAATTTTGTAATGTTGAACTGTTTTATTTTATTTTATTTTTATTTATTTGGGAGACCAACAGTTTACATTAACAACAAAGTATATAATAATTGAGTACAATAATTGAACCATTTACAGGTTTCCACATGGGTATTGTATACAAGTGTGTAGTGATTCTAGAGATATTTACTAATAAAAAATTACATTTCAAGAGACGAGTTATTTAGGCGGGTATAGGAAAGGGGTAGGATGGGGGGGGGGATCGGTTAATTTGAGGTATAGTAATAAAAATATGCGTGACAAAAAATTAAAAGAGAGAGAAAAAAAAGGAAGTTTATAGAGTGGTGGTTGTATTAGAGGGTATCTATAAGTATTGTTATTGTAGAGTATCGAGAGAGTGTCTGTGTGATTTTAAGGAGTGTGGTGCAGAGTTAAAAATGTCAAATTGTGTATAGTGTGTGTGTGTTGAAAGTGTTGGATGCACGATAGATGAAGGAGTTCTGTTTAGAATTAGTGTTGCACCGAGGGAGGCTAAGAATCGTGTCTGATCTTGTTCGTCTGTTTGGAACTCGTATCTGTATTCGTTCTAGGAGTTCTGGACAATCTACGACGGATCTGGCTATTTTTTGAAGAAAGGGTACATCGGCCGAGCTTCTTCGAGCTTCTTATGGTAGTATATTGAAGTACGCGGCTGAATCTTGGTGACTTAGGTGTGGGCGGAAGCTGCGGAAATCTAAGTATCGTATAAAACGATTTTGAACACGTTCTAGATTTTCCACATATGATTTGTATTGCGGATTCCAAACTTGTGATGCGTATTCTAGTAAGCTACGGACATAGGCAAAATATAGGATTTTCATTGTTCTAAAGTTATTGAATTTTTTACATGTCCTAAGAATGAATCCTAACATTTTCGAAGCTTTTGATGTGACTGAGTCTATATGAATATCAAAAATAAGCTTAGAGTCCAATGTCACTGTTTAAATAGAGTCAGTTTCATCTTTTGATTTTTCACCGGGCATTATAACTACTAACAAGACATTTTTTTGGACGTTTTGTGGGGCCCCTTCGGGGCCCCCTCACGCCGGGGGCCCTCCGCGATCGCGGACCTGCGGACCTGGCCAGTCCGGGCCTGCACGAAAACTACACAAGAACGCACAGAGCGAAGGAGCAGTAATCGCCGTGAACGACCGAGTTCGGACTTCGAACTTAGGCCCGAAAACACAGCAAATAAACAGGGAACGCGCGACGGCCCGCGGTACCAACACCGGCCATCCACGACTGACGAAAGCGGTTTCACATTAGTTACGCGGAAAATTAACCGAAACTTGAGAGGTAAAGCAACATCAACAACATTAAAGTCGGCTGACATACTCACAACGGTATACATTTCGAGGTTTACTGTGGAAACTACAGAGGAAAACATCAATAACTACCTAACAGAAAAAGATCTGGAATGTACCAAGATTGAAAAAATCAAGCCTTTTCGACCTACGCCTTTTAACACCTTTAAACTCACTGTTAAAGCGATCGAAGTAAAGAAATTCCTGGCAGAAGAACTTTGGCCGGAGGGAATTGTATTCCGAAGATTTATAGAACCGCGCATATCTACTATCTAATGATGCCTACTACTTATTATTTTATGTTTTATTTTTTTATTTATATGTATTTTTTTATGTACTTACTTGTGTTTTATGTATGTACTTAATCTATATAGGATGTGTGGGATTGCACTCACCTCCCCACATTCTGGAATAAAGACTTATTATTATTATTATTATTATTGTACCTACACACGTCAAACATAACCAAATTCAACATGATAAATATGTATTTAAATGCATTTTAAATTGGAATCGACTACTTGTAGTGATTTTAGAAATATGTGTGATGCACAAACTAATTACAGAATTTAGATATTTTCACACCCAAAACACTCACTACCTTGGTAAAATGCACCTGTACGCAGACAGGGTTATTTTATTTTATTTATTTTTTTTATTATTAGGTTTGTCAACAGTGATTTACATCAAAGCTTTCACAGATACAATTACACTAAACATGGTTGATGCTATCACTAATTAAAGACAAACACAACATTGATAATATAATACTTACATATACATTACATTCATTCACACAAACACATACTATACATTACAAAATAATAATTAACAAGTTTTACAAGGAACAAGTTTTTAGAATAATGAGTTTATAGGTTCATAAGTTTATATAACAACGTAATCGGGAGCTTTAAAGATTGTTAAGAGCTGATTTGAAGTTAGCCAATGTTGACATTGTCAAATTAATCGAATGTTTTTTATAAGCCTCATTGAAATTACGGCACATTCTCGATAAAGCTGAGTCATACCCCAGCTTAGTTCGATATTTTTTAATATTTAACGGAACATAATTTACCAGTCGTGAACCAATTCTAGGAACATTGAACCTGATTTGATGAAGTAGAAATGGACAGTTTATTAAACCATTTACAATTTTGAATAGAAAATTTAGATCTGTATTTAGTCTTCTCTGTTCAAGGGTGCGTACATTGTAGAATTTTAGTCTATCAGTGTAGTGAGGAAGTGATCGAGCTCGCCTATCTGAATACGCCAGGTGGTACATAAAATGTTTTTGAACCTGCTCTATTCGCTGAATATGAACTTTGTAGGTTGGACTCCATACAGCACTTGCGTACTCCAACACGTTGCGGGTGAAGGAATTGTACAGCGTTATTTTTGATGTGGGATTTTTAAAATGTTTACTGTTTCGTTTGATAGATCGATTGATAGATTGATTCATAGATCTAGAAATGATATTGTCGATATGAGGTGTGAAAGTAAGTTTTTTAACAAATGATACGCCTAGGTCCCGAATGGTTGCGACTTCCTGGAGTTTAGTACCGTCGATAAAATATTGAGTCGGAATTGAATTGTGTTTACGCGTAAAGGTTATGTGAACACATTTTTAAGAATTCAGAAACATTCTATTGTCGTTGCACCACTTTGAAACTCTGTTTATATCGTTTTGGAGAAGTATTGAGTCTAGTAATGTATGGATAATTTTGAATATCTTACAATCATCCGCAAACAACAAAATTTCAGAATCCAAAATAACATCACACAAGTCATTTATAAAAACAAGAAACAAGATTGGGCCCAAATGGGACCCTTGCGGCACTCCAGATGGCACATCTAATCCTCTTGACTCATAGCCATCAAATACTACTCTTTGTATGCGGTCAATTAGATACGAGTAAAACCAATTTAGCAAGGTACCATGAACACCCATTTGTTTTAGTTTATGAATTAGTAATCTATGATTTACTTTATCGAAGGCCTTGCTAAAATCTGTGTAGATTGTGTCTATCTGTTGACCTCTATCGACAGCTTCGGTTAAGGTATTGACATAGCAAAGTAAATTAGAGGATGTTGATTTCTGGGAGAGAAAACCATGCTGTTTTGGAGTTATAAGATTTTTGAGATGATAATTCAGATATGGACAAATTAATTTTTCAAAAATTTTCGCAAATGAACAGAGAATAGAGATGGGTCTATAGTTTGTGACTTCGTGAAGGTCTCCGCTTTTAGGTATTGGTAAAATATTAGCCTGTTTCCATCTTGTTGGAAAAATCGATGAAGATAATGATTTCCTGTAAATGATAGTCAGAGGGAGTGCGAGACTGTGTGCACATTTTTTTATTAGGAGTGGTGGAATTTTGTCAGGGCCAGGGCTTTTGCTTTGGTCGAGGTTAAGCATTTCTATTTTTACATCGTGTACACTAATGTTTACTGAGTGCAGAGAGCTGTTCGAATAGTCTATTGATTCAGATTGAGGTTGAGTCTCTTCATTGCTTCTAATGTCATCTTTCTCATACACTGATGAAAAGTGTTGGGCAAATAGTTCGCTGCTTTCCTCGCCGTTTGATGATTTTTTTTCTCCAAACGTCATGTTTTGGGGGATAGTACTTATGTTTTGTTTCTTGTGTTTCACAAATCTCCAAAAAGCTTTAACGTTATTATGATTAACCAGACATGATTCTATTTGTTCAATGTGTTTAAAGTAGCAATTACTAATGAGTTTGGAACAACGGATGCGTAAGAGTTCGTAAGAATTTCTATCACGTGGATTCTTATATTTTTTATAGAGAAGTCGAAATTTATTTTTTTCTTTTAGTAATTTAACTAAGTCTGGTAAGTACCAGAGGGGATGCTGCCTGTTGCGATTTACAAATTTGGTTACGCATTTCTCAATTATACGATACAAATGAGTGTAAAATAAAGAAACCATATCGTCTACCGACATGAAATCAGGTAAAAGAAGTGCCCAATTCAGTTCTTGTAATTCCTGATTGAATTGAACGTAATCATTCTTATTAAAATCATATTTAAGTAAGTTTTTATTTTTTAGCATTTTTGTTAATTTGAAATCAGGACTATATTCAATCTCTAAAGGTGGATGGTGTATATCAATGCGACTTAGGATTTCGGTACTTTGCCTGACTTGTATTGTTTTTGAATTGGATAGAACGAGATCTAAGATTCTACAGTTACTATTAGCAATGCCATTGAATTGATTGAGGTTATTTAGGGCAAGAAAATTTACAAGATGGTTACTGATGTCAGTATTATAATTTTCTGGAGATAGGGAATGAGTCTGGTTTGGTTCGTTGAGGGTCCAACCGATATTTCCCAGGTTGAAATCTCCTAAAATTAATGTATTTGATTCACCAACGGCATCCATAACCTTGCCAACTTTTTCAAAAAAATAATCAAAATTATCAACAAGCAACGGGGGAGGTATATAAACAGCACATATGTAGAGACATCTCGTTAGTTTATTTTGGCTGAATGGATATTTGATACACCTTTTGATAATAAAAATAATTTATTGGCCTCAAATCCTAAATTAAGATTTGTACGAAACGGGAGGCGCTTCCGTTCCCCTTAAGGCGCCTTAACCGCGCACAAAAAGAAGAAGATGGAGAGATATATAGTTACAAATGTTAGAGGAGCTAATATTTAAAGCGATAAAATCGATGCGAAAATTGTGAAAATGTTTAATAAAATACGACTCGTTTAAAATAGAGCAAAAATCTGTTGGGGCTGTCTAAAACAGCATGTTATTCCATTATAACGGGTCGTTTATATGACAAGATCTTGAAAGGCGTACCTACCGGATTTTGTGTTTTCTCCTTCCTGTAGCATGCAAATTATAATAATATCTGCAAATAATAATAACATATAAATTATAAAAATACATTAAAAATCCCGTTTCACTCGTTTAAAGGACCCTCTGAATACCATTCCTAAAAATGAAATACATCGCTACACGTATGAGTTGGCGAAAAAAGGGCGTTATTGTCTATGACATACCGATACGATAGTAGTGTGGTTGCCAGATTAAAATAAAAAATTAGCGTTTCATGTTTACGCCACCGCCAACTTATACCTACATGTAACAATGTAGGTACTCAAAGGTTCATACACCATGAAGGCCTTTGGAAAAAAAATGTTTTTTCTGTGACTTTAATTCTACCGATTTCTTGCATATCCCCCTTAAACATTTGAAGTATTTAAGCTCTTAAATAAATATATGTTATTTTTGAAGATAATATCTATACATTCCCCATGCCAAAACGCAAATTATATGAAATTCCCTCTATAGAAAAAAATCGCAAAGTATGCTCCGAAAATAATTATTTTCACGTCTGATTCAGTTATTTTACAAGTTACACGTATGAAAAAATTCACGGTGTTTCTTTAAATGCTGTTTTAGACAGCCCCAACAGATTTTTGCTCTATTTTAAACGAGTCGTATTTTATTAAACATTTTCACAATTTTCGCATCGATTTTATCGCTTTAAATATTAGCTCCTCTAACATTTGTAACTATATATCTCTCCATCTTCTTCTTTTTGTGCGCGGTTAAGGCGCCTTAAGGGGGGAACGGAAGCGCCTCCCGTTTCGTACAAATCTTAATTTAGGATTTGAGGCCAATAAATTATTTTTATTATCAAAAGGTGTATCAAATATCCAGTACAGATACGTGCTACTTTATTTATTTGTTTTTTAAATTAAAATGGCTAAGTTAGCATCGCGTTTGTCCCGCCCGGGCGTCGCATGTTCGATTTCTTGACTGGCTCACAAGCAACTTGGGAAAATTTGTCTTTCTTTAAAAATATATACTTATCAAAATACATATATAGGCCAAGAAAGATTTTAAAAAATTATGATTTATAGAGGCTTGGTAGGTACTTGAGCAATTATTTGTGGGTAAATGATAAATATTTAACCCGGCGTCAATGACGTGGAAATAATTACGCGGTCAATGACGACGGGTAACCGTGACCCGAATTTTATCGATGGGTTGTACCAAAACTGAAAGGGTTATCTTGATTTTGAAAATTATTTATTATTTATGGGTTCTTTGATCTTAAAAAAATATTAATAATACCAGTATATTTTATAAATCAACTTTTAAGAAACACATGCGAAATCATCTATGAAAAAAATAACGAGAATTTCATTACGACTATTGGTCATATTAATCCATTTTCCTCATATTATATCTCCTGTATCTCCTCGCCGGTGGTGCGGATAGAAGGGGGTTGTATCTCCAGCTACTCAAGCGCTCAAGTCGAACGGTTGACGGGTAAAAAAAATATGGCCGTTTTAAATCACCTCGGGTCATTGTGACCCAGCGTCATCGACGCCGGGTTAAAAAATACATTTTACTATATTTATTATAAAAATATGATGAAATATAAAATAAAAATCATCAATGGAAAGCAATGGTCAAAGCAATCCTGAATAGCCAGGTACTTCCCAACCTTCCTCTTCCCCACCTCCTTCCCCTCCCCACTACCTTCAGCCTCACAACATACCCCAATTGGGGATGCCATAGTCTCACTGGCTCTAGACGGGAGCAGTTGAGATTCTTGTACGGTATTCACTGTAAAAAAAAATAAAAAAAATGGTGTAAATTTAAATTAGATGCAAATGACATTTTTAAATTCAAATAAATTTTGATTTAAAATATTATTTTTCAGTTAAGTTGGGTGTTTTGGCTTCAGATACAAAATTACGATAATTTTGTACATCGGCTTCTCACATACCTAGCAACATATTTGAAAGTGACAATTTTACCCAACCCCTATCTCTATGCGTGAAAAACTTAAAAAAAAATTATCAACGTTGCATACCACATTATCACAATGTTTTAGTGTATACATATAAATATGTTTATGGTTAATATGTTGTTATATGTGTATGTTGTTGGCACGCTGACGCGTTGAGGATTATTTAATGTATTGTATTGTTTTAAGTTAATCTGTGGAACTGATCTCCTGCTGACAAGCTACTTTCAGTAGCTTAGCGGGTGTAAATTCTCATTGTATGTAATTTTATACAATAAAAAAAAAAAAAATTTTTAATGCTTCAATTACTTATACCACTTTTGTAGAAAACCATTCATCCGACTTGGCGCCTCAGAAAATTGTCACCGGATCTTTTCACTTTTGCAACAAGTGCAACGAATTGCAACAAAAGTGTTCACAAACACGCGATCGCCGGCGCAGTCGTGTGAAGACGTGCAATCACTTGGCGTAAGTGCGGTTTGGTAACAATTACCAATAACACCGTTTAATTTGTGCATGAGTACTCTACCATTAGCGATTATTACCATGCTGATCAAATCACTATTAAATAAGCAACAATGTGCTATTAAACTTTGTAGTCTATAAACTATGAATGCAAGTTGCTTCGGATCATTTAACTAATGAATCTAAGGAGTCATTAATTACTGATCGTTTGTCGGCGTTCAGTCCACTTGCAACAAGTTTTAATTACTATTTCGTTCATTAAACATTTATTCACGATATTTTTAACCGAAGGAATATCTTTCACTAGATGTCATTTTTCATAACACAGTTTTTTTGTCAAAACGTCATGGTATGAAGTATGAAGGGTGACCAGACAACTCAGAATGAAACCAACTCAGAAGCACCTCAGAAAGGTCATTAAGAGTGAGGTAAAAAAATGTAAAACATTGGTTAAATTGGTTAAGTTAGGTTAGGGTTACCGGCTATTTTAGAATTATTTTTTCAAGTCTTTTAATGACCTTTCTGGGGTGTTTCTGAGTTGGTTTCATTCTGAGTTGGCATGGAACCGGTATGAAGATGTGTCAAAAATCAGTGATATCTATCAAAACAATGTTTGGGATTCGTGCTCATCTTCTTATTTTAGTGTCTTCAAGTCAATAAAAAATCCATTAATATGCTGATTCATAGAATTCACTGGATTGAGGACCGACGGCTACCAATCAAAGTTGAGGTTCAACAGAGGGCGATGGAATATGGAATCAATTCTATTTCAACGTACACAATATTGCAGTTCAACGAAGGCCAACCTCACCCGCTGTGGTAGTGGACCGATGTATTTTTATGAAAGGCGTAATTTTAGTTCTTGTATCTGTTGAGTTTATTCAGTCATTTGTTTATACACCTCGGAAAGGTGTGACGTCTTTCTCTGCTTTGTCTTTCATTTATATTCTCCTGGATAGTCATTCTAAACCGGCCTTTTTTTACCTTTCCTCAATAAAGTTTGTGAAATAACATCTTATCGAAATAGTCTCAACTAGATGTGTCCACCATTAAAGTAACCAAAATAATTGTGCCTTAAGATGGTGGTAAACATCCAACAAAAAAATAAAGAGTGAACCTTACCAATTATTCGTATTTTAGCTATTAACAGCGGGTCAGATTTGTACAATAATAAAACAGTATTTAAAACACTATCTTTCCGTCAGTACAGATCGCAGTACATGTGTCCTCCAATACAAATCTATCGACAGAGGAAACACGTTCGTGGAGTGCCCAAAGTAGGAAATAGATTCGTGGGGTGAGGTTTATCTAGATCTTGGCGGCGAATGGCGGGCCAGATCGGGAGAGACTGGTAGAGGGAGAGCCGGACTCTCTTACACATCGCCTTGCACTACAGTAGAAGGAGCAGATTCGTATACGTCCGTCTTTCCTGGACATATTGACCCCCGATTCCTGCCCACCAATCAAACCTTTTTCCTTCTCAGAACCTCCTCTCCTTCCTTCCCTAAAAGGCCCTCCACAAAGCATCCCCATAGATTTTTTTTCCTCAGGAGTGTGAGCAATTGTAAAAGGTGATCTGTGCAAATTAAAGGTTGAACAGTAAACTTCATACCAATTTGACTGTGTAGAGGTCAGCTATGATACCTATCGATAAAAAAATCGAGGGCAGTTTACACGTGGTAGAAGCGAAACTTTACCAAAACAATCTCAACCAATACTTGAAAAGTGAAGCCATAATCAAAGCGATCAATGAGCGCAGACCAGCGTAATTTCCGTTTCAAATCTCAACCAATAGGAGCCTTTAAAAGTGACATCAGAATCAAAGCGGTCAATGAGCGCAGTTGATGCGTTGCACGTGCAGTAATCGTCATTTCCAATTCAACCGAAATCCAAAACACAGCGGGGCTATAGAAGTTTTACTTTAATAAAAATGCAAGTCATTTTCTTCCCCTATTTTTTAAGATTATTATTTTTTGGCAACATTTCTCACATCGATATCTATTTCCTCTTGATTTGAGAATCCTCCCCTGACGGTAGTACATTATTCCCACAAAAAAAACATATATGAGGGTAGTTCAGAAGATACTCGTAATTTGAGGTCATCATTATTAAGTGGTAAATATGGCAGGCCTGGGTTGCCTACTATAAAAATGCTTCCACAGGCATTGTTCGGTTATATCTCCTTTTTTATCCGCGCCGGTCTCAAAAAAGATTCTACCTTCCCATTGGTCGACCGGTAACAAATGACGCGCGTTCTTTTTTTACAGGTACCGGTTTTTATTATCACGGAATAATATAAATAAAGGCCGATCCAGGTATATTTTACCTACCATGTATAGAGACATGCACCCTCCTTAATGGCGGAAGAGAAAAGGGAATAATAATCGTACCATGATAAACAACGTGCAACGTTAATCAAAATGCTCTTTTCATGTTATGGCGTAATTTAGTGTATTACTTTTTTGTTTCGATAGCTTGAGTTATCTTGATATTTTTTGTCTTCTATTATTACTGGTAGTAGGTAAAAGGGTATTAGATTCGTAGCTTTGTAAATATCGTGCAAGGTTAATAAAAATTCACTTTTCATGTGTAAGCTAATTTTAGCATCTTGCTTTTGTTTGTTTTGGTTTTCGAGTAATTTTTTCGTCTTCTATTAACATGTCTGTCGCACGAAGAACTTTCATTATTTAAATGCATAATGGTTAGCTTTCTTGTTCTTTAACGGAAATGATGTCATCCGTGTGTGTTTACATATATGACTTTTAAAACATTATTAGATACCTACATTCATATATTGTTAAGAGATTTTAAATTTTTTTTTTTTTTAATATAGGTATGATTTTATTATATTTCACATAATACTTTATTAAGAAGGTAAAAAACACTCGTAGTGAAAATTTGATCTTTTTGTTTCTTAAATATTTTTATTTCGTGTTGTTTTGTTAAGGCGCCGCATCCGCGCTCAAAAAGAAGAAGATGGAGAGATATGTAATTACGAATGTTAGACGAGCGCGCTAATATTTAAAGCGATAAAATCGATGCGAAAATTGTGAAAATGTTTAATAAAACACAACTCGTTTAAAGTAGAGCAAAAAACTCGGGGAAAGCGTCTTAGGTATCATTTAAAGAAAAAAATTGATTTTTTTCATAACTATAAGTAAAATAACTGAAACAAACGTGTTTATAATAATTTTCAGAGCATAATTTACGATTTTTTTCCATAGAGGGAATTTCATATGTTTCGGTGTAGGACGCGTCTAGATATTATCTTCAAAAACAACTTTTTTTTAAGAGCTTAAAAACTTCAAATTTTTAAGGGAGATATGTAAGAAATCGGTAGAAATTCGGGTAGCTGCGGCTTAAGCTTTTTTAAATAAGTAGGTATCATTGCCTCACAAATAATTGCCAAAGTTGCCCTTAAAACCAGAAGATTGATTTCTTTAATGGGTTATATTTTACAACTTAAAATAAATAAAGCAGCACATATCGGTACCAGATATTTGCATTACCTACTTTTTGATTTAAAAAAAAATCGACTTGGTTAAGTATTTTGGCCTCAAATCCAAAATTAAGATTTGCATGAAACGGGCAGAAACCGGCCGCGCGTGCGTTCCTCTTAAACGGCTTACTATCTGAAATTTGGAGTTAGTAAAATAAAAATTAAGGCTTTTATTAATTTTATAACAAAAGGCAACGTTTAAAACTGCAAACAATAAATCTACGTGCCTACTCTTTTAGAGCACTCAATACTGTGTGGTAGATACCTACTTTCAATATCGCCCTGGTGAAACCATTTATGTTTTTCAACCTTTCTATTGTAAAATAATAATTACATTTAATAACAAATGATAAGTGAATGAACTAATTTTGACATTTTGATAAATTATATATCGAAGTCAGCCGTTGCAATCTCTTTTATACACTCTCAACTACCTTCAGCCTCGAATCACACCCCGAATTGACAATGCCACAGTCCCACTGCATTCAAGCAACTAAAACTTTGGTGTAAAATAAAAAAAGCGATCTAACAAGCCATATCATAAATAAATAAATTTAACTCTGGTTCTACATCCATTATTCCCAAGAATTAATAGCTAAACAATTGGAACAGCTTGTTACCTAGAAATACAAACATGTATTAAATAATAATAAAATGTTATCTCAAATGGACATCGTCAGAGTAACAATGGTTACCTTATTGGGTACAATGGCCTCTTAAGTTGGAGAGCAACGGGTAGTGGAAACGCGAGATGAGGAGATGATCGTGTTTGAGTTGGTTTGAACCTACTTCACTCCTCCGAACGTCTCACAGCATCCAGAGATCATATTAGTCTGTACACGGTGTCCGGAAAATCATTTGTTTTTTGTAAATTCTTTTTCATTATTTCGCAAATTTGGAATCCTTTCCATGCTTCTTAAAATACATTGCACAGAGATGATATTAACTCCTGTCGACCGATTTTTTTTCAAATTTGATCTAAAAAATTCCAACTTCGGACTCGATTTCTCTCGAAATGAAAGTCAAATAAAAAAAATTGCCTCTTAATTGATTCCAAGCGTAATTTCCAAATAGATACAAGGTTTCCTGCTTGTACCGCGTGCCACATAAATAATTATTTGGCTAATGCAGTTCTTGCTTAGGTCGTTATTTTGTCTATGGTGTTTTTTGGACACTGGTAATTTTTGGAAAAGAGAGAGGTTCCTTTTTGTTTATGGTCACTTCCTCCGGCGGCAGAAGGGCACTGTGGCGGAAATTAGTCACTCACCATCAAGGTGTTTAAATTTTCGTTTAATCATGAGAATCTAAGTTGATTTAAAACTTAAAAGGGCGCGGGGTGTTTTTACGTAACACGAGAGGTTCGTGTACGGTGTTATTTATAGTGGATGATGTAAAAGTCCCACTTTTTACCGGTGTTGGCGGTTGGCCAAGTATAGAAATGTTTTTGGAGTGAAATTACAAAGTGATTGTCCCGGTTTTGTGGCTGGTATAATATGCCTTTTTGACCCCGCGTCGCGAAGTCACGGATTACGTATTGATCTTACGAAATTCTTAAGATTTGAAGACTGGATGGCCCACGTGCCTTCGGATGGAGATTGTTGAGTCAGCCTGAGGCTGCAGCCGCTCCTTACATAGAAGGATGACCTAGGTTCCCCGGATTTTGCGCCATTCCCGGTTGTTGAGACTAGGAGTCTCGTCCCATAACCGTTTCCCTCCACGAAGCAAGTGTGCGGTCGTCATCCGGAGTAAATTTTAGTTAGATTAGCATAACCCAAGAGTCCATCTGGTATGTGTATTTTACTATGTTCTTTTGTTACTTTGGTATGAAGTTTTTACACTTTCATGTTGCTTTTTGGTTTGGATTCAATACATTTTTATAAAGTTCATCTTCTTTTATTTTTCTGAAAACCTACCTACCTGACAGATAACTACATGGCCCATTATCCTGAGCTCTGTTCTCTGCTCTGCCGCAAAAAAAATACATTATATACTAACATGATACGTTACACGCGAGTTTCCAGACACTGTGTGTTTGGTACAACTCGCCTTTTGGTAGCACGTCTCTATGAAGGTGCCGTTGAATAAGATGTTATGTAGAACAATTTTGTTGAGTTTAGAACTTTTTTGTTTAGTTACTCTCATTACTGAAAAAAATTGTCCTATTATTTTGACTTATATCTACGTTTTATTTATTTTTTTTACTGGCAAATAGTCCATTAACAATATAACAATAACACCAATTAAAAAAAAGAGATATGACAATGAAAGGAGAGTACCTACATATAGATGAAGAGCATTGACAAAATACATATAATATAAAAATACATACATATAGAAGATAATTACAAGTAGCTTGAGACTTTAAAAAATCACATTGTGTATCGACTGCCGAAAGTTATTTAGGCTTAGGTAGCACACCAGAAAATTCAGTACTTTGATTTGCGTTGACATGTCTCGACATTCTGGATAAAGGAGAATGATATCCATAATTAGTAGAATGATAATTTTTTAATTTATTTTTTAATTTCTAGGATAATTTGTTTTTTTTTTTAATAAATAATTTGTTCAATTTTTTATAAGAAAAACTCTCTTTTATAACTTTTTAAGGTTATTCCTAGATATCAATAAATAATTAATATAATATAAACAATATGTTTATTGTCTTGAAGAAGGTTGAGTGCAACCGAAACCGGTCGACAAATATAAATGAAAATAAATTGGGTTTTAAACAAAGTACTGGTTTCATTTTATATAACCTGACAATATTTGAAAATTTCCTACAACCATCACAGTAAACGGAAAATGTTGCTCGTATCATGATGGAGGACTTAGCCAGTTGAGGAATCGTACACGCGACGCTTGGGTGGGACCCAAACGCGATGCCAACTCACCGGTCTTTATTATCCTCAATTCAGGACACTGGTAGAAAAACTATTTTAAGTCATTTGCCATATTTAGTATACAGCATGCCTTAGCTACCACCACACTTAAAAGAGTTAGGTACTCCACGCATCTCGCAACTATAAGCAATCCTCACTTGCCGCCATTATCGCTATTCTGACCTCACTTCTATCTGTCAAATTTCCATTCGTTAAAAAGTCAGCAGGCCGATAACGGCACATAAAATTTTATTCTCTATTAATTTGATTAAGTTGTGTAGTAAAAAAGGATATGTATACGGAACTAATTTTTTCGTAAACTCTTGGCTTTGGTAAAAAAGCTTCATGCTTCCATTCATTTTTACTCTTCGGATGGAAGAACGACTTACGACGTCGACTCATCCAAAAGACTATATTAATAAGACCATATACGAATAATTTTGAAATAATCTCATTTTAAAAGGTGAATAACAAACAAAACTATTATGTAAAAAAATATTTAAAAAATCAAAACGTATGTCGAAAGCATTTCAAAAACTTTTAACAGCGGATATGTCTAATCTCATTTTTGTGGGTTAGTTTATTCTTCCATCTGTGTCGTCAACTAATTCCCACATTCTATGGCTGTAATTTTGAAGTGAAAACTTCTTTAATGCCGTTGTGATTTGAAACTCGATGAAATGGAAACGAGCGACACTAAAAAGAGATAAACACATCGAGATAATAAGTTAGACCAATCGTTGTTCTCTTTGTGCGGTACTTCGTAGGATAAATTGTTAAATCGTTATTAAACTTGGTAACAATATTATAATATATAAAGCCTGCAATTATCCTACTCCTGATACTCTGTATTCTACTTCTCTCGAAGTTTAGTTTTCTGAAGGTTCCATTTTTACCGCCTAACTGACACATGTTTTTTTTTCGGTGGGATTGCAAAGTTCTACCCTAATATACCTATTTGTAAGCAGGTAATTCGAAAAGCGTCGTCTAAAAAAATATGAAAAAATATTCAGATAATAATAACTCAACAGTAGGTTTTCCTGGTAACACAGAGGTCCTAGGATCGTTTTCCAATTTCGGCCGTTACCTTTTTATTAACTGTTTTTTTTCTGTTTCATGTTTCGTTAAGATTTATTAATATTATCTTCTTTTCAATGATTAAATTGACATGCAAAACATTCAAAATCTTTCTTCTTATAAAAATAACCTACGTCCAAATTCATAGCACAGGTTTAATTCGGATATTTCGAACATGATTTTCATTGCAATGTTATGAAACGGCAGTTCCTAAATGGAATGGCGCCTTTAGACCAATCAAATAGAAAACGCACGATCTTGTTTATGATAAATTGATAATTGAACTGTTAGAATACTCCGCGAGCTAAAACTCGTTTATTTTTACTCCTAATGAATTTTACAACACTTCTATCCACGTTTTACTGATAATCGTTAAGTAGGTACCTAATACCTAAGTGCCTACCTATTTATTTACTAATATGAAGACAGGAAATCTTCTGATGGACGAACAAGATGTAAAACATTTTCACTTGTTTCTAGGATAAAACCAGCCGGTTTCAAATTCAACCGAACCGGATACATTATTATTATTATAGATAAAACTGTCTTGAAGCAGTCACGGTTAAGTACATTCGAAGCTGATTGGCTGTGAACTGTTTAGTGGTAGGGACCTATGTATATATATTTTTTATTTATTTTTTAATTTTCGGGAAATCGACCGTTTATATTTATTTCAGTTTGTACATAGTATTAAATAGCCAAAATAAAACCAATTACGGATTTCCTCCTTGTGACTTTGCTTCTACTGAGACAGCATAATAAGAATAAGTAAGTTAATTTTATAAAAAAGGAATATTAATCC
The DNA here is from genome assembly GCA_917880885.1 of Limnephilus marmoratus. Classification (NCBI taxonomy): domain Eukaryota; kingdom Metazoa; phylum Arthropoda; class Insecta; order Trichoptera; family Limnephilidae; genus Limnephilus; species Limnephilus marmoratus. The sequence goes on from OU862923.1 coordinate 48,475,025, forward strand.
AAAATTATATAAAACAAAAAAAATATATATATATATATACTCAAAACAATTTTTTTTAATATAAAAATGAAAAATTACAAAACAAGAAAATCTATCAATACATTGGTAGCCATGGAGAGAAGTTGTACATATAAATCAAATCATAACAGAAATATAAACAATAAAAACATAACATTATTCAAGAACCATCAGAGAAATACTCTTTTATTGACCTTTTATATTCAGTAAGTTTGCAATTGAAAATGTCAACATTGGATAATACGCTATTATAACTATTGCATAGTCTGTTCAGGCAAGAATTCTGCTATTCTATATAATATACATTAAATTATCTCCACATTCATTAGCGGCCCTGAAAAAAATTCCATCCACAGGGCCTATGTCATCTTTGGGGATTCTGTGTTGAAGGTCTATTTAGGGAAGAGAAGTAGAGGAAATTCAGGAAAGAAAAAAGGAATGAGGGGTGGGTAGGAATCTGGGTGTTAATGTTTCCAGGAGTAACGGACGAATAAACCCATCCCTACCATTACGGTGAGAGACAATGGCTGGAGAGAGTCCGTTTGGAGAGGATAAAAGCTCTCCCTCACCCAGTTTCTTCCGATCCGGTCCGCCAAGCAGTAGATGGGCAAATGCAACTGCCGCCAAGACTTGGAGAAACCTCAGCCTATGAATCCGGGCATCCCTGCTAAGTCACCAAACGTGGCGAACCACTTGGGTTGACTTATGGCAGGGGTGTTGGTTATCCAATAAATGGTCCCCAGGAGAATGGTTGAGGTACACTTAGAAACTAAAATCTTTTCCAAGTCAATGGTAATTAAGAAAAATCGGGATATTTTTGACGTTTTCAGGCAGATAAAGTGAATCTTTATCAGACAAGGTAATTTATTTTGCAATTAAAAAAAATCTCAAAAAAGTACGTGCATTTTATTACATATTTCATCAACCTTCTTATTATAAATTTTCTCGCACCCCCCACTTTCACCACAACATTCTCCATATCGGGGATGCCATAGTCCAACTGATCCCTTAACAAAAATAATTTAAAATTACCTGTTGTTTGTAGAACGTATAGATAGTGCAACTCAAAACTATATTTGGGCTGACACTGGGTTTCAGCTACCTAATTCTCTGGATGCGGAAATAATTGCATATTTTTTTCACTTTTCCCTGGTCATAAATAACAATGTAGCGTGCATATTCCGCATACAAAAAAACCGACGAACTTTCATACAAATTGCACAAAACAGTTGCAAAGCCACGGTGGCCTACCCAAAGAACAAAGCCGCCATAAATACAATAATATCCACTTTACAAATCTGCCCCAATTTTTCTAAAAGGTGACACTTTCTTGCACTATTAGCTTCCGCGTTCTTTGTAGATATATAAAATAAGATCTAGGAATACATATTCAAATTTAAAAATAGGGTCAAGGATGAACGTTTCTTTGTTTTTAAAATGGCGTCCTTGCAAATAAAAGAACTGGGTAGCTAAACTTTATTGTCTATGGTTTTGCATAGATAATTTGCACAATAGATTACGCAACATGTGTGCGTTCACTTTTGCTTGAAATATGACTTGATTGACAGGTTGACTGCCATAGAAGATGATATTATATTCATGTCTGCGAATTTGCATACAAATTATTTGCATACAAATTGGGTCAGTGTCTGGAGAAAAAACAAAAAATTATTTCTATTCCTCATGCTGAAAACACATGCCTTTAGTTTCTTGTGTTATCTTCTTTTATCTTTTCATTTTAACAGGAAAATTAACTAAATGCATATGAATAACGCCTCGAGACGTCTTTGCGGTCAGAGTTTTTTTTTTCTGCGTTCTTTGTAGATTGCGTGATCGCCCGTTTTGAAAATTGCTGTGTGGCGAAACATTTTTCGAAGAAATCTTATATTATATAGGTTAACTGAATAGCTTAGGGTAAAAATAAAAATATATATGTCCTCGGAGATGTTTCTCAAAATTACATACCAACGTAGGTACAGGTAACATTATTAGAATAATAATTAAAAATTCAAAAGTTGAAACTCAGATTATAAACTCAATGTTTTGTGGGTTAGGTACAGGTTTTTTTTAATAATACCTATTTAAGAAATAACCACACGAAGACCTACCTAAAATCCATAATAAAGTATGTTCTAATTATTTACATTAGCTCCATACAGGAGGCCCCGAGGAAAAATACCCCTCAGGGCCCTATATCATCTTTAGGGATGCTGAATGTCTTTTCATTGAAATAAAGGGGAGGAAGTTCAGGAAAGGAAGAAGGTATGAGGGGTGGGTAAGAATCTGGGAGTCAATGTGCCCATGAGTGAAAAAACGTATAAATCCGTCCCTCCCACTGCGGTTCAAGACGATGATAGGTCGAGAGTGTCTAGCTGGATATTTTTGTGTTTAAGTAGGTATTTATTGATGTTAATCTATGATTTTTTTCAATTTTACATGATTATTGAGCAGAAACCTAGCACAACAAAACTACATTAGAATTCGATGTAACTTATAAAGGGAATTTCATGTTTAGATATAATACTACTAGCTGACCTGGAAAACGTTGAGCTGCCATGTAAATTATTTCTAGTGAATATTTTAGGTGTTAAAAAAAAATGTTAATACATATTTCATAACGCCAGAGCTCACCTGAAATATACTTTACGACCTATTCTCATACCTATCTGGCCGGCGTAGTCCAGCGATAAGGCTCTTGACTCGCACACCGAAGGTCGCGGGATCGAATCCCGGCGTGGCAAATAAATTTCATTTTATTAGTTTGTGTTATTTCACAATTTATTCATTTAAAATAATATATAGTAGATATATTTGCGGCACGTTCCAGGGTGGAAGATACTCTCAGTATCGCCCTGGTGTAAGACCACCATTCAGAATTGAAACGTTGCTTGAAATGGCTTTAGCCGTGTTTGGTGACCAGATCTGAATAGCCAGGTACTTCCTCACCTTCCTCTTCCCTATCTCCTTCCCCTCCCCACTACCTTCAGCCTCACAACATAACTTAATTGGGGATGCCATAGTCTCCACTGGCTTTAGACGGGAGCAGTTGGGACTCTTGTGCGGTATTCATATAAAAATAATAAAAAACCTACCAAATATACATAAAAAATATTATACAAATCGGTCGAACCGTTTCGGAGGAGTGCGACCACAAACACCGTGACACGAGATTTTTATATATTAGATTATACTGTGATTTATTTTTGGGCTGTTATGCCTTGTTGCGCTAACTCCTTTTTTTAGCCAGCGATTTGTACAGCGTTACAGTGTCAATCATCATCAGGGCAATTGCGCAACATGGCATAATTCCCCAAAAATAAATCACGATAATACTTTTGGCTGCGAAAATCTAAAATCATATCTAACTATTATACTAGTCCACGTCCGTGACGTCATCGTTCTGGTATCTTCTATTTTTTTCGTTTTCAAACCAGACACGTGAGAAGGAAGAGGGCGAACGTCGATGACGTCAGCATGAACTCTCGTTGGAACGGGGTTAAGCGCTCGAGTTATAACAGGAATTCGCAATTAGTTAAAATAGTTATTAATTCAGTAATTTACATAATTAAATAATCTAGTTCGACATTTTATTGATCAATCACGGTAGAGTTATCATGAAAAGAAATCGTTACTAAAATCGTTATCATCTTTAAGAAACCTGCAATATTTTCCGATATGCACTAAATTCGTCAGCGACCTTAGACTTAGAAAGTTGTTCCTTCATACCTTCTTCAAGCAACATGCTACTCAGTTCAAATTATGGAACATCATTTGAATGCCGTCCCTACCAACAGCAAGAACTAATGATTTATGACTTAATTCCATTGTCTTGTGAGTAGGAACCAGTAGAAAATGTTATTACTGGGCACTTGCCGGCGCTGCATCGAGTTAGACTATCAAGTTCAAGATATCTGATCAAGCTGGTGTATGGCTTAGAGGTATAGAATAAATTGAACAGATAACTTTTTAGTATTTAAATTTGTGATGCACGTGCTTCAAATAAACAAATGTAAACGAGGAATTAATTTACTAGGTCCCCCAACCTTTCGTAACCATAGCGCGCTTTCCCTTCCCAGAACTTCCTCTCCATCTTTTCCTTTAAAAGACCTTCAACATAGCGTCCCCAAAGTTGACGTAGACCCTGATGGAAATTTTTTTATTCTACTTAGTGATATCAACAGACAATATTTTCAAGTATGTAAACAATCTATAAAATCTTACGTACCTACTAATTAATAGTGAACTCCAAACCAATTTTCTCATTTTTTTTATGAATAATGACCATCTAACTTAAATAACTGCATATTTTATTTTATTTTTAGAGTTAGTTTTAATAGTTAAAATAATTGTCAAAGTTTTAATTTTTCAATATCCTCCGAAAACCACCGTATGTATAGAGAATCGTGTGACGTTATCACTCCTGAAAATCGGGCAATCAGCTGATCAACTGCCGCCATTTTGAATTCGATGTTCGAAGTACTCTCCCTGGAAGTAGCATTACGTTTACGTACGTACAAGTACGTTTTTGAATATTTTCAATAATAGAGATAAACTAATAAGAGATAGGTACCTTTATTTTTGAAACATTATTTAGGCCTAAATACAATAACCACAACAACTAAATCTCTATAAACAGTATGTAAATAATCGAATAAATTAATACGATGGCTTGTATCATACCTACATTCCCATACAATGACTTTACGGTGACGTCACGACACGATGAGCAGTGACGTCACCACTAAACATTTTAATAATAATATAGTCTTGCTACAAATTTCTTGGATTCATCATCAGGACTTGTAAGCAATTTGATAACCAAGAAGCTATGCTAGCGTTATTCGACGGCGTACTGAGAATCAAACTGGAGTACGCGAGCGATGTTTGGACACCGTACCACCAGAAGTACATTGATATGTTAGAGCAAATCCAGAAGAAATTCCTCAGGTATGTTTATATGCGGAAGCATGGAACCTATCCAAGGTTCATGCACCATATTGACTTACTTGAGGAAACTGATTCTGTGAGCCTAGAAACTAGAAGGAAAGCAAGTCTTGCTATTCTGTCTTTCAAAATTTGGAACAATTTCATCAATAGCCCATTTCTTTTGGGATGCTATGATTTATATGTACCAGACCACTACAGCCGAAGTCGACATCATGACTTATTTAAAGTACCGAACGGCAGAACAGACGTCTTGGCAAAGCATAGCATGACGAGGGGAGTGGTGCTGTTAAATGAAATTGCAAACCATTTGAATGTAAGTGACTGTTCTTTATATGCCTTAAAAACATTATGGAAGAGTCACTTGCCTAAATGCTGATAGGGTAACTAAATTATACTGTAATTGGAATTATTCTGTTGTACAATAATAATAAAAATAAATATAAAAAAAAATACTACCAACTTGGCGGCGTGTTTCTAGGACCCTATTAAGAATGGACTTTTTGATAATTTTTTAACAACTCTGCGTTTAATATTATTTAATAATAATTATATGTATTCAGAATCAGCGTTTATTGGTCTATATTCTATAAGAACATATTATTTTGAAGCCATAATATTTTTCACTGGAGTTCCTTATTCCAGTTTTTCAAAGGCATAAATATCAGAATTATCAAGAACGAAAAATCGTTGAAGTATAAGCATAGTAATTTTCGTTTGCGTTGAATTACTTTCAGAATTTGTTCCGTACAATTTTCCTAACAACATCATAGTGCAGTACCTATTCCGATCTATATTTGTATATTATGAAGTGGAATGCCTACACAAAAGGCAGCGCTTTTAGATGATAGGTAAGTACCTACTCCTGAAAAGGTGATTTATGCTCTGTTTGAAGTAGAGTAATGGTGTCCCTATGTAACTAGTTGTTAGGTAGTTAGGTACCTACCTGCCGAAGGTGACACTGGAAAATGTGAAAACGGAAATGATGAATATTAATCCCTGGCAACACTCGATGTAGCCATATTGTTGACAAACTATGTTAGTTCAGGTGGATTGTTGCCAAGTGAAAAAATGAATCGCAATTTAATGAAATATTACCGCCATCCGTCATTTGCACACATTGGCGTGTTTAGACTTAATGTACGCGAAATCCATAATATGTCTGACAAATTACCATACATGGATACAACCAGATATAACCTACAATACACAAATTTTGTAAATGCATTTATTTGCACTTTTCAGTAGCTGCGTGATAATATTTTATGCAAATATTACTTAATTTTTTTCCACGTATTAAAAGAGAGATATTTTTATGTGGTACCGCGTAAGAGTTCCAACTGCTCCCAGAGCCTGTAAGTCTGTGGTATCCCATTGGAGTACGATGAGAAGCTAAAGGTAGTGGGGAGGGATAGGAGATAAGAAGAGGAAGTGCTTGCTTGGATATTCAGATCTGCTCATCAAACACGGCTAAAGCCATTTCAAGCAACATTTAGATTGTGAATAGTGGTCTACGACAAGGGTGCTGCTGAAAGTATTTAAAACTCTGGTATGATGTAGATACATTTTACTACCAACCTAGATATGATATTTTTAAAACGTCATCAAGCCCTGACTTTCTAGATTAAATGGTCATCTGGTACTTCCATTATGAGTTAATGATGGAGGGGGGGGGTTAGGGATTCAACCCCTCCCTCCCCCTATCGGCAGTGTGTAGGGTAGGAAAAAAATATAATACGTTTTCCTAGATTACTAACTAACTAACCATCACGCCGTTTCCCCGCAGGGGTAGGCAGAGAGGACGGACCGCCAAACAACTCGGTCTTGGCACACACTCTTTGCCTCACTCACATTCATACATCGTCTCATGTCTCATACATTCTCTTCTATTGTTCTGACTTTTGACATGGCCCGACTCAAGTATTTGATTCACTTGATCGTGCCACGACTTCCTCGGGCGTCCCCGACTTCTTCTACCATTCACATTCGCGTCGTATATTCTTCTTACACTACTTCATTCGCTCTACATGCCCAAACCATCTGAGGGTCCCTTTCTTAATCTTACACATTATGCTTACATCAGCCTTACATTCTTTGCGGATATCCACATTTCTCACACGATCATACATTGTTTTACAAACATACGTCTCAGGGATCTCATTTCAACAGCATTCAGCTTACTTATTCCTGGAAAATACAGCAATATTATTTGCACCATCCTTTGTATCTAAATAATAAGTTGTAGCAGGTAAGGGTTCAAAAAACTTTTTAATATTATTTCCAAATCCCCCCCCCCCCCCTTTCTCCATTAATCCCATCCAGGATCGAACTCTTCCCCCATATGAATGCTATACCTACGCCCGTGAATAGTACCTAGCTATCTATAGATCGTCATCCCTGCAAATATATATATATATATATATATATATATATATATATATATATATATATATCTACAGGCTACAGGCCTTTCGCTAGTTTCTATTCTCAGATTTATTCTATTTCATCTACACAGATACGTTTTTATAAGTTTAAAAGTGCAATATCACAACGCTTTTTGAATTATCATCATTTAAACAGGGGTTTTTGGCTAACATTTTCCAAAAACCGAAATTCGACTGTCTCAGTCATCAGTCAAGTGACGGAACATAATAATTATAATACAAGAGGAAAGCCGGCGTAAAATATGATGATTATTAAAATACATTATCAAGTCATTTCAAAAGTCACCACCGTTTGCTTTAGCGGCGCTCGCAACCATTTATCACGGCCTCGAACCGACTCCCTCCGACCCGAGGCTACGGCACCGAGGTAGGTACCGCCAACAACTGCGACCGAGTAGGTCCCGGCTGGAAACAAACTAAGAACCTACTCTGCATTCGATACGTCGACACTTAAAAAACTTATATAATATAATAATATTTTTATGATCATAATAAATGGTAAAAAGATTTTGATAAAACCTACTCTGCACTCGATACCTTGACATATAAAAAACTTATATAATATAATAATATTTTTATGATCATAATAAATGGTAAAAATATTTTGATAAAACCTACTCTGCACTCGATACCTTGACATATAAAAAACTTATATAATATAATAATATTTTTATGATCATAATAAATGGTAAAAAGATTTTGATAAAACCTACTCACTCTGCACTCGATACCTTGACATATAAAAAACTTATATAATATAATAATATTTTTATGATCATAATAAATGGTAAAAAGATTTTGATAAAACCTACTCTGCACTAGATACCTTGACATATAAAAAACTTATATAATATAATAATTTTTTTATGATCATAATAAATGGTAAAAAGATTTTGATAAAACCTACTCTGCACTCGATACCTTGACATATAAAAAACTTATATAATATAATAATATTTTTATGATCATAATAAATGCTAAAAAAGATTTTGATAAAACCTACTCTGCACTCGATACCTTGACATATAAAAAACTTATATAATATAATAATATTTTTATGATCATAATAAATGGTAAAAAGATTTTGATAAAACCTACTCTGCACTCGATACCTTGACATATAAAAAACTTATATAATATAATGATATTTTTATGATCATAACAAATAGTAAAAAGATTTTGATAAGTAGTTTTTTCAAGGAATCAATTCTTTCGGGTTGTTTTTTGAAGTGAAAACTTCTCTAGCACCATTATGATTTGAAACTCGATGAAACGAAATGGCGACACTAAAAAGAGACAGGATTTAGCCTGCTAGATAATGAGATAGAATAATCGATCTCCTCTTTGTACGATGCTGCGTATATAGCCTTCCCACTCTTGTTTATGTTTGTTTTCAGAAGGGTTCACTACTACCGCGTGTGAATTGCACACATGTATTTTTTTCATAATGTACCTAATACATGTATTTTTACGTGTATTACAGGGTATCCGGAGGTAAGGTGCTCAAACTACGGGAGGTGATTCTACATGATGGTAGAAGTAAAAAAAATGAAGTGTTAGAAGTAAATAGCTTTTTCAAAATTCCAATGTTTTTTTTCCCATATTAAAATATTTTGGCATAAAAGATTTTTTTTTTCTTTTTCATACAAACATGAAAAATAGCCCATAACCTAACCTGAAGCAAACTATTTTGAACCTACCTAACCTTTTGACTTTTGAAGGAGGCGTTGAATTTGGATGATTCTGAGTTGGCCGGTCACCATTCTAATCATCATTGAAATCTAAATTGTAGTACGTAAAATGTTACTAAATTAGGGGCCGAAGATTGCGATATCTCTGGGCCACAGAAAGTAAAAATAACATGCAATAGCCTCTTCGCCAAATGATAAACTTATCAACAATATAATAATAAATGTACATTCACTCCATTTTTCACGTCCCTACCTATTTTTAACTCTTGGTAAATAGCCACATTGACTTCGCATCACTTGCTCCTCTCAAATCCGTGTAATTTTAAAATGAGCCTAATTAAATTTTCCCATACTTAAGCGAATCAGAAGCCTCCGCGAGCCCGTCCCAAACGGCCGAGCCATTTGTACCCATTAACACTCCATGTCAATAATGGGACACTATCAATTTCATCCTCGCTTGTTGGGAAAATGAACAGCGGGCTTTAACGGGTCAACGTAAGGTGATTCTGAATATATTTTAAACATGCCCACTGCATCTTTATGGTTATGTTCATACGCAAATAGGTAGGTATGCATATTTATAATATACTAGCTGGTTCCCGGCTTGCGTTGCTTTGACGTATTCAAAGAAATAAATTATTTCTCCCTGCATGTCCTTTCCGTGCATCCCAGTTCCCCTCCCGCGTCCCTCTCCCCCCCGCGTTTCCCTTCCACCTTCACCGCCTTCTCTCTCGCCTCTCCCCTCTCCCGCTTCCCCGTCCGGCCAGCCTCCTCCCGCGTTCCATATATTTAGTTCCAGAATATTCAGTTTTCAAACAGCTCGCGTGCCACCCATTAAATTTTTTCATTTAAATGTTCATTTTTCATAACGAATTTTCATGCGAATTTCACAAATAGATAGAGTGATTCATGAGGAAGGTTTAGGTATATAATTTGCGAAGGTTTTGTGTAAATTGGTTAAAATATAAAGGAGAATGTCTGTAGGTGGTGGGTAGCGGGCTGGCAAGCGGGCGGTGTGGATATCATTTGTATGCAAATTAAAAGATGGCGGTGTGAGTTTTTTTTATTGTGGTTATAAAGGTTGGGTAACCATCCAGTAGATGGCATTGGGTTTCGTTGGCCACAGCAACGCGTGTCCGGATCAGCTAGTTTATAATATGAGAGCTCTTGAACAGCAAAAATACGCGTGTACCTACTTATCAAAATAAATACCAGTAGGTACCTACCTATGGGTAGACACTAGAAAAGCTGTTCTTGCAATTTTCAAAGTACGTTTACACAAGCCTCTAATAAGAACGCATTACAAGGAGTCCGTAGACCAATGCTTCTCAAACTACGGGCTATGGCCTCCTAGGATTGAAAGTTTTCAAGATTTAAAAAAAAATCTTTTGGGGTCATAGAAACACAGGCAAATAACACAAGAATTAGATGAAATAATTACCTGCATTGGTCAATTTGGGAGGCGGGTATGGGTACCGCCGCTCCGGTTACCATTTATTGGATAACCAACACCTCTGCCATAGGTCACCCCGAGTGATTCGCCAGATTTTGTGACTTAACAGGGGTTAACAGGGCTACCCGAGGGAGATCTTTAGACCTTTCCAGCATAGCTCTCTCGGAACATAGCCTTGCACCGCAATGGGAGGGGATAGATTCATTCGTCCGTCACTCCTGGTTACACTGACCCCAGATTTCTACCTAACCCTCATAACTTTTTCCTACCGAGCACTTTCTCTCCTTCCTTTCCTAAAAAGACCCTCCACACAGCATCCCTAAAGATGTCGTTGGACCTGAGGGGAATTATTTTTTTCAATGCAATCCTACAGTGCAATGTAAAAAAGACGGTTGGGAGCAGTGTGAACTCTTGTGATGTATTTACATAAAAAAATATTATTAGAATCTGATCTTTTTTTACAATTACTTTTTTAAAGTTACCTACCTACATGAAATACAGTTTCCAATTTTCTATGATTTCTATTCAATTTAATAAAAACACATGTTAAATAAACAAATAAATAACATAAATAGTAGCTAGATATGGGCTGGTACTTATGAGACGAGATGTACCTATTAATGTGATTGAAGCTAGCGGTATGTGCCACGACCGAGAGATCAATGTACGAACAACAAATATACAGGACTTAGTAATATTTCCTTGGTCTCCCCAAAAAATAACAGTTTGCATTGTACACCACTCCCGCGCAAACTCATTGTAATTATTTCCAATACATCCCTACCCGCACAGCCACCCTCCTCCTCAACCTTCTCCCAAACCTTCTCCTCTCCTCCCGGTCGGGACCGAACCCTGGACCCTTTCTGCTGCTGCAGACGTGGATTAACTACCCTACATTATCACGGACATCCATCACAAAGAGTTGGCAACACAATACTGAACGAAACAGACTTTCAAACATACGAACACGTTCATGTATGGATGGATCGTAATATAAAAGGAAACAAGGAGAATTCGATATACATATACCTATGTAGGTACCTACTCTTTAAATAAATACATTATTTTCAGCCTTACATATGCAAAACTTTTTTTTTAAATGAATGAATGACTCAAAGATGAAATCAAAGTTATTGAAGGTATTTAACTGTAGGTATTTGTTAGGGTGAGCTCTTTATAATAAGTAGCTTTGTCTGCCTAAAATAACGATTCTTGCTCGCACATCACTTTAGCGGTGAGCTATGGAGCCTTGAAAAATCTGTTTTTACAAAATAAGACGAGACATCATATGTTTGATCTATATTTTTCACTTTTTACTATTATGAAAATAATTTTGTTAGTAGTTTACTGATCTAACGAAGTTCTGTTTTAACTCGATCGTTGTGCATCACGTTTTTTGTGCACTCCCTTTCCGTTTCAAGATGATGGCCGTTTTATTGGTTCATTAAAGATTATTTTTGCTACTGTAAAATGATCACATTTATTTGGGCTTTCTTATTCGCATTTTTTCCAATATTATGCTCGAAGAAAGTTTGGACGGATAATTGTCATTATCATTCGACAAATTGTATAGGCTAAAGAAGGGGGTAGCGCAACACGGCATAACACCCCAAAAACAAACAACGAAAAAAAAGAATAATTCCTTATTTAAAATTTAAAAAAACAAGTACATAAAATATATGCTTTATAAATTAAGCACCCATGAAGGTATTTAAGTATCTACTTACACATATTTGATTTCAGAAGAATGTTTGATTTTGACTTAAGTAAGAGAAAAAAATATATAAGTGAAAAATAACATAATCACAGAACTACTAGTAGTTAGGTAGGTACTTTGCATGGGTAGGTACCTACATATTAGTTTACCTACCAAGCAAAAATTCGTTCAAAATAAAATATTTTTTTAAATGCATGTTGTATGTAAACATAATTTTTTTAAATACTTAAAAGTGAGTCTAACGTGAAAAATGGATTCAATATTATTTGCATTTCCTTTTTAATATACTTACACATTACATTTATCACATGCATTGCATTTAAATCAAATTAGGTATTTTATACGAGTCGTATAATATTTCACGTCTCGCGGCGGCGTCATCCGAAATGGCGAAAATCCACTCGGGAACATAAATCAATGTCGTAAAAACTTAATATGAATTCGCGTATCAATCTTCAGCCAGATTTCCAAGACATGAATAAAACATTCCAGTGCCAAATGCTGTGATGGGATTCTTTGGGTGCCCTTTGACACGGGTTACCCCGGGAATCCTGAATATTTTGATAGGATTTCGGAATGCAGTCTGTGGAAATCTATTCACTTTGCTATATACCTACTAAAAGTACTTTCATAACGTGTGAATTGTCTTTTTAGAAATATACTATAATACGAAAGCTTCTTAGAAGATTTCCTGAGTTAATTTTTTCTCTATCGTAAAGTTTGTGCAGAATTCTGAAAACAAACACTTTCTAAATCCAATAGATTTGTCGATATTGTAAATTGTAACCCTCGTACAGGTATAACTGCTTAACGTAAAGGTCGGTATCTACTAACTACCTAATTTGAAGAGGTAACTGCGGAAATGACGTAAGCCCTGAAATGTCGAACACATACATAAAGTTATATTGTCTCGCAAATACCTAATAGGTACTTTGACTGGAAGTCCTGAAATGTTGAATACACAGTATTCCACGTATGATATATTAATGTATGTAATTGACCTTCACATACGTAATCCTTTAAGGTGATCACTCCTTCACCTTTACATGAGTAGGTACCTAACAATTTGAGATGGTGAAGTCATGGAATATTCTAATTCACACAGATATACCTATTTGAGCTGGTCACTGCAGAAGTGACATAAGCACGAAAATGTCGAACAAACTTAGTAATATTCTTGTTCATTAATTTAATAATTTAAGCAGATCACTGCAAAAGTGATATAAGCCCTGAGGTGTCGAACATACATAGTATCTAATATTTTCCTTCATATACATTCCTAATAATTTGTAGTAATCACTGCAGAAGTGACGGAAGTACGGAAATGTCGAACACACATAGTGAAATTCTCTTTCACACAGATATATTAATATGAGTTGTTCACTGCAGAAGTAACATAAGCACGTACATGTCACATAGATAATAATTTCAGTTGGTCACTGCATGCAGAAGTAGCAAAGCGTCCAGATATCTGCAGTCGTTCAAAATATCGAAAAAAAATTTAGTCAACCTTGGTAGATCTGAATGATGAAAAAAATATGTTAATAACATAATAAATACATGTAAAAAAAGTGAAAACTTCTTTAGCACCGTTGTGATAGGAAACTCGATGAAACGAGAAATATCGACACTAAAAGAGACAAATACCTACATCTAAAGGATTTAGCCTGCGAAAGAATGAGATAGTATAATCGGTCTACTCTTTGTGCGGTTTTTCGTAGCCTATCGGTCTCCTCTTTGTGCAGTGCTTCGTAGCCCCCCCCCCCCCTCCCCCCCTACCACTTCTACCGCGTGTGAATTGCACGCTCTTTTTTTAATTTAGTCGCAAGCCGCCTTTCAATCAATCCCAACATGATCAAAAAATGTTTTTAAAATTATGACTTGATTTATTTTCTGCAAAGTATTTTAAGATATTGCACCACAACATATTCCAGCCGAGTCATAGCTTTCTTAGTTTTCTTTTGTTGGTGGCAGCAGCCTCCCGGGGATTTTCATCCCCATGGGGACCTGATCCAGGGGTATTTAACCCTTAAGGCGTGGGATCTCTCGGCAGCAGGGGATGAAGGGAGGAATGGCAGATCAGCCTGTCTTTAGGGATGTGGCGAACAGGCATTAATCATTACATCCTGCGCAATCACTCAAATCTTTAAATTAAACCTAGGCATTTGCCATGCAATAAAGAAATGCCTTCCATCTAGATTTTAATGTCTCTGTCTCTCTTAGACTTGCCTGACATCGTATATCGCCATCCCATTTAAATTTCATAATGATGATGAGACATATGAAATGTAAGAAAAGAATGATCAGACTTTTGGATCACGAAACACGCCCACATGGCATTTTTGTGCTCTATTTTATTCTGCTTAAATATTTAGACTAACGAAAAACTCCGGAATGGTGACACCATATTGGCATCAAGATAATTTTATTGAATTTTACAATGATTTAAAAAAAAACGGTGACCGGACAACTCACCAACATGCAACTTCATTGAAAAGGCATTTAAAGCGATGAAAAAAATAGGTTAGGTTAGTTATGATTATGGACTATTTAAAAGAAAAATCATTACTTTTAATGACTTTTAAAAGGGATGTTTAAATGTCACTTTGTTGAGTTGTTGTGGAACTAAAAAAAACAGGTCGATTTATGTGTCAACGGTTTCTCTTCAAGGCCCATGTTCATTCCTTCCTCTTCTCAAAAGACCTCCTACACATTATGACGTAGGTCCTAAGGGAAAATATCTTTCTCAGAATCTCCTGTGTTAAAACCTCGATTGAAATAGCAACATGAAATTGACAAGCTTTTCCACCAGAATATATGAAATAGGGTAAGGCAACTCTTTTTTTTTTTTTAGTTTGCAGTATCATTTCCATCATGCGCTATGGTGCTATGAAATAGTATTATATCTGTAAAAGATAAAACTAAGACAAAACACCAAACGGTTATGTCGTTGTTCCATTATTTTTTTTTAATTCTTGACAAAAATAGTGATGAATTGTCACCACTATTATATACATATGTATTACCTAAGTTCAATTTTCACATTATTGCTGTTGTGATCCTATAGGATCCATCTAATAGAAAATCAATAATGCCTGACAGAAACTCGCTCGGTGTATTAATTAATTCCGTATATTTAAATGCAAAATTTCACAAAGTAAAAAATTTTGAACTGAGAAAGTGATTTCTGTCGTTAGAATTTTAACAGTGTGACAAATTATTGTTGAATACAAATATCCTTCCGCAAAGTCTTTTAAACACTTTCTACCTGTTTAATATGCACAGCCTTTACTTTGCCTTTCTTTTGCAATAACAATCGAACATCCATAACCCTACAGGATCATATAACAATTCCTAACCTTGAGAATGATCACAGGCTTGCTTGCACCCTATCGGACGACCACGAAATGCCTAAACAAAGAGGTATTAACCCATAGAAATTACCCATCTTTTAAAGGTGTTCAATTCAAAACTTGTCAAAAAAAACTTCTTTGGTTCTTACCCAGTCAACGTCAAACAGGTAAGACCCTAATTAATCTGTTCTGGTAAAGTTTACGGCGAAAATTTGAATTTGGAATGTTGTGTTTTTTTTTCACCGGTGCCATTGTGGATTTTGACACGAGGAAAAATTACTCTCATTTATATTTTTCTTCCACATAATATCTGGTTTGGATATTTGCTGCCTAATGTCCCTTCTTGGTAGCGGCAGTACCTACTCGGTGTGAGGGTTCTGTGCAGAGCTCGACGATTTTATATAAGAAATCACATTAAACTTTGGTGGCTTTTGGGACTTTAAAGTTTGCACCTGCAGGGCATTCTGAACAATTAAATAATAAGATTCAGGGTAATTAAAAATACTTTATTTGCAAACGAACATTTCTGTCCATATATTGTAATTAAATTGGTTTTACCCAAGGTTCGTAGAAAATGCGCATCGAGGGGGCAGAGCGATGATTGGCTAAAAATTCGTGACGTAGCTTGAAGTCCATATTACAATGGGAGATTTAAATTATTAGTGTTTTACTCCAAGCTACGTCACACTTTCCAAATTTCGAAAGCGACCCGTATGAGCTAACCTTGTTAAACGCATTGTCTACGAACCTTTGGTTTTACCTATCTTTGCATGTTATAATCAGGATTTTTTTATTGAAGAAACGATTGCAAAACGGTGCCACGAAAATTTGTAAATTATTAATCAATCGAAAACATGCGTCTACTACTTCTGAAACTCTGAAATGACATCATTTAGTTTATTACGTGTTTCTAGTAATACCTACAATCATTTTATGTACGTAATTTTGATCGTTTTATTCGGACAAACGAGTGCGTAGAGACATATCTTAAGCGTCGATGACACAGGGCGAGTTTACAAGCTACTATGTGGGAAATTCACTATCTGTTAGTAAACTCGCTCAGTGTCATCGTGTTACTTGCTAACTAGCAGATTGTTGACAACCTACGAAAAAAGTTGAAAGGTCGTCAACTTTACTCGCTACACGCTTGCCCCGCTTGCTCGTGATTGGTTTATTTATGTTTTTCAAGATGCCTGCCAATTAACAGCTGATTTCGACTGTCAAACATCACAGAATTAGTTCACGCAGGCGTCGTTTTTCTTGTTACTGGCGCTAGCAGAGGCCTGCAAGCTCAGTTTCCTACGCTACTGAGCGAGTGGACAGTTTTGTGTGTCATCATGACAATCTCACTCGCCGATTTATCCGCTTTTAAACTTAGTAGATAGTAGCTTGTAAACTCGCCCTGTGTCATCGAGGCTTTAATGAATGAAAATATATTTACGTTCAATCGCGTGTTTGTTTGTGGTTTCTTTACGCACATCTTTGTTTTATTTTAGCACGTACAACCAGAGCGTACCTTTATAATAATAATAATATTTGGAGAATTTATATAGCGCCGTTTTTGTGAAAATTCACCTCAAGGGCGCTGTACAAACTTATAATAATCTTTATGTTTATAAAGATGGTGTCGATGGCAAACAACATAATGTATTCTATAAATGATCTAGCAAAACACTTCTCATCCCAACTAATTAGCATAAATAAAATTATTTCTTCTTGGCACTTTTATTTTTGGTACCCTTGATTAACTTGATTCAGTCCACTATTGTATCAACACATCCCCAGTAACCAACTGGCAATGCTTCCTACGTAGATCTCCTAGCCAACAATTCCAAGTGACCATCATCATCGTCATCATCGATGCCACAACCATTGAAGAACTCTCTGGTCACCTCTAGGAAGTTCCTCCGAATTATCCAAACCATTTTGGTGATCAGCTTTCGTCCATGCTTACTCCAAATCCATCCCATCGGAACCGTCTCAACGATTTACAGTGTCGGTATTTTTGTCCATCTGATCAACCAAGTTAAGACCTCACAAAACTCCTGCACTCTGGAGGTTTATTGAAAATAAACCATTTTGATGGTCAACTATCGTTAGCTTCTTAAAATAAATTCTACATGATTGCCAATTTAATTTTTCGTATTTCGTTCGTTGCCTTAATTTCAAAACGTAACGGTTTATCTCTGGCTTCCCAGACGACCCTCCTATTTAAAGAATAGGGCCGTGTAAGCGCTGAAAGAATTTTCCTATCTCACGACCGAGTCAAGGCTGCTCTTAGAGAAGGCAGATTGCGAAGGGAGACATCCTGAATGCCAGATTTCGGAATAACTAATGACCATCTTCGATGTCTGTCAAACGGTACAAAGGATGCTGCAGGGATTCGTGATGGGGCCACGTTACCGAATCTGTCACATTTTTTTCCAGATTATTTTTCTGGAAATATCGCATGGTGTTTTGTCAACATGGGAACCTAATCTCTCGCTAATGCATGACGTGTTTTTGACGAAATTAATGATGCCGGGAACCCGCCACGGTTATTATAATTTTTTTCACAATTTTCGTTTTGAATTTTTTTGTGTCCCTGTAAAAATGCGATTAATCCAATGTCAAGGGTTAAGTAAATAAAATATTAGTGTTTTTGGTTCGGTAGATAATTTATGAAAAAATTCTCATTAAAGAAAAGAGTGGCACGGATATTTAATTCGGTATTTGATTTATGTGGTAAGTATTTATTTATTTATTTTTCATGGTCTTCTTAAAACAGTTATACACCAACATATTACAGAGAAGATTGCAAATTTAGAACTTATACAGGTACTATTGATCACTATTCAAGAAAAAACATAATTTACTGAAAAAATAATACCCTTTAATAGAGGATTATCTTATGAAATATTCGTATTTCCTGCAACTATCTTTGAACTATATGTGGGTATAAACAAATTTAATACTGAATGATAAATAATGAATAATTAATAAGAATATAAGAACAAGTTTTACTCTTTTTTTCGTTATTTGTTTTTGAGGTGTTATGCCGTGTTGCGCTACCTCCTTCTTTAGTAAACGTTTCGGACAGCGTTGCAGTGTCCATCATAAGGGCATATCCAGCATATCCGGAAGATCCGGCATATCCGGTATATCCGGCAGATCCGGTATATCCGGCAGATCCGGCATATTCGACAGATCCGGCATATCCGGCAGATCCGGCACATCTGCCGGATATGCCCTGATGATGGACACTGCAACGCTGTCCGAAACGTTGACTAAAGAAGGAGAATAGGTACTTTTGGCCGTGAAATCTAAAAACGAGTCGATCGTCTTTTTAGGTTTGCTATAATAGTCCCACCGATAGATTTTCACGTGACTTCATTGTTCTAGTACCTATGTTCTGTCTTCTCCGCTTAAGTTATATCACCATCTTCGCGAGATGTCGCTAGTGTCTCTTTTCGACGGGACCGCTTGTTTCATCAACCATCATTCTTTTTTCGCTCTCTTGTAAAATTTACTTATTTGGTAATGTTTACTTCACTTACTTATTGAGCAAATATTTTGGTTAATTTTTTCGTTATGTTTTTTTTTTCTTTTTGAAAATAGGCTTTGATTTATTAGATATTAAGACGTTTTAAGCTAATCTTGTGTTATTTACGTACGTAGGTAGTAGAGTTATATCAATATCAATTTATTTATCGGCTTCTGCACTGCACTCTATCCTCAAAATCGTCATAATGGTAGGTAGTAGGTACCTACCCTAAAATTCCTCCAAAATTGCAATTTTTGGTTTACGCATATCCCAGAATAAATCAAAAGGATCCATTCGTCAACGTCAATTCCCGAAATTTAATAAACGCACCACCGCGACATGTTACATTACGCTAATGAAAAAAACTCACCGACACAACGCCAACAGAATCCCTTCCGTAACAATTTCAAACATCGCTACATTTCGTAATCCGATTTTTTCTCATTTTCCACCATCGGAAAAAAAAAACAAATTATAATATAAGAAAATAGGGGGGTAACTATAGGTAGCCGCTAATACTCCCTGGGTAGGGGAGACCGGGGTGAAACGAGGCATTTAAAATTCATTAGTTAAAAATTCATAGAGCGGCACTGAAAAGAATAAATGAATGTAACAAAGTTGTTGGGTGTAATTAATGTCCACTGGAGGCAACGGGGAGACTGGGTTTTATTAGAATTGTGTGGCTATGACTAAATTGTACGACGAATATTATAAATATGCGCGGGGTCTTCCACCGTCTGTAGGTACGGTACGTGTGTATCCTGCTTTAGTATTGGGGGAGGCATATTGCTCAAAATAGCTCCAATATTATTGCGTATTAAACATAAGTTTGTAGGTACTTGTATCAATTGTGATATTAATTTTGCTGGACACCATATCTATGCATGTGGGATCACTATCTGTAATTGATTAAAATATTACTCTCACTCAGTTTATATATGCAGATGAAAAGATTAAACTGTAAGTTTGATTATTAATTTTAGTGCCAAAACGCCTAAAATCGAAATTAATTAGTTACGCAAAGAGAACAATTGGTGAATAATATTCTACATTCTTCATACCTAATACCTGCGTAAAATATTATAAAATTAAATCAGTTCCAATTTTGAAAATGGCAAAAGTTATTTTCTATCACAATAGGTAATTATTAGTTATTCTATAAAATAGGTATTCCAGTCGCTGACGTGTAATCTTGAAAGTAGGCACTTAAAAATGGTAAGATATTGACGAATTTTTTTTTTTGGAAATAATGTTGATAATAAACGTTCAGTAATAAAACATTTAACGGCGGTAACTAAGTTGCTGATTAACTTCCATCACCTCGAAAGCCAATCTAGATTACTATCTCAGAAGATATGCCAATCTTTCTAAATGCAAATAATAATAATTAATAATAATAATTGGCTAATTTATATAGCGCCGTTTTCGTGGAAAATCACCTCAAGGGCGCTGTAAATCTATTATACAAAGAATAGTTTTCCCGGCAAAAACCAAATCAACATCGTCACAACTATATTCTCGAAATAACCAGTTTGAAGCACTTTTGGAATACATAATTCGGAGAAAAATACGCATCAGTTATATAATATCTGCATTTACATCATCAACCAAACTAATTTTGGTTGTATGTGCGTGATTGTTTGTCTCCATGAAATACGAAATCTGATTCAATAAATTCCAATTTGCTTTAAATTAAAGTATTATTTTCAAAATTTCAACTGCTTGTGTGCAGAAAAATTCAGACAAGCGACCAAGTAGGTAGGTACTTACCGATAAAAAAATATTTTAACAGGAAATTATTTTAACCCTGTTTTAAAAATTTTGCTTAATCATATTTAGATTTTTCACTGGTGTGCTTACTAGTACTTACACATCGATGCAGATGTTTCTGTATTTATAATGTAGATAGTAGATGCCTTCATTTTTCATTTATTTATTTATCTAGTTACCTAATAAAAGACATGTCAATTAGAATTAATTTGTATTTGTCCTCACCAAAGGTAGCAAATAAAACAAACAAAATTCAATACCTGTTCAAATTATAAATAATTAAACTATTTACTAATTCATATCAAGTTTATTTATAATTCCTGAATAAATTCGGCGTACGAAATCCAAACGCAATAGTAGCACCCCCCTCCCACCACTCCCCTAAAAGCACCCCCCCTTTTCCATAACGACCTGTGAGCCCCTCCCCTCGTAGAGAGAAAAGCATAATCCATCACGGCCCGTCACCCCTATTTTGGGCCGCTCCGTCCCTCTCCGGCGCAGGGGTAGATATCCACATAATGTGTTTCCCTCTCCCTCAGACTCCCCGAGGGTAGTTTCTCTACGTCTCCAGTTGACGGGTGATCATTTTTCTTGGGCGCGCGTTCAATCATCGCGTCACTTGCTCCCTCTACTATTCTGTCTTTCTCTCTGGAGGGGGTTCTTTCACCCCCCTGGTCCTTTCTACCCTCACCAGCCATGGCTGTTTGGAGTGAGGCCATGCTAAATCTGCATAGCGGTGTAAGCTATGTAATAGAAAAATACCTTACAAACTTGAAACTCCAATAGGAATTATATGCGTCATACGTCATACACCACATTAAGCTCGATCTGTAATTTTTAGTATCTTTTAGGTTGCTGCTTAAAAATTATTGGCGAATGAATTTATGCGAGTATTACTTAAACACTAGCTTTTGCCCGTTGCAGATGCAACTAACGGGTTAAAACACTATGCGATTTGACGTGTGAACGTGGATGAAGCGAGGAGGAGTGTGTGTTAAATTAAATATATGAAGAAAAACGATGTCTGAATGCGGATGAAGCGAGGAGTGAGCGCCTACAAAGGGAACAGGTAGTCGACGAACGGTTTAGCAATGCTTAATTTCATGATGCCAGAGCTCATTATTTTATATAGAATGAATCGACTGGATGCGCACATCAAATTCCAAAAGTTTCATCGCAATCGGATGAAAGGTTTAGCAATGCATAATTTCTTGATGCCAGAGCTCACTATTGTATACAAAAACCATTGCGGGCATGCATACATCAAATCCCCAAAGTTTTATCGTAATCGGATCAACGGTTTAGCAATGCGTAATTTCATGACGCCAGAGCTCACTATTTTATATTAAAAAAATAATCGAGGGAATGCGCACATCATAGTGGAAGGTACTCTCAGTATCGCCCTGGTGTAAGACCACCATTCAGAATTGAAACGTTACTTGAAATGGCTTCTGCCGTGTTTGGTAACCAGATCTGAATAGCCAGGTACTTCTCCACCTTCCTCTTTCCTATCTCCTTCCCCTCCCCACTGCCTTCAGCCTCACAACATACCCCAATTGGGGACGCCATAGTCCCACTGGCTCCAGACGGGAGCAGTTGGGACTCTTGTGCGGTATTCATGTAAAAAAAAATCAAATCCCCAAAGTCAGAGAAGCCAGATCCAGAGCTCACCATTTTATACAGAAAGAATCGAAGGGATACGCACACAGTGTCCCCAAAGTTTCCTCGCAATCGGATGAACAGTTTAGCAATGCATAATTTCGTGATGTCAGAGCTCATTATTTTATATAGAAACCAATGAATTGTTCCCGGGGCGGCGGTACCAATCCCACATTGAATGATTATCATAAAAATGAAATATACAAAAAAGCGCTATATAAATTTATCATTTTTGATAAAAAATATATGGTACTAATGTTTAGAGGTACCTGCACGTACGTAAAAAAAATATTAAATATATTTAGGCTGGGTTGTTCAAAACAATATTTAAAAATCTCCAATTTTTCAAGTTAATTTAAACGTTCTGTGAAAGTTCTGTTCAAATTCTATTCAAGTTCTGTAATTATTTTATACATTTACAAAAAAATACATAAGCAATATCATCAGATGATACAGAGTTGTTATGTGCAGGTTACCTGCAAAAAAACATATGAAATATATTTAGGCTGGGTTCTGTGAAAGTTCTGTTCAAATTCTATTGAAGTTCCGTAATTATTTCTGTTTTGAAATAATGAGTATAAATAAATAATAATAAATATAATAAGTTTTGATGTTTTGAATAAATAAAACTCGCCCATTGCGTGAAAATAAACTTGACTAATTTAAAAATAACGTTCCTACCAACAGTGGTTGTCAAGAAGCAACCTCCGTGTACCCACATATTTCAAAAAGTGACCATGTAGGGTGATTTTTTCATTTCATAACATGAATTTTCGATTTAAAATTTAAAGGAAAGAATATCCTCACATAAGCCGGTACCTACCTAGTACATACCGAGAAAAATAATATTTGTGTAGGTACCTACGTGTTTTCTCAATAAATACTTGGCGAATTTGCAATAATTCGATAGAACGGTAGGTACCTACCGTGTTATAAATGTAATATCAATGCTGCATTGCCTACTTATTTGATTTTCAATGGAATTAAGTACCTACGTAAGTACCTGATTTGGTTTCTCAAAACCTCAGATAATATGAATGCTGCATTAACTACTGTTTATTTTCTACGTGTAAATCCTTCATATTTTAAACGCCAGTAGGTACCTACCTCGAGTTCATATTAACTGGCTGGAAAATTATGCATTGTCGATGATAGATCGATTTCGGCAAATGTCAGAAAAATTTCAATCTTTAATGCAATATTGTGTAATATTTTGAATGGAATGCGGTACATGTCGCAACTTTAAAAGTTTCTAAAACTTGTATTTTTACAATTTATTGAAAAACATCTCGGTCAAAATATTTTTTTACGCTGTAATCTGCGTTCCCGCAAAGAGCCTTTAAAATGTCCATTTTTCTACGTTATTTTGAATAAAGCCGTAAAATTAATAAATCCCTAGCAAATACAGTTTTGTATGGGAGGTGAACTTTTCTGACGCACTGAAATATTCGACATTTTTTAACGGGTGAACCTGTCGGCAGAAAATATAACTGAGGCGGAATTTCTTCGTCGGTGAGAGATCTAATTGTAGTTTTCGCCGTTGGGTGCGCTGTTAATCCTGCATCATCTTTTTTGTATGAAATCTGGTCCTCAATCGGGACACGACCCTGTCTGAATCCGCTTCGAGCGAAAGTGACCCTTAAGGTGGTTGAAACGTAAAGGGCAGAGTGGTCGTTTTTAGCGCGGCAAAAAAAGTGAGGTTTTCCAAAACTGTGTATTAATATATACTAGACATCTGTTGAAGAAATAGGAGCTTAATACATATCTCGATGGCAAATCAACATCTGTAGAACAATTGAATATTTGGGGACGAAAAAACCGCTAACCGCCGTACTTTTAGGCAAAGATTATGGAAATTACACTTCATTTCAAAAATTAGTAGAAGAAACAACTATTTACGTACAAAAAATAGATTTTTAGGTTAATTTTGACAAACTACCTAATTCATGCGAATTTGAATTGAAACGAAATTTTGCAAACGTCAAATCCTTGGTATACAACTTTAAACATACATTAGTGGATAAATAATCATGCATTCTTACAGTATTTCGTATTTTAAACCACTTAAAACCGACGAAGTTAGCATTGAAAAGGAAATTGACGTTTTGAAAACCATAGAAAATTACACAAAATTGCACAAATCTATGCACAAATCTGACAGCCCATTTCACTTTTTATTCATCTCACCTCACTTTTTTTAGAGAATCGCTCCGCTGCACGTACGTAAAAAAAATATTAAATATATTTAGGCTGGGTTGTTCAAAACAATATTTAAAAATCTCCAATTTTTCAAGTTAATTTAAACGTTCTGTGAAAGTTCTGTTCAAATTCTATTCAAGTTCTGTAATTATTTTATACATTTACAAAAAAATACATAAGCAATATCATCAGATGATACAGAGTTGTTATGTGCAGGTTACCTGCACGTATGTAAAAAAACATATGAAATATATTTAGGCTGGGTTCTGTGAAAGTTCTGTTCAAATTCTATTGAAGTTCCGTAATTATTTCTGTTTTGAAATAATGAGTATAAATAAATAATAATAAATATAATAAGTTTTGATGTTTTGAATAAATAAAACTCGCCCATTGCGTGAAAATAAACTTGACTAATTTAAAAATAACGTTCCTACCAACAGTGGTTGTCAAGAAGCAACCTCCGTGTACCCACATATTTCAAAAAGTGACCATCTAGGGTGATTTTTTCATTTCATATCATGAATTTTCGATTTAAAATTTAAAGGAAAGAATGTCCTCACATAAGCCGGTACCTACCTAGTACATACCGAGAAAAATAATATTTGTGTAGGTACCTACGTGTTTTCTCAATAAATACTTGGCGAATTTGCAATAATTCGATAGAACGGTAGGTACCTACCGTGTTATAAATGTAATATCAACGCTGCATTACCTACTTATTTGATTTTCAATGGAATTAAGTACCTACGTAAGTACCTGATTTGGTTTCTCAAAACCTCGGATAATATGAATGCTGCATTAACTACTGTTTATTTTCTACGTGTAAATCCTTTATATTTTAAACGCCAGTAGGTACCTACCTCGAGTTCATATTAACTGGCTGGAAAATTATGCATTGTCGATGATAGATCGATTTCGGCAAATGTCAGAAAAATTTCAATCTTTAATGCAATATTGTGTAATATTTTGAATGGAATGCGGTACATGTCGCAACTTTAAAAGTTTCTAAAACTTGTATTTTTACAATTTATTGAAAAACATCTCGGTCAAAATATTTTTTTACGCTGTAATCTGCGTTCCCGCAAAGAGCCTTTAAAATGTCCATTTTTCTACGTTATTTTGAATAAAGCCGTAAAATTAATAAATCCCTAGCAAATACAGTTTTGTATGGGAGGTGAACTTTTCTGACGCACTGAAATATTCGACATTTTTTAACGGGTGAACCTGTCGGCAGAAAATATAACTGAGGCCGAATTTCTTCGTCGGTGAGAGATCTAATTGTAGTTTTCGCCGTTGGGTGCGCTGTTAATCCTGCATCATCTTTTTTGTATGAAATCTGGTCCTCAATCGGGACACGATCCTGTCTGAATCGGCTTCGAGCGAAAGTGACCCTTAAGGTGGTTGAAACGTAAAGGCCAGAGTGGTCGTTTTTAGCGCGGCAAAAAAAGTGAGGGGTCTCCAAAGTGAACAATACTATATATATAATAATAATAATAATTGCTGGATGATTTCTATAGCGCCATTTTCGTGAGAAAATCACCTCAAGAGCGCTTTACAATTCATTTACACATTTAATCGATACATGTATATTACAAGTGGCTTATTACTAAGATTGGTAATTAATGTAATGACTTACAACTAAGACCTATATATATGACTAGTGACTTAAAACTATACTTATTTTTATAATCGAGTACAAAACTCCTCTATTCGTATATTAATTACGTATTATTATATGTCTTAAAAATAATTATTTATGACTATTATACATATTTACATTTACAAACACATATTTAGATTAACAAAAATATAATTTTTGCCCGTGCTGTCAGTGTGAGTTATGAAAAATATTTAAAAACAATCTAAGTAAATTATGGACTGTGTAATGACAAACTACTGAAGAAATGCAATTTTTTTAGCACTCTCTAATAAACAAATATACGAGTATTTGTAACTAATTTGTTCGTTTGAATGATTTTTTTGTATAGTATGTACTCACTACACCCCAACTATAAAAGTATTATCCAAAATTATAGTCTACTTTGTAATAAGACTCCATAAACAAAAGTAAAAGTCAGTATTGGGCCGTTTAGTGACGTTTTATGATATAAGAAGATGGGGAAGGCTTGTATCATATATTTGATTTTGTTCTCAAGGTGATCAGCGCCCTTGAGATGATTTTTCCCAAAAACGGCGCTATTAAAAACAGTTAAATATTATTATTATGTACAAGTACATGCATATTAATATTATTTATGTATTAATATGTATTGTACATATATCTGTATATAGTAATGGTAATGACCCTTACGAAGAAATTGGTGTATAATACCTATTCACGTAAAAATATTTGACAGCAATGACTTTCCAGGCATTCGAGTAGTATACTGGCATAAAGGGTAGAACTACCCTTCCCGCCCAGAATGTGTTAGCATAACAAAGAAAGATAGATCCCGGTAACTTTTTGCAATATGGCAAATCGGTGAAGTAAGTTGGAACCGTTTTTTTTTAATTCAGGCTTTGTTGCACTTTAAAAATGTAGATATAGGTAATGTTGTTAAAAAATAAAACAAGCAAAACAGTTTTCTAAATCAATTGGCTAGTTCTGAGGTATGCTTTGTTTAAATTAAAAATAAGCAATTTCTATGACATTTTTTATGTTTAGTAAGTAGGTAGGTACTTAATTCATCTTATGTGAAATCTTCAAGTCAAGTAAAATTGAATTAGGTACTTATAAATAATTTCCTTTTCCATTTTCCAGAAATTATTTTGAAGGCCACTAGGTAGATACCCATAAATTCTAATAAAACAATCTGTCGACATCGTAAACGATTAGGTAGGTACATACATGACAATTAATAAATGCTACAATATCTACTTATGTACATGTTTGTCCTACAAGGTAATTTTCGAACAAAGCAATCATCATCACATTTAAATAAGTAGTTTTTAAGCCATAAATTAACAAATAATTGAAAAAGTTTGATAAGATCGAAATGAATAGGTAGGTATATAAGAAACAATACAACTCATCATTTATTATCTTATGTCCGCTGTTTCCCTATCATTTAATGTCCATCTAAAATCACTCATAATATTTTAAGTAAGAACTTTTTTTTTTCAAATTATGTAGCTTGCAACGTTCTGCGCGGAGTCAGCGTACAGCGTCCACAGTTCAGGGCTGGCGCGAGTCTGGCGCCGTTCCCTGTACCGTCAACTATTCCAGAGTTTCCTTGTTTGTTGTTCCCGCGACACACATATCCACTTAGAAGTGCGAAGGAATTCTTCCACTCACCACTGCAAATAAGACGAATTATCCACTTGCCGCTAAGGAAACCTCCAAGCAAACTATCGCATTGATTTCACTCGAACTAATTAATAAGTTTCGATACCATTTTTCTTGTTAAATTATCAAAATTATGCTATCATAGGTGACGATTAGTCCAAACTTTTGCTTTTATATTTACATTTCAAAGTTCCATAGCTCAAAAAATTTCGTTCCATGACAACTCAGAATCGTGCAATTTAACACCCTTTCCAAAAGTCATTAAAAGTAAAAAAAAAAAAAATTGAAAAATAGCCCATAACCTAACCTAAAGTTAACCTATTTATCCATTTTATTTTATATTTGTTGTCACTTTTGAAACTGACTTTTCAAAGGAGGTCCGGTCACCAAAAACCCATGGACATTTGTTTGTAAAAGTTATGGAGATGGGTCTGTGGTTCACTGGATTTACCAAGTGGCACAAGAGTCCAAAAATGTATTTCTACACATTAAGTCTGATTCATAAGTGACATAAAACTAGTGTAGGTACCTAAGTTGATAAAAACAAATAAAAAATATATATTTTTTTATTCTAACTATTGAGTAATTCAAAATCAATCAAGTTATGATTTTAGATTTTCACGGCCAAAAATTTTATGGTTATTTCCTTTTGGGGTATTATGCCGTGTTGCGCTACCTCCTCCTTTAGCCAACGTTTCGGACAGCGTTACAGTGTCCATCATCAGGGCAGATATGTAAATGTTAGAGATGAAATGTGTGCTTAAGTTCTTCGAAGCAATACCGTGTCGCCAGCACCAATCCACTGCGGGCTGGCATTACAGTATACTTCAAGATGGTTTTTTGCATTTTTGTAACGATAAAAAAACTTCTTTCATAATATACCTATATCAAATGGTGTCTTCGTGCCATTGGCGTTCTTAGTTATTAAAATGATTTCATATCATTTTTGAAACAATTCCTAATGCAAATTGGATGGTTTAGCAAAATGTTAGGCAGCGAATCAATGAAATGACTATATTTCATCTAGTCGTCAATAACTGCCTCTTATGTAAATAAGTCTATAATTTAATATTAAAAATAGTTTATTAATTTGCTTGGTTGGAAGTGGTGGTTAAAATCTGTTTTCATGTCTATTTAACATCCTGAAATATATTCATATTTATGTTCATGGTTTTAGGTAAAATACGAGATCTGATCATAGCAATTTTATTAGGAATGGGATGCCTGAAAAAACTGTAGGTAGGTACCTACCAACCGAATAATGACGTAATTAAATAGCTTATGAAAAAATAAATCATCAAAGAGAACCTACTAGTTCCAACCATAGTTTGCATTCCCCAATACAACGATGATAGTCGAGGATGTAGATGTATTTGACAATAATTTGAACTAGGCAAACTTCAAATGCCGTCTGTGCGAACTAACCTTACTTAACCTTTTACCGTGTGTACTGAATATATATTTTTCTGAACTATTATATCTTCATTGTAATTTTTCATAAAAATGTAGGTACCTACTGCATTGCATGTATCATTTGGACATTTAAAATAAATAAAATAAAAATAAATAAAAAAAAACAGAGAGAACATAAACCAAACCTTATTCAGGAAAAAAATACCATTTCGAATATCAACAATCCTCTACAAAACTGTATCGTTCTGTCCGAGTACCTATTCCAAACCGTCCTTTTCACTTTGTCTCCTCTTAATTCTTACCTGATCTCTCTATCTGAATCCAAATGGTCAAACCTTTGGACCCAAATCTCCAGAGGATTGTTTACCCTCCCCCCCCCCCCCCCCACCTCACTGCCATCCCCTCTAAAGTAATTCTGTGCTAGATTGACTTGTCTGAATAATATTTGAATTTTAATTTCAGGTTCCGTATACGTTAGACATCTTCAATTTCCCACCCGCTTGACAGCAATTCTACAACACCTAATAAAAAAGGACAGATTTTAATAAACTAAGATGATCCCTGTTTTTATGAAGTATTTTATTTTTTTTATAAAGTGTAACTAACTAAACTACTTCTGTGGGATTTTGACTACCCTGAAACGGGTTTTAAACCATTAGATATGCGTGTCACAAGCCTAGTCCGTTATAGAAGCGAACTTTTATATACATACATAATATGTATGTAATTTTAATATAACCAAAGGAGAATAAAGAATGTAAAATGTCAGTTGGAATATTTGTATGTGGTTGGCATAAACAAATTAAACATTCCTACTTAACGAACAACTGTAATATCTTATTAACCGTGAACTGTTTTATGTAAATAAATGAAATTAACACAAATATCTCCTAATCAAACTTTGAAGAAAATCTGAGGTCATTAATATTTTCTATTTGGAATCTAAGCATCTCTTTAATTTTAAAAGGCCGAGTTTATCCCTTATAAATTGTCAGATGTTTTTCTCGTATGTAATATGGTAAAAGTAATTTCTCTGTAAAGTTTTCCTGCTCGTGTTTTATTAATGTATTGTTTAAATTTGACTAAGGTCTATAAAGTGGGATTATTGGTGTTTCCAAATGAATAATTTGGAAGACGCTGGGTATTGTATTTGGGTACCTATTTGGTAAAATAAATTGGATGGCTCTACCAGTAGGTATCTACAATTGAAAATTTTATGATTTCAATGGAGCAGATAGACATCTAGTAAACAACGTATATTATATTAAAATTAGGTATGTCTTCCTTCAAACTTCATTGCATGCAGCCTTCCAGCACCAAGCGCCACTCCTGAGTGAGCGATGGGCCCGAGCGCATTCAAAATCACGCCCTGCATAATAATTGATTATTTATTTTTGTTATTATTAATTTTTATTACTATTATTTTTTATTTTCTATTTGTGTTCTTATTTCTTTACTGTGTAAATATATAAATATGTATAACTATATGGGACGTGTGGGGTTGCACTATCCTCCCCACATCCTGGAATAAAATATTATTATTACTGTGTAAATATATAAATATGTATAACTATATGGGACGTGTGGGATTGCACTATCCTCCCCACATCCTGGAATTAATTATTATTATTATTATTATTATTGTACCTCATATCAATAATGAATATTATATTGTTAATCGTTGTAAAAGATTGAAAAAATCCGACATCAGCTAGCTGCTCGATCTTCGCATAGCAAAGGGTACCATAATTATTGTGTGATTTCGTTTCATAGTTTTTCTCTGAGTAGGCCGAATAAAGTTTTCGTTCCCAAAAATAGACACGCTCTTTTGTCATCATGGTAATTATGCTCCAATAGAAAAGTTTGTTTCACTAACACTAGTGAAAATAATGACGACACAATATAAGTTACTTATGTATGTTTAACTAGTATTTGTTCCTAAATTCCTATGATTTTTTTTTCAATGTTGGACTAAGCCCTAGAGCGCATTTTGCCCAAAAATTTTAAGATTTTTTCACCGAATCGTCCTCAAACAACAATTCTTAGTGGTTAGGTACAGACTTACATAATTTCGTTTGATTTGATCTCATAGATTGAAGAAAACTGGAAAGAAGAATCTTAAGTTGGTCCGGGGGTCGCATTTATCCCTAAATTTAATGATTTTTCAACATATTTTAGTTTTTAGATTATTTTTATTCAATCTACTTAATAAAACCAAAATAAAATTGATTTGGACCAATAGAGCCGGTGAAAAACGTTTGCATCCTAAATATGCAAACAACTTATAAATTGATAATTAAATTGTTGGAATTTTTGTTTTCGGAATCCTTTGCAGACCATCAAATTTAGCTAGTCAACCGGAGAAAATCGAAAAGTCATTCTTATTACAAACCTACAATTTATCATCAAAATATTAATGTGTAACTCTGGTTCAATATACTTACTCGGATTTACTTTAAATTTGAAGCAAATGTGTCATTTTCAAAATTGGAACTGATTGGGCTAAAAATTCAGAAAGCGATAAAGTTCCTACTTTTTTTTACATTAACCCCACACAGGAGCCCCGGAGGATAATAATATTCTTCAACCTAACTTTTGGAGATGCTGTGTGGAGGGTATTTTTAATGAAAAGAAAGATAGGAAGTTCTGAGATGGATAAGGTATGAGGGGTGGTGTTTCAAATATCTTTGGAGGGGTGGTAGTAATCTAGCGATAAGTATGTCCAGGAATGACAGACGTATGAATCCATACCTCCTGCTGCGGTGCAAGATGGTAGGTTGAGGGAGACCATCTGGAGAGGTCAAAGGGTCGCCTCTCGGCCTGCTTTTGGTGGGTAGGCGCATCCGCCGCCAAGGCCTGAGCACATCTCACCCGTTGAACCCGGGCATCCCTACTAAGTTACCAAACAAAGCAATCCACTTGGAGTGACCGATGGCAAAGGTGTTGGCTATCCGATATGGGTAATGGTTCCTGGCAGTATCAATATTCACCTTCCAAATTCTAAACCTATAAGTTAGTACGTTTCGTGTTAAAAAAATAAATTGCTTTAGAAATAAAATAAAATGCAATTGGCCAGCAAATTTTATGATATTTTTACGTTGTGACATTTATTTTATACGGGTCGCGTTGCTAGTTCCAAATGGTAGAAAACTCAAAATGCTTTTTTTTTCAAACTTTTTCACTGAAAACGAGAACGTGGCAAATTACGATCCATCATATCATATTAAAACTATATTATGGTGTTATAGTGCCTACACACACGAGTATCTACCCATGTCTATTAGGTATTATTGTAGTGGTATGCACGAATAGAATGTGTGGGTACATTTTGCGTAGGGAATCGTTCTAGTTGGAGAAACATTATTTTCTACTCAGGCTGTCATTAATAAACAATACGAACGCCCGCGCGGCCTACCATTGGCCGCCCAACGACCAATAAGGTTGTTTCCAACATCGATTATTATTGTTTATACACTTTGCAACATAGTTTCAACTCGGTGGGAAATTTCTAAGAAATAAATTTTCTCATAGACTTTTTTGTAGATGGAATATTTTTGTAACTATGATAATCACTAAAGAGATAAACCGACTGAAGGTTCTGTGCGCCTAAGGTCAGTTTTGTCTTACATCTTTATTATTATTATCATAATTTTTTTAACTTATTTAACACCTCGGGCCTAAATAAAAATAATATCATATCCTGAAATAAATATTCTATCTTTACACTCCCATTCAAATACATTATTTTGTTTGCAAATATTGCGAAAATTTTAAAAGCGTTTACCGATGTTTTTTTTATCAACTGTATTTAGGCAAACAAAATTGAAATGATTGAATTGTTCCATTACTTTTTCGGTTTATATTATAAAGATAATAATAATATTTAGGTTTATATTATAAAGATAATATAATAATTTAGAAAATTGGCGAGCGTCGATCGGGTTAATTTTTACAATTTCTTTTTCAAGTTATACCTGAGGAATTTTCAAGTTATAACGGATATGGAAAACATCTAAAAACATTAAAAATACGTTGGATTACCTATCCTCATTGAATTCAGGGTTTATTATACAGACAGTATATATACTTTTTCAAATTATTACCTACTAATTATTAGATATCATATCAATTAAAAAATATCAAGAAATCAACGTTTATAGTCAGATTTTTCGGATACTCTCGAAGAATAATAATAATTATTTTTTTAATAATTTTTAAATGTATGCTAATACCTAATATAAAAGGTCTGTGTTCTTTTAATTTCAAATTTTATGAAATTTTTCAACATTTTGCATAAAAATGTTTGGTGTTAGCTTTTTCTCTACTTTTTCGTGTTTGAAGCCCTAAATATTGTAACTTTTAAACACTAAAGTGTATTTCAAATACAAAAATCTAGAGGTAATGTTATCTAGCTTCTAAAATGATATTTGTTTCATAAAAATACTTAATTATAAAAATACGAAATTTATACGACATTTAAAATACCTTGAATAAATTCCGAAAATCGTTGAGAAA
The DNA here is from genome assembly GCA_917880885.1 of Limnephilus marmoratus. Taxonomy (NCBI): domain Eukaryota; kingdom Metazoa; phylum Arthropoda; class Insecta; order Trichoptera; family Limnephilidae; genus Limnephilus; species Limnephilus marmoratus. The sequence goes on from OU862923.1 coordinate 48,509,010, forward strand.
TTGTTAAAAAACAAGTACCTACAACAGATAACCTACCCACTTTGGCTGGATAAGTAGGTACCTAGTGTTTACATATTTCAATCTGTTATTGGATATTATGTGTATTATTAATGTTATTATTATATGTGTAAAATATCTGTTGATTTTCCCCAATAAATAAAATAAAAAAATTTAAATAAAATGATTTTTTTTTTTTGTTTTTACATACCATCATCGTCTTATTTTGTCTCACCATCGTTTATCAATTGAACAAAACATTCAAGCCTTATTTTTGGTATGGCTGGAAGTGTTTAAAATTCTTTTTGTGGTAATCTGGAAAGAATATAATGTAATCTCACTTATTTCGAATTAATATCAACAATACTGTGGCGGGTACTTTAGGTAATACGAAGCCATTACAAACTCGTAAAATTCAATTTTCTTCCATACTAATTTGTTGGACAACCGTAATTTCTCCAAATTACAACAAAATCATTTCACATATCTGCGTACGAGATGATTTATATTTAATGTGCACGTGTACGCTAGAAACACGTTGGAATATTCATAAAAAACGCCTCGGGTATCGGTTTGAAATGTAAAATCTTCTCTCAAATACATATGAAACCTTGTAAAAAACTATACGGCATTTTCAAGTAAACCTATCCGTTAAAAAAGATTTTATTTGAACCCTTTTTCCATTGTGGTTGAAATGTAGGTGATGAATTGTATATCACTCTCTTGCAAGTTTAAAGTACAGAGATTAATGTAAATATTTAATACCAAACTGGGGTGTTGTTATGTAAATGAACAGCTATTAAATTCTCATTATGCCACGGTGAAATTTGAGAATGGCAATCATAACTTTAAAATAAATACATAGGTTTAGTTAGTTGTTAGATTACATACGTTTATAGCATGCAGGTAGGTACTTTGGACATGTTTTTGCTTTTATTATTAGGAATAATAGATTGGTATATTTTGATTTATTTGAAGTTTGACGCGTTTTTCGTTGTTCATTAATTAAAATTTAAGTTCGCGTGATAATAAATTAAGTCATATTTTCATACAAAACTTAATTTTTGATAAGTAGCCAACAATCAAATATCATTTGAATTGTGAATTATAAAGATTTTGAGCAGGTCGGGAGATGAGTTTGTATATTTTGGAAGTATATTTACGAGAGATGAAAGGGCTGATACTGATAAAGATATTCCAAGTAAGGAAATGCATGCAATTCCATTAAAGGATGACTGAACGCGGTTGGCGCTAACAAAATGTTGTCTTACTAACCTATTTTTTTGCATTTTGTTTTCCTGTTAAGAACTTGCATACTGCTTACTAACAACGTATGCAAGGGCACTGGAGGTCTAGATTCGTTCAAAATAAATAAATGTAGCTTCGTTGAACAAAAAAAATAGAATCTTGCGAGAGCCTTGAAGGAGTAACCATCTGTTACTTATACCAGGGCGGGTAAGAGGTGGATAACCTCCACTGTCCAAGGAAGCGAAGCTAAGTCGACAATGGAGTGCTGGTGGTTATCTACCCTAAAATATTGCACTTTAGAAATGGAATTGGCTGACAAGGGATGAAAGTAGACTCTATTCTGTGGAAAAGAGATCCCAAAGCATATGGGTGGTAACATCAAGTATTATCATGTGAGCATTTCTGTTCTGGGCATTTAGATCGAATAAAGAAGAAAATATTGTAAGAAGAAATCAGGAAAAATGATTAAGTACTTAGGTGTAACCATAGATTGTCAACTTAAATGGACCAACCATATAGAAAATACTGTTAACAAACTCAGATACTTAAATTATATTTTTAAAAGAATGTGTAACATAGTAAATATAAAAACCATAAAACTAGTTTATGATGCACTAGTCCATTCATCTCTTTCCTACGGAATAATTGGCTGGGGTGGAGCTTACAATAATCATGTAAAACCTTTAGAAATTGCCCAAAAATCAATTATTAAGATTATGTACAAAAAAAAATAAATCGTATCCCTCCAAACAATTGTTTAAGGAAACTGATATTTTGGATCTTAGACAGACCTATGGACTTCAATGTCTTAAATTTATTTACATGCGTCCAAATAACTTTCTAAAAAATTCAAATCGTACCAGCCAAAGACGTGGCACATGTGAGTATGCAGTACCCCACTGCAAAACTAGGTTGTCCCAAAGGCATATTAGTTTTATAGCTCCAAAAATGTATAATTTACTATGTACAACGTTTAAAGAGAACATATGTCAAAATCTTCAATCTTATAAAAAATATACCAAAATTTGGCTAAAAAACACTGAAACAGATATTTTTTTCTTATAAGTTTAAATAAAGCCATTATATATATCTATCATTGGACAGCTTTTAGAGAAGATTTATAATATTGTTTGCTAGTTTATTTTGTTTGTTTTTTTTTATGTTTTTAAATTGCACTTGTAACATCTATTCTTACAAAACTTACAAATACAATAATAACAGTGCAGGCTGTTATTATGCTGTAGTTTTTAAATGCATTTATTCAGTTACTTTTTTTTTTTAAATCCCTTATTTATGTATAGTTAAAATATTCACTATAACCATAGAAATAAAAGTAAAAAATCAATATTATACCCACGCACAGGCATTGCCTTTGTGGGATTTTTTTGTTCATACATTAATTATATTAAGTTTTTTATATACTTTTCATTATTTCATGTATGTATTATATGTATTGTATCAAAAAATTTCAATAAAAAAAAAAAAAAATAAAAAAAAAAGAATATATGACGCGAATTTGAATGGTAGAAGGAGTCGGGGACGCACGTAAATACTTGACTCGGGCCATGTCAAGAGTAAAAATAACACAAAAGTAGGTAACATATGAATGAATGAGAGTAAGGCAAGGAATGTATGCCAAGACAAGGTGTTGGGAGTTAGTTTGTTAAGCTAAAGCTTATAAAATAATATAACATATAAAACAGTCCCGAAACTCAAGAGTATTATATATTATATACCTAATGTATATTATGTACTGATGATCTCTTCACATAGAGCTATAATACTTATGTGTATAAATGTATATTTATGTGCATGTACGTAGGTATGTACATGTATGCATGTGTATGTATGTGTGTATGTGTGTGGAGTTTACACACATATGCATATGTATGTATATGTAAACGTAAGTGTGTATGTATGTATTTTCTAATATTTGATCCTTCTTCTTTTATGCAAGTACATGTAATTTAATTTATTATTGTGTAAACATATTAAGAATGTTGAGATGAATGGTGTGCTCACCTTTAATTGGAATTATCACTGTAACCATGTTAAATCTGTAAGCTTAATATAATAATTACATGTGATGTATTCTGTTGGCGAGCCTACAAACAAAATAAAAATAATAAATAATAAAAAGAGATATATGTACATGTGTATATATGTGTTATACCTACACATAATGCATAGATAGCTCCTCATTCCAACCCAATCAAACTACTTACATGTTATTAAAACTACCTTTCCTACTATAATTTAATAAGCACCTAAGTATCTTTCCGTTACCAGCATGCACAAATTAATGTGTAGCATAATTTCGACCAATAAAATTACCAATTATATTCGGGGTAACTTCCTAACCACTAATAATGCCTATATTGTTTCCACCCCAATCGAATCAATTTATAAACGAAATAGCTTCCAGAAAGCAGGAAGACTCTACGCGTCACTCTGGCGCACAGTGGGCGAAATAATGATTCTAGGGAATTAATAACTTTACTGTTGTTTAATTAAATAGATTTGGATCTCATTATAGTTAAGTTTGGTTTTCTATCACTAAGAAATGTTTTTCACCAATTTCTTAAAACACGATAAGGGGGCATACATTAATTACGTGAGCAGTTTTTCTTCCAATCTAGACCCTTCTAGATAAATTTAGGTCATTTCGTATATTCTTTTCAAGTAACGTGTGAATTTGCTGGTCCCCCCCCCCTTTTTGAGCTCATGCAATTAATGCATGCCCTCTAACTACTTCCAGATAGATGTACATTTTACGACTGATATAATTATGTATTTATTTTTTGTTGCCTATTGTTTAATTTGTATAACTGCGCTTTAATTTTGTTTATTATATATATATACTAGCAGAACCGGCCACAAGTTGCTGTGGCTAACGAAACACAACGCCATTACCCAATCTTTATAAAATCCACACCACCCGCTTGCCAGCTGCCCGCTGCCCGCTGCCTGAATTGAATATTTGAATTTATCGGCTTTTCTCTACTATAATAAGCACGTATTATACCTACATATAAACTAATTAACTCGCCACTAATTATACAATGCTTGCAATACAACACTGGATATTTGAAAAGGGAAAATCAAATACCTACTTACTCTAGGACATCTATTTTCCAATTTCTTCCGTAGAACGAATTTCAAAAGTGACTGCCGTTTTAAATCGCACAAAAATATGTTTTCTTTGAATTTCTCGGCTTTTCTCTAATATAATTTACATGTATTATACATATAAACATTCCTCTTCAATCACTCTGTTTATTGGTGAAAACCGTATGAAAATCCGTTCCGTAGTTTAAAAGATTAACGCGCACATACATTTTGAGCGACTTCATTTTATACTATGTAAGGATATATAATACTATTATTATTTAATTTATAAAACCAGTTAACTTATAAACAAGTTCTGACAGCTGTTTCGCCTTCTAAAGGCATTATCAGAGTTTATAAATAAATATCTTTTAAAATTAAATAATAGTGTTTTTGAATATAGAAACAAAAAATAATATAATAACGATATTACCTACTTACTAACAGTGCGCCAATTGCTTTTGAATGTAAATTGAATGTTGCTAATATTATCTACGTGCGGGGGAACAATAACATAAGTCAAAATTGCTTACTTTTCAGGAAACGGTTTTAAATGTTTCATGAAAAAAATATAAAGGAACTAAAATTTTTAAAAAATGTATTTATTATTGTGATTTAAGCATCCTTCTAGGGTATTTATATTTTTCAAATTATAGGGAACAATTCAAGAGATACATGACTTATGTGTTCAGGAGCATTACAAACGAACACAAAATCTATGACTTATGTGTTAAGTGACAACATGTAAACAAATGTTTTAGCCATTCATTTACAGAATTAAAGATCAAGATATGAGAAAAAATAATGTATGTTAATATGAAAACCTGTAACTTCTGCCTAAATTAAGAATATAAACTTAAAACACTGATCAATATTATCTTTATCCACAAGATCTGAGACTTGATCAAATATATAGTATATTTGAGGCACCTTCCAGAGTGGAAAATACTCTCAGAATCGCCCTGGTGTAAGACCACCATTTACAATTGAAACGTTTGGTAACTAGATCTGAAGAGCCAGGTACTCCCCCACCTTCCTCTTCCCACTTCCTTCCCCCCTCACTACCTTCAGCCTCACAACATACCACAATTGGAGATGCCATGGTCTGCCTGACTCCAGTAAGGAACAGTTGGATCTCTCGTGCTGTATTCACATTAAAGTAGTTATCCAATAACTGCATTGTAAAGTTGCAGTTTTTCAGAATTTATAATTTATATAATCAACAATAATTCCTAGAATTAGTATTTCTCCCACAGTGTGACGGTCCGAACTTGAAGCATTGCTTTCGTCACAGTTAATTAAAGACCCCTATGAGCATTCTGTTCTGCCAATTCAATTAACTATACCATAATTCTCGTTTAATTAGCTCTATTACTACTATTTATGTATTAAGTATCGAAATTGGGTACAAATATTCTCATACGTGGCCAAATCGCGTAGTTAATGAAGCAGAATAATTGGTGGGTATAAGTGTAATTTGAAGTGGGTGGATACTAGGTAATTGATAATGCAATGGTCATGGGCAGCCGAGGAAGCCTAGGAAAGGGACGCCTGGAGGCACCTTATCGAAGCGATAAGTGACCCAACTAAGGATAAGGGGAAGAAGATGTTGATGATCACGTAATTGGAAGTAGGTTCGTGTGTCAAGATTACTCGAAAATTGGAGAGATGAGGTTTACGATTCCATGACTGCTGATCCCGCGACAGTTGGCCCACCGGGCATACTTACAGGGAATATACGGTATACATACTTACATACATACTTACATAAAACCTAACTAAGTATCCCGAAGGGGTGTGCAGAGAGGATGTACCGCCGAATAACAGAAGTTTAAAAGATATTTTTATTTGTATTTTTTAGGTTTGACGAAAAAAGTATGTATTTTTATAATTATAATATCAGGGGGGCAACTGTCGGGGGATCAACTGTGGACAGCGAGGTTTCTATACAAACGGAGATAGGTTTTATTATTTTTCAAATGCAATTTACTGTACACGAGAGGTATACTAGTTCTGGGCAGAGGTCATATTATGCACATCGTCGACGATCTTTAACGTTTTGTTGACTAGAGATGACGTAGGTCCTGAAAAAAATTATTTTCATCAGGACCTAGGTACGTCATCTTTGGGGATGCTGTGTGGAGGGTATGGAGGTAAAAAGGAACGCATGATTTTCTTTTCAGGATCGAAACTATATTAGTCTTGAAATTTTCTGGACTTTTATGAATCTTTTATAAAAATGCATTAAAATAAACCTACACATTGCTCAGTAACTACTTTCATAGTATCTTTAGTACTTTTACTAATAATATTCTTTACACTTATTACACTCCTCTGTACAACTTTACCTACATTATAATCAAACTACATACCGACATATATTACATTGAACTTACTTAGGTATATCTTTCAAATTCTGGTTATTATGTTATGTAATAGGTATTAACTTATTATCGCATTAATGAACACTTACTTATAATAATGCACACATGTAAAAGTCTTCAAGGTGTTAATAAATAAATACATATTGTGAATCAAGAAGTCATAAAAATAATAATAGGTAAAATGAAAGATTTCGATAGAATAGTTAGATACTTCGGCAAAGCAGGTTCGCAACTAATTAATTATCAATAGGAGCAACAACTCAAAGGTTTAATACGACAACATATAAAGTTTTATTGGTTGATCTACAGTTCCAGTTTACCTCCTCGAACCTCTTGGGCTCCTGGTGTTGGTGTTGGAGTCTCCAGATTTCCAGCGGCACATTACAGTAATGAGGGTAGCGAGTGGGACGCAAACGACCGGTCATTAAGCGTTACCAGCTCCTCGCGCAGGAGGAACTTTACCATCGCATCAGGGAGCTTGGTGTAACCGGTACCCGTACTTGTCAGTTTTATGGCTGTACACTGACATGGCAAATAAATGGGAAAATTCGAATGTGTTTGCAGTTCGATTCTAACTAGAAAAGTGTTCAATTTTGGGAGACTGGAATGGGTACTGATGCCCCGTGAACCATTTATACAACCAATGCCTCTGCCGTAGGTAACAACCCCAAGTGGTTTGGTACATTTGGTGACTTGGAATTTGTCTAGGTCTTGGTGATTCGTCTGCTCATCTACTGGGTTACGTTTTGATCTTTCCTGCCGGACTGTATCGACGCTCTTGCACCGCAGTGAGAGGGATGGATTCATACGTACATTTCTCTTGGACACACTGAACCCCAGATACCTACCAACTCCTCAAACCTTTCTCATTCGCAGTTCTTCCACTCTCTCGCTGATATGGGCCCTGACGGAAATAATAATTTTCATTTTAATAAAAGGAAAAATATTTATAATAAATACAATAAAAACCGTATGGATTGGATATTTTTTAAATTTTAGAAAAAAAATACATTTTCTCTTGGGTAAGATTGAAATAAAACCAGAAGGCTTTTTGTCTTAGGATTTCATAAATACATTTTTGAACGGAAACCAACACTTTGCGATGATGTAAGTAAAGTGCTAATAATTTCACTTGAATCATCAAACATATTTTTTCGGTTGTCTGTGATATGCGTTAGTCCTGGATGAAAAGTTAGTAATTGGTTAGTAATTTATTCACACCACTGTGAAGTTGCTTGTGTTCTTATTTGAGATGCCAACCAGGTTTTACTTTTATCCAAACTCAATCGAGGTTGAGTAATAAATGATATCCATAATCATAGACCCATAAAAATACAGGTAGGCCCATAGTTGCATATAATCAACAACCTAGTAATGATAGACGAAAATGGGTGACTGAAAGGGTAAGAATGATTCTTTTGGTTATTGATTTAATTTGAAACTGTCTTTATCGAGCTTCAGGAGGCCCTGAGGAAAAGAATTGCGTGAAGGATCTTTTTACGGAAAGTAAGAAAAAGTTCTTCTTTCAAAATTTCAACGGACGTTGGCTATCATGTTGGTTATGCGGACTTTGTTTACTGCGGCCCGGAACAGCTCCACAGTAGACTGGCCAAACCACTGTCTCAGGTTTTTCAGCCATGAGGTTCTCCTTCTTCCAGGGCCCCGTCTTGCGGCAATCTTTCCCTGCATTATGAGATGCAGGATCTCGTACTTCTCTGGATGTCTCATCACATGTCCAAGATATTGAAGTTTTCGGATTTTTATAGTTTAAATTACTTCCTTTTCTTTATTCATCCGAACCATAACATCTTCTTTTGTAACCCTGTTCATCCAGCTTATTTTAAGTATTCTTCTGTAGATCCACATCTCGAATGCCTCAAGTCGCCTAATTAGTTCTTCAGTAAGCGTCCATGCTTCCATTCCATAAAATAATATCGAAAACACGTAGCATCTGACCATTCGCATTCGTAATCCAAGGTTGAAATCATGACTGCAGAACATTTTTTTCATGTGGATAAAGGTTGCACGAGCTTGCTCAATGCGGCATTTGATATCAACTGAAGGATCCCATCTATCATTTACATTGCAGCATAAGTATACAAAACTCTGTACCTTCTCTAGTTTTGTTCCAGCAATATAAAGATGTTCATCCAATGCGTTATTTTTGCTTATGAGCACGTATTTTGTCTTATTTATATTCAGTTATAGCCCAAAATTCTCACAAGTCTTCACTATTTGATTCAGCAAAAGTTGTAAGTCCTCAATGTTACTTGTTAGAAGGACTGTATCAACTGCATAACGCAGGTTGTTCAAAATTTTCCCATTTATAACAAGTCCTTGGGTAGCTTCTTGCAGAGCTTCATTGAATATTTCTTCTGAATATAAGTTGAACAGCATAGGTGAAAGAATACAACCCTGTCGCACGCCTCTCTTTATTTCTACTTCTCTTACTGCTCCTGGAAAAAGTTCTGGAAGTAAAATCGGTGGGTTGATGTGTCCAGGGGTGACGGACGTATGAATCCATCCCTCCCACTGCGGTCGAGAGAGTTCGGATGGAGAGGCTTAGGTTGAGTCTCCCTCAACCAATCTCTCTTGATCTGGCCCGCCACTCAGGAGGCCCGCCACCAAGACCTAGACAAACCTCACCTCATGAATACCTTCTAAATCACCAAAAGTAGCCAACCACTTAGAATGATCTATGGAAGGGACGTTGGTTATCCAATAAATTTCCGCCACCCAAATTCCATGATCAGATAAATCTATGATCCAATTCAAACTTTATTTCAGTTTCGTATAACATTTTGATCCCTACACAATCGTAAATGTATGACTTGTTTACATAAAATTATAACAATTTTCTGAAAAGGCAATAGCAGAAATGGAATAATGTTGCAACAGTGCCAAATAGCTTTTTCGATATGTAAGTAAATGTATATATTTATCAGCCGTTATTGCTTTAAATCATATGAATCCTTAGGTAAATATCCAGATATTACATTTCTTCAACCCTCCCCTTCATAAAAATCCACCATTATTAATTCTCGAATATTAATACATGGTGTTGTGATTGAAAATATGGTTCTCCGCAACATTGTAACCGACATTTTATTTAATAAGCAGCTAGTTTTTAACACTTATAAAAAACATCATCATATCATTAAAACCAGATTATCCACGGAACGCAGAGTTAAATAATTTGATGAAATAACATCCATTTTGGACGCAGAATGAAAATTAAATTTGATGGAGAAATAATTTAGGTTAGTTTGTGTAAAGAATTCTCGCTACATTGTTGCAATTTCAATACAAATTCAGGGTTGAATTATTTGTCAACTTTGACTTGCAAACTGACATTTTTTTTGTTTGCGAAGAAATTCATAAACGGTGAAGTAACCAATAATACATTTTAAAATAAAACAAAAACTTCAACACCACTTTTATTTTTATACTTATGCCGCGGCATTCCCAATTTTTACCGCTTTACAACATATTTCTCTTGAAACTTAAGTTTTTAATTTTCTAAAAAAATAGTGTGCTCTTTTGAAGATGATATCTATAGATACGTTTTTAGATTTTCACGGCCAAAAGTATTTTCGTTGTTTGTTTTGGGGTGTTATTCCGTGTTGCGCTACCTCCTTATTTAGCCAACGTTTCGGACTGATGATGGACACTGTAACGCTGTCCGAAGCGTTGGCTAAAGAAGGAGGTAGCGCAACACGGCTTAACACCCCGAAAACAAATAACGAACATGATATCTATACCTTTGCCATGCGAATTTGTAATTATATGAAATTCGCAAAGTATGCTCAGAAAATTATAATGTAAACACGATTTTTTCTATTATTTTACAAGTTATATGAACGAAAAAATTCAGTGTTTTCATTAAATGGTTTTAAGACATTTCCCACGAGATTTTTGCTCTATTTTAAACGAGTCGTGTTTTATTAAACATTTTCACAATTTTCACATAAATATTATCGTTTTTAATATTAGCGCGCTCCCTCTAACATTCGTATTTACATATCTTCCCTTCTACTTCTTTTTGAACGCTTACTATCAGGCCTTAATGCCGACCGGGTTTCGTTACAACCGTAGCTTCTTCATGACAATACAATGCTCTACTAAAATAAAAAAATCTACAAGTTACATGTGTTATAAATATTTTATGCTTTCACACTTTTTATTTTGTACTTTAAGACTGCAAAAATGGGCTGAGCTCTAGTGGAGGAGGTGGAGTAAGAAGGAGTATTGAGTATTAAGAGAGCGCTGTTTGTCAAAAGGAAACACTCTTTTGTATAGGACTTTTCTTTGGGTTTATTTGGTTTTTGATGACTTTGCTATCAATGTTTTTGGCTTTCCTCTAATGCTTCTAAGGTATCCAGTCTGATCCCTGTTTCGGTTTTATGTAGTAAACCGACCCCTAAATTTTCAATTAACGTGTGTTTTGTTCAAATGAGATGATTTGCAAATACGTAATAGCTATTTTTATTTATAAATACCAAGTATTCGCCATTTGGCAGAAAACAGGGAATCTCTTTTACTCGTTCTGACTTTGTTTGTTATACTACCTACCTATAACCATTCTTTACTGATGTTTTCTTTTAAGAGAATTGAAAAAGGGAAAAAGCTAGAATATAAGAAGCACTCTCGCTGAAGTACGCGACAATTTATCCCCCTTAATACGTCAAGTTGTTGTAATATGCAAATGACGAAAATATGCGTTTATACATCTACCTACCGACGACAAATATCATGGAAAGAAAAGTGATTGAATTTCATGCCCCCCGACATAAAAAACATTCATTCAATGGTGCATCGTAAAAAATTATAGATGCTTAATGCACAATGCCATCAATGCAAATGCACATTGCATCACTGATAAAGACGATTGCATTAATTTTAAAGTAGTATACGTGGTTTCTTGCCTATCTAGTTGAATGGGCTAGAAATGGGATTCTTTAGGCGTAGATACATATATAGGTGTTTTTACTTAAGCCAAAATCATCTATAACCGATTTTCGAACGAGAAGATCCAAAAGGCATCTAAGGAGATGTTATCAAGAATTGGCAAGTAGATTGATGGCAAAAGAAGTATGATATGATGCTATGAATAGAGGAAGAGTTCGGAGACGTACAATAAAGACATTCTAAGATCATAAACAAATATCTACTTACATGACACGTGTCGGTAAATAAAGAGTAGGAAATAATTAATAGACGATAGACAGACGAATGTGCAAGTAGCAGTACCGAAGTATCAGATAGGATAGGCGAAGAAATGGCGTTACATAGGTGGAGAGCTTACTGAGCGTGGAGAAGTCAATCTGTTTTAACTCGACCATTTTGGATTTCGTCTCTCCGTACCTAAATTTGTTTTTACGTTCTGTTTCTGTTCGACGATGATGACCGTTTAAATGATTCAGTAATAATTCTATTTTGAAATGTAAAATCGTCGTGTTTATTTGGACTTCTTTTTCGATTTTACGTGCTACAGAAAGAATTAAAAAAAGAATTATCATTGAGGGAGGGTCGTTTCTACGAACAAATTGTATAATTCCTTATTTTAAATGGTTTTTAATTAGGTATGTAGACAGCAGTGAGCCAGATGGCTAAGAATGAAAAATACAACGTTATTGATGTTGTTGTAGCTGAAAACTAATTTTTTTTCAAAACTTCAACTTTTTGAATGGTGATATACTGAAATGATGATATATAAAATCCATATTCTGCTGAAACATGGACGTGGATCCACATTTCAGCAGAATACTGCAAATCTTCATGCAAAATGTTGAAATTAAAAAAAAAAAAAGAATGATCAGCTACAACAACATCCATAACGTCATATTTTTCAATCTTAGCACTCTAGCTCACTGAAAACTCACGGACGGCCACTGGTAGATAGCTCTGCTATTTAAGAACCTAATAAAAAATCTTCTGGTATCAGAGGAAATTGCGGTTTTGATTTATTAAATAAGAGCAAATTATAAACATACTTTTTTGGACGCGAGGTCTAAAAAAACACATTTTTATTTAGTTATTTAATATTTTCAAACTAACCAAAAAATTTAATTAAATGAAGACAATATAAGCGAAAAACTCAATCGAAAATCTGAAAACAGAAAAATCAGAAAAAGATATTGACACATCTGGGACACGAACCCAGGACCTCTCGCTTACCGGGCGAACGCGCTAACCACTGCGCCACCGTGTCGATATCCAATTCGGTCACTTTTAACTGTATCATACTTCGACTAAGAACCATCCACACTATCTTCATTTTTCTTAACGCATATACTATTGGCTGCTATCTTTATGTATGATTGCAAGATTCAAACCCGAACTAAATGCTCTCTAGATAGTGTCTGGATAAATCTTTATCCATTTTTTATTTAATATGCGACATCTATTGACTTTTCTGCAAGTCTAGGATGAATATTTTTATTTTTATTTTAACTTTATGAGTAAAACCTCAAATTGTAATATTTAATTAAATGAAGACAATATAAGCGAAAAACTCAATCGAAAATCTGAAAACAGAAAAATCAGAAAAAGATATTGACACATCTGGGATAGCAGCCAATAGTATATGCGTTAAGAAAAATGAAGATAGTGTGGATGGTTCTTAGTCGAAGTATGATACAGTTAAAAGTGACCGAATTGGATATCGACACGGTGGCGCAGTGGTTAGCGCGTTCGCCCGGTAGGCGAGAGGTCCTGGGTTCGTGTCCCAGATGTGTCAATATCTTTTTCTGATTTTTCTGTTTTCAGATTTTCGATTGAGTTTTTCGCTTAAATTGTCTTCATTTAATTAAATATTACAATTTGAGGTTTTACTCATAAAGTTAAAATAAAAATAAAAAAAATAAAAAAATAACCAAAAAATATTATTTTCGCAACAATATCTGCAATGTGATTATTTACTACCCATATAAAAGCATGTAATTGTTTTCTCGTGAGTATACACATAGGTTCCTCTGTAATAAATCATTTTCCGCATAAGTCTGACCGAAAGGGCGGAACTAACTTGAAGGGTCTTTCTGATGCGATTTTAATAGGCCGCACGTAATGTCGTGGTTCCTCCGCGTGCATCAACCAATGGAAAAATAATGCACTTGCTGTGAGTGGATACATTTGTAACTCTCTTTTATTGGCAGGGGCTACGGTAGTAAGAAAATTTAAGAGCTACTGAAATTATAAGGAGAGTGTTCTTCGCACGGTGTGGCTGGTGGGCGTGTTCGTGTGTCCGAAATAAGCCTAATTTTCCGTACTTGTCATCGGTCAAGCATTTTCAAATTCCAAAAATTTTATTTAGCTGAAAATTAATAAAGAATTTAGTTAACTCATTGTTTATAACAGTAATGCTTTTATATACATTTTCATTGGTTTTATTAATTGTCCTAATACCTTTATAACCATCCATTTAACATTTCTTTTTCATTCACAAAAAGTTGTTAGTTTTTTTGTTTATTATTATAATTATTGTTTTATTGCGGTATTTTAAATAGGTGCATAGTTATCTATGTCATAATACAATCCTTTTTTATACATACACTTAAAATAACACATCTATATCAAATAATCACATATCTTCGCAATTTAATTTTAAATGCCTTTATGCTCTCTTCCAATTTTATTTCTTCTGGTAATTCTCCAAATATCTTCAATGTTCCGTACATCAATGACTTTTGACTCTGTGTTCTTTTCCTGAAGGGTAGTCTTAGTTCATTTCTTTTCCTCGTCTCATGTGTATGTTTGCTTTGTAGTTTATCAATTTTTCTTAGGAATTCAATAGACGTATGGCCATTGATTATTTTGTAGATTATATAGTATTGAAGTAAACAATTTGTTTAAATGACAAGATATTTAACTCCTTTAACATTTTCTTGACTGAAGTGTACCTATTTTTCTTCAATATAGTTCTAATAGTTATGTTTTGTAGAATTGTCATTTGTTTCATTAATCCGTCGTTGGCTAAGAATAGAATGCTTCTATAGTAATTTATGTGTGGTACAATGATTGCGTTGTACCTACACATTTTTACTGGAGACTGTGTCAAGGAATCTTCTTATTCTTCCCAACTGCGAAATTTTTTTGGCAATCTTTTTAATAATTTGTTTTGTATTTTGAGCGAAAGTCAATTTGGAGTCAATTATTAAAAATATTGATCTTGTTCAATCCTTAAATCTTGATTTTTTCCTACAATTTTAATATTAATTTAATCGTTATTTGTCTGTAAACATTTTAAATAACTGACTAACAACCATCACGCCGTTTTCCAGCAGTAGGTTGAGCCAAACAACTCGGTCTCGGCAAACACTCTTTGCCTCATTTACATTGTCTCGCACATACTCTTCCATTGTTCTAACTCTTGACTTAGCCCAACTGAATTAACTGATTCACTTGATGGTGCCATGTCTTCTGCGGGTGTCCCCGACTTCTTCAACCATTCACATTTGCGTCATAAATGTTCATAATAGTGTATTATAATGTAAAGTTATTTTTCTACAATATACAGACCTCTAAAGATAAAATTCTGGAAGAATATAACTACGAAAGTGATCGGGAAGTATGTTAATTATTGTGTATTTGTAAATTTATAATTTATGTTAGTTTTTTGTGTTTTAACTGCTGTGTTCACCTAACTAACTAGGTCACTGGGGACCTGTTTAAAAGTGAACAATAGCATACCACCTACTAGAAATAATATATCATGACTAACATTATACTCATACATGATAAAGAAGATATATAAGTGGGTATGTACTAGTAGAATGAAGCAATAAAAACCATTAACAATGAAAACATGTAGCTGTCTGTAACAAAGGGGTTTTTTCACTGTTTATTTTTGTGTTGACGAATAAATTTTGTATAACGATTTAAAATGTGCAGTTTCCGATTTCTCGTCAAAACGACATGTTCGTTTTTATTCGGCGGCGCTGACGTCACGCCGGGCAACGTTGGTGACAGCACTCTTAGCAGACACTGGCAGTTTCTATGTCATAATATTTCTATGTCATAATTTTCAAGTGATTCGAAAATAGTGGTTGAACTATCCGACGAATTATTATTACCGTTAGATCAATACCACCCACCATTGGATATTATCATAACAAATATGCCTTTAACATCTTCAAAAAAAACAAGTGCCCCATCGTATAACTTTTCCAAAGCTGAATACCATCATATTATTGAGTACCTTATCCAAACAGATTGGTCCTTTTTAGATGAGGAAAATAATATAAATGATCAATTAGAACACTTTTACTCGATTTTAAATACCTCTATAGAACAATTTGTTCCCAGGGTTAGCTTCAAATTATCTTATTATTCGAAATGGTTTACAAAAGAATTAACTAATTTAATTAATAAAAAAAAATGTATCCACAGAAAATATAAACTTACCAGAAATCCTAACGATTATATAACATTTACTAAACTACGAAAAAAATGTAAAGAACTATCAATAAAATGCTATAGTAACTATGTTAACGTAATAGAAAATGAGGTACGTCATCACAATGTGAAAAAATTCTGGAATTTTACTAAATCTCAGCGAAACGATAACTGTGGATATCCTAATAACATGTATTTTAAAGAAAAATGTGCTGACAGTATCGAGGGTATAGTTAATCTCTTTGCTGACTCATTTAAAAGTGTTTACGACAAAGATATTCCTGTCAATGCAGTCCCCACTACTTCAGTGGAAGAGTCATTAAACCTAAGCCAATGTTTCATAAAATTAGAATCTTTAAAAAGGGGCATAAAAGCATTGGATAGTAATAAATCTGCTGGACCTGATGGTATTCCTCCCATATTTTTAATAACTTGCATTGATAGTTTGATATATCCCATACAAAAACTTTTTAACAAATCCTTAGCATCTGGCTGTTTTCCGGCTCTGTGGAAAAAGAGTTATTTAACGCCTATTCATAAAAAAGGAGACAAAAGCGATATATCAAACTATAGACCTATTTGTATTATGTCTGCTTTACCCAAACTTTTCGAATCATTAGTATTAGATACCATTGTAAAACCTATCAACAATATTATTGTTCCTAACCAACATGGCTTTATCAGAGGTCGATCTACCTTAAGTAATTTAACTATCTATAATAATTACATATCCGAATCCCTTAGTCTGAAACAACAAGTGGATTCTATATACACTGATTTCAGTAAAGCATTTGATAAGGTTCGACATCACATTCTTATATCCAAACTCCGTGTAACCGACGTGTTGCTCTCCCTCATTTATTAATTTTAATTTTATATGTTTTACTTATGTACAATGCCCCGGTGCAACCAAATAAAGCTTGTGTGCCAAGTTTGCACCGGGAGACATTCTAGAATCCTATAATTTTAATAATTTTAACAATTAATACTTTATTTATGCTTATTTACGCCTCCAAAGGCAACCAGGCTGACTAGCCTCCTTTTATTTTTAATTAAGACCCCTTTGAGGGCCTTAATTTCCAGCCTTAGGCTGAGGCCCTAAGAAGGGCCATTTGCCTTCCCTCCCTTGCCGCTCTGCTGTTATGGCACTGCAGGAGGCGGCAGCTCCGCCAAGCGGGCTGCTCTCTATTTTAATTTATGGCCCTTTTTAGGGCCTTTTTTCGTCCTGGCCACTAAGTTCAATAATACCGTGCCGCCAGCAACGATCTTTTTCAAAACACATTTTTTCAATTTTAAATGTCTTTTTCTTAATACACAGATGCCCTGGTGACACAAGTAAAAACTTGGTTACCAAGTTGCCACCAGGAGACATCCTAAACTTATTATTTCATCGCCTTCAGGGCTATTTTTCCGGCTACAAAGCCAAAAAACCAATTTGGGCGTCCCTATTAAGGGCCTTTATATTGGTCAAAAATACACCATATTTTAATATAACTTCGTTTAAACACCCCTTAGGACGCTGAAACTAAGACGTTTCAGTGCAGAGTCCTACGGGGCATCCATAGAGCCATAAATAAACATTGTAACTCTTAAACTGCCAGCGCTATCAGCACTTGAGCAGATTTTCGAGACTCTAGCATCATTTCACTTTTTCTCCATTTTAAAAATCCCAGGACCTCGTAAGGCGACGAAACCAAAAGGTTTCGATAGCCAGGCTTACGGGGGACCTGGGAAAAATATTAACTTCTTTGTAACTATTCAAACACTTTGTTAAATAACAAATACCTACCGACAAAAAGTCAAACTTCCTTAAAATCAACCCAAACTCAGCAAACAAAAATTCTACGGATAGAGAATATCCGTAGAACCACTCTAGTTTTAAGGAAAACATTGTAAATACATTAACCTAACCTGTATAATTAATTTAAGAAACCAATTTTAGACGACCACTTTCAAGCAAGTGTTTGCCAAAATGGGTGGCCCACAGAAAGGCACACCTTATATAGGTAAAGGGCTAGGTAAAACCTCCCACTACAAAAATGTACCACGTGACAGGTTTTGTCACGGAAATCGGGTATATAAACCCGGCCATTTCTCATAATAAATCAGTTCTTCCATCAACGTCAACTCGTGTTATTATTTCCTTCTGGGAAAAGTTATTATCATCCGCTGCCTCCCGCCGACCTCTGCCTAGACTTTGCTCCTGGTGCCATCAGTCTCCTCCAGAAAGCCGGCCCTACTTCAGGCAACCGCCACGCACCAGGACTGGGCAGAGGAGTAGGCACATCCAGTGTCCTCAACTCATCAGGCACTGGGTGCAAGGGAGGTCAGTATTTTATTATTTCAACCATTTCATCCTGGTCGTGTACTGAAACCGGTACCCTTTTTTTACAGTCTTGTACAGGCTTGATACGTCTGGTACAAGTGGTCCTTCGAGCCGGATCCGCTGCACGACTCCAGGATGTCTCCGCCCGCCCTACGATCGAAGAAGACGGCGCAAGACGATGGACCTTCATCACCCCCTTCTGAGCCCCCGGCTGCTGCTCCGGACGCCGGAGACGAGCCCCTGGGCGTGCCTGACGTCTCCCCTGACGCCACGCCCCGGCCCTCATCCAGCACTACCCCGGTGACGAGCTCCGCAGAGGACAGCGATGAGGGGCCTCCACCCTCCACAGCCATGGAGGATACGGTGCGCCGGCTGCGACGACAGCTGCGCCACCAAGGGAAGCAGATACAACAGCTGATGGTAGCCTTGAACGCGCCTCAGCATGCTGCACCAGGGCTGACACAACCCAGTACTTCAGGGCTGCCACAACGCAGTACTTCAGGGCTGGCACAACACAACGCTCCTGAGCCGGCACGAGATAGCCGAGCCCCGCAGCCAAGCAGCCAAGGATGTCCATCATGGATGCCGCCTGGACCTTCCGGCCCCGTGCCGCCTGCACCTCTGGTGGACCAGAGGCCGAGCAGCGCCGTACGCGAGAGGCCTGTCGGACCTGTGCCTCTGGTGGACCAGAGGTACGCCTCACCGGCGCAGCCAGGGCCTGGAGGCCCTCCGCCGCCGCCCCCTCATCACAATGAGGGTCAAGGATGGATGCAGCCTAGGCCTTCCGGCCCCGTGCCGCCTGCACCTCTGGTGGACCAGAGGCCGAGCAGCGCCGTACGCGAGATGCCTGTCCAACCTGTGCCTCTGGTGGACCAGAGGTACGCCTCACCGGCGCAGCCAGGGCCTGAAGGCCCTCCGCCGCCGCCCCCTTACTACCACATTGAGGGACCATCTGCATATGCCCAGTGGGCGCATCATGAGCCGGCGCAGCCTGATGACCAGATTCCATCCGCTGCCAGTCCGAGCTCCGGCCTGCCGCTATTCCCACCGCAACCAAGTGCGGAGGAGACGGCCCGCCAAACCAGAGCTTGGGTCCAGCAGACGGACAACCCGATGGCCCAGTTCACCAACGCGCTCACAGAGGCCATCAGAGCTTCAAGGGCTCAGGACAGCCCTCATCCCACAATTGAGGATGACCCCCGGATGGCTGCTCTCATCGCCAGGCAGTCGATGGCCAAGGACCTGCCTCCCTTCTCTGGGGACCCGCTGGAGTGGCCTACCTGGAGGGCGCAGTACAACCAATCAACTGCGACCTGCCGGATGACTAGCAGTGAAAACCTCATCCGACTGCAGCGGGCCCTCAAAGGGAAGGCCCGAGACGCCGTGGGACCCCTCCTGATGGACCCCACTCAGGTACCTGAGATCCTTGACGTGCTGGAGCAGCGCTACGGAGGGACGACTTCGCTGGCCGCCCTGATGTTGGACAAGGCCAAGCGGCTCCCACAGATGACAGCAGAGGCCTCACTGGAGGACATAGCAGACTTTTCGGGCACGGTGCAGAACCTGGTGGCATCACTTCGCTCCCTCAACAACGATGGGTACCTGACCAACCCGGCGCTCCTCAGCGACATCGCGGGGAAGATGCCGTGCACGATGTGGCTGGCGTGGCTGATGGAGGTGCGGCACTACAACGCACCAGCTACGATCTGCCAGTACGCCGCCTTCCTGAAGGCCATCGCGAACGCCATCACCAAATCGGGTATGGTCGACCCCGCGAGGTCTAGACCACGTCGTGAACAGTCGTTCGCCACGACTGAACAATTCGGACGCAGAAGTGAAAGTTTGTCGCGAAAGTCACCACAATATGACAGTCGAAAAGTACCTACCGAAAGTTTGTCGCGAAAGTCACCACAATATGACCGTTCACAAAAAGTAAAAAATGAAAGTGCGCGAAAGTCACCACAATATGACTCGAACAATCGTAACGCGAACCCTAGCGAAAGTACAAATCGCGACGGGTGCCTACAGTGTGGCGAAAGAGGCCATCTACTACGAGACTGCCGTGAGTTCGTCGGAAAGGACGTGAAGCTGCGCTGGGAAACGGTGAAAAGCTCCCGACTCTGCCGCGTGTGCTTGGAGAGACATGCAACAAAAGCATGCAAAACTCGCGACTGGTGCGGCATCGGAGACTGCCGTTCTCCCCATCACAAGCTGCTTCACGACCCCACGTACGTGAGAAGCCCCGCAACAGCCAACGTCCACCACATGTGACGCCAGGCCGACGGCGCCGTGCTCAAGGTGGTGCCAGTGGTGCTGACAGGCCCCGCTGAGCAGATCACCGCCTACGCGCTGCTGGACGAGGGATCAACGATAACACTGATCGACACCTCAGCAGCAGAACAGATTGGCGCTTATGGACCCATACAAGGACTACGACTCCACGGGGCCAAGGGCATGTGCTCATCAGATCACCTGTCGCGCCGCGTGCAGGTCACACTGCGCGGCGCCGGTATAAGCACCGACTACCACATCAAGGCGAGCACGGTGAAAGGCCTCAGCCTTCCTGAGCAGAGGATCCCTGGCGGGTATATCACCCCCACCATTCTCATTGGGCAGGACAACGCACACCTCATTGTATCGAGGGAGGTGCACGAAGCCCGCGACTCTACGCGAATATTGTCACGGACTGCCCTGGGGTGGATAACTCATGGAGGAGGAACGCCTTCTACCAATGAAGGCCCCATCACCACTCTGGCCCTGCACGCTGAGAGCCACAAGGATGACCTGCTGAGCGACCTTATTCGAGCAAACTTCGCCATAGATTCACTGGGAATCACTTCAGCCTCCCGTGAAACCGCACATGTTGTACGTGCCAACCAGCTGATGGAGGACACCACCCGGCAGATGACTACCGGCAGATGGGAGACCGGCCTATTATGGAAGGCTGACAACATCACGCTGCCCGACAACAGACAATGTGCGCTGAAGAGGCTGTGGTCCCTCGAACGAAAACTACTGAAGGAGGACGACCTCGCAGTGGCGTATCGAGACAAGATCAACCGACTAATATCACAAGGCCACGCGCGAGAACTCACAGCACGAGAGGCGGCGAAAGACTCCGCCCGCAAGTGGTACTTGCCGCACTTCGCCGTGGTGAACCCCAACAAGCCGGGGAAGATCCGCGTCGTGTTTGACGCTGCCAGCCGCTGCCGAGGAACCTCCCTCAACGATCAACTGCTGACGAGACCCGACCTGCTGACGTCCCTACTTGGGAACATCCTCCGGTTTCGAGAGGGAAAAATAGCTCTCGCCGCCGACATAAAGGAGATGTTCCTGCAAGTCAAAATAAAGACTGAGGACCAGCTGTCACAACTGTTCCTGTGGCGACCGACGCCTCAACAAGAGCCTCGCACCTATATGATGACGTCAATGATGTTCGGCGCTATCTGTTCTCCAAGCAGTGCCCAGTACGTGCGAAACCGGGTGGCTCTAGAAAATACCGAGCGCTTCCCAGCTGCTGCAGACGCCATCCAACATAAATTTTACATGGATGACTACTTGGACGCGGTGGACTCCATCAGTGAAGCCACTAGCCTCGCAAAAGACGTGGCGACAGTCCTATCATCAGGAGGTTTTCATCTCACAAACTGGGCCTCAAATAATCCAGCGGTGATGGCCACCATCCCGCCTGAAGACCGCGCCCGATCAGCCATACGCATCAGCAGCGGAGAAGCAGAGACCGAACGAATCCTCGGCCTACTATGGGACCCGGTGACTGACTGTTTCCTGTACGCCTTCAGGGACACCGCCGAGCCAGAACTGGTCAGCAGCCCTACGAAACGTCAGCTGCTCAGTATTGTCATGAAAATTTTTGATCCTGTGGGGTTTGTGGCATGCCTCACAGTCAGATCCAAGATGCTGCTCCAAGATGTCTGGAGGTCGAGCATCGGATGGGACGACACCATCAAACCCGAGCACAACGTGAGATGGCTGGACTGGCTGGGACTCCTCCAAAGCTGCGGAGTCGCCATACCTAGGCGCTGCCTACGAAGCAAACACAGCAGCGTCACGCTCCATCTGTTTTGCGACGCGTCGGAACAAGCATGCTGCGCGGTCGCCTACCACACGGAGGAAGTCAACGGAGAAACTACAGCAACCTTCTTGGCCAGTAAATGCAAGGTGGCCCCCCTGAAGCCGCTCTCCATACCCCGCCTTGAGCTCCAATCAGCGCTCATGGCCGCCAGACTAGCAGCAACCCTAAAAAAGGAGTGTCGCAGCAACATTGCGCGAACGGTGTTCTGGACAGACTCTACGACGGTGCTGTGCTGGCTTCGTACGGACCCACGTACCTACTCTACCTTTGTGGCCAACCGGCTTGGCGAGATCGATGAGCTCTCTCGCATTGACGACTGGAGATGGGTCCCCACCAAACTAAACCCTGCTGACATCGGCACCCGCGACGTCGAGGTTCCCGATCTATCACCGGCGGGACATTGGTTCAGCGGCCCAGCCTTCCTCACCCTGGCCGAGGCAGAATGGCCGCGCGAAAGGTCCAGACTTCCCCAGCCAGATGACAACACCCTTGAAGTGAAGGCCCAATATGTCGGGCTCACCTCAACCACGGCAGATGCGCTTCCAGAGATAAGCCGCTTCTCCTCTTGGCACCGACTCATCAGAGCCACCGCCTGGGTCCACCGCTTCATAGGCCGATGCCGTGCGGGACCCCACAAACCATTGGACGGACACCTGCGGCCCGAGGAGACCCGTGAAGCGGAACTCCGGTGGGTGAAAGCAGCCCAAGAAGACGCATTCAGCAGTGAATTGAGTGCTCTTCACCAAGGAACCCCCGTACCCAACAACAGCCGGCTCAGATCGCTGAACCCCTTCCTGGGACCCGATGGACTGCTGCGAATGGACTCCAGAATACGAGCCACCAGCAGAATCTCCCGAGATGTGCGGACGCCCATAATCTTAGATGGAGACCACGCCTACACACGGCTCCTAGTCAACCACCATCATCAGAAGGCGGACCACCCAAGTACTGAGAGGACAATGGCGGAGGTACGAGGCAGCTACTTCGTGCTGCGACTGCGGACAAACATACGTCGCATCACTCACCACTGCCCCACCTGCAAGATGCGTAGAAGCAAGCCTGCCCCACCACTGATGGGACCCTTGCCACCATCACGGCTCGCCCACCATGTCCCCGCTTTCACAAACTGCGGGTTGGACTACTTCGGGCCCATGGACATCACTGTCGGCAGACGAAGGGAGAAGCGATACGGAGCCCTCTTCACCTGCCTGTCCACGCGCGCCATTCACCTCGAGCTGGCAACTTCCCTGTCTGCCGACTCTGCTATCATGGCCCTCCAACGCATGAAGGCACGCCGAGGTCAACCAAAGACAATCTTCTCGGACAACGGGACCAACTTCCACGGAGCGGACAACGAGTTAAGGGACGCCCTGAACTCGCTCAAAGATGACGCCCGGATGAGGGATCATCTGACATCGCACGGGATCGACTGGCAATTCATCCCGCCAATGTCTCCTCACATGGGGGGAGCATGGGAGCGCCTGGTGCGGTCAGTCAAACACGCGCTGCAAGCCATACTGAAGGAGAGGGCCCCCAAAGAAGAGACCCTGAGGACAGCACTGGCTGAAGCTGAGTGGACCGTCAACAACCGTCCTCTCACGCACATCTCCGTAGACCCGAGAGACGAGGAGCCCCTCACTCCCAACCACTTTCTGCTGGGAGCAGCAGGCAACCGGCCCCAGCTCTCGCTGTACGACAAGCAGGAGGAGGAGGTATGCCTCCGCCGCCAGTGGCGCATCAGTCAGCAGCTAGCTGACATGTTCTGGAGGCGTTGGCTCCGCGAATACCTCCCCACCTTGGCCACCCGACAGAAGTGGCACCACCCCGTCAACCCAATTAAGAAGGGCGACCTGGTGGTCATCATGGACCCCGCGATGCCCCGCAACAGCTGGCCTCGCGGCCGAGTCCTGGACGCTACCCCTGCTGCAGACGGCGAGGTGAGGACCGCCCGCATCCAGACGAGCACCGGAGTCTACGTTCGACCTGCCGTGAAGCTTGCTGTGATCCTGCCGGCCCCGCCTACTGATGCGACCCCTACTGACCGACCTTCAACACGTCGTGAAGACTAGTGCAGCGTAGCTACACGGGGGGAGTGTAACCGACGTGTTGCTCTCCCTCATTTATTAATTTTAATTTTATATGTTTTACTTATGTACAATGCCCCGGTGCAACCAAATAAAGCTTGTGTGCCAAGTTTGCACCGGGAGACATTCTAGAATCCTATAATTTTAATAATTTTAACAATTAATACTTTATTTATGCTTATTTACGCCTCCAAAGGCAACCAGGCTGACTAGCCTCCTTTTATTTTTAATTAAGACCCCTTTGAGGGCCTTAATTTCCAGCCTTAGGCTGAGGCCCTAAGAAGGGCCATTTGCCTTCCCTCCCTTGCCGCTCTGCTGTTATGGCACTGCAGGAGGCGGCAGCTCCGCCAAGCGGGCTGCTCTCTATTTTAATTTATGGCCCTTTTTAGGGCCTTTTTTCGTCCTGGCCACTAAGTTCAATAATACCGTGCCGCCAGCAACGATCTTTTTCAAAACACATTTTTTCAATTTTAAATGTCTTTTTCTTAATACACAGATGCCCTGGTGACACAAGTAAAAACTTGGTTACCAAGTTGCCACCAGGAGACATCCTAAACTTATTATTTCATCGCCTTCAGGGCTATTTTTCCGGCTACAAAGCCAAAAAACCAATTTGGGCGTCCCTATTAAGGGCCTTTATATTGGTCAAAAATACACCATATTTTAATATAACTTCGTTTAAACACCCCTTAGGACGCTGAAACTAAGACGTTTCAGTGCAGAGTCCTACGGGGCATCCATAGAGCCATAAATAAACATTGTAACTCTTAAACTGCCAGCGCTATCAGCACTTGAGCAGATTTTCGAGACTCTAGCATCATTTCACTTTTTCTCCATTTTAAAAATCCCAGGACCTCGTAAGGCGACGAAACCAAAAGGTTTCGATAGCCAGGCTTACGGGGGACCTGGGAAAAATATTAACTTCTTTGTAACTATTCAAACACTTTGTTAAATAACAAATACCTACCGACAAAAAGTCAAACTTCCTTAAAATCAACCCAAACTCAGCAAACAAAAATTCTACGGATAGAGAATATCCGTAGAACCACTCTAGTTTTAAGGAAAACATTGTAAATACATTAACCTAACCTGTATAATTAATTTAAGAAACCAATTTTAGACGACCACTTTCAAGCAAGTGTTTGCCAAAATGGGTGGCCCACAGAAAGGCACACCTTATATAGGTAAAGGGCTAGGTAAAACCTCCCACTACAAAAATGTACCACGTGACAGGTTTTGTCACGGAAATCGGGTATATAAACCCGGCCATTTCTCATAATAAATCAGTTCTTCCATCAACGTCAACTCGTGTTATTATTTCCTTCTGGGAAAAGTTATTATCATCCGCTGCCTCCCGCCGACCTCTGCCTAGACTTTGCTCCTGGTGCCATCAGTCTCCTCCAGAAAGCCGGCCCTACTTCAGGCAACCGCCACGCACCAGGACTGGGCAGAGGAGTAGGCACATCCAGTGTCCTCAACTCATCAGGCACTGGGTGCAAGGGAGGTCAGTATTTTATTATTTCAACCATTTCATCCTGGTCGTGTACTGAAACCGGTACCCTTTTTTTACAGTCTTGTACAGGCTTGATACGTCTGGTACACTCCGACTGTTAGGCATCAAAGGAAGTTTATTGACATGGATTATCAGTTACCTCAGTAATAGAGTGCTTAGTGTGAGGATTAATTTTATAGAATCCTATGTATTCGAGGCCACAAGTGGTGTCCCGCAAGGGTCCCACCTCGGCCCAATATTCTTCTTAATATTCATTAATGACATTGTAAACATATTTAAAGATGTACAAGTCCTACTTTTTGCAGATGATCTAAAATTGTTTAAAAAAATACGAAATATATATGATTGCCTAATTTTACAAGCTAATTTAGATGAATTTTTTAAATGGTGCGAACAAAATATGTTATTTTTGAATACTGAGAAATGTCAAGTAATACGATTTTCCAGAACTCATTCTCATATTTTACATGAATATAATTTAAATAATGTTAAATTAACACCAGTATTACAAATTCGCGACTTGGGAGTTATATTCGATTCAAACTTAACATTCACACCACATATAGATAATATAACTAATAAGGCTTTAAAGATTCTTGGCTTCCTTTGTAGAACCCTAACTGATTTTAAGTCCTTGGATTGCATGAAAACACTCTACATTTCATTAGTTAGATGTCAAGTTGAATATAATTCACCTATTTGGTCCCCTTTCTATAAAGTACACTCTAACAAAATAGAACGAGTTCAACACAAATTTCTTAGGTACTTAAATTTCAAACTCAAAATTCCAATAGAAAACATTAATTATTTAAGTTTAATGAATCGACTAAATTTAATTACGCTGTCTGACAGAAGAATCATTTCAGACCTAATTTTATTGTACAGAATTATGAACAACCTAATTGACAGCCCTGCCATCGTTTCTACTATTAAACTTCTTGTACCGACAAGGAATACTAGACAAAATATAACATTCTTTTGCAACACATACACAACTAACTATCAATCACACTCACTTACCAATAGGTTGCATTATTTAGGCAACAAGTTTGGTGGTATTGTAGATGTATTTGCTGATTCCCTTTACATTCTAAAATGCAATTTAAACCAACACTTTGTTGAATCCTACAAATTATTGTAACATGGGTATAAAATATATTAAACGATTTGATTTGTTATTGTAATGTTTATATTATATTTTGTTCTATGTTATTGTTAAATATTACATTGTTTAAAATATTTCACGGGTTTCCACAAGATTATACAAGTGGTTTTTTTTTTTCTTTAAAAACTACTTGTATATTCTTAAAAGTTTTTTCACTTTTATAACTTTTGGTATAAATTCTATGTATGTGTTATCCTAGATATCTTAAATATTATTTTCTAATCTATGTAAAAGCCCCTACGGGCGTATAACAACAATAAATAAATAAATAAATAATGACGCATTAGCCAAGTGGAACGTGGGCGGTTTTCAATAAAAAAATAATTGTGAATTAAATTATTAAAAATACATATTTTTAGTACAATGACAGTCAGAAAAATAAACTTAACATGAATTTTAAACATTTTTTATAGTTTATGAAAATACCCCAATGTTATAAAAAACATTGCTCGTAATATTTTAATTTTACATATTAATATTGTTGTCAAAATAAAAAGTAGTAGTATCTATTTAATGTCTCCCTATTATGTATGTAGGTATAATCATATTGTAAAACCGTTGCACGAATAAATTAGACGATTCGAACCCATCCTCGATTGTGTGATGGCCCAACAATGTTCTTACTCAATCCAATATAAAATTATATCAATAAGTCTTTGTCAATCATAATAATAATATTATTTGATCTTGAAATATCAATTGAATCGTTTCCATTGTTGTCATTTTTCTTTCGCAGCTCATACAAAGGCGTTTGTACGGTTTATGTTAATGACAGAATTCCAAATCGGGCTTACACAACATAATGCCGTACAAATAAATAGTTTTTTGTCTTTATTTAAACAAGCACTGTGGAAAAAAGTCTTCTTCGCCACGTGAAGCCGACACACCTTCGCTGTTTGATAAATATTCAATAAGACCGTTGAATAATGTTTAACGAAGATTTTACATGGAGGATATTATAAGAGGTAGATGAAGCGTTCACCCCGGCCAGGTGTTATTCATCCTGAGATGATCCTGAGTTTTGGGGTGTGTTTTATTTAATGCGTGGATTTTTTTTTTATATATATACTGCACTCATCGAATGACGTGAGGCAAACTTGAGGGGCTCAATTCTCCAATAGAGATGTAGCCATTATGTGCCATCTACGAATGAAAAACTACTTAATTGTCTAAAACTACTTACCCCCGTGAATATTTTCTATGTTTCTGACGTTTCAATGGTTTGTATCTTAACTGTAAAAAGCCAAACGTCCGTCACCGCGTCATTTTTTCGAAATGCCTGATGGGTATATTAATCAAAACCAAAAATTACAGATAACCACCCTTGGAAAAGAAATTTAATGCTTCTAACACCTGCAAAATGACAACGCAACAGATTCATTGGCAAGTTAGATTCCATGTGAAAACTTTCAACTTTTAAAGAGATTTTTGTACTCACCTTCGACATCTAGAGCGGAAGAACGGGGTGGGGTGTAATGACACAGCAAAAATTCCTGACGAAGTCTTCGTCTGTCAAATCAGCGAAAGGATCTACCCTCTGGCGAATAGTTTCTGTTGGCCTCAAAGCAGCTGCTTTAGCTTAGGTACTCTACATTGTGTATTGCAGCTTGAATATCTTTGATTGCAGCCAACTTCACCGCCAAATCAGCCATTATATGGAACCTAGCAGGGGTGCCCGGGTTCGTGGGGTGAGGTTTGTCTAGGTCTTGGAGACGGATGACCAGGACATACTGAACCCCAGATTCCTACCCACCCCTTAAACCCTTTTCCTTCCCAGAAATCTCCTCTCCTTGCTTTCCTTAAAAAAAACCCTCCCCACAGCATCCTCAAAGATGACATAGGCGAACTGAGGGAAATTATTTTCCTCAGGGCCTCCTGTGTGGAGCTCATGTAAAAAAAAAAAACCTTAAAACAACTGTAAAAATATATGATGCCTGTACTGCGTAGAGCTCGCGGGAAACGATCTTACGTTAGGATACAATACTAAATTTTGACAGTTTTTCAAAGACAAGTCAAGGTCGACTGGTTCGACCCATGCACGACCCACCCGATATTCAAGTGGAATGACTTTTGACATTTAATGTCTAAGTATGTACCTTCGACGAGAATCGAAAAAAGTCGACAGCGATTGCGAGTGACCTGGTTTGGAGAATTGGTCCCAGAACCTATATCATCTTCAAAAGTGCTGTGTTCAGGGTATTTTTAAGGAAAGGAAGGAGTAAACCACCTTCCTGAAGAGACCCATTTTACAAGATAAAGGATACCCAATACCTGGCAAGTAGTTTTGCAACAGAGTTGTTGATCACAAGGACAATTCGTGAAACGACACAAGTGCCGAAGAGATCAGTACGATAGTTCTCCTACATTCGATTGAAGTATTGTAAGAACAAGCAATTAACCCAATCTACGTTTGTCCAAAAAAATTGCAATCCTACTATAAGATTTATCAAAGTAATTGTCTGTTGTACCTAATTACACTAATAATTCATAGCCAAGAGTTCTTTTGAAGACTTCAGATAACAAGAAGTAAATTATAATCAAGTTAATAAATTTGGCAATTCACATCTTTAACGCGTACGTTAACTATCGCGAAATTAATTGAAAAATATATACCGTTGTTCTTGTGATTTGTTTTAGAAGTTGAACTCCGCGACTCGAACCTTGAAATCCCCTTTGATTGATAAGAAGATATAACAAAATACACGTAACATTTTCATTACCGCCTGAGAATTTTGCTTTGATGTTCCTTTGGACAGATATAATTATTTAAATTCTCGCTTTGTTTGAACTTTTGAACGTCTAAATAATTGGGTTCATTTCATGAATACATCATTAAATTTATAAAAACCACTGATTCGGTAGTAGTCTTTCATTTTAACAAATTATATTTAAAAATATTTTTTCATGATGATTCATTATTGGAGATGTGTGCATTATTAATGGAATTAAAGACCCTACTATGTTTGCGTTTGCATCAATGGAATATGATTGGTGAATTGACAAACCTTTAAAATTGCAAAATACATTGATATTTTTATTCTGACCTTCAAATAGCTTCAATTTAGCCCCAGGAACCATTTATTGGATAAACAATATCTCTGCTATAAGTCATCTCAAGTGTGGATCGCTACGTTTGGTGGCTTAGCAATGGGACAAACTGAGGGTGTGCTGCAACAATGCATACAGGCAACTTATGCAACTACCGAGATTCTGCAGCGTCTCCACGATGTTCACCGAAGGGACGGTGCACTCATTCCCAGACCGCCACCGGCTAGCCAGCCTCTGGAGCAGGACACGGAAATCAACCAACATCATTGTCGTGGCTGCATCCGAGAGGCTCAGTTCCCCACTAAATGAGCGATGGATGCAGATGATGAGGCGACCTCCCTGAGGGACGATCGAAAAAAAAAAATTTTTTTTCTTTTATTTTTTTTAATTTCTGTTTAATTTTTGTTTAATTTAATTTAATTTTTAATTTTATGGTTAATTTTTTGTTATTTATGTTCGAATTTTATTTTCATTTATTGTTTTCATTAGGTACCTACTTAATATGTTGTTATATTTTATTTCTTTTAAATTTTTATTTGTATAATATTATTGTACCATAATTTATGTAATATGGCAGATTGGGATTACACTACCCTCCCAGCCCTGCTGGAATAAAAATTTAAATAAATTAGCAGAGGTGCCCGGGTTCACGGGGTGAGATTTATCAGGATCTTGGCGGCGGACCGAATTGGGGGAGACTGTTGAAGGATACCTTTTGACCTCTCCAGCCAGGCTCTCTCGACCCATCGCCTTGCACACAGTGGAAGGTATAGATGGTACGTCCGTCTCTCCTGGAAACATTGACCTCAGGTTCCTACCCACCCCTCACAACTTTAAAAATACCCTCCAAACAGCATCCCCAATGTTAACAAGAGTTTCGAAATGAGTTGACACTTTCGCTTCTAGTAAAAGCAATGACAAATTTGTTCTATATGTTAAGATAAAACGCGACACAGACGTTAAATTGAAAGTAAAATAGTCCATAGACTTAAATGAATCTAGATGAATTTAATTAAAAATGACAAGTAGAAAATGATGCAAAATATTTCAATAAAGGATAACACAAAGCTTTATTTATTTATTTATATATGCATATATATTACAATACATTACAAAATGATACTTTGTCTGTCCATCTGGGAAGGATACCCGTTTTAGGACAGCCAAATTGTATATTTAGTTCATAATATTCTTAACAAAGGAATGGTTTCGTTCAAGATATCACAGGAGTTTGCTTCTGTCAAGACAACTTTTGAGAACATTAAAAATTGTATTCTGAACGAAGGGATGGTTTCTTTATGTCTTTGAAAGAATCGCAAAGATGTGATTTTTTTTTCAAGGTCATTTTGGAGAACATTAATAATTGCATTCAGAGTGAATGAGTGGTTTCTTTAGTGAGATCACAAGTAGGAGATTCTTTCCAGACCAATTTAGAGAACATTTACAATTGCATAATTAGAATTTACACATTTATAAACCAATATTTAACATATGAATTCCCAATGTATTTATGACTGTTTAATTTTAATGAAGTACTAAAAATTTTTAGAATTTCTTAAATAGTTGAAATTACACAATTATAAACTAAATATATGACAAATGATTTTTTTTCAAGCTCGTTTTGGAGAACATTAATTTATTTAGTTGTTTATTTACTTCTTTTATTTTACACCCAGAGGGATTTTACATCCTACTAATATTATAAAGGCGAAAGTTTGTATGGATGTATGTTTGTTACTCTTTCACGCGAAAACTACTGAATGGATTTTAATGAAACTTTACAATAATATACCTCATACATCAGAATAGGCTATAGGCTATAGCTTAGAGCTCTGGCATTATGAAATTTATATACATAAATTGCAATAGGTGGCACGCGAGCTGTTTGAAAAATGAATGTAACGGGTATGGAGGGGGGTGTGGGGGGATAGGATGTGGGGGTAGGGCGGGGGGGGGAGGGTGGATTAGGAGGGCGGAGGGTGCGGGGGAGGGGGAGGGGTGAGGGGGGATTCGGGGGGGGGTGGGGGGGAGAGGATTGAGAGGGGGCGGTGGAGAGGAGGAGGGGGGGGGGGGATTGGAGTGGGAATAGGGAAGGTGGAGGAGGCCCGGGTACCCCCCTAATACTATGCGAGCGAAGCCGGGGGCAAAAGCTAGTAAATAATAAAGGCAGTACCTCCATCTTTAACAAGAGAATAAAATAGTTTAGATAAAGTTACGATGGAAATAAAAAGTATATAAATGAAATAAAGATATAAGCAACAAAAAATAGTACAGTGAGATATATAATACTTATCAATATGTTACGACATGTTAGCTCAACGGTGTAATTATTCTTACGCGAAAGTACCAACATTTTACATAATTATATCGATGAGCATATAATTACATAACAATAGAAAAACATCAAAGTCATTCAGAAATCACTCAGTAACACCTACACATAGTTGCATCGAATGATATATTAATTTTATGGCACTACAAGGAAATTTAATTCATTACATCTTCATCAAAACGAATGAATAATTCTTAAACAAATAAATGGCGTAGGATCCTACCAATGAACACAAGTTTCAAGATAGACTTGTTCGCGATCATGGGATGTCATTACTCAAAGCTCTTCAACTCGAAGGTTAATAATATTTGCTGTGAAACAAGATTCAATAACATGTATTGTGTACAGTTATTTAATGGCGACATCTCTTTTAAACAATGTAATAACAATAATTTATCTTACGTCATCGATATTATAATGTGGACAGCTTAATAACTGACTGGAATATGGGAATGGAGATATGCCCCAACAAATCATAACCATAAACCATAAAATCTGTTTGGATGCCTCACAAAAAATAACACATAGTAACGTTTTATGTCTGAAATTTCTAGTTCAATTGTACTTCTTCAGCAGATCACGCCATTTCCAACGCGAATTATGATAGGTAAGACTCAAATTTTTTGATTATTGAATGTGCCCTGTAAACAGTGGCGGCTCGTAATTTAGGGTGTGCTAGAGTGCTAATATTAAGAAAATATACTTTATTGATGTGGTAGAGGAAAACGATTTTCGAATTTGAAAAAACGTTTTCGGCTGCAACATCAATAATACCATTTTTTTTAAATATTAGCACTCTAGCACACCCAAAAGTCATGAGCCGCCGCTGCTTTAAGGCGGTACGCAACCCTCATAATGTTTGTTTGCTCAAAACTCACATTTTAATCATTTATGGCGAATTCATAACTATAATAACTTTTTTATTTCCATGCCGCACAAGGTATGCGAGTTATTTATATTTTAGATTAATAAAAACAGTACCTTACCATTTATATATTTTACGTACAACGATTTTAAAACTTTATGGCCCGTTTTTCAACCATAAAGTTAGCGGTCAGCACCAGGTTTTATTTTTCTAGACGATGAATTAATAACTTCGAGAGGACAACATCGAGACACATTTTAAATATTTGTAACACGTTCTTCAGAATAAATTAAAATGAACGCGGCAGAAAGGTCGAATCGCCAGGCCTGCTAGGGTGTATTCGACCTTGACCTTAAGTTCGTATAATACGCCGTGCCGCGGCGTGTATTTATTTACACGGTGTCTTCACTTACGTCGTTAAGATTCCCACATCATTTTTCTTCTTCTTCTTTTCTTTGATAGGGCAAATTCGACAGTAGCTCCGTCCTATAGCCGCGCGACCCGTTTGTATACATGACTTCTTTATTTACGTCGTTAAGATTCTGAATATATTTTAGGGTGTATTGTCGTTTTAAGTCGATATCATGTGATAAAAAATTTGCAGTTTACATGTGGAAACTTAATTTCATAATTACCTGGTAAATGCTGTTTATGTTTGAAACCTTATGAAAACTTTCACACAATTATGTATTTTTTATTCATTTCATACGTTTTATTTCTTTAAATTGATAAATTTCATCGGAATCATTGAACAAATAAAACAATATGAACGTTGCCATGACAATGAATGAACATGTTGGGATGAGATTCCTCACCACAAAGTAACATACTGAAGGACTCGGCATCCTTCTAACAAAGGGAACATCCTTGAATAATATCCCTGTCAATGGCAACAATGCTCACGTCTTAATCCTTGTAAATTTCTATCCTGTTTTATTCCTGAAAGGCAAAAAATCCATTATACAAACCTTAGATCTTTAGATGTGAACGAAGGCTCGTCTATGATTGGTAGAAAAATGTGCCCACCCCTCGGGACAATAGAACTGCCAACGAGTGATGGATTGACTTCGAATGGAACGCATCTAAATACTGAACTGATTATGATGAATTGATTTTTTAAAAATCGTCTAGGATTTGAGAAGAATGAATTAGTTAATATTAGAGCAGGTCCTAGCCGATTTCTTAGATAGCTTAATTATGTGGAGATTGTGCCTTAAATTTTATATATATACACATTTTATTCCCCCGATTACTGAGCGAAGGGACAACTGCACTTCATGCTGATAATATCTAAATTAAACATCAAAATCGAGGTTTTGAATTCCCCATTTTTCTCCTTCAAAACTGGAGCGATTTTAAAGTTTTTTTTACTAACTGTGTTAAAAAAACTCTTTATACGTTATTTTTTTAAAGAATACGTTGTCCAGTTTTTATTCTGAACGTATGTTGATGGTGTTTAATACAGGCAATTTTAACGATTTTTGGATGGTCCTACCTGCTATAAAAAGTACGTTATCAAAAAAGCAAAACGTACCAAGGCGCTAACGGTCGATAACTAAAGCGCCCTCCTCACCATCCAATTTCTAGTAACTGCGGCAGTCACTAGAAATTGGATGGTGAGGAGGGCGCTTATATTATATTTTAAACAATTTGCAACAGTGTCAAAATCCAGAGAGGAAATTGGGAAATATATTCTTATATTTGGACAAAACGCCGTCATCAGGTTACCTCTTAATGTTTACTCCGCATTTGGTGTTACAGAAACCATAACTTTTCTTTTTTTATTTTAACTTTATGAGTAAAACCTCAAATTGTAATATTTAAACAAATGAAGACAATGTTAGCGAAAAAGTGTCATCGCAGGAAAGCGTTTGTGTCGGCATCATGGCAACTATCCCATCTTGAACTATTTACTAACATATTATATCTATGATGTTTAACAAATTCCACTGTTCATCACCGTGTTAACCAAATAATATGATTTTTAACATATTCCAATGTTCGTCACCATGTCAACCAATCCATTACTAACTCTTTCATCGCATTCCAGCGCGGTACCTATCTAGAACACCATTTTTAAACACCTTGACAATTTAAAAATTTGGACATCCTTCTATGTGTTTGCCTCAAACGCGAAAACACGTTAGAATGCATGTAGATCAGAAATATCAACATAGATCAGTGGGCTTGTACATTGAAAATTGTTATAATATTAGCAGAAACTATTTCTTAATGTACATTGTACATATAGTACTTAGGTATAATCTCAACATTCACACCACAAAGCATACCTAACATTATTGTTGGACGTTTGATTTTGGCACCTTAGTTCTATCGATTGTTTGAATGTTTTACCTATTTGTTCCTTTTACATGAATCTTTCATTATGTAATCATTATTTCTTCTATTCTACTTGATTATTATTCTGTTTATCTAATTAATAGCCATGTGTTGATATTTTATCACTCTTTCTAAATGACAATAACTATTATCGCGTTTTGTAGTAAATAAATAGGTTAAAAAATTTAATTTTCTTACAATGTGATAATGTTGACTACATTTCACCAAAAGTTTACAAGTAGAAAAGTTATGTTTAAACAAATGAAGACAATGTAAGCGAAACTCAATCGAAAATCTGGAAACAGAAAAATCAGAAAAACATATTGACACCTCTGGGACTGGAACCCAGGACCTCTTGCTTTCCGGGCAAACGCGCTACCACTGCGCCACGGTGTCGATATAAAATTCGGTCATGTTTAACTGTTAACTAGCGCGTTTGCCCGGAAAGCAAGAGGTCCTGGGTTCCAGTCCCAGAGGTGTCAATATGTTTTTCTGATTTTTCTGTTTCCAGATTTTCGATTGAGTTTCGCTTACATTGTCTTCATTTGTTTAAACATAACTTTTCTACTTGTAAACTTTTGGTGAAATGTAGTCAACATTATCACATTGTAAGAAAATTAAATTTTTTAACCTATTTATTTACTACAAAACGCGATAATAGTTATTGTCATTTAGAAAGAGTGATAAAATATCAACACATGGCTATTAATTAGATAAACAGAATAATAATCAAGTAGAATAGAAGAAATAATGATTACATAATGAAAGATTCATGTAAAAGGAACAAATAGGTAAAACATTCAAACAATCGATAGAACTAAGGTGCCAAAATCAAACGTCCAACAATAATGTTAGGTATGCTTTGTGGTGTGAATGTTGAGATTATACCTAAGTACTATATGTACAATGTACATTAAGAAATAGTTTCTGCTAATATTATAACAATTTTCAATGTACAAGCCCACTGATCTATGTTGATATTTCTGATCTACATGCATTCTAACGTGTTTTCGCGTTTGAGGCAAACACATAGAAGGATGTCCAAATTTTTAAATTGTCAAGGTGTTTAAAAATGGTGTTCTAGATAGGTACCGCGCTGGAATGCGATGAAAGAGTTAGTAATGGATTGGTTGACATGGTGACGAACATTGGAATATGTTAAAAATCATATTATTTGGTTAACACGGTGATGAACAGTGGAATTTGTTAAACATCATAGATATAATATGTTAGTAAATAGTTTAAGATGGGATAGTTGCCATGATGCCGACACAAACGCTTTCCTGCGATGACACTTATAGATAGTTTCCGCGATCTCCATTCTTAGTCATCCGTCTAGCATAATACCATCTGTGACGTCCGCCATTATTCAATTTCAATTCCCGCCAAAAAAATAGGAAAAAAAACGAGGGTGAAAAGGAAATAACGAAAGGTAGGTACCTACCTATCTACTGATGAATGGATTTCTCCGCTAGGGTAACGCCGATTCTTCTCTCCTCGTAATACCAATCTAAAACATTCAACTCAGTACCTACCTATCCACCTTTAATTTCATTTGCAACATGCTCCTTCTTACATTGTAAATTTATTATTGTAAGTGACGGTAAATTCGCGGCGGATATTTGTCATAGGTACATTCACAATATTCACAATAATTCACATTATTATTGACGAATTTGCATAATTTCTGCAACGTTTTCGTTGAACTATTATTTTTTTTAAAATCTCTTTGAATTGTTAGTAATTACAGCTATTAATAAACGCCATTTAAAAAAAAGCGTTACCCTCAAATAGTTACTATCAGAAAATTTTATAATGTAGAATAATTTTACAATAGAAAAAAAACCTTTGACAATAATTCATAGGTACTGACTTGCTAAAACTAGTACACTTACGCATAACTCTTACAAAAAACTTTTTTAAACCAATGTTTCGATACTTGGGTTCTTTTCAAACGAGCTTTTTGGAAAAATAGGTTTCATGGAACAAGGTTTTGCATAGGGTAATAATAAATTCGAATTAAATTACGTATGACGAAAGCATGATAATTTTATTCATGCAAAACCTAATTATGGATTTTAGGTCAAAATACCTCACCAAAAAGATTTTTTTTAACTGACTACTAACTACTAACTACTATATTTATTTAAGTTTGAGAGTATAAAATATAGGTCATTAAATAATTCAATTTCGCATGATTTCAGTGGCAACTTTGGCATTTTTTTCAGTTAATTACAATTATTAAAAAAATAATCTTGCATGCTCTTTCTACTATATTAAAACAATAAAAATTTAAAAACATGATAAATCGGTCATTTGCAATTTAGAATTTAAGCCCAGCAAATTGCTTTTTTAAATAATAATTTTTTTATGTTTCATCAAATTTTCACATAAATAGAGTTAATTTTTTTTTCATAAATATCAGTAACCCTCAAATAATTGCCAAAGTTGCCTCTAAAATTACGAATTTAAAACACTATATAAATAAAGAAAATAGCACGCATCTGTAACTTTTGATTTAAAAAAGAAATATTCAATTTGATTACTTATTTTGGCCTCAAATCCAAAATAAAGTTTCGTATAAAAAAGGCCGCTTATTAAATTCTGTAATTTCACACAGTTCGTAATTTCGAAGAAATCTTATTTGGGATTTCCTCGTAGGTGATTTTATTTAGCCAATGCTTCACACTAATCAAGCATTTTATTTTTTTAACACATTAAAGTTGCAATAAACTGTTATTAAGTATATTGCAGCAATACCATATATTTCATATTTTATCTTAATTTAATAACAGGTGTCTATGACCTGAGGTAAGCTATGTAATTTCGGTTCCATGACAGTTGATCCTGCGACAATTCATCCGGCGACAGTTCATCCTGCGACAGTTCATCCTGCCGACAGTTCATCCTGCCGACAGTTCATCCTGCCGACAGTTCATCCTGCCGACAGTTCATCCTGCCGACAATTCGTCCGGCGACAATTCATCCTGCCTGATCATTTAGAAGATTTTTTCTTCAAGTAAGTATGCAAAGACGATATACGGCCGTATAACCTAACCTAAGCTAACCTAACCTAACCTAACCTAACCTAACCTAACCTAGCCGTGTTTGGTGACTAGATCTGAATAGCCAGGAAGATACGTTTTCCACATCTCCTTCCCCTCACCACTACCTTCAGCATCACACCTTACCAAAATTGGGGATGCCATTGGCACTCACTGGCTCGAGACGGTTGGGACTCTTGTGTTTTTTTTTAAATCAGTCAATTCACCCTAAAAAGATGGTGTTAATTTCAGATAAAAAAGTTATATTAGATGCAAGTAAGAATCTTTACCGTTCTTTGCTAAGCCGACTGCACGTATAAGTATGTCGTATTTTGATATTCACTCATGCTTCTTTGGAGAGTCGAAATTATTGTTAGTAAAATATTTTTACAGCGCATTTCCACTCAAGATGCCTTCAGATATAAGTATATCGATTTTGGTTGTACGGCCGTATATCCTCTTTGCATACTTACTTAATAAAAATCTTCTAAATGATCAGGCAGGATGAATTGTCGCCGGATGAATTGTCGGCGGGATGAACTGTCGGCAGGATGAACTGTCGGCAGGATGAACTGTCGGCCGGATGAACTGTCGCCGGATGAATTGTCGCAGGACGAATTGTCGGGTCACCGTAATTTCATACGCGGGTATAAATTGTGCATTTAATATTAAAAAATAGCCATTTTATTACCAGTTGATTGTTTTGACCAACTGAATAAATGAGCTAACATGGTCCTTGCCACATTCAAAGATAAAATACATTTTGATCAAAAATTTGTCGTATTTTCGTATAGTTCGTTTGAGCCTAGGTATTAGATATTATATCAAAACTTTATTACATTTCTTAACATATTATATTAAAAAATAACACATTTATTAGAATGCCTATAATAAGAAGGTTCCATCATTTCAATAGAAAAATTTCACGACCCCTTTTAGTTCTTTCCTTTTTGACTACAGTTGCCCATTTGGTATGTTGAATAACAGTTTGATGTTGTGTTTGCGTGGATCAAAAGTTGTAGTGGATATTTATCGGCTTGTGTTTTGGGCGATATTAATTACAAACAGCCCGACAGACGGAACAGCTAATAAATGATTTCATTCAATAGCCGCTTTCGGCTAAGAAGACCAATTTATTAAGTGTCAGGGGCATAGAGCATTTCTCTGATATCAATGTGCCAACAGTGGAAGCGGTCTGACGGTTGACTATTGGAAAAAATGCAGATTTATTAGTATAAGCCGCTCTAAAAAGAGCTTTTAGTACTTGAGATGTAGGTACTAAAGAAATTGTTGGATCACGCAATATGTATTTTAATTTTTTTAAACTTTTTAGTTCTTAAATTATTTCATATACCTATTCTAAACAGATGGTCGGGGCATGAAGAGCGAATGAACGAGGAAAGCAATCTGAGGAGAATATATGGCGAAAATGTACCTGTAAATGGTAGAAAACGTCGGAAACGCCCGATCAAGTGAATCAGATATTTGAGTCGGACCATGTCAAGAGTCAGTATAATAGAAAAGTATCTATGAGACGACGTGTGAAGGTGATTGAATCAAGGAGCGTGTGCAAGGACCGAGTCGTTTGGCGGCCCATCTAGATTTTCTAAACCGATTGGAATAAATATTTATGAAAAGCTGAAATTCCGAGTTTTTCAAAATCGGACGTAGAAAGTAATTTTCCAATTATTTCGAAAGTCAAGTGTGCAAAATTTCGTCAAGAAGAACAAAATTCTGCTAAAAGGGGTGGGAAGGATGGCCGTTTTTTGAATCGTGCAAAATTTCATCAATCTCTAAATAAAACTTAGATTTGTTTTAAAAGCAAACCCACAGCGAAACACTTCACGACATTGAATGAAAATGGTTCATACCCAAAGAAATTCAAATACAGAATAGATATGCTATGGTGTCCGCGCAACTGTCGCCGGACTACGCGCTAATTAGCGTAGTTTTCATACAAAAACAATTTGTTCATTTCGTTGATTTTTTGAAAATGTGCATTAATATTGGTTAACAATAAATTTTTGAATAAGGAAAGAATTCGTTTATTTAGTTTAACGTTCGTTTGGTTTATTCGTTAATTATTTGTTCTTTTAGTTTATTTGTTAATTGGTAAACAATATCGGCGACACCCGGAAGCGCAGTCCCACATAGTAAAAACAGCAGATAGCACATCTACTTATATTTCAATATCTTTGGTTCAACCCAAACAAAACCGGCATTACGTGACACCAATTGACATAATATCCGAACGTACATTTTGCTCAGTGGTACCTAGGAGTAGGTACCTCCACTATAACATGACATTTTTCTTAAATTATTTTCCGCAATTCAACGTTCGTTTAGTTCTCCACGGGTATTTAATTTTATTTTATCTCAAGGTAGGCACAGCTTTTCAATTCAATTTTCAATAAGGTCTGCACGCCACTGATATTGACAAAACTAATATTGATATGGAAAACGTTCTGAAATTAAATTAGGGGACCAAGTAGAAATCCACAATTCTGTAATTATTGTTGTTACCTTACCAAAATACGATCTTACGT
Organism: Limnephilus marmoratus; assembly: GCA_917880885.1. Taxonomy (NCBI): domain Eukaryota; kingdom Metazoa; phylum Arthropoda; class Insecta; order Trichoptera; family Limnephilidae; genus Limnephilus; species Limnephilus marmoratus. The sequence continues at coordinate 48,550,496 of OU862923.1, forward strand.
TAGTCAGATATCACCCCTTGCCGTGCGTAGTGCGATAACCCCCGTTTTACCTGTTTCAATATTTACCTCGAAAAGCCGCCATAGTCGGCTTAAAAACTAAGATGTCACGGAAAATATGCTGCGCCGTACAAAACACGAAGGTATTTTACAATCTCGTTATCTCCTCCGTCAAGTCCCAGGACTCGGAGCCTTCAGCAACCCACTCCGAAGGGTCATATCTCCTCAATCAGATATCTCGGTCTTCCGCCACTCTGAATTAATGGGGAGATTGAAATCGTAAGAGATTATAACAAGCATTTTGCATACAAAGCCACGAGGCGAGATCTAATGTAAAAAGTTTAAAGATTTAATCAATTAATTAATAAAGATGTAAGATTCTGACAATCAAGTAAACTTTTTCAATAAATTTTTGTAAGACATAATTATATTATTAGATAGGCGAACAGATCCTTTTAAAAATATCATTGTTGAATGGGAAAAAGTCTATTTAGTTCCTAGAAAGCTCTGAGCCCTACATCGATGTCAATTCTATATCCCATGTTTGTAACAGGGTGTTGGCGATATCTCCTGTTTCAACAACAAGTCTCTCCGGGTGTATTATTTGATTTTCCACCAAGTGGTATTTTCATCATAGAATTTTCAAATTTTTTGGGTTCGACTCTACAGGGGGTTTCTATAACTCAAGACAAGAGAGGAAGGAAGGGAGAGATTGAAAATTTTATCAGATAGGTTTTTGGGACCTCTACTTACCAAGACCTAGTATTTAGGTACATCATATTGATAAAAGAGATGTTGCCAATAAAATTGTTCAATTTCCCAAGAATGTAATCTACATGAAAAATTCTCTTTTTTCCTACGCAAAAGTGAGGCTAAGGGCAGCTAAGGGGGGAGGGTAAACTTGGATAGTGATAGTGATTTTCGGTATATTGCCTACAATGAATTTAATATATGTAATTGTCATATCCGCACAAGAGAATTCTCCAAACGTAGAATAATTTCTTAGAATTTCTTTGGAAAGGAATATGGAGAGTTTAAAGGTTTCTTAGTAGACGGTGATAGATATTGATTTTGATTGTGGCCAATAGGGAAAATTCAGCCTGGTTTGCACAGAAATTTTATGACATTATTATTTCAATTTGGGAGGCGGGTATGGGTACCGCCGCCCCGGGAACCATTTTTTGGATAACCAACACCTCTGCTATAGGTCACCCCAAGTGGTTCGCTATGTTTGGTGACTTAGCAGGGGTTCATGGGATGAGGTTTGTCCGGGCCAAGGCGACGGATGCATCCGCCCACCAGCTGCTTGGTTGGCCGGATCGGGAGAGAGTGTTGAGAGAGACTTTTCAGCCATATTCTCTTGGAACATGGCGTTGCACCGCAGTGGGAGGGATGGATTCTTACATTCGTCACTTCTGGACACACTGACCCCCCGATTCCTACCCATCCTTCAAACCCTTTTCCTTCCCAGAACTTCCTCTCTTTCCTTTCCTAAAAAGACCCTCCACACAGTATCCCCAAAGATGACATTGGCCCTGAGGGGAATTATTTTCCTCAGGGCCTCCTGTTTGGAGCTAATGTAAAAAAAGGACGTTCATTTAATATCTCTAGGGTAGGTACGCACTAACCGGTTTGCCGCAACGCGGCTGCCCGTCCGGCTAGCCGCAGGACGCGGTTGCAACTGCGGCCAGCCGGATGGCGGTTAGCCGTAGTCGCAACCGGAAAATGCGGATGAAAACGCTTCGGTTTCTCGATTGATTGGCCCATTCTCAAGATGGACGTTGAAGAAGTGGCAGCTATTTATTATATTTACTTGCGCTATATAAAGAAAAAGAAACAAAGAAAAAGGTACTGGGTGCATCCTTATTTGCAAACACGAAATGATACTAAACATTTGCTTTTTGCCGTAAGTTTCTCTCGAGTATTCCGCAGATTTTGTATTCCATATTGCCGGCCTATTCTGTATTTCAATTATAAACTTTTCTGTATCGAAATTCATAGCGTCCGTTTTTAGCGCGTCAGTACACACGCGCGTCGTCAGTGTCGGGCGGCCAACCGCAAACTACTAGCAACCGCGTAGTGTGTATAGCAACCGTCCGGATGGCCGTCACTCGGGCCGCAGCGCTGCGAGCGACCGCAATGGTATAGCGGCAGCCACATGGCAGTGCGCATAAAAACTAATTTTTCATACATATTTTTGACTGCGGTCCGGACGGCTGACCGCATTCCGGTTAACCGCATAGTGCGTAGTTAGTCTTAGAGTTTCTAAAAGTCGGTTAGCGAAAAGTGGAAAGTGTTTTGCACACACATTGACGATTGTCTACAGGGTTTATATTACGATATCTAACCTGAAGAGAATATCAGAAACAGAACAATGCATTTTTAAAACGTTCTTCCAAGGTCAAGCCAAGATAAAAAAATCCATATTATCAAAAAAGTCCTTATCATTCCCGTACGACATGTTTGAGAGGTATTTAAAAAAATGATTAGTATACATACCCACGTACTATTATTTGAAATAAAATGCGAGTATTTTAAAATATCAAATACTAATAACAGAATGTTTGGAGTGACCCTCCAATAATCCATTGACATTTGAGTTATGTGTACAGAGAGAGGAAGTTAAAAGTCAGCAGGATTAAAAGACCCGCGCTGATAATGCGCCTTCGTGATGTATTTTTATCTATGGTTTTGGTATTTGGTGTTTCTCTGAACGATCACTATTACAATAAACAAATGGTGATGGTTTTATCAACATTTTCTAGGAAAGTTGCGACATCATCATCACGCGTCAGCTTTGAAAGTTGGATGATTAGGAAAAATGCACTGACTCACTCGCTGGTTTTACTTAGATTTCAAGGTATTTAAATAATCATATCATTTCAGGATTTTACCATTAAAACGTACCTTACAAATATATATATAAGTCTTATCGCTGAGGAAATCGGTGTCCAAATATTTTGTTTTTTCTTCAAACACAGAAAACTTATTTTGTGGCACTATTTTTATTCAAAATTAATAGAATACTTAGGTTTAACCACGTGTATTGTTTTAAAAAGCCAATATATTTCGTATGAAATGCTTACTTCATCAGGGTTTACTTAAAACATTTAAGAAGTAAGCATTGTTTACGAAACATATTTGTTTTTAAACAATAAACGTGGTTAAAATTTAAAACTAAGCATTCCGTTAATTTTGTATTAATTTTGAATTTCGATTTTTCCCTTGGTTGGGTGGTTTGGAAAATTCCTTGCAAGCTTTAACTTTTATGGAATTTGTACCAAACGCATATATATATATATCAAATAAACTATTATATTTAAGTTTTTAGTTGTGTGTCATAAACTATATCTACCTACTTTACTCGAGTTTATAAATGATAATGGCCAACGACAAAAGAACCGTGACTAAACAAATACGAAAGTTAAAATATTTTTTTATTAAAATTACAAAGCAAATATACAAATTAATAATGCGTTTCTTAACATTCTTAATAAAAGAATTAAATTACCCAGTTATTATATAAATATTATCTGGGATGACTGGGGAGCTAGAAATGCTTAAAAACAATAGGTACATATAGGTAATTACAAAAAAAAATCAGTACAGTATTAAAATATAAGAAATCTTGGACAATAAACGAATAAGCGGAAATACATGGACAATAGCAATATTTTGTCAATCTGAAAATCATCTTCGATATATTGATCGAATTATCATGGATAAAACGACATCTATTTTAAAAGTTCTTCAATACCTATTTATGAATCTTTGGTTAATGAAAACTGTAAACATGTTGGGAATCCTTTTTTTATCTATATATGTACATAAAAATCAAAATTTGCTTGCTTGGGTATTTATACCTATATGAGTGTAACAGATGTCTGTTTCTAGATCATTACAACTACATGACAATATATCTGAAAAGTTTTTTAATCATTACAACTCTTGCAACACTGTCAAAAATGACATTTTGCAAACCAATGATGTACAATTTATTTGAAGTACATACCTAATGCTTTGAATCGAATCAAGAATTATAGATATTTTAAATAGTAGTTTATTTTAATATGTTAGGTACCGAATTTGATTTATCGATTTTCGAGTAAACTCTTTAAGTAAATGAATTTTTACCAACAGTTTGTTTTCGGTGTATGTAGTAGGTACGCGTGACAGAATTGAATTGAATTGAATTTTTATTTATAAATCTAATAATATTCGGGGATGCGTGAGGTTAAGAGGACATGGGAGGGGAAGGGGAGGCGGAAGGGGAATGGAACGAATGGGAAAAGACACGCAGGCAGAAACAATTTCTTTATTAATGGCATTGCAACGCATGCCGGGACAAAATTTCGAAATCGTACTATTTTTATTTTTCTTCAAATTAATGGAGTCAACTTAGATATATTACTCTCAGCAAACGTATTTGATTTGACTATTTTTTAAATTTGGCAAATAATAGTTTATGATCGATAACTCCCACATAAACTTAATTATCTCCTCGATCGAACCGATACAAATCAATATCCTCCGATCCATCTTGCCCGTCCTTGGAGGGGCCAGGACGCGCTACAGATTGCAAAACACCAAAATACCAAAGTACCAAATAATAATTTAAATTCATTCTCTCCTCCGGTCTTGCCATCATTTGGACAAATGGGGGCCCATTTGTCTTCAGCCAGAGCCCCCAAAGCTCGGAGAGGGGGCCCCGGGGTTGGTGTGGGGGACTGGGGGATTGGGTGGAGAGCCGACCCAGTAATGAGTGGGGCTATCAATGCTTCCAGGAAGAAATCGACAGCCTGCGAGATTAATCATAAATGTAGAAATGTATGTGATGCGTCCATTAATTCACACAAATAATTAAGGGTTATTGTTGATGTTATTTCGGATGAATTCGGCACAAGACTCTTTGATTACTGGCCAAATGGTTGTGTAACTATTTATGTGCAAAGTTAATTAATTATTAAAAAAAACTAATTTGTGTGTGATTCTGTACTATAACTTAGATTCAATGAACTCTAGAACGCGAATTTGCTTTGAATTTATTTCGAATTTGGATCTGATCGTGGGAGCAATTCAGACAAGCGATAAAGTAGGTAACAAAATGAAATTATTATAATAAATGAATTTATAATTTTATAGAATAATGAAATAATTTTACTTTGTATAAACCACTTATTTGATGTGCAAATCCGACCGGTTTCGGAACAAACGTTCCTTCGTCAGGGAAAGCTTATACTAATTTGACAGTTTCGAACAATGTTTTAATAATTATAATATTTTTTTTTATAATTTTATATTCGAAACGAGTCTTTCTTTTGTTAACGTAATTTTCCGAAATTGTCAAGGTTTGTTTTTGAAATGCAATTTTGATTCGCAAATCATAATCAAAATTAGTTAATTTTACAAGGATCAAAAATTATATCCAATAATCACATTTTAAATACCCGCAGTATCCAATGAGGAATCAATCTCCACGCATTACAATAATTATTATGGATGCCTCATTTTTTACTTAAAAATATATACATATTTTTATTTTATTTATTTTTATTTTATTTTATTTATTTTTTCATGTTCTCCGTAAAACGGTTATTCACCAATACATTATAGAGAAGATTACAAAATAGACAAAAAGTATAGCAAAACACATAAAAAGGTCAGTTTTACTACTTTGTGACATACGTCAAAAGATAATTGTTAAACTGCCTGTAGGTTACGTTAAAAATGTCAATGTTCAATGCAGACTCGTTGAGCAGTTCAGTCGCTCTGTTGACTGTCACGTTCTGATAGGCAGAAGTCCTCGCTTTTGGAGCATAAAAAAGGGTATGGGACCTTCCACGAGTATACTTGTCTGGAACATATAAGTTAATTTCTTTCAAAATAGGTGGATTATGTATAGTTCCAGAAATTATCTTAAAAAAATGTTTTCCTAAAAATATTTTTCGGCGGGCTTCTTAAATGTATTAAGATCGAGCATTCCTGCTAAGAATAAGGATGGATACAGGAAAGGGTAGTACATATATTCCCTCATATATAGGTAACGCATGAATCTCTTTTGTACTTTTTCTATTTCGAGAATATGGTTTTGCTCAGAAGGGGCCCAAATAATGGAGCTATATTCCAAGATACTGCGAACAAGTGCTTCATATGTTCTTCGGATTGCGATTCCGTTGGTAAAGCTAAAGTAAATAAAGTTTTAAGCTAAAACTAAATTTACTTAAACCAAAACTTGTAAAAGCTGCCTCTTTGTATGAGAAAGGATTCCATTAAAGTTCATCCCCTGGCAGTTGACCCCCCGGCTTAGATACTTATATAGGTACAGTATGCAGTCGGTTTAGGGAAAATACGGTAAACCTATTCAAATATAACTAAATGTCCCCGAAGGGATGTGCAGAAAGGATGTACCACCGAATAACAAAAGGATAAAACATATTTTCATTCTAATGCGTCAAGGATATAACTACTTTTCTACATACTACCTACCAGCGCATAAGTACAAAAAATCGACACGGTTAATAAATTCGTTTGATATACAAATACCAACTTATGATTAATGGTGTTTTTTAAGTCGATTTCTCTTGTAAAATTAGTAAAGAATGCAGAAAAAAAAATTATTTTATAATTATTATTATTTCGGGAGCAACTGTCGGATCACCAACAAAAAGAGTGGTTACAGTGGGGCTTTCAACGACAGGACCAAGTGACACAGTAGCCCAAAAGAGAAGTCCTACGTCCTACGTACATCATCGACGATCGTTCACGACGATGATCTGTATGCTCGGCGGATCTGTCCGAAATACACGAACGTGTCTGTCCGCCGAGACAACAGTCTGACAACGTCTGTTCAACAGACCCAATGGAATGACCCGCCGAGCATGTCCGTGTAAATTTTGAAAACAAAAAACCGAAGATACTAGATACTCTCTAAGACTACAACGTAAAAGTTTGCGCAATGTTTTATGCTAAATTGTAATTTTCAATAAAGTTGTAATTCTTTTCAAAAAAAATTTGTGAAAATAATTTGACACATTTTTTTCTGAAAAATATATGAAAAACGGATAAGGATATCCGTACAAATGACGTGGAAAATTCGACGTAGGTAGCTACTTATTAGGTAGTTATATAACAGCCTTTTCTTATATGCAATGAATGCGTACTTACATAGTACCTAGTACCTACCCGGGTAGTTATATGCTTTGGACAACTCTTAGAAATCCAATTCCAAAGAGCTCTCTTACACTTTATTCAGTGGCGGTCGGTGATGAAACTAAACTTTTGTACATATATATATTTTAACTAACTAACCATCACGCCGTTTCTTCGAAGGTATTTATAATAAACTAGCAGACCCGGCCACACATTGCTGTGGCTAATGAAACCTTTATAACCAACGCCGTCTGTTAAATCAAATCCACGCCACGCTGCCCGCTGCCCGCTGCCTGCTGCCGCTTGGTCAGATATATTATGTATTTCAACCAATTTACGCAAAACCTTTGACAAATTATATACCTAAAAATGACACATGGATCACTCTATCCATTGGTGAAAACCGGTTAAAAGATCTAAGCGCACATACAGCGGGATCAACTTCATTTTTTACTTAGTAAAGACGACTGTTTTTTTTTACTCTCTAAATGGCATAGTTTCAATATCTAAATTGTTAGCTATGCATTCTTTGCAATCAATCTTTGATCATTCAAAAAACTTTTTATCCTTTGCCATTTTTTCCGTAATCCCCTCTAATTTTTGGATCAATTTTAAGTACTGTTATATTTTATTTTTTTTATTTTTTTAATAATGTAATCTTGGTGCTAAATAAAGATTTAATTACCGCTATATGTTGTAAATAATGTAATCTTGGTGCTAAATAAAGATTTAATTACCGCAATAATATGTTGTAAATAATGTAATCTTGGTGCTAAATAAAGATTTAATTATCGCTACATGTTGTAAATAATGTAATCTTGGTGCTAAATAAAGATTTAATTTTGGAGATTTACATAATGGCATCAGCAAAAACGATTTTTTTAAGCTACCTTCTTTTATATTTTCACGGCCAAAAGTATATTCGTTATTTGTTTTTGGGGTGTTATGCCATGTTGCTCTACCTCCTTCTTTAGCCAAAGGTAAAAGAAGGAGGCTAAAGAAGGAGGTAGCGCAACACGGCATAACACCCCAAAAATAAATAACGAAAATTGCTTCATATATATTTAAAAAAATTCCGTTTCCAGTGATTTTGTAGTTTGTATGTAGGTAACTAAGCATATATGGCAAATCTGGCTAATCAATAGCAAATTAGCTGTTATCACAAAATCTGTCACTCAACACTAACAAAACTCAAGTTTTACAATTTTGTCCAGTGCAAGCTACACCTATAAACATAAATGTAAACTTCAATAATAATATTATCGAACCTTCCCAAACTTGTTCACTGCTGGGAATACAACTAGATGCAAATATAAACTGGAAAGAACATGTATCCAAAATAGTAGCCAAAATCAGTAGCTTTTCTTTCGTTCTAGGTACACTGAGAAATATATTAAACATCGAATCGGTAATGGCCGCATACTACGGTTATGTATATTCAATAATAAAATACGGAATTATCTTTTGGGGAAACTCAGTAAACGCCAAAGATGTTTTTATCATCCAAAAAAGATGTATAAGAAAAATGACAAACTCTGTTAATCGGGATTCATGTAGACCTATATTTAAAAATTTGAAAATTCTTACAGTCACCGACATATATATAATGGAGTTATGCATGTTAGTGCGATCATCTCCAGAAAAGTTTCCACAAAAAAAACTCTACACATAAACACGCTACAAGGTTTACAGAAAATTTATTAATAGATACCAAAAGCAAACAAAACAATTTTCCAAAAAGGACCCTTTTACATGGCCATTAAAGTATACAACAACCTTCCACGTGATATTAAACAAATTCAAGATACACTCAGATTTAAGTCATCACTAAAAACATTCCTTCTGAACAGGTCTCATTACACATTAAGTGAATACCTCACATAGGTACAACTGTTTTTATATTTATGTTTATATATAATAAATTAAAACAAATTCACTTTGTATTACACCACTTTTATATTTATATTTCATTTGTGTTCAAATCTGTACAACTTGTTAGGTTAACTGGAAGAAATAGGATATAGGTACCTATAAGTTATACCTTTTGTACTGAATGTAAGTTTTGTACAATAAATGATTTTGATTTTGATTTTGATTATATATGACCTTATATATGACCTACGTCATGCACCTAATACTGCTATTACAAACTGTTTAGATTATTAAAGAAGAAGATAACAATAATAATCTAAACGAAAATATGAAAGAGAACAAGACACAGAAAACAGAAAAAAGACAATGGTCGCAACTGGGACTCGAAACCAGACCTATTGTCTAACCGGGTCGTGCGCGTTAACTAATTTCGCTATTGCCACCTTCTGTCAAGCCGTCATAATAGTCAATCACATATTTCAAATTTTAGAATTAACAATATTATCTTCAACTAATTATTTTTCCATATTATGGGCAACTACCCTTTTTATTGGAAACAATCATTCAAAGAATTGATTTGTATCCTATATTTGGATAGCGTGTTATGAAGCAATTCTTAAAAAAGTACTTTAAAAAAAAATGATAATGTTGGCGACACTCTCAGGATTTTGTTGTCTATAGAGGCGCGAGAGGGCGTTGTTCCGGTTCCGCACACTTTGATTTTGAAGCGAGGAGAGCGGCTCGCTTTGGAATCGACGAGTGACACATTGGGAGTAAATTGTGCTAATTATACGAAAAAAGAATTTAAGAAAGTATACGCGGGCGACAATTGATTTTTAGGGAAATCTTATTAATGGTTTTCAAAGTAAAACCCTCAAAATCGCGAGTGAGATCGTGGTGAATCGAGTCGGGAATAATTCGGCGGCATGTTATTGTGGCCGGGCTCACAAATTGTAATCGGGAGTGAGCAGAGCCATCCTGTCGGTATAAAGTAGTTTACGCTGGCAATAATCATTTTCCCGCGGCCGACAATCCCGTGGTGCTCGCCATTTTTGAGAACTCGCGCCGTAAAGGAGCAAGAGTGTCGCCACCATTTGCGATAGGACCGGTAGTCAGGAGAGGTTCATGGGTCCCCACCATCGGTGATCGTTCGGCTCCAGGGCCGAGGCCAGGAGAGGAAGCAGGAGGATCGACATCCCGCGGAGGGTCATGGGATTCCGCCGGTCATAGTCGAGCGGAGTTTTACCGATTGATGGAGAGAGTTTGGGCCTCCCAATCGGTAGGAATTCACACCAGGCGTCTCCGGGAGAGGCCACAAGGGCCTCCTACTCGCAGCTGCAGTCCGGGGGGGGGGGGGGGGGTAAATTGGTAGATAGTTAGAATTAGATTGATTCAAGGTCCCGGGTGAGTCCTTTTTATATGTCATTTATTACCTGTATTCCTTTAAACAATATACTATGCTTATGTTCATTTAAAAGTGGGTTTTAATGGCAATAGCCCAACACCCCACTCCTTTCCAGGGATGTTACATTAAGAATGCCCACGCCGTGAAGGGTGAGTCTCATGCTTGCCACAAATTGACATTCTTCGACTGTATAGTCGAAGATTGGCGTCCAAGGTTCCATTCGAATCAAAGTTGATTTGTGGTGAGCGGAGGTGAGATGAAATTGGCTGGCATCTGCCATTTACAGCCTCCCACGCAAACTGCTAACTAAATAGTAGATAGCACTTCATTTATTCAACCTAACCATCTTGCTAATACACGTAGAAAATAGCTACTTTACAAAGTACTAAAAGTGAGAGTTAACAAGCGTCTCGCATAAAAGTATCCGAATTTATTCATATGGAACTATATTTTTTACAAAAGTCTAAATGAATATTTAATTTTTTATAAGAAAACTCTCTTTTTATAACTTTTGAGGGTTATTCTTGACGAAGAAGATAACTATAATAATCTAAACGAAAATATGAAAGAGAACAAGACACAGAAAACAGAAAAAAGACAATGGTTGCAACTGGGACTCGAACCCAGATCTCTCGTCTAACCGGGTCGTGCGCTTTACCAATTTCGCTAATGCCACTTTCATATTTTCGTTTAGATTCTTATTGTTATCTTCTTCTTCAATGATATATTACGTTGATGGGAATAATCTTCAAAAGTTATAAAAAGAGAGTTTTTCTTATAAAAAATTGTTTAGATTGTATTTACAGAAATGGGATAAAAATTCCACCGCAGTTTGTAAATATTCTACTGACTATTCTTGTTCGCAGATATTTTTTATATAGGCATTTATAGCAATAATGTTCAATTAGCTCACGGGCTGATTTACATTTAATCTATAATTTAAGCCAGATTTGATTTTTTTAAATAAAACTGATGGGTCTAACGATAAAACTTTATTTATTAAAAGAAAATAACTTAGTTTACATCACTTTATTTTTTATATTTTATACTATCAACATGTTTCGTGAACCACCTATATAAAACTTTGAATATATATATATATATATATTTGTATATATATATATCTATATATATAAAACTATATAGAACTTATAGAAACTTTGAGATTAGGGTTAAAGAGCACCTCAGAGCACTAAATGGCAATAGCGATTCTGAGTTCGCAGACCATTTATTAAAATATGATCATAGCTTTGACATAAATTCAGGTCTTCAAATATTACATACAGGATATAAAACATCACAAATCAATAATTTAGAAATTTTAGAAATAAGAAAAAATGTAAATTCCAAAGCTGACATAATTAATAAGCAAAAAATTTTTGTTAACCCTGTTTTAAATATCTTCCCACTTAACCGGCCTTTCTAATAGCTTGGTAATCCCCAATTTTTCGAAACTCCCACCATTGTCAACCCTTCCCCCTCCTTCAATTTCTTCTCTCCATATGTAATCTATAATTAATTTTTTAACTTTAGTATACTTTTATTCCTGAAGAAGTGAACATGGTTCACGAAACATGTTGAAGTATAAAATATAAAAAATAAAGTGTTGTAAACTAAGTTATTTTCTTTTAATAAATAAATAATGACATCACAAAGTAACAACCTTTTAGAAGAAGTTTTCTTCGAAAAATTGATAAAACTTTACTTTACTCACTCCTAAATAATATCGGAATATGACATGTTTCAAATCACCACGAGATTATAACATATTTTTTTAATATATTTTAAGTATCCTATCTACATTAACTCTTTGCCTTACAAATTTTGTTCATTCGTCGCTTTAATCTAACCTATTCGTATTTACAATTTTATTTTCTATGTGAATATCCCCAATTGGGTTATGTTGTAAGACTGAGAGTGAACGGGAATGAGATGGGACATGAGAAAGGTGGGGAAGTAAATTTGGTGACCAAAAACTACACATTTAAAGGAACATTTCGATATTAAACCGGGGCGAAAACGAAAATACCTACCATTCTGGAATGTTCTACACATACACTGAGTATGGTTTTAAATTAATAAATTGTGAAATAATGCAAATTAATCAAATAAAATTCACTAGCGCATGCCGGGATTTGAACTTGCGATTACGAAGTGTTTGTCGAGAGTCTTACTTCTTAACCGCGGAAGTCGTCGAAATACAATATTATAATAACTTTTCTCTTTTCTTTTCTATTTTCTAGTTTCCATAAAAAAATATTCACCTTTATAAACTTTCTACTATATTTTTTCCAATTGTCAACATGTTTATATATTTAATCCCTTTGTTCACACTAGTCACCACAAAGTAACTATTTTCCATTGGTCACCATGAAACGGGTAGCCGCCTAGCATGGTGATGTAATGTATCACATATATAAAAATGTTTTAATGTGTTATCATGTAATTTATAAATAAATAAAATTATATAATATGTATTAGCATAAAGGGGATAGGAAATTCAATGTTTCAAAGACCCAATCATGTCTGATTACGTCTAAAAGGGATCGAAATGAAAACCTAGTCTTATTCAATGGAAGCAATCTTCCGAACAGGCCCTCCATTGATATGCTTGGTGTAACTCTAAGCGACCAGCTCAGATATGGGGGCTCCACCGGAGCCAGAGTAAAGTTAGCTTCCCAAAAACTGGGCATTCTGTACAGGGCCGCAGATACATTATTAGTACACAACTGCTAACCCTGTACAAATCACAAGTGCGCCCCATGGTTGAATTTGGCAGCCACCTCTGGTCTGGAGCTCCTAAATACCTGAAAAATACCCTCGACTCTGTGCAAAAACAGGCGGTCCATTTGATAGATTCTCCCATCTTAACAGATGGATTGCAATATTTAGAGCACTGGCGTCGCGTGGCAATGCTATCCTTGTTCTACCGGTATTACAGTGGAAGATGCTCCGAGGAACTAGCGTCATTGATCCCTTCGGCACCGGTGTATAGTCGGGAAACACGCCAAACGCGTGCCCAAAATTTGTACACGGTTGATATTTGTCACATGAGAACGGGTCGTTTCTTCGACTAATTCTTGTGTTTAGCAGCTCGGCTGTGGAATGATTTGCCGGCCTCTGCGTTTCCTCCTTCCTACAATGCGGGTCTCTTCAAGACCAATGTTCATTCCTTCCTCTCCTCAAAAAGATCCTCCACACAGCATCCCAGATGACATAGGCCTGTCTCCTGAGCAGTGGCGGCTCGTGAATTTTGGGTGTGCTAGAGTGCTGGTATTAAAAAAATGGCATTATTGATGTTGTTGTAGCCGAAAAATAATATTTTTTTTTTTTCGAAAATCAGTTTTTTGTATGAAAATTTTCAGAAAGTTTCAGTTTGGCGGTGTGCCGCACCGATTTCCTGAAAAATCTTCATACAAAACACCGATTTTTGAAAAAAAAAAAATATTTTTCGCGTACGACAACATCCACGATGCCATTTTTTTAATATTAGCACCCTAGCACACCAAAAGTCACGAGCCGCCACTGCTCCTGAGTGGAGTTAATGTAAAAATATATACATATAAAATAAATAAATAAAATTATATGTGTTTGCGTAAAGGGGATAGGAAAATATAAAAATATTTAGTGAGTTACTAAATTGTAGTCAAATCGTAATTATGCGATTAAAAAAACACATAAAACTTTTAAAAATATAATTCGCCATTTGAACTCAACCCGTCGCGCGTCGCCCTTGATAAAATGGAGAGAGGGGGGAGTGGGCCCAGCAGGGAACTACCCGACAGTGACGGATTGGGAGATATTTGTCATCGTCCTTGCCCCGCCGCCCCACGGGCCCGCGCTTCCCCTCTCTCCTCCCTTCCTCAGCAGTTATAATGTATTTAGATATCATACTACAAGCACTATACAAACACGGGGATATTATTAAATTCAGATGGATGCTTTTTAAATGCGGAATAGTTTGTTCTGAAGTTTTAATTTTGAGGGGATTACAAATAAAATAACTGAATTAAGTTGATCCACTAGTCCTGGAAAAATTCGAAATCGGAATCCCCGCATACTTTTGGGAGGGATTTAAAAATACTTGAGAAGACTTTTTTGGAAAGTTTTGAGATGGCTTTTGAGAGTTGTTTTTTAGAGGTTGATTTCGTAAAGGTCTGTAAAAAACATCAACTCCTTTTTTACGCATTGTTTGTTATATTAACACGGAAATTAAAAATCGATTACACGGAACCAAGCGACGTGGAGTCAAAGGACGTCTATACGCCACCGTGACGGGGCGTTAAGGCTCTGCAACCGGGCCCTAAAAGAAGAAGATGGAGAGATACGAAATTACGAATGTTAGAGGAGAGCGCTAACATTTACCGCGACAAAATCGGTGCGAAAATTGCGAAAATGTTTAATAAAGCACGACTCGTTTAAAATAGAGCAAAAATCTCGCGGTCATTATCTTAAACAGCATTTAAAGAAACACTGTGATTTTTTTTCATACATATAACTCATAAAATAACTTTTCTATGGATATGGATTTCTATGGATAACCGCTAAGGAACAACACCTCATTCTGACAGCTCCAATTTTTATTGCAAAATAAGTGACAATTAAGCAAAAAAACACAACAAAAACACTAAAGAAAAACAAAAAAACCAGTGATTCGTTAAATACAGTGAGTTTATTTGGTAGTGGCAGTGCTAAATATTTAGAAATCTCGTCAAAAAAAAAAACGAAATAAGACATTATAAACCACAGACAATTTATGTGTTTTTGAAAAAAAAAAAAAAAAGTCATTTCTGTCATAGACAACACAACAAAATTATTAAAAAAAATAAATTATATGGGGCATCTGTGAACGAACCATAGAATTTTAACTACAAGCAAAAAAAAAAAAACACGAACAACATGTCTAAATCTCGCAGTAAATTCTCCAGTGCGAAGAAAACCACATCCTCACCCCTATTAACTGGCACCATGGACTCACCGTCGGCGACACACCAATCTATGATTAATATAGACAGTGAGTCAATATTTGAATTTATCAATACGAAATTCGAGGAAATGAAGACAGTGATGCTTAATAAAATTGAAACAGAGCTGCAAGAAATAAAAACCTTCACGAACTTCATTAACGACAAATATGATGACATTATACAAAAACTGCAACAAATTATGGACATTCCAAACAAAGTCAACAAACTCAAGGAGGAACTGGCGGAAAAAGAAAACAGATTGGCTACGGTAGAAATCCACCTAGCAGATATAGAACAATCGGCCCTTTTGAAAAGTATAGAAATAAGCGGTCTAAAACTACAGGACGACACATCCCTAGCTCATGCTGTTGCGCGGATCGCTGAACTCGCAGGCGTTACGATTACCCCAGAGGATACCTACAAAATCACAAAACACAGACCAAATGATCAGAAAAAAATTACAATTAATTTTGCGGATATAACAAAAGCGGATACCATATTAGCAGCCAAACACAGTGACGCGATAAAAAAATTCAACGGGGAAGGAGCCCAATATGTTTACGTAAATGCGGCTCTAACGCAATACTATAAAAATCTGCACTGGAACACCAGAAAAAGAGCCCAAGAAAAAGACTATAAATATGTATGGATAAAATCCGGAAAAATACTTGTAAGAAAAACTAAGGACTCAAAAGTTATAGAAATAAAACACTTGAACGATATATCTAATAAACTGACATAAAAAAACTACTGTACACCAAACACAACCTCACATCATATACTTACACAAATACACACCAACATGGCTGATTACATGAAATATATAGACTCGAATAATCAACACTACTGTATAAGTACAAATGATTTTAATCTATGGACCAACATCACAAAAGAAAAAAATAGAATCAAAATATTGCACCAAAACATTAGATCGATCAATAAAAATTTTGACGAATTTATAATATACCTCCAACAGATTGACAATAATTTTGATGTCATTGTGCTGACAGAATGCTGGTTGAATGAAAACTATATCCCAAAAACAATCAAAAACTATCATACACACCACACAAATATACACAAAAACCAAAATGATGGTATAGTTACGTACATCAGTGATAAAAATAACATAAGCGTTCAGGAAATAAACATCATAGACTCCAACTGCTTACAGATTACATATGAAAAAGAAACATGTATCCTAGCTATGTACAGATCTCCATCCAAAAACAACATTACAAATTTCCTAACAGAACTTAACAATACATTAAATGACCTCAACAAATACAAAAATATCATCATCATAGGAGACCTTAACATAAACATTCTACAAAACGGACACCCACAAAACATAGAATACCTAACAATACTAGCACAGCATGGACTGGAGCCAACGATAAATGTCCCAACACGAGTAACACAAAACACTAAAAGCTGTATAGATCATATAATGATCAAGACAAAACTAAAAACCAAAACAGTAGTACTTGAAAGCACAATTACAGATCACTACATGAATATGATAGCAATAGACACCGAAAACACTAATTCGAACCAACATAAAATATTTACAAAAAAAATAATTGACTACTCAAACTTAAAAGAAAAATTACAAAAAATAAACTGGAATACAATATACCAAATAAATAATGTCGAAGAGGCCTGGAATAAATTTACAAATACGTTAACGCAAGAAATAAAAAATTACACTTCAAAAAAACACATAAAACTTACACACAAAGCAAAAAAAATTAAACTATGGATAACACAAGGAATATTAAACTGTATTCGTAAACGAGACAAAATTCACAAACAAATTAAACACACACCGTATGACATGGAACAACTTAATTACTATAAAAGATATAGAAACATCTGCACGAAAATTATTAGAGTAGCTAAGGAGTTATACTACAGAGAAAAACTTAAAGAAAATAATAACCCGAAGGAAATATGGAGAATTTTAAAAGAAGTTACATACACACAAAAATACAAACAGAAAAATACTATTGAACATCTAAATATTAACTCAAACAAAATTGATGCCAAAACAAATACAGAATTTATGGCAAACCATGTCAATAACTTCTTCGCAACTATAGGGAAAGTTTTAGCGAACCGTAAAAAACATAGCACAAACATAATAACACAAACAAACATTTCAAACATCAATACTCAACCGACACAACACAGATTTATAATAAAAACAACTTCGGAAAAGGAAATTGACAAAATAATAAACACATTAAAAAACCGGATTGCTCCTGGATTAGATGAGATAACAACGGATTGCATTAAAATAATAAAAAATGAAATAATAAAACCTATAACACACTTAATCAACCTTAGCATAACACACGCCTTCTTTCCTAGTACTCTTAAAAAAGGACTGGTGATACCTATTTATAAATCCGGAGACAAAATGGAAATAACTAACTATAGGCCAATCACATTGTTAAACTCGCTATCAAAGATTTACGAAAGAGTATTAAAAATCCAAATTACAAAATACCTGGAAGAAAACAAATTAATCTCGGATAAACAATATGGATTTAGAGAAAAAAGAAGCACAAAAGAAGCTTTGGCAAGTACAATAGATTATATACATAGCAACTTAGATCAAGGGTATAAATGCATAGCGATATATCTAGATTTAGCTAAAGCGTTTGATTCAATCTGCCACAAACACTTTTTAAAAAATTAGAAAATATGGGTATCAAAGATAAAGAACTCCAACTATTGAAAAGTTATATGAGCGACAGAACACAACAAGTCAAAATTAATAACCATACTAGCAAACCACTGCCGATTACATACGGAGTTCCACAAGGAAGCATACTAGGGCCCATTCTTTTCACCATTTATATAAATGAACTTTGCAGCATGGAAATAGACGGTGAAATAATCAGTTACGCAGACGACACAGTTTTACTCTTTAAAGCTAAGGATTGGAAAAATGTATATAACAAAGCAAATCTAGGAATCACGCAAGTGAAAACATGGCTGGACTCTAACACACTTACACTAAACATATCGAAAACAAAATTCTCAACGTACAGTATAACTAACACGGGACAGCCAAAAAACGATACAAATACCATAAAAATACACGAATGCATTAACACAAACATCTGCGATTGCCCTCCTCTAGAAAAAACGGAACAAATAAAGTATCTAGGTATCGTAATTGACCATAACCTTAGATGGACACATCATATTAAACAAATCACAAATAAACTCCTCAGAACAATACACATTTTCCTAAACATAAGAAACATATATAAAATAAAACAAATGAAAACAATATATTTCGCACTTTGTCAATCAATAATAGAATATGGATTAATTGCTTGGGGAGGAGCAACAAACGCAGCTATCGCTCAAATAGAAATCGCACAGAAAACGATCTTAAAAGTAATACTTAAAAAACATAGACTAACCGATACAGATCAAATATATAAAAGTTGTGACGTACTAGATATACGCCAATTATATGTAAAAACACTACTGAACTACATTTTTGACCAAAAAAACACACTCCAACAAACCCCAAATATCACTAATAGACCAGTTAGACAAGCGTACAAAGAAAACATAAAAACTCCGACGGTAAACACTACCTTTGGAAAAAGACACCATAAATACCAAGCTATAAAAGCATTCAACAGTCTTTCACTTGAAACAAAAATTGAGGAAAACAAAAATAATTTCAGACACAAAATAAAAAAATGGATTAAAGAACAAAATAGACAATTTTACCAAAATTTCATAACATAAAAGAATAAAACGTATAACGAACACACAAAACCAATATAAAACACGTAACACTCACAAACACGTAAAACATAATATACGCCGTTTTATATATATGTATATATATAAAACGGCTATATTATGTTTTATATATTATATATTTTCATTTAATTACTTTATTTTTTTAGTTTATTAATTTAAAATAATTTTAATTTTTGATCTCTATTTTTAGTTTAAAATTATCTTTATTTTAAATGATTTTTTTGTTTGTTTTATCACCAACTTTGTATATTTCTTTTTTTCAAACTATAATGTATAAAGTATTATATTATAAAATGGGGGCCTCAGCACGGGTAAACAACCCAGTGAGGCCAACATTACTGGTTTGTACTATAAAAATTTGTAAAATAATACTGTATCAACAATAAAAAAAAAAAAAAAAAAAAAAACTGAAACAAACGTTTTAATAATAATTTTTTGAGCATACTTTGCGATTTTTTTCTATCGAGGTAATTTTATATAATTTGCCTTTCGGCGCGGGCAAAGTCTAGATATTATCTTTAAGAATAACATATATTTTTTAAGAGCTTTAAAACTCACCGCGTTTAAGGGAAATATGTAATAAATCGGTACAAATCCGGGTTGCGAGCCCTTAAGAGCTATGCCGGTCATTTAAAAATATCGTCGATAGGTATTGTAACGAATGTCTTCTGTTCCACTTCGCGCTCCCCTCAGGGGAACTGAGCGAAAGGGACAACTGCATATCGGGCCGAAAATACCTAAATAAAATCGTCAAAATCGATGTTTTGTATTCCCCATTTTTCTTCTCCAAACTGGACCGATTTCAAATTTTTTTTTTCACTAACTGTATTAGAAGAAAATATTCTATGTCTTTACGTTTTGCTTTTTTTTTAAAATACATTGTTTAGTTTGTATACTGAACGTCTTTTGACGGCGTTTAAACCAGGCAATTTTATTCATTTTTGAAAGGTCCTAACTTCTATAAGAAGTAAATTATCAAAAAAAGCAAAACGTACCGACACGCTAGTGGTTAATATCTATATTATATATTAAAAAAATTTGCTCTAGAGTCAAAATCCATAGAGATAAACGGGGAATACGTTTGTATGGACAAAACGCCGCTAGTATTTCCTCTTAACTAACACAAAATATTCATGTAGTCTTTATGCGGATGGCATAAGGTTTAATCTCCACATCCAAATTCAGAACGCTGCCCATTTTGATTCGTGCCGAAAAAAACAGAGCCTAATTGCACTGTTTTGTTTTCTTTTGTAAAATTCTGACATAAA
This sequence comes from Limnephilus marmoratus, assembly GCA_917880885.1. Lineage (NCBI taxonomy): Eukaryota > Metazoa > Arthropoda > Insecta > Trichoptera > Limnephilidae > Limnephilus > Limnephilus marmoratus. The sequence goes on from OU862923.1 coordinate 48,570,949, forward strand.
TATTAAAAAAAAATTCGATCATATTCTAAAGAAATTAATTTGCCACATTATATAAAAAAAACTTTATCCGAAAATGGATTCATTAGTAGGAGATTATGGCACTTAAAAGAATATTTTATAGGCATGATACTTTAATTTTACCAGACTTGCAAACAGATTTATTTAAAAAATACTCGATTATTTCCAAGGCCAAGATGTGTTCCACTCGCAATATTTATCTGAAGCATCTATAATATTTCTAAGCGGACAAATTTTCAAACCAAAAACTCATGATTTTGTCTGATTTAATCTTAAATGTAATAATTTGGGTGACATATCTATTCCTCTGCTTTCGTATAAGTTACGTAATTTTTTTTTTATAATAATTTACACGTGGTGTCTTTTTCATAAAATCTATGGTGGCGTAGTTTGTTGAGACAGTGACGGATCTCTCTATCTTCGCCTCTTTGTGACATGATAAAAAAAGTTATTTTAGCGGTTTCGAACCACAGCTACCTTGCAAATATGCCAAATATACCGTCTAATTTGGAAACAAAAAAAATGTCGTTGAATGTCGAACCCACAACTATTCAACTGCACTTCTCATGGATGATTATTAATTACGAACTCTTAAACGCTTCAGATTTTATGTCCTTGTTAAATCTTCCCCACAGGAAAAACTAAACCCTTTCACACACTTTTCCACAAATGATCATCTAGTCAATTCACGCTATGCAATTGCACAAGTAGATGTGCTATCTGCTTTTTTTACTATGTGGGTCTGCGCTTCCGGGTGTCGCCGATATTGTTTACCAATTAACAATTAAACTAAAAGAACAAATAATTAACGAATAAACCAAACGAACGTTAAACTAAATGAACGAATTCTTTCCTTATTCAAAATATATTGTTAACCAATATTAATGTACATTTTCAAAAAATCAACGAAATGAACAAATTTTTTTTGTATGAAAACTACGCTAATTAGCGCGTGGTCCGGCGACAGTTGCGCGGACACCATGGCATATCTATTCTGTATTTGAATATCTTTGAATTGCACTATAAAAGTATAGGTAATAAACACAAAATAATGCAAGAACAATATGTCAACCTACCAGAGACCAAATGGGAAAATAATTCACCGACTCCAGATATTTTCATATCAGAGGGTTCGGCTCGGTGGAACTCCTAAGTTGATCTGTAAATCCCATTGATTCCTCAATATAAATATTTTAAAAATCTTTTGTAATCCTACATGTATTTAAAATGACTGATTTTTGCATTTTTATATATAAGTTCAATAATTATTATATTTAATTGATAAACTAACGTTTAAGTTAAGATTTTTTATGCATAGCACAAAGGGTAACAATTATTATAAGCAATAATTATCAGCCTGAAACACTCATCTGCATTGAAAAAAATCTACCGAGAAAAGATACATGCCGCCAACGGGACTTGAACCCGTGTCCTTCTGATTGCCGGTCAGGTGCTGTACCACTGATCTATGTCGGCTTATCTAATACCCGCCAAATAATTTAATATATATATATTATATATACTAGTGTTTCATTCAACAATTACCTACTGCTTATTACATTTATTTTTTTCCACCTGAAAACAACCAACTTTATTTTTGTGAGAGGCATTGTTAGTGATAAATCTCTCTCTAGGTGGCGTCGAGACAAAGTATGTCTACATATTTTGGTGAAATACTTTAACTTGTCAAATAATAATTATTATTTTTAATTGATAAACTTACGTTTAAGACAAGATTTTTTCAATGTAGATGAGTGTTTCAGGCTGATAATTATTGCTTATAATAATTGTTACCCTTTGTGCTATGAATAAAAAATGATATGAAGTGACAGAGGCATAACGAAGACCGCCTAGATGAGGTTAGTCCGGGCGTTGATTTTCCCCATATTTCTATACGGTTTTGGAAACATGGACACTTAGAGTCCAGCGACAGAAAGCGGATAGATGATCTCGATATTGGTGCTGGAGAAAAATGCTCAGTATTCCATGAACAGCAGCAACATGGAAGAGCTAGGTATCCACAATAGGCTTTCGACTCTGCCTACAACGTACTTTAAGATTGATATAATAATCTAAACGAAAATATGAAATAGAACAAGACACAGGAAAACAGAAAAAAGACTATGGTCGCAACTGGGACTCGAACACAGACCTCTCGTCTAACTGGGACGTGCGCGTTAATCAATTTCGCTATTGCCACCTTCTGTCAAACGTATCAATCAATCTCATATTTCAAATTTTTAGAATTATTAACAATATTATCTTCAACTATCGTCGATACTTCCATTTGAATAAATTCGGATACATTTATCCGAGACGCTATCCAGGATTCAAACCAATTCTTAGAATGATTGTTTCCAATAAAAAGGGTAGTTGCGCATATTATGGAAAAATAATTAGATGAAGATAATATTGTTAATTCTACTATTTGAAATATGAGATTGACTAATATGACGGTTTGACAGAAGGTGGCAATAGCAAAATTGGTTAACGCGCACGTCCCTGTTAAACGAGAGGTCTGGGTTCGAGTCCCAGTTGCGACGATTGTCTTTTTTCTGTTTTTCTGTGTCTTGAACAAGACACATTCGTAATTTCGTTTAGATCTTCTTCTTCTTCAATGACAAATAAAATTTTCTTGCGCATGCCGTGATTTGAACCCTCGACTTCCATTCATAGCCATGGATGGTAACCACTCGACCGTGTAGGCCGAGGCTTTATTTCATTCGTATGGTGTTCAATGGTACAAAAGCAGTATGAGCGCAGACAGTTTTGTAACATTTTTGTGTAGATATAATTATTTCAATGTTGGGGTGAAAGCTAAATTAATTTATTGAGAGAATGTTTCCATCTTCTCTTCTTCTTGTGCCCTGTCCGTTCAACGGACGTTGGCTATCATGTTGGCTATGCGGACTTTGTTTACTGCGGCCCGGAACAGCTCCACGGTAGACTGGCCAAACCACTGTCTCAGGTTTTTCAGCCATGAGGTTCTCCTTCTTCCAGGTCCCGGTCTTCCGGCAATCTTTCCCTGCATTATGAGATGCAGGATCTCATACTTCTCTAGATGTCTCATCACATGTCCAAGATATTGAAGTTTTCGGATTTTTATAGTTTTAATTACTTCCTTTTCTTTATTCATCCGAACCATAACATCTTCTTTTGTAACCCTTTCCATCCAGCTTATTTTAACTATTCTTCTGTATATCCACATCTCGAAGTACTCATGTTTCCATCTAATCTGTTATTTTAGGACTTATGTGTTTAATTTGTTGTTCTTGGAGTACAGGCCAAGCTATTCCTTATGCCATGAAATGATTGACCATTGCCGACCATGTAAAAAAAAATTAATTTACTTTGATAACAGAGTGAAAACCTTAAAAAATATCATGTTTGGCGTGCGTACAAAGAGTCCACACTAATGGCTAAATAATAAACGTCATAGCCGAGTACTTTGCCGCAACAACGTTTGGGTTTAACAGCCATAAAACCCATGAATAAATGCGTTGATGTTTTCCGATTCGACTTGTTTTTACCAACAAACAACGTAAACCCAGCTCGTGCAGTGATTATAACGAGATTAAGTCTCATTGTGGGATAATCGAAATATAAATGCTCCAAACAATGTACAAAGTACTGGATAAAAACGGCCGTATCTATCATTTACAAATTTTGATCATATGGCAGATTAAGGGAGTCAAACTTTTTGTGTAATGAATAATGATCTAATAGTTTTTTGGAAAGCAAATTGATTTATAACCGGTTTGAATTATTGTTTCATTATTTGCTGTGCCTAATAATATGTGACCTTTAGAAATGTAACAGATAATGTAAATTGTTTTATTTTCGTAATTTTAGACACATGGGATGTTTAGGGTTATTTTTTATGTGGAACAGAATTTGGATCATAATGATGAGCTTTTTACGGAGGCGTCTACTAATATCTACAGGAATTCCAAAAACTGAAAAAATCGAACTAATATCTATGAAAACCAAAGTGTTGACGAATATCTACAGCACAAACTGTTGACTAATATCTATGAGAATCAAAGTGTTGACGAATATCTACAGCACTGGCAGAGGTTGGATTTGAAATTATGTGTAGCATATTGGAATAATGTAATATTGCGTATGTAGTTTAAAAAACTTAATTTATGTAAGTGTGTATGTAAAAATTCGTAATATCGGACTATTGGACACATTTAGCTGATTAGTCCAACCTACGCTCTGTAGATATTAGTTCAACCTACGCTCTGTAGATATTAATCAACACTCTGAAGTTCGTAGATATTAGTTCAACAAATGAGCTGTAGATATTCGTCAGACATACAGGCTGTAGATATTAGTATCTGGAGTCCTTTTTACTACGTTCTTTCATAAAAATTATATTAATGATGTAGGTATCTACGGACGTAAAATATTTTTTCCCGTTGAATTATCAGTAAAAATGTGTATATTTTTCGTTACATTAAGTTATACTAGCTTTTGCCCCACCCCTCCCCCTTCCCCTTCCTTCCCTCCCCCCTCTCCCATCCCACTCCGCCTCCTCCACCTTCCCTCTCTCCACTCCATTCCCCCATCAGCTCCCTCGCCTCTCCATCCACCCACCCCTCCCTTCACCCCCTACCCCTCCACATTCCCTCTCCCCACACCACTCCCCCCCATCAACCTCCTTTCCCCCAGCCCCTACCCTCCCCACACCCTCCTCCATCCTTACCCTTTCCCCTTCCTTTCCTCCCCCCTCTCCCTTCCCTAACCACCTTCCCCCCACCCTCCTCCCCCTCCCCTTCCCCCCTCCACCAACACCCTCCCAACACCCCTTCCCCCTCCCCTCTCCCCCCTCTCACCTCTCGCATTTCACACATTAATTTCGATACATTCAGTTTTCAAACTGCTCGCGTGCCACCTTATTATGATTTTTTATACAAATTTCCTAATGCCAGAACTCAACGGTACAACAAAAAAAATAATTATCCAATTTGGTGCAGTCGTTCAGGTTTTTGCGCATACATACATTTCGGTGATTGATTTTTAGAGATAGTTATTAAGTACGACGCCAATAAATCACTATTTTAGGGTGAATTGCCTAATTAAAAAAAAAAACATATTTTCCAAGGCGACTTTTTTTCTGTCGTTTGCAATAAATCGATTGTTAGGGACAGAAAACTTATTAATAATTCCATAACGCCAGAGATTATTCATAGCGCCAGAGCTTACCAATATATATATATAGCCTATAGTACTTTTTAATAGCAATTTTTTCATACATATAACTTGTAAAAAAACTTTTTTATTGAATACCTCACAAGATTCCCAAGTGCTCCCGTCGGGAGCCAGTGGGACTATGGCATCCCCAATTGGGGTATGTTGTGAGGCTTAAGGTAGTGGGGAGAGGAAGGAGATACGGGAGAGGAAGGTGTGGAAATACCTGGCTATTCAGATCTGGTCACCAAACACGGCTAAAGCCATTTCAAGTAAAGTTTTAATTCTGAATGATGGTCTTACACCAGGGCGATACTGAGAGTATCTTCCACTCTGGAACGTGCCGCAAATACACTATATATATTATTTTAAATGAATAAATGGTGAAATAACACTAATTAATCAAATAAAATTTATTTGCCACGCCGGGATTCGATCCCGCGACCTTCGGAGTGCGAATCAAGAGCCGTCAAAACTGAAACCGACTTTAAAACAATAATTTTCGGAGTATACTTTGCGATTTTTTTCTATTGAGGGAATTTCGTATAATTTGCGTTTCGGCGTGGGGAATATCTAGATATTCTCTTAAAAAATAACATATATTTTTTTAAGAGTTTAAAAACTTCAAATGTTTAAGGGAGATATGTAAGAAATCGGTAGAAATTCGGGATAAAAATATATTCGTAAAGTTCGCTATCCCTTTTTTAACCGAATTTCCTAACAAAATGACAAGAATTCCGAATAAATTCGCAAAACATTTTTCTCCGCGCGCCTTAAAGAAGTGACGTAAGTGCCTAATGAAGGGATTATTATTCACGAATCAGATTAAATAATAAATTCTTTACTACAATGCAAACACGTTAAAGTTCATCTAAGAACAGCACGAACACAACATACTGTGTAAGACAACAAAAAATGATCAGCCGTGATCCAATATCTCCAAATTTGAAATATTTAGTATCAAATAAATAAAACCTATCACGACCCAAAACCCGCTTCGAATCCCAAATATGCCGCTTCAAACAATATCCATATCTATTGGTTATCTTTCCAAAATACTCTAATGCATGCATTTATACGCTTTTGATGTCTTTATAACCCTTCTGAAATGATCCAAGATGGAGATGAATAATGGATGCTGGACTTTCAGGTAATATTTCTCACACGAAGTTGCCTCGTATCAGAGATGTTTTATTCCAGAAGTCTTGCGGTGGAAAGTACCTATACATAATATTTTAATGTCATCAGAAGTGAATATGATGTTTAACTTATTGCGTTTTTTGTGTTACCTACACTTCTATATATTGTTGGTACTGTTTGGTATTGATTTGTGTTTTAGTAAAAACGACATACTTACCAACAAAATATGCAATATAAGCGGTTCTAAACAAAATCTAAGAATTCGATACTAACAAATAAAACTTTGTGTAATAACAGTGGTAAAAATAATAAAACACAAATGATTAAATAGAAGATGTGATACAACAAAAGAAATTTAGTTCTGCTATATATATATTATTATTATTATTATTGTGACAATTGTTTCGTGGTTCCAAGTCATTTTTCGACTGTAATTTTATTGAATGTTGAAACAGTCGTTAAATAAACAACAAAAAACTATCAGATCTTAACAAAACATATTACCCATAGATTTAAAATAAATTTATAAAATTATGATAATTACAACAATCGTTAATGTTTATTTTTATTATAATAAAAACAAATTTACTTTAATTATCTGCTTATACATATATTGCCTACATACTTTTTTGCACTCTCGTTATTATACCATTATATTACAAACTTATTGAATTAGTTTGTACATCTTTCTACGATACATCCCTTTCTCATCCAAATTACAGATATAAAAATAAATGACATATTTTTTTTAAAGTTTTTTTTTTTTAGCTGATAGTTTAGAAAATAATCAACGTCATTTTAAAACGATAGTGTTTCTGAAATGTAAATGAGGTATTACTATAAAAATGGATCATGTTCTGAGAAGAATATTAAAAAAAAATACATCAATTAAAGACAATATCATGTCTACTTATCACTTGAAAGTACTATTGATGTATTCTTCTCATCAAAACACATATAACACATAACAAATATATATGTTATCAGATTAAATAGTCATACAAAATAGTCAAATAGTATACCCTCAAACGACCAGTATCGTTTTGAAATGACACGATAATTTAGGATGCTAAAAACAAATATTACATCAATGTTTTTGTTATATTTTTATTATAATATGAAAGAAGGTACATTTTAGTGTAAATAAAAACGGAAAAATAGATGGAAAAAAACATAGATACTTAGTCCGTTTTAATACTGCAATTCCCTCGGATTATAGCTTTTTAAAAGGTGTGATCAACGATTCTTGTTTACGATATGAAGTGTGTACGCAATGCAGCCAACGCAATGAAAAAAAATCAATGTTTCTAGGAAGGATTCACTTAATTATTTGTAAAAAACCGCAAATAAATTGGTTCAGTAGTCACTTAGTTAAAAAAAATTTCAAATTTCACCTCATTTTAAAATGACTCTGGTTGAGAAAGGGCTAATATAACTTACTACATTCTTATTGTATTGTATCTACGAGTGCTTTAATTTAATTCTTTTTTTCATCTGCACCTCTTATCGCTCTATTAATTTAGCTGTACTGTATAAAATCCAATCGGGCGTAATAAAGGTTTGCCAAAAATTACAAACTTGCTTTACAACAAACTATTCATATTTATATAACTTTCGTAGTACCTTAAGTACTTCTTTTTTACTCTATACTTATACTTTATACTTATTGAACTCCTTTCTACATCTTTACACAATAATGTAACAACATACCTATTGTACCAGCTTATACATCTTTCATATTCAGTTTATTATAATTAACACCAGTTTTCAATAGGTATAATATTCTATCCATTCATTATTTCGTGTAGAAATAATGGTTTTTATCTTACAATCAAATATACACTAAAAGCTGAGTTGATAATTTAAAGTTCTATTTTTACAGGACTGGGCTGAATTTCAGTATTTCTGAAACCTTTGCCATTATTTGAAATCGATTGACTACGCCAATGATTAATTATACTGAAGGTGTGGGTATTGGAAAACAGGTTACAGAATCGTATTCACTTCGTCCTTTGTCCTGCAGCTCTGCACCGCTTGGTAACGAGTGGGTGGTGAAACTGGTAGGCGGCAAAATCCTGCACCTTGATATTTTATGTTCGATTGGGTTTTTGCTCCTTGGGTGCCACCTTAACAGTTGTTTATTCCATTAGTGGTCACTGGCCACTGTCTTGGCGGTGTATTATCATCTTCTAAAGCTTTCTGACGGCTAGTTTTTAGCTACTAGATCTCCTCAGCTTTGCGAATATTCAAGGTTTCAAACCCATCTGAAATACGCAGATCTCAATTTGTCAATTCAGTAATTCTAAGTAATTCTTCCCGAACCAACAACGTTATCTGATGATATTTTTACTAAAATTATCATGCGATCTCTTCTTGTTTATACGAAAGTAGCTCGGTTTAGTTGAATAAGTTTTAGTTTTTCCCATGAAAATTTTTGATATTTCTGCTGTAAATATTTTGGCCTTCATCAATAAATTGATTTGATGTTTTATAGTGTGAAAGTCATAAGGTACATATCTGACATTCTAAATTGAGTAACCACTACCCTACCATGTACCAAAAAAAGAATACAACCCTACCATGTACCAAAAATTTGATGCTCTACTTGTTCCACAAGCGTACCATACAATGATATTTGACAAATAATCATGCTAGTGTTTTCTTCAAACTCCTTGCATGGCTGGTGTACAAATGGCTTTTGCGTGACGAATTTTCGCTATCTATACATCAGCATGGTTGCTTTGGCGCCTTAATAACTTAATCCAAACAATTTCAAGTGTGTGGAAATTTAAAAAAAACTTAAATCTCAGCAATTACATCCATTAGATGAAAACATGTCGTGATGAAATTTGGTGAAATATCTCTTGTATTTAATAAGGTTTTAAAACGGCTCTAAAGCATGTTGTCATTTTGTATGTAGTTAAGAAATCGAGGCTGGAAAATGGGTTTTCATAATTTTGCACTAGGAAGATAAACGAGTTTTAGTCGTTGTTGTACAGAAGTGAAAAAAAATACAAAAGAAAACTACGTGATGCCGTGAACAGTTAGGCCGTAGGTTCTCAACGTCGGAGTTTGAGACTTTCAGGAGGGCAGTAGAAGACCGAGAGAAAATTAGGGGGCGTTGAGATGGCAGAGTGAGGGCGGGGGCAGGTAAAAAAAATGGTCCATAAACACAAAAAAAAACACACTTATCACGTACTAATAATCTTATGTGTTTTATTATTATTGACACTATATCATGAATACAAGAAAGAAGGAGGTAGCAACCCGGTACTTAAAATACAAACGAATTGCTTTTTTAACTTGCTAAACAAAAAGGTTCAACAAATAATTTAATATATTTTGACGTCTTCAGACTTCGCAAATTCATTTTGTGGCGTCATTATTTATTTTTAATTATGTAATTATTTGATTATATTAATTATACAGTGGTGTTTACAAAACTATTTGTTTTCATTAAATTAATATCTTTTTAATCTAATAATTGATTTCGCGACAAGACTGTAAGTCAAAAAAGGGGGCTTTAGAAAAAATAATATTCTCATAGTGGGTGGTGTGCAAAGTTAGGTTGAGAGCCTATATAAAAGGCTTCCAAGATGGTCATATTTTCTGTTCGTCTGATTTCAAACCTATAATTTTGGGTGCAGAGCCATGGCATACAATATATTTTATAAGTCTGACATTGCTAAATCTATCATAAATATATCAAAGCAATAAAGAGCTCGTTCATTATAGCTTTTGCCGAACAAACAGCCCTCATACCTTGAATATCCTGAAAATTATTAATTGAACCGGTTACCAGGAAATCAGCAGGAAGTGTTAAGATAAACCAGTCCCGCGATTGTTTTATTAAAATCCTATTGATATTTTCGTAATAAATCAGACGAGCGAGTACCGGTTTATTCTGTTTAATCTCCCGGAGCACAGAAGTATGGAAGGTAAACCAGTAGAATGGTCCGCGCCGCCTGTTGCGAGTGGCGGCCGCGGATCATTAGCGGCGGCCAATGGAAGGCACCCAATCATCATTAACGCCAACGCCGAATCTTTATGTAAAGACTCGTCTCAACCAACTTATGTACTCCGGATAACGTGGAATGATACGGCGGCCTCGCCGACGCTAATGGATATTTTTTATACCTTACTCAGTCTGATCACCTTTATAGGTTGGGTACGCCAAGTAGCAATGGGTTTTCGGTACCAACCTACCTGTACATATAAAAACATTAAAGTAAATGTAATTACTTTTTTGAAGGTGCATTAATGTACTTGAATAAAGCAATTATTGTGGGTAGACAGACACATACAAATTGCAGTAAAAAATAATTAAAAGCTTATCTTATTTAAAGGTTTTACACATCTGATTAAATACAACATGTGGGTATGTTACCGTTTTTTTATTTATTTTTTTTTTGTTTCTTATTTTTGTCACGTCACACAAGTTACCTTACGTGTGAAGTCTATGGAACCATGAACTATGACGCCTCCAAGTATCGAGAGCAGGATTCTCTCCGGAACTAAGTATAAATTGCAGATAGGTTTGCATTTTACTTGTCTTTATTTTTGTAAGTGAAAAAACGCAACCAAAGATTTTAATTTTATATTTTTACAGTGCCAGTTTTTTTCCAATAATTCATTTAAAAATCTGGTATCGGTTTTGATGTGTGCAACATTCTAAATTGGGTAAATATTCAGAAAATATGGACAAACTTACGCATATAATGCATTTTAGCAGCTATTTCGTAAGAAAATGGATTTGACGTCTTTTCTTCACGTCATATTTTGAAATAATAATATTAAAGTAAAGTGGTTCGCTGCGTTTGGTGATTTAGCAGGGGTGCCCGGGTCCATGGGGTGAGGTTTGTGTAGGTCTTGGAGGCGGATGACCTGGATACACTGACCCCCATATTCCTACCCACCCCTTAAACCCTTTTCCTTCCCAGAACTCTCCTCTCCTTCCTTTCCTTTAAAAAAACCCTCCACACAGCATCCCCAAAGATGACATAGGCCCTGAGGGAAATTATTTTTCTCTGGGCCTCCTGTGTGGAGCTCATGTAAAAAAAAAATAGGGGTTTATACCTACTACTTATTTTAAAAAAATATTTGTTTAAATTAAACCCAAATTAAGAACCTTACAATCTATTTTAGGAGCATAGGTTCTTATTGGATTAAATGAGAGAAAATAAATCTAACTTTAAAACTTTCATTAATGACAATGGCCGCCAAGTGAACAACCGATTTTAATTTTAAGGAACACAAAACACTTTTAAAAAATTAAGGAAATAACTGTTAAAATGAAATATTTTCCATTTCCGGAGGCCGAAGTTCTTACTTTTCTACTGTATTAGAAACTGTTTTTAGAATATAATATGAGTAAGCATGTCCCTATTTTCTGTTTACATATTTACCCTAAATTGTGATATACCTATGTAGGTGCGCACCATTCTAAAATTAAAAAATACATAATTCTCATACTTTTAGTTAGTACACATAATATTGCCACTCTTCTGGTAATGGTCAGTTGGTCTTTCAAGCAGTGATCGGGGGTCGATTGTTGGGCGTAACAATTTATAATAATAAATAATATTATAATACTTGTGTAGCTCAGTTTTGTATCATTTCACTTCAAGTGCGCTTTACTATGATGACCTCGGGGCCTAGAGCCAAAACTTTACTTTGCTCTGCCACTGTGTTAGCTGTTGTCTTATTTTTCTCTTCTTACAAAGCGAGTATACCTACTCTATGTTAGGTCCAAAAAACAAAATATAGGAATGAATGATATCTTACCAAAAGTATGTAAAAACGGCAAACGCTGATTTTCGGTATCGTGCGCATGCATGAGCTCAGAAAGAAACAATAATAGATGCTCAAGCATGTTGTAGGTAACTACATAAGTAGTCACGAGGTGCATTAATGTTGTAAAAATAAAAACGCCACTGCACTGTGCCTAACGACTTTTAAACAAGCCGAAATCGTAAATGTAATTCTTCACCGCTCCTATAAAATAATTAGAACCTATAATTATGGTGTATATTTTCACATGCAACAGGAAATCGTCAGATTTTTTTGTATAAAATTCACAGACGGCGAATGGGATCTGCCATTAGTGAGGCATTTATCTGATCACCGCAACGCCCTACAAATTAATAATGGATATAAAACAATATTATTTATGTGGTTTTGTTCACTGTAGAAACAAAACGTGATGTATCTCGTTCCAGAGTGAAAGAGAACATAAAATAAAAAAGCAGATTTTAAAGATACCGTGAAAGTTCTAGCTACGTAGTATAGATGACTCTAGTTCCAGCAGCTCATAGAGTTTAAAGAGTTCTACAAGAGATGTCTCCAGTGTATGATTTTGCCCCTCCTTGTTCATAATATACTACATAACAAACTACATAATTTCTTTAAATTTTCTAAGGAATGCAAAATAGAATCTACGTTTAAAATTAAATGTATTCAACACGAAATTTTGGTTACGGTTACCAACATACACACCATTATACACCTAGAGTCTAAGTCGTGGATTCCTAAAATCGTACCCAGAGAAGAAAAATTCAAGAAGAAAACGTAAAATGGTCCATCGAGCCGGATCGAAGAGAACTCCTATAAACCAGTAATCCGGGGTGGCAGATACAAAAACAATTTCATGGCATTTAAAAGTCGAAAATGCTCTCACAAATAGTACACATTGATGGCAGAACTGCATCAATACCACTACAAAAGCAATTTCTTAATTATTTTCCTTCTACCTATTCAAACTTTAAATTTACATAAACAAATCCGGTGTTAGCAGTTGAAATCATACCTAATTTATAATACTCGCAAAATTAATTTTATTTAGCGCAACTTTGTGATATTCCACCGTAAGTGCGCTTTACTCCATTAGCTTGTAAAGTAACAGTACAACATTCTAACAGTATTGAACACTTGTATCATAGAAAATCAACTCGAAACAATATTGACGATTACTATGTTTTCTAAAAATTACTCCCAAAACGTTTCAATAGTCTAAACAACCTACTTGCAGGTTTATAAGTTTATTAACATTTTTATGTTTAATTTTAAATATAGACCTATAGGTTTTAATAATAATAATAATAATCCAGGATGTGGGGAGGATAGTGCAATCCCACACGTCCCATATAGTTATACATATTTATATATTTATACAGTAAAGAAAGAAGAACATAAATAAAAAAATAAAAAATAATACTAATAAAAATTAACAATAACAAAAATAAATAATCAATTATTATGCAGGGCGTGATCTTGAGTGCGCTCGGGCCCATCGCTCACTCAGGAGTGGAGCTTGGTGCTGGAAGGCTGAAAGTAAAAAGTTTAAAAAGTTGGTAGGTACCTAACATGAACCAGAAGCAGAAGATGATATTAAAAACCATAAAAATGGAAAAACCGAATCAGTTTTAGATAATATACAATCGGTGGTGGGGAAAATGTAGATAATGTTGAGATTTTGATTTTATGATTTGAAATTAAGTAGGTACCTACTTTATTAGGTCAATAATAAAGGCGCCCGGAACCGAGAGACTTTAGTTGAGGAGACAGTTGCATTGCTTTAGTTGTGTGCATAAAAATGCATTACGGTATATGGAGGTGCGTTCACCAGAGACTTTTTAGTTTTTAGTTAGGAGACTTTTGAATTTGTATGAAATTTGGAATAGTTTTCCAACTGTCGCATCGCCGCAACTATGATCTCTCGTCTGCGGGGGCCCTTTACAGTAAAAATGTTACATCGGAAAACACACAATACTAGCTCAGACCCGTTAAAAATACGTTAAGAATCTTATAATTGTAGGATTTTTGAAGCTGTAATTTTTATAAAATATTTCCTCAAGATAATTGCTTTTCAAAATCAAATATTATTAAATACTAGCTGGTCCAGGCATGCGTTGCTATGCCATTGAATAAAGAAATTGTTTCTCCCTGAGTGTCCTTTTCCATTCGTCCCGTTCCCCTTCCGCCTCCCTTTCTTCTGCTGCGTTCTCTTCCCATCTCGCGTTCCCACTCCATCACCTCCACCTTCCATCTCCCCACTCTACCCCCTCCCCCCTTTCCCCGTCCCGCGAACCCCCCCTCCTGATTTCCCCTCCCCCCTCCCGCATTCTCCTTCCACCTTCCCCGCATTCCCTCTTCTCTTTCCCGCTCCCTCGTCCCGCCAACCCTCCTCCCGTGTTCCATATATTCAATCCCAGTACATCAGTTTTTAAACAGCCCGCGTGCCACGTTTTACAATTTTTATTAAAATTTCCATTTTTCATGTATATTAAATTTGGTACCTAACATAGGTACCTATTTAAAATATCTATTCTTGATTCGATTCGAACTATTAGGGGAGTACCTAATTTAAATAAATTTTTCAACTTTTCAAAAATGGAATCCTGATTGAACAATCATTCATTGTTTTGCAAAATGTCATTCTCTAACACGCGAACTGTCAAACGTGCGATGTTTTCTGTTATTATCTAATTTTCTGCGCAATTTTCTTAATTTTTCTCTCCGTAAGAACCATCTTCGAACTTCAAGGAATATTCTAAAAAAAGAATTAGCGAAATCGGTTCAGCCGCTCTTGAGATTTGCGCTTACCAACAAATTTAGCGATTCAGATTAGATGACAATATTAACGATACTCAAACGTGAAACAGAGAAGAAAGAAAATGATTCAGTCGCAACTAGGGATACAACCCAGGACCTCTTCCTTGCCGGGGTGCTCTGATCGCTATATTCTTTTTGGCTGCTGTCTTTACGTAAATTGACGGCCGGAGTAGTGCAGCGGTAAGGCTCTTGACTCGCATTCCGAAGGTCGCGGGATCGAATCCCGGCGTGGTAAATAAATTTTATTTGATTAATTTGTGTTATTTCACAATTTATTCATTTAAAACAATATATAGTATATTTGCGGCACGTTCCAGAGTGGAAGATACTCTCAGCATCGCACTGGTGTGAGACCACCATTCAGAATTGAAAATTGAAACGTTGCTTGAAATGGCATTAGCCGTGTTTGGTGACCAGGTCTGAATAGCCAGGTACTTCCCCACCTTCCTCTTCCCTATCTCCTTCCCCTCCCCACTACCTTCATCCTCACAACATACCCCAATTGGGGATGCCATAATCTCACTGGCTCCAGCATGGGCGCCCGCAGGGGGGGGGCAAGGGGGGGCACTTGCCCCCCCCCCCCCTGGATTGATTGATAATAGTCAAATAATGTTACTTTTATGATTATCTCAAGACAGTGTGGAAGACAAAAGCATCGAAGTAATCCGGAAACCATAAGTATTAAAGAGTACTTCTGACAAAATGTTTACATTCCATTCCATTTCTCGCAGTGATTTAAAATTATGTATTGAACTCTAACAAAAGGATTACATTGAGCTTTTGAAATGGTCTCATGACTCTGGTTTAATCATAAATGCAAAAAAAAACAAATTGATACATATTAGATCACCCAATGCCAAGGCAAATATTATTACACCAGAAATAAAAACACACGGTTCAGATTGCTTACATGTTGGTATCCCAGCATTGTGTACATGCGAAAATATTGAAGTGGTTAAAGAATATGTTTATTTAGGTGTAATTATTGACTGCTTTTTCAAATGGGATTTACAAATAAATTAAGTCTGTGAACGTCTGAGATCTATTGTTAGTAGATTATATAAACTTAAATTCTATGTTCCAATATGTACACTTCGAATAATTTATTTATCATTAGCTGAGTCTATTATCAGGTACGGAATTACAGCTTGGGGACTTTCCTGTAAGACAAATGTTAATCATGTTCAATCAGTCCAAAATTCATTAGTCAAATTATTAGCTCATAAAATTTTATACGAGCAAAGACACAATGTTGCGTACTTTTACGAGAATCTTAAAATTCTCTCAGTAAGAGCAATTCTGTGGCATAAAATTATTTTTCAGCATTTGAATAGCCCTATATACATAAATAGACTGGACCACACCTACAATACTCGATTTACGTTAAATGAAGAACTAATCGTACCTAAGCACTTAAACAAATATGGACAAAGAACGCTAGACTACATGATACCTACATGCTTAAATATGTTACCTGCTAAAATTAAAAAATGTACAAATAATGTAAGAACAAATATTATATTGAAAAATTGGCTGGCCGAAAGAAAAAGTTTGTATTAAAATTCTTGTAGTAACACAAAAAAAATGTCTAACTGCATTATAAGTTTTATTTAAAAAAAAAAAAAAACTTCAAAGTAAAAGCACCCATTGACAAACTACTTAAAAGTAGTTTATTGGGACTTTTCTTTTTTGTAATATCTTATTTTATTTGATTTCCTGTAATATTGTATAACTTTTTTTTCCTCTAATAAAAAACATGTGATTTACGCTTAAAAAAAAAAAAAAAAAATGTTCTCCAAAATGAGCTTGAAAAAAATCATCTGTCATATATTTGGTTTATAATTGTGTAATTTCTAATATTTCTATTTTTGAGAGTGATAATTCATGGTGGAATTCTATTATAATATATTATCTATAATAAAACGATTATAAAACTTAAAAAAAAAAAAAATACTTAGATTCTCTAATTAACTCAATGGAGAGTCAATTTTGTGAAGCCAACAGTGCAAAATTTAACTTAGCGTTGCTACATCCTTCCAAATTGTGCAAACTGAATCGTGAACAGTGGATATAATGTCTACTATTAATCAGGTATACCACATTTTGACCAAATAGGAGAGAGATGGAAGAGATACCTCGAAATGCTGTACAATGGGAAGGGAAATAGTGACAACGAAACATTGATAGAAAGAGAAAATGAGGTAGACGCAGATGATTTGGGAGATCCCATCACTAGAGAAGAGTTTGATCTCGCACTGAAAAACCTCAAAAACGGGAAAGCACCCGGAATCGATGACGTTCCGGCTGAACTAATTAAACCAGCAGGAAAAGGAACTATAGATGCCCTGTTTAAAATGATACAGACAATGTATAAGACTGGAAAGATACCAGAGGATTTCGAGAAATGCCTAATTGTTACATTACCAAAGAAAGCAGGCACGACGAAATGTGAACAACACAGAACTCTTAGCCTAATATCTCATGCCTCAAAAATATTGACTAATATCATTCTAAAAAGAATCGAACCAAAAGTAGAGAACATCCTTTCCGGAGATCAGTATGGCTTTAGAAGAGGTGTAGGAACCAGAGAAGCAATATTGTCGCTACGAATACTACTTGAAAAAAGAATAAAAAGAAACCAAAACACATTCATCGCATTCATAGACCTGGAAAAGGCTTTCGACAAAGTAGAATGGAAAAGACTCTTCGAGATTCTGAAGAGAATTGATATCAAATATAGAGATAGACGAATAATCCAGGCGCTATACAAGAATGAGGCCGCTATAATTAGATGTGACAATGATACAAAAGAAGCCAGTATAAGACAAGAGGTGAGACAGGGATGCTCTCTGTCACCTGTTCTTTTTAACGCTTATATACAAAGTGCGATTGACGACTTGAGAGAGAGAATGAGTCACAGAAAAGGTGTAAAGATACACGGGCAAAAGGTGGATATGATAAGGTTTGCTGACGATATTGCATTGGTTGCTGAAAGCGAAGAAGAACTGCAAGAGGCCTTAACAACCATGCAAAGCATTCTCCAAAATAACTATAACATGAAGATAAATAAAGACAAAACAAAGCTGCTGACTGTAGGCCGAACGCAACATCAGATGCGAATAGAGATGTCAGGAGTTCCACTAAAGAACGCCAAGGAGTTTGTATATCTCGGGAGCAAAATAACATGGGACGGTCGGTCTAAGAGCGATGTCGACAGCCGTATACACCAGGCTAGGCTTGCTTTCAATAAAAGGTCGAAAATAATTGAATCAAATAATATAGACCTAAAGCTGAGAATACTCCTCATCAAGACCTATGTATGGAGTATCTTGATGTACGGCTGCGAAACATGGTGCCTATCCAAAAGAGATAAACGGAGACTAGAGGCTTTTGAGATGTGGTCCTATAGAAGACTATTAGGAATTTCCTGGAGAGACCACATTACAAATGAGGAGGTTCTCCAAAGAATCGAAGGAGGAAGGCACCTGCTCAGGACCTTGTCCGAAAGGCATGCAAGATGGATCGGCCATGTAATACGACAAGAAGGCCTCTTGCATTCCATAATGGAGGGTATGACCGAGGGGACAAACTCTAGGGGACGCCCACGCCGAGAGTACCTGGAGGACCTGCTGGTGGACGTGCGCTGCTTATCATATGCAGACCTCAAAAGAGCCGCACAAGACAGGGAAGAATGGAAGAGGAAACTAAAGGAAATTGCTGCAAACCAATCCCAGGATTGAAACCAGAGAGAGAGAGAGACTACATTGATAATTTTGAAACTGAAACCTTGAGTTGGATTGATTTTTGGGAAACGTGCGAATACAAAAGAAGCCAAGATTTCATCGACTTGTTACCTTTCACAAAGTTTTATCCGAGTGTCAGTTATGACTTACTAGTTTTACTAACATTACCAGCAACAACATGTACGGTGGAGCGATCGTTCAGCACATTACATCATGTAAAAACATGGCTTAGATCTACAATGTCAGATGAACGTCTGTTTGGATTGTGCATGTTATACTCGGGTCAAGATAGACATTCACCCTACCACTAATTTAAAAGAAGCTGAACATTTACATGAACGTTAGAGATACAATTATAATGAATGATTATAGAGTACTGCATAAGACCCTCTGTAGTCCGGAATTTTTTAAATAAGAGTAGCTTGTAATCCGACAAAATACAAATCAAAGAATCTATTTGAACTCCGCATCATACTACATACTACATACACCAGATGTCCAAATCTCCCGAAGTAATCTGTGTTTCTGTGGGCAATACATTCCAAGATTGACAAAGAGCAAAAACCAAATATTTCATGTTGAGTTCTTTTAAAGTTTTTTCTATAGGCTGGTCCTTAGATACGGCTCTCAGAACTAGGTTTTTCTTGTAATCTTGCTTGATAAACTGAATAGTATTCTGATGCTAAAGTGTCGGATTACAGGGGGCGCCGGATTAGCCAGGGGCCGAATTACCGCGGGTCCACTGTAATTCACAAATTTGAAAATTTCAAAGCGAATTTATTTTCACTACGTAGGAATATTTTACATCACAGACAACCGAAATTAGTAAATTTTATTATTATGAGAAAGGTCAGACACTCAACATACTTCTGCCAAAAACATGTTTTAGATAATTGATTCGTAGGTACAAAATTACTATAGATTACCGTTATCAATTTTTCGTGACATTTCCACGGGATTTTCTCTCGTCCTGGCCCTTACGGTTGAGCAGAGTCCTGTACTCATGTAATTATCATAACCAATTACGGAGCGCGCCGGCTCGGTGGCTCAGTGGGAGAGCGGCTCACTCGCGGAGTTTCGGTAATGGGTTCGGCCGACAGGGGAGCTGTAACCAAATTTGGGAACCCGAAAATCCACTTAGCATTCGGGGGGCTGGCTGGGCGGACCCACCCCTCAATCTCCGCATGCGTCATGTGTATTAAATGTTTGTCACCGTGATATCCACCCTTCAGGTTCCTGTTACCCGGGGGGAGATGTGGCACACTGAAACCGTGGTGCGTTCAAAGATTTTGAATCTTTTTGTTCAATGAAATCCAATCAGCATTACTGTTTGGTTAAAATTAAAAAGCTGACTACACGTTACCACAGAATAAGGAAGCTTTCTAATTTTTTTAGTATACGCTTTTTCTGGAGATATCCAGAAAAGATAGGGTAAGTACTGCTGTAGAAGTGCTTTTTTTAGAATTTCTACGAGAGGTCCAGAAGAAAATAGTTTTCCTCGAGGCTTGTGTCATATTTGGGAATGCTGTGAGAAGGGTCTAATTAAGTAAAGAAAAACGGGAAGTTCGGGGAAAGATATAAAGGGTGGCTAGGAATCTGTGGGTCAGTGTGTCCAGTGTCAGACGTATGGGTTGTGAGTCCGGCTGGAGAGGTCAAAGGGTCTACCTCAACCAGACGCATACGTTGTCAAGACTAGGACAAAACTCACCCTTTAAGACGCCGCATCCGCTCTCAAAAAGAAGAAGATGGAGTGATATGTATTTACGAATGTTAGAGGAGCGCGCTAATATTTAAAGCGATAAAATCGATGCGAAAATTGTAAAAATGTTTAATAAAACATAGTTTAAAATAGAGCAAAAATATCGTGGAAGGCGTCTTAAGTATCATTTAAAGAAACATTGTGAATTTTTTCACAACTATTTCTTGTAAGATAACTGAAACAAACGTGTTTATAATAATTTCGGAGCATACTTTGCGATTTTTTTCTATCGAGGGAATTTCATATAATTTGCGTTTCGGCGTGGAACGCGTCTAGATATTATCTTCAAAAATAACATATATTTTTTGAAGAGCTTAAAAACTTCAAGATACGTAAGAAATCGGTAAAAATTCGGGTAGCGGCGGCTTACACCCCCCTGCCAATACATCAAATGCATTCCAATCGTTTAAGGTGATCTGGGGTAGAAATGTTGGCTATTCATTGAATCGTTCCTGTTCGGTGGAACCCGTACCTATCTCCAAATTGTGAACTACTGTAGTTCTTTATCAAATGGCTTCAAGGGAAATTTGTTCTTTTTATATTTAGTAGGTAAAATTTCCCTTGATTTCCGTGGTCATCCCAATGAGGGTAAAAAACTTCATCTTAGCGATAAACCAAGGAAAATGATAAAGAAAGACAAACATTCCCGAGTGACGAATAACCTAGCAAAAAATAAATAAATATTTGAAAACTCCCACTAACATCATTATGGTGGTGAGATGTTGCTTACACAATGATCGAGGACTTAAGCAGAGTAACTATAATCTAATTCAATGCATTAGTAATAAATATCGTAAAATAATGGTTTGACGAAAACTTATTGGCGCTAAATGTCGAAAAAACCCATTTTATATCTCATAGCCTAACAGGGAATAACTCAAATATAAATGTAAGCATAAAAATTCACGAAAGAAATTGGCTTCTTAAAATCACGCCCTTTAACTCAAATTAACACATTAGTAGTAAAGAAAAAATAAAATATCTTGGAATAATTATCGATAATAATATCAAATGGAAAAGTCAAATAAACTCCACAGTAGACAGAATGAGAAAACTGTATCATTAAAAATACTAAAAGATATTTATTTTGCACTTTCGCATTCTGTAATTCAATATGGAATCGTATGGCTTGGGGGTGCATGTAAAAGAGCCCTACTTCCACTGGAGACAATTAAAAAATATTAATAAAAATCATTAAAAACTTTATTATTACCCAACAATAAATGTTTTCCAAGATTTACTGGTTCTCCCACCAAAAAATTATGACAAAATTGCGCTACAATTACTACAATTACAAAAAGATTTCTTTAATAAAAATAATATACCGCAATTAAATATTAGCACAATAATTATATCTGTTGGGAGAACTAACCTTACCTACGAACCACGACAGCACAGCATCACATCATATAAGGATATAAAATTATTAAATAAATTACCCCTAGATATACGATCGGAAGAAAACTACGACAAATATTTTAAAAAAATACTCTGGTACTACCTCATAACTTTTCATATCGTTTAGATTTATGTTTTGGCTTTATCAATCCTTTGTACCATCTATAACTAGCCAATATTTCTATTACTTTTATTGTATTTTTTTCATAAAATTACTAACAGTTTTTGAAATAATATTTTTGATTTAAATAGATGTAAAAATGTATAGTTTTCCTCTCCAAAACAGATGCAGCTTCTTTATTAGGAGAGTTATTGAAATATTACGTTATTTTATATTATGTTGTAAAATTGTAACTTTAATAAATATTTCAAATAAAAATAAAAATAAATTTAAAAAATTAGTCTACTCAGTTCGGCGATAAGGTGACGGAATATGTTGTAAAGGAAAAGGGGGCACCAGAGAATAAAAATATTCTTGCTCGATAGCGATTATTTTTTGGGATATTATGCCGTTTTGCGCTTCTTGCTTCTTTAGCCAATGTTTGTTAATGTTTTGACCGTGAAAATTATTAATCGCACCTATTAAGATTTTAAAAACATATGAAGCACGCATGACGATAAGAATTTCTTAACCTGGTTTTGTGTTGATGTTGAGATTTCCAGACATTTTCTTTTTTATTCCATGTAGATGGGAAATAAAGTGCTATAATAATTACATATTATTTCATAAAATAAATACTGCTACGTATAACCACCACCTCCCCTCTAAAAGTAGTCCTAAGCAATGGATAGTGGCGGGAGGAAGGATCCAACTAGGTGCAAGGGGAGGGCGGGAAGAGGGGTACACGAAACTTTTAATTGGAGTGTCATTACTGTTTGTTGAAACTCCAGCAGAGCCGGGCAACCTGGGACCGGGGTAATAAAAACATTCACGAGGAAGTTACTACCTGAGGAAACCTCATATGTCAAGTGGTACCTACCCCACCTGCCTCCACCATCCCCTACCTACCCGCTGCTCTTGCGGCAGTCTGGGAATCAGTAAATAAACCAGAGAAATCTGGAATATTTTGATTTATAAAAGAAAATCGTTCCCCAGAGATCAAAATGATAATTTTTGTAATTCTTAAGCAAGATTAAAACCAAATTAAAAATAGTTTTCTTTTAAAACCCTACATTTTCACCTTTATCATTACTACACAACGGAATTCAGAAAAAAACTACAACACTAAGCGAACGCTAAGTAAAATTATTTAAAATAAGCTCATAACGCTAAGCTAAGGAAAATGCACATAAAATCTAAGGAAAATTTCATTTTATTCACCATAATCTTGTTACAAGTTATCGGGTGTAGCAACATGCATGTGTTATTTTATGCACAAGAATTCAGAAACCAAAAAACTTGTTCATTTATCACGCTTTTGCAAATAAGGTCATCATTTTGATTCGTAGAATCCATGCGGACATTCTATAGTTTAAAAAAATGTGTACAGTTCACATGCGGTAGAAGTGAAACCTTCAGAAAACTAAATTACCTAAACAAGAGTGAGGAAGCTATAAAGCACCGCACAAAAAAGGAGGCCGAGAAGACCGATTATTCCATCTCATTCTCTCGCAGGCTAAATACTGTATATGTATCCACTTTTTAGTGTCGCTTTTTCGTTTCACCGAGTTTCACAACGGTGCTAAAGAAGTTTTCACTTCAAAAACCTACCGCTGAGCGAAAATTATACTCGACCACTTGAGCTGAGAAGGCGGCTAGAAATACACTACAACTACAACACACCGGTTTTCCTCATAAATATTACGTAGGTCAATCCTACAATTTGTTTATTAACCACTGGAGCGACAGCGCAATTGATTATAGTTCTACATGGCCAATTAATTCACCTATCTTTTGTCGATTATTAGATACATATTCGTAGAATTTATAAAAAAAAATTATAAAATCATGATTCCCTACTTTAAAAAAAGGAAAAAATTTGTCAAAATTGGCAGCAAAGCAATCCAAGGTATTTTGAATAGTGCCATATTGTGCCATAAAGTGCTCCAGTGGTTAATGTCATTAATAATAATGTTTTAACAAAGTTATATTACAAATTACAAAAATAAAATAAAAACAAAAACGCCTTATAACAATTAATAATAAGTAGGTACACAGCAAAAGTTTATTAATTCCTTAGATACTATTAGTATCTGCTGTGAAAAACTTGACCCGTCTATTTTCGCAATTTGTTTTTGGGGTGCAATGCCGTGTTGCGCTACCTCCTTCTTTAGTCAACGTTTCGGACAGCGTTGCAGTGTCCATCATCAGGGAAGATTCGGCAGATGATGGACAGTGCAACGTAGCCAACGTTAGCCAACGTTTCGGACAGCGTTGCAGTGTCCATCATCAGGGAAGATTCGGCAGATGATGGACAGTGCAACGCTGTCCGAAACGTTGGCAAAAGAAGGAGGTAGCGCAACACGGCTTAACACCCCAAAAACAAATAACGAAAATACTTTTGGCCATGAAAATCTTAAAACGTACTTGACCCGTCTAGTTTGTTCCAATAATTTAATATTACTTGTTAAACTAGTTAATGATAGGTAAAATTAAGTAATAAATGCGAAATGTGAAATAACACTTTTCAAAACGAAGCGTCTGTTCTAGTTAGAAATGCATTAAAAATCAGTCTGCGAGAATAAGGAGTGGTTTAGATCAATTACTTTTGCGATTTTTTTTAATATTCAACGAACCGTGCGAATCTTCAGAACATCCGATAATTTCATAGATTGTTATCATGGTGATATATATGTACATATAATCTGAAGATTAGTAATGCATCTTTTTTACAATTCTAAAATCTTTTAATGTATTGTTATGAATTAGTGTGTAGTTTTGTATAATGATTTTCATAAGGAGTATGTCGTGGAATGTTCGGGAATAGGTAATCGGGAACACCATTGTGGAACATTCCAGATCACTCTCGAATGTTGTCCTGAGCGAAGCCGGGTGACCCAGCTAGTATTTAATGAATGAAGACAATATTAGCGAAACTCAATCGAAAATCTGAAACAGAAAAAGATACGGTCGCATCTGGGACTCGAACCCAGGACCATCGGCTTTCTGGACCGCAACTCTACCAACCGAGCCAATGTGTCCCTATCCGAATCGTACATAAAGATAGCTGTCAATAAAAATATGCCTTAAGAAAATGAAGCTAATGTAGTTCAGACGAAGTATGATAAAGTTAAAAATGACCTAATCGGAGCGCATTAGCTCAATTTGTTCAGTTGCGGCCCGTAAAGCCGAAGGTCCTGGTTTAAAGTCCCAGGTGGTACCGTAACTTTTTCTGATTTTTCTGTTTTAGATTTTCGATTGAGTTTCACTAATATTGTCTTCATCAATCAAATATTACTTTTTGTTAAAAAACAGATTTGAAAAAAAAAATTATGTTTTTATCATCCTTGAAGAATTTTGTTTTGGGCTTTGTTAGTCCCTTCCCGTTTATCTTTGAATTTTCTAAACATAATGGCCGTTTCGGCGATGGCTTGATCGTGGAAGCATTTCCAAAGAAGAGAAATCTTTTAATGATGATTATCGTCTGCCTTCCACAGTAACAAAACCTTCCTTTGAAAAGTCCACAATTTTCCACGGAAAATACACAAATTTCTTTGGAATTGCCGGGTAATTTGCTGACGTGCACGCTGTAGGTACCTCATACCCGCAATCAGAGATTATAGAATTTTTACGAAGTTAAAGGATACAGCAAAAAGATAATTTATGTGAGCAAAAAGAAAACAAATTATGTGAGTAAGTACTTACGAATTATCATATTATCAATCTATACCATTTTTACATTAACTCCACCCGAGAGGCCCTGCGGAACAAAACCCCTCAGGGCCTAGCCATTTTTCTAAATGCTGCGTGGAGGGTCTTTTTGTGGAGGGTCTCTTTAGGGAAAGGAATGAGAGGAAGTTTTGAGAAGGAAAAAGGTATATGGGGTGGGTAGGAATCTGGGGGTTAATGTCTCCAGGGGTGATGGATTATGATTCCATCCTTTCCGCTGCTGGGCAAGGCAATGGGTCGAGAGTCAGGCTGGAAAGGTCTCCCTCAACCTGTCTCTTCCGATCCGGCCCGCCACGCAGTAGGTGGGCAAATTCATTCGCCACCAAGACCTCGCCAAATCTCATCCCCATGAACTCGGGCCCCCTGCTATGTCGCCGGTGACCTATGGTAGGGGCGTTGATTATCCAAGAAATGGTTCCCGAGGCGGCGGTACCCATACCCACCTGCCAAATAAAAGGTACCAACACGCTATACTTTAAATTACATAAACATTTTTTTTTTATATGAATACCTCCCATGAGTCCCAGCTGCTTCCGTCTGGAGCCAGTGAAACTATGGCATCACCAATTATGGGATATTATGAGGCTGAAGTTAGTGGGGACACAAAGAAGATGGGGAAAAGGAAGGTTGGTAAGTATCGGGCTCTTCATAGCTGGTCACCAAACACGACTAAAGCCATTTCAAGCAACGTTTCAATTCTGAATGGTGGTCTTAAACCAGAGCGATACTGAGGGTGTCAGCAGCTCTGGAACGTGCCGCAAATATACTATATTATTTTTAATGAATTATTTGTGAAATAACACAAATTAATCAAATAAAATTTATTTGCTTAATTTAGGTGTAGGTAGGTACCTTGTGGCTTGGAATTTTTCTTGACTATGTATCCACAATTTATCGGGACATTGTTGTTAGGCTGAAGGAAGGGCAAGAAGATCGAAAACGGAAGGTAGGGAAGTGCTTAGGTATCTACATTTTGAAATCTGGTCACAGCTACAGGCATTTCAAACAACGTCACTAACAGGTGCAACCTCATGAGTTTCATACATTGGAGGTTATCAGGTATAAGTAACAGATGGTTACTCCTTCAAGGCTCTCGCAAGGACTCTAATTTCAAAGAACCAATCTACATTTAAGTTTGAACGAATCTAGACCTCCAGTGTCCCTGCATATGGTGTTAGGATGCAAGTATGCAAGTGCTTACATAATGTACAAAATGCGAATAACATAAAGCAAGTCACGGATAAATAAATTTAAAAATATAATAGACAAACATAAAAGGCGGCTGCTCACAGGGTAATGGCGTCTTGCGCATGCTGCAAGCATCTGCAAGAAAAGATAATGAAAACAAGAATTGTGATATGAAGAACGCTTGTGTCGGGTGGGATACCTCTCTCGACATCTGGCAGTACTAGCCAGAATATGTATCTATGGTGGTCGGTCTGCCGTGAATGAATCTCAACGTCCGCGCCCTTTAGCCGGTTTCTTGGTTGTGCCTTGACGATAGTAAGTGGGAAGTAGGGGAACGTACCCGTAGACCTTAAGGATGGAAGCGATTTTTCTGTATGAGTTCCATACAGTTTTAAATTATGGTCTTTCACCAAAGCGCTAGTGAGAGTATTTATTAGGCTCGGGACAGACTCAGCTATAAAAAGCGCTGGTTTTATTTGGCTTGGCGTATTTCGGCATATCGCTCGCCGTACATTCCCAATGGGAATGTTTAGCGAGCGATATGCTGAAATAGTTGGCCCTATTACTAACAATAATGATAATTTTCCATCAAAATTGTGGAAAAAACAGAAAAAGCAATTGCTGTAACTTACCATGTTAAACAGCGAACCTTTTTGGTGAAAGGTATGTCCTCTCGATTTGACGTATCCTTTATGTTTAATGATTTATTTCACCTACCTCTTCAGTACGTCAAAGTTCCACGGAAAATCATTTAAATTTAAAATGGCGGAAGATTTGAGTTTTGGCGCGCTTTTAATATGTTGGTTCCCGATGTAATGACGGGGTCATTACGAACTTTTATCTAATGTCGAAAGTTTGCGCTAATTTAAGACGACATGCAAAATATTTGATCTTGGTGTAAAATACCACTGGTTTATTTAATTTAAGAGTGAAATCATTTAATTTCTTGAATATGAAAGTTCCTAGAGTATCTAATCGTTCATTAAAGTGATAAATTACGAAAATCAAAATCATTTATACAGAACAACCGCGTATAATCTGGGTACTTTTTACTACAAAAATCTGATTTGCCTTCCAATTTCTTTTCTGGTATTAAATAAACACTGTAAGTACACATATTGCAAGCAGGTTGTAATACTTTCGCAGAAATAGTATCTACATGTGTTAAGTTACAAGAAGGCTATAAATGCGTCCGCATACTTACAATAGGTACTAATTACTAAACACTATTCGAATCCTTACACATCAATCTGTCTCTTACTGAACGACTAATCACATTAGGAAGATAAATATTCTGATCAAATCCTTGTAGATAATATTGTACCACCCATCTTAAAGTGTTGCTTTTGCTTTCCAAAATACGCTAATTAAAGAACATAATTATGTGGGTATATATTATTATTAAAATGTACATTAAATTTAAATGACTTCAGATACTAAAATCTGCGACGAATATCTACAGCTCATATGTTGAACTAATATCTACGAACTTCAGAGTGTTGACTAATATCTACAGAGCGTAGGTTGAACTAATATCTACAGAGCGTAGGTTGGACTATTCAGCTAAATGTGTCCAATAGTCCAATATTAGGGATTTTTATGTACATACTTACATAAATTAAGTTTTTTAAACTGCATACGCAATATTACGTTATTCCAATATGCTATACATAATTGCAAATCCAACCTCTGCCAGTACTGTAGATATTCGTCAACACTTTGGTCCTCATAGATATTAGTCAACAGTTTGAGCTGTAGATATTCGTCAACACTTTGGTTCTCATAGATATTAGTTAAATTTTTTCAGTTTTTGGAATTTCTGTAGATATTAGTAGACGCCTCCATTTAAATAACATGTGTTCCCAATCACGTCCTCTGCGTGCGAACTGTGCCTTAATTTCTTTAAAGAGATAATAAGTTCATAGTATTAATCTCAAGTAGCCTCCCAGGTAAGTATGGTCCTGTATTTTGTCTGTCTGTGTATAAATAAAACAATATGTGTACATTTTTACGTAGCATCGCATTCATTGGCCAAATCATTGTACATATTTATAGTTTCGTATCATTAATCGATGAACCTGTGGATGCAATTTTTAGCCATAAGTTGTTATAATGATTTTTTTCATTTGTAGTAGTAAGTAAGATCGTAAAATATATTGTAAGTTTGTACAGCGCACCTAAGGTGATTTTTCATAAACACGGCGCTATACAAACCATCAAAATATCATTGTTATTATTAATGTATCAAATTATTCTACTATTTCACTGATTTGTTCTATTTGTATGAACTAATTATTTACTCCTGGATTACATCTGTATAACTATATTATTTTACTGTATATTTAATATATTTTAATAAATTATATTATTTTTTTATTAATATATATATTTATTTATTAATTTTCGGGAAATCGACAGTTTACATTTATTTCAGTTTGTACATAGTATTAAATAGCCAAAATAAAACCAATTATATACAAATATTACCCGTCTCTAAACAAACATCGTCAAGTGAGGCGGGTAATTTACTATCATTACTAATATGTACCTACACATCAGAACTGTGGGTTGACTACACTGCAACCCAATGGCATAAGTTAAATGTTGCTTACAATAACGCTTATCAACAACTTTTCCGCCTACCGAGATACTGCAGTGCTACGGAAATGTTCCTGGAGGGACGAGTACTTACTTCCGTGCACTTCTCCGCCACCGCATGGGAAGTTTATGGCGCAGACTGCGCCATTCGAAGAATGCGATCATCACCGCCATGACTGCCTGGATATTCTTGGTCGAAGGCCTGGATGGAATCTCACCTGATGGCCCTCTGGAGACGGGAGACGATGAAATACCCTCCGTGAACGGCTATTTACGTTCATTTTAGTGTTAGATATATACATAATTTTTTTCAGTTTCATTTCTTATGCTTATTCGTTTTTTTTATTTAATTTATGTGTTGTTATTTACTTTTTACCTAACTTATTATTTATCTTTTTTTGTTATTTCAAAATATGGAAAGTATTGCATTGCACTTCCCCTGCGTACATTCTGGAATAAATAAATATTATTTTTATTATAATATTGAATTAAATTTATTTTATTGTATTATTTCATAAAATATGTATAAGCCCTTATGGGCGTATCCAATAAATAAATAAAAGTTATTTAGAACAAAGAGAACTTATTCAATTAGTTGCATTTTCAAGTTCGGTTTAAAATCGTTTTAGGCATTATTCGTTTCTTTTACAAACAGCGTCAGCATTTTTTAAAATCAATTTTCTGTATTGAAAAAATGTTGTCGAGTTTTGAATCCGCGCCAAAAACTGTTTTCCCCGGGATATCGAAGTGCGCGCCGTTGCCGCTAGATGGCATTGGCAGAGAAACAACCCCTAAAAGGCTTCCGCCTAATGTTCACAGAGGGCAAATATGTTACATATAATTTCACCAAGAGATTAAATAATAATAATAAAAACGTTTGCGTATCAATTTGACCGATGAAATGGAATAAATGTACTATTTAATTATTTATTATACTCTTTTTTTTACGCACTTTCTTTGTTCAGATGAGCACATCACCACAGTAATGTAACACCGGGCCTTTTTGGGCTACCTACCGCGGAAGTCAAATGTGTGGACCATTATGAGACACGAAAAAGCAATTATTAATTTATTATTTTCGTTCGGAGGACTACGCTGTCCAGAACGACCATGGTTTGAATTTTCTAGGCAGCAGGGTATCTAGCACGGTCGATCG
This sequence comes from Limnephilus marmoratus, assembly GCA_917880885.1. NCBI lineage: Eukaryota > Metazoa > Arthropoda > Insecta > Trichoptera > Limnephilidae > Limnephilus > Limnephilus marmoratus. The sequence continues at coordinate 48,601,584 of OU862923.1, forward strand.
ATAGAGGATTTATCGATAACACCGGTAACTTGTCATCGTTCCCGAACACGGCTGCAGATCGCTGATGTACAAACAACAGTTCTCGTCGAATAACTAAAGAACATTCAGTCATTGTGGACTCTTTTTTTTCGTTGGCGATCTGAAGTCCTGATAAATATTGATAAATCCTTTATCGATCGACAATGCACGCTGAACCAAATACACAAACAAATATTTTATAAATTAATTTATCTTTACGCTATATTTAAGATTAAAAGTATTTAAAAATATGTTAATTGAAAAATTTCAATTGGTATTCATCGTATTTGGTGACATGTTTTAAAACATTTTCAGTTTATTGTTATTGTTTTTAATTCGCAGAACTCTAGTTTTCTTTTAATTTATTTAAAGTAAGTCAAATTTAATTATGTTTTTTTCTCAATTAAAGAAATTAAATATTTTTCGTTGTGATTTTTATTACACTCAGTATCTTAGTACCTACATATACTCGTATCTATAAATATTTATTCTGATTCCTCACCCAACTTTTTAACGAAAAATGGCTTGTAACACTCAAGCACGACATTTTTTTTACAAACGTAAAATCCATTCACCAAAATTCTTTATTATTCATTTAATCCCGAGTATTTTTTGCGTATCAAACCTTAGACGTTTTCCACGTGAACCTTCTCCATTCGTGACACGACCTCAGCTACAGAAAGCAGAACACAGCTTTCCAATTAGTCTGTGATTGGCACATCTCGTTAATCAATGTGGCAAATGCATCATTGTACCAACTACTATTATAGGAGCTCCTAATGAAAGGTATTGGCGGCATTAGACTGACTGTACCTCTGTCGAACTAATCTGTACTGGGGCGAAGGTGACTTTGCAACGAGTTCATAGACTCTAGTTCATTATTGTCAAACGATCATAATTTAACGAGTGTCCGTAAGTACCTACCTATTTATTTATTTTTATTTATTCAAATATGAAGTTCATCATTACTGCACAAATCTCGCTTGGAAATTCTGTGATGAAAGCAGGCACAGTTTTGAACACAATTTACATTACAATTTGGGAGGCGGGTATGGGTACTGCCGCCCCGGGAACCGTTTATTGGATAACCAACACCCCTGCCAGAGGTCACCACAAGTGCCCCGCTACATTTGGTGATTTAGCAAGGATGCCCGGGTTCGTGGGGGTGAGGTTTGTCCAGGTCTCGGCAGCGGATGCGTTTGCCCACCTTCTGGATGAGAAACTGGTTGAGGATGTCCTTTTGACCTCTCCAGCCGGACTTTCTCATCTCGTCGCCTTGCACCGCAGTGGGAGAAATGTAAACATCGTCCGTCACTCCTGAAAACCCTTAATTTCCTATCCACCCCTCGTACCCTTTTCCTTTCTAGAACTTGCTTTCCTTCCCTTCCCTTAAAAGACTCTCCACAGTATCCCGAAAGATGACATAGGTCCCGGGGTAAATCGTTTCTATCGAGGCCTCTTGTGTGGAACTAATGTAAAAAAAGAAACAATCAAGAAAAAAAGTACAATCACTTCTTCTAACACAGCAAACTTGTTTTGTGGCACCATTTTAATTCAAATTAATAAAATACTTAGTTTTTACCACTTGTATTGTTTACAAAAACCAACATGTTTCGTGAGCAACGCTGAAGAAGTGAGCTTTGCTCACGAAACATGTTGGTTTTTGTAAACAATAAAAGTGGTAAAAACTAAGTATTTTATTAATTTGAAGGAAAAAGTACAAGTTTAGAACACAATCACAGTTTCCAGCATATTGAAAAAGAAAAGTCAATTAACCTTTCATTTGATGGTTATATTTTTGTATAACTTTTATATAAATTTTCCTTAGAACCAATGTCATATTTGAGGATGCTGTGTGGATAGTCTTTTTAAGCAAAGGAAGGAAATGAGTTCTGATGACATTGGCACTGAAAGAAAATACTTGCTTCAGGTCCTCCGGTGCGAAGTTAACGTAAAAAGAAATTGTAGGTACTTAATCAATTTAACGAAAAAATTTCTTTACGTTTTTATCTGCGTGTATGTATTTCTTATCATGAAACTCTTTCCACTTGTAAAATGTTCATATATGTAAGCACGATAGCGGAAACTTCACCGGTCATTAAAACTGCAGTGTTTTGTTAACTATTGCTAATTATAAGTTTCCATATAACATTACAACTTTGTTCTCGATATAGACACCATCAGACAATAATTAAGTTGCTAGCTCCCTGTCTTGAAATAATTAGTTTAACGTTTTAATTACCTGCGTGTTTATTTATACATTGTAATATTCTTGGTTTATTATAATAAGAATTCTATTCTCATCCTTGCTTGTTCTGATTACGGTTGTTCGTATGTTCATGTGGGCAAGATAGTAGAAACTACTTTACTGGAATCATCTAAATCCGAAAATTACTTTACGTAATCCTTTCAGAATCTTATTCGCTGCTGATAAAAATTGTTTTTTGCTTTGTCATAAATTTTATGATTAAACGAATAAAAATGCCCTGGCGATTTAAAATTAGAAAAAATAAGGTGTTATTTCGGGATGACTAGACAAGCTTAATACGAATATTTTTCTGAAAAAAATCTTTTGATTCACCTAGAAAACGGTTCCACGACCATTCATAATCATGCAATTTCAACACCCCTTTGAAAAGTTATTAAAAATTATGAAAAAAATATAAAAATGACCCATTACCTAACCTAATGTAACCTATTTAACCAATCACTTTTAATGACTTTTTAAAGGAGGTAGGTGTTAAAGTTGCTTGATTCTGAGGTGTTCGGTCACCACGGAAAACGCTGCATTCAAAATTTGAAGATGAATCAAGAATCTCAAATGAATTCAAAATTTCATAGATTTTTTTTTAGATGAGCTCCACACAGGAGGCCCTGAGGAAAATGATTTCCCTCAGGGCCTGTGTCATCTTTGGGATGCTGTGTGGAGGGATTTTTTAAGGCTAAATCACCAAACGTAGCGAACCACTTGGGGTGACCTATGGCAGAGGTGTTGGTTATCCAATAAAGGTTCCCGGGGCGGCGATACCCATTCCCGCCTCCCAAATTGCTGTGAGAAGGTTCTATTTAAGTAGGTATAGAAAAACAGGAAGTTCGGGAAAGGATACAAAGGGTGGCTAGAAATCTGTAGGTCATTGTGTCCAAGTGCGTCAGACGTATTTTTTTACATTAACTCATATAGGAGGCCCTGAGAAAAATAATTTCCCTTAGGGCCTACGTCATCTTTGAAGATGCTGTGTGGAGGGTCTTTTTGAGGAAAGAACGGAGTGAACATGGGTCTTGAAGAGACGGACGGAGGAGGGAGGAAACACAGAGGCCAACAAATCGTTACTATGGCAGAGGTGTTGGTTATCCAATAAAGGTTCCCGGGGCGGCGGTACCGATTCCCGCCTCCCAAATTGAACACCCACTCGAGAGCTCAACTTATGGAGTAGTAGAATAATAATGAATTATTGTATAACTTTGCATAATGTAATCATTTTTAATGTTAAAAAAACTTGAAATAAATAAAAATAAAATAAAATTTATTATTTTAAACGGCTGTCAGTTGTCATTCCGTATGACGAAAGCAAATTATCATTTGAAATTTAAAATACAGTTTTTTCTATAGCCGAATGCAAATAGTCATCTTTTATAGTAATTAAGGCAGACATCAAAAGTTTTTTTTAAATATTCGTATAAAGTGCAGTTCCCGAAAGTTTCCCAAAAGTCAGAAACCATTGATATTTCACACAAAACCCTTTAATTTATTATGATTTTTTTATCATAAAAAAGGTAATTGGGAATTTATCGAAGCCAATAATTTATTTAAATCACCATTATCAAAAATTGGGTTAGGTGTAAGAAATGATTAGTGAAATGATGATGATTTATTTTTGGGTATTATACCGTGTTGCGGTACCTCCTTCTTTAGCCCTACGTTTCGGTCAGCATTACAGTGTCCAACATGACATCATTACAGTGACAGTGACAGTGATGATAATAGATACTGTAACACTGTCCGAAACGTTGATTAAAGAAGGAGGTAGAGGAACACGGTATAATACCCCTAAAAAAACCACAACAATCTAAAATCATATGTTTGTACCTACTTTATGTTTTTGTTGTTCAAAACAGGTTTTTATTTTTTTATATATACAGTGTCTGGCTGTAGCTCTGGTTCAATGAAATGTAGATCATAGATTTGCTTTGAATTTAAGTTTTGAATTTTCAAAATTGGAACTGATTTTAATGAAGCGATAAAGTTCATTCCTATACTAAAATAATGTATTTTTTAATAGATAATGATTTTCTTTTACAAAACTGTTGTCAATGTATACCTATGACAACGTCCTGTGATTTTTCATTGGTCTATTCTAGGCTTATATTCATAATGTTTGTACATATCGTAATAATAAATCATTACTTATTTTCTCTCATGGTATCTAAGCCAATTTGTCTTATAAATAATATTATGACTGTTTTCTTCTACATAATCCGGGTAGATATAAATAAAATAATCATACCGATTCAATTCTGGCTGAGTTTTCAATTTTCCGTTACGTCATAATCCTCACATTCCTTATGATTTTCCACGAGCTTCCCCGGCTCGCCGCTAGATATCAGCACTGTCATAATGCGCCCCCGTGCTTCCCTTCAGCGTTCATAGATGGTGAGGGGCTACACTATTTAATTGAATTTTTACAAGGGTGGATTTTTAGTGGCAGAAAACACTTTTTAATTAGTTTCGCACCTAGTTTTGAACGTAATAATTAATATTCAAAGCAAAAAATAAATAAAGTGCGTAATGAAATTATTACGCTAAATATTTATCTTTTGTACCAAACTACTTGTAAATGTACTTATTAATTTGTATTTAAAGTGTCATCAAATGTCATTCAAAAATTAAAGTGAGCCAAACAATACATTATATAAATTCAATTGAGAAAACAAGTAAAACAAAATCTTATATATAAAAATCTCGTGTCACGGTGTTTGTGGTCGCACTGCTCCGAAACGGCTTGAAGGATTTTTATGATTTTTTTTACGTGTATTTGGTAGGTATGAGAATAGGTTTTAATATTTTATAATTTAATATTTTGATATTTCATTCGGCATCATGTTTATTTGAGCTTATTTGTTTTGGCTAAAGACGGACTGACAAAAAATATCGTACACTCAATTGCTCTTCTAAATTAATATTTATTTTCTTTATTTAGATTTCCTACTTTAGTTGGTGTTTTTTTTTTTATCGGCGGTCATCGTCTATAGCGCTCCATTTTCTTTCCGTCATGGATACCTCCCCACACACTTATAATACATTCGTTATTTTTTATTTAACAACCAAAATATTCACCAGAAATAATTTATATGGCAGAACAACGTTTGTCGGGTCAGCTAGTATCACTATATATTCTGAAGTACCTAATTCACGACGGAAAATAGTTACATATTCATATTCAGTTTTATTAGAATAACTTTTGAAGGTTTTACCTACCAATGTATATTTATTTATTTATAGCTTCTTAATCAACTAACTAACCATTACGCCGTTTCCTCGCAGGGGTAGGCAGAGAGGACACCGCCAAACAACTCGGTCTTGTCACACACACCTTGCCTCGTTCACATTCATACATCGTCTCACACATGCTCTTCTATTATTCTGACTCTTGACATGACCCGACTCAAGTATCTGATTCACTTGGTCGTGCCATGTCTTTCTCGGGCGTCCCTGACTTCTTCTACCATTCACATTTGCGTTATATATTCTCCTCCACATAGCATATATAGCTTCTTCAAGATGACAATATACCCTAAAATATATTCAGAATCTTAACGACGTAAGTAAAGAAACCGTGTATACAAATTGCGACTCGCGACCCGTGCTCTGGACGAACCTACTGTCGAATTTGCCGTATCAAAGAAAAGAGGAAGAAGATAAATAATGTGGGAATCTTAACGACGCGACGTAGTGAAGAAAGTGTGTAAACAAATATACGCCGCGGCACGGCGTATTGCACGAACGTACGGTCGAATTCACCCTAGCAGGCCTGGAGATTCGACCTTTCTGCAGCGTTGATTTTAATTAATTCTGAAGAACGTGCTACAAATATTAAAAATGTAAACACATGTTGTCCTCCCGAAATTATTAATTCATCGTCTAGAAAAATAAAATCTGGTGCTTACCGCTAACTTTATAGTTGAAAAACGGGTTATATAGTTTTCAAATCGTTGTACGTAAAATATATTAATGGTAAGGTACTGTTTTTATTAATCTAGTATATAAATAATTCGCATTTCTTGTGCGGCATGGTAATAAAAAAGTTATTTTAGTTACGGATTCGCCGGAAATTATTAAAATGTAAGTTTTGAGCGTACAAAAATTATTAGGATTGTGTACCGCCTTAAATACATTTTTAGCATGTAGATAATTATTAACCCCACTAGGGTTCGCCTGTATCGGGGTTAATAATTTCACAATTTATTAAAGTAACACATAAATATCGGTCATTACCAAACCGTTAAGTACAGATACAAAAATTATAATGACAATGAATAAAGGAGGAAATTTCTAGAATTTTTTTTTGAATTAACAACCATTTTTAACAACAGATTTAACCGCCGGCCCAGGAACCATTTATTGGTCATCCCAAGGAGTTCGCTACGTCTGGTGACTTAGCAGGGGTGCCCGGGTTCATGGGGTGAGGTTTATTTGTAATTTGGCGGTGGATGCATTTGTCGACCATCTGCGTGGCAGGCTGGATCGGGAGAGACTGGTTGAGAGCAACCTTTAGACCTTTCGAGCAGGACTCTCGGAAAATCCCCTTGCACCACAGTGGGAGGATTAGATTCACACGTCCGTCACTTCTAGAGCACTGACTTTTAAACTTTGGCTGAACTTTATCACCACCCTTTCTTCAGCATCTTCAGCATCCCCAAAGATGACATTGGCCCCGAAGGAAATTATTATCCTTCTGTGTGGAGCTAATGTAAAAAATCCTTTAATTCACCTTTAAAAGAATATAAACCAGAGTAGGTACATTTTAAATATTATCATAGTTCTGCAGTAATTCTGTCGACGCAAGCTTTGCCTAGCTTCAAAAGGGTATTAAAAAACTGCTGTCCAGAACACAGCACACAGTGTGGGTACTGTAGTAGGTATTGGTTTGTTTCCCGCTGTTCCTTATTAGTTACGCACAGTAGAGCTTTCATAACGCTTCCTTCCCGAGCCCTCCTTGTTCAACACGTGTTACGTACTATTGAAATTCTTTTAATAGCTTTTTCTCTCTGAATATGAAAACATTTTCTTCGGACAATATTGATTCAAAGTGTAAGACTACCAAATTATATTATACTACTGTACTGTATAAGCTCTGTATTTAAGTTAAGAAAGCGAAATGTTATGTTTCTTTTAACTTAATAATAATAAAAAAAATATATATATATATTAACATCACAATACCACTTAAAAACTGACAGTCACCAATGTTTAAATCAAAAATCTTTCCATGACGAATAAACTGGTGTACCTAACGGAGGATAAGGAATGTGGGGATTATATATTTTTAATTAATGTCTTCCTAACTTAATGAAATCACTTTAAATAATATCAGTAATTAATCTATGGTACATATTATTCTAAAACTCTACATAAACCACCACGTTATTTTTAGCAAATACCGATTTTTTTAAAGGTTGAAGGTAAATAGTATACACCGACATGTCGGTATGATGGTGTGTTTATTGGATTAAATATTCGTACCTAGATATCGAGAATTGGTCGTTATTACGCCGTGCTCGGTTTTCCAATGACCTTCGTGTTTCCTGCCTCTTATATCCCCATCTACGAGTATCTATAACACAAAAGTTAAGGTCTTTCTTCCACTGGGATAAAGTATCCGATACTTACGTTTTGTATGTATGTACTCATGTACGTTCAACTTTCAATGTGGCATTTCGTCGTTGCACGCACAAAATATCCTATGTGGATTTTAGAACATTAGGAGATAATTAAAAAAAACTGTTTAAAAAATTCAGCACCTAAGTTTTTATTTTTTAACAATTTTCATTTAATTGTAGGGTTTCATTTGATACCTTGTTCATTAAAAAAAGTAGACTTTACATAAAATTTGAATAAGTTTTTACAAATTTACATTAATTTCCACCAATTTTTCTTAAATTTTGCATAGAGGCTTTTTTGTGCGCACTTTTTTCTGCACATATGTTATTTTGCAAACGTAGGAATCTGAAATTTGGATTTAAGGCCAAAATACCCAACTAAATTGATTTTTTTTAAATTAAAAGGTACCTATGACAAATATCTAGTAGATACGATTAAAGGTTAGTCACGTTTTAAGATTTTCGCGGCCAAAAGTATTTTCGTTATTGTTTTTGGGGTGTTATGCCGTGTTGCGCTACCTCCTTCTTTAACCAACGTTTCGGACATCAGGGCAGATCCGGCAGATCTGGTAGATGTGGACACATCTACCGGATCTACCGGATCTGCCGGATCTGCCGGATCTTCGTGAATGTGTGGACACATCTACCGGATCTACCGGATCTACCGGATCTGCCGGATCTGCCCTGATGATGGACACTGCAAAGCTGTCTGAAACGTTGGCTAAAGAAGGAGGTAGCGCAACACGGCATAACACCCCAAAAACAAAAAACGATTGAAGGTTATTTTATCTATTTTTACGTAAAAAACATTTCTGTGATAGAAATTTATCTACGACAATTTGTGTAAGGAACAATTTGTGTAAAAACGTAAATAGGTCGTTTGTGATTTGAATTTATGCACAAAAAAACTTTTATCTATCATTTTTATTTTATAATTTTATATTTCATCATATTTTATAGTAAATACAGAAAAAATGTTGTTTTTTTTAATTAATCAGCATTAACTCGCAAATAATTGCCAAAGTGGCCTGTAAAATCATGACTTAAAAAAATTTAATTGAAAAATAGGATTTATTTGTTTAGAATTATTTAGAAAACCGAATAACGTATTGAAGTCGGAAATTTTGTGCATGGTGCCGAAAAAAATCAGAATCGAATGGTGTAAATAACTAATTTGGACCTAAAACTCTCATGGGATATATTGTGAATGCAATGACAATATCCAAAGATGATTTAGAGCATGAAGGAAAATCATGGCCTCCTGCATGTCGTTAATACAAAAACAATAAAAAATTAAATGGTGTTGTAGGCGTCTATGAATGAACTCTTGATAGTTTGAAAACTTAGAACTTTAATAAGTTTTTTATAAAATCTATTATTCCGATGTGATAGAATTCAACCTGCACTTCCCGATTTCTTAGCTTCTGACAGATAGACCAGAGCCGCATCACAGTATTTTGTATCCCGGGCACCCATCCCAAACTGAAAAAAAAAATAATAAAGTATTATGTTTGTGAACAGACAAAATCAAACAAGATGGGGAATCATTCTTAAACAACTGTAAAGTTATCAAATGTTTTGTGTTTTCTAAACATGTACCTACATAATATGCATCGCCTTGCGTGATCAAAGTGTCTTTCGAAACAATTATCACACACTTTGTTCACATGGAATTAATTTTGAATCTGAGATTTTTTTAAGAAACTGCAATAAAATTATATTGTTCCAACTTTCTGTGGTGTCTCTTATGTCCTCTCCAGAGACATTAGTTATTAATAAGTACTGAGACCAGCATTCTCCATTACTACAATATGCTTATTAAAATACTTTGGTCATTTCAGTCACAGTGAATTTTTATTGACGTATCGCAATTTATAAATTTAATTCGGAGGACTAACGTCCTTTCCAAATGGAAGCTAGGGTTTTGTCTGGAGAGCTCTTGGATTATAATGACTCTGCACACCTACCTTCGGCACATCTCGTAAACGAGACAATGTGCCCCTAGGAGCCCTTAGACAACTAAAGCTTAACGCAATGACTAAAGCAATGTGAGAACTGATCATAGACTTACTTTGATACATTACACTATCTAAAGATCATTTCATGTTTTGTACAATATAAAATGTGATCCTTTCATGAGTAACACCACTCGGAAACAGTGCCCGATATAACTCGTCTTGTTCCGGCTCTGCCATGGACGAAACGACAAACGACAAGCCAGTCAATAATAACCAAATCCAATGAATTTCTTTAGCTTGGTTTTCTGCACTTTACCTCCAAGCGACGTCGATTGTCGGCATTGTCATCAAAGACAGAAGCAAAACACAAAGCATCAAAAAACGTAGCTAAACCAACACAATTAATCAACAAAACTGTACACAATCGAGCACATCCGATTGAATTTTTCGGCTTCTGATAGAAATAATTCGAATAGCGAATCATCAACGCTCACGAGTATCTGTCCAATGCACGTTTTCCGTTCAAATCCGAGTCTCTCCTACGCGTCTCTAATTGATTTTTTATTGATTTTCATTTCTGTGAGTGCTTTTGTGTGGACGATGCATGACGGCGGCAGGTACTTGATTGAAATTCACCGAATTATGACATTTAGCTTTGTGCTTCAGTCACAACAGTTGGAAGACACTGAAGACACTGCCGACTTGAATTTGTATGGAAAATTGTAGAAACGACACCTTATAAAGATACTCCACTGAAAACGTTTAAAAATTTCTAATTTTTTTTTCTAATTCGTGGTGGAATTGTAACATTTAGTAATTTGTATTTACTTTGTTTCACTGGTTATTGGACTGGAATGGTTTCCATCTGTTACGGACATCACAATTTCTGTCAAAACTCCCAGTCTAAAGATGACCTTAACAGTTTGAAAACGGTCCAGTCTATCAAAACACTAATACAAAGTTTAAAAAAAAAAGTTTTTTAATAACTTTTGTATGTTGTAATAACTTTTTTTCTTGGTTAATTGAAATGTATAAACGGATTTCTTTGATCATCAAAGATACGGAAAAGTATTAGTTATTTTTGTAGCTTAGTGGGGATCATCAACCTAATGGGCAATAAGACGTACAGTCATGTTTATGGTTAAAAGTTTTTTTTTAATATAAGTGTCTATCCTGTCTTTAAATCTAACCATCAATGCCATATTTTGAAGTAGGTATCCTAAACATATTTTGTGTTAGTGTATTAGTGTATTGTTAGTGTATATGTATACAGGGTGGGGACGTACTTGACATACTTTAACCAGTGATTCCTGATATTATTTGGAGTAAAAAATGTAAATGAAATTTTGGTCTCCGGTGATATTTTTGATGGTTTTTATGAGTAGGCAATGGACAGTTAGAAACGAGGTGAGGGGTTGGTTGGTTACTCGGCTGAGTGACCAGTAACGACACGTGGAAGAATATTTTTGTTTTTTTGATTTTGAAAAAAAAAAAACATTTAGAAGTCACCGGAGACGGAAATTTCCTTTAACATTGTTTCACTCCAAATAATATCAAAAATCACTGGTTAAAGTAAGTCGAGTACTTCCCATAACACCCTGTATATCTATTATACGTACTTGCCAAAAGAATAAAAATATTTCTGAAACTAAAAAAAATAAATTTTAATATGTCACTATCATTCAAATCACCACGGCCGTCATTGACGAATTGTGGATGGATCAACGATGATATATCGTACCACAAAAATTTTAGATCAAATTAGATTTTTTCAAGCGTACTTTTTTACATTAACTCCACAGAGGAAAACAATTTCCCTCAGGGCCTGCGTCATCTTTGGCGATGGTGTGTGGAAGGTCTTTTTCAAGAGAGGAAGGGGTGAACATGGATCTTGAAGAGACCCATATTTTATGAGGAAGGAAACACAGAGCTCCGACATAAATTATGAATTTAAAGTTATGTCATAAATTATTTATTCTATCTTAGTGGAGCATACACTCGGTACCGACGGAGTATATTCTTCGAGTAGGTAGTTAACCTAATGGATATTTGGAAGTTCTTTTTGATAGTGCTATACAGTTTTTTCTTTGCCAACGAATGAATTATAAATTGCCGTCTTTGATCCTCCTGAACACCGCTTCATAGTTCCGGGTCGCCATTAATACACCAACACTTCTTTGATAAATAATTTTACAGACAAATTAAAAACGCATAATCATATATCTTTTGTTGATCAAACAGTATCAAATAAATTACGTTATTCTACCGAGCGATAGAAAAAATGTTATGCAAGTATCGTGTGGTTTGTTTCGTTATTGGTTTGTCTATTGTGCTCGGCTTTCATCGAATCGAACAACGGGTATAGTAATATTTTCAATTGGATTCCTTTTTAAGCCGTAAACGTAGTCGAACCTAAATGTAATACACTACATTGATTCATAAGTTTCTGCCGATGAGAACTATAATTATGATTATGCGATGTTTGTGAGAATGGTTGAGGGAGTTACAGTAATTGAGCTATCAACGTTTAAAGCTCCGTAGTACGCGTTTAAAAATGTGGAGAATATCGTTTGAATGAGAGTTATGTATGTAAATACGAATGTTAGAGGGAGCAAGCTAATATCAAAAAACGAAAACAATTAAGCGAAAATTTAATAAAACACGACTCCTTTAAATTATAGCAAAAATCTCTCGACGAATTACTAAATTGCATTTAAGGCGATCCTATAGTCCAGGAAAAAATCGAAATTGGAATTTACGCCCTTTTATGGGAGCAGTTTAAAAATACTTGAGAAAAAGCTTTTGGAAAAGTTGGAAAAGGTGTTTGAGAATTTTTTTTACAGGTTGATTTCGTAAAGCCCTATAAAAAACATTAACTCATTTTTACGCATTGTTTATTGTAATAAAAGAGAATTTTAAAATTGATTTCACGGAACAAAGCGACGCGGAGCGTTACCCGCTCCGTCCGGGGGCGAACTGATAAAAAAACGGGCGTGACAAGTTATGTAGCCCTTCGGTGGACGGCATAGAGTTCACTTTGATATTAAAAAAAAGCCGGCCGTATTGTAAAATAACAACGCGAAAATGCATATTTTATTTTATTTTATGAACTTCGGCCGTAAATATCATTTTTTTGCGTTTATTATAAAAAGAACTGAATTTGCCACATTAAACAATAATACCATATCCGAAAAGGGGTTTATAAATAGGAGCGTTTTGACTTGAAAGTGTTTTTTATAGAACTTATACTTCATTTTTTTATAGGCTTATTAAAAGACTCATAAAAAAACTGACCGATAATTTTAAGGGCCAAGATATGTTCTACACACAGTATTTAATTGAAGCATCTATAATACTTCTAAGCGATCCAATTTTCAAAACAAAAACATATGATTTTGTATGATTTTGCATTATTTAGTACGGCTTCATCTTAAAGACGCATTGTGATTTCATTCATACTTATAACATGATAAATAATGGAATAAAAAGTATTTTAAATAATTTTATAACATACTTTGCGATGTTTTTTTCTATCCAGCGAATTTCATATAATTACCGTTTCGGCTCTACAAACGTATAGATATTATCTTAAAAAATGACACCTATATTTTTAAGAACTTAAAAATTTAAAGTTCAATAGAAAGGCTAAAATTCAGAATGCCGGGATACTTCATTTGATGATCATACAATATGATTGGGTATGAATTAAGTGAATTTTCGTGATTTACTTATATTATAAGTATACACAGTGTTCATTGTATTCATTCTAGTCCTAGAGAACGCCATTCTCGAAATGGCTTATTAAACCGACCATTCATTAAATCTCACTCTGCATAGGTCACCCTAAGTGATTCACTATTTTGGTAGCTTAGCAGGGGTGCCCGGGATCAAAGGGTGGAGGTTATCCACCACTTACCCGCCCTGGTATAAGTAACAGATGGTTACTCCTTCAAGGTTCTCGCAAGATTCTAATTTTTTTGGTTAAACGAAGCTACATTTATTTATTTTGAACGAATCTAGACCTCCAGTGTCCCTGCATACGTTGTTAGAAAGCAGTATGCAAATGCTTAACAGGAAAATAAAACATAATACAACAAATCAGGTCAGTAATACAAGCAAAATAATATTTAAAGCAAAAAAAAACTCATTCAAGAAGCTCGTGAGGCCAGCACCTGTATAAATAGATAGAGAACATATGATAAACAATTAAGTCTCAAATCATTTGGTAAGTACCGATAAATAATGTAAATTGCATGAGGATCAAGGCGTGGAGGTTATCCATCTCTTACCCGCCCTGGTATAAGTAACAGATGGTTACTCCTTCAAGGCTTTCGCAAGGTTCTAATTTTTTTGTTAATCGAAGCTACATTTATTTATTTTGAACGAATCTAGACCTCCAGTGTCCTTGCATACGTTGTTAGTAAGCAGTATACAAGTGCTTAACAGGAAAAAAACAAAATGCAAAAAAAAAATTGGTAAGTAAGACAAAGATAAATTAAACAGGGCAAAAGAAAAACTCTTTCATGAGGCTCCATGAGGCGGCATTGCATCTGTAAAAACCTGCAAGCACCTGCATAAAATAGAGAACATAAGTAATAAAGGATCAAGGGGTGAGGTTTGTTCAGGTTTTGGTGGCCTAGCTCTGTGGTGGGCCGGTTCGGGAGACGCCGGTTGAGGGCGACCGTTTGATTTCTCCAGCCGGACTCTCTCGACACCTATCATTGCAATAAAAGGGATGGATGCGTTCTTCACTCCTAGACACACTGACTCCTCAGATACCCACACACATTGAAGACCCTCCACGTAGCATCTCCAAATATGATATAATCCTTGAGGGATTATAATTTTCTCAGAGGCTCCTGTGGGGGATTAATGCCAAAAAAAATTTACAAAATTTTCATTTCAATCAAATTAAATGGCGATGAGACGTCTGGCAATATAAGAGAGACAAAGCGCGTCTTATTTAATTAAATAAAAGTTCCTTACTAAGACAGTGTCATTGGCTTCCACTCAAATCTACATTGAAGGCAATTTAAGTGTGTATTATCTTTTCAATAAGGGCGACATGATTTGTAAAAACAATACATTTCTATCAATGAACAGAGAGCGCAATCTGAACGTGCAATACCATTGTGTTCTCAGAATTGTGGCGGCGCGACGACGTGCATCGTTTCAAAATTTGTGGCTTTAACAAGATGAAGCCACTTATCTCGTAACAATTCAAGTAACGAAAGCCCTGTTTAACAAAATAGAGAATACAAACCATCTCTATTAACACCATACAAGGTCGTTAGACATCACTGTTCCAGATTGCTATTTTTGGGGTATCGGTGGCAATATACTATGTTCAATAGTAATTTTCACAATTTAGATGAGAAAAATATTCCACAAGGATCGTCAATGAGACCATCACTAATATGTTATTGTTTTTTTAGCTAGATGAATCATTTAATTAAGGTAAAGACTATTTCTTAAACCAATAGGTGCCTACTGGCAATAATTAATAAAAATAAAATCTTTTAATAGAAAGCAGTAACTTTGTGGTTTGACACATTAATTCAAATAGAACAATAACCTTGTTTGTAACCACGATTTTTTTAATAATTTTTTTTTAATATAGACCGGTTTCGCTTAACACAAGCATCTTCAGGGTATAAAATTAAACTGATTAGTTTAGGGAACGTACCCATACTACGTTACCTGTTCAGGGGGGCGGGTCTTTAAAATACCACGCTTGGTACAAATGAGCGCCGGGTGTCTTAGGTTTTTGGTCACGGGGGGGGGGGGTTAAAAATTGCAAAAAGTTGGTCTCGTAGTATGGGTACGTTCCCTTAATTAGTTTAGTTTAATTTTATACCCTGAAGATGCTTGTGTTAAGCGAAACCGGTATTAAAAAAATTAAATAAATAAATCGTGATTACAAACAAGGTTATGCTTTTATTTAAAAAATAAAACCCTTTTGTTAGATACATATTATCTATACTTCAATTTTAAAGCGCAGAATTGACATTAAAGTTTCTTAATAGTTGATTTGTGGGATTACAGTATCGTATACAACCTGAGTAGAGTATCATCAAAAATTAATAATTAACTAATTTCTGTGAGTCTATCTGTGGTTGTATAAAGAATTTAAGTGTCATTTTAAAAATAGGAACCAAAGGTGTCAAGAATTAAACAAAAATTTTAACAAAACAAAAAACGACTTCAAAAAATGCACTAAAAAGTAAAAAAATAATTTCGTATTCTTCTACAACTTCATAATCAACTTACTTTTTCTAATCATCAATATGTAGGTACGATTGTTACTTTTGGAGTCGGTGTCAGTCAAGGTAGGTTTGTAACTACATACATAGTTATAGGTGAGGTGTGCTTGTATCGCACAAGCGACTTGACGAGGCGAGAGGCGAGAGCGGAGCCGCGGCGGCGCGGGGAGCTGTCAAGTGAACCCGCCGGGCCGGGTACCTTTGCTGACACCGACTCCAAAAATAACAATCGTACCTACATATTGATGATTAGAAAAAGTAAGTTGATTATGAAGTTGTAGAAGAATACGAAATTATTTTTTTACTTTTTAGTGCATTTTTTGAAGTCGTTTTTTGTTTTGTTAAAATTTTTGTTTATTTTTTGATTTTTAGTGAATCTGAAGTACACTAACTAATTTGTCTGAATATGGGTAAACCTACTGAACGTACTGCTCATATGAGACAGACATAATTTGACCATAGCGACGTTAAGGTCAAATTAAGAGATTCGGCCGAGTTTCGTTAATTTGTCATGGATCCGATAATCAGAACCTAACCAAACTCTCATTAAATTACCCTTGAAGTATATCCTTTCCAATAAAAAAAGAATCATCGAAATCGGTTGGCGTGATATTGAGTTATTCGTCCATTTGTCGCGCACATACTTATGCAAATTTAAGACTTATATGGTTTTCTCATGGATGCTATTATCGGAACTGGACCAAATTAAAATGGGACCACACGGGAAGCATCAGCTTTCAAATAAAAAAAGAATCATCAATATCGGTTCACCCAGTCAAAAGTTCTGGCGTAACAAACATAAAAAAAAAAAAAAAAAATAAATAAAAAAATAATACAGTCGAATTGAGAACCTCCTCCTTTTTGAAGTCGTTTAAAAACAAGCGATAAAGTATCTATATATAACATCTATCTTTAATATAACAAATTGAATTCTAGTATGGGGATCTGCTACAGCAAATCATATTAACCACTTAGATATTGCTCAGAAGAGCATTATAATAACCATACTAAAATTACCCATCAGAACTCCCTCAAAAGATATTTTTAAGTGTTTTGACAGTCTAAATATAAAACAAATATATGCCAAGAATATTCTTATACATCATTTTAAAAACAGAAAATCTCCTAATGAAACTCGGATACATGACACAAGAGCCTCAAAAAAAGATATACGAGATGTTCCAAAATTCAAGACAAGTTTCGGCCAAAGAAACCACATATATCTGGCAACCAAAACTTTACAACATACTTCCTCCAAGTTTGAAAAAGATAGAAAAGATAAATAAGCTTAAGGAAAAAATCAAAACATGGTAGAAAGAAATTAATGCAGACATACTAGAGAATGTATTAAAAACATCATATAAACTAAATAACGGAAAATCAAATAAATCTACCAGTCCGCCTCAGCACAGGACCACCTAGTGAAGAGGACTAAGAACAAACAGATGAAATATTTATGTACATTATCATATCTTGTAATTCTCATCAAACCTCTAATTAAATAGTCACTAATAAAAATAATAAAAAATATTATTTTAACAGCGCATAGTATTTTCATTTTCAAAATTCTAACTGATATGTCAAGAATTCAGACTATCCCTTGATTTTCACGGGCCTTTGTCTTCGATAGTAGATACATAAAATAAGATACCTACTGAAATCTGATTATAGAACAATAATTCAAAATAACGTGTGGATGATCCGTATTATTCTCTCGGTAAAAAAAAACCGTCACAGCATGATAAATAAATAATAGATAAACACAGATTTATTTGATTGTGGCTTTATTCAAAGGCCATTTTGAAAGAGATTTATTTTAATGGTGCGGCAATTCAGAACCAATCAATCCTGAATGATTCGAGTCATTGATGTTACTCCATATAAAATACCCAAATAGGGGCACATAAATTACAGGTGATTTTATTTGTAGGTACCCGCCGAACTAGTGGAGGAAAGAGTAATATCGCGCTAGTAAAAAAATTGCTTCGTTAATATGAATAGTTGAGAGCATTCGTGTTTTAGTTGGAACGTTTTTGACTAGGGGCTAACATTTTGTGATTTCTTTAAAACCCTCACTTATATTAAACATGTTTATTTGACCAGGTGATACGAGCAGTGCGAACACATCACCTGCAAAAGAAAATCTTTGTTTCTTTATAAACGATTGTTTGGGGCGGATGAATAATTTATTTATTTATTAACGCCTTTTTTCGGGGCTTTTACATATGAATAATAAGAAATATAGGTACAGTATCTATTGTACATAACTGAACTGCCTTCGTAACAATATTTTGTATTTGTTTAAAGATAAATTGAAGATGTCCACCGACTTGGTATAATTGTTTCCCTCCATTAGTATTCTGGGCAAAGAGGAATACATATGGTAGTTAGTTCCAGAATTACTGCACTGAAATAAATCCTGACTTTCATGATTTCATTAAATATTTTTACTTGAGATGAAACGGATATCCGGTAACCATCCGGTATCCGGCCTATCCGGCCTAAATTTACTATCCGGCCGGATACCAGATAGTCACTCAATATCCG
The DNA here is from genome assembly GCA_917880885.1 of Limnephilus marmoratus. Lineage (NCBI taxonomy): Eukaryota > Metazoa > Arthropoda > Insecta > Trichoptera > Limnephilidae > Limnephilus > Limnephilus marmoratus. The sequence goes on from OU862923.1 coordinate 48,620,248, forward strand.
GCCGGATTCCGGATATTCAAAAACTACGACAATTTCCTATAATAAAATGTAATACATTAATCTCTTTGTGCCGAGATAATTATAAAATGGCTTATAATTAAAGTCGAAAAAGTTACAAAAAAGTCATAAGTCCTTCCAAAAAACTAAAATTTTCTTCTGAGATATTCACTCTAATGATCAATACATAAATAGTAAATATCTAAATGGGCGATCTTTTTTTCACTGATGACATCATTCAGTTCAGTCAAAACAGAACAAGCAAGTTAACAACTAATTTAATTTTCGCTATTCAATCAGACACTCACGCGATCACTCACGAGTACTCACAATGGCAACCGAAACCGCCCGAATTGACCTGATCGCGTTCGCCGCACCTGTGCGGCGCTAAACTCGTCACGACATGTAACTAGACAATGGGCCGAATATCCGGCCACCGGATATCCGATATTCGGCCAAACAACTATCCGTTTCATCTCTAATTTTTAGATACCGAAACCATAACTATGAAGATTGTGACCAAAAGTCACAGTATGACATTTTTATCTAAGTCATTACTATCCAGTTCCAGATTGAATGTATGTGAATACCACAGAAGAGTCCCAACTGCTCTCAACTGTCTGGAGCCACAGAGACTATGGCAATCCCAATTGGGGTATGTTGTGAGGCTGGGAATGGGAATTTAGTGGGGATGAGAATGAAATAGGGTAAAGAATCAGAATTTCACCAAATATTTTTACATAACGAATCTGCACCTGTGGTAATGGTAATAAGTAACCAAAATATCCAAAATAACTACTGTTTTATTTATTACCAGCGGTTACTGTCCAGTTCCACCCTTTTTTAAGGCGCCGCTACCCTCATTTCTACCGATTTCTTACATATCTCCCTTAAACATTTGATGTTTTTAAGCTCTTAAAAAAATATATGTTATTTTTTAAGATAATGTCTAGATGCTGCCCACGCCGAAACGCAGATTATATGAAATTCCCTCGATAGAAACAAATCGCAAAGCACGCTCCAAAAATTATTAAAAACAAGTCTGTTTCTATTACCTTATAAATTATATTTGTGAAAAAAATCACAATGTTTCTTTAAGGCTCTGCAACCGGGCACGAAAAGAAGAAGATGGAGAGATACGAAATTACGAATATTAGAGGAGAGCGCTAACATTTACAGCGACAAAATCGATGCGAAAATTGCGAAAATGTTTAATAAAACACGACTCGTTTAAAATAGAGCAAAAATCTAGCGGGCATTGTCTTAAACAGCATTTAAAGAAACACTGTGATTTTTTTCATACATATAACTTGTAAAATAACTGATACAAACGTGTTAATAATAATTTTTGGAGCATACTTTGCGATTTTTTTCTATCGAGGGAATTTTATATAATTTGCGTTTCGGCTCGAGCAAAGTCTAGATATTATCTTCAGGAATAACATAAATTTTTTTGAGAGCTTTAAAACTTAACCGTGTTTAAGGGAAATATGTAATAAATCGGTACAAATCCGGGTTGCGGGCCCTTAAATGATAAATTAATGCCCTTAAATGGGCCTCCTGTCTGAAGTTAATGTAAAATAAATAATAATAATAAATTGTGAAATAACACAAATTAGTCAAATAAAATTTTCTTTCCCACGACGGAATTTGAACCCATTGCTAGTCGGGAGCCTTACCTCCTCGACCACGGAAGCCGTCAAATAGTGAGATTCAGCACTCTCTTAAGGCTGTCATACCAGCAAATCATAATTTCGATTCCGACTGTACCGCTCACACATCAGCCGTTGCAAGCGGACGTTTTTGGAACTAGATTTCGTTCCGCTAGAAGCCGGGTTTCACGTACCTATAGTTCACGCGAAGCTGGTCCTACAGTATGGTTCAGATAAAGATGTTGAATTCTCGCTTCCAGAATTTTAATAAGTAGTAGTTATTTGTAATTTGTGTATTGAAGTGCGTAGACATAAATAGATACATAAACACAGTAGGTATAAAGTAGATACCTACACAAAAAAACAATTTGTTATATTTTTTTAATATTTTGGTTTTTGTTTTTTCATTTTATTTTACGGCCATTAGAGTGGAAGAATTGAAACGTTACTTGAAATGGCTTTAGCCGTGTTTAGTGACCAGATCTGAAAAGTCAGGTACTTCCCCACCTCCATCTTCCCTAACTCCGTCCCCTCCCCCACTACCTTCAGCCTCACAACATACCCCAATTGGGGGTGATAGTCCCACTGGCTCCAGACGGGAGCAGTTGGGACTCTTGTGCGGTATTCATGAAAAAAAGAGTACCTAATATTCAGTTGGATTGTAAAAAAGATCTCATTTTGAAATATTTATTCGTGTGCATAATTTTTAATTTTATATTTATGTGAATACCGCACAAGAGACCCAAATGCTCCCGTCTGGAGCCAGTGAGACTATGACATGACTATGGGGTATAGTATGAGGCAGAAGGTGGTGGGGAAGGGCAGGAGATGGGGAAGAGGAAGCGAAGAATTACTTGGCTATTCAGATCTGGTCACCAAACACGGCCAAAGTAATTTTTAGCAACGTTTCAATTCTGAATGGTGGTCTTACACCAGGGCGATACTAAAGTATCTTCCACTCTGGAACGTGACGCAAATATATTATTTTTATATGAAATAACCCAAATTAGTCAAACAAAATTTATTTGCCCACGCCGGGATTCGATCCCACGACCTTCGGATTGCGAGTCAAGAGCCTTACCTCTTGACCACGCCGGCCGTCAATAAATAGTATCAGTAATTTGGAAGGCGGGTATGGGTACCGCCGTCCCGGGAACCATGTATTGGATTATCAACACCGTACGGGTAGCCCGGGTTCATGGGGCGAGGTTTGTCAGGATCTCGGCGGCGGTGGAATCTGCCCCACCAACTACGTAGAAGGCCGGATCGGGAGAGACCTTTTTTTACAATCGCTCGACACATTGCCTATCTCTTCTTTGGGGATGCTGTGTGAAGGTTCGTTTCAGGGAAAGGGAGGAGAGGATCTTCTGAGAAGGAAAGGGTATTAGGGGTGGGTAGAAATGTGGGGGTCAGCGTGTCCAGGAGAGCGGATGTATGAATCCATCCCTCCCACTGCGGTGCAAAGCGATGTTCCGAGAGAGTAAGGCTGGAGAAGTCAAAGGGACTCCCTCAACCACTTTCTCTAGATCCAACCTGCCATGCAGCTGGTGCGCAGACGCATCCGCCGCCAAGACCTGAAAAAACCTCACCCCATGAACCCAGGCACCCCTGCTAGTCACCAAACGTTGCGAACCACTAAGGATGACCTACGGCAGACGTGTTGGTTATCAAAAAAATGGTTCCCGGGGCGGTGGTACCCATACCCGATTCTCATGTTTGTTATTTTTGTAATACGAAAAATGGATATAAAAAAGCCTACCCCCCATCCCTCTCAACCCCCTCCCCCTCTCACCCCACAACCTCTAACCACCCTCCACCCCCCCGCCTCTTTTACCCCCCCCCCTATATAAAAAATCAATTGCTGTTTGTTAGTTTCACTAAAACTCGAGAACGGCTGGGCCGATTTAGCTGATTTTGGTTTTGAAATGTTTGTCGTAGTCCAGGAAAGGTTTAAACGTTGAGAAAATATGGAAAAGTTGCGAGGAAGATAGTAAAATCAACAATTTAATTCTCCCATATAAACTGTTCTACATACTTTCCTGTGAATTGCTAACCGTTCATCCGATTGCGATGAAACTTTGGTGAGTTGTTGTGAGCACGCCCGCAAAGTAGTCCAGTCAATAAATGCTCCAAAAGGAGGTGTAGAGTGCGTGAGCAGGGACCTAAGCGATTCCTCCAGAAACTTGTTTAGGGTGCTTAGGGTGTGAACATACTAAAAGTCCTGACGTCTTGGTTGTGAGCTAGGGGGAAGGGGGGGAGGGGGAGGTCCCAATTTTTGGGTTTCCGCTTATATCTCAAAAACGGTGCGTCACACATGAAAATTTCCTAAGGATAAGTAAAAAAAGCTCATAAAATTATCTACAACTTTTATTCTTTACGTAATTTTCGAAATCACGTCCATTTTTGACTTACACGCTCCACAAATGTAGATATTTTTGAAAAAAATTATTTTACCTCACATTTTTCATCAAACATTCCTTCATATCGTCTAAAATATTCATCAAAGAAAGAAATTTATTTATAAGAAGTTGTAATAAATTTAATTCCCTTTTAGAATATATATACATATGCAAATAAGTCTCCAACCAGTAAATATTTACAGCAATTTTAAGGTTTTGCGTAAAATGTCGTCATTTTCAGAAAAAGCTGTTTTTATCTTATTACTGACACACCGACGTGCAACGACGATTATGCGACGCTCTTTTAGTAAGGCGTATGATCAGATATGACCATGGAAACCACATTGATGCTATCATTCAAAAGCCGAGAAGGCATAACAGGAGGCAGAGGTATTTTGCACAATGTACTAGAAGTGGTTAGTTGGTATGAGCGCAACTCATGAGATCTGCACTTCCCTTAAAGAGTATTGTGGAGTGTTCACGTCCAGTAACAACACAAGGACCTCGGACAAGCCCACCGAAGTAAAGATGCAGCAGACATTTTCAAACTCAGTCAGTGGTTTGATGCACATCCTCCCTTCCCACAAGCCAATGAAATAATGTCAATTCCCAATGTCTTCTGTCAGCTCGTCGATAAAAAATCACGATGAAAAGGTTGCAGTTGACCCAACATTTCTGTTTCACCGGATGTGTATAAGCAAACGATCAGATGAGGATTTGAAGAAATTCTTTGAGTATGAGTTGGCCCCATTTCCCTTGGCACTGTTCAATGAAGGTGGGATGTGGAAGACAACTAAATCTGTCCTGTACAGCTTATTCGAGCCTACCAAAAAACTGGTCTACTGTCTCAGGTGAACATAGTTGTGGACGGAAAATTTCTACTACACAGAGTAATTTGGCAAAAAGAAGCCTTCCTTGTCACAATTTGTGATCGTTACATCAACTACGTCAACCACCACTATCCTGGATGACTCACACTGTGGTATTTGATTGGTACCCAAACCCAGCCAACGGTACAAAATCACAATAACAGATGCGATGATACAGACTGAGAAGGTCAGCTGACATCAATTTGACTTGGAACACTTCAATACCCGTTAAAAAGGAAGATTTGTTATCCAATCCTACCAACAAAAGTAACTTCATCTCTTTACTACAGACGAAGCTTCGGGAGAATGGGATACAGACTCTTCAGGACATGATGCTGACTTCCTTGTTGTGAAGATTGCTGTGGAACATTCCTCTCACAGTTTTGTGAGAAGCTTTCACTTCCTTTTGATTGCTTCCACTCCTCCCACCCAAGATATTCTGCTGCTGACAACGGACGAGGGAAAACCAAAACAATGCCACTGTCCATCCAAAAGATGCAGCACCGTGCATTTGAACACATCCTGTTCTTACATTCATTTACCGGCTGCGACACAACATCTGCAACTTTCAGGAGAAGCAAGGTGGGCTTCTCAAAATTGTACTTGGAGTCAGAATTCATCAAGCAAGCGGCAATGATCTTTATAACCCCTCCTCTACTCACGGCGAGGTTGAAGAGGCTGGAAATAAATGTTTCCTGAAATGGTATGCGGCGCCAAAAAGACAGACCTTCCTTAACCAGTACCGCTTTTAGTCGTTCACAGGGTTGGTTGCAAATATGAAGCCTGACATCAGCTCCCTCCCTCCAACAGAGAACGCAGTTAAACAGCATTCCCAGTGCACCGATTGAGCTGCCCCCTGAATAATGGGGGTGGAAACATGAAGGAGAGACCCTGATGCCAAATACAACAAAAGATCCACCAGCGCCGGAGGTCCTTCTAAATATGATATTTTGCCGCTGCACCAGGGATTGTGCAATTGGCAAATGTGGATGCCGAAAAGCAATGCTGACCTGTTCTGCAGCGTGTCTCCGAGTCTCCTGCCAAGGGAGATGCCTCAATAGCGTGCCTTTTGCCGAGGACGACGATGACGACGACATAGAGCCCATTCAGCAAGAACCATCCAATACTGAGGATGAAGATGCCATGGATGAACAACGCTTGCGAGGACCCCCACGTCCAAGGAGGATGAGAATGTAACATGATGTTATTGAGAACAGTGATAACAATGAGATCTATAATTTTATGTGCTTAATGTAACGAAATAGAATAAACATTATGATTATAAAATACAATTATGTATTTTTCAAGTAATATGATTTTTACCTATTTTATTTAATAGCTGGTTTTAAAGTGTGGTCACACATATTATTAGGCGAACGAACAAGTGTTGTGTGTCAGTAATAAGATAAAAACAGCTCTTTCTGAAAATGACAACATTTTACGAAAAAACTTCAAATTGCTGTAAATGTTGAACGGTTGAAGATAAATTTACATATGTCTATATATTCTAAAAGAAAATTAAATTCTTTACAACTTCTTTCGAATAAATTTTTTTCTTTGATGAATATTTTAGACGATATTAAGGAATGTTTGATGAAAAATGTGAGGTAAAATGATTTTTTTCGAAAATATCTACATTTGTGGAGCGAATAACTCGAAAATGGCTGGGATTTCGAAAATTACGTATAGAATAAAAGTTGTAGATAATTTTATCAGCTTTTACTTATTATCAAAAAATTTTCCTCTGCGGCGCACCGTTTTTGAGATATAAGCGGAAACCCGAAAATTGGGACCTCCCCCTCCCCCTCCCCCCCCTAGCTCACCACCTAGACGTCAGGATTTTTAGTATGTTCACATCCTAAGCACCCTAAACAAGTTTCTGAAGGAATCGCTTAGGTCCCTGCTCACGCACTCTACACCCCCTTCCTTGACTGGACTAAAGGTTTCTGTATATACTGGTGAGCTCTGGCATTATGAAATTTGTATATAAAATTGCAATTGGTGCCACGCAAACTGTTTGAAAACTGAATGTACCGGGAGTGAATGTATGGAATGCGGGAGGAGGTGGCGGATGGGAGAGGGGTGAAGGATGAGGTAGGGAAGGGGAGGGGGACAAGGGAGGGGAACTCGGGAGAGGGGGCCCGCGGGATGGGTTGGGGAGGGGAACCCGGGAGGTGGGAGGGGAACTCGGGAGGGGGGAGAGGAAAACGGGTGGGGGTTTAAGGGATAGGGGAAGCGGGCGAGGGGAGTGAGGAGAGGGGAAGGGGACGTTGGAGAGGAAGGGGAGGCAGAAGGGGAACGGGACGAATGGGAAAGGACACGAGCTCTGGCATCATGAAATTTGTATAATAAAATTGCAATAAGTGGCACACGAGCTGTATGAGAACTGAATGTATCGGGAATGAATGTATGGAATGCAGGAGGGGGGAGGGGAACCCGGGAGGGTGGAGGGGAACTCGGGAGGGGAGAGGGGAATTCGAGAGGGGGATCCGCGGGAGGGAGGAGGTGATTATGGGAGGGGGGAGGGGAACTCGGGAGGGGGGATCGCGGGACGGAAAAGGGGGGGGAGTAGAGTGAGGAGAAGGAAGGTGGAGGAGGAGTGGGAACGCGAAAGGGGAAGGGGACGCGGGAGAGGAAGGGGAGGTGGAAGGTGAACGGGACGAATGGGAAAGGACGCGCAGGGAGAAACAATTTCGTTATTAAATGGCAAAGGTTGGTACCCGGCATATATATAAATGCTAATAAATGAAAATGAATCGCCGAAATGTATGTACGCGCATAACTTCCGAACGACTACACCAAATTGGATAATTCTTTTTTTGTTGTGTTTGTTATTGCCAGGACAAGGTTTGTATATAACTACTGGTGAGCTCTGGCATTATAAAATGTGTATACTAAAAATTCAATGGGTGGCACGTGAGCTGTTTGAAAACTAAATGTACCAGAACTGAATGTATGGAATGCGGGAGGGGGGATAGGAACTTGGGTATTGGTGCCGCGGGTGGAAAGGGACGGGAACCAGGGAGGGGGAGGGGAACCTGGGAGGGGGGAAGGGAATTCGTGAGGGGAGTTGGCGGGACGGGGGAAGAGGAGTGGAGTGGGGAGTCGGAAGGTGGAGGAGGCGGAGTGGGAACGTTTGAGGGGAAGGGGACGCGGGAGAGGAAGGGGAAGCGGAAGGTGAACGGGACGAATGGGAAAGGACACGCAGGGAGAAACAATTTTTTGTTGAACGGCATAGCAACGCATGCCGGGCACCAGCTAGTATATAAATGAAAATGAATCGCCGAAATGTATGTACGCGCATAACTTCCGAACCCATGCATGCCGGGTACCCGCTGTATATAATTTATTTATTTATTTATTTACGGACAAATAGTCCATTAACAATATAACAATAACACGAATAACAAGCGAGCCTAAAGGCCCGACCCGCCTAGCAATTGATCACTGTTCGCATCGATTACCGTTCGCATGTCATTTTTTGTAACCAGCACCACTTTTCGTAACAATCACCACTTTTCGTAACGATTCACCAGTTAACCCCATGTGTCGAGCATGCGTAAAGAAGTTTTACTTTAAAAAAATGGGGCATTTGGGACTCTTGTTTTTTGTATCGTATAATAAGGGACAAATAAAAACATTTATTTTTAAATATAAAACTTTTTGCATAAAAATATTCAATGAAAATGAAATTCGGTCAACCCTGTAGATTTTACGAACGTGAAACAAGGAATTCGTATGTATTTACATTTCGTTTCCAAAATATTATTTCAAACTGTTGTAATTCAGAGCGACGCGGACACGTCCTCGTCTGGCCACGTTTCGGACCGTAATGTCCGTAATGAACTGCGAAATTTTGTGTTTCGGCGCTATGATAAAATCGTCAAATGCGAAGCTGTTAATTAATTAAAATTAAATGTTTCCCAAAATTATTTTTCGGTCAAACTTATTTATGATTTGTCAATAATGTCTTAGCACAATAAGTATGTAAAAAAATATGAAATATATTAGTTTATAAGTGCGCAAATAAATACACAAATGGACCAATTTTCGTCAAGAAACACATGTACGTACATATTTTTTAATGATTTTATTGAAACTAAAATTAAAATTCTAATACATAACTTTGCTAGATAATGTATTGATTTATTTCACTGCATGATTACATTATTTGAAATGGGTGTGGTATAATACAAAAACTTTTTTGAAAATTTAACAAATCTGCCAACGACCTATGGAATAACCTTATTATACTAAAAATTAAAAAAAATTCTAAAAATTTATTACATAACTATGCTAGATAAAAGAACAATCTTTCGAAATCCATTTATAATTTTTTGTGGAAAAGAGTCAATACGTCTAAAAACTTTTTTGAAAATGACATATTTCTGGGTTTCTCTACCTATAGCCCAGTCAATAAACGCATTGAACTGGAACAAATTAAGGGAAAGCTGAATTTTTGCAGGTGGATAGTACTTCTTACAGGGAGTATTTTCACAAAAGTCCCCACCCCTCCCCCGCTTGCTTTCCTCCCTGCCCCCCTCCAAACTTTGAATTTGTAGAGTTCCACATAATCCATCATATCTCCTAAACTATACAATATATCTGAAAAAATATAACACCATTATACTTCTTAAAAAGTTGTCTACAAAAAAGATAAAATATATTTTTTTGTTATCTACTACGGTTTGGCAAATAATAATGACATTGTCGCCAAAAAAAATTTTTTTTTCGTAAAATTTTGATTTAAAGGTGAATATTTTTTTGTCTGAGGGAACACACAAAAATGTTTCAAACAAACTATTTGTCAAATTTAATAAGCTTTAAAACGATATATAACATTGCTTACTTTTATCCTTAATACTGGTCAAAATCCGACTCCATTGCAGGGCGGCACGACGCCGCGGCGTGCGGTTAACCTAGTCAGCTATGATTGCAGGTGACCGATTTGTGCTTAGATAGCACTATTTATAGTTTTAAATTGAAACATCGAGTACTTTTAAATTTATTTACCATATAAAAACACTTTTAACACTTAATAGTATTTGCAATAACAGTACAAAAAAAATTCTAATAAGTACAAAATTATATAAGTTTCGTAGGTATTAAGGGATTACATAATATTATTATTAACTGGGTATCACAATCGTCTTCAAATTTTCATCAGTATTTTCAGATGTGTTACTGAAGGATAGTCCATTGCAGTGGCCACACATATCAGAACACTCTAGTCCTGCCCTCCGACACTGCACGACTTTCCGCACGAGGTTTTACAGTTACAAGAATCAATTAGAAGTTCATTTGGATTCGCGGGACATGTCATTTGTATGTGTTAACTTATATTCTCTTATTTGCCATCCCCATTCATAAGATGGTAATTCATTTCCTGGCCATGTTTGAACTAGGAGGTATGTCCTCAGAAGATACTGGCGGGCCGCGTTCTTTACAGTTACACAGTTTTCCATAAATCTTCTAGCCCACTTCCTTACATGATGCGGCCAATAAATCCTAAATATTACATTAACAAATGAAAACCTTCTAGTCGTAAAATAATTTTTGAAATTTCCGATGATCCGTCAGCCCTCGGTACCATTTCAATAGCTCTGAGAAAAAGCAGGTTGGTCGAAAGTTACAATGCATGTTTGATTCTTCTTTTTACACTGTTCTGTTGGGAGACATAGTGCAGTGTACACTGAGGATGGATTATTGGAATCAATATCAATAAATGGAACAGCCATTACTTAACTGGTTCCATAATCCACACAATCGTTCATAGCGACATTTATAAACCCGTTCCAGTCAACTTTTGAATGCGTGCCACTTACCTAACCACCCTTGCGTGCCCTTCAGCGCCCTTGAGGTGATTTTTCACTAAAATGGTGCTTTATAAATCAGCCAAATATTATTAATTGGTTAGAGATACAAAATATAATGAATCGGCATGCTCTTTTCTAGAAGATGTACATTCACTGATATTTTTTATGGTTACATATTTCAAGATGCTCTTTTTTCTCTTCGCGTAGCAACGTTGAGCGATGTTTTCTTTTTTCCCAAAATTTCCACACTGAAGACGAGGTACATCTAGAGTTGTTGTCATATTAGAGGCCAGATTGATACACTTGATTCCTCCCATGGCATGAAATGTATTAATAAGGCCATCTAATTTTTTTTATATTAACGTCGGAATTGTCAAACGATGTGTCATCTTCGATTGTAGGAGGCCTAGCTTATTAGAGATCTCTGGTATGTCACCTTCATGATAAGACGAACAACGACGACAACACTTACATTAAATGTTTAGATCCGTACATTCATTGTATATACTGGTACGTTGGGGCCTGTGGTGCGTTTGGGCTACAACACACGTGGGGCCTGGGGTAGGCGCGGTGTGTACCCCCAACAATATCGTCTCAACATGCCCGAGGCTAGCAAAATCGGAAAAAGCATATGAGATCTCTCTATTCAGAGCGGAGGCCGCCGGTAGGCTATCAAGTAAGCTCCATCTCTCAATATTCAGTGCGGGGCGTCGCCCTGGGTACCTCCACCGTAGCGGAATAACAACAGTTAATAGAGGAAAAGGTCATATATTGTAGAATCAACAGGTACAAACCATTACAGTAATCACAGGGGTCAACAATGTAGTATGAACACAATGACAATGACCTAGCTGAACTTTAGAACTAACATGATCTCTCAATTTCGTCATCCCGGGTGGGTTTCGCGAGGCAATCACTAACACAGCGAATAGACACATTATTAAAGAGGGAATACGGCAATGCAGTCACTTACAGGGTGGTGTGAGAGGCGTGTTCGACTCGGCAACGAACTCTGATGTTCCAGTCCTCGAATACATGGTTACAACACGTGTCTGGCGCCATTGTTCCACGAGATTCTACCGTCGGTCGTATGGAGCGAGCGGCACACAGCGGCACGTGCTCGGGGCTCTGAGGCTGGGCGCTGACTGTGGGGCTCGAACGCGTATCGCCGCTTTGCTGTTCCGAGCGGCCGGAAACACTGCGGCGCGCGAGTCATAAAGTAACTCTTTAATATTGTCAAACCGGAAATGCGCTCCGTAACAATACACAAACTTGTCTGTATTGATGACAAAAAAGACCTAGGCCTTGCAGATGCTATTATGGCGTGGTTAATTACTAAACGTCTTCTCGTAATATCAGATCCATTATCATACAACCTCTTCGTTACAGTTGACGTGAATAGATTTAAAGTTTCAGAAACTAAATCATAACCCCCACCAGTGATTTCCGGAATATCAGGATAGCTTTCACAATCATATGGATTTTTTTAATATCTTCTCTGATTATTTCTGCGGCAGTGCGTTCAATTCTTAAACGTTCCAGATTTGCTTTCTTTTCTTTGCTTCTGCACCAGTCATCTAGTATTTTATTACTCTAGTGAGATATTCATATGGCAGTTTTTCTGACAAAAATTATACATCCGATCTTGAAAATAGTCGATTATTTGATTTTTTTCAGAAATTTATCTGAGTACGGAAGATCAGTGCCACAAATATCTATAACTATTTCTCTAAAGTGAACTGAAGTTCATCAGTATTTTCTAAGAAATTACAGAGTTTAAGCTTTTTTGGCTGAATTATCGTCTTTAGATCTTCCTACAAACTTACTTTTAAAGTTAGTTTAATTTTACAGAACTTCTTGAAATACGGCGACCAAATTAAACACACTTAACAGTTTAGATTTTACTTTTGCACCCCATTTATCATCTTTTGTATTGCAAGCATTCATCAATGTTTCTCTTATTTCCATTGTTAACACCAAACGCATTTGCTCGCGATATTTATGAGGTAGTGTATGAATAAAAACTTATTTTTGTCTCAAATACCTAATACAGTTCTCCATCAAAATAAATATATTTTCTAAATGACTTAGGAATCGCTGAGGTGTACTGGTCGATGAGCTACAATTAATATTTGTAAAAGTCTTAATACTGCTAGCCCTAGAATACTTTTTCTACAATCTATGTATGTGCACGGTTACGCTATCCAAACTAGTTAATTTAACATGATTAATGTCATCGTTTTCAATACTAGCGTTAATTTGCATTTGTAACCACTTCGTTACTATAACAACATTTCCTGTAAGGTCAGTTTACATAAAATACACAATAGGTTCTCTGCAGTTTGTTAATTTCTTGTTAATTAATTGTTTCTCAATATTTTTACCCGATGAAGGTGGTAAAACGCACAAAAAACTTGAAAGCTTGGCACAATTACATCAAAATATAACGCACAAAACCCACAAACCTTAATCTCAAGACAAAGGAGATGAAACTGATTATTTTTATTCAATTTATTCATTTGTTTCAACTTAATAAAATAACAAGTAGCGACGCGACAAGATCGTCAAACATAACACGCCGCTCCGTGTTACGACCAGCGCGCGTACTAAATTAAGGGCTTATCCACATATTTTCGATAGAAATTAAGTATGTAAGTAAACACTGTTATACACGCTTTTAAAGCTTATTAAATTTGGTAAATGATTTGTTTGAAATATTTTTTCATATTCTCTCGGACAAAAAAAATATTCAACTTCAAAAAAATATTTTAGAAAAACAATTTTTTTTTTAACAACAATCTCATTAATATTGGCCAAACTAACACAGATAATAAAAAAGTTACTAAACATAATTTTTAGGCAATTTTGTAAGAAGCTAGGTGATGAAATTTTTTTTATGATATATGTTTTGGTTTATGAGATATAATCGCTTTAGTAGAAGCCCACATTTTAATGTTTGGGAGGGCACAGGGGGGGAAGCAAGCGGGGGAGGAGTGGGGACTTTTGTGAAAATACTCCCTAGGGTACGTACTACTTACTTGCAAAAATTCAGCTTTCCCTTAATTTGTTCCAGTTAGGGCCTGTTTTTTGTCTAGATTGACTGGGCTACTATGTCCTCTTAAAAATAGTTTTCCTGTTGAAAATTCAAGTAAGTGTGGAATAAAACAATATTGGTTAATTAATTCATTATTATCTCTTTTTATTCCGTTATATGGATATACACATATTTTAAAGTTCTATGTGAATTTTATTCAAGTTCTGTTATTATTTCATTATGGGCCGACTCCTTTACAGCACTTGAAACAAGAACATGAATAGAACTTTTACCGAACATGAATGTTAACTTTGAAATTTGATAATTTTTTCAATTTCTGCGAAACAATCAGACATAAGAGACATGCACTAAGATGAATTAAAAATACCTTTTAGGCAAAAAATAAATGTTCCATGCAAAAATGGTGGAAGTAACTTGGCAACTTAACAATAATGTTCTTAACTCAGACGTTCCTACGAACTGAATGATGAAAAACATATTTTTTTTTAATAAGTATTAAGTACTTTTGCCAAAAATTGCCCATACCTAGTAGGTTCGTTGGGTAAGCCAGGAAGACAGAGGGTAAGAGGAAGTAAGGAAGGGACGCAGCATCGCCATCGGCGCGTGTCCGATCCGCGTGAATGTTGTTACTTGGCTTCCCTTTGTCTAGTAGCGCCTCTATGACAAAGGGCTTTTTGGACCTCCGCGCCGATGTAATTTAAGACTATACCTACTTAATTTTACAAGTCGATAAGGGGCCATTCATTTATTACGTAAGAAAAATTTTGCTAGTTTCGACCCCCTCTCCCCCTATTATAAGAAAAAATAAGAATAGGCCGACACGCTCCCCCCTGTGTAATATTTATTACGTAAGAATCTAAAGGAAAAAATGAGTAAACATTTGGTTTATTTTGGAAATGGAAATCGTTTACCTATACGCATCCGAGCGAACCTCGGCACTAGCGCGGTTGCCCGCGCTTTTTCAAAGTATAATTTTAACTTTGCGCATTTTTGTGATCTTACGTAAGAACTATCGAGACTCCCTCCCACCCCCTTTTAAGAAAAAATAAGACATGTTCGACCCCCCTCCCCCCTTAAATCATCTTACGTAATAAATGGATGGCCCCTAACGCCCTTCCTGTAAACAAAACAGATCTATTCACACACTGACAAACTTATAAACAAAACACGATGATATCCAAGAGTGAAACGCCACAGAATTTTTATTTTTTCATAATATATTTATTTGTAGAGCTTTTGCTAACATAATAATAGTCGAACAATAATAAGGTAAAATGGGAGTACGTAACTGTATTAGTTAGTTAAATATTTTAAAAAAATAATGGTGGAAATTTCAAATTACAGAAGTACATCCATTTTTTTTTTTGTTGCTTTGATCCAGGACGGAGAACTTTAGAATATGTTGAGAAGGTCTGTGTATATTGATCGCCCAATTGATTAATCAGATATCTTCATATACTAAGTTTTCAGATAATGAGGAAAACAAAATTCAAATGCTCGCCATAAATTGTCATAGAAAATATTATTTACACATGTCTGTGTTTTACAAAATTGTGCTATAAAATAACTCCGGCAGAATTAACGGTCGTAACGTAATTTTGAAATATCCTACTAGTGACCAAGACAACATAAACATTTTGTTTGATTCACTGCAAGTATTTCTGGATTATAATTGACTTGGTTATTTTTATGAGTAATCCGAGTATTTTAACAGATAAAGGGTATACTTTTACACTTTAAAAATTAAAAGTATGTAAACATACGCATAATCAATGCAAATTTCGATTTTTCGGAGATATCTGGCTAATCAACTGGACGATCGACACATCTTTACCATGAATATCATAAACATTTACTATTATTTAATTTAGTCAATAACGCCCTTTTTTAAAACAAAAACCGTTAACCCTAAACCAAACTTATCGATTCTGCAACACAAAAGGCGACCATGTATAAGACTGAAATACCACAGAAATTAATTAAAACTATTAATACATGATAATTTATTTATTTCTGGAGATAATAAGATAACCAGGAGTACTTTGTTGTATTATTTCGTTAAATATTGTAAAGCTAATGGTAGAAACTTAAAATTACAGTAGTAATATGAGTTGTAATATTTTTTTGTTGCTTTGACGCAGGACGGAAGGTTTGGCAGTTCGGTGAAAACGCGCTTATAGTGATAAGTTACACGAATAGTTCGTGTTTTGCCACAGTGGAAAAGGCGGTGGAGTCCAGGATCACGGATATTTATAGCACTTGACAGCTCACAATGTTCTATTAGATATCCTAAATACACCCCAGAAATTCATTTTCCGTGATATTTTTTTTTACTTAAGTGTTTTTAAATAAATCGGTACTTAAGGTTTATAATACTCATTCCATGATTACCTCACGGTCTTTCTATTATGAATTTTGTCTTAACGTTACAAAAAATAACATTTTGCTATAATATCCTTAAAATATTTTATTGTTGCTGAAAGATAAACTGTTCGGTAAGGTCAAACGGTTCACGGCGAGTTCATCGAAAATCAATTCATCGAAAGCAAATTCATCGAAAACGAGTTCATCGAAAACCAATTCATCGAAAACCAATTACGCGAAAACCAATTCATCGAATGATCAATTTAGCGAATCGCCAATTCATCGAAAAAAAATATTTTGTAGATATTTGAGAGAAATTTGAGAGCGGCACGGGAAGTTAAGAAAGCATTGGTCAATAAAAGTTGACAATACATTTATATATAAAAAAATTGATAATAAAACTTTGGACAAGGAGACTAACCTAACCTAACCTTTTTTTTCGATGAATTGGCGAATCGATGATTTGATCATTCAATGAATTGGTTTTCGATGAATTGGTTTCCGATGAACTCGGTTTCGATGAACTCGGTTTCGATGAACTCGTTTTCGATGAATTTGCTTTCGATGAATTGATTTTCGATGAACTCGTCGGTTACCGGTCAAACAAATGTAAATATAGAGTGTTCATTTTAATAACTCCTTTTAAACCTCACACGTGTTTTCTCCCTCTACATTTCCACTGCCGACATTATTAAAACAACAACATTCAATATTATCATGTTCAAGGAACTCAAAACAATCCCGGGCACATTCTATTCCATCGACGAATTTATAAAAAATGTTGAATACTTAAAACTTTATAGGATGGTTCGTGAGAATATTACCTCCTCAGCGCAGTGGTCCTATAACCAAAATGCAGACTATTAAAAGTCGGCTAGTCCTTGTTCCTCGTTACCTACCGCATTGATTCAAGCGGTATTTGATAGTTTTTCAAAATAGCGTTAAATTGAATTGATTCTGGGAAGCTTGGATGCGAAGCGTGGGCCGCAATGATACGGGGCTGATGCGGTGGAAAGGAGAACCGCTGGTAGCTCCATTGCCGCCTCTCGCTCTTTCCAATAAACACCACATTTAACTGAAAGAGAGGTCGCAACGGAGCTCTCGGCGGCTGGAACGTATGACGGTTCGCAGGCCAACTAACATCCATGACTTCGGCAGAGATGAGAATTATTTTCTCATTTATGAAATGTGAGTTGCTCATCGCTGTATACTACCATGAAAACGGAAGGGTTAGATTTCGTTTGGTGTCTATTATCTACAATCGGGTTTTCATTTATTATAAGATTCTGACCAATACTTGCAGTTATCGCCCAAATATGCTGGTCATTCCATTATTCTACAAGGGTAGCAAAAATGTTTACAAGAGTGTCGATAATATGTAAGTAATTAAGCAAAGAATTTAAAAGCTCTTTATTCAATTTGGTAGGCGGGAATGGGTACCGCCGCCCCGAGAACCTTTATTGGATAACCAACATCTCTGCCATAGGTCACCCCAAGTGGTTCGCTACCTCATGGGGTGAGGTTTGTCTAGGTCTTGGAGGCGGATGACCAGGACTCACTGAACCCCTGATTCCTACCCACCCCTTAAACCCTTTTCCTTCCCAGAACTCTCCTCTCCTTCCTTTCCCTAAAAAATCCTCTATACAGCATCCCCAAAGATGACATAAACCCTGAGGAAAATTATCTTCCTCAGGGCCTCCTGTGTGGAGTTATGATGTAAAAAAAATATATATATTTTTGACGGCCTCCATGGTCGAGGGTAAGGCTTCCGATTATGAATCTGGTGGTCGCGGATTGAAATCCCGGCGTCGGCAAGTGATTTTTAAAAATTAATTCGCGTTTTCGTTAATTTATAACAATATGTTAAGAACTTGCAGCAGAGCAGTTTCAGAGTGGTTTATACTCTATATTGCTTAAAATAAGGCTAGTCATGTTTGGTGACCAGCTCTGAATAGCCAGATACTTCCCCCACCTTCCTCTTCCTCAAATCCTTCCCCTCCCCTTTACCTTCAGCATCACAACATATCCCAATTGGGGATGGAGTAGACTCTTTGGCTTCAGAAGGTTGAGAGCAGTTTGGACTCTTGTGCGGTATTCACAAAAAATATACCTACATAGGTATGATTATAAATATATTTTGGTAAATGAAATCTATTTATAAAAAATGAAACAAACACTTTTTATTTAACCACGAATTTATTATTTTATGTATCGACCGGTTTCGCTTCGACCAAGCTATTATTATATCCTGAGGATAGATAGGTCGATACCTAAAATAATAAATTCGTGGTTAAATACAAAGTGTTTATTTCATTTTTCATAATATAATGTCTAACCACAAAGTAATTGCTTCTTATGAAAAAAAAAGAAATCTATTTATATTAATACATAAATATAGGTAAACAGTACCTATCTGTGGTGGGCGGCCGCTTGATGGATATATTTTTTTTATTTTTTTTTATTTAAATAAAACATACAACGAAGTTGCATTCCCATGAGTTATCAAAACTCATTAAGGGATCGCCAATTGGTACATTTGAAAAGATAAACCCAACCCAACCCAATATGCAGACACAATAAATGAAGAAAAATTTTACAAAACATTTTACAGAAGCAACATACAGAAACAAACATATGAAGAATCACTTTACAAATATTTCACAGAAACATGTCTTATAAGATTTTGTGAATAATATTATAACCACTCATTTGATTTATGTACTGTTGGTGTCACAAAGTTAAAATAAAGTATCCTCCATGATGGACTATAGAAATGCATAAAAAACAAATCAGGAAAAATACAATAAAAGGTACATGCTCAAAAATACACAGACCTAAAACAAAATGTTTACATAAAAAAATACACGATAAGATTTAAAAAAGATATAAACTGCGCCCATGAACAGAGTTTGTACCTACTTATGACTCGTTTTCCAAATAACATTTGAAAAAATAGGATTTCAATATATCGTTTCGAGATTTGTTAGAGGCATATACCTGTCTTAATTCTTCAGGCAATTTGTTATAGTTAGTGTACGCAATGTATTCTAATGATTTCAGTCCGAACTTTGTTGAGTGTATTTTTGATATATGTATGTAGTTTGTTGTGTTGTCGTGTATTATATTGGTGAACGTCGTTGTTATAGTTCAGTTTTATATTTGTGTGGGTGTTGCACTGAATAATATTTAAGATGGTGTTTGTTATCTCAAAGCTAGGAACAATCTTAAATGGTAATACAAGTGCGTGACGGTAAATATCTTTAACATGTGTATCCCAAGGCAAGCCAAAAATGTTACGTAGGGCTCTATTTTGGATTATTTGCACCTCCGATATCAATTTTTTGGTAGCAAAACCCCAGATACCCGAAAGGTATGCCAAGTGGGAGTGAATCATAGCCTAGTACAATGATCGCAGTATGGCTGTGGGAAGCAATCTACGTAACCTGTACATTACACCGGTCACCGGAGCAATCTTTGATTTAACATGGTCAAAATGATTTTTCCATGAAAGCCGTGAGTCAATTAAAAGTCCTAGATACTTTGCGACATCTGTTTGTTCCAGTTTGTTTAGTCCAAGGGATATGTTTAGGCGTTGTTCTCTCTTATTCCCGAATAGCACATAGTGAGTCTTTTTAATATTAAGGCTAAGTTTATTAATTCTCAGCCACTCGGCTAGATGAGCCAAATCTCTTTCCATGTCCTTTTCCATTTCGTTTAAATTAGTATTATGATAGAATAATATTGTGTCATCAGCATAAAGTTGAAGTGTACCTTTCGCTCCCCATTTTGCAATATCATTTATATAAATTAAAAATAAATATGATTTTTTTTATCTAATCTGCAGTTTAATTCCGAGGATGTTACAATTTTGCTCACTTCTTTAAAATAAGATGAAGGTCTATAGTCCGATTTAAAAAAAAAAAAATTAACGCAAGATAGTTCAGCCAATTTATAATAAGGACATCGACCTCAATCCACAATAATCAAGCCGAGTTTATTCTACCCTTCTGATATTTGTTTACTGAGTAAATTATTTTTCTAAATTTTCTTGTGATGTCATCTTCTACCGGCGCTTGGCTACCAACGAGTAACTTATCAATCTGACGGCGTATATAATGGTCAACATCATTTTTAATTACCTTTTATTAGTTGGATCAAAGCACTACCCTGTCATTGGACAGTCAGTCATTCCATACACCCACAATCCACGTGAACTGCGCTGCCTGCGTCATCGTGTATCATATTTTACTATTAAACCGGATTGTGTGTTTGTAAAGAGGGTTTTTCGACATGGTTTTTTCTTCCGATTTCCCGATGCTTTCTCCGCTGCCTCCCCCTCCCCTTCCCCCTTCCCAACCCACCCCCTCCCCACCAGTCGGAGGTAGTTCCATCCATCAACATCAACATTCTACATCACTCAAATATTATTTATAATCCGCGAAAGAAAGTGGCACAGCCAAATAAACCGAACCGATCCCTAATGGAAATCTTCCTCTGACGATTCAATAGTTTACCAGTTCCTGCCAGCTACAAGGTGCACTACGCATTTCAATCACTAATATATTTTGCATTGGGTTGTTTTCACAAATAATGGATACTGTTAAAAATGCATGGATAATTTTTTTGTGATTCTGGTTCTTAAAATGTGTTATTTTAATATTTTTCTACATAATTATTTATTTTCAAAAACCGTTAAAACTGACACAATTAACAGCGTTCATTATGAAGGCTCTGCAACCGAAGAAGATGGAGAGATACGAAATTGCGAATGTTAGAGGAGAGCGCTAACATTTACAGCGACAAAATCGATGCGAAAATTCGAAAATGTTTAATAAAACACTTTTAAAGAAATACTGTGAATTTTTTCATACATATAACTTGTAAAATAAGTTAAACAAATGTGTTAATAATAATTTTTGGAGCATACTTTGCGATTTTTTTCTATCGAGGGAATTTTATATAATTTGCGTTTCGGCGCTGGCATAGTCTAGATATTATCTTCAAGAATAACATATATATTTTTAAGAGCTTTAAAACTTACCGTGTTTAAGGGAAATATGCAATAAATCGGTACAAAAGTAGAAAACGCTGTTTATAGCTCGTGAGACGGCTGTTATCGAAGTCGTTATCTGTTATCGGGTCGGCCATATTATTCAAGAACAAAAACGATCGTGTCGTTTAGGTGGCAAATCAAAAATGATACATTTTAAATCGTTATCGAAAATGTTTCCATCAATTTGAAAATGTCACCATTATTTAAATTTGTTTCTAAAATTACCGTATTGGACTATAGATATTTGTTAAAAGGACGACTTATTAAATCTTTGGGTAATGTTTTTGGTGAATACTCACTACCCGAAGACGTAAAGACATTACCTGACCGTTTATAGTACATATTTTAGAAATTCATGATTACCTAATCAGTGGGGAAAAGCCGAGTATTAAAAATAATCAAAAAAAAAAATTTTTAGACGCGTTCCAAGAAGAGAATATTTTCGTCCATAGCTAAACATCCGTCCGTCCGATATCCAATGCATTCCACTCCAAGTTGGAAGGTTGTGAGGTTGAATTTACCTGAATTTTGTTGCACGTATAATGCATGCGGTAGGTACCAATCTGATGTTGTTGAAATTAATCGCTTGAGTAAGGTTGTTGCAATGTATGTGAATATGCATGTAGTTTCAAGTCTCTCAACAGTTGCCGTCAGCACAAGTAGTTATATATAGTTTTAAGGTGTCTTAACAGAGTTCGGTTAAGATATACTACTTATATGTAGTCCGTACGGGTCTGACAATGCCGAAGGTGTCCGATCTAAACAGATCGTTAAAGAAAAATGAATAAAAAAACACACAAACAACAAACCTAACCTAACTGTAGTACGTGAATATGTTTGTAGTTTCAATGTCTCTCGACAGATATCGTTAGTATAGGTAGTTATATGTAGTTTCAATGTGTCAAAACAGAGGTCAGTGAGTTGTACTATATGAAAAAGAAAACAGTATTACGAAGATAGCCGATCATATCCGATATATAGGTGGGCACCTTTAGAGACCATTTCCCCTGCCACGGATTGACACAGAGCATCCATTAGAACGGACGTTAAGTACAGTTTAACATTCATTTTAAATAGAACGATAATAAACACGACTCTCAACCTCACGAACCGAAGTTTCATTGTATCTCCCGATCATCCGAATTTCTTTGTTCATCACCGAAAAATGAGTAGGTGCACTGCAGTTGTGAACAGGGTGTACTTGTCCATATTTTCCCTAGGCCGCGCTTTATTCGCAGCGCTGTCAATATGGAAACTGCCTCGTATTCAAAGAATAATTTTTCACTCACTCATTCACCATCTCGTCATGTCCTAGAAGTCTAGAAGGAAAAAAAGAACCTACCAACGCTATTCAAGAAACATAAACATTCACTTTTCGTAATGTAGAGGCTTAAATGAATGCAAAAATAAATACTCTTCAGTCAGCATAAATGAATGGTTGACAATCTATCAAAATCCTTGTGAGAACTGGATCAACTCTGCCGCTTGATGGTGGGTATTCGGCACACTAGGTAGGTAGGTACTAGGTATGGAACGTCTGGGCGGCCTTTTTTACGTCAAAAATAATTTTGTTTGAGGCCAAAATATACAACCAAAATGTTTTTTTAAACTAAAGGTAAATTTCTCTTTATTTGTTTTTATGCATCGTCTTAGGCCAGTGAAGAAGTCGATATTTCTTGATTTTAGAGGAAACTTTGGCAATTGGCGAGTGGTGAGTTATTTATAATTTGTTTTTCCTACAATTTTTTTGTTTTTTATTTGAATACCTCACAAGACTCCGGTTGCTCCCGTCTGGAGCCAGTGGGTCTATTGCATCCCCGATTGGGGTACATTGTGAGGCTGATGGCAATGGAGAAAGGAAGGAGATGGGGAAAAGGAAGGCAGGAAAGTACCTGGCTATTCAGATCTGGTCACCAAACAAGGGGGGGGGGGTAGCTAGAGAATTTTAGAACATAGGCTACTCCGCCTATAAAAGACCGACCGACACAGAATTCGGGGCACTCCACGGGGAGCCATAGAGTTACGAAAATATAAATAACAGACCGTGTTCGTGTGTATGCAATATCTTGGTGACGTGTATGCAATATCTTGGTCGAGTGGCACCCGGGGTGGTCCGCCTCCCCCCCTCTCGCTACGCCACTGGTGTAGGTACTTCTTCTTGGTGTGCCCTATCAGGGTCCCCCTGACGTTGGCGATCAGTGGAGGTAATCCACCTCTTACCCGCCCTGGTGTAAGTAACTGATGGTTACTCCTTCAAGGCTCTCGCAAGATTCTAATTTTTTTGATTAAACGAAGCTACATTTATTTATTTTGAATGAATCTAGACCTCCAGTGTCCATGCATACGTTGTTAGTAAGCAGTATGCAAGTGCTTAACAGGAAAAACAAACGTTGGCGATCACTCTGGAAAATGTCTCTCTGTCTTGCGCTGCCCGGAATAGCTCCTCCACACTTCTAATTGCTGCAAACCAATCCCAGGATTGAAACCAGAGAGAGACTTCTAATGCCCGTCCTCTCTCGTACATTTCGCAGCCAAGACATTTGTCTCCTACCAGGCCATCAGCGACCCTATATCTTGCCTTTCAATACCAATTTCAGTGTAGGTACGTTCAGATGTTTTTTTAATTATTGAGTTTTGTTGGTTACTGTGGCCTCAAAATGCGTGAAAAGACCGTTAGCGGAATTCGCTTGGTTATTTATTTATATTTTGACGTTTCAAGGATGAAATAAGTGGTAGGTGAAAGAGAAAGAGGGGATATCTGTATCCAGTGGTTCAGATCAGTTTTTTACACATACCTAAAGCCATATTTATAAGAAATATTTGTCTTTCTACCTTGCCTAACCTTTTCTCATCCTTCTGCCTCATAACTCATAACATTACACTTTATTTGGGCTGTCATAGTGCCACCGATTCACGACCATCACATTTAAAATAATGTTAATTTTCCTTCGTCCGCTAACAACAAAAGCCATAAGAAGACAAAAAGCGTTGGGCAAATAGTTTCGTTGGGATTCATGATCTGAACTTTATGTATCTTTTTTAATTTGGTTGTCCCAAATCCAAGCAAGATCAGTATTAAAATTTTAAATTGCATTCAAAGTTCCAGAGCTTATGTTTTTTTTCTGTGTAACGCCACACAAGAATCTTGGTAGCCAGGTGTAGGTTCTATTCATCCACTTTAACAGTAATCAACGGTAAGACCATGAATACGATTCATGTGAAATAAATAATAATTACATCTTCCGTCGCGTAGTGTAATAAGTAATGTGGCGTTGCAAGCAGGAGCGGACTGCACCAATGACTGAAGCTGGGCATAAATAGCAAATAGATATAATTGATTTGAATCGTGTTTAGAAAAGTTCAAAACAGCTCAGGCCCGATTGTTTCGCGGAAATTTACGTGTGACAAAGTCAACAAATGGACATTCAGTGACATTTTGTTTTTTTTGACAGTTGAAAAAGGTTCCCATTAATTGCTGATTTTAGGTCAGATTCGGCTTTTGGATAAATTGTGATCAGTAGAAGAGGACAAATATCATGTTGTTGAGTATGTCAGCTTATTACAATTTTACAAAAAGCTAAAATGCACCTAGAATCGGCGTTTAACAGAGTCAAATGTCTAAGAAAACAAAATGGCGCTAAATGGACGTCTGATACTGCAGTCACTTGTAGTCAGCAAGTAGAACAAGATTTATCAGTAATTAATATTAATGGTAAGCACACTTCACTTTTTCACATAGGATACAATAATACTAATGCAGCACAAAACTCACCAATCTCTCGCGCAATCACATCTTATACACACTATGAAAAATTATTACACTTAGACATTTTCCACAACTCCCTGCAAACATACAAAACTAATTTACTAAATTTGTTGGCGTGATATAATTAATTTTAAAACTTCTTATTTACACTTATATTTTCATTAAACTTTAATTACTACTCATGAGCATGTATTTTTTATTGCTATAAAAATACTCATCTTTTCACTAAACTAATTACAATTTGTTAGCATGTAATTCTTGTTCTAAAAAAAAAAAAAATCTCTTTTATCTTTGTATACAATTTTCCTTTATATTATTCTTCTCTTTCATTCATCAGTTAAGTTTTAAGAACTGTTCAAATCCCAGGCGTATTATCCCAGATATTATACGGACTTACGTAATAGGTACTAAAGCATGTAATTACTTTATTTAACATTCCTTATAACTTGTAAACTTATGTACTGTGTATGTTCCTAATAAACAAATAAACAAATAAACAAATAAACAAATAATATTGAGGTTTTAGTCAGAAGTAAAATGCTTTCTGTCTGCAAATTAAGCCGGTTGACCAGTCACTTGTAGTCAGCAAGTAGAACAAGATTTATCAGTAAGTAATATTAATGGTCAGCATAATACTGAGGTTTTTATCAGAAGTAAAATGTTTTCTGTCTGCAAATTAAGCCGGTTGAGCAGTAATTTGTGGTCAGCATGTAGAACAAGATTTATTAGTAAGTAATATTAATGATCAGCAAAATATTAAGTTTTTTGTTAGATTAAAAATGTTTTCTGGACTTACTTCCGACAAAAACCTCAATATTATGCTTACCATTAATATTACTTATTGATAAATCTTGTTCTATTTGCTGACCACAAGTTACTGCACAACCGACTAAATTAGCAACAGAAAACACTTTGAATCTGACAAAAACCTGACCATATGGCCATATTGCTGTATTGATAGGGCCTCCATACTCCTTATTCCGTCACTGTTAGCATGAAATGACTAGGATATTATTTGGTAGGCTGCCAAGCCGGATATGAAGCGGTGATAGTCGGTCGAGGCATACCTCAAGCCTATTATAAATAAGCTGCTTCTTATTATTTTTTCAGTGTTTTAACTGCAATGGGCACACCTACACGGAACATTAAAATTACGATTTATTTCCTCGACCAGAAAAACACTTTTTTATATCAGTGTACCTAAGACAACCGAATTGTTACCCCATTTTATGAATAGATAAATCTTGAAAATATTTTTCCCACTGCATCAACCATCCTGAAAGATTGTCATTTTTTCATATTTTTAAACGAACATCATGATGATTCACATAATGCTTGTTATGACGTTTAGGTAGGTATATACGCAGGCGTGTATAAAAGGGGTTAGGGGGTCAACCCCCCTAAGAAATAGGTAATAGTACCTACTCGTAGATTACATTCCTTGTTCTACCGGTATTTCAATGGAAGATTCTTTGAGGAACTAGTGTCATTGGTTCCTTCAGCATGGTTACGTAGTCGGGAAATAGTCCAAACGCGCACCCAACCTTTTTGTACAGTTGACAAGAGAACGGGTCGTTTCAACAGCTCGGCCGTGGAACGATTTTTCAGCCTGTATCTCCCCCTCCTAAAACATGGGTCTACTCAAAACCCAGTTTCACTCCTTCCTTTCATTAACTTAACACAGGAGACATGGAAGAAAATAAATTCCCTCGGGGCCTATGTCTTCTTTGGGGATGCTGTGTGGAGGGCCTTTTTGTGGAAAGGAAGGAGTGACACTGGGTCTTGAACAGGGTCAAACTTCCCAAGGACCGAACCCCCTTAGGGACGAATCCCCCCCCCATATGAATGCTATAGCTACTCCCTTATATATAACTATTTGATGAGTTGAACATTTTAATACAAATAATAAATTTATCAATACCGGGTTTTTACAGACATTCTCACTCACTCACAATCTAATCAGACAAATTATACATTTAAATAAAGATTAAAAAACAAAACAATTCAAATTGAAAATTATAAACATTCATAAAAGTCACTCAAATGACAAATAATACAAAAAGACGCAAGATACATACAAAAGATACACGAGAGATACAATAAAACTTGACATTAGAGGCAACTAAATTACTAGTCAATTCGTATGTTGTTTCACGTCTAGATTATTGCAACGGAATATATGCTAGTCTACCAAAATATCAAATCAACAAATTACAATCTGTTTTCAACGCTGCGGCAAGGCTCGTCACCGGCGTATCTAAATATTCCCATATTTCTGAGCATCTCAAAAATCTTCACTGGCTCAAGTGCCCCGAGAGAATCCAGTTTAAGCTCTGCTGGGTGGTATTCAAGTCTCTTAACGGAATGGCTCCGACTTACTTATCGGAAATGTGTATTCCAGAAAATTCCAATTCTCGACAATCAACCCTCAGGTCAGCAGCAACATCAGCGATTGGAAGGTTGAAGGAACCAAAGCGCACACCAGATACTAAATTCGGTGAGCGTGCTTTCGGAGTGTCGGGACCTAAAGCCTGGAATGGACTGCCACACGAGTTAAGAATGATCACAGATTCAGCGCATTTTAGAGCTAAACTTAAAACTCATCTTTTCAGACAGTCGTATCCATAAGTTAAAAAAATAAAATCAAAAAACTTTCACCTTCGCCTTCACGGCTCGCAACATTGTAAATAACCAAGTGTGTAAAAGCAAATTCTTAAAATTCTCCAGACTTTAAAAAAAAAAATATTATCTCAACTTTGGCATTAATCTTCTGTTAAATATAAATATAAATGTAAAACTCATGCAATGTCCAGTGTTTTGAATATAATGTCCTCCACGTGCAAAGTCGTATCTTCCCCATAGCATAAGCATAAACTTTCTAATAAAGTGTGTTTTGTCGGAAGTGTCCTGCAGGTAAGTATGATTCTGTATCTATTTGAAAATAATAAAATTAGATAGAGCCTAGGATTCACAATAAATTGTAAAGCGCCCTTGAGGTGATTTTTCACAAAAACGGCGCTATACAAATTATCCAATTATTATTATTATTATTATTAATAAGGTATGGTGACCGGACAACTCAGAATGAAATTAACTCTTCTTCTTCTTCTTTTTCTTCTTCTTGTGCCCTGTCCGTTCAACGGACGTTGGCATGTTGTTTACTGCGGCCCGGAACAGCTCTACATTAGACTGGCCAAACCACTGTCTCAGGTTTTTTCAGCTATGAGGTTCTCCTTCTTCCAGGACCCCGTCTTCCGGCAATCTTTCACTGCATTATGAGATGCAAGATCTCATACTTCTCTGGATGTCTCATCACTCATCACATGTCCAAGATATTAAAGTTTTCGGATTTTTATAGTTTTAATACCTAACTTCTTTTTCATTATTCATCCGAACCATAACTTCTTTATTCGCAACCCTGTCCATCCAGCTTATTTTAAGTATTCTTCTGTGGATCCACATCTTGAATGCCTCATGTCGCCTAATTAGTTCTTCAGTAAGCGTCCATGCTTCCATTCCATAAAATAATATCGAAAACACGTAGCATCTGACCATTCGCATTCGTAATCCAAGGTTGAGTTCATGACTGCTGAACATCTTTTTCGTGCGGATAAAGGTTGCACGAATATGCTCAATGCGGCATTTGATTTCAACCGAAGGATTCCATCTATCATTTAAACTGCAGCCCAAGTATACAATACACTGTACCTTCTCTAGTTTTGTTCCAGCAATATAAAGAAATCAACTCCACACCTCCACAACTCAGTGTGTAATAATAAATAATATGTAATATTTTTCAAAGCTTTTAATGACTTTTCAAAGAGGTGTTGAGTTGACTTCATTCTGAGTTGACATGGAACCCTAAGGAATATCGCTTCTCCTAAGATGTTGGCAAGTATAACGTATTTCATAACCAATTCATACTAAAGTAAATCGATTTCCCAATCAATTATTAGTGGCTTACATGCTCTTTAGGGGCCCGCAACCCGAATTTCTACCGATTTCTTACATATCTCCCTTAAACACGTTAAGTTTTAAAGCTCTTAAAAAAATATATGTTAATCTTGAATAATATCTAGACATTGCCCGCGCCGAAACGCAGATTATATAAAATTCCCTCGATAGAAAAAATCGCAGAGTCTGCTCCAAAAATTATTATAAACACGTTTGTTTCTGTTATTTTACAAGTTATATGTATGAAAAAATTCACAGTGTTTCTTTAAATGCTGTTTAACCTCACAACATTATGTGTGAACATTACTACATTATTTTAAACATTTTCGCAATTTTCGCATCGATTTTGTCGCTGTAAATGTTAGCGCTCTCCTCTAACATTCGTAGTTTCGTATCTCTCCATCTTCTTCTTTCCGAGCCCGGTTGCGGAGCCTTAAGTTTAGTATTTACACATAGAGATATACTAACATTACTTTCGCCGCCATTACAGTGATGAAGATATGAAAATACATATATGATCTCAATATTTTTAGCCCATTGTTTATAATAGGTAAGTAGTTAGAAAACGAATAAGCTATAAATTTTGTTTAAAACAATTGATTGATTGTCTTTTTGTAGTTTTTTTACATCAAGTGATCAGTAAAGATGACAAAATGTTGGTTAATTTTGATTTAGTTTGACTAAAAAACCCATAAATATTATTTATTGTTCTTTCTTTGCATGTTCTTGTTGAAATAATACATTTTTTCATCATTACAAAGGTGAGAAAAATAGTAAATCTTTGATTTATGCTGAACTAAAATATTAAACAAACAAAATTATTATTATTTATTACGTGGACGCTTTTTGATCTTTCTGTAATGTTGTATTTATTTCTAGAAAAGTTACACATAATAATTATTTATCTGGTGAGAAAATAACGCAATTCAGATATTACACCACCAAAATAATCAAACTAATTTATGAGAGTGTAATAAATAATTTCTTTGTTTATTTAAACCTTTAATTGTATCCAAAATATACCGAAACATGTGTTTTCCAAGATAGTCACATCTTTTTAGAGAGCCGCCATAGCCGCCATGGGCCATTTGGGTTCACCCTGCCGTTTCACAAATACACATAACGTCCAAATTGATTTATTTATGACGGTACATGAAAGTGGAGGCAGACAGCGTGACATCCTCTCTCATAATGTATTTATTTAACGTTTAATAAAATACATATTGCAAGAAATATAATTATTATTGTTGTATCTCTGCTATTCTTGGAGCATTGTCTTGGATGGGGTGAATCTGGGTTAGATGGCCACCCAAGACACCTATACTGTGTTACATTTTAGATACAGCTTCCTACAGTTGCAGTCAAATGCGTCCAATGACAAAATAAATAGAGTTAAACAATTTATGGCAACTGGTAGAGGAAGGATGAAAGCAGATTAAATGCTGCATAAATGAGATCATTGAGGCGGATGTGTTGTAGAACCATGTGTGAACTTATGATGCAAATAATTTAAGGCTGATGTAAGCATATAATGATTAAGATTAAGAAAGGTGGTTTGGGCATGTAGAGCTGATGAATGAAGACGTGAATGTAAGGAGAATAATGATAGGAATTTATATAGAGGAAAAAGTCGGGGACGTCCAATGAAAACATAGTACCATATACCTATGTAATTTGATTGTTTGTTCGAATGTTTATTTAGTACTAGATTCTACCAGAATTTTTTTTCGCAGTATATAATAAGTACATTTTACTATGAAGTAATAATACGGTCTATGATTGCGTATACATTTGCAAGCTGAGACAAGAACCCCATCCACGAATTATGAAAAAGGAATGAAGCGAACGCAAACGGTGCGACACTCGCACCGCTTGCGGTTGCTTCGATCAGTTAGGGGACTGTCCAATACCTACTGAGTTTTTTTATGTTTTTGCCAAAAACAACACCTCTGCCACAGGTAACCCCAATTGGAATATTCTACGTTTGGTGACTTGGCAGGGGTGCCCGGGTTTGTTGAGTGACGTTTGTCCGAGTATTGGCGGTGGACGCGTCTACCCACCAGCTGCGTGGGAGGCAGGATCGTTAGAGACTTGTTAATGGCGACCCTTTGACCTCTCCAGCAGGACTCTCTCAGAACATAGGCTTACACCGCAGTGGCAGGGATGTTTTCATACGTCCTTCACTCCTGGAGACACTGACCCCCAGATTCATCTCTATGCCCTCACCTCATACCTTTTTCCTTCCCAGAACGTCATCTTCTTTCTTTCCTAAAAATACACTCCACACAGCACCCCCAAAGATAACATAGGCGTCCTGTGTGGAGCTAATAGGAAAAAAAATGTTTTAAAATCTCCACAATAGATGTTCAAAATTTTCATAAAATCTCGACAAGTTCTGAAACAAAATTATATTGAAATTAGCATTCATTTTTTTTAATTTCATTCTCACAATTATGTAAATACTATTTTCAAGGTGGTTGGAAAATCATAAAATGCCCAGAAATGCACAAAAAGGTTCTTCCCACAAAATATCCAATAATTTAAAAATATTAAAAACTCCACCCAATTTGTGGGACTCCCCACGAATTGGCAGCCCTGGTCACTTGAGTTTTCCCCTTAGATTATGATCTATTATTATACCTAAATGTATGATTTAGTTTTTATTTGTTATGCATAAACAGTCAAATTAATGGCAATTTAATATTTTTTTTGTAGATTTTTTGGACGAATTTTAGTATTTAGCATTTTTATACTACAAGGTATATGGTTTTTTCAATGTTCAATGTCAAAATTTTTTGTGAAATCAAACAACTTATTACCTGCCTTTTTGGGCTCTCAGACCCTTAATTTAAATATACCTATCTGAGAGTATCATACTTGTATTGCCTATGATATATCTTAATCACACTTTTCTTATTGAATTAAAATTACTCGAATCTTTACACATCAACCTGTCTCTTGACGAATCACACTTAGGAAGATCAAATCCTTGTACTACTGTACCGCCCACTATTAAATGTTGCTTTTATTTTCCAAAATACCATCATTAAAGAATATATTATATATTAACATTAAAATATTTTTCTTTTTTTTAAACATGTGTTCACAATTATAACCTCTGCGTGCGAACTCTATCTAAATTTCTTTAAATTAAATAGACAATAAACAGTGTTAATTTCAAGCGACCTCCCAGTCCTTTATGGTCCTGTATTCATTCATTTTTAGGCAACATCGCGTACATTGGTCAAAACATTGGTCAAAAAACCGGTGGATGCAATTTTTAGCCGTAAGTTGTTTTTAATTGTTTGTACTATTGTAGTTTTCTGGATCTTACAAATATATCATAAGTTTGATTTGATTTTCACAAAAACGGCGCTTTAATAGTCATCCAAATATTATTATTATTTATATTGATATCATGGTGAGCAGTTATTTCGAGTTCATTCCATAAAATTTCTTGATTTATTTAGTTGCAGGATCCTCAGCATATTGTGAAATAAGTTATTGGTAATTTAAATAGGTACATATATTATTAAAGCGATACACAATCCAATTTTTTTTCCTCATAACTCACAGTTTATTCATTTCCGGCGAATTTGTAACTATAATAAACTTTTTTATTTCCATGCCGCACAAGGAATGTGTGTTAACTTATATATAAGATTAATTAAAACAGTACCTTTCCATTAATATATTTTACGTACAAAGTTTTTCAAACTTTATAACCCGTTTTTCAACTATAAAGTTAGCGATAAGCAGCAGATATAATTTTTCTAGACGATGAATTAATAACTTCGGGAGGACAACAATTGGAGACACATTTTAAATATTTGTAACACGTTGTTCAGAATTAATTAAAATGAACGCGGCAGAAAGGTCGAATCTCCAGGTCTGCTAGGGTGAATTCGACCATACGCTCGTACAATAGACCGTGCCGTGGCGTACATTTGTTTACACGCTTTCTTCACTTACGTCGTTAAGATTCCCACATTATTTTTCTTCTTCTTCTTTTTTTTTGAAACGGCAAATTCGATAGTAGGTCCGTCCAATAGACGGGTGGCGAGACGCAATTTGTATACACGGCTTCTTTACTTACGTCGTTAAGATTCTGAATATATTTTAAGGTATATTGTGTCTTAACACATAAGGTAAATAGAACAAGGCCCAAAATGGTGCCTTGGGGTATTCCAAAATTGCTTGTATTCGGTTCTCTTAGAGTGTTATTTATTTTTACATATTGCTTTCTAGAGTTCAGAAAACTTTTTATCCACACCTTAAAATTAACATTTTTATCCGCTTTAATAACCCAACTACCTGGAAGAGACGACTAAGGTGTTCATTATAAATGACATATTAAAATTTTGATCGGTTAGTGGCTGAGCATGCATCGCGTCTGGGTGACAGTTTTTTTCTGAAAATGGCGACATTTTACGAAAAAACTTAAAATTGCTGTTGGAAACTCCAACCAGTAATATATTTACTGGTTGGAGATTCATGTGCATATGTACATATATTCTAAAAGGGAATTAAATTCTTTACAACTTCTTTCAAATAAATTTCTATGTGTGATTTAGACGATATGAAGGAATGTTTGATGAAAAATGTGAGGTAAAATGATTTTTTTCGAAAATATCCACATTTGTGGAACATGTAACTCAAAAACGGCTGGGATTTAAAAATTACGTGTAGAATAACAGTTGTAGAGAGTTTTATAAGCTTTTATTTATTGTTAGAACATTTTCCGCTGCGACGCACCGTTTTTGAGATACAAGCGGAAACCCGAAAATCTTTTAGTATGTTCACACCCTAAGCACCCTAAACAAGTTTCTGAAGGAATTGCTTAGGTCCCTGCTCACACACTCTACACCTCCTTTTGGAGCATTCGATGACTGGACTATAAATGATTTCTGTATTCTAAGAGTGGCAATAAACTGTATAGATATGTTAATTATATACGAAGGAAATATTTTTATATGTAAAAAAATATAGAGCCAGAGAATAAAACTTTATTCCCAATAAAACTCAAAAATTATAATTATTATTAAAAAGCCTTAGCGAATGAACGTTACCAACGACTAAACAAACTAAAAATATTTCTTCAAATTATGCTCGATTTATTGTCTTTTAAGTGTTGATCGCATTTTTATGCACCTCACAAAAGTTATTTACTTACAACAAAATATGTAGTTACCTACAAAATATTAAAATCTAGATGTTACTAATCGTTTAATCGAACTTTCTAAGTCAAATCTAGCCGTTTACTATGATCGACCTTTTCGTGTAACTGGCCCGCTCATTTGGAACTTGGCTGAATTCAAAAGAGCTTTAAAAACAAACTTATTTAAAAATCATACCTTTCATGAATTTTAACTCGATCTACTATATCTTCTTTCTACCGTAATAAGCCATGTTCCTCAAGTTTCTGGTAATTGTTTGGTATCGATTACCTCCTTACTATAGTTTTATGTGCACTCTGTTATTATTATTTCTAAACGTACTGCCTCTTATTCTTTATTATAATTTAGTTTTAATGATTCTTGTTGTTAATAATGTTCTTTAGGAATTGTTTTGTATATACCATATATTCTCTGTTTCACATTATTTAATCAATTTTGTAAGGACTCGTAAGGAACACTATAGGATTAATTTAAAGTTTATTATAATAAAACGCACTTGAAGTGAAATATCACAAAATAGAAATACTACATAGACATCCAAATTCAATAGACGAGAACTTACAGGTAAGGGGAAAAATCAACTATGGCGGTACAAAGAGGGGGAAGATGACTGTGATTGGTTTAAAAATTAATCTGACAGTATATAGGCATCTCGCATTATAATATCACCATTTAGTTCTTAAAAATAACATCTGCTTTTTAATGAATAGACCTTTTTACGTGGGAGCGCGAATTGCTCGCTACGTTATTAACATATTTGCGAAGTCTGAATAAGCAAAGTAAAGTTCGCATCTTTTCACAGACAACTATTTTGTTGCCGTATTTAGTTAAGACACTTTTACAAATGTTTCATAATTTACTTACCTCTGTAACCAGCGACGAGCACATTCGAGAACCGCCCACATTCGTGATGATCGACATATTTTAGGGTTATCACAACCGCTCTGTTGCTATATAATTACATAGTATAAAATGAAGTCACTCAAAATGTATGTGCGCATTGATCTTTTAAAATACGCAACGGATTTTCATGCGGTTTTCACCAATAGATAGAGTGATTCAAGAGAAAGGTTTATATGTATATTACATGCTTATTATAGTAGAGAAAAGCCGAGAAATTCAAATATACAATTCAGGCAGCGGGCAGCAGGCAAGCGAGTGGTGAGGATTTTATAAAGGTTGCGTAATGGCGTTGTGTTTCGTTAGCCACAGCAACGTGTGGCCGGGTCTGCTAGTTAATAAACATAATGTAGTTATCTCTTTTAATTAAAATTATTTTACCTAAATTATTTCACACGTTATTTAATTACAATAATACGTAGCACGTAGAAGTTATATTATTATTTGCTCCTTTTTGTAGATACTCTTAGTATCGCCCCAACTGCTTGAAATGGCATTAGGCGTGTTTAGTGACCAGATTTACATAGATAGGTACTTCTCACCACCACATCGACGCATTGTGTATAGGCAACAACTTCCCCCCTCCCCCCTAAACCTTCCGACTTATCTGGGTTCTGCAAATCGGATCGTGCGTAGCCAGGAGTGGGGTATTAATTGGAATATTTTGACGACGAAGGTGCTTTTTATTTATTTTTTTGGGTATAATATTTTTTTTTTAGGTACATTTAAGCACACATATCAGCAGAAACTTAGTAAAACAGTATTATATACCTACACCGACACAGTAACAGTATTCTCAGACTATGCATTATATTGTTTAAAGAAATAATATTTATATAATATATATAACTTTCATTAAATTATTTCTAACATTGTCTACGGATAATGGAAGAAGTGAAAAGAAAAAGACAAAAAGGGTTAAGGATAACATTATATTTGTGAGAACAGCATTCAATAAACAACTTTCAGAGGTTTAAATAACGTACAAAAATAACAGCACAGCTTAAGAAAAAACAACATAACATGTACA
The DNA here is from genome assembly GCA_917880885.1 of Limnephilus marmoratus. Taxonomy (NCBI): domain Eukaryota; kingdom Metazoa; phylum Arthropoda; class Insecta; order Trichoptera; family Limnephilidae; genus Limnephilus; species Limnephilus marmoratus. The sequence continues at coordinate 48,656,280 of OU862923.1, forward strand.
GGAGTTATATTATCGATGCTAAAAACAGTACAATAATAACAGCTGAATATATTAAAAAGATGAGCCAACATAGTAAGAAGGTATTAATCTGCTGACTGTGATGACGGCCGTGAGCACTCGTTCTCGTTCCAGCAGTACCGTACATACGAAACAACGCGCTTACCTAACACGTGGTCCGCTGAGACGTGACAGTGTGATCCAAAGATAATATTATCGGTGGCGACGTGCGATAGAAAAATATTTTATTTTAAATTTTGATTGTTAAAAAATATCATCGGACAGCAAAATGACACATACATTTTTCATTCCAAACATGCTCACTGTATCTACATTTTACTTCTAAACATACCACGAAGGAGAACATAATTAAGAAAGCAAAATACACAATAACGCCTAATAAATAAAACCATACTTTATTCCACTTTTAACCCCTTACTAATAACGTGTTTTAAATTTTATACAACTGTTAACCAACTATTTATCTTATATTAATCGGTTGTTTATGAGTTGCGTAAAATTCAAAACTCGTTTAGTAATAAGGCCCTTAAAGTGTGATAAATTTAAAAATTATTGGTTTATTATCCTTTATTAATACGACGGATTTCCAGCAAGAAATAACACATGAAAAGATAGACGTTCCAAATGATACGATTAGATATTTTAGCAGAGCGCAAAAGGCGAAGGCACACCCCTGATTCTTTTGCAAATGGCTGTGTGTTTTACGTCGCCATGTATATTATAGCTGTGTGTGAACACGCCCTCTAAGCGTTAACACGTATTCACACACACAACTGTAATACGCGTGGGATGGCGTATTTCGGCATATCGCTCGCCGTACATTCCCAATCGGAATATATGGCGAGCGATATGCTGAAATACGCCATCCCACGCATATTACGGCTGTGTGTAAACACGTTCATGATAGTATGTGTTACAAAACTGATAATATAATAATATAATTCGAATAAGCTTAAAATAAGAAAAATAATGCTTACCTATGGAATGTAATACGACAATTTGGTTTATTCTCCTTTTCACTTCTATTTTTACACGTTTTCATAGCACAAGCTACCATTTTTGCCTTGTTATTTCGTAAAATGTACTATGTGACTTCGGCGCTGGTCAAAACAAGAATGATGACGTCACGTTTTTTAGATTCAAGTGAGGCGGCTCTCGTAAGCCCGGGCGGTTCCATGGAACCGTTATGGGGAGGGGGAAATAATACGCTTTTATCACTTAGGGCAGGTCCATATATTCCTACGTCCGTGAAATACTACGTTATTATTATTATTATTAAATTGTCTATAGACGTTCCTATAATATTATGTGTGTACCATAAACAAATACCTGGCCTGGGGGTAAAACAGGAGTGGGACCCATTTCCCTTAGTTCATTGAAAAGGCAGAACATTGAGTAATGTTTCTCCCTTATGACATTCTCCATACGGAGGCGTCTACTAATATCTACAGGAATTCCAAAAACTGAAAAAATCGAACTAATATCTATGAGAATCAAAGTGTTGACGAATATCTACAGCTCAAACTGTTGACTAATATCTATGAGAACCAAAGTGTTGACGAACATCTACAGTACTGGCAGAGGTTGGATTTGCAATTATGTATAGCATATTGGAATAACGTAATATTGCGTATGCAGTTTAAAAAACTTAATTTATGTAAGTATGTATGTAAAAATCTCTGATATCGGACTATTGGACACATTTAGCTGATTAGTCCAACCTACGCTCTGTAGATATTAGTTCAACCTACGCTCTGTAGATATTGGTCACCAAAAACTGAAAAAATCGAACTAATATCTATGAGAATCAAAGTGTTGACGAATATCTACAGCTCAAACTGTTGACTAATATCTATGAGAACCAAAGTGTTGACGAACATCTACAGTACTGGCAGAGGTTGGATTTGCAATTATGTATAGCATATTGGAATAACGTAATATTGCGTATGCAGTTTAAAAAACTTAATTTATGTAAGTATGTATGTAAAAATCTCTGATATCGGACTATTGGACACATTTAGCTGATTAGTCCAACCTACGCTCTGTAGATATTAGTTCAACCTACGCTCTGTAGATATTGGTCAACACTCAGAAGTTCGTATATATTAGCTCAACATATGAGCTGTAGATATTCGTCCGACATACAGGCTGTAGATATTAGTAACTGGAGTCCTCCATACAGCTTTAATAGTTCGCCCCAAAATTACTTTTGTATCGAATATCGACAAGTAAATAGGCCCTGCCTCAAGATTTCTGACTGTTTCTCTGATGATTTTGGTCAAAGATTTTATGGTGGTATTTAAAAACTTAACAGTTCGAATATTCTTCGGAATTTTCTGTGGCCAGTTGGTGTGTTGGTGTTCTATCGATGATTTCTGCTTTTCTTTCGAAACTAAGAACGCCATCCTCTGGGATTCGGATATTGGTGGTTATCCACCCGCCCTGGTACAGGTAACAGATGGTTACTCCTTCAAGGCTCTCACAAGGCCTCTAATTTATTTCGAAGAACGAAGCTGCATCTAGTTTTGAACGAATTTAGACCTCCAATGTCCCTGCATACGTTGTTAGTAAGCAGTATGCAAGTGCTTAGCGGGAAATTTAAGATACAATATGTGTTAGTATGACAAAATATAGACAAGACAATGGGGCAGGTTGGTGAAAGTCGGATTCGGATAGATAAATCTACGATATCTAATCATGTCTAACTAACAGGGGGTCAAACACAGAGGCATCGATAACTTTGCAATATCGGATCGATAAGCGTAACTTCCGACGATTTTATATCGATATACCGAGCACGGTTTCACTGTTCATAGCCGAACCGATATTGACAGGGAAAAAAATTGATATACATAGGTATGCTGGCAACACTGGCGGACCCAAAGATTTTGAAATATAACAGATGTGCTATCCATAGTTTTTACTCCGCGGGACTGGGCTTCCCGGTGTCCCCGATATTGTTTACCAATTAACGAATAAACTAAATGAACGAATAATTTATTAATAAACTAAACGAATGTTAAACTGAATGAACAAATTCTTTCCGCATTCAAACTATATTGTTAACTATACACCTTCAAAAAATCAACGAAATGAACTTTTTTTTTCGTACGCAAACTACTCCCATTAGATAGCAGTCCGCCGACAGTCGCGCGGACATCATAGCATATCTCTTTTGTATTTCAAAATCTTTGGGCGGACCTGTCTACGATTCAAATCTCGAAACGTCAAACGCCAATCAATTACGTAAAAATATTAATCAATTGGCAATGTTAGGGAACGTACCCATACTACGTGACCAACTTTTTGCAATTTTTACCCCCCCCCACCGATGACCAAAAAGAAAGCCCTTCGCCGCTCATTTGTACCAAGCGTGGTATTTTGAAACCCCCCCCCCCCCTGAACGGGTCACGTAGTCTGTCCGCATTTACTTTTTTGACACTAAAAGAGAGTTAAATAGTTAATGAGGTATTTAATTATATTTCAATATTTTTCGTTTCTCAAAGATCGAACGGAATAAATTGATTGCGTCATTGACGCATTATTTAAGTCCATAGATCGTTCTACGACTTGTTTTATTTCTAAGAACTTCGTTAGTTCGATCCGTTCATTAAATAAACCAATAATTTTGCACGAACGACGTTATTAAAAAAATTGTTTATTGATAGTGTAGCGGTAAGAACCGCTACGGCATTGGATTGCTCGTTGGATTTGACCGGTGCGGTTGGCGCCGATTGTTTTCCCGAGGTTGGTGGCCTTGTCTAGCAAGAGTTCGAGAGCGTTGCGTGCACGGAAGTACTTCAGTTTGATCCAGGCGGCGAGTCGAACAGACGTGTGAGACATGTGAGTCCAGGCAGAAACACGGCGGGCGGAATATTTCACAGAAGAGTTTCATCATGTAGCTTTCCACGTAACGTTACTTTATTTATTGGTTTTCTCATGTAATCATTTCACACTATTTGTCGTTTAATAGTATTAGGGCTTTTAATAAACGACTGGCGCCTTTTATCCTTTTTTTAAACGTAGAAGCATTATGATTTAGTATGACTGTTTTCCTTGAGCAGTCACCGCACCCTGATGATTAATTATTTAATTATTGTAGTCTTTAAATTTTGTCAATCCCTCTAATTTGTTATTAAAATTTATCTTACCTATTAATGCCTTTAATTTCATTTAGTATTGTTTCCAATCCACATGTTTTACCTACCATGAGCTATGCCTTCCTACATTTCTATTTGCAACATTTTATAACCTCAATTCAATACTGTCAGTTAAGATATATTAGATTCATACTACGAGGTTAAATAGAACCTATTTTATTACGTTATATTTGGGCATCAACGAGACTTATAACGTTTCAATAGTTAATGTTAACTTTCTGATACTATGAAGGCCTCACTGGAATTTATCAATCGTCGCTCGTCGGTCGGATTATCTATTAACAATCGTAGACTGGGCTTGCAAATATTGATAACTGACCATAGATGCCGGATTTGGTCAATATCGTATTGTTATATGTATCGATCGACAATGCGAGACCCCTGATGCAAGCGTATTTTTAGCTTTATTTTAACACTTTTTACACCGAATTGTTATGATCAAAATTAAATGTACCTACCCAGCAAGACACTTGGATTTTAAAAGTCGTAGGTACTTAGATATGTAATTTTCAAACACAAAACAATCAAATTTACTGCTAAAGTTATTCTTTTATTTTTTCTTACATGGGCTGTTTAAATAACTCACTTTCTTGATATATGAAAAATGCTTTCCAGGTTTCCAGGTAAACTGGGCGTACTGTACAGGGCCCGCAGATACTTTAATAGTAGGTACACAACAGCTAACCCTGTACAAATCACAAGTGTGCCCCACGGTTGAATTTGGCAGCCACCTCTGGTCTGGAGCTCCAAAATACCTGAAAAATACCCTCGACTTTGTGCAGAAACGGGCGGTCCGTTTAATAGATTCTCCCATCTTAACAGACGGATTGCAATCTTTAGAGCACAGGCGTCGGGTGGGAATGCTATCCTTGTTCTACCGGTATTACAATGGAAGATGCTCCGAGGAACTGGCATCATTGATCCCTTCGGCACAGGTGCATAGTCGGGAAACGCGCCAACACAGTTGACATTTGTCACATGAGAACGGGTCGTTTCTTCGACTCGTTTTTGTGTTCAACAGCTCGGCTGTGGAATGATTTGCCGGCCTCTGTGTTTCCTCCTTCCTACAACATGGGTCTCTTCAAGACCAATGTTCATTCCTTTCTCTCCTCAAAAAGACCCTCCACACAGCATCCCAGATGACATGGAGTTAATGTAAAAAAAAAGGTTTCTCTTCTGCTAGCGGTGCTATTACCTCCTATTACCATCAGTTATAGTTAAATACCAAAATAAACCGATATTTTCAAAAACCACAATCTAAATCTTTTAATCTTTTTCTTTTTTTGTTACAGAATAAATTTTCAGGCATTTTTATTGATGTATACTTAATTTAAAAAATTAAAATGAACATTTTGTTAAAAAAATATTTTTTTTTTTTGCATTCTCACCAGCATTTGGTTCCTTAGAACGGGCAATCTGCCTAGCTAGGAACTAATATCGACCCACAAGACATAATAACACTTGTACACATTTTATAGTTATTTTTCAATGTTATTATTATGTTATTTTTGCCATACAAATGTATCAAATGTAATGTTATAAATAAATAAATAAAAATAAACATCAATGTTTATTCTTACTTTAATTACTAGCTAAACAAATGCAATTTAGGAAATTTTTAAACAGTGTAACCACAAATACCGGCATTTATGTCACAATCGTTCAGTCGACAGCCCTCGTCTTCCTAATAGACAGAAGATGTTCTTTCCATTGACAGCGAATAGGATGTCCCTGTTCTCTTATTTGTACTATGTGTAGGTACTATCTCTAACTATCTAGTGCTAGGGTTGCCAAAAATATTATAAAATAATATTATATTATATGGAATAAAAATAAAATAAATCTCTGCATCAGTTTTTTAGGTAACTTTCGAAAAACTAGAAACAATGTAATAGTTTAAGATGTCGTTTAATATCATATTTTCCTAATAAACTAATTACCTGTTTAATCCACAATCAACCACTTAGAAGTGAAATTTGTACTTATCGATATTATTTCGCGTGTAAGCAATTGAATAGGTAGGTAGGTACATAATATTTTTTTATTATCCTGATTTAAATCAAATAATTTCTAAATATTTAACTCATAATTTATTAAAATCCTAAAACACTTAAGTCGATTTTCACAAAAAAACAGCGCTATACAAATCATCCTTACATTATTTTTTTTTTTTTTTTAAATGGTCTTAAAATACGTATAATATAACGTTTTCAACGTATTTTTGTAATATCACTAGTACCTACTGTGTCGGTGGCAATTAAGTGTGTTTAAAATATTTTATCGTGATTTAAATAAAAGGTCCTCCTGTAATACAATTATGTTCAGTTTCAATTATGTTCTGTTCAGTTTCAATATATTGTTTGCAATATTACCAAAGATAATTGACACGAAAAGTCCTCTTATTTAGATTTTTTGTAATATACTAGTATCAAAGATATTTTATTCCATATTTATGATAAAAAAAAATATTCATAAAATGTCTGCATTATTTCACCTTAAAACCCCTTAACAAATATTCCACTAATTCCGCGGGATCCCGCGGGATTTTTAAATTTTATCCCGCAATCCCGCAGGGTTTTCAAACGTACGGCATTTTCAAACCCTATTTGGGACCCTGTGCGATACTGATTTTAAATAACTGAATAAGAATATGAACTAAGACATGATATACCAAAATCGTTACTGTACAACTCTGTAAATGTATTATCTGTTCGTGCTAGATTGTTATCTGTTAGTGCTTAAAATTGCGAGTCAGCATACATCTTAATCCGAATATATTAAACTAGTGGTTCATGTTCATAATACAAGACTATAGTCGAACAGATACCAAATGCACTCCCAAAATTTCACACGGGGATTAACGTACAGTCAAAACTCCGAAAAACTCAAACTCGAAAGGCACTCCACCATTATATTATTATTTTTATATTTTTCATTTCTTATTATTTATACGTCCCTCGTAAATTCCTATTTTCGAAAATACATTAAACTGGATTCTAAAAACAGTATTTCAGACGATACCTAATAATTACAAGGTGCGAAACAAAATTTAGAAATTCCAATGGCGGTTATTCCCGTGATTTAGGCGACTAAATCCTTTGGAAATTCCATTGTTATTTATATCACGCTACTTACTATAAAACCAAATAATTAAGGATTCCAAATTCAGTAATAAGACATTTAGTATTGACCTATACTTTATTGATGTCATTTTGACTCCGTTTATTTAATCGGTGTGATTGTAATACATATTGTGTGATCTAATATCAACGATACGAAATGCAGGCAGGTGAAAAAACGATAGTTTATAATGTTATCAAGTTTTTCCAAAAAATCCGTGACAATCCAGAATACATCAAAACATCCCAATAACCCACTATATACAATATCCCACTCTTACAAATCTTAACAAAGTTCTGGTGGATAAAATATTTTTTTGGATCTCATGAGTCATTGCGATGTATTTTGCATGATATTGGTTTAAAATTAAAAATACGCTAAGATGGAAGAAAGTATTTAATGGGATGATTAGACATTGCTACAGCGCGTGTAGACTTTTTGAGAAAAATGAATCAAAATGAAAATGAACTAGCGACGGATGGCAAATAGTCTATTTGGACGAGACTTGGGTGAATCAAAATCACTCGATTACAAATATGTGGCAAAATAATGAGGGCAATGGGGGTTTAAAAGTGCCAGTTGGAAAAGGAAGCCGGCTGATCATTTTGCATTGTGGGGGTTGGGGGGTGGAGAAAAACAGTTTTATCACGGGGAGTAAATTTATATTCCGTACGAAAAAGGTTATGTCGAATACAGATTACCATTCTGAAATGAATTCCAAAGTCTTCAAAAATTGGTTTGAAAATCAGTTTGTGACATTCCTCGAAGAACCCTCTGTAATGGGAATGTAAAATAAATATTTTTTAATCACAAATAAAAATTTACCGATGTAACAAGTTCATTGTATTGTAAAAAGTATGTTGTTTTATGTTGATGTGCACATTCAGCTATTTTTGTCTTTAAAAAAATAAATTTGTAAAATCCCAGCCGGGGGTAAAAATCAAATATTATTAAAATTTAAACATCTCATAAATTGGTTACGGCTTTATTAATTAGCATCTGATAAAAATTGTCTAAGAAATTTCTTGATTCTGAAATATATATGTAATATGAGTTACCGGACACCTTGTAGGTATTTTTAAACATCTACGCATTTTCATTCAATCCTTATTCAGACTTAAATTCAGTCCCGAACATACTAAAAACATTTTGTTTAGTAAAATTAATTTTAAGTCGTGAACCTTCTTGTGTTGCTTTACCTGTAAATTTTATTACTGACTTTGGACTTTGACCGTTCACTTAGTTTCTGTTTGACTATAACTGCAAACGATGGACTTATAATTCCCAGATACCTAAATAAATACGGTCAAAGAACTCTAGAATACCTTGTTCCTATAATTTACAATATGTTACCCAACGCAATAAAAAGCTGTGAATTGAGTTTCAGAACGAAATGTAAGCTAAAAAAATGAAAGAACTTTTTTGTACTAATCTCTGTTTTTCCGCTTTTTGTTTTAATGTTTTTTCCATTATTATTTTTTCTCTAGTCTTTTCTTTTTATTTCTTTCATTTTCTCTGTTCTGTATTTCTTATAAAAAAAATATTAACATTTTTTTTTCAAAAATATATTTTTTTTTTGTATATATAAAATGTAATAATGAGTATATTTTATGTACCTGTCTCAATTTAAAAAAAGTAAATGTCAAAAGAACCCGTTGACAAACTGATATCAATCAGTTTAACGGGACTTAATTTAAAAATGTAAAAAAAAACTGTAAATTAATAATAAAGAAATCTTTATAAATAAAGAAAAATAAAAATATATATATATATTTTGTAAATTGAGCATTTGCAAAAAAATTAACCATTAATATTAAAGGTTTTACTTTTATTTTTAAAACAGCTTTCGCAAAAAAATGCACGTAATATTATGCAGGTGTCGAGTTCTATTGAAAACACAATCCCTAATATAATGTGTTCCAAGTGCCAACACTTTCTAATATACCTTATACAATACAGTGTCTAGAAGGCACTTTCTGTCAGCACCCCCTCGACACCACCCCCAGAGAGCCTGAAGCCTGAAGTGGGGACCGGGGAGCAGCGGAGAAGCCTGCCAGCGGTGGTATTGTGAAAGGGTGGGTAGTTAGGTAGGTTGTGGAACACAGCCTTCACCCCTTCCGCTGTCTCAACTGTCTAAAATTTCAAACGGGAACTCTAATATCGAGTTCGCTAGAGAGAAACCCTTTCAATAGTTGCACTAAGCTAACGTCAAGAGGTAGCGCTTAAAATAACGTTGTACATTTGCTACGGCTATTATATTGCTAATGTATGTACATTGAGCTTTTGGGTAAATTTTATTACGCTTCCTACATCATCTCACCTTATGTTGGTACTTGCGCAGACCTATGAAAAATCATGAAAGTGAAAAATCAGTTCCTATTTTGAAAAGGGTAATTAAAAATAATTTTCGGTTAATATATTATATTCATAGTGTAGACTTGTAATAAAATCAAGGGATATCTGAAATCTTGTGAAATCAGTTCCCATTTTAAAAAAGTGACGATTAAAATAATTTTCTGTAAAAAGTATTACATAATAGGTAGGTATTACATAGTTCGTCTGAATTCTACACACAATCTATTCTGAAAATGACACATAAATGCAAATAATATTTGAGTTCATTGAAGTAGAGTTATGCAGAAATGCAGAACACACAGACATTCAAAATTTGTATGGGTACAAGTATAGTATCTATAGGTACCACTCCCCCGTGGGCTATTTAAACCAGGGAAAACCATATAAAAACCCGGGAAAACCAGGTCACCTTTGCTACGTTTGGCGACTTAACAGCTGTGCTCGTGTTCATATGATGAGGATTGTCTAAGTCTTGGCGGCATATGTACCCATCCACCTTTACTGTGGCCGAACAAAATTCTGAGAGACTGGTTTAGGGACTTCTTTTTACCTCTCTAGCAAGTATCTTTTCTCCCATCGCACAGTGGTCTCGCGCTCAAGGCAGGGCGGTTATAGCATTTGATACTGTAATAAACATTCAAGAAGATTGACACAAAAGTACTCTTAAATGACCTACCATGTTAACTTTTATCTAAAATTCATTGATAAAACCTCCTAATAAAAATCCCGCAAATCCCACGAGGTCCAGCATAATTTCTAAATTCTATCCCGCAATCCCACGGGATTTGAAAATGGTGCGGGATTTGCAAACCCTATACGCGATATCTACTCATTTTAAAATGTTACGGATAAAAAAATCGAAGCAGTATTATTTCAATGGTTAGGTACATTTTGTTGATAAACATGACTGGGTTTGAGAAAGAAACAAATAGTTTCTTAGCTATGTATACCCATTTGGCTTTGTTTATTAATCAAAACAATGTAAGGTAGGTTAAATTGATTGTGGTCGATTTTACAAAGAGTTAGAAATATGAAAGGTTGGTGAGTGCTGATAATATATGTAAAGGATGGCGCAAAACTACCGATATGGTTTGAATCTTATTACACATTACAATAAGATTCAAACCATATCGGTAGTTTTGCACCACCCTATATAATACACATTGTTTATTGTGCGTGTATTTGGGGATTTTTGTTTTTATCAACGGGATTCCCACCCTAATTGCTAAAACTACTTAAATTCCAACTTGTTTGGTAAGTAACTAAAACTAGCATTATCGTCTACTTACAATGACTTGTTAAAATTTGGATATATTTTATACATTATCCTTGGGAAAAACACCCATTATAATTACACTGTGATCTCAATACTTAACAACTATAATATAGGGTGGCGCAAAACCACCGTTTGATTTTTAATCTTATTGTAATGTGTAATAAGATTCAAACTATATCGATAGTTTTGCGCCATCCTTTAGTTTCCTTTTCACGCGGGTACACTTCTTCCAATAGGGTACGATCAGGTACAAAGCGGGTTTCGGTTTTCTGATTAGTCGGCGCATGGGCGGCCGACTGGCGCAGGCATGCTGACAAGAATGTTTGTATGTCAACGTATCAGGCCGAACATAGTGAAGGCAGGTTCAGATTTATGTCCGCGCGAGGCGACGCCGATAAGCTTTACCGGAATGAATTCTTAATTCCTGCTCGCCGGTGACGCCGGTCAGAATCTGATATCAAAATGAGCGACCTGTTAATTGCCGCTATTTTCAATCAATCGCCAATCTGGGATAAAAGAAATACATTCCATACCACCAGAAATGTTGTTGACAAGTGATGGAATGAAATCAAAAAGATAAAATTTTGAAATAACCTCAAATGTCACAAGTGAATTTCTTTCAGGCACGTACTTAACATATTATCATGTTCTCCTGAGGTTTTTTTTTTCATATTTAAAGATACCAATTACCAAATACCATTGTTTTATTCCTTAATTTTAAGAAAGGATTCTCCAAGAGTAAATAATCGTCGTCTACGAACTCGACATTTCGTAAAAACTGACAGCTGCTGTCAGGCTACCGCGCAGGTAGCGCAAGTTTTATCCGCGTTCTGTTTGTCCACATCTCGGCGTCAACTGCCGCCGGTGGAACAGGGCACTGAACGCCGTTAATCTGAAAACCGAAACCCGCTTTGTACCTGATCGTACCCATACACAACAAACCTCTTGCGTATTATGGCGTAGATGAGGTATAAATAAACCGTGACCTGGCCCAGTAAAAAAATACGCCTCTTCAGCTACTATTCTAAAGAACATTTTGTTTTTAATAACATTTGTATAATCGCGTTGGTATGTAGTTAAAAGTTTAAAGACATGCAAAATTACAAAACCACATTTAAATCTAAACAAACCAAAAAATCCTGTACGTAGCAGTCACACAATTAAAAAAACCTGTATATTTATATGTTTTAAAATTATTAAAAATTCATTAAGACGCATTCAAATTAAAATTTAATTGCAAAACAACACTCATAAATCACTTATTCCAACAATTTAGCAATAGTAAAGACGGTGACTAATTAGGACTCTGATAATATAAAATAATTGAGGACTTCCGCAATGAGATCACTTTCGACGCCGAAATACTAATGAAAACTTTGTATACCCAGCATATTTTTTATACCTTTTTGGCTATTAGTCACTAGTTATGTGCAGTATAAACACTTTCTAATTAGGAAATCAAAATTTTGGGGCTATGACCAGCAAAGGAACCACCGTGCATCGCCTTTCACCGCAGTGGGGTGGGAATGGATTTATAAATACATCCGTCACTCCTGAATTCTGATCACCAGATTCTTATTTCACCATTCCACCCCTCATACTTATTTTCCTTTAAAAATCTTCATCTCCTTACTTTCCTTAAGAAAAACTCCATACCGCTAAGATGTCGTTCTCCCTGAGGGAAATTATTTTCCTCGGGATTCTGCTGTGTTAAGGATGATGACAAAATCGATGTACTTTTTTTAAAACTTACCAACATTTTTGGCACTACCTGCTAAATTTATCAACGGCGCCATGCAACAAATTAACTAACTAACTAACCAACCATCACGCCGTTTCCCCGCAGGGGTAGGCAGATACGACGGACCACCAAACAACTCGGTCTTGTCACACAGTCCACTCGCTCACATTCATAAATCGTCTCGTAGATACTCTTCTATTATTCTGACTTTTGACATGGCCCAAATCAAGCATCTGATTCACTTGATCGTGCCATGGCTTCCTCAGGCGTCCCCGACTTCTTCTTCCATGCACATTTGCGTCATATATTCTTCTCACACTATTTTCTTCTTTCATTCGTTTTGTTATAAAACCTGTTAGTTGTCGTACTATGTTGCTACATCAATAAAATAAATAATTAACGTAAACAATTCTGTACTTCGTCGTTGCGCCGGAAATATGTTTATTGTGTTGTTTGACAACATGTCCAAAGTATTATTTTTTGCCCGTAGAGATCTCAGCCTAGTAAGGTAGTCAGGTTATACAAAAAATGAATCTTCTGAAGTTTCCTTAATATATATTTTTCCCTTATACAATTTACGAGAGATGGAAGGGCTGACATAGATATTGAAAGAAGGGTAAATGCAAGCAACTCTATTAATGGAGAACTGAACGCCGTTGACGCCAACAAAAAGCTGTCCAAAGAAGCGAAGTTAGCCGTCCATAATGGAGTGCTGGTACCTACCCTAATGTATGGCAGTGAGGCATGGAACTGGCAGAGGAAGGATGAAAGTAGACTGAATGCTGTAGAAATGAGATCCCTGAGGCGTATGCGTGGTAAAACCATGTACGATCGTGTGAGAAATGTGGAGATCCGCGAAGAATGCACGGCTGATGTAAGCGTGATGAGTAAGATTAAGAAAGGGACGCTCAGATGGTTTGGGCATGTAGAGCGAATGAACGAGGATAGGAGTGTGAGGAGAATATATGACGCAAATGTGAATGGAAGAAGAAATCGGCGACGCCCGAGGAAGACATGGCATGACCAAGTGAATCAGATACTTGATTCGGGCCATGTGAAGAGTTGGAATAATAGAAGAGCATATATGAGACGATGTATGAATGTGAACGAGACAGGGAGTGTGTGCCAAGATCGAGTTGTTCGGCGGTCCGTCCTCTCTGCCTACCCCTGCGGGGAAACGGCGTGATGGTTAGTTAGTTACAATTTATTAAAAAAAAATTGTGCGTATTTTCTTTTCACAATTTCCTAAAATTGAAAGTACCAGGTTATGAAATTTTGGTTCATAAATAATAAAAAAAATTATATAAAAATAGCGACATCTTTCATTAATTGTGTATATAGCTAGCTACCTATGCCCTAGTTTCATTTTCAAATTTATAAAAAAAATTTGAAAGAGATGTTTGCTTTTTTTATGACCTCGAAGATTTTTAAAAACGTCTGTAAAAAAGTTTTTCGGCGCCCAGCAACTTTTAAATCTTAATTAATATTAATCTTCTTCACCATCCGTGTAACTTTTTTCACAATACTTATTGTGTAACGAAACTATTATTCTCGTTTTTTCAGTTGTGTTCAGTGCTCTATTCATTATTATAAGTTGCATAAATTCTAAAAGGTATATGCACAGAGTTAGTGACAAGCCAAACATTTTATAAACAATTTTCTTACTCTTCAAGATGTACTATTAGACTACTATACTTTTACTTAATTACTTCAATTTTAATAACATTAAAAGGCCGAAATTAATTCTAAACGTAGGATATTTCCTTAAATTGCTTAAATTATGACCTAGTTTAGGAGTAGGAATTTGCGGCTCGCGAGCTGCATGCGACTCTTTGCATAGGCTTCTGCAGCTCTTCAGACATCAATTGCAGTTTCACCTCTACTTAACTAGCCTTATTTTTGCATTCCGAACACATAACTAACTAACCTGGAGGGGTAGGCAGAGAGGACGGACCGCCAAATAACTCGGTCTTGGCACACAGTCTTTGCCTCACTCACATTTATACATACTCTTCTATTATTCTGACTTTTATCTGATTCACTTGATCGTGCCATGTCTTCCTCGGGCTTCCCCGACCTCTTCTTCCATTCACATTTGTGTCATATATTCTTCTCACAATATTTTCTTCTTTCATTCGCTCTAGGTGCCCAAACCATCTGAGGGTCCCTTTCTTAATCTTACTCATTATGCTTGCATCAGCCTTACATTCTTTACGGATATCCACATTTCTCACACGATCATACATGGTTTTACCACACATTCACCACAGGGATCTCATTTCAACAACATTCAGTTTACTTTCATCCCTCTCTGCCAGTTCCGTGCCATACATCAGGGTAGGTATCAGGACTCCATTGTGGACTGCTAGCTTCGCTTCTTTGACAGTTTTTTTATCAGCGCCAACGGCATTCAGTCGTCCATTAATGGAGTTACCTTTTTATTTATTTTAGTTTATAATTTCTCACCATACATGTGTTCTTATTTTTTTTTTACAAAAATATTAACCTCACTAGGACTAGCAGCCTGTATTGAGGTTAAATTCATAAATTTGAGTGGTGCATTTACACACAAATCACTGAAATACAAAAAAATCACTAAAATTCAAAACACTACATCCAAAACACTAAAATATTATATGCGGAAAGTAAGAAATAACAATATTATATTGGTGACCAGATGGGTAATTTGTAACAATATAGACCATAAAACAAATCCACCCACCAAGAAACAAAGGTAGTTCAAAAAAACTAGGGTGACACTCCGATTTTTACAAATGGGACTCAAATAAAATCTGGTTATTTAAAAAATATATATGTATATATATATCTTTTTACTTAAAAACAAATATTATTAAGAAAAATATATCTTATTATTTTAAAATATGTTTTTTTTTTTAATTATTTAAAAAAAGGCCAAGGATGAAAAAATAGTATGCCAATCCTCTGACAACACAAAAATCTTAACATTTTTTTTAAATTTCGCTAATGAATTGGAAGACTTTATGTAATCTGGCAGAATATTAAACAGAAGTGGAGCCTGATATAAAAAGTTTCTTTGGCCAAAAGATGTTTTAGTACTTATTGCGACAAAGTTCATTCTTGAGCCAATTCTAGTGGTATGGATTTGTTGGGTTCTTTCTGCAGAATAAATATTGATAAAAAATTTACAAATTATTTTAGAGATGTACAGCTGTTTTATACTCATAACGTCAGATTCCTTGTAAAGAAGTTTCGATGGATGGATAATAATACCTGCATTTACCCTTCTTTCAAAATCGCTATCTCGTAAACATACTACCCAGGAACACAAACTCATCCACCTGCTCCAAGTGTTCATCATTCACAGCACAAAATTGGTTTCAATTAAAAAAGGAAGCTATGCTCGAGTCTATTATAGAAAAATTTAAATGGGCAGAAGTATGATATTACAGTAAGAATGTAGATAACACAAAGCAAATCGTAATTATCGTTCCACCACATTTACCACAGTACGCCTAGTCTAACTTATACATAGATACAACCTTAGAAAATATATATATATATATATATATATATATATTAAATAATAAAATGACATTATTAATGGTTGGATCCTATCAATCACGTAACATTTTGTCCTGCAGCTTTTTTTCCAGATGCAGTGACAAAAACTTTTCACGTTCACCATTACGCATTCGACTAAAAACTTTCCTTTACAATAATACTCTTTTCACATATCTAAAACAAGTAGTAACTAAGTTTAGTAGTAAATCAAAAGGTACAACCATACTTTAAATTATATTTGATTCTATTATCAAATGCTTTAACTTTTCCTGCAGGTGCCTATTTCAACTTGATTTGTCGGGACTACTTTGACGTTCAGTCTGCTCGCACCTGCCCCTTGCAAACAAAAGCTCGTATGAAGAATATTAATGATTCTTAAGAACTAAAGTAGAGAACGGTACAAGTCAGACGCATCCATGCTCAAATACCCACTCCTATACAAGTTACAATGTTGTGGGCATTTAGGATTTCTATGGTGAGGTTGTTCTAATTTGTGGTTAAAAGCTTGCGTGTTGATTCTTATGAACAGGGTTTTTGTAGCGTCGCTAAAATAAGATGATTCCTTTCTTTTGCAAACGTTTCGCAATCATTTGCAAAATGACAAAGCTACGGATTTTCTAAGTAAAAAAGTTTTTTAAATTTTGGGGAACAAAGCAGTTTTTCTAGTTTCGTTCTTCGTTTTGTGATTTTTCATCAATCTTGCATAGATAGCCAAAGAGAGTCGTAACATATTGGTCTTATTACGTCTTTATAAGTACCTTGTAGCTTTGTAGGCTGTAGAGCAGGGGTCTCCAAACTTTTCAGCCTTAGGGCCATACTGATTACTTCAGTAAGTTCAAAGGGCCAATTAGGTGCTAAATTCGTTTTTCGCGGGCTGGTTTGATGACCCTGGCGGGCCGGATGTGGCCCGCGAGCCGGATGTGGCCCGCGGGCCGTAGTTTGGAGACCCCTGTTGTAAAGTATCAAAGCACACTCATTATTTTGTTCTGGCCTGTTTGTAAATATTTTCGTTTAATACTAGCAAGTAACCGGCATGCGTTGCAAAGCCACTCAAAGAAAGAAAGTGTATACGTTTTAGTTTTATTTATTTAAGATGACACCTTACCCGTCTTCTCATTCCCGCGTTCCCCTTTTACTTTCCCCCTCCCTCGTCTCTCTCCCATGAACCCCCCCTCCTCCTGGATTGCCCTCCCCCCAATTTCTCTCCATGCCACTAAACTACATAAAATACACACATTTTTCAAACAACGCAAATTTCATAATGCAAAAACTCACCATTACATAGGTATAGAAACCATCGCGGGCGTGTGCACAACAACTAACCAATGTTTCATCGCAACCGGATGAATGGTATGGGAAGTAATTTCACAGCGCCAGAGCTCACCAATACAGGAATATGCTTTAAGAGGGCATTACCAGAGAAAGCCGGAAATACGTCATTTTCAAAAAAGTTTTTAGACGCATTGACTCTTTTCCACAAAAAATTATAAATGGATTTCGAAAGATTGTTCTTTTATCTAGTGAAGTTATGTAATAAATTTTTAGAATTTTTTTTTAATTTTTAGTATAATAAGGTTATTCCTTAGGTCGTTGGCAGATTTGTTAAATTTTCAAAAAAGTTTTTGTATTATACCACACCCATTTCAAATAATGTAATCATGCAGTAAAATAAATCAATACATTATCTAGCAGAGTTATGTATTAGAATTTTAATTTTAGTTTCAATAAAATCATTAAAAAATATGTACGTACATGTGTTTCTTGACGAAAATTGGTCCATTTGTGTATTTATTTGCGCACTTACAAACTAATATATTTCAGATTTTTTTAACATTCTTATTAAATTTAGACATTATTGAAAAATGATAAATACTTATAATCAAAAAATAACTACAAAAAGTACACTATTTTAATAGTTTTATCATCACGCCTTTCAGCATTTTTCGATGAAGGTATAAATTAAAGCTAATTTGGATTGAAATAAACTCGATATTGAGTTATAATTTTAAAAAGCTGGTACGGAGAATAATTAATCTTTCTCATTATAACCGCCCTGCACGATCGGAAGAACAACTTTCAACGAAATGTGGATTTTCGTCCGCTGGCTGGTTAAACGCTCTTAAGTACATTATAAGGTTAGTTTGATTTCAAACGATTTAAGGGTACAGCAGAAAATTTTACAAGTATCCTAACAAGTATCTGGGTAAGACAAAGATCTGCCTTGAAAAAAAACGTATTGTTGGGGGTTGATAATTGTGTTTTTACATAAGTTTTTTTATTTTTTTTATTAACAGAAAATATTTTTTTTTCTTGTTTACATTGCACCTGCAAAGCTACTGCAAGTAGCTTGTCGGCAGGAAAATAGTGTGGACAACAACATGATATAATATACAATGTTTTACAATAGAAGAAAAAAATATTGCAATTTAATAAAAAACATAATAAAAACATAAATAAGTTTAAAAAAATAATAATAAATGTCTAAAAAAAAAAAATTTTTTTTAAAATTAAATATTAATAATTAAAAATTAAAGATGCACGAGGAGTCAAGTCAATACATAAAATCTGATTCCAATAGCCATGTTCTAAACAATAGTGCAAACTTAGGTGTCGAGCAACATTTTTTCAAATCATATGGCAGTATATTAAAAATAAGTGGTACAATGTATTCAAGAGTTCGCTGGCCATGTTTATTAGAAAATCTAGGTACTATCATCCCTTCATTTTGTGTAAGCCTAGTATTGTACATGTGATCCACTATTGTTTTGTATGGGCTATCTAAGATATGTTGCATACAGATTTTATACCAAAAAAGAGCTCTAATAGGTAACACATTTATGGATTTATACATAATTGTCGTCAATCGCACTTTGTATATAAGCGTTAAAAAGAACAGGCGACAGAGAGCATCCCTGTCTCACCCCTTGTCTTATACTGGCTTCTTTTGTATCATTGTCACATCTAATTATAGCGGCCTCATTCTTGTATAGCGCCTGGATTATTCGTCTATATTGAGAGAGAGAATGAGTCACAGAAAAGGTGTAAAGATACACGGGCAAAAGGTGGATATGATAAGGTTTGCTGACGATATTGCATTGGTTGCTGAAAGCGAAGAAGAACTGCAAGAGGCCTTAACAACCGTGCAAAGCATTCTCCAAAATAACTATAACATGAAGATAAATAAAGACAAAACAAAGCTGCTGACTGTAGGCCGAACGCAACATCAGATGCGAATAGAGATGTCAGGAGTTCCACTAAAGAACGCCAAGGAGTTTGTCTATCTCGGGAGCAAAATAACATGGGACGGTCGGTCTAAGAGCGATGTCGACAGCCGTATACACCAGGCTAGGCTTGCTTTCAATAAAAGGTCGAAAATAATTGAATCAAATAATATAGACCTTAAGCTGAGAATACTCCTCATCAAGACCTATGTATGGAGTATCTTGATGTACGGCTGCGAAACATGGTGCCTATCCAAAAGAGATAAACGGAGACTAGAGGCTTTTGAGATGTGGTCCTATAGAAAACTATTAGGAATTTCCTGGAGAGACCACATTACAAATGAGGAGGTTCTCCAAAGAATCGAAGGAGGAAGGCACCTGCTCAGGACCTTGTCCGAAAGGCGTGCAAGATGGATCGGCCATGTAATACGACAAGAAGGCCTCTTGCATTCCATAATGGAGGGTATGACCGAGGGGACAAACTCTAGGGGACGCCCACGCCGAGAGTACCTGGAGGACCTGCTGGTGGACGTGCGCTGCTTATCATATGCAGACCTCAAAAGAGCCGCACAAGACAGGGAAGAATGGAAGAGGAAACTAAAGAAAATTGCTGCAAACCAATCCCAGGATTGAAACCAGAGAGAGAGACATAATTGTGATATTTTGCCGCTGGTCATAAATTGCTTTGCTGACGAGTAATTTGACCATGGCGTTTTGAATTGACTGTACATGTTGGATATTTGTTTTACATGAGTGCCCCCAAGAAGTTATACCATATCTCACATTAGATTCAGCCAGGGACAAATAGATTAGTTTCATGGTTTTGATGGGTAGGTACATAATATTTAAGTTTGTACAGTTTGGCTACAATCGCTCGAAGGCGCTTACATAGCTTAACAATATGGATATCCCATTTCATATTACAATCCACCGTCACCCCTAAGTAGACATATTCTTTGACTAGGTCAATACTTCCACAGGCGCATGGCTGTATACAGTTATTGTGTATGCAGTCAAAGTTATGGGACACTATTGAAGGTGCTATTGCATATCTGGCGTGAGGTGATCTTATGTGCATTAGTTTTGTTTTTTGTGCATTTATAACTAAGCCAGAGTCGTGAGACCATTTTAGTAATGCTATGAAGTCCTGCTGTAGCATATTCATGGCCGTGAGCAGATCCCTATGTGAGATGACAAGTGCTGTGTCATCCGCATATACATAGTGCTTGATAAAAGAAAATACTTTATTCATAAGAGAGACAAATACTATATATAATGTTGGACCTAGGATAGAGCCCTGCGGTACACCAGTAGACAATGATCCCACTTTACTCAATTTTCCATTTATTTTGACCTGAATTTTACGATCACTAAGATAGTTCTTCAAAAGTTTAAGAAAACGTCCTCGCACCCCTATCGCCTCCAGAACTTTAAGTAATTTTGTTGGATCTATAGTATCAAAAGCTTTCGAATTGTCTATAAACAAAACTAATAATTGTTTTTTATCGTTTAGTTCATTATTTATGTAATTTGAAAAATCTTGAAGTAACAGTTCAGAGCTCTTCTTTTTTTGAAAGCCATATTGGTGTGGATCTATTATTGAGAAAGACTCGAGGTATTTATTCAATTTTATGGAGATGTATTTTTCAAGTATCTTTTCTATTGCAGGCAAGATACTGATCGGTCTGTAATTTCCTATGTCAATATGTCTGCCACTTTTGTATATAGGTCTTATAATGCTACATTTAAGCTCATCTGGTATTACGGCTTGCATTAATATTGTGTTAATTAAATGTGTCAAAATCGGTCCTAAAATATCTATGTGTTTTTTAATATCAAACATTCTGATGTTATCTATTCCGGGTGATTTTGAATTTTTTTTAATTTTTACAATATTCTGAATATCTAAAAGTGTGGCACGTGGTATATAAAGACTATGTGGTAGCTGTGTTGGTTCAACATTTGATGCTCTAAGATCGCATTTATGTACTAGTGAGTTTATACTGTCCGAAAAGTAGTTGACAAAGTCGTCCGACACTGTTTTTGCAGATTTATCTTTTAGTAAGTACCTTGAGATTACTTCATCGCAATTACTCTTAGATCTACGTCCTAATATTTTATTTATCTCATCCCATGTTTTTTTTTTGTTTTCATAATAATTTTTGAATTTTTCATTAAAAAAGGTAGATTTACATTTAAATATTAATTTAGTTACAATATTCCGAAAAGATTTATATTGTTTTTCGTAAATCTTATTTTTTGGTGAATTTTTCCAAATTTTATATAAATTATCTCTCTTTTTAACGCTATCCAATACTTCATTTGTCATCCACTGTTTTATAGGCCATGGTCTTTTTCTTGGCTGAAAATGTATGTATATCTTACTTTTTTCATAAATATCGTTAAATTTACATTTTATTTGTTTATAAAGCTTAATGCAATCTTTTTCACAGAGTAATTCATTCCAATTGAAATTCCTTATGCTTGTATCGATCCTTTTTTGAGATAAAATTGAAACTTTAGTTGTTGTTAATTTCTTATTACTTTTGGGAAATGGAATATTTATCGCCGTAACAAAGTGATCGGCTAAATTAATCTCGCACACACACGATGAAAGCGAATCAGTGATTTTGTTTCCATTCTTGAATCTTACAAAAATATGATCAATGCACGAACGTGTTATTTTTCCTGCACTAACCGCTTCTCGCGTGACGTCATCGATACATTTAGTAAAATAGTTCATCGATAATAAGTTTTCATATTGAATGGTTAGCGGATCAAGACAGTTTAACAAATCAATATTTACACATAAATCAATGTATTTACATCCCCAAAGATTAGTACATTTTCACAGTGATTTGGGGAAAGATTATTGAGTATTGTTGAAAGTTCATTAATGAAAGCTAATTTACTTAAATTTGGTGGGCGATATATTGCTAGTAGGGTAAGTTCATTATTATTTGGAAGTGTGATTATACCGAAAATATTTTCAAATACCTGAGTTTCCAATTTCTTTTGTGTGAAAACAAATGTATCTCTGATGTATACAGTAATACCCCCACCAGACCTGTGTTCGCGAATATAGCTTACACTATTGTAACCAGAGGCGGCCGCTTGCTTAGTGCATTCGTGCACTGCGCTGCCGAAGACCAATATACGTCAGAAGTGTAAATTAGTACATCCTCTCCCGAAGTATTCCCGCCAATTCGTTACAAAATCTTTACCAATTGACTAAACTCCCGAGCATGAGAGAAAGGTATTCGTGCACATTTTGTTATGCCCAGGCGTGACGTCACATGAAGTTATATTTCTACTGGGATCATCTCCAGATGCTGGAGTGCCAGTGCCCGTGAAATGAGCAAGGCAGGTATAGACCCATAAGGACGATTGACGTGTGAAAGCAGAGAAGACATATGGTGCCTGGGTGCACTAGCGGAGCAAATGACATAACATTAAACTTGCGTAAAGTGGTCCCGAACCTTTGGAATGAAATAGTTATGTTCAACAAATTTAAGACTAGTTAACAATGTTATGTTGTAACGCCATCCGTCGCCGGCGCGGTTCATCGACCTCAGTATCGCTTCGGTTTTTAAAGCATTTTAACGGTTTTCGCAAGTTTTATTCTGTAAAAAAAATATTTAAAAATGAGTGCTACTGAAAACATTGCGATTAACGTATATTTTATCAAATGTAATAGTGGAGTATTTTAGTGAAACGGTTAAACTTTTCAAAATAAGTTGTACTATTCCAATAACAACTGTTGAGTGCGAACGGTGTTTTTCTACATTAAAACGTGTAAAAACATTTCTGAGTACACCATTCTCCCAAGATCGGCTTAATGCTTTGTCAATGATGACCATCGAAAAAGGTTTTATAGCTTCTATACCAGACTTTAACAATCGTGTCATTGAAGTATTTTCACAAATGAAACAGCGACGAATAGATTTTCTCTACAAGTGAACGTTTGTACTAGGTATGTCACTCCCTTTAAATCACTTTATTTTCCCATGTTATTGTTATTTTTTTTTGGGAAATGCACTGCCCGCAAATTTTGTCACGGGCCGCCTCTGATTGTAACCTGGAATCTCGTATAAACTGGCATGTTCACTTTTAATAGAGGTTTCACAAAGCATTAGTACATCTATTTTTTTCCAACAGTCGTGAAGGTACATATGTAATACATCCCAGTATTTAGAAATTGAACGAATATTAACTTGTACACATATAAAACTTCCCACTTCACTGTTTTTTTCTACCATTTCTTCGGTCCACTGATCTAACCTATTAATTCTCTTAAAGTCAACATCACTGTCTTCATCTATGTATTTAGACGCCATAGCTGATCGTGGAGAAATCCCTCGAAAGCGCAGCTAGGTATGCCGGGCAGTTTTCCCTGTCTCCGGTAGGATGATCGGCGAGTTTTCCAAATCTGGTGCAGGTGGCACAAACTGCCTTCGCAGCAGTATTTGGGCAACTATCGCGAGTGTGACCATCCTGGCCACAGTGACCACATCTTGTTTGGTCTTTACAGAATTTAAAAGAGTGTCCAAGCATTTGGCACTTGGAACACACTGTAAGGCCAATAAAATCTCGGACGCGGCACACTGTCCAGTCCACAAATACTTTTCCCTGTTCCACTAGGACGTGTCGCAGATTAGCAGGAACTTCGTAAACCTAGAATAGTAAATTAAAGAATTGGTTAAAAATAATTTTTTTCATGATCTTACTTAAGCCGCCGCTACCCGAATTTCTACCGATTTCTTAAAGATTTAAAGCTCTTAAAAAAATATATGTTATTCTTGAAGATAATATCTAGACATTCCCCGCGCCGAAACCTAAATCAATAAAATTCCCTAAATTAATTATAATTAAAAATTAATATATATACACGTTGGTTTCAGTTATTTTACAAGTTATATGTATGAAAAAAAGCACACTATTTTTTTTAATGCTGTTTAAGACAACCCCCGCAAGATTTTTGCTCTATCTTAAACGAGTCGTGTTTTATTAAACATTTTCACAATTTTCGCATCGATTTTGTCGCTTTAAATACTAGCGCGCTCCTCTAAAATTCGTAATTTCATATCTCTCCATCTTCTTCTTTTTGAGCCCGGTTGCGGCGCCTTAAAATGCATAGCTTTGATATAGGAGTATAATTCCCAATATTGTGTTTATCCTCTTTTTTTAAAAACAGGTGTTATAAAAGCTTTTTCAAAATAGTGGGAAATAGGCATTCTTTGATAGAGAGGGTGAAAAATATCACAAGACTCTTCGTTTTTATATACATAATATTAAGATTTATCTTGGTTGTTTACGGAATTAAATAGGTTTAAATAAGTTTAACAGTATCTATCTAATCATTAAAATAATGATTATCCATGAAATAGCTAGATTTTGACAATATTTCACTTTCTCATCCCTATTCAAAAACTTTTTGAAAATATGTTTAGGTACAGTAAAATTAACGATGCCTCAAATCGTTTTACAACTCCCTTGTAAAAATATCGTAGCTGAAAACCTTTCAGATATACAAAGAAAATCGTTTGTAAAGCTTTGAGACACCTGATGCCAAAGCCTGAAAAAGTACGCTTATTTGTGTCAGGCAGTTGAACGTTTTTACAATTTCGCGTATTTCAGTGACAATTATGACGGTTTTGAAGACGTTTTTAGCGGTACTTTGAAAACGGCCGGCGACGGAACAGTTTTACATTTTACAAGTCTCTTGTCAAATTTGTGAAGCAGACACATGTATTCAAAATATGCCGCTAAATTAACAGAACGAAACCAAAAGATATTTTTCGATTTGAACGAAAATATTTTTCGCTTTTGGAAATGAATGAAAATTGCATTTGCGTTCAAAGCTCCCATCAAATATTATTATTGTTGACAGTAGTTATGTTCGGAAATGTTTTTTTTTGTATACATAACGTGATTAAATGAAATAAATGTTTATCTAATTATTTTTAGGTCTAACCTTGATAGAAAGCCCAATAATTATATTTATGTTCAGGAATAAATAACCTGATAGAGATATTGAAAGAAGGTAACTCTATTAATAGAGGACTGAACGCCATTGGCACCAAAAAGAAACTGTTCAAAGATGCGAAGCTAGCCGTCCATAATGGAGTACTGATACCACCCTGATGTATGGCAGTGAGGCATGGAACTGGTAGAGAAAGGATGAAAGTAGACTGAATGCTGTAGAAATGAGATCCCTGGGGCGTATGTGTGGTAAAACCATGTATGATCGTGTGAGAAACATGGAGATCCGCAAAGAATGCAAGGCTGATGTAAACGTGATGAGTAAGATCAAGAAAAGAACGCTCTGATGGTTTGGGCATGTAGAGCGAATGAACGAGGAAAGGAGGGAAAATGTGAATGGTAGAAGAAGTCGAGGACGCCCGAGAAAGACATGGCACGACCAAGTCAACCAGGTACTTGAATCGGGCCATGTCAACAGTCAGAATAATAGAAGAGCATGTATGAGACGATGTATGAATAAATAATGTGGCCGAGTTGTTTGGCTCTCTGCCTACCTCTGCGGGGAAACAGCGTGATGGTTAGTTAGTTATATAGTGAATGAATTAAAAACATATTTACAAATCTTTTATCTTTCTTCAAATTGATTTAAAAATAATATGTAGATATATTATGTGATGATATATATTATGTCGCAGCACAGTTATCAGTCTTTTTGTTTGGGAGGTTGGATTATTTCTGAGCTTTAGGATCTCTTTAACGCAAGTGCATGTCTTGTGTTTTATGTATAATCAATGCACACATTATCTTGTTTGCCATGTTTCTTCAGGATACTTTCAGAGGGGAATTTGAAACGGTCCTAGCAGACTTCAATCCAGGATTGTTGAATTTTAGAATAATGACACAACCAAAGAACGGCGGAAATGGCAAAGGAATATTCCTCCTCCCCTCTGATTAGCTCCGCTTACGCAAAAGCGTCTCTTTCACCGAAAAGAATGCAGAATTATCGAAGACGTCGTCTCGTCAATGATGCACGTCTTGTGTATTTATGGGGTATTTGTTTCCCAAACACTGGTTCCTACTAATTGCTCTCCTCCATTGTCTAGCCTCCCCAGAGAACCGATGTTTGCAGTACAGACACCCATATTATCGCCTGGTATTGTTACAGATTTGGAATTTACTTAGAACAGTTACTCTTACTCTGAGATGGAAAACAATGTCTTGATTTACAGCCGAGTTTTTCGTCGCGGTAATAAAATACTCGGACAATGGTCTGCGTCCTGTTTTGCGTTTATGGCTTTACAATTTTCAGCGAAAGGGAAATGGGGAGACAATGGGCGAGGAAAGAAAGAAGAGTTTTGAAGATATATGACAGGCGGGATCGCGTATGGAGCACAGCACGCGACACGGCATCACTTTGTACCTCTGTACGGCTCGCTCATTATGGGCTGGAACAATTGAACGGTTTGGTATACTGAGTATGCTCTGTTTTCGTGTACAATTCGCAGGACTCAATATTTTACACGTAAGCCTCCTTGCCATCACTTTATAGGCTGTTTCTTAAATGGCAAAGGGGTGGGTAAAGTGGGCTACAATCATCAGTGGTTATATTACAAAAGTTTTCATAAACCTACAACCAAATTGAACGAAATCTTCTTTTAGCTATTTAATCATCATTATCATTACATCATCATCATCATCATCATTTGCAATTTGGGAGGCGGGAATGGGCACCGCCGCCCCGGGAACCTTAATTGGATAACCAACACCTCTGCCACAGGTCACCCCAAGTGGTTCGCTACGTTTGGTGATTTAGCAGGGGTGCCCGGGTTCATGGGGTGAGGTTTGTCTAGGTCTTGGAGGCGGATATGTGGGACACACTAAACCCCAGATTCCTACCCACCCCTTAAACCATTTTCCTTCCCAGAACTCTCCTCTCCTTACTTTCCTTAAAAACCCCCCACACAGCATCCCCAAAGATCACATAGGCCCTGAGGGAAATTATTTTCTTCAGAGCCTCCTGTGTGGAGCTCATGTAAAAAAAAAAATTACATAGTATAAAATGAAGTCGCTCAAAATGTATGTGCGCGTTAATCTTTGAAACTACACAACGGATTTTCATACGGTTTTCACGAATAGATAGAGTGATTGAAGAGGAATGTAAATTATACTGGAGAAAAGCCGAGAAATTCAAAGAAAACATATTTTTGTGTGATTTAAAACGGCTGGCGGACCGTACTATAGTCACTTTTGAAATTCGTTCTACGGAAGAAATTGGAAAATAGATGTCCTAGAGTAAGTAGGTATTTGATTTTCCCTTTTCAAATATCCAGTGTTGCATTGCAAGCATTGTATAATTAGTGGCGAGTTATAAAAGCCGATAAATTCAAATATTCAATTCAGGCAGCGGGCAGCGGGCAGCTGGCAAGTGGATGGTGTGGATTTTATAAAGATTGGGTAATGACGTTGTGTTTCGTTAGCCACAGCAACGTGTGGCAGGGTCTGCTGGTCAAATTTATAAAATTCACATGAATGTCTTAGAAAGCTGCGTGGTTAGTCAGATTTTAAGGCGATCCACTAGTTCAGGAAAAAATCGAAATCGGAATTCACGCCCTTTATGGAAGGAGTTTAAAAATACTTGAGAAAAAGCTTTTGGAAAGGTATTTGAGAGTGTTGTTTTACAGGTTGATTTCGTAAAGGCCTGTAAAAAATATTAATTCCTGTTTTACGCATTGTTTATTGTAATAAAACGGAAATTTAAAATTGTTTTCACGAAATCAAGCGACGCGGAGTGACGCGTCCATCTCCCGCTCAGTTCGGGGCGTGAGTGAGGTTTGGCGACTGTGGCGTGGACAGTAGTTCTTCGGTGGACGCCATAGGGTTCACTTTGAAAAACCGAATTCGTCGACTAGCGGCCGTATTGTAAAATAACAACGCGAAAATGAATATTTTATTTTATTTTGGGAAGATTGGGTATAAATATCAACTTTTTTGGCGATCATTATAAAATAAACTGAATTTGCCACATTATACAATAAAACCATAACCGAAAAGGGGTTTATAAATAGGAGAGTTTGGACTTGAAAGTGTGTTTTTTAGACCTTATACTTTATTTTTTTAAAGGCTTATTAAAAGACTTAAAATTAAAATGACCGATATTTTTAAGGGCCAAGGTATGTTCTACACTCAGTATTTAATTGAAGCATCTACAATACTTCTAAGTGATCAAATTTTCACAACAAAAACATGTGATTTTGTATGATTTTGCATTATTTACTATGGCTTCATCTTAAGAAATTGAGATAGTTATCCCTACCAGTGAATCAAATACATACCGATTTGAGCCTTGCTTTACATACCTATGTATTGTATTTTTAAAGACATGGGTGCATACCATAGAGATATCAATGGTGCATACCTACATTTTTCTGGTTGTTTCGGGGAAGAAAAAAAACATGGGAAATATGGGAGTTTGTTGCAAACATTTTCATGTTCGTGTAACGTTTTGATTCAGTCTGAATGGTCAGTTGTTTCATAGAACTTTTTTTTCAACTGCTCCAGTCTGGAGCCAGTAAGACTATGGCATCCTCAATTGGAGCATGTTGTGAGGCTGAAGGTAGTTGAAAGGGGAAAGAGATGGAGAAGAGAAAGGTGGGGGAGTACACTGCTATTCAGATCTGGTCACCAAACACGGCTAAGGCCATTTCAAGCAACATTTCAATTCTGAATGGAGGTCTTACATACTGATAGTATCTTCTACTCTAAAACGAGGAACTTATACAATTTATCAAGTTCAGTAAAAGTCCTATCCAAGTCTATTAGTATTCAAGTATCTACAAAATGAAATAACAACAGAACTTGATTAGATTAGAGAACTTGGTTATTAACTTTGAAATTTGATAGGAGGCGTCTACTAATATCTACAGGAATTCCAAAAACTGAAAAAATCGAACTAATATCTATGAGAATCAAAGTGTTGACGAATATCTACAGCTCAAACTGTTGATTAATATCTATGAGAACCAAAGTGTTTACGAATATCTACAGCACTGGCAGAGGTTGGATTTGCAATTATGTATAGCATATTGGAATAAAGTAATATTGCGTATGCAGTTTAAAAAACTTAATTTATGTAAGTATGTATGTAAAAATCCCTAATTGGACACATTTAGCTGATTAGTCCAACCTACGCTCTGTAGATATTAGTCAACACTCTGAAGTTCGTAGATATTAGTTCAACATATGTGCTGTAGATATTCGTCCAACATACAGGCTGTAGATATTAGTATCTGGAGTCATTTGATATAGGTACTGTTCAAGTTCTGTGAAACAACTGGCATTAGTATTTTCCTCTAGATTTCAACTGGCAACTTCAGGATTCAACACATGAAACAAACCGCTCCGCCACGAAGGAAGTCATCCATTTTTTTTTTATATGGAAAACTTCTTTAGCATCCTTCCCATCCATCTGTAGGATTTAGCCTGCGAGAGAATGAGATAGACTAATCGTGCAGTGCTTCGTAGTTCGTAGCCTATCGGCCTACTCTTTATGCTGTGTTTTGTAAAATAAAATGTAAAATAATTTTTAAATTTGGTAATAATATTATAATAAAAAAACTACATTTATCCTACTCCTGATACTCTACATTCGTCTCATTCTCTCGAAGTTTAGTTTTCTGAAGGTTTCCTTCAACTGCATGTAAACTGCACTCTCAGATTTTTTTTTCTTTATTTATTGCTAATTTGAAGATTTTTCGACCTCCGTGCCAGGCACATGCCCGTGTTGTGGTAGTCGAAGGCTACTTCTCGTAATGCAAAGGGGTTGGTGAATTAGTCAAGAAATGTCAATTCAAAAGGTTTTTAGCTACCTGGCGGAAGAAAAGTGAAGTCGGCCATTAAAAATAATGTCTTTATGAGGAACTCATTCTAATTTTTACCTGGTTTATGCAAATATTGCAAATTAGTCCAGCTGAAAGCTGCACAATGTTATTTAGAATTGGACATCGGCTCCATCAAAATGCACCTTAGTTTATGCAAACATGGATACCTAGTACCCTGCGGAAACTAGTTGCCTTTCTAAGTATTTTACCTGATTTATATAAAGGTATTTCTATTTTACCCTCAAACACGTCGAGGCACGTATGCACTTCATAATGTTAATTTGGTTTATTTGTTTCTTGGATTTGACAGTGGACAGGAAAAGTAGACAGATGTAATAATGTTTTTCTCAGTATGTAATGCCTATAATACGATAATATTCGAAAATAATGCAAAGCGAATATTTTTCCCCTTGTAATTATAGGTATGCATGCGTTTTAATAAAGTCAAATGTAAGCCAAATAATATATTTTTAAATTTTTTGTTAGCAAGAAATGATTCAAAACCATATTTATGATTTACTACGTGAAAACGGTAAAGGGAGGGGGGGGGGGTCTTGGAATATACTGCACGTGGTCGCCGGGTGGGGGAGGGGGGTAACAAATTGCAAAAAGTGGGTCACGTAGTATGGGTACGTTCCCTTAGCTCCACACAGGGTTCCTGAAGAAAATAATTCTCCACAAGGCCTATGCCATCTTTGGGGATGATGTGTGCACCCTCCGGTCTTTTTAGGGAAAAGAAGTTACGGGGAAAGGAGTGTAAGGAGGATATATGACGCAAATGTGAAGGTGGAAGAAGTACGCCTAGAAGGACGCCCAGGAAAGACATCGCTCGACCAAGAATCACCAAATCTTTCACCTTCACTTTCAATGCCCGCGACACCGTAAATAACTAACCTGTAAAAACGTAGAAAAAAAAAAATAAAATAAAATAAAATAAAAAAATGTAAGCGTTTGTGAAGGTCATTTCATGAACATTCTCCAGCCCTAAAGATTCCGAAATTCTCCAGTATTTTAAAATAAATATCAACTATACTTTTGCCACTAATCTCCAATAGTCCTAAATTCTCCAGTATTTTAAAATAAATACCTCTACTTTTGCCACTAATCTATTCACAAATGTAATAGGTACTAACAGCGATGAAGGTAGCAAATAATGTAAAATCACGCAATGTCCAGTGTGTTAACTGTAATGTCCTCCGCGCGCAAAGCCGTATCTTCTCCAAGCATAAACTTATAATTAAAGTGTGTTTATCGGAAGTGACCTGCCAGGTAAGTATGTTTCTGTATCCATTTGTAAATAGTAAAATCAGTTAGAACCTAAGCATTCCTAATAAATTGTACAGCGCCCTTGAGGTGATTTTTCACAAAAACGGCGCTTTATAAAATATCCAATTATTATTATTATTATTAAGAGAATCAGATACTTGAGTCGGGCCGTGTCAAGAGTCAGAATAACAGAAGAGCATGTATGAGACGATGTGTGAATGTAAACGAGGCAAGAAATGTGTGCCAAGGCCGAGTTGTTTGGCGGTCCGTCCTTTCTGTCTACCCCTCCGGGGAAACGGCGTGATGTTTAGTTAGTTAGTTAGCTAAGGAGAGGAAGTTCTGAGAAGGAAAATGGTACGAGGGGTCCAGGAGTAACGCACGTATGAATCTATCCCTCCCACTGCGGTGCAAGGCGATGTTCCGAGAGAGCCCTACTGGAGAGGTCAAAAAGTCTTCCTCAACCAGTCTCTCCCGATTCGGCCTGACACGCAGTAGGAGGGCAAACGCATTCGCCGTGAAAACTAGAAAATCTTCACCCCATGAATCCGGACGCCCCTGCTAAGTCACAAAACGTAGCGAACCACTTGGGGTGACCTATTGCAGGGGTGTTGGTTATCAATAAATGATTCTCGGCGCGGTGGTATCCATACCCAACTACCAAAATGTTTTTTTTATAAATATATAAATTTTCTATATAAAATTAATAATATTATTATTGATTATGTACATATAATTAAAATTGAGTCTTACAACTTAAATTTGATAACAGTAAATAAGGACAAATTTTGTTTGGGGAATTTCAATTGCATTGTTGAAAAGAATAGGTATAACTTTTATGCTTAGAAAGTATACGTCAATACCTAGATATTATACAATATT
This sequence comes from Limnephilus marmoratus, assembly GCA_917880885.1. Taxonomy (NCBI): domain Eukaryota; kingdom Metazoa; phylum Arthropoda; class Insecta; order Trichoptera; family Limnephilidae; genus Limnephilus; species Limnephilus marmoratus. The sequence continues at coordinate 48,688,718 of OU862923.1, forward strand.
TCATTGTATTATAATGTAGGTTTTGTTATTAAATTTGACGAACGAAAAGACAAATACCTACTTAAGTAAAATGCCGCCTAATTTTTAGAAAAAGTATTCCTTTTTAGAAGTCGCTTGACTTCTATTCTAGGTTCAGAATCATTTTCCCAGACATCGCCTTTTTAACTTGCATCTGTTTGTTCATAACATTGGAGACTTATGTATAAGTAAAGAGAATAACAACAAAAAAAACAAATGGCAAAACGTGCCGTCAATTTTTTTGATAGCTTTGAATATTCCGGGTGCCGCTTTGGATCGTAAACTTTATAATCCTACCCTTATAAACAATATCCCTTTGGAGATAATTTCTAGAAATGTCTGTACTCTTTTACAATCAGGTATAGAGGCTTGTAAAAATGCTTTCTTCACAATCTTTTCGGCTGCCGTCTTTATAGATAGGTAGTTCGAAAAATGATCCCTAAACTTATTTTTCTTTTAGGTAGCCAAGAGAGGCCAAAGCTTCTCGTAAGGCATAAATCCTTGACCAAGTTTTGAAATGTTGTAAATTATGAAAATTGTGACACAATTATGATTTCGACTGAGATCACTGTGGATGAATTATTTTACGCACTTCTTGGTCCTTCAACGAACGAAAGAACTAAAAAGCAGCTGCGGCGCGTTGCGGCACGCATCTCGTGATCTTTCTCATAATTCGTCGTTCCGCTCGCAAGTTCGCAGCCTATTGCGTAGTTCACATGAGGACGGATAAATATTGTCTTGTCCCAACTCCTGACATATTGTCCAAGAAGTTTGGAGGACAGGACAATGGATCAAGATAATTTTTTGAAATAGATGGGCTATCTTGCTAGGTGTTCGGTATTTTAGCACCGTGTTCGGTGTTCGGAATGACAAAAATATTGAAGTATGGGCGGTTCGGTATTTTTTTTTGATTAATTTTTCTCCGTAATAAACGATTCAATTGTCAGATTTGACGCAATCGGCAATCGATGATGCGTAGCATCCCAACTTAGTTTGTGCGATGTTGCCGCTTCGTGCACGCGCTCAATGTTTTCGAGCCATTTCGCGGATTAGTGTTACACATCAAGTGACTACGTACTTACGTAAATGTGATTATTGGAATAATTTGACTGCTTACATTGTTTCAAAGTCCGACAACCCTCCCATCTCCCCCTTCACCTCGAAAATTTTTTTGCTCACTGTTCGGTGTGTATTTGGAAAAGACCTGGCAACCCTGCACACACCACCGCGCCCGGCCGCATTCCCGGGACAGGACCGTGATAGGCAATTCATGGGGAATACCCCAAATTTATAAAAATTATCAAGAATTGGGTATTTTGCGCATTTTAATACAATAACTGTGGGAATGTACTATAAATTCATTATCTTTAGCAGGAAATGTTCAATCATTTTTTTTGTGTTTAAAGCCTGAACGAAAGAGAAAGTTCGAAAATAAATCAATAATTTAAAAAAAATTTATTTCAATTGACTTTTGTTTTATTTTGGAAGTAAAGAAAACTTGTGGGGAAATCGAACGTCTATCGTGGGTATTCTAGAACATATGCATTGGCAACTCTGGACCTTAGAGTATCCTTGCCGGCCTTTGACGGCCGGCGTAGTTCAGCGGTAAGACTCTTGACTCGCACACCGAAGGTCGCGGGATTGAATTCCGGCGTGGCAAATAAATTTTATTTGATTAATTTGTGTTATTTCACAAATTATTCATTTGAAATAATATATACTTAGTATATTTGCGGCACGTTCCAGAGCGGAAGATACTCTCAGTATCGCCCTGGTGTAAGACCACCATTCAGAATTGAAACGTTGCTTGAAATGGCATTAGCGGTGTTTAGTGACCAGATCTGAATAGCCAGGTACTTCCCCACCTTCCTCTTCCCTATCTCCTTCCCCTCCCCACTACCTTCAGCCTCACAACATACCTCAATTGGGGATGCCATAGTCTCACTGACTTCAGACGGGAGCAGTTGGGACTCTTGTGCGGTATTCATATAAAAAAATTAAAAAAACCTACTCCACGCGTGTGTATCTCTCACGCATTTTTTCTGCCAGATACGGCTGCTATTATGTTGCAGAGAAAACGCGGTGGAGTCAATAAGTTTATTGACTCCACCTCTCCAAGAATTTTCCGCTTCTAATTCTTTATTTGTTAATGTATTAATTTTGTTTGAGTAATTTGTACACCAAAGTTGACAAATTACTTATTTAAGGATCATGTGCGTCGTCTTGTATCTATTTTCGTACATCTATGTTTTCGAGGCGTTTCGCTTTTGAACTACGGTCGAATTGTATTGTCAGATTGTCCTACCCTGCGCGGTCTGGCACGGACTTTCAGTAACAGTATTTCATTTCAATACGATATTGACTAAATCCGTCATCTATGGTCAGTTATCAGATCGCAAATATTGATAACTTATTGATAACTTATCAATATTTGCGATCACGGTCAACAATTGATAAGATATATTCCGACCGACGCATTTTAGCCCGGCCCAGAGTGTCGATCGTGCCGATAAGCTGTCGATATACAAAATATTTTGAATCTTGTCGTTCGTTATTAATGAAAGGAGGTGAACTAACGAAGCTCTTAGAATTGAAAGAATAATTATAATAATAAATAATTCACTTACGACGCGATCAATTTATTCCGTTCGATCTTGGAGAAAAGTGGTTAGAATATAAATAAAGACCTGATTAATTAATTAAATCCCGTTTAGTCTGAAAAAGTACATGTGAATCGCGCAATGCACGTACATCGTGCTCTGCAAAACGGTATAAAATCATCAATAGTAACGCCTATCGCTGATGCGGTATTGTAAAGTTATCGATTTCATTGTACCGGACACCCCGGGACAGAACAATATTGCTCTGTCTTCTGTATTTTCCTCCTGTTAATTCTGCATAAGAAAGTCATAAGGAGAATTGTAGAAATAAATTTCTATCCGTCACTATCGTCACTCAAAGTCTGAAAGCATCTATAGATCACTGAAATGCTGATCAAAACCGAATTGCCTCCTTTAATACGAGAAAACTCAGGTAGATTTGTAAAAAAATACGAAATGAATTCGGTTTAGGTAATATTGCTTGCAAAAAGCGATTAGATGGTTTTACGCAATAAAAGAGTTTAAATTAAGAAACACCTTGGACGAAATGGATGAAATTCCCGCTTGTCAGCCGACTGTTTTGATCTATGCCAAAAAAAGTGCATGTTTTGTTTTATTTTGTGAAGTTCAGGTACAAATAAGATTTTTTTTGTATTATAATCTGAATTAGATAATTTGCCACATTATCCAATAATATCATTTCCGAAAAGGGTTTTGAAAGTTCGAGATTTTGAACTTCAAAGCATTTTTATAGACCCGACACTTTATTTTTTTCTAGGTTTATAAAATGATTTATCCAAAAAGTATTCCATTATATCAATCATTTATTCACCGGATTTACTGTACGCATATATGTGTATTATTTCTAAGCGATTAGATTTTGAATTACTTCGCAAAGCATCGCTTTACGAGGAAGCCACAAGCCAAAATGTTGTAAACTCTTAGTGTGCCTTATATCGCCACGAATATAGGTAAAAGGTATGAAAATCGCTTGGTAAACGCAGTCTAGAGGCGCTCGATTTAAAGCTCAAAGATGGTTATTATTATTTAGTAAATAATTTTATAAGAAAGAAAATAAAGGTTATCCAGGAAATCTATCACAGATAATGTTAGCCATAAAATTTTAGTTTTTTAAGTTGTTTCTAGCTAACATTTCGATTGAAAAAAATATTTTTTTAATAGTTGACGCATTTATTTTTTAATAAAGCCATTAACATTTTTTTTTATATTTTTCTCAAGCGAAACGATAGAAAAAGCTACAATTTATCCAAAAGGTTTTTTTTTCATATCACGATGTAAGCAGAATCTTAGTAAAGGTTAATCTAAAATAGTGATTTCACGATAATCTTCGCCATAAACAAAATGCATTACGTCTCTGTATCTAATTATCAATTAAAGTTTGAATTACATATAACTTTAATATTGTATGATATGGAGTAGGTAGGCGTATATAAAATAAAAACACCCTAAACTTTATGGTGCTTTTTTATTTTTCTTACTTTAGGGCCTAAAGTAAGAAAAAGAAAAAATTGTTTTATTTGGCGTATCGAAAGCACCTATACCAATACGTTCCGGTTGATTAAATTTTTTAAATTGATTTCTGCGTACTCTTTTTTTATCAACAACTAGCTTTTCAGTCGGAATATTTCAATATAAAAAATGCAAAAAATCGAATGAATTACGTTATTCATTCGATTTTTTATTATTTTTATTTATTGACTTCTATAATAATATTCCCGAAATGCGAGTAGGGAATGAGTAACCATATTGGCTTATTCAATAACTAATCCTACAATTCAATCGGTGAGTATGTGAGCTATTCTTAAGCTATTTGAGCCGAGGTCATAAATCACAGGGCCTGTCGAGGGGTCCATGCTCTGTTCTGACCTAGTGCCAGTGCCTGCTGCCGCTGTACGCCGTCCTACCTCTGCTGAAGCTATTGCTAGAGTTGCCTCCCTGTCTACCCTCTATTAATTTGGCCAAAGTTAGGGGACGAATAACTAGCCGTGATCGAACGAATTCGAATTTTATGAAATTTTTCATGCTAACACTTTTATTGGACCATGAAATTTTTTGATCGAATTTTAACAAAGTCTTTGATTGTAGGTTTTGCTAGGCATCTTACATTCTTAGGATGGTTTGTTTAAAAATATTTGAACATTTCAACATTTTTAAGGTTATTTTTCACGTTCTATGAAAATTCTATTCAAGTTCTATAATTATTGCAGTTTTATGAAGCAACTGGCCTATAATGTTTTTTTTTTACATTAACTCCACACAGGAAGCCCAGAGGAAAATAACTTCCCTCGGGGCCCATGTCATCTTTGAAGATGCTGTGTGGAGAGTCTTTTTGAGGAAAGGAAGGAGTGAACACGGGTCTTGAAGAGACCTATGTTGTAGGAGGGAGGAAACACAGAGGCCGTCAAATCGTTCCACAGCCGAGCCGTTGAACTCAAGAACGAGTCATAAAAACGACCCGTTCTCATGTGATTAATGTCAACCGTGTACAAATGTTGGGCGTGTGTTTGGCGTGTTTCCCGACTATGCACCGGTGCCGAGGGAATCAATAACGCTAGTTCCTCGGAGCATCTTCCATTGTAATACCGGTAGAACAAGGACAGCATTCCCACCTGACGCCTGTGCTCTAAAGATTGCAGTCCATCTGTTAAGATGAGAGAATCTATCAGACGGACCGCCCGTTTCTGCACAGAGTCAATGGTTTTTTTTTTTTTTTTTTTTTTTTTTTTTAGGTATTTTGGAGCTCCAGACCAGAGGTGGCTGCCAAATTCAACCGTGGGGCGCACTTGCGATTTGTACAGGGTTAGCAGTTGTGTACTATTAAAGTATCTGCGGGCCCTGTACAGTACGCCCAGTTTCTGAGAGGCTAACTTAGAGAATGTTATATTAACAGAACGTGAATAGGACTTTAATAATTTTTCAATTTTTTTTAAACAATCCGTCTTTAATTTCATTAGATTTAATGATAACATTTAAATCAATGATAAGTAAGGGTGTTTATTTATACAAAGAAACCTACTTTTTTATGATTTAAGTTTTAAATATATGATATTTTAGGCAGTCCCAACTGCCCGGAGACGGTGGTTCCATGGAATTCGTTGTGAGACTGGAGGAAGTGGGTAGAGGTAATGAGAAGGGAAAGTAGTTACCTTGGGAATTCATATTTGGCCACCAAACATGGTTAGTTCCATTTCAGGACATTTTTTCAAAATTTTAATGTGAATACCGCACAAGAGCCCCAACTGCTCCAAACAGCTTGGAGCCAATCAGACTCCCATCCCCAATTAGAGTATGTTGTGAGATTGATGATATTGGGGAGGGGAAGGAGACGGGGAAGAGGAAGATGGGAAAATTCCTGGCTACTTCACTTCCTGACACAATTCTGTCCTGCCCACCAAACAAGATTAAGGCCATTTCAAGCAACGTTTCAATTTTAAATGGCGGTCTTTTGACAGAGTGATACTGAGAGTATCTGGATAATATTTTTAAATGTTAAATGGTATAAACATATACTTACATGGAATAACCAATACAAAAAAATTTAAATTTATAAACTTTTTTAGATTAAAGATTTTAGATATTTTAGATACCTAATGCTGGGGAACCTGTACTAATAATAGATATTGATCTTTCAACTGATGACATAGTCCCACTGGTTCCCTGTGGTTAATATTTTGGCGGTACCTATCGCAAGACAAACACAAAATCCTTCATTTGATTACCTGCCTTTCTTGTCCTAATTCTCGTTCTAAGAAAATATGTAGGTAGTTTATTGAATTTCTTTGAAATAATCTCACCAAAATATAGTTGTACCAACGTAATTATGTCAGTACATGGGTGGCTAACCTTTTCTATAGCCGGGCCAGATTTTAGAAATTTGATTTCCAACCGGGCCGCACAATAAAAAGCAAAAAGATGATATAGCCAAAATGAAAATCAAACATATTTATTAGATTAGAGTTGGGCAATACAAAAAAAAAATAATAAAAAATTAAGAAAATATAATAAATTTTAGTGAGACGTCTGATTTTGTTTGTCAGAACTAAGTGCATCAATGTTGATAACCATTGATGTTGTTGCAACAGTTTTCCAAATACTCATCAGTGATCGTGTTCTCATTTGAGATTTAATATGCTTCATTCTACTTTTTTTTTTTTTACAGTGAATACCGCACAAGAATCTCAACTGCTCCCGTCTGGAGCCAGTGAGACTATGGCATCCCCAATTGGGGTATGTTGTGAGGCTGAAGGTAGTGGGGAGGGGAAGGAGGTGGGGAAGAGGAAGGTTGGGAAGTACCTGGCTATTCAGATCTGGTCACCAAACACGGCTAAAGCCATTTTCAAGCAACGTTTCAATTCTGAATGGTGGTCTTACACCAGGGCGATACTGATAGTATCTTTCACTCTGGAACATGCCGCAAATATACTATATATTATTTTAAATGAATTAATTGTGAAATAACACAAATTAATCAAACAATTATTATAAGCAATAATTATCAGCCTGAAACACTCATCCACATTGAAAAATCTTCCGAGAAAAGATACATGACGCCAACGGGACTTGAACCCGTGTCCTCTCGATTGCCGGTCGAATGCTCTGACCACTGAGCTATGGCGGCTTATCTTGTACCCGCCAAATGATTCAATATATGCTAGTGTTTCATTCAACAATTACTGCTTATTATATTTTTTCCACCTGAAAACAACCAACTTTATTTTTGCGAGAGAAACATTGTTAGTGTTAAATCCCTCGCTAGGTGGCGTCGAGACAAATTATGTCTTCATTTATTGGGGAAATACTTAAACTTGTCAAATATTAATTATTATTTTTAATTGTAAAACTAACGTTTTTAAGACAAGATTTTTTATGCATAGCACAAAGGGTAACAATTATTATAAGCAATAATTATCAGCCTGAAACACTCATCCACATTGAAAAATCTTCCGAGAAAAGATACATGACGCCAACGGGATTTGAACCCGTGTCCTCTCGATTGCCGGTCGAATGCTCTGACCACTGAGCTATGGCGGCTTATCTTGTACCCGCCAAATGATTCAATATATGCTAGTGTTTCATTCAACAATTACTGCTTATTATATTTTTTCCACCTGAAAACAACCAACTTTATTTTTGCGAGAGAAACATTGTTAGTGTTAAATCCCTCGCTAGGTGGCGTCGAGACAAATTATGTCTTCATTTATTGGGGAAATACTTAAACTTGTCAAATATTAATTATTATTTTTAATTGTAAAACTAACGTTTTTAAGACAAGATTTTTTATGCATAGCACAAAGGGTAACAATTATTATAAGCAATAATTATCAGCCTGAAACACTCATCCACATTGAAAAATCTTCCGAGAAAAGATACATGACGCCAACGGGACTTGAACCCGTGTCCTCTCGATTGCCGGTCGAATGCTCTGACCACTGAGCTATGGCGGCTTATCTTGTACCCGCCAAATGATTCAATATTTTCTCGGAAGATTTTTCAATGTGGATGAGTGTTTCAGGCTGATAATTATTGCTTATAATAATTGTTACCCTTTGTGCTATGCATAAAAAATCTTGTCTTAAAAACGTTAGTTTTACAATTAAAAATAATAATTAATATTTGACAAGTTTAAGTATTTCCCCAATAAATGAAGACATAATTTGTCTCGACGCCACCTAGCGAGGGATTTAACACTAACAATGTTTCTCTCGCAAAAATAAAGTTGGTTGTTTTCAGATGGAAAAAATATAATAAGCAGTAATTGTTGAATGAAACACTAGCATATATTGAATCATTTGGCGGGTACAAGATAAGCCGCCATAGCTCAGTGGTCAGAGCATTCGACCGGCAATCGAGAGGACACGGGTTCAAGTCCCGTTGGCGTCATGTATCTTTTCTCGGAAGATTTTTCAATGTGGATGAGTGTTTCAGGCTGATAATTATTGCTTATAATAATTGTTACCCTTTGTGCTATGCATAAAAAATCTTGTCTTAAAAACGTTAGATTTACAATTAAAAATAATAACAAATTAATCAAATAAAATTTATTTGCGCATGCCGGGTTCGAACCCGCGACCTCCGGATTGTGAGTCAAGAGTCTTACCCACTGGACTACGGTGGTCGTCAAAATCTGTTCATACGTTAAGTCTTCAAATAGCGAAATCATCGATAGAGAGCATGTTTGCAAAATGCAGGATATTTCTCCTTGTCCAAATATGTAACTCTTCCAAACCAACCTGACTGAATTTCTCCTTTAACTGTGATTGTTTGTTAACACGTATATACCATAGAAGAACTTGTCACGATAGTCGAATCAATATACTGAGATACTACCATACATGAGATTTGATACAAACAACGCATGTTATAATGTTCTTGTCGTGGTTTTATGTACACTAAAAGAAAAAAAAAGCGTGCATATGCTTCGTGGGCCACAAGTTTGGCCACCCTTGTAAGTTAGTAGGTACATCATCCGTTCACCAAATTCACAAAACATTTCATAATCTTATCTAAATCTCCAGAATACATCTAAGGTTAGCAACCAGGTACACAACTTCAAGATAAAGCCGTTTTCCAAACAAAATCTGACCTGTTTACCCACTAACCCGCATGCCCATTTCCTGTAATAATTAAATTATAATCCCTTTTAGAACCCATGCAAAATAAATACATTTGAAATAATAATTTGTTTGTATAACAACGACTCCTGTGCCCGCAAGTAGCATTTCAAAGAATTCGTTTATTACCTTTTTAAAACCCCTTAGAAATAGAAAAGATATTGCTCAGTCTGCAAATTTAAATGACCTTTTAATGGGATAATCAATCACAGGATACCAGGTAAGGGATTAACTTTCTAAGCGAGGACTTGTCGTGATGTCATTGGTAAATATTTTTAATTCTGTGAAAAGGATGACTAACGGAAAGATGATTATTTTTATCAAAAGGGTTATTAACTGTACTTGGGTAGGTAGGCCTAATTGAAATCATATTCAGATTAAATGTATGAATAACGGTATTCCCTGTATGTATAGTACAACAATAATTTTATGTTGATGGTTTAGGTCGATTATGTTTTAACAACATTATTGTTGTTATATTGCAAAGGTGCTTTAAATAAATTTTTAAGTAGCCTGTAATTATTTTTTAAACAAATTCTTATAATTCGGTTATCCGTAATATTTTTTACACATTGGATAAGTTGGATTTAAGTGCTCAGATCTTGATGGAGATTTAATTGAATCACAAATTCGATGCATTGCTTGTGTTCGTGGATTTCCTAATTAAATATTTTCATGACTTATGGATATATTGCATTAAAACGAGCGGAGGATTTAGAGTATTATTATTCCGATTCTGAACATCAATAAATAATCTAAAACCAGAATAGTCTTAGGGGAGCTATTGCTTACTAATATCTATCGAAACACCGAAAACGACCACTACCAAGCCAGTAGCAGCGCAAGGGGCTCGATTCGGTAGTATCCGGTCGTTCGGCGTTAACCCATTGGCCACAAACCCCGGCAGCCTGCCGGGTGTGCAACTCAGGTACTTAACCACAAACCCCGGCAAGCTGACGGGCTAGAGTAGGTCCGCCAAAAAACGGAAAACGAGCACGACTGTGACATTTTTGAATAAAATTTTAAATGCTGAACGCTCTGTAAGTAATTAATCATTAATTTCATAGAATTGCTAATAATATGTTTTTTATGTTTTTTCCCTGATATTTGTGTTCCAAGTTTTGTATGCTGCCAGCCGCCATTTAATTTCTTCAAAATTGCGAGTGGTTGTAGGCTTTTGGTAGTGACCCTGAACGTCCCTGATTGCTTTGAGGACTATCATACCAAATTATTTTAATAGTTATTAGTATAGATGTATGTAAAAAAACAAAAATTATGATTGTTCGATTTATGAATATTATCTTTTCTTGTAACTTTTTGAATTAAAATGTGGAAAAAAACTTGGAGCAGGTGGATGAGTTTGTTTATTTGGGAAGTATGTTTACGAGAGATGGGAAGGCTGATAGAGATATTGAAACAAGGGTGAATGCAGGTAACTCTATTAATGGAGGATTGAACGCCGTTGGCACCAACAAATACTATTTTACTCGTAAAATTACATCATTTTAATAAATACGGCTTGACACGTAAATCTTTTAGTCGTGACTCATGAGGAAATGACATAATGTCTGATACATATTTTTTAATTCCTAAGATCCCTAGAATACACCAAAAACGCCACCGACTGCAAAGCTAAGTGTGTCAAACGTTAACAGCAACAAAAAATATCAAAAATTAAACAATGTACCTACCTACCTACATATAGATTTATAATTAAGAATATAAATGTAAAATAAATCGTTTGTGAACTACTTGGTAAGGGTAACTTTTGAGCTATACAAATAAATATCCTGAACAAATATTATTAGCCAAAAAATTGCTTTGTATCAGTCCGAACAAGACAAACCTTCGCAATTCTATCGATTGATTGAGAAGATAAATTGCATTTTTAAACCCTATTTCAAAATCTATAGACGCCCTGTCACCCCCAGGTTCGTGCGATAATAGGCCAGGCAAAACCACCCTTATGTAACATTTACGTAAGGGTGGTTTTGCCTGCCGGAATTAAGCCTTTTGGTTCACGTGATAATAGGCCTTGCGTTATACTTTTCAAGGGTGGTTTTCGCCTGCCTGAAGCGTGCAGAGGTGTTTGGCCGCATGAACTGCCTGGAAGAGGGCAGCAAATAATGAGCCTATAGATTTGGAATGCAGTGTGAAATTGGGGCGATTGTGAAGGAAACGTTGCGTGCATGCAAAACCACGAGAACAAGGGATAAAGTCAAATATATATTTAATTTTCATGATAACGCATTTAATTTACGTTTTACTAGTTAAGCTAGTCAACTTTTCGCTTGTTAATATCATAATATTTCCCTGTTTCTCAATGGAAATCGCAGTTTTGTCTAAATCGATCAAATCAACTATTCAATTTTTTTTTGAAGTGAAACCTCTTTAGCACCGTTGTAATTTGAAACTCGATGAAACGGAAAGACACTAAAAAGAGAAACACATAGATACATCTATAGGATTTATCCTGCAAGAGAATGAGATTGAATGAAATCTCACCGCATTGGCCGCTTTGGTTATGAGTTCATTTTTCAGGGTTTTTATTGGTTGAGATTGTAAGGTAAAGGTTTCACTTTTACCACGTGATTTTTATTACATTAAAGCCACACAGAAGCATCTGAGGAATAAAAATTTCCTATGTTATCTTTGGAGATGCTGTATGGAGGGTATTTTTAGAGAAAGTAAAAGAGAAAGTTCTGGTAAGGAAAAAGGTATGAGAGGTGGGTAGGAATCTGTGGTTCAATGTGCCCAGGAATGACGGATGTATAAATGCATCACTCCCACTGTGGTGCAAAGCGATGGATCTAAAGAATCCGGTAGAAGAAGTCTAGGTTAGGTCTCCCCCAACCAGTCTCTCCCGGCCCACCACCTAGTAGGTAATCAAACGCTTTTGGCCTCTAAGTCCCAAACAAACCTTACCCCATGAACCCTTACATCCCTTCTAAGTCATCAAACGTAATCAACCATTTTGCGTGACCTATGGCAGGGGTGTTGGTTATCCAATAAATGGCGGTGGCGGTACCCATACCCGCCTTTCAAAACACAATCAAACAAATTGTTAAAAGTAGTTGAAACGAATTTACAAGACTTTTCCCTTATTATGCTCAGCCTTTCACACAAAGTATCAGATAGTGGATCGCTTTGCAGTGTTGATTCAATTTCAATTTAATAAAATTTATGTTTTGCGTGCACTGAGCAAAGTAATATTTTATTTAATTTATTTAAACAAGAATGCACCCGCCACTAAAAACTCATACGTTTTTAAAATGATTAATGGATATCGATTCGCAAGCAAAACCTACACTATAATGGGATATTCAAAATAACCCGAGTTTTTTTTCAATTAATACTTTTCAACGAATCTTTAATCAAATCCAATTTGATTAGTACGTAATTTACTTGACGTTTTTTCTGACCTACGTACGTCATTTAGTATCTACTTATGAGAAAGCAGATGGTTTGAGTATATTACTGTGAACGACAGATGGTAACAGAGGCTTAGTCGGTGTTGCCACGAATTATCTACTTTTAACGAATAAGTTAGTATACTGTATTCATCTCATTACGATTCATATGAATATTGTTTTGTGGTAATAAATAACGTTCATCAGTAACGTTGATTTGTGAGTAACTTTAAAGCGGTTATCTAATCATATACCTACTTATGAGGAAAATTGGTCGCCAAAAAAATTGAATTATAGGTATTTTACCAAGTTACAAGTATTTATCAACAGAGTACACGTCAAAAATCGCTCCGTAAAAATATCTAAAATCTATTGATTATAATTCCTAATTACCATTCAATTTATCGTTAAATGTGTCCCTAAAGAACACTCTAGAAAAATATCGAATTTTTGTGAAATCTATAAGGCCTTATTTACAGTTTTAAGTGTTTTAAATCAATAGTGAAGTGACAGAGTGTTGTTAACAAAAAATCAACCTGCTGTTAATGTTATTACATTGTGTGGTACGGCAATTCACAGTATATAAGAGTGAAATTCGCCGCTCTACAGAAGGGAGTCGTAGCAACGAGGATAAACAGGCAGCTGTCACGCCGCCGGCCGCTGTTCGATCCTCACACCGGCAAAAAAATTATAGTTGTTTTCTTTTTTTTTTTTTTTTTTTTTTTTTTTTTTTTTTTTTTTCTTAAATAATAATCCTACACCATCTATCTTAAGAAATAAGAACTAAATATCGTCAACATCACTTTTAGTCAAAATCACAACCGGGCATAATGGCAACTACGAATAAAGTCCAAACACGGTCAAAACAAACCGAAACTGATGCCGGTGCAGAGCTTTTTGATAAATTTATAAAGTATGTCGATAAAATGATGGAGGATTTAAAGCAACAACTGTTCAAAAAAATTGAAGATGAGACACTAAACGTAAGGAAAAATTTAGAATTTGATCTATCAGATATGAAAAAAAGTGTTGACCTTAGCCGTCAATATCTCATAAACATGACAGAAAAAATTGATGAAGCAAGCAAATCTCTGGAATTCGATGATAAACAACATTTCAAGGAAAAACTAAAGAAACACGAACCAATTGTTATAATTAAACCTAAAAATCAGGAACAAAAAAACACAAAGACACAAGAAGACATAAAGAACAACATAGATCCAGTTGATGTGGGCGTGGCCGGAATCAAGAATTTCAAAAAAGGATCAGTTATAATAGAATTAAAGAACACAGAGGCAACAAAAAAAATCCAAAAGGAAGTCATCACTAAGCTTGGGGATAGGTATGATGTTGATATTCCTAAACCCAAGAATCCAACAGTAAAAGTGATAGGAATTACGGATAAATATACCGCCGAAGAAATTGAAATTAAAATAAGGATGCAAAATGAATATATAGACAAGGAAAATTCAAAAATATCAGTGAAATTTATAAAAGAAAATAAAAAAAGTAATGGATATAATAACTTTACTGCATTCATAGAAGTAGATGGAAAAACACACTCTAAAATGTTAGAGGAAATGAAGATAAATATTGGATGGAATAGATGTGCTGTATACGATCATCTCTCAGTTTTGAGATGTTTCAATTGCAACGGATATAGACATAAAGCAAGTGATTGTAAAAATAAAAAATCTTGCGGAAGATGTTCTAACGCACACGATACGTCAGACTGCAAGGAAAATATTGAAAATATCAAGTGTGTGAATTGCAAACTCACAAATGATAAACTTTCTTTAAACTTAAATGATAACCACCATGCATGGAGCAAGGAGTGTCCTATTTACAAAAGAAATATAGAATCGGAGAAGAGAAAAATTGATTTTTTAGGATAAAAAGAAAAGCGATTATATACTACTTAAACATTTCAAGTCTTTTGGCTCATGTAAATGAAATTGAAGTATTATTACAAGAACTCAAACCAGAAATTTTAATGTTAAGTGAAACGTGTATAACTAGTGACATTTACGATTCTGAAGTATCATTTATAGGATATTCAACTGTAAGATGCGATTCATTTAGTCGGTATACGGGAGGAGTTGTTATGATTATTAAAAATAGTATATCTTTTAAAATAATGTCTAATGAAGTGTTTGATGAAAAAAATACATGGATACTGGCAGTACAAATCAGAAAAAACTTGATTAAAGGAACATACGCTGTACTATATCACTCACCAAACCAAAGCCATTCTAAATTTTTGGATTTCTTCGAAAGTTGGTGTACTAAAAACATGAAAAATCAAGATATGTTTTATGTAACCGGTGACTTTAACATTGACATGAAAGCCAAAAATACATGCAGTAAAAGACTCCAAAGTTTAGTGAATAATCTAGGACTGAAACAACTTGTGACCAAACCAACTAGAATATCAAATACATCAGCAACCATTATTGATTTAGTTATAACAAATAATTTTTACCTGAATGTTAATGTTGTGGATACTCCAAAAATATCAGACCACGAAAATATTTCAACAACATTTGAAACGAGTGTAATTAAAAATGAATCAAGGGAAATCACATATAGAGACAAAAGGAAATATGATGAAATTTTTTTTTGTGAAACTCTACAAAATAGTATTTGTCGAGTTACCGAATCAAATCACCTAAATGACAAAGCAGAGAACTTCGTTAATATTTTGACTACAGCAGTCAATGAAAGTATGCCAATGAAAAGGATTAAGTTTAAAAATACGAATAAATGGTACTCTAAACCATTACACAATCTTCAGCAACAAAGAGATAATGCATACAAATCGGCAAAATTGGAACCATCAGAAGAAAAATGGAATGCATATAAAAAATTTCGTAATATTTATTCCAAACAAATTAAACAACAAAAATGCGATTATTATAAGCAAAAATTAGAAACACAACAGAATGAACCAAGAAAACTTTGGATAACACTTAAAGAAATCATAAAGGGCAAACAAAAAGAAATTGTAAAGTCACTTGATTTTCCAGATGGAACTGAAGAAGAAGTAGAGAAGATAGCCACTAAATTTAACAAGCATTTTATTTCGAGCATAGATCTTATAATTCAAAGTATTCCACAAGATCCAGAGAACCAACTAGACGAACCTATATGCACCGATGAAGAATTTAAGTTTAAAAATATAGATTTACCGTACTTGAAGAGGGTGCTGAGTAATATGAAGTCGAAGGAATCACCAGATGGTATTACAATAAATATAATCAAAGACTCTATAAATATTATTGGCGAATCGATGGTTCAAATTATCAATGAATCTTTGAATAGTGGAGTATTCCCCAAAACTTGGAAGACATCTGTAATAACTCCCATCCCAAAAATTGATAACCCAAAAAAATTTGACGACTTTAGGCCGATCAATTGTTTACCCAAATATGAACAAATACTGGAATACATAGTAAAGGAGCAATTAACTGAATATATTGAGGCCAAACAGATATTAGTTCGACAACAATCTGGTTTTAGAAATAAATGTTCTTGTGAAACTGCTATTAACTATGTAATAGATGAGTGGAAAAATTTTAGAGATAAAAAAAGTAAAATTATTGCAGTATTTCTAGACTTAAAGCGGGCATTTGAAACAATCGACAGAGATAGATTAATAAAAAAATTAAGTAATATTGGAATTAATGGTAAAGAAAATAAGTGGTTTGTTGATTACCTATCAGAAAGAACACAAGTAACAAAATATGGGGGTATAACATCTGAACCACATAGTACTAACAAAGGCGTTCCGCAGGGCTCTGTCTTAGGTCCATTGCTGTTCATTATATACATGAATGATATTATCAAAGTGTTAAAACATTGTGCAATTAAACTATTTGCTGATGATACATTGTTATACATAGCCAGTAAAAATTTACAGGACGCCATTGAAAAAATGCAAATTGATTTAAATAATGTAACGCTGTGGCTAAACCAAAACAAACTCAAATTGAATGTTACGAAAACTAAGTTTTTAATTGTGGATAATTTAGGTGGAAACGAGCAGGCAACACTAAAAATTGATAACGAAAGCATAGAAAGGGTTAGCAGTATTAAATATCTGGGTGTGATATTGGATGATAAATTAAAATTCGACGAACACTTAGAATACATAACAAAAAAAATTGCTAAAAAAGTTGGATTCCTAAAAAGGATCAGAAATAACTTGGATCTCAAGACAACGCGCCTTGTCTACAATTCTATTGTAACTCCGCATTTAAATTATTGTTCTAGTGTATTATTCCTATGTAACGAAGCCCAAAATAATAAACTACAGGTTATACAAAATAGGGGGATGAGGATGATTTTAAAATGCAACATTTTTACAAGAGTTAAAATTATGTTACAAAATTTAAATATGATGACAATCAAACAACATATAATATATAATACATTAACAATGATTTATAAACTTAAAAATAATATGCTCCCAAATTATCTGAAGAGTACTATTATGTTTCAAGAAAATGTTCACAATTATCCTACGAGAAGACGCGGAGACTTTAGGCTTCCCAAAACTAAACTTTCGTGCACACAAAATAGCGCATTTTATAAAGGGCAAAAACTCTATAACAGTCTGCCAAATGCAGTAAAGGAAGCCTCAAGTCTCAGCAATTTTCGTAGGATGTGTGCATTATATGTAAAAAATATTTTTTGATTACTCACCAATGTTATTCTCAGGTCTTGTTCTTTTATAATGTATTTTTGTATAGTTATCTTTTTTATTTAGTATTCTTTTTTTAAATGTAGTTGAGAATATTCCTGTACCTACTTCGTAAATTGTATTTTTTATATTTTCCTACTAGATGTATGAAAATATTTACATACATCTAAATAAAAAATTCAAAAACAAAAAAACAAAAAACTGTCGCTGTTACTGAACGAAAGGGACTACTGCACCTCGGGCTGACGATACCTAAATAAAATCGAGATTGTGTATTCCACTTGTTTCTCCTTCAAAACTGAATCTATTTAAGATTTTTAGATATTTTGTGTCTGCACATTTTGCTTTTTTTAAACACATTTTCTAGTTTGTGTACTGAACGTTCTGTTAGTGGCGTTCAAACCAGTTAGGGAACGTACCCATACTACGTGACACGTTTGGGGGGGGGAGTCTTCAAAATGTCACGCTTGGTACAAATGAGCGGCGGCGGGCTTAGATTTTTGTGTCACCGGGGGGGAGGGGAGGTTAAAAATTACAAAAAGTTGGTCACGTAGTATGGGCATGTTCCCTTAATTTTAACGATATTTGGAGGGTTCTAACTCATATAAAAAGGAACAATTTGGGAGACGGGAATGGGTACCGCCGCCCCGGGAACCTTTATTGGATAACCAACACCTCTGCCATAGGTCACCCCAAGTGGTTCGCTACGTTTGGTGATTTAGCAGGGGTGCCCGGGTTCATGGGGTGAGGTTTGTCTAGGTCTTGGAGACGAATGACCAGGACACACTGAACCCCAGATTCCTACCCACCGTTTAAACCCCTTTCCTTCCCAGAACTCTCCTCTCCTTCCTTTCCTTTAAAAAAATCCTCCACACAGTATCCCCAAAGATGACATAGGCCCTGAGGGAAATTATTTTCCTCAGAGCCTCCTGTGTGGAGCTCATGTAAAAAAAAAAAAAAAAGCAAAATATAGTGGTCGAAGTCATATGATAAAAAACATTGTTTTCATCTTTGTCAAAATCCAGAGAGGCAATTAAGGTATAGGTTTGTATGAGCTCTGGCGTTTTAATATCGAGCCATTTGAATAAGACGCTAAAGTTTCAGATGGATTCGATTATGTATTGGATTGTATACAAATTCGTGCAAAAATTAAATAAAATGGTGTTTAGAAATAAATTATTTTATCATATTATTAACTACCTGGAATACTGCAGAACATTGTGAATTTTTGAAATTATAAATATCCCATATCGGTTAGTTTTTTACCATCATTTTACACGCATTTATTTTGGTGCGAAATATACAAATATGCATATATACATATTCCATTCAATTCGCTTATGCACATCAAACAATCCGCACTACCCTACCACTGAAAGCTCCATTGCAACTTCTCTTTCTATTACATGCGAAAGAGAGTGGCAAAAGTTACAATGGATCTATCGGCAGCTTGCCTTTATCAACGCGTTGGAATAATAAAATAATCCGGCAAACACAGAAAATCCACGCGCTTTGATCGTATATGCAACATATCGATATTAGTCCACGTGCCTGATCTAAAGCTTTATACCACCCCCTCTCGTCACAACCCAGACAACTAGTACAAAGGAATAAGTTTGATAGGTATTTGTAAGCATTGTGAACCGATTCGGGGGGGAGGCTCGGCTCAGAAGGGTGCAGCTGTGAGGACGGAACCATATTTTATTTTGTATATAATAAAAACATCCCCGGCCGCGTGCGTGCCTTTGTTGGATGCAGAAAGGACGTTGGATGCAGTGTGGCTAATGGAATAGCATGGAAAGAGGCATGTTGTAAATTAAATAAATAAATATTTGGTTTGAATAAAATAAATAGTAGTATCTCGTGAAAAACTTATTGGTTTTCTATGAAAACTATTTAATCTATCTATATAAATAAAAATGATTCGCCGAATTGTATGTACGCGCATAACTTCCAAACGACTGCACCAAATTGTATAATTCTTTTGTTGTGTTCGTTATTATCAGGACAAGGTTTGTATAAAACTACAGGTGAGCTCTGGCATTATAAAATTTGTATAAAAAATTGCAATATGTGGCACGCGAGCTGTTTGAAAACTGAATCCACCGGGAAAGGGGGGTGTGGAGTGGGGGAGAGGGAAGGTGGAGAAGGCGGAGTGGGAACACGCGGGCCAGAAAGTGGAGGTGGAAGGAAAACGGGACGAATGGGAAAGGACACGCAGGGAGAAACTATTTCTTTATTAAATGGCGTAGCAACGCATGCCGGGAACCAGCTAGTATATGATAAAAATATCAAAATTATGACTGAAAAATAATAAAATTAGTTTTCCCTTTTTAATAAATTGTTAGAATAGTTCAATTCTCATGATCGTTTCAGTAAACAAAATCTGAATAAGTAGGCACATATTTTATTTATATACGAGGAAATCTATTTATTCTAAGTAATTGAAAAAATCTTAAAACTGATATACCCAAATAAGAATCCATGTCTGTTATTATTTTTTTTAAGCCCCCCCCCCTCCCCCTACAGTTTTCACGTAGTAAATCATAAATATGGTTTTGATACATTTCTTGCTAACAAAAAGTTTTTAAAAAATTGATTGGCTTATATTTGTCTTTGTCAATACGGCGCTTGCTGCACAAGTGGAAAAAATATTAAAAAGTTAATGGAAAAAATATAAAAAAGATTTCTAGATTGACTATGTGATAAAAACCTAAGCCCCCCCCCATTGTGACTAAGCGTGGTATTTTGAAGATTCCCCCCCCCCTCCTAAACAGGTCACGTAGTATGGGTGCGTTCCCTTATCTACATGATTTTAATATTTTGTGCTAGAATTCCCTTGGCAAACACAAAGCCTTGCATCTCTATGATGAGAAAAGCCTATTATTTTTTTGTTCTTCTTTATAACACACTGTGTTAAGCGTAAAAAAGTATGTTTGTAGTATAATACATATAGGTATTAAAAAATAAAATTAAAGCTTATTTATTTACGCAAAAACCTACTGTAGGTATTTAACTGTGTTTTTTTTTATTTTATTTTGAATGGCTGTGGTTATTCACCACAGAACAAACAAGAGCGCAAGAAACGAGATCTGGTTATGTTTGGTGATCTGATCACTCTTTGCTTAGATTTTAATATCAGAAATTCTGTCTCTCAGTACTAATTCAAAGTCGAATGAATGTCTTGGATGTCTTGATCCAATAATAAAAAAAAAACTATGGCAATGGCGACATTGGTTTCCATTTCCAAGTCTATTTGAAACGTATATCTATTTGAAGGTGTATATTATTATTAGGTGGAATTTACCTAACTAAATGAAAGCCTATTTTAAAGTGAACGAAATTCATAAAGGTGGGCTATAAAAAAATAGTCAATAATTATTTTACTTAAATTTTTAATTAAGTACCAAATAAAAGGCTTATGTTTCTATCAACATGTAAAATTATAGTATTAATATTAGAATCTTCTCATTTACAAATTATATGTTTTTTGAATGCTTAGTTATCTAGGTACAGTAACAAATGAACCCCTCGTTATGAACTCGTTATGTCTCCCTTACCATAATGGTTAGAAATACGATCTAAACGGCGTTAGAAAGAGAAAACACCACGCTTTATATGCAAATCTGAAAATTAACCCCAAAATAATTAAAATGTACACCGTCGTGAAACAAATTGTCTCGCCTTTTGAAATTTAAAAATAAAATGAAACTGTGGGAATTTTTAAAAATTATTTTTACATGAAAACACAAAAAGCGAGTTTTTATTTTATTGTTATCAGTAATTTTAGTTATAAAATACGTGGGGTGAGCTAGTTTTGGAATTTTTAAATTTAAAAGCGTATTTCATCACCTTTCAAAAACAGTTTTTTTATTTTGGATTCGTTCAGAAATATTCCGTTTATTTGGATTTTATTGCAAAGACTATACATTTTGACCTTTCGACAAAACAGGCTCAAGGCCCAAGTGGTTAATAATATTTGGTTATTGGTTACCAATTTAAGTTTAAAGCTTTTGCCTTGTACTACAAATGAAATAATTTCACGTAAGTAATGAAATTTAAATCGTGAAGCATACTACCTATCGTGATTTATTTTTGTATTATATTGCCGTGCTTACTCCTTTACCAACTTCGCCAACTTTTCGGAAAGCATTACAATATCCATCATCAGAGCAGATGTGAAATTACATATCTGCCCTGATAATCCGCAAAGAATGTAAGGCTAATGTAAGCATAATGAGTAAGATTAAGAAAGAGACCCTCAGATGGTTTGGGCATGTAGAGCGAATGAAAGAAGAAAATTGTGTGAGAAGAATATATGACGCAAATGTGAATGGAAGAACAAGTCGGAGACGCTCGAGGAAGACATGGCACGATCAAGTGAATCAGATACTTGAGTCGGGCCATGTAAAAAGTCAGAATAATAGAAGAGTGTGTATGAGACGATGTATGAATGTGAGTGAGGCAAAGACTGTGCCAAGACCGAGTTGTTTGGCGGTCCGTCCTCTCTGCCTACCCCTGAGGGGAAACGGCGTGATGGTTAGTTAGCCCTGATAATGGACTGTAATGCAGTTCGAAACGTTGGCTAAAGAAGGAGGTAGCTCAACACGGAGGCGTCTACTAATATCTACAGGAATTCCAAAAACTGAAAAAATCGAATTAATATCTATGAGAACCAAAGTGTTGACGAATATCTACAGCTCAAACTGCTGACTAAGGGAACGTACCCATACTACGTGACACGTTTAGGGGGGGGGGGGGGTCTTCAAAATGTCACGCTCCATACAAATGAGCGGCGGGTTGCTTAGGATTTTGGTCACCGGGGGGGGGGGGGGTTAAAAATTGCAAAAAGTTGGTCACGTAGTATGGGTACGTTCCCTAATATCTATGGGAACCAAAGTGTTGACGAATATCTACAGCACTGGCAGAGGTTGGATTTGCAATTATGTATAGCATATTGGAATAACGTAATATTGCGTGTGTAGTTTACAAAACTTAATGTATGTATGTAAAAATCCCTAATACCGGACTATTGGACACATTTAGCTGATTAGTCCAACCTAAGCTCTGTAGATATTAGTTCAATCTACGCTCTGTAGATATTAGTCAACACTCTGAAGTTCGTTGATATTAGTTCAACATATGAGCTGTAGATATTCATCCGACATACAGGCTGTAGATATTAGTAACTGGAGTCGCTCAACACGGCATAATACCCCAAAAATAAATCACGAAAATACCGCGATAATCTCAAATCGTAAAGCATACATTTAAAATATATTTAAACTATAATGAATTAAAAATAATTCTATTTTTAAAGAACAGTACTCCATCATTATACTGTACTTTCATATGTGTACTTTTTTATTATTTTTTTTTTTTTAATTTACAGCAATATAAAAAAAATCGCTTTCCGAAGGACCTTATATTTAATCTGCATCATTTTTATCCAACCACCCCCCGTAGCCTATCAGTGCCACCCCAATATAATGCATACATTGCAAAGGAATATTTAAACGTTTATAAGCCGAGAAATTATTCCAAATCAGGGCTAATTTTGCATCCCTCTCTGGCACGCAAATAACACCGTGTAACAGAATGAGTCAACAGCATATATCGAGTACCGTTAAACTAATACTATTTCTCAGTATTGGAAATATCGGGTATTGTTGAACATTTATGGGTTTTTGCAAAATCCTTTCATTAGGGGAGCGGGCGAGCGGTACTATGCCGTCTCTTTCTCGCTCATTGGCGATCGGTAAGTAAGAAAGAGAGCAGCGTATTGTCGCAGGAATTGCGGGAGTAATAAGCGGAACGTGCCGGACAACAGGACATTCATTGTCACCAAAATCCACACAACCTTTGGGACCGGTAGTTAATATAAGCGTTTGACGAATGCATATTATTTACTAAGTGTCTTGCCTTCGAACAGTCAACATCTATTGGCAGTGACTACCTCCAGTGACAAGTTAATCAGTGCATCCTTGACGTCTTAATAAAATCAGTACAGTGCAACCATCGAACACAAGTGTATATACAATGAAATTTAGTGCCTTAAAAACAATGTGATATCAGTTCAAGTAACAGTAACCCAGTGACCTAGTGACTTCTTTAAAAATAGTGAATGCGTTTTTCAAAATGAATCCGAAAGAGTACTACGATTATTGGAATACCTATGCTCAGAACAATTACACCCAAGCATGTTACAACCAGGCATCATTATATTATGAGCCAGCAAGAGGCTTTTCACCAAACCATGCGAGCTCTGAAGTGAAGGTCATCCCTGGCTCCAATTATGTTGGAAGGAATTATCAACATATGGCTGGAGGTGTCGTCAATAACCAGCAACAGTGGAACCAGAATCAGCATAATCCAGATTTGTACCGGTTGTATCATCAGACGCAAATGAACATGCCCCAGAAAACCAATACGAAAATTGCTCAATCGACCCTACTCTTAAAAAAATACAAGCAATTCCATCAATATGGGCAATATTCTCCGACACATGTCAACAGAGTTTACGATATGCCAGGGTTTCCAAGCCCAAAATCTGACACTCCTGAGAAGTCTTCCGTCACTTCTTCACCTGAGCTGACCATCGCCATGGATAAGAAGTTCCTCTCACCGGTGATGGCAACAAATCAACCAAAAATTGAGGTTCACACTCCTCCATCGAGTTGTCAATCTGATGATTCTCCAGCACTGCGGAGGCTGCTTACACAGCCGAAAATTAACCATTCTCCCCCGTCGTATTTCGTCCCCGCTATAATGAACAATACTCTGATGAAGCGTGTTCCAAACCTACAAACACCTCAACATGACGCTATGGAGCTTATGGAAACAACTGGCGATCTAGGCGCGGATCTGGACACATTTCTTGCCATGAAACTCGATTTGAAGACGGATGAAACCAGCACGTCTAACGAGGGATTTAATCCTCCGAAAAAAACTAGCAAAAATGTAACTAATATGAGTCAGGGTGTGTTGATTTATCCGAACGAAGCAGGCACTTCACGCCAATCGCAAGATTCTCTGTCGGTATCGATCCCTAATCCCCCGATGCCAATTGGCGGGAAGAAGCAAAATGGATCACCGGCTCTGGTAGACGACTGCAGGGATCCCCTGAACGTCGATGAAAATGGCTACTTCCCTTGGATGAAAAATATGCCAAATGGTAAGATTTTATTTTTTGTTGTTTACTATAACCTTCTTATTTCCAGATCTGAGACTGCCTTCTTATGAGATTTATACCACTCGATAATTTACACGCAATGTTTTTCTGCTGTTTGTATGTAGGTTCCTTTTTATGCAAAACATTCCCCGTATAATTGCATAAAGTATTGAATTCCAATATGGCCGCCGATTTTATTAGAACTTCTTGTAGATAATTAAAGATAAACACTGATATATATTATGATTAACTCAATTGACTGTATGTACATATTAATGCAAAACCTTCCGGCATAAAGTATTGAATTCCAATCTCAATTCAAATCTTTTTTTCTTAAATAATGGCTGTTTAGCATTTGCTCAAATTTTGAAACGCATAAAATATCTGCAAAATATTAAAATTGAGATATATATAAAGATTTATATTCCTGAACATTGTTAAAACAATAAAAAACAAAACTAAAAGCACAAATTACACTCTTATACCGCTAGGGGCGCTGAAAGTATCCAGGCATTTATACAGGAGGTTTAGATGTTATTTCTTTAATGTAAACAACTTAATAAAAAGGGTTACGTTAAATGCTTTACATGAGAAACGTCCCTGTAGTGAAGAATACCCTTCTTATTTGTTTGCAAAAATAGGTTCTAAATGTTTTAGTTTGTATTATTATTTACTTTAGTAAATTTTTGTATCGTATTCCTTGACATTTTCCGTTTTACAATATTATATTTGGGTTTATGTCGGCTAAGATCGCAAGTAGCTAATAGGTTATTAGTAATAACCTAACTAGATCGAAAGGGTGATTTTAAATGCGTATATGAGTGGATGCAGTGCTTCACGTATAGAATGCGCTACTCACCATCCGATTTAAAGCAAAGCCTGCAGGACAACAGATAGGTTTGTAGGTTAAACCTTATTTCTTTTTCAGGGCGTCGGAATAATAATAATTAGGTTGATTTTTTTAAATATATGTAAATCATATTATTTTATTTTAGGCATATGAAAGAGTAACATTTAAACAATATTTTTTTTTCCAAAAATTTAAAAAATTCAGCGGATGGGACCTGGTTTCCGGGAATGTCTAAAAAACAGCGGTGGATAGATGACTCATTATAGGTTCATAGGGAAAATAAACCTTATCGCCATCTACATAAGGAGTATTATCGTTAGAGGCCTGATCCCGAATTTTTCGCGATGTGGTGCATCACCTTGAGGGGTTACGTGGGTTTCGAAAGTTAGAAAAAATATTCTTTCATATATTTTTATTTATTTACGTTTTAATTCAATTTTGTTATTTAAAATTTTAAGCATATAAAAGTGCAACATTCAGACAATATTTTATAAAAAAAAAATTTAAAATTCTGCTGGTGGGACCTAGTTTTCGGAGACCCCTTAAAAATGTTCTTGAGGTGGACAGGATAACTCATCATAACTTCATCTGAAATTGAAAAACATTTTTTTTCTGTTAGTAGGTTAGTATAGGTCGTGCTTGAACCAAGGATTTAAAAAATATTGAAATTTCACAAGGCGTACCAAAAATCGTACTGTTGCGTACAACTCTTCAAATAATTCAATTTTTTTAATCCTTTGTTCAAACACGAGCTATACTAACCTACTAATCGAAAAAAAACTTAGTATTGCATCACCTAAGTTGGCGAAAAGGGAAGGCGCTCTCGTCTATGACACAACGGGTGTTTCCAGAATGAAAAAATACATGTAAAGCATTAGTTCGTGTTTACGCCACCGCCACCACCAGGTAGTTGTAGCTTGTAGCACTATAGGGTTCCTGTTCTTTTTTATTGTAACTAATTAACCATAAGGGGTAGGCAGAGACGATCGACCGCCAAAGAACTAGGTCTTGGCACACACTCTTTGCCTCATTCACATTCATACATACCTTCTCATACTCTTTTGTTATTCTGACCTGACCCGATTCGATTTTTTTTTTTCGATAGATTAATTACACAGGTCTACAACAAAAATGCTGTCTGGATGTTTTCAACTGATTTCTACGTATTTAGGTGTTCTGAAAACTAGAAAAATACTCAAAAAATTCCAGAACGTCAGGTCATTTTGCAAAACGGTGTACATATATACATAGATATAGATATTATATACAATAGTGAGCTCTGGCAATAAACGTTTCATTGCTAAACCGTTCATCCAATTGAGATGAAACTTTGGGGATTTGATGTGTGCATGCCCGCGATAGTTTCTGTATACAATAGTGAGCGCTGGCATCATGAAATTACGAAAAATTAATTAATTAAATAAAAATGAATCGCAGAAATATATGTACGCGCATAACTTTTGAACGACTGCACCCAATTGGATAATTCTTTTTTTTTGTGTTCGTTATCGTCAAGACAAGGTTTGTTTAAAACAACTGGTGAGCTCTGGCATTATAAAATTTGTATAAAAAAATTGCTGTGAAGACTGAATGTACTGGGACTGAATGTATGGAATGCAGGAGGGTGGATGGCAACTCGGGTAGGGGGTTCGAGGGAGGGGGGGAGGGGAACTAGGGATCGGGGAGGTTTAACCTGAATTTTTAGGCAATAACAAAGACCCTAACTACAAACAAATCGTTAAAAGCACTTCAAGGTTTAGGTTGCCTAATGAGTTTAAAAGAACATTTCCTTCATTCCCACCTCGACTACTTTCCAGAAAATTTAGGATATGTGAGTGAAGAGCAAAATGAACGATTTCACCAAGGTATTAAGGAGATGGAAAAAAGATACCAGGGAAGATGGAGCATCTCAATGATTGCAGAGTACTGTTTGACGCTTCACAGAGGCCTTCCAGATGCTTCCCACAAGCGAATGTACCAAAAGGAGTCTCACTGGGAAAAAGAAATGTGTTTAGTGCTTACTAATCAATGTATTTTAGATAAAAAATAAGTTTTGTTAAGCAATTATAAATAAAAAAAAAACTTTTTTAGTCTTTTATCTTTTATTTTAAGATGATAACTTGCTTAACATAGATACCTATATTCTCAGAAAACGTGACGTTCTGTGACAAAATGAAAGTCATGGTGTAACAGGACGTACCCGAGGGATTTTAACCAGCGACTCTGGAGCATATTTGGAGTAAAAATGTAGTTGTCATTTTGTTTTCGCAAACAAAATATTTGAATTGCTGTTAGGTACTAAAAAGTTTTAGGGTTGAGATTAAATGCATTCAATGTCCCTTCTTCTTTATGAAAACACTCATACTTATTTTTAGTTTGTTTCTCAACACAGACGATGTTTGACTATGAATGAAGCAAGGAGTGGTTACCTATTATTTTTTTTCACAAATTTTATTACATATTGTCTTTTATTGACTTTCCAAGAGAGTTGCATTTATAATAATTATAAATATTTAATGTTAAAATTTTTAATTCAATTAAATATAAGTGGTAGCTATTTCGTAAGCAATTACTAATTCATTAAAATGACATAAAACTTTCTTGCATAACCATATCTTTCCAGGAACTAATTAGTAGCCATCAGTGCGTGCACAGAGTTTTTGATCAGGGTAGGCAGTAGGAAATCCGCCGAATTGATTCAAATATTTTTTTTTTAAAACTCACTACAAATAACTCCCTTCGTCCAAGTTTTCGCTATGTGTGCTTGCTGCTGGTAAGACAACTAGTTGATAGAAATAGATAACTATAGATATCACTGTCGTCACTGATTGCCATTTGCTAATTTTGTTCCTGAAAGCACTGCCTAATACTAACAAAAGAACCTCACAGAAGCAAATTCAAAACGACAGTTCTACTCTATGCCATGTGCATTTCGTAAACATTGATATTATATCTTGTATGAAGTTAGCTCCAAGCAGAAATAATTCCTGCTTAGTCCGCATTTTAGTGAGGCAGTCGGAGGGCGAGCGTGTAGTTTCTAGTTATAGTTTATGCCACGTTTGTGTATGCCGTTTAATGAGGCGCTCGTTTAGTTTCGGTTGTTCAGGTTTTTCGCGCTTAATAAGTGTGTATTTATTTTTAGCAATAATTTATAAAATTATAATATTTACATTCTTATGTTTTACAAATACGGTAGGGTAGGCAGTGCTTATGTGCCTACATGGAGTGCACGCCCCTGGTATCCATCCATTTTATTAACTTGTATGTAGGTACCTACAAACATGCTAATCGGCTGCGTCCAGCAATAAATTCGAAACAGGACAAAAGTTTAAACTTTATAATAATGGCGTAGTTTAAAATAGTTTGTTAATCTTTGAAAGAACTTTTTTATTTGCCTAAATCCCCATTAAGCATTTTTACCCGGTTTCACTTTTTTAAATTAAAACCTTTTTTCCGCAGGTACTGTAAAGAACAACAAGCAGTCCTCAAAACGCACTCGTCAGACCTACACTCGTTACCAGACCTTGGAACTCGAGAAGGAGTTCTTCACCAGCTTGTACCTGACCAGAAAGCGAAGAATCGATTTCTCCCACGGTCTCGGTCTCTCCGAGAGGCAGATCAAGATATGGTTCCAGAACAGGCGAATGAAAAAAAAGAAGATCGAAAAACTTGTTTCGTCAAAAACTGAAAACTTGCAGAACCTGTCATCTGGGGAGCTTGAAAATGGCATCCCTAAGGTGAGTCAAATCGGCGGTGGTTATGTAAACAATGGGCAGATGAACCAACACGTGTATTCTCAAGCTATGGGTGTTAATACTGCCCCCGTGCATCATCAAAATTATTCTACCCCTATGGGTACTATCAACCAGTCCATGTATTCTCCAACAATGGATGCAGCGGTCAATACTCCACCTTTGAGCCAGCCTCTCTTTTCTCCAACTGTGGATGCTTCAGTGAATAATCTCCCCACGAAACAGGAGTTCTATTCTACAACTATGGGCCATACTAGTACTACCGCAATGTATTCTCCAACTACGGATACATCCGTAAGTAGTTCTCCCAATATCTCCCATACAACATTTTCTCCGACTATGGGACCTTCTGTGAATCTCATTTCTCCTGCTAGTAACCAGGAATTATATTCTTCCACTATGGATGCTTCAGTTTATAATACTTACATGACCCAGCAGATGTATTCCCCAACTATGGGTCCTTCTGCGAGTACTGTCTCGGCGTATTCCCCAACTATGGGTCCTTCCGCGAGTATTGTCCCGGCGTATTCCCCAACTATGGGTCCTTCTGCGAGTATTGTCCCGGCGTATTCCCCAACTATGGGTCCTTCTGCGAGTACTGTCCCGGCGTATTCCCCAACTATGGGTCCTTCTACGAGCACTGTCCCGGCGTATTCCCCAAATATGGAACCTTCTACAAATGTTCCCTTGAACCTGCCAAGATATTCGCCGATTATGGGTTCTTCAGCAAGTTCAGCTCCGATGAATCAGGCCATATTTTCGCCACCCCTTGGAACCGATGCTCCAGACAATATGAATGGGATTTATGGGATGGGTATGAACTTGAATCACATTCAAGGCATGTCGGATTCAGATATCGGATTGTCCGATTATCCGATGAATCAATAATTTTATAAATTGTTCACTTTATATTAAATTTTATGTTTCATTCAGGAGCGTGCAGTCTATATACGTGTGAGAATGTAAAATTTTTCCAAAAATAATTTAATATTTTTTTTTATTGTAGAATGCCATTGCGATGCTTGTATAACTAAGTTGCGCTTCTGGGCTCAAACCCATATGTCGCGGGTTCGAAACCCAACTCGGCGTGGGCAAAAAAAATTTCAATTAATATTCATAATTGTTTAATTTCTCTTCAGGTTCTTTCAAATTTGTCTCCGGAAACATAAAATTTTAAAAATAAACATTTTTACAGCATATATGGGGTGCTTGCCACTTGTAATTAAATAGTAATAAGATTTAGGAATTTTTGGATATTTGGGTGATTCTATATTAGAGTTCCTATTTTGTAACTTCTGCAAAGTAATATTATTTAAGGTGATGCACTACTAAGTAAAGCAAATTCATGCGATTTTGGTTTTGAACATTAGATTGATTTTGAAAAGTTTTAGATGCTTTAATTAAATACTGCAAATAGACCACCATTATTTACCTTTGAAATAATCGAGTGTTTTTTTAATTAGTCTTTTTATAAGCCCAGAAAAAAAATAAACTAGGTATCAGGTTCATAAAAATAGCTTTAAAGTTCAAAATCTCTTACTTACGAACCGCTTTTCGGTTATGGTTTTATTGTATAATATGTAAAATCAAATTCTTTAGAAAATGATCGCAAAACATTTAAATATTCGTGAAAATCAAAATAGGCGCTTGGTGTCAAAAGGAGTGTTATTATTAGCGGCCTGATTTTACACGACGTGGTGCATCGGCTTAACTGTTCTTGTAAATAAATAGAAATTTCATTTTGAATATTATAATACTAATAATAGCTCTGTCGGTAACTCTGTATTAGAGTTCCTATTTTGTAACTTATGCCTAGGGCACTATGTCCATGTATTGTTTAAGGTGATGCACTCTAAGTAAAGCAAAATCGTGCGATTTTGGTTTGAAAATTAGATTGTTTTGAAATATTTTAGATGTTTTAATTAAATACTGCGAGTAGAACTTTGAAATAATTAATCTTTTTTTTTTATTAGTCTTTCAGAAAAAAATAAAGTATCAGGCTTGTAAAAACTGCTTTGAACTTCGAAATCTTCTACGTACGATCCGCTTTTCGGTTATGGTTATATTGTAGAATATGTAAAATTAAATTCTTTAGAAGATGATCGAAAAACATTTAAATATTAATGAAAATGAAATAAAACATGTTTTTTAAAAACGTTTTTACGGGAATAAATAAAAATGGGCGGCTGGTGTTTAAGGTGAATTTAAACCTTATCGCCATCTACATATTATGAAGTGTTATTGTTAACGGCCTGTTCCCGAATTTTACACGACATGGTGCATCACCGTAACCACTCTTGTAAATAAATAGGAATATGATTTTGAATATTATAATATTAATAACTCTTTCGGGTGACTCTATATTAGAGTTCCTATTTTATAACTTACTACTCGTGTAAATAAATATAAATATGATTTTGAATAATAATAACAATGACTCTGTCGGGTGACTCTATATTAGGGTTCCTATTTTATAACTCACTACTTTTGTAAATAAATAGAAATATGATTTTGAATGTTATAATAATAATAACTCTATCGGGTGACTCTATATTAGAGTTCATAGTTTATAACTTACTACCCTTGTAAATAAATAGAAATATGATTTTGAATATTATAATATTAATAACTCTGTCGGGTGACTCTATATTAGAGTTCCTATTTTGTAACTTCTGGCAGGGTCACCATGCCGCGTTTTATTTACCATTAAGTTCCTTGTATCCATCTTTTTTATATAAATTTCTACAAATTATTATATTTATAATCCATGTACTTTCTCTACCCCGGTTAATTTGAAATATTATGACTTTGCGGAAAATGCATTTTAAATTCCGATAAAACTTAGATAATTTTTTCTGTCGTTACCAACAGAATTTAAAAGTACTTGTTAAAAATGATTGTTTTAAATATAATTCAATTCTTAGCTTTACTACTTAGATTCTAGGAATCTTCATACTATTTTAGATTTTTAAAGGCGGTTTTTTTTGTAACACAACAAAATAAATTAAATTTTGATCTTGACAAATCTTTATTATTATTTTTCAATTGCGATTTCGTTCATTATTCCTAGTGATTCTAAAATGTGAATGCATTTCTTAATTCAAACAATTTTTTACCAAAGTTATTATCAAATTATTAAGTACATAATATAGAAAATTTCAAGACAATTATTCTGTGGTGACCCAGCAGTTGATTCCCCGACAATTTGCCCCACCGAAATTTTAATTAAGTACAATTTTAAAATTACTATTTTTTGTGCATTATTTATCTACCAATTTCAAACATAAAATTGACTTAAAAAATACCTGTAATAATAGTTAATATTGATACCCAGTGTCGATTTTTTTGTACTTATACACTGGTATATACAGTATAACAGACAAGTAGTTTTATCCTTAACGCATATGAATTCAAACTTGCTTTATACTTTTATTATTCGGCGGTACATCCTTTCTGCACACCCCTTCGGGGACAGTTAATTATATTTTGTATGTAGGTATACTATACCGTATTTTCCCTAAACTCACTACTAATTGCACATAAATATGGCAGAAGGCCAACTGTCGGAGGATCAACTGTCATGGAATCATATCCTGTACCATTTTCACTACTTTGTTGTTTTTTTTAACTTATTAATTGTATTTTATTAAAATCTATGGAATTCAATTTGTTGTTATTCGATCGACATGCCAATATTTTTGTTAATAATATTTACGGAATTAATTTCACCAGCTGCAATGTTTTGTACCTTTAATCAATTTGACTACAATAAATTAATTTCTCTTATAATAGTAATTAATTCAATAATATTAAGAAATGAAAATTATGTACCTTCATTTCCAAAATAGTACATTCTTTCATAATAATATGTAAAAAAAAATGTTACATAAAATGTATACATTTGTAATGTGTACCTACTGTACAAACATACCTAGATAAAATGCCAAATATAAGAATGATGCCAATGTTTTAATAAAATCAAATTAATTGTATATGATAACGTTCCTGTAATAATAAATTATGACCGTAAGTAAAATAGATGTAATTATTTTTAAATATTTTTTATCCAAAATTTTTATGTTGCTATAGTACACGCCAAACTTAAAACCGGCCTGACAAAAATGGTCACTATAGGCGAGTTTCAGGACAGAAAACTTCTCTGTCGCACGTATGTTTTAACGCATCCTTCGCTTACGTTCATTGTAAACTCAGTGACTGCGCGAGAATGGAATGTACCATGTTCAAGCCGGTCTTAAAGTTTGGCGTGTACTAAACTTACTTCAATACTTTATACTGTAAATAAATACAAAATAAAATTATTTTATCTCTTTCATTTATTGTAAAATTATTTTACCTCTTCCATCTATTGTAAACTTTTCACAAACAATATTTATATACTCAACCATACTTACTTATGACAAGAAGATTAGGTCATACAATTAGTTTTTGATGGCCTCCGTAGTCGAGGGAAACAGCTCTCGACTAGCGATTCGGAGGTCGCGGATTTAAATCCCGGCGTGCGCAAGTAAAATTTTATTTGTATTATTTTACTATTTAATCATTTAAAATACCGTAACACTTGTGTCACTTAGCTATAAAAGATCATTTGGCTTGGCCTATTTCAGCATACCATTGGGAATGTGCCGAAATACGCCAAGCCAAATGATATTTTATAGCCAAGTGTGACACAAGTGTAAAGTATATTTGCGACACGTTCCGAAGTGGAAGATACTCTCAATATCTCCCTTGTGTACCTAAGACCACTGTTCAGAATTGAAACTTTGCCAGAAATGGCTTTAACCGTGTTTGGTGACCAGATCTGAAAATCCAGGTACTTCCTCTTCTTCATAACCTCATCTCCTTCCCACAATATACCCTTAATTGGAGATGCCATAGTCTCACTGGTTGCCAGGCGGACGGGTGCATTTGGGAATCTTTTGCAGTGTTCACATAAAAATCAAAAATGAACATTTATTCCAAATAATATAGGTATGTATTATTTCTTCGTGTTAGGCCGTCTAGCACTGTCGATTGATAAGGATTGGTAGAATAACTTAAGGTAACTTCTCATCGTTCTCAGGAGAACTGAAGATCGCTAAGGGGGCATACATTAATTACGTGAGCAGTTTTTCTTCCAATCTAGACCCCCCCCTCCTTGGTGAGATAAATTTGGGCCACTTCGTATATTATTTTCAAATAACGTGAGATTTTGCTCACCCCCCTTTTGAGCTCACATAATTAATATATGCCCCCTAATGTACAGTTGACGTGGAATAGGTATATTAAGTCACGGCGATCTGCAGACATGATAGGGAACGATAAGAAGTTGCCGAAAGTTATTCTATCAATCCTTATCGATCGACCGTACTAGGGACCCTGGTCTAAATAGCCAGGTACTTCTCTAACTTCCCCATCTCTTTTCCCTCCCCATTACCTTTAGCCCCACACCATACCGGTGCTCACATAAAAGTCGAAAAAGAACATTGGTATGTGTTATTACTTCAATGTCGTATAAATAACTAAAAAAAATGTCTAAATATATTTTCGTAACTCATTGTAACCTTTTCAACATCATTCTTACATTTGGCGTGGCAAAAGATTGACATCTTGTCAAGTATTTTTTGCACATGGATCGATAATATTTGAAAATACAAAATAAATACTGCAATTTGTCACAACATGTAAAGTTAATCCTTTGCAAATGACTTGGCGGCAATTTTGCAATGGGCTGAGGTCCCAAAGGGTTTAGGTCCCTAAGAATATAATGGCATTTTGCTAACTTCCCCCCAACATGGCGGGACTGTTTAAGAAAAAATGCTGAGTCAATCGGACCTGTAGATCTGTTCAAAACGAGCCATAAATATTTGTTATTTGTTTTGACAAACATTTCTAATAAGTCGACAAATAAGTCCCTCTTGGGATGGAATCCTTTTGAGTAATGATCCATGTATTTCAAAGGATTAAAATTATTTTGTTTTCTAACCAAATCTCACTTCATGGAGAAGAGGCTACAAGTAGGTAGGTACTAGGTTTTTATTTTATTGTTGTTAAATTGGTGTGCGATGTTTTCTTTTGATCTCCCGCTGACCTTAAATTGGTGACCGGGCAACTCGAGAATGAACTCACATAACACCTCTTTGAAAAGTCATTAAAAGTGATGAAAAAAATAGTTAGTGAGGTTACTTTAGGTTAGGTTATGGGCTATTTTTTTTTTCAAAGAGTTTATTGACTTTTCAAACGAGGTGTTGAGTTGAGTTCATTCGAGTGGGCATAGCATCCCTAAAGTTATATTATGATATAGGTACCTACCTACAATAACTATACAATTATATACTCGAAAAATCACACCCCGTAACTCAAATTATATAGGTACATATTAGATAGTAGTAAATAGCAAATTAAATTATCTCGGAATAATTATCGACAATAATACCAAATGGAAAAATCAAATAAACTCCCCAGTAGACAGAATGAAGAAACTAATAGACTCCAGATACTAATATCTACAGCCTGTATGTCGGACGAATATCTACAGCTCCTATGTTGAACTAATATCTACGAACTTCAGAGTGTTGACTAATATCTACAAAGCGTAGGTTGAACTAATATCTACAGAGCGTAGGTTGGACTAATCAGCTAAAGGTGTCCAATAGTCCGATATTAGGGATTTTTACATACATACTTACATAAATTAAGTTTTTTAAACTGCATACGCAATATTGCGTTATTCCAATATGCTATATATAATTGCAAATCCAACCTCTGCCAGTTCTGTAGATATTCGTCAACACTTTGGTTTTTATAGATATTAGTCAACAGTTTGAGCTGTAGATATTCGTCAACACTTTGGTTCCCATAGATATTAGTTCGATTTTTTCAGTTTTTGGAATTCCTGTAGATATTAGTAGACGCCTCCAACTAATATATGTGTATATTTTCCGGACTTACAAATATTATCTCATTACAAATATTAAAATAATTTTACTTTGTACTTGCGCACTCTGTACTGCAGTATGGAATCATAGCTTGGGGGGGGGGGGGGGTGTATATAAATCATCCATTCTCCCACTCGAAACAATTAAAAAAATTATCCTAAAAAAACAACCCAACAATAAACGTACCTATTCCAAGAATTCCCTGTTCCCCCACTTACAAAAATTTACGAAAAAATAGCACTACTTCAGCCACACAAAGATATCTTTAAGATATCGTTAAGGGACGTAGGTACCTACTTGAATTACTTTTTATTTATTTGAGACACAAACAGGATATTTATACAACATTTTTGTGGGTAGTATATAATAAATTAAAATACAAATATAAGTATCCCTAGATTAATGTGTCTGCATTAACTAGTGATTCCTGGTGACATTAGTGGGGTTTTTTTTTCCACAAAAACATTTTAAAAAATTGTACCCTTTGGACAGTTGGAGGCTGGGCTAGGGGTTTGTTACACGGCTGGGTGAATTTTAAATTTTAAACTATAACGTCACATCACAAAGTATCTGCTTCATATGAACATAAAAAATTGTTTGATTTTGAGGGAAAAAAAAATTGAAAAAGTCATCAAAAAAGTCACCGGGAACCAAAATTTTATGTACATTTTTTACAAGTATTTTGTCAAGTATGTCCCTTAACAAAAATAGTTAATTATGCCAATTATGAACTTAACCTTCCTCTGATAATAGTGAATGATACAAGGGTCACAAGGGTGACCGTATAGGTAAGTGTGTTTTCATTTATTATTTTCATATTTTCGTTTTATGCCCGTAAAGTCGAGTTAAAAATGTCAATTTGGTAATAATTTAACCTTAATGGATCCGTGGATAAAGGAGTTCTGTTTTAGAGTTGGTCTTGCAAAGAGGGAGATGAAAAGTAGGCAACTGTCTGCGGTTGCGGTTTGGAATATGGAATGTTCGGCGTTGAAGATCGGGACTATCAATTAAGTTATGTTTAATTTTAAATAACTTTTTTTACGTTTATTTTAGTGGATGCTGTGAGTAGGGCCTTTTAGAGGAGAGGAAGGAGTGAACATGGGTTTTGAAGAAACTAAAGAGGCTGGCCAATCATTCCACAACCGAACTGTTGAAGTCAAGAACGAGTCGTAAAAACGACCCGTTCTTATGTGACAAATGTTCACCGTAAGCATACGTTGGGCGCACGTTTGGCGTGTTTCCCGACTATGCACCGTTGCCGAGGGGATCAATGACGCTAGCCCACGGAGCATCTTCCATTGAAATATCGGTAGAATAGGTACAGTATTCCTAACCGACGCGTGTGCTATAAAGATAGCAATCCGTTTGGACAGGAGAATCGATCAAAGGCACCGCCTGTTTGTTTCGGAGGATTTTTTCAGGTATTTTGGTCTCCAGACCAGAGTTGCCTGACATCACCGAATCCGCTGTATTTCTTCGTCAAGATAGTGTATGTACCTATATTAAAGAACTTCGAAGAATCTTCGTTGCTAATATAATAAATGAATAAATGATGAATAAATTAATGATAAATGAATAAATTAATGATAAATGAATAAATTAATGATAAATGAATAAATTAATGACAAATGAATAAATGCATAAATGAACATATAAATAAATGCATAAATGAACATATAAATAAATGCATAAATGAACATATAAATAAATGCATAAATGAACATATAAATAAATGCATAAATGAACATATAAATAAATGCACAAATTAATAAATAATCATTAAATTAATGAATAAATGATGAAATAATTAATGATAAATGAATAAATTAATGATAAATGAATAAATGCATAAATGAACATATAAATAAATGAACATATAAATAAATGCATAAATGAATAAATAATCATTAAATTAATGAATAAATGATGAAATAATTAAATTAATAAATGAATAAATTAATGATAAATGAATAAATGATTATTAACTTAATGAAAAATGAATAAATGCATAAATATGTAAATGAATAAATAATCATTAAATTAATGAAAAAATTAAGATTTAATTAAAATATTAGAGAATAAATAATGATAATATTAATGATAAATGAAGAATCTTCGTTGCTAACGTAATAAATGAATAAATGATGAATAAATCAATGATAAATGAATAAATGCATAAATGAATATATAAATAAACGCATAAATGAATAAATAATCATTAAATTAATGAATAAATGATGAATTAATTGAATTAATAAATTAATAAATAACGAATAAATTAGCGATTAATGCATAAATGAATAATAGAATGAATAATCATTAAAATAATGAATAAATGATGAATTAATTTCTGTAACCGTTCTGAAACCGGTCGGATTTACTCAAATATAAGTGGTTCAAACAAAGTTAAATTGTTTCATTTATCTAAACGCTTTCAATTCTTTTTTTTTAGGTATGTATCTACCTACTTCGTACTTTATCGCTAGTCTGGATTTAAAAAGTTTCTTATCCCAATTTTCTCAAATTTTGAAATTTTATTATTATATCATTTATGTGTTAGGTACCTACTGTAAAATCCTGTACAAGGGTAAATCTGAAGATTTTGCAGTAAATTCTAAGATTTACCAACTTTTAATGTTTTACTAGTAAATCCCACGGGCTTTTACAGTAACATATACAAGAAATAACGGTATGTTACCGCTATAAAATTTTGTCCAATTTAAACAGTAACTATATACCTACCTACCTACGTGCAATCCCTTCTACAACTTCAAACAAACCCCAAACAACTCCGTTCCCTTTTTACCGCGAAAAACTTTCTATTCTTTTGTATTTCGAATGCCCCTCGAATCCTAACGTTCCACACCCTAAAAGTCTGAGACGCAACATGCAACAATGCCCTTTTGCGAGAGAGACGGAAGGCACCCTATACAAAATTGCATTCTATTCATAGACATCCAAATTCATATGTCCGTGATTCTATTCAACCATTGCGGCTGCGCTCCAGTTCCAAGATGGCCGCCAGCTATTGAGGTTAGGAAGTTTGTTTCTGAAATGTTGTGTTTACGTTCGAGTTTATAAGCCAAAAAGGTAGGAATTATGAAACTAATTACTGATAATTTTATCTTAGAGTGTGATAAGATGTTAGACAGTAACTTACCATGTATAATTTCGATTGATTTAGCATTCTGGTAGGTTCGAAAGCGGTTAATAGGTAGTGGAAAAACCACCGATAATGTTTGACGCCGGCCAGGTTAAAGGCTATATAATGCGATAAAATAAAGTGTTTCTCTCAGCTTATTTATATTTATAATATATATGTAGAAAGCTTGTTGATCATTTGATTTATAAACATGATAATTTCCCTCCATTGGCATTGTTTTTGCAGGAATCTTTCTAACCTATAAAATTGTCGATTAGGCCGATATTGTAGGGATCTACTTAAATTATTTATCTACCTATCTAAAATAAATGCCTGTCGACATGCTTATCTATGCGTTATTAATTAATTCTTAATTGTTATTGTATTTAATTCTTAGAACTCCGTTTAATATATTATATAATGAAATTTTAATTATTTTTTGTAGAAAATTAGGTAATTGTTCGGAACAAACGTCAACGGTTAATACGCACTTTTTTTTATAACTAACTAACTAACCATCACGCCGTTTCCCCGCAGGGGTAGGCAGAGAGGACGGACCGCCAAACAACTCGGTCTTGGCACACACTCTTTGCCTCACTCACATTCATACATCGCCTCATACATACTCTTCTATTATTCTGACTTTTGACATGGCCCGTCTCAATTATCTGATTCACTTGATCGTGCCATGTCTTCCTCGGGCGTCCCCGACTTCTTCTACCATTCACATTTGCATCATATATTCTTTTTACACTACTTTCTTCGCTCATTCGCTCTACGTGCCCAAACCATCTGAGGGTCCCTTTCTTAATTTTGCTCATTATACTTACATCAGCCTTACATTCTTTGCGGATATCCACATTTCTAACACGATCATACATGGTTTTACCACACATACGTCTCAGGGATCTCATTTCAACAGCATTCAGTTTACTTTCATCCTTCCTCTGCCAGTTCCATGCCTCACTGCCATACATCAGGGTAGGTACCAGGACTCCATTGTGAACTGCTAGCTTCGCTTTTTTTGACAGTTTTTTATTAGCGCCAACAGCATTCAGTCCTCCATTAATGGAGTTACTTTTTTTTATAAAACTTTTAAAATGAAGATAATATACACAAGCCCGCTACACAAACCCTGCTTTGCCAGACAAACCA
Source organism: Limnephilus marmoratus (assembly GCA_917880885.1). Taxonomy (NCBI): domain Eukaryota; kingdom Metazoa; phylum Arthropoda; class Insecta; order Trichoptera; family Limnephilidae; genus Limnephilus; species Limnephilus marmoratus. Next base: position 48,729,085 of record OU862923.1, read on the forward strand.
TTTAAAAACGTAGGCTGTTTTTTAAAGTAAAGATAATAAACATACACACTCCCGTTACATAACCGTTGACGTTTGTTCCGAATATTTACCGAAAATTATCTAGACGTGCGGTTGCTGGAGTAGAGAACAGTGGAATTAAAAAAAAATAATAATTTGTTCATTATTTCTTGCATTTCTCGTTTACAAATTTAAGCATGTCAAGCTGAGAAAAAGATCGGATATTAATTTACCAGATACCAATCTAACATAGGTACCTACCTAATGTTGATAGAAGTTCGTAATAATAATACTTGGATGATTTGTATAGCTATTGGTAAATATAAATTAGGTATATACTCGTATATATGCTTGTAATTTCTGATGAATGAACAGGAAAACTCTCAAATACAATAGACCCGCCGTAATCCGGCAAACAAGGCGGTGTCGGATGATCTAATTTGTCGGCCTACCTACCATAAAGTACCTACTCTCCGGAACTTTTGTGAAAAGGAGTAGGTACCTTTAAATCCGACAAATTACATATATACCTACTTATGAAAATGGTAAGATCCAATCTACATGTAGGTACTACATACTGTTATAGGCGTGTCGGATTATAGGGGTGCCGGATTAGACAGGGTCCGGATTACCGCGGGTCGGTTCCGCGACTTTTCAACCCGTGACAAAATATTCTACGGACAAAATATCCCTCAACAAAATATCTACTTAAACCTAACGTAACCTAACCTGACAAAAATAATACAGATATCCTATAAAGACAAAATTAGAAGAAATTATTGTTAAATGTAGTAAAATATAAAGTAAGGTTAGGTTGGATTTTAGTAGATATTTTGTCGGGGATATTTTGTCGTGGGATGAAAACACGCAGTTTTTATTTGTTTGAGTAGATTGGAATTTTAAGTGGAGTTTCCAGATCAACTCCAGGGCCGGCTCAACGCGGGCTCAATTGAAGCAGCCCGCTCTAGACGCCGGATAATGCCCAATAACTAACACATCGCCCTTGAGATTCATTAAAACTGCGGTACGCAAAAACTCAAATCTTATTAATTACAGTGATCACTGATCACCTACGTAAGAGCCTACTAGTTTTGACAAGAGAAGCCATTTTTTACTCGCGCCAGGCGACGCGTCGGCCCGCGTTGGCCCAGGGTCGGCACTGATCAAAACAACCTCATTTCCATCATGAACTATTGAGCTTTGAGAAATCCTTTCTCATTATTCATAAATAATAGAGGAAGCTTTATTATTACTGTGATTATATATCAATAATTCCTTTATATATTAATAATAACTTCTCTTTGCCAATAATTCTTTAACTTCCTCACCTTATTCTTGTTATCCAATATAACTACATAAACTCTCTTATTGTAGAAGAATTTGTGTGCATAGTATTAATTAGTGAAAATTTTTAACATATAGGTACTAATGAATGTATATCCGCAAACTGTAAACTTCAGCCGTCATAACACAGGGTCATCCCTATCATGGAGGGTGAAATATCATAAAAAAAACTATATATAGGTACTTTCGATAATTCATGTATTAAATAAATACATACATACGAAGATATGAAGTTTTCAATCATGTGGTAAAATAGGTAGGTATTAATAATCATAAATATCGTAATAACTTCAATCCCCCTTATCAGCTAACCTCAAAATATATTCCCCGCCCTTTATTCCCTCTGAATTAATTATCGTTTCTCTTCATCCTTTTAATAAAATCGCCGATGAGGCATTAACATGTTGAATTCCGCCTAAAAATACTCACGCGAGCGGCGTTCGCTTTGAAGGTGTTATTAATCACAGCCTGTTTGGAATATCCACCGGGTTTTACAATGTAGTGAGCTACCTCCTTTGTTGAGACACAAGCCAGGATCGTTTGATGCAGTTATAAAGAAATTATTTTTATTCAATAGAAATAGCCACCGGATTCAATCAAAATATTGTCGAAGTTTAAATCACAACGAAAACTTGAATAGGCAGTATTGTGTGTTGATCGAGTTTTGGTGTAGTAAACCGTGTTAATGATTCCTCCTTCTAGAGTCAGCGTTTTGGACGTCCACAGAAAGAAAAAAAATTCAACTACAATTTGAAAAAAAGGTCAATTTTAAAAAAGAAAACTTTTGATTATTTTTTTGGAACAGTTGAATAAATGAACACAAACAGAAGAGTACGTATGAGACGATGTATGAATGTTGTAATGAATGAGGCAAGGAGTAGGCATATGGCAAGTCCGAATTTTTGGCGGTTCATGCTCTCTGTCTACCGAAATGGTATGATGGTTATAATAGTGAGTTATATCCCATCATCGTTTATTTGCACTTGTCCCTTTTTCGCTTATAATAAGTAGGTAGTCGTGAGCAATACATAACTGTTTGTTTGTGTCGTTTTGCAAAGACATCGCTGTCGTATATAGGTACGCGTATGCACCAAAACGCTTATCACAATCCTAAGTAGGTAGGTACGTGCAATCAGTCTTTGAATAGAATAAGGGCCTTCGCTCATGGAGAAACCGAAAACTCGATAGCAACTCAATTCACGACACAATACAATTTATCAACTCCTGAACAAAATCGATGATTTTCTGATTTGACTTATCGCAAATTACTGGAAAACTTGACAGGTCGTGAGTCGCTACCATGGCAACCTGTCAACATGGCAACTGAAACGCGACGGCTGCGGCGACCATCACTGCTAGTCACATCGTCGCCATTGACAACCGGTCCCTTATAAGTTGCTGGTATGCGGACCGCCAATGAAATTCACAAGTTCCTTTCCTGTGGATAGCATTGAGTCGCGATCAGTTTTTTTTTTCAGTTTCTCCATGAAGGGTTTTCAGTTTCTCCATGATGGCTTTTAGTGCAGTCTATGAATGGTCCAAAAGGAGGTGTAGAGTGCGTGAGCAGGAACCTAAGCGATTCCTTCAGAAACTTGTTCAGGGTGCTTAGGGTGTGAACATACTAAAAGTCCTGACGTCTAGGTGGTGAGCTAGGGGGGGAGGGGGGGGGGGAAGGTCTCAATTTTCGGATTTCCGTTTATATTTCGGAAACGGTGCATCTCAGAGGAAAATTTACACAGAATAAGTAAAAGTTCATAAAATTATCTACAACTATCTATACGTAATTTTCGAAATCCCAGCCGTTTTTGAGTTAGACGCCCCACAAATGTAGATACATGATTTTAGAGGTAACTTTGACATTTTTTGAGAGTTATTTAAAATAATTTAAAAATTAATCTTACCCTATCTACTTGGTTAATATAATAAAAAATAAAATAAAGACTAAAAAATAGAAGGCGTTTCCTTGGGTGGAAATTTTAATTTATTTGTGACATATTTGTGCTTCAACGAAAATTGGTCGTCCATCAAAATGTTTTTTCAATCATTTTTATGTTATATTTATTAATATTTTTATGGTAGGTAACTACATGTATATATATTTTAAATAATTATCATTCATCATAACCCATAAATAATTGCTAAAGTTGCTTTTAATATAATGAAAAATTTAATCCTTTAATGGCCCATATTTTATAATTTTAAACACAAATAAATAAATAGGTATAAACACATATATGTACCAGATATTTGCTATACATACCAACGTCTTGTTTAAAAAAATAATATTTTCAGTTTAGTTGAGTAGGTATTTTACTTTCAAATCCAAATATGAGTTTTAGGTACATGGGTACATGGTTTAATCATAAATTTAAAAGATTGGCTTTTTTCTAAAAAATCTCGAATTATAAATCTGCACACGATATTGGCAAAATAAATTAGAAAATGGGTACCAGAAAATACTATTTTTATTAACGCAGAATGAAATTGTTGATATCAAGTAGCGTGGAATTATACTCACACATTCATCATTAATTTTATGAGTAACGCAAAGAACAAAGAACATCATTAGCATCCCCTAATGACGCACCCCTAAATAAAGATTAATGTAATCATAAGAGTACGCATTTATACCAATTTCGCGGTATTCTGTATTGTGTATTATATTCCTACCATTATTGGGAAGTGTATCCATTAGGAATCTTGACCATCATCAGTAGTTGATAAACGGAGGTTTGCATCATCTGCTGTCTGCCCTAGTGTAGTCATAACCTACCCTCCGCGGCAGGGGTGCGTAACCTTTTAAGGCTAGCATACTTTTGTTCTTTTTTACAGTTGCAATAAAATGCTTTTGTTTTTATCCGCTCTCCAGTCCCAATTTGCCAAAGCTATATTGGAAAATGAAATCCCAAATTCAAGAATGTTGAAATTTTGCGATGCTTGTAAGGGGCCGTTCAAGTATTACGTAACGCACTTGGGGAGAGGGGGTCTTGTGAAACGTTACTGTGCGTTACGAGGAGGGGAGGGGGGGTTCGAACAACGCGTTACGTAACATGTTTTTCTTTATTTAGATAATAAAAGGGAATTAAAATCTTCCAAGTTGGCAATCCTTTTCGTTCTCGAAATCTCTTATTTTATTTACTATCGCAAACGCGATTAAAACAAGAAAAAAGGTATTTAAGCGACTTTCTTGTGACTTTATTGTGACTTTCAGGTAAAAATTGTCACTTGGGCGTTACGTAACGTATAGGGGGGGGAGGGGGGGAGAGGATGAAAAAACATTACGGCACGTTACAAGGGGGGGAGGAGGGGGTCAAAAATCTTCAATAATTGCGTTACGTAATACTTGAACGCCCCCTAAGGAAGCATTTTGGGAAAAGCAAGGTTGGAATGTACCTATATTGGGTGAGTGATTTCATTAATAATTGGGCTCTTCTCTTTTTTTATGTGAATACCTCTCAAAAGTCCCAACTGCTCCCAAGCATCGCCAGTGCCAGTGCGACCACTTGGGGATGCCTTAGTCACATGTTGTGAGGCTGAAGGTAGTGAAAAGGGGAAAGTGATGGGAAAGAGGAAAGTCAGAAGTGCCTGGCTATTCAGATCTGGTAGAAAAAATACAGCTAAAGCCATTTCAAGCTACGCTCAAATTCTGAATTGTGGTCTTACACCAGGTCGATGCTGAGAGTATCTTCCACTCTGGAACGTGGTGCAAATATATGTACCTACTTACATTATTATAAACGATTAAATTATGAAATAATACAAATCAATAAAATAAAAATTATTTGCGCAGGCAGGGATTTAAACCCACGACCTACGGATTGCTAGTCAAGAGCAACCTTCGACCGCGGAGGTCGTCTAACAATTATAAAAACAACTCAAAAGTTGCATAGACAATGTTAGAAGATAACTTCAAGTAGGTGGGCTATGAATTTACGATTACCGTAAGTTTTTTTTATTTACTTCATCCATTTGCATTACTACAAAAAAATTATTAAAGAAAAAAAATTAACGCCATTTACAGAAACCTGGAATTATTTAGATATCTCCGTATAGAAATGGGTCATCGATTAATTAAGTTATTGTAATCGATTAATTAATAGGAAAGTGGATGACAATCGTGGTACGATTCGGCGTTTGTGCAAGTCGGTAGATATCTAACTGTCTACCTGCCTCCAATAATATTTATGCTATTTTCGATTGGTTGGCGATCCCTGTGCTAGCCCGAGGTCCTCCACCCCCCGGATAGCAAACTGTTGTATTTACTAGAGGTAGGAATACAAGGGGTGACTCAATAGTGAATTTTACACACCGTTCAAAGGAAGGGAATAAAACTGCACCATGAAGTAAAAATTATTGATTTTACTACCTGCTCAGAAGTTGACTGTCTGTCCTCTCATTCTGGACTCCTTCGTATTTTTCTTATAATTATCATCCTATCAACTACTTATAAAAAAATATTGTATGGTTAAATTGACGTCGTAAATTAATGCTTAATGATAAGCCGAGTAATATTGTAAATGTAATACTGCGCTAAGTTCTTAGGACAGTTTTACATTCACCTAAATACTATATTTGTATTTTTTTCTTCCCCCTGTTTTCAAGAGGTTTTCCTTTATCTACCATCATTATCTATTAGTTTTCGCCCCCCCCCCCCCCCCCAAAGAAACAATAATAGTTTAAAACTATTCACATATCATTATAAGCAACCATCAGGCTTCTGCTCCCCAAGGAATCAAAAGGCTTTATTACGGTGCTTGACTTTTGTTATTCACAGAAATCATCAACGCCAAAATAGATAAAGTGATAAAGACATATCACGATATTATGTTCACATTAGGTATATATCAGCACAGAATTGATAAGAAGAATCGACCAAAAGTATTGTCTAGACAGGGCGAGTGTATTTTAAAATTAAAACCAAAATCAATATTATTGACGAATGACCAAAAACGTTTGTCATAAAAGTGTTTTTCGAACTCTATCGCAATGGCTTTATTTAATCAGGTCTTCTTGTATTTATGCGGGTACCTAATAAATTCGACCAAAGACCAAAGATCCTGTTATCTTGTGAACCCCTTACTTAAATAAATATTATTCAGATTTTTAATCGTTTGCGTAGTTTCGACGCCTCTGCATCTAAAGATAACTTTGTCCGTCTACATAGCTTTTAAACTCATCAAAACATAATATGTAGGTACATGTAAGTATGTAAATATTAGTTAGATTTACAAAATCCTTATCAATTGCATGTGAACATTTTTCTACGACTTTTCCTAAACTTTTAAAAACAACGATCTGTCGACATTACAAGCTCCCTTTAAACCCAAAGAAAAATACGTAGTACCTACTTACCTATGTACATGTAATAATTTTATTTAACGTTACCTGAATCTAAAAAGTACGTACAATCCGGAGGGAGGTCGTTAGGGTCCCCCATACATAGTGGAGTGACAGTATCTCTTAATAGTTATTTCCCTTTATTTAGGCAACACTCAGGTAATAGTACACGCCAAAATAAATAAATTATAACCGACCTGACTTTGATACATAAATCGTCGCAATAGGCGAGTTTAAGGTCAGTAAAGTGGCTTGCCTCCCGCCCACATCTTTCTCTATCATACATATATATTTTACGTATCTTTCTCTTTCGCTTACGGTTAGAGTGACTGTACCTGCGCGAGAATGGATCGTATAAAGTTCAGGTCGGCATTTAAGTTTGGCGAGTACTGAACTATCTACCTTTTTAACTAGACATCGCCCATATTCGCCCAGCAGTCAATTATTAAGTAAGGGTTGTCGCAAAAAATTTGACGATTTATTAAATATTTTTCAATTTTTAAATTTGGGAGGCGAGAATGGGTACCGCCGCCCCGGAATCTCCATTGGATAACCAACACCTCTGTCATAGGTCACCCCAAGTGGTTCGCCGCTACGTTTGGTGATTTAGCAGGGGTGCCCGGGTTCATGGGGTGAGATTTGTCTAGGTCTTGGAGGCGGATGACCAGGACACACTGAACCCCAGATTCCTACCCACTCCTTAAACCCTTTTCCTCTCCTCTCCTTCCTTTTAAAAAAAAAACCCTCCACACAGCATCCCCAAAGATGACATAGGCCCTGATTACTCAGAGCCTCCTGTGTGGAGCTCATGTAAAAAAATAATTTTCTGTTCTGTGATTATTTCAGTTCTATGAAGCTACTTTCTTGTAATGATATAATAACAGAACTTGAATAGAACTTACACAAAACGTGAAAAGTAGCTTCAAATATTTAATAAATCGTTAAAATTTTTTGAAACAACCCGTCTTAAGAAATGCAAAATGGTAAAAGCACGAAATCGGGCGCAACTAAATTACACATTTTGCTTTCCAATAAAATGAACCTTTTAAGTATGCACTTGCGGCTTGTATGCGGCGTGATTTTTTTTTTGTTTAAATAATTAAAATGGGGAGGAGGGAGAAATTTTGTAAGAATTTAAAGATATTATTTAATATCTTAAAAATTGTAACGGAACATTTTTTTTAAATGCAGAACTATTGTCGAATAGTTTTCTAGGATTACCTAAATCATAGATTGTGTGATGTAAAAAATAACTTTATTTATCGCACAAAACTCTCTTTTGGGGTAAGTTTATTACCCCCGTTCGGGCCGGGGGTTTTATTTTACTATTATTCGTTTTTCTTCTCAAACTCCAATCGTCGCAAACTCGCCAAAGTACCTACCTAAAAGATACGAGTACGTCAAAACACCTTAATTTACGATACCAGTAAACATATATCCACGGCCCGCTAATGACTTTTCTGTCTTATTCATAAAATGGACACAAGATAAATGCGGCGTTTTATCATTAGCTAATCTCGATAAAATGACCGCGGCGTATGAAGATGTTAAAGACCACAATGGCCTGTGCGTTGGCAAGAGGCGGCACTTTATAACTTTACCTTTATAAGACCCGCAAGGTATTAAAATTCGATCAAACGACCAGTTTTGCAGTTTTTGCCCACTCGACGGAAGTCCTCGTCAGAAGCAAGAGATTAATAATTGCTTAGCTTTCATATATCTTTTTTGTTTAGTTTTCATCTCTCTTCAATCACCTCTTAGAACTTTACTGTATTTATGATTAAATTATTTTATCATTTGTTTAGAAACTTTACTATTTTTGCTCCAATCCCTATTTCTGGTGAAGTTAAAATTGAGATTTATACGATTACAATTGCGAAATACTTTTAGGTAGCTACCACGCGAGTTCATTAAACTTATATGTGTGATTTAAAAATGAACGTTATTTTTATATGTACCTATCTAGTTCCAGTCTTTTTTATGTGAATTCCGCACTAGATTCCCAAATTTTCCAGTCTGGAGCCAATGAGACTATGGCATCCCCAATTGGGGTACGTTTTTAGGCTGAAAGTAGTGGAGAGGAAAAGGAGATTGGAAAGAGGAAGGTTAAACATGGCTACAGTAATTTAAAGCAACGTTTCGATTCTGAATGGTGGTCTAAGGGCGGCTTGCACCAACTATCGCTAATTTTATCTTAAATTGTATTTAACTAAATGCATTTAAGTCACTAAATACATTTAACTTAAATGTGTTTAGTTTCGTCCTGCACCAAGCTGTCGGAGCGGTTATTTAGTTAAATGTCATTTAGCATCGGTAAAACAGTTACCGCCGTTAACGCGTCGGTAAAACAGTTGCATCGTTCCTTAGCACCACCCACACGCACACTTTCTGCACAGCGACTTGAAGTGGCGAGGGGCACGATCGCTCCAAATTGTCCGTGTGGGGGGTTCTTAAATTTGCGAGTGTCATCATATTTTGAGGTTATGTTGTGGTTGCGTAGTGTATTATTTTGATCCAGAAAATGAGTGCTCAAATAAATAAATCCCGAGCGAGAGCTCTTAACTTTTCGAAGGAGAAACAATTTAGTAATGGAGTTGGTTCAGCTACAAAAAGAGTCATTACAAATAGAAATTGTGCACAAGAAACAAATAATTAATGAATCATTTAGATTACAAGAAAAAATCAATATCCTCCATAAATAAATCAATAAGTACCTATTCCTCGATAATGAGTATTGCGAGAAATCTTTGAAACTTTCTGGCACTGTATCACATAAATTTGTTCTTGTGTATACTTCTCTCACTACAAACGGTCTACCTACTTATAAAATCTAAAATTTCTTCGTCAACTTCAGAATAAAAAACCCAAATGTCCATCGTGAATACAAATTAATAAATGAGAAAGATTTCAGAAATATTAGACAATCGGAAATCGAAGGAATAACCTAAAAAAATTGACAGAAGTTGCTCGCTAAACATGTTTAACTCAGTTAAACAGCCCTTTTTGGGTATTTAACTTTGACAGTTCTTTAAATGCGTTTAACGACAAAAATTTTGTGGTGCAAGACGCCAAGTCGACTTAAATCAAATAATGTGTTTAACTTGGTATTTAAATCACATTTAACTTTTGGTGCAAGCCGCCCTTACACTAGTGCGATATTGAGAGTATTTTCCACTCTCCAACGTGCCGCAAATACACTAAATATTATATGTATTTAATTAAGTGTGAAATAACACAAATTAATTAAATTAAATGTATTTGCGTACGCAGGGATTTGAACCCACGATCTTCAGACTGCTGGTCAAGAGCTTTATCTCTCGACCACGGAGGTCGTTCATTTAATTTAAGTTACTTAATGTAGGTAGGTACTTAATTCGGTCTGTTTAATGTTTAATCTTCAAAAAAAACGAGCGCGCTTTAGACCACACGACTGAAGTAAAACTTCACTAACTTATATCTCCCTCTCAACTTCCGTTCGCCTCGCCCGACCGTTCGCTTCGCCCGACCGTTCGCTTCGCCCGATCACACTTTTAATAACGCTCTCGTCACGCATTCACCAGTTTACTCCCCAAGTCAAGCGTGTGTAAAGGCCCGACCGTTCGCCTCGCCCGATCACACTTTTCGTAACGCTCTCGTAACGCATTCACCAGCTTACTTCAAAAAGGTTACTTCAAAACTTACTTCAAAAAGGTTACTTAGTTTTACTTCAAAAAGGTAATTGTTATTTATTTTCGTACTATCATTAGATATAAAATCAAATATTACCATACCTCTTTTTACTATTCGTGTTCAAAATTGGATATTCGAAAGGGGACGAGATTTCTTTAAAGAATATATGACTTTCTAACCATTATAAAAGAAAAGAAAATAATTAAATTAACTAAATAAAATATCATACTTCACATCTTTTTCCAACCTGACTTCACTGAAATCTAATCTAACCTAAATAATTATATACTCTTCTAGGCGATTATTTACCTACCTTGATAAACTTCCAATAAAAATTTTAGCTTTCATAAATTTTTTTTTATAGATTAACACTATTAAATCTTACTTCTTAGTATTTTATATTTTATAGTATTTTATTTTTAACTTCTTTAAAACATTTTCTTTTTTATTATGTATGTATATATTATATGTGTGTTTTTATATGTATTTATATGTATATATATATATATATATATATATATATATATATATATATATATATATATATATATATTTATATGTATTTGTATATGTATATGCATATGTATGTGTATGTGTTTACGTATACACATATCTTGTTATATTTTACCTTAAATATTTTTATCTTTTTTCTTTCTCTTGTTTCTAATATCTTATAATTTCTATTTCAAACCTATATTTTGTTCTAGTTCTCACACTGTATAACTTATATCATGTATGTATGATTACCTTAACACGGGCATTAGCCTAGTATGGTAATCAAGAAAAAAACAAAAAGTGTACTTTCAAAAATTGTATGAAATAAAAAAAATAAAAAAAATTAAAAAAAAAATACATGCGTAATTTTAGATGTTAGAGTTTAAAAATCGTTCAGAAAATAACGTAACAAAATTGTATTTTTACTTTATGTTTATACCTACCCTAATCGAAATTGAGAACAATAATAATCATTTTTGATGATTTCTATAGCGCCATTTTCGTGAGAAAATCACCTCAAGGACGCTTAAATTAATTAAAAGTCAATTACCGTCAAAATGACGTTACAACACGGATTATATCGTCATTGCAAGCGTCTATTGGTTTTAACTAGGTGATTGCTCAGTTTAATTGGCGCAAGTGAACGTTATAATGTGTCACGGTACTTTGAAAAGTTGTAAATAGTTCAGCTGCTATGCACGATTTTGACGTTCAGACATTAAGGCGAAAATTAATGCTAAATCACTATTTTAGATTAATCTTTACTGCAAATCGTATTACATTACACACGCAAAAAATTTACTTTGGATAAATTAAAGCTTCTCTTACCGCTTTAATTAAGTATAATAAAAATAAAATAGATCATTTCTTATAAAAAATTAAAAGCGTAAACTACTAAAAAGGGTTTTTTTTCATTAGAAATGTCTAAACGCATATAAAAAGCAACTCCTAGAAATATCAGTTTATGGATAAAATTATCTGTGACAATTTCCACTTATTAACTTTTTCTTTCTTATAAAATTGTTCCCAAAATAAATAAAAAACGCTTTTGCGTTTGAAATCGTGACCTCTAGACTACGTCTGCAAAGCAATTTTTATGCCAATTTCCTATGTACGTGACTATAAGTATAAGGCGCACTAAGAATACATACATTTTTGGCTTGTGGCTTCCTCTCAAAAAAGCTCATCTTTGTTTCCAAATGAACAAAATAAAAATAACCATTTTTGTATTTAAATGAGACGCTGTAAGAGAATTGTCGTTTCTTCAATTTCTAATTGTCGTTACAAAAAGAGTTCTACCCATGTAGGTATGTCAAACTCGCTGAGAATTCTCATTCTTCGATCTGATGTCTTAATATAAGTTAACAGTTCTGTCGACAGATTTAATGCGATAAGAGCTAACGTTTAGTGAATCATTTGATTTTAATGACTCATACATAAAATATAATAGGCAGGCAGTATATACAACTACCATACAACTTTATCCAACGCAGCGCCTTAATTATCAGAATGATTAATTAAAAATATGAGGCACAGTGTCAAGTTAGCGCATTAGTCTAAAATGATTTTTTTATCACAATAACTCTCTTAATTACGCTTTGTATAATGAATTATAAATAACATTAAGAGAGGTAACTACTAACTACCTACACATTTAGAAATCAAAGAAATTTACGGCGTTTTTTCTAGTACTTAGCATCAATTTTAGAAAGAAATTACAAAACTTCAACATTTTGACAGAATATTATTAATAAATATATTTTTAAAATTAATAGAATATTCTTTTAATTTTAAATTAAAATGGTGTCACAAAATAATTTTTTATTTTATTTCTTAACTCGCTGACCCGGAGAACTTCGTACCGCCTCAGAATCAATAACTGTTGTGTTTTTTAGAAATGTACAGTTTTTTTTTGTTTTTTTTTTTAATAAATAAATCCATTAGTTGGGCTCGTGACGTCACTACATGACAATGTCCCGTCTCCGAAAATGTTCCTATTAATTTTGTAAAATTTCACACTGATTTATTTTTGTTTTTATGGCATCACTTTGATTTCAGGCGAATTTTTGAATTTGACATTTAACAATTAACAATTTTGACAGATGTTATGAAGAACTCCGTTCAGAACTTTTAGATGTTGGTACGTGTTTTAGAGGTATACTAATGGTTATGGTGCTGATTTTAACAAAATCAAATTTTATAATATTCTTTACGCACATATTGTAATATTCTTATTATTATTATAATTTACAAGTAGAAGTATATTACATTAGATTTCGTAATATAGACGTTGTACATTATAATGATTTATGATCAATAAGATGGATCAAGGAAAAAATATTTATGAGATGTAATATTTTTGGTGTGCCTCGTTATTCTCCTGTGCCATTCATGTGGAAAACATTATTTTTTAAATTATTTTCTGCTATGTAATTATCGTTTTTTCGCACCTATAAAATTATGTCCCGTCTTTCCGGTTTATAAAAAATGGTCTGATTTTTCGGATTGAAATTTTAAAAAAAATCCCCAGGGTTTCAAAAATACGAAAAAAAAAATACAAAATGTCTTAGAATATTTGCCTAAACCGGAAAAAAAATTAAAATGTGATGCAAGTGGCCTATTATCGATGCGCAACTATTCCGTGTTTCGTTTTTTGTCAGTAGGCATCAGAGATTGCGTTGTGTACGGATTTATATTTTTTGTGATTTTTTTTACTTTTCAACTTACTTACGGGATGCAGACATACGTACACCGTTTGTCTCATTTTCGACTATTGATATTTAGTGTGTAAGAAAGAGGGGCAGCATTATATGTTAAAGAACAAAAGCAAAACAATCAGCGAATTGACATTTGACGTTTTTGAATTTTTGGAATTCACTCATTATTCAATATTATACTTAGGTATCACAATATTCCTGCAGCTCTTTCAAAAGAGGAGAATTCGTTCCATACAAAATGTATGAGGAAAAGAATTTTCTTCATAATTTATGTTTTCGTGAATTTTTTCGATGTCTTAATAGCTATTCTGCTATTCGGGATTCGGGGCGGATACAAATCCAACAAATCAAAGTTCATAAAAATCGGTTAAGCCGTTCTTGAGTTATAAATGGTGTAATAACCCGATTTTGTTTTATATATTATGAATTATGAGATAAATAAGATTTTTTATTTTTATTTGTTCTTAAAAAGAACAATTTTTTGCCAAACTGCGCTTGTCCGAGATTTGCGGACCCAAACGTACAGAACCTAAATTTTAATTTTTTTATACAAATTTCATAATGCCAGATCATAAAAATCGTTCCAGCCGTTCTCGAGTTATAAATTACTAACCTGACTTTGTTTTACATATTAAGATATGAATACCACACAAGAGTCCCCAACTGCTCCCGTCTGGAGCCAGTGAGACTATGGCATCCCCAATTGGGGTATGTTGTTAGGCTGAAGGTAGTGGGTAGGGGAAGTATTTACAATTTATTTTGCGGTTAGTTTAGGTTAGGTTACGCAAAACCATTTAATTAAATTAAATATTTTATTAATTTTTGTGAATATACTACTAAATAAGACATCGGTAAATTTATGGCATTAATTCGATTGGTCCATAAACTTTATCTCTGAATAGCATTTCCACACCAGTTCGTGGTTCGATGTCAGTTTTACCGCTTAATTTAGGAATACACCCCTACGGCAGAAGTCCGTGCAAACAGAAGGGAATATGACCAACAGCCCCACAGAGGGGGCATATTTTTTGTTCTTACAAAGGCTCACAACGATTTTGTAATACTTATTGAAGTGAATCTTCTTTAGCCTCGTTGTGATTTGGAAATGACGCATCACAGCAAACTGCGAAGCATCTAACTGCGCTCATTGGCCGTTTTGATTATATTGGTTGAGATATGAAACGGAAATGACGCTGGGTCTGCGCTCATTTGCCGCTTGATTATGGCCACACTTATAAAGGCTCCTATTGGTTGAGATTGTTGTTGGTAAAGTTTCCTTCAACCGCGTGCGAACCGCTGACGATTTTTTTTTGTTCAAACCAAAGATATTCAAATATCCAATATAAACCAATGAATTTTAAGCAGTGATTTGATTTTTAAATATTTTTCTTAACCACACAACCCTACAGATTTACCAGCATAAATTATATTATTTTACAAATAAATTAGTATCTACTGTTTCCAAATTCAGAATAATTGGAAGATAATTTTTTTTTAGTGAAAACTTCTTTATCTTTAAATAGAAGAGCTATTAATTATCTTATTATTTTTCAATGTAATTAAATTTATTTAGTTTATTTATTTATTTATTTTTTTATTTATTTATTTATTTATTTATTTATTTATTTATTTATTTATTTATTTATTTATTTATTTATTTATTTATTTATTTATTTATTTATTTATTTATTTATTTATTTATTTATTTATTTATTTATTTATTTATTTATTTATTTATTTATTTATTTATTTATTTATTTATTTATTTATTTATTTATTTATTTATTTATTTATTTATTTATTTATTTATTTATTTATTTATTTATTTATTTATTTATTTATTTATTTATTTATTTATTTATTTATTTATTTATTTATTTATTTATTTATTTATTTATTTATTTATTTATTTATTTATTTATTTATTTATTTATTTATTTATTTATTTATTTATTTATTTATTTATTTATTTATTTATTTATTTATTTATTTATTTATTTATTTATTTATTTATTTATTTATTTATTTATTTATTTATTTATTTATTTATTTATTTATTTATTTATTTATTTATTTATTTATTTATTTATTTATTTATTTATTTATTTATTTATTTATTTATTTATTTATTTATTTATTTATTTATTTATTTATTTATTTATTTATTTATTTATTTATTTATTTATTTATTTATTTATTTATTTATTTATTTATTTATTTATTTATTTATTTATTTATTTATTTATTTATTTATTTATTTATTTATTTATTTATTTATTTATTTATTTATTTATTTATTTATTTATTTAGTTTAAATTTATTCAATTGCCTAGTCATTTTACAGTTTTATGAAGCCCTCTTTAGGATATATTATCTCAAAAACTACACCTCGTAAATTAAACTAGACTTAACATGGGTAATATTAAAATAATAATTATGAATCATGTTTACACGTGAACTTAGCGAATAGATATAAAACATAAATTAGACAACGAACAACGTATTGCAACAATAATGATACGTGAAAGCCAAGATCACCAATAATGATACGTACCTATAACTATAAATTCTATATCGATATATTTTTAGTTATACCTATACCTATAACTATAAATTCTATGTCGAAATAATTATAAGTAGAAAAAAGAGAATTTATCTTTGAAGAAGACGAAGATAGTTAACTAACTACACAACGAAATAGAAAAATACACAGAAATTTGCAACTAGGGTTTATTGTTAGTATCTTCTTCAATTATTAAATATTACATCGATGTGTATATAACTTTCAAAAGTTATTCCAATAGAATGAAAATTAAATATATTGTGTTACGAACTAAAATTATTGGAAAGCCATTTTTGTTTAGTCAACAATCACTATCATCATAATTATATAATTTTGTTGTGTCATTTTGGTAATCCTTTTGACTTTTGATATATTGGCATACAGAGCTCCAGTCCAAAAAGGTTCCTTTCTCTTTCATTATGAGTTTATATTAATAGGTTGAATATGGGGAGGTTAGATTTTAGGAAGGATTTGCTTGGGTTTTTTATGTGTGATACGAACATTTTCGTCGTACCGGGCGAGGCAATTTATAGACGTGTTTTCTTGAATGGGAATTACCTACAAAATGTTTCCACCAGACTTGTATTTTTTTAATCCAGGAATTTCAAAGTTGGGAAACCCTTTTCCATTTGAGGGCTACCATATTCTAAGAATCAAATCCACAATCGTCCAATTTAGTACAAGAGGATAGATCTCAACAAGTACTAATACTATGTCGCCTATCCCTTCCATAATGATAGGTTTTTTTCAGCATAATATAAGTCGGCCATCCATAAGTTTGTTTGTACGCTTCAACGTTTCGACCTCTCCGTTTACTTTTCGCGACATCGTTAATCATACTCCCTTCTAACTCTACCTACTCCTACATGCTATACAGCCCATGCTACATGCTCACGCTACACCAGGCAAGCACAACCTTTTTAGTAAAGCAGACTATCATTTTACTTTGTTCACGGACCGAGGACAGATTTTTTTCGTTATATTCAGCTGCATTTTATGTAGTTGCTTCTCGCACTAATTTTATGTTTATATCACAGAGATTGCATCGTGTGGATATCGAATAAAACATGATCTGTTAACATCTTATTATACTCTTCATTAGAATCCAGATTTCCAATAAACGAAAATAAATAAAAAAATCTCAACGACTAAGTGTTCTTAGTTTTTTTACTTATTATAAGACTATTATCAGTTAGGTATAATGTTCTTATACCTACTGTTTATAATTTTTTATACCTGGTTACGCATTGCAATATGTTGTTTGTTCGTAAATTTAAACAAATATATATCACAAATATGGTACTCACTCACTCCTTGGAATTAACAGAGACACCTAAATGGATTGTTTTTTTAAATAGAATCTAAAACAAGAAAATAACTGATACTCTGTTTCTTGGAAAATTTTCATCATTGTGAAAAACTATGAGTTTGTGTATTGATTGACAAATTATCAAGTCACCTAAGGATTGCATTGACTGAATTTAATTATGGAAAAAATTCGGTTTATGGGCGAAATTCCTAAAAAATAAAACTAGTTATCTTTATACTAACTTTGGGTCGGGGAATCCGAATCTGAAAGAATTAGGTTGGGGCAAGCAAATATAAACTGAATAACACGACTTAAAATTTTTGAATTCATACCCAGTTTATAGGCCATTTTGACGTTTTTGATACTATCAAGAATGCCATAGAAAAAACCAAAGATATTTTATGTTCAATCACAGAAAATTAAGTGTTGCCATAAGCAATAATATCAATAACGTAAAACTTTCAGACACGATACTTCATCACATGATAATTCATCACATAACTCACATTAACCTGATGAATTAGGACTATCTCAACGGCCGTATTCTTAGACCAAAAGTGTGAAAATTCGTAGTCTTAAAAAGTTGTGACGTACACCGGTCACCAATATCAATGTTATCAAGTAGTTTAGCGGCTACGCTAGGTTTGTGTAACATGGTTTGTGATAGAAAAGAAAGTGCCCCCCTTCGTAGCGCCTACTCGCGTCAAGGCAAGAAAACATCCCAGTTTTCAAGTAGTTTAGCGGCTTCGCCAGGTTTGTGTAGCATGGTTTGTGATAGAAAAGAAAGTGCCCCCTTCGTAGCGCCTACTCCCGTCAAGGCAAGTAGTTTAGCGGCTACGCTAGGTTTCTGTAACATGGTTTGTGATACAAAAGTGAATAAAATTTATAAAAAATAATTACTGAAATTATAAACATAATTTTTTTTCGTTATTGATATTATTGCTTATGGCAACACTTAATTTTCTGTGATTGAACATAAAATATCTTTGGTTTTTTCTATGGCATTGTTGATAGTATCAAAAATGTCAAAATGGCCTGTAAACTGGGTATGAATTCAAAATTTTTAAGTCGTGTTATTCAGTTTATATTTGCTTGCCCCAACCTAATTCTTTCAGATTCGGATTCCCCGACCCAAAGTTAGTATAAAGATAACTAGTTTTATTTTTTAGGAATTTCGCCCATAAACCGAACTTTACTCTTAATTATTGATTGGATGACATTACGGAGGCCTCCAAGCATCAAGATCTACAAAACAAGGTTGGTGGATTTGTTATTTTCCCTGGAGTTTCTCTTTGTGCCATTTGTGATATATTTGTTCGCGCAAGTAGAGTTTTTTCATAATCATAATTTCTTGGGTATTAAGCCCAGAGGGTCTGGGATTATTTACACACCTCAGGCTCGCATATTATAATGCAATACCTTAAAGCCTAATGGGCGTCAAAATAAAAAAAAATATATGTAGAGAAAATTTAAGTAATACCGCAAAATTAGTCTCAATTACACCGAGTCATGCAACTATTGAAGGTGGGTAATGGGAATTGCATTCCCATCCGTTTGTGGAAACGAAGAGAGTGCGAAAGAAAAGGAAATGGTGTAGACGAGGGCTGGGAAGTATCTGAATATTCAGATCGGGTCACAAACAAAGCCAAAGAAGCAATTTCTACCAAAGTTTCGATTCTAAACCATGTCGATTCTCAGAGTACCTATTCACGTGGTAAAAACGTGGACGATACTGCCCTGCTTACCATTTTAGTAAGCGAATATTGACAAAATATTTTCAAAGTTAGGCACATTCTTTATTTTAATTTAATAAGAAAATTTTTCTTCGGAGTTCTTCCGTTAAATTAACACAATTATCTTGAAATTACTTTTTCAAACAGATGGTTTTTATTTGGCGCCAAGGAGGTGTGCACCACGTGAAGTTAAAAAGTTGTAAATCTCGCATGGTATTTTTTTGTATTTTTTATGTGAACACCTCACAAGAGTTCCACTGTGGCATCCACAATTGGGCCATGGTGTGAGGCTGAATGACGTAAGAAAGGTAAACAAATGAATCAAATAAAACTTATTTGCTCACGATGGGATTTGATCCGGCGACCTTCGGATTGTTAGTCAAGAGTCTTGTTCTTCGACCACGGAGGTCGTCATGACGTTAGACCACATCCGGATCTAAATCGGGATAAAAAACAGTGGCATTTCAACGAGTTTAAAAACGTCTGAAATTCCTCACCGGGTCTCTTGGGTTGTGCATCCCTGCACTTCACGTATGCCGCCGTATCTAGCCGGTACGCGTGTAGTCGGGAGGAAATGTAGATATTACGGATATCCGATGGACTGTCGATATTCCAACAGCATTACTCATTCAGTCAACTTGGACCCGAGGGTGTCCATCCAGCCCTCCCCCCACCCCCCACCAGGAGGGAACGCAACATACGCGAGGCGTTGCGGTTTATAGTGTTTCTTTTACAAATATCTCTGTTTTCCACCTCATTTCGAGAAGGCCCCTCTTGCCAATGCAGTTCGGGAAATCGTGTAGCGTGGCAACACAACACTATTTTTTCGAAATATAAAAGAAATTACCCTTAAATGCGTACCTTGAAGTTTCATAACGGATTATTAAAATGTTCAATGAACTCCCTGTTTAAGAGCGTTTAACCAGCCAGCGGACGAAAATCCACATTTCGTCGAAAGTTGTTCTTCCGATCGTGCAGGGCGGTTACAATTAGAAAGATTAATTATTCTCCGTACCAGCTTTTTAAAATTATAACTCAATATCGAATTTATTTCAATCCAAATTAGCTTTAATTTATACCTTCATCCAAAATGCTGAAAGGCGTGATGATAAAACTATTAAAATAGTGTACTTTTTGTAGTTATTTTTTGATTATAAGTATTTATCATTTTTCAATAATGTCTAAATTTAATAAGAATGTTAAAAAAATCTGAAATATATTAGTTTGTAAGTGCGCAAATAAATACACAAATGGACCAATTTTCGTCAAGAAACACATGTACGTACATATTTTTTAATGATTTTATTGAAACTAAAATTAAAATTCTAATACATAACTCTGCTAGATAATGTATTGATTTATTTTACTGCATGATTACATTATTTGAAATGGGTGTGGTATAATACAAAAACTTTTTTGAAAATTTAACAAATCTGCCAACGACCTATGGAATAACCTTATTATACTAAAAAATAAAAAAAATTCTAAAAATTTATTACATAACTTCACTAGATAAAAGAACAATCTTTCGAAATCCATTTATAATTTTTAGTGGAAAAGAGTCAATACGTCTAAAAACTTTTTTGAAAATGACGTATTTCCGGCTTTCTCTGGTAATGCCCTCTTAAGGAGGCTAAAAGTCTTACAGTTTTTCATGGATTAAGTGTCAATGTTGTGAAGTCCAAATTTTTAAGCAGGTGGTGAATAATATTATAGTTGTTTCAAGAAAAGAATATATTATATGAATATAAGATGTCAAATTTTATAACTTAATAAAATATACTTAAAAACATTTATGGAAATGGCGTTTCGAGAAAAGTAGTTGTTTAACCCCGAAATATCACGAAGAAAACGTCTTATTTTTACAACGCCATTGTTTTCATCTGCCTACAATCAGATTGTTTTGAAATTAAATTTTAAAGACGTAATAGGAAATATTTTCAGTTGGATTGCAAGTCAATTTGGGAGACGGGTATGGGTACCGCCGCCCCGGAAATCATTTATTGGATTACGAACAATCCTGCCGTAGGTCACCCAAAGTGGTGGCAACGTTTGGTGACATAGCAGGAGTACCCAGGTTCACAGGGTGAGGTTTGTCTAGATATTTTCGTGCCGTGCCGTATCGGAACCCTTACAATGCAGCAGGAGCGATGAATTCATACGTCCGTCACTCCTAGACTCATTGACCCCCCAGATTCCTACCCACACCTCATGCCTTTTTCCAACCCAAAACTTCATCTCCATCCTTTCCTTAAAAAGACCCTTCACATCAAGCATCCCCAAAGATGATGTAGGCCCTGAGGAAAATTATTTTCCTCAGGGCCACATGTGTTCAGCTAATGTAAAAACGTCAAATTCTTACAAAGAAATACTTCGCTAAATCAAAATGAGGTTTTTGAATTCTGGTGTTTTTATTCTTTTATCCACTGGAGCGCTTTTTGCAACAATATGGCACTATTTGAAATAGCTCGGATTGCTTTGCTGCCAATTTTGGCAAATTTTCCCTTTTTTGTAAGTAATTAAGTAGAAATTTACGATTTTATATATATTTTTTTTTATAAATCTTATGAATATGTGATAATCGACAAAAGATAGATGAATTCATTGGCTCTACAGAACTATAATCATTTTGTAAGTCTCCATTTTAAAATTCGAAGGTGTGATTTTTTTTTGTGGGCGGAAAATATTCAAGATGAGCTCCAAAAAATCGCAAGCAATCCGAGAAAAAAGTTTTTATTTGGTCTGTCGCTCGACTGGTAGTGTAAGTATTTTAATTTTCGATATAGTTATTTCTGCTTCCAAAGGAATTTAATAAATAGCTGGTCATATTAATAACCTTAAATAAAAACTTAAATAAGGATTTATTAAGATGTTAGATTATTTAAAATGTTTATCGGTTTTAAGTTTTCTCATGATAAATGAATTTTAATGGGTGTATTTTCTCACCATAGTAAACCCTTAAGTTCGTTACACATTCAGTCGCGTAAAGTAAAATACCATCTTCACACACTTCACCCATTTTCAGAATATTGACATTTCCCATTGAGGATCGTTTGAAAGCTGAAATTGTTATTTTCCCAAAAATGGGCGTTTTCCCCTCCCCCTGCCCATTCCTCGCAGCTACTTGTTCGACGAACAGCTGCCATATGAAATTCCAAATTGTTCTTGACTGACAGTTCCCCCCCCCCCCGTCCCCTTAACCGACCCCTTCTACAGCCTTGCCACCCTTCGTCTGTGTTTGTTCGGAAAAAGGTAATATCTGAGAAATTCTAAAAGGAAAGTAAACTGATGATTGTAAACCTAGTGGACATGTTTTACTTCTTAGAATTTATATGAGTATGCATAAATGTAATCTATGCATTATTTGCTTATTTTATAGAATTTATAAAACATCAGCTAAAACAAAATTGCACAGTTAGAAAATAGCATAAATATGACGGACGTCTTTCTGAATATTATTGTTGTAGTTTTTAATCATAATATTATTTTTAAACTACAATTTGAATATAGATACTTTTTAAAATCTTGTTTATTTTAATAACCTCATATTAATTTTGAAAAACATTTATATACTCGTAATCGGAATAGGTATTCACTACCCGACCTGGGTTAAAAAACCGTCGTGATTTGAAACTCGATGAAACGAAACGAGCGATACTAAAAAGAGACATACACATACATCTGTAGGATTCAGCCTGCGAGAGAATGAGATAGACTAATCGGTGTCCTCTTTGCGAGGTGCTTCGTAGCCTGTCGGCCTCCTCTTTGTGTGGTGCTTCATAGAATAAAATATAAAATTATTTTTTAAACTTGGTAACAATATTAAAATAAATAAACCTACAATTATTATCCTACTCCTGATACTCTGCATTCGTCTCATTCTCTCGAAATTTAATTTTCTGAAGGTTTCGCTTCTACCGCGTGTGAACTGCACACTCTGATTTTTTTATCGATGAACATCTGAAAATATTTGAGATTCTCACGGCCAAAAGTACCTATTAACATGATCAATTCGTAATACCGTGGTTAAGCATCTGCCCTAATGATGGACACTGAAGCACAACACGGCATAATACTCCGAAAAATAATATGGAACCCACAATAATTTGGCCTTTGAAAAATTACGAGGCAGAGGGTCACATTATGTGGGTAATAGATAATGCAGAGGTATTATTAGAAGCTAATAATAATTGGATAGATGCGTGGACCTGAAAGAGAAAAGATGTGCAAACTTCATGAAGCAAGAGTTCATTGTTGGCGAGATTTTACTGATAGTTCTGATGAACCCAATTAGCAGTTTGGTTGTACCTAATATTTTTAAATATTGTTGTAATATTTTTTGGCATTTTTGACTCATCTTCTTTTAAAAAATAATATTGATATATTAGTATTATTATAAATTCTAATATCTCTAGACCTAGTTTATTTTCATTATTTGCATCGACGATAATTGCATTTTTAAATGATTTTCAAGTGTTTTTTTTATAAAATAAAATACATGAAATACAGTTTACGAGAGGTGGAAGGGCTGACAGAGTTATCGAAAGAAGGGTAAATGCAGGCAACTCTATTAATGGAGGACTGAACGCCGTTGGCGCCAACAAAAAACTGTCCAAAGAAGCGAAGTTAGCCGTTCATAATGGAGTGCCGGTACCTACTCACTGCCATACATCAATGGCAGAGGAAGGATGAAAGTAGACTGAATGCTGTAGAAATGAGATCCCTGAGGCGCATGTGTGGTAAAACCATGTACAATCGTGTGAGAAATGTGGAGATCCGCGAAGAATGCAAGGCTGATGTAAGTGTGATGAGTAAGATTAAGAAAGGGACGCTCAGATGGTTTGGGCATGTAGAGCGAATGAACGAGGAAAGGAGTGTAAGGAGAATATATGACGCAAATTTGAACGGAAGAAGAAGTCGCGGACGCCCGAGGAAGACATGGCACGACCAAGTGAATCAGATACTTGAGTCGGGCCACGTGAAGAGTCGGAATAATAGAAGAGCATGTATGAGACGATGAATGAATGTGAATAAGGCAAGGAGTGTGTGCCAAGATCGAGTTGTTTTGCGGTCCGTCCTCTCCCTGCGGGGAAACAGCGTGATGGTTAGTTAGTTAGAAATACAGTTGTTAAAATATGACAACGGCCCAGGGAGACTTTTAATTGTACATTTTAATAACGCCCTGCATTCATTTCCTTGTTCGACTTTGCTTTTAGTGCTTATGTTTTTTTACTTGTTTTTCTTTATTTGGAAAAGAGGGTTGTTGGTATTATTATCTATGCGCATTTCTCATATTATTTTCTAAGCTCATTTCTACCAGTTGGTCTGTGGTTTATAAACCCTTCCTAGCATTAATTGTAAACTGATTGTCCGCTCAACTGGTTTAATAATATTCCAAATACAATCGTGTTATAATATCGCCCACTCTACAACAGTCTATTATAAACTTTAACGCGCAAGTGTTAAAAGTCCACTGGGATGTTGATTCTCAGGAACCACTTATTTCTCCAATAGCAAGATGTCAATGGTGCTTATTTCAACTTGTCCTATTATTGTCTCAACCTGTTTCCTTTATTTTTATGACTTCCTTCTATGCCAATGTTCTAATAGCTGGGATTGGGAAAACTGCGAGTTCTCTTACAAATAATATTCCTGAACTGAAAGTAGGCTAATTAAATTAGTATAAAACTCTTCTACTAAAAAATTGTAAACTATAAATACTTAACTTCTTCTACCAATTATAAGACGAATGTTCATTTTAAATACATCCGTTTGAATTTCACTTTTGTTTTCTTTATTGAATGAATGAATGCCGCGGAATCTGGAAAGTGGAAATTAACCCATTTCCTGATATCCGATCGAGCTGAAACTCGACAAATAGACTCGATGTCGATGAAAGTGCAATCTATCAATATATCGTCTTTCTATCAATGGTGGAAATCTCTCACAAATACACATTTTTGAAATTGAAATATTTTAAAGCACTAATATATACCTACTTACGAAATAAATTTCGGATTTTAAAAATCGGAATTTTCCAAAGTTGGTAACGCGGTTGATTCCAATCACTTGGAAGAATGGCTCAACCTAAGTAAAAAAATATATTTTAAAAGAGATTCGAAAATAGATGTAATATAGATACGTTTTTGAGATTTTCGCGGCCAAAAGTATTTTCGTTATTGGTTTTTGGGGTGTTATGCCGTGTTGCGCTACCTCCTTCTTTAGCCAACGTTTCGGACAGCGTTGCAGCGTCCATCATCAGGGCAGATCCGGCAGATCCGGTAGATGTGTGTGTTGTCACACGTCACACGATGATGGACACTGCAACGCTGTCCGAAACGTTGGCTAAAGAAGGAGGTAACGCAACACGGCATAACACCCCAAAAACAAATAACGAAGAATATAGTAAAAAAATCTTTGTTATTTTTACGGGTTGACTTTTTAAATAATTTTAATCGTGTTGTTAATTCTTAAACATGTAATAATCATAAGAATAATATTTATAGAAGAACTAGATAAGAAAAAGGTATTCATTTTTAAGTATTCGCTTATGACGGGGAGTCTAAATAGGTGCAGAAGTGAAATAGAAGGAAAAATTTGGAAGTAGCCGTCTATTCAGATCTGGTCTCTAAACATACTTTATTTTGAATGTGAATGTTCCCAACTGCTCCCAACCAAATGGAACCAGTGAGACTCTGGCTTCTCCAATTACCTTTTGGGGTATATTGGGCGGCTGTAGGTATTGGGGATGGGAAGGAGACGGGTAATATGGAAGTATTTGCCTATTCAGATCTGGTCACCAAATACGGCTAAAGCCATTTCAAGCAACATTTCAATTCTGAGCGATTGTCTTACACTTTGGCGATACCGAGCATACTCTCCTCTATAAAACGTACATTTATTATTTTAAATTAATAAATAGTAAAATAACAATAAATTAATCAAAATAAAATTTACTTGAGCACGCTGGGATTTTAACCCACGACCATTGGATTGATAGCTGAGAGCCTTACCTCTCGACCTTGGAGACCGTGGTAAAGCCAATTCAAGCAACTTTTCATCATCTGGTGGTGATTCTTCACCATAGTGCTGGAGAGTGTATGATATTTTAATACGTGCAATTTAAATTCAATCAAGTCTGGACAATATATTATTGCAATTCCTTGGTTAACATTCATCTACAACCAAATGTTACTATATGCCTTGAATATCTATAGAAAAACAACACGCACATTTTTAGCCAAATTGTATTAGTTCTGTTTATTCACACCAATTCAAAAAGAAATACCAAGGCTCCATTCATCCCACGCACCCTTCCTCCATCGAATTTGAATGGTTTGAAAATGGAATGGTTTTTGAAATGGGAACGGCCGCGGCCGGCTGGCACCCCTGCCCGACAAGGGTAGCTACCCTTTCTCTGCCTACCCGGAGCCGCTGCCACTGCCGGATGGTATATAATGATATGTACCCGGTAGGGGGGAGGGGGTTGGTGCGAATATTGTAACAAACCCCATTTCAATAGATTCTCTATCCCATCCGAACCTTTGGAATAATGCAAGCTCGCGGCTGACAGCTGACATTGCGGGTGAACTGGGCAGCTCAAAAATATGAACACTTTAATAATAATAATAATTGCGTAATTTGTAGAGCACAGTTTTTGTGAAAATACTCCACAAGGGGGCTGTACAATTTATTGCGAGTTCTTACTAACGTACTAACCTGGTGGGTCACTTCCAATAAACACATTTTTATTAGAAATTTTATGCTTAGAGAAGATACGACTTTGCACGCAGAGGGCACTATATTTAAAACAATGGACATTGCATTTTACATTTGCTTCCCTCCATTACTAATAATGTTGTCAATTTGGGAGGCGGGAATTGGTACCGCCGCCCAGGGAACCTTTATTGGATAACCAACACCTCTGCCATAGGACACCCCAAGTGGTTCGCTACGTTTGGTGATTTCGCAGGGTTGCCCGGGTTCATGGGGTGAGGTTTGTCTAGGTCCTGGAGGCGGATGACCAGGACACACTGAACCTCAGATTCCTGCCCACCCCTTAAATCCTTTTCCTTCCCAGAACTCTCCTCTCCTTCCTTTCCTTAAAAACCCTCCACACAGCATCCCCAAAGATAACATAGGCCTTGAGGGAAATTATTTTCCTCAGGGTCTCCTGTGTGGAGCTCATTTAAAAAAATGTTACATTTGTGAGAAGATTAGTGGCATAAGTAGAATTGATATTTATTTTTAAATGCCTGGAGAATTTAGGACTCTTTAGGACTGGAGATTTTTTATAAAATTATCTTAAAAAGCTTACAAGTTCCTATTTGCTTACATTTTTACACAATTAGTTGTGTACAATTTTGCGGACTGTGAAGATGAAGACGAGAGGTTTTTGACTTTATGGATACAACTGTCTGAAAAGGGGAGTTTTAAGTTTAGCTATAAATTCTGCTGAGTCTGTGATTGTTCTTAAATCATGTGACAATCCATTCCAGGCTTTAGGCCTTAAATTCTAAAAGAATGCTCACCGAACTTAGTAGGTATCTGTTGTGCGCTTTGGTTCTTTCAATCTTCCTATTGCTGATGACACTACTGACCCGTCGAGAATTGGAATTTTCGAGAACACACTTTTCCGATAAATAAGCCGGAGCCATTCCGTTAAGGTTAAAAACACATGGACAGTATTTTATTTCAGGAAATAGTTATTAACTGAAAAGTACAGTTTAATTAAATGCTGAAAAAATAATGTGACTAACAAACTTTTTTTTTGGAAGTTCTATCAAATAATAAATATTATTCATTTCGTTTTAAATTAGGTATCTGCACATCAATTTGTTATAGAAAAATTTTCTCCAAGAATACCTGTTTTGTAATTTTGTAATGTTTTTTTTAATACCACTGTTCGTATTTTATAATTTATACCTTCTGTCTAGGCCCTATTCCCCAGCGATTCGCAAGTATCCGTTGCTCGTGTATCTTGGCGACTACATACACAGGCACGCATCGCCGACATTTTGTAAACTCGTCGCTGACTGCGCTTAAATATTTGCTTATTGCGGTTCAAAACCAATTAAAATTATCTATATTTCACAAAGGTTTATTAACATACGTTATAATCTACGCATTCACAGATGGCGCCAATTAAATTATTATAGGTTTTTAATACTTTTTGCACGTTTTGCTTTAAAATATTGATGTGCATTAATTGTTTGCGCCCGTACATATTTAATATGAATATAAATAAATAGTTTTGTTCATAAACAAACCCAAATCTTTCAAGAGGGGCTGAAAAATTCAATTTTGTACCGGTGACTCAATTTTTCAGCCTTTCTCGGAAGATTTGGGTTTGTTTATGGACAAAACCATTTATTCGTATTCACATTAAATATGTACGGGCGCAAACAATTAAATCACCTTAATAATTTAAAGCATAGCGTGCAAAAAGTATTAAAAACCTAAAATAATTTAATTGGCGCCATCTGTGAATGCGTAGATTATATCGAACGTTGCGTTTAACCTTAATGTCGTTAAATTTATGATTCCATTTTAAATTTAAAAAATTTAAATCACCTACCTAAATGTGGATAGCTGTCGCTCGAGTTGATTTAACGATATTCAAATATTTTGTCATCTTCTACATTCATACTTGAATTATTGTATAATGTAAAACGATAACAACCACTCTGTAAATTGCCATCTCAACACAGGCGTTTCACACCTAGTGAGATGGGCAATACGTCATTACTGTATTCAAATGTAATAGGTATTACAATAATGAAATAAATGAAAAAATAAATAAAAATAAAAATGAAGCAAGGGTTCTGTACCAAAACAAATTCTTTAAAATTCAGTTCCTGTTATGTTTACATGTATTTAGATAGTCAAAATCTGCTACAAGTACAAATAAGAATTATCATGAATAATGTTTTTTTAATGAATTTGAACCGAAATCCCCGTAGAGACCCATTCAACGTGCCCGTCCGTCACTCTGCTCCGCGGCCGAACTAAAACTTTGCGGCGGTTCTATTTAATTTGACGTTTGGGGGTTCTCCGTTCCATTGGGGAGGTATGTTCGGGGGTGGGTGCGTTGGGGAAGTGGGGGAGGTCGGGGTGGTCGGGCCGAGGCAGGCAGTGAGTGGGCCACGTCTGTAGGGCAGGGGCAGAGGACGGGGGTTTTCTGAGAGTTCGCCACCCCCTCTCTCTGCTCAGTACCTACCTTGGTAACTGGATCCTTAAATTATTTTAAGCTCTTTTTTAAGTCGAACGTTTTCAAATCCTTCACATAATCCCAACCTTGCTCAATATCTCTTAAAATTTGAATTAACTATTTCTTAGCGCTTAGCTTTTAACTGAATTTTATTGCTCGACCTTTCCCACTTTGCGACATTGGTAAATTATTTAAATTGATGTACAATAATAATAATAATGAGTTTATTCCGAAACTTAGAGAAGTTTGTGCGATCCCACACTTCTCATGAAGCACATTGATTGTATTACAATACTCGTAATATACATTCAGGTAAAAAGTAAGAATGTATGTAAAAGCAAAGATTTTTTTTTTTAAATAAGTATATATATTTACAAAGAACGAAAAAATAAGTTAATCTATAACATTTGAGACTGACGGGACCAATAACAGTCTCCAGTGTGCTTGGATGCCGTAATCTGGACTCCGACGAGATTCCATGATGAGGATATTTTTGGAGTTGTTTATTCTCTCCCTAAAATCTGCCACCCAAGCTCTTATGAGGGCTGCAAAACCTGATTATCGCCTCTCCGTAAGCACGTTGGAAGCACTGCAGTAACTGGGTAGGCCGAACACCATGCGGTAGGCATTGTTATACTTCAAGTGAAGCCTTTCCACGCTGCTCTTTTTAAAGTTGGCCCAAAACTTGCATGTATTCAAAGGTTGTACATACATAGTTTATACATCACCTACTTTTGAAGGCCTATTCTAATATAAATATGTTTGAGGGTAATTTAATTATTTTCTGGCAGTGGAAAGTTTCAATGATTTCAAATTATGACTTCAAAGATTTAAGGTTTAAAAAAATAATCTATTTACATAGATGCCAATTATATTTAACTGGTTCTTTAGATGGCTTAAACACCCATTACAAAATTTCCCAAGGGTTGTTTTTAAAACATCAGAACCGCCTCTTGGTGTAAACGTGGCTGTGCCAGTATGTTGTCCCGTGTCTCACAACTATTTAATAAAAACTTCGGGGTCAACAAACCTTTAACTCTAACTTTTATTGGAAATACTCGTAGATTAGATAAGAGCTTGGCTGGCTTTATTAGTAGATGATTTGAAAAACAAAAAATGAATTTCCTTTATACACTGCCACTGGGTACGGCTGGTCACGTGTTACGCACTTCATCCTCCAGCGTAACCGAATAGACGAGACAGAGCGCGTTCACGTGATCCATTGTGATTTATGGCAGTGTAATCAGTGGCGATGTGGGATATATTTTTTTGGGTTTTCAAATGAAAAAAAATTATCATCGAATAGCAAAACGACATCTACATTTTTTAACTCCATATAAATGTGCTCAGGGATCTCTGCTTAAAATCCTTCGGGTACCTACGTACCTACTTACATAACCTGTTGGTAAATAAAAATATAATTAGAGTAGAATCCTTATTAAAGTACCAGTGTATATTTTATTTATTTATTGCCCAGTTTCCAAAGGCCTTGTAAACCGAAACAGTTGTCACAATAATAAATCAACTGAAATACATATTTGCATAACTTAAAAATAACA
Organism: Limnephilus marmoratus; assembly: GCA_917880885.1. NCBI lineage: Eukaryota > Metazoa > Arthropoda > Insecta > Trichoptera > Limnephilidae > Limnephilus > Limnephilus marmoratus. The sequence goes on from OU862923.1 coordinate 48,760,018, forward strand.
ATATTAAATTTGATTCACTTAATTTTTTTTTAAATCAATGGAGCACTATGAATTAAACTCAAACAATTAATAAGTAAGTGTAGTTATATAATGCGATGATTGTGTATTTGCCCTGAAGAAGACCCATTTGTGTTTCAAAGGTGCACTAAAAAGATGTTGTGCACGAAGATGTAACCAATTTTAAAATGAGTTTTTTTCTAATACGAAGCTTTCTGATTTCAAAATTTAATAAAACCGTTATAAAAATGCTGAAAACAATTCAAGGAATTTATCTGGCGAAATCATCCCTTCCCAGCCCTGCCCTCTCTAATCGGTTGATGTTCATCGGAGCGGCCAAAGGGCCGGATCAACCGCCATTATCAGATCATCAGGGTGGGTGCACGGGGTGACGGGTAGGGCCGGGCGGATAGGGGAGGGGTAGGTATGGGGTGACCCTCCCCTCTGCCAATGGGGAGATGTGGAACATGGCTGGACCTTGCTGACAAGTAGGTATGTCGGTGTATGTTCTGAAAATGTGTTTTAATACCTCCGAGTGTAGATTCTCATCTACCTATACATATTAATTTAACATACCTACAAGAACATAGTGTCAGAAGAATATATGACGCAAATGTGATTGGAAGAAGAAGTCTGGCCTTTCAAAACTCAAAGTCATAGAAGAGTATGTATGAGCCGATGTATGAATGTGAATGAGGCAAAGAGTGTGTGCCCAGACCGAGTAGTTTGGTGGACCTCTCGGCCTAACTGCCTCTGGAAACGGCGTGATGGTTAGTTAATTAGTTTTTTTTTACATTAACTCCACACAGCAGGCAAATAATTTCCCTCAGGGCCTACGTCAGCTTTGACGATGCTGTGTGGAGGTTTTTTTTTATTTGAATTTGAACTACAGATTGCTAGTCGAGAGCCTTTCCCCTAGACCACGGAGGCATTGTCTGTACCGAATTTGCTTCATTACCTTATTATTTACTTGTGTCTGGTAATAAGAGAAACAGAGCAAGGGAATTATACTCCATGCACTATTTAAAAACATGTCGATGTCACTTGCGCTTGCGCTGTACCTACGTGGCTTTGCCTATTTCAGTACATCGTTCACCAATGGGAATGTATAGCGAGAGATATGCTGAAATAGGCCAAGCCACGAAAGTGTAGCGCAAGTGTGTCAGCAACATTATGCATAAGATTTTAATAAGTAATATGACGTCGCGTGTTCTCCAACACGCCTGATGAGACTTTGGCCGAATTGCAAACCGAATCGCAGCCTGATATCTTCATAAAACGTAGTCAAACTTGAGATTCGTTTTGCAATTCGGCTCTGTAAGAGTCGAAACGTCAAAGCCAACATGATACATCTCATACGTGTTTATAAGGTACTTCATTGATACGTTACATTATTAATGGACATAAATGGAAATAAATTTGTTTGTAAATATAAAAAAAATTCAATGAAAATAAATCACATTGTAAAACATCACTTGTTTAATCAAAAGTATCTAATAAAGAATTAAATCATTATTACACAAGAAAAGTAACATAGGCAGGTATAAAAGAGCTGATGACCTTGAAATACCTGAACTATTCATGAATTGTAGCTAAGAACCATCTCGATCACGTCAGTTTTCAAAGAAACAAAAAAACCGCATCATAATCGGTCCATTCGTTTAGGAGCCACGATGCCATTCAGACACGTCAAACTTATAACACCCCTCTTTTTGCGTTGGGGGTTAATAAATAAAGTTTAGTAATCCATGCAGGAGATGATTTTTTTATTTTAGTATTGGACAGGATTTCCAAGTAGGTACCTATCATTAGGTATGCTTTCATATTGTATACATCTCTATGACATTCCTTCGTATGATCGAAAAAAAGATATCGAGGTCATCGCATTGTAAGTATTTAAAATACTACTTATAGAAATGATGTGTATTTCTTACAGCTCAAAAAAGTGGTATTTCAACACCCTTAAATCATTAAAAGTGTTGAAAATATAGCCCATAACCTAGGTAACCTGACGTGACCAATCTAGTTTTTTTTTTTCTCACCACTTTTAACAACTTTTCAAACTTTCATGGAGTGCCACTTTGTTGAGTTCCTATCACCACTTCTTACATACCTAATACTTCTACTAACTTGCCATAATTGGGTTATTGTGAACTTGCCATATGGTATGAAGTAGGGGAATGTCGGATAATGGCTGTTGCAATACTCTCATGAATAATGGCTTTCTCCAAATATTATAATGGACTTTGACGCAATTATATGCTGATAGAACAGTCCTAGATATTCTGTTCGACATTTAACGAATATCATTGCATCTGAGGGTTTCGACGAAATTTTTAAAGAAAATGTTTAACTTACACCTTTTTAAGTAATTTTAAGTCAAGAATTAAAAAAACTTCACAACTTTGAATAAAGATTTTCTTTGATTCTAAAAATTGTACGATAAGAATAACAATTATTTTTGAAAATATCGTATAATATAATATATCTATGTGTGTTATAATATGACTTTAAGGAAATCCTTAATAACTTTTTCCACTTGACTTCTTTTCACTTTGTTCAAATAAATTAATAAAAAATACGGTTATGATATCTTTAAAATAACTTGTGGATAAAACTGCAGACATAAATGTAAAAAAAGTGCGCCACGCCGATCGGTACGCCACTGAAATTATTTTTTTCGCATTCGAAGGATCTAAAATAAATCGTACCTAATACTACTGCACAGTGGTCCCGCGTTCAAGGCAGGGCGGTCATAGAATATTGATATTGTAATAAATAATATTCAAAGCACATGCTAATGTATTTAAAACTGCATTTTCTTGATAAATACGACGAAGCTCTAGAAAAAATGCCTAGTTTCTTAACTTCCATATGGTTTTGTTTATTATTCAAAATTATGTAATGGGTTCATGAGGTGTATGTCAGGTATGTATGTATGTATGTCATCATTAATATCCGGGTCTTGGCGGTGGATGCGTCTGCCCGCCAGCTGCATGGCAGGCTGGATCGGGAGAGAATGGTTGTGGGAGTCCCTTTGATTTCTTCAACCGTACCCTATCGTAACATGGCCTAAACCGCAGTGGCCGGGATGAATTCATGCGTCCATCACTCCTGTACTCACTGACTCCAGATTCCTACCCACCCCTTATACCCTTTTCCTTCACAGAACTTCCTCTCCTTACTTTCCTAAAAAGGTCCTTCACACAGCATCCCCAAAGATGATATAGGCCCTGAGGGGAATTGTTTTCCTCAGGGCCTCTTGTGGAGCTAATATAAAAAAAAATGTAAGGTGGATTGTAGCCTGTTGATTGTAGTTGATTTTATAAAGAGATTGTATTTTATAGGTTGGTGAATACTACGAATACAACGTGAATACAACGTGTAAAATTTATTATTTCTTTATTTTACATAAATACAATGAAGTCCCGTTAAACTGCTAGAAAACAGTTTGTCAACGGGTTTCCCACCTTAATTGCTCAAATATTTAAATTTCAATTTTTTTGGTACTTACTTACAAATATTAAAAGTCTATTTATAATGACTTGTTAAACTTTAGATTCATTTTACTTGGAAATAACACACATTATACTCGTAATTATATTGTGTTCTCCCCCCAATGTTTTTCTAGGTATTGTGGATTTTTTTTATGTGTGGCATTTTACAGGAATTTACTTTAAGAGGAAATACTAGCTGCGCTTTTCTATACAAACGTATTCCCCGTTTATCTCTCTGGATTTTGACCCTAGAGCAAAATTTTTTTTTACATAATATAGATATTGACCACTAGCGTGTCGGTACGTTTTGTTTTTTTTGATAATTTACTTCTCATAGAAGTTACGACCTTCCAAAAATGAATAAAATTGCCTAATTTAAACGCCGTCAAAAAACGTTCAGTATACAAACTAAACAATGTATTTTGAAAAAAAGCAAAACGTACCGACATAGAATATTTTCTTTTAATACAGTTAGTAAAAAAAAATTTTTAAATCCGTCCAGTTTTGGAGAAGAAAAATGGGGAATACAAAACATCGATTTCGAAGATTTTATTTAGGTATTTTCGGCCCGACGTGCAGGTGTCCCTTTCGCTCATTTCTCCTGAGGGGGGCCGGGGAACGTGGGTTTTGACAAATACATACATATAATGCGAAGTAGTGATGTAAAGAATTTTATCGGTAGACTAGTGTTGTCCTTGCCCGAGTAATCGATATTTTTTATTCGTTTTTTTTCTGTTTAGTGACTCATCGCGGTATACCAATACTGACCGAGCTTTCATACTAAAATTGTGCAAAATTAAATTTTTTTATGTCAAGTACTATAATAAATTTTCAATTTGGGAGGCGTTTTAGGTACCATCGCCCCGGGAACCATTTATTGGATAACCAACACCCCCGCCACTTGGTCACCGCAAGTGGTCCTCTATGTTTGGTGACAGAGCCTGGGTTCCCGGGTTCACGGATGAGGTCTGCATGGGTTTTGGTGGCGGATAATTTTGTCCACTTACTGCGTGGCGGGCCGGATTGGGAGAAACTGGAAGAGGAAGATCTTTTGATCTCTACAGCTGGACTCTCCACCATCATTTCATACTTTTACCTACCTTTTCCCTACCCAAAACTTCCTTTCCTTCCTTATCCTAAAAATACCCTCCACACAGCTTCTCCAATGATGTCCAACAACTTCTCCAACAAAGTCCCTGAGCGATTATTTTTCCTCGGTGCCTCCAATGTGAGGTTTATGTTTTTAAAAAAAATCTGTTTCAAATTTTTAGTTGAGAGTCGCTTACATTGCCTTCAGTGATTAATTGAAATTTTTTGTTTGTAAACACTTTATTGTACAAAATTTTTTACCACTATACAATGAATTTTAAACAATTTATGATTTAGATCTTTCTCTCGCCGGTAAATTTCTTGATATGCGACCGTCAATTGTTTCTGGTAAAAGGCATTGGTGGTAGAAGTTTTTCTAACAGTGGTTCAATTTTTTGCCAGATTGAATCGTCCCTTTCAATTTTTTCATACGGCAAACCTTTAGGACTCCACACGACAAAATAACAGTATTTACGACGAGTAATGTGTAACTGGCCTTGTACTTGGTAGAAGTAATTGTGATTCCGTTTTAATGTTGAAGCATTGTCTTCAATTTTACAGTTATCAATTTTTTTGTTCAAATCCTTCTTCTGGTGACATATTTACTATACTATATGGGCATTTCACTTCAATTATAGAATCCTTGCCAAAAAGGCCATCCGGACTTGCCGCTAAAAAGTTTTTGTTTTCATCGATAAATAGTCCACAGGCGAATACCTCTAATTTTGTTTCTTTTGTAAATTGCTCAATTGCTTGGTTTTCATTTTCTTTCCCATAATTTGTGGCCATATTTCCTTTAAATGGCGAGTACAGTAGCGAGTTTAATACTCTCGCAACTGAAGTTTTTGGCCGTAGCTTACATATTTTTGTCCAAAGTTAGAAGCTGTAAGCCGCTTACGCCTTTCAATTGTCCACAAATTATTATTGCTTTGGCCCACCGTATTCCTTTCGAGTTCATCCTTATTCGATGGAGATAATTCTTTGAAAAATTCCTCTTTATCGTTTCAAATAATTCAGCTGGCATATCTGGATCTAATTCCAATTGACCATAATTTTCATCAGGCCCTGTAACTTTTTTTCTCTTTTCTGTCGTGTTTTCATAATACCTTAGTTTTATTTTTCGACACCTCTGTATTGTCTCCTTCGAACGTCGTTTTCTTTCAATAAAATGCTTCGTGTAGTTGCCAGGACTGTGGCCTTGGATTTTTTTTGTATTCGTGAATGGGTTGTCATTTCACTATTCCACGAAGTTACTGCTCAAGAAGCTCAACTGCTGAAGTTATCCCATTTTTGTAAAATTTGCTCTTTTTCCGCCTATAAATTTGGCTATAACGTTGTTGAATTGCTCCACAGTGTTATTTGTCACGTTAATAATAAGACTTTCTGCATTTGCTATTAGAGACGACAATAATTGTTGAATATCAGTCCTGTTCCACAATCTTGAAGATCGCTTACTAAATTTGGATCATTAGTATACTTCTCCGACTTGCAATAGTATGACGAACATTTTGTATGATCACCAAAAACATGGTTTGCGGCATTTTTTTGTCCATTTTCAGATTTTTTACTTTATCACTTTGTGCCGTGTTTTCTTGCTCTTTTCTGTAATTTACTGCTCAAACTATAGCTTTTCTCATACGTAAAACGTTTGCTTCAACCTTTTTCCTTATGTGAACTGGTACAAAGCCTTTAGCGTTGTTGGTTTTTTTTCTAAGTGCTTTTATTTTATTGCAAAAATTGCGAAGTAAGTGATTTTTGCACTTTTTTTTTGTACTATGAAGTTGGGCCTGAAGCCTTGGGTTGAAGTTTCGCTAATATTGTCTTCATGTAATTAAATATTACAATTTAAGGTTTTATAAAGTTGAAAATAAAAATAAAAAGTTTTGAAGTTTAAAAAAATTATATATTTGTTTCCTTTATTTCAAACTGACTGTAATAAATATTTTAAAAAAATGTGTAGGTAAATCTATCTATAGGTAAAAGACCAACATTTTTTATTGAATTTTGAACGAACTAACACTTCCTTTTTTGTATTTACTGCTTAAAGAAACTCAAAAATACAGGAGTACAAATCAAACCTCAGCAAGCGATATATCTAACATTTTAAACATTATTATTTACAAACATGTCAACTCACACGTATGATACACACAACACAATAAATCCATTTAGATTTAATTGTCTAATAAAATATGTAAGTGCTTTTATCTTTTTCGTTATCGTAATTTTAATTAGAAAAAAACTTAAGGTGGGCTATTTTTAAACCTTTTTTATCTCTACATATTATAAAGTAAAGTCCCCCGCGCCGTCTTTCTGTCTGTCTGTCTGTCTGTCTGTCTGTTCGCGATAAACTCGAAAACTACTGAACGGATTTTCATGCGGTTTTCACCAATAGATAGAGTGTTTCGTGAGGAAGGTTTACGTATGTAATTTGTCAAGGATTTGTGTAAATTGGTTGAAACATAACGATAATTGTTAGAAGTGTCGGAAAAATTCCAGCCGCCTGGTAGCTTTCATCGAAAACGCTGCCTAATCCTTTTGGGATATAACAAAACAACGCTTGGTGGGATATTCCTCTTTTATAGATCTACAAAAAAGTCCGCGATGGCATATATCTATCTTTTACTATACGCATTCTATCTTCTTATCTTATTATTCTTATCAATTGCATTTTAGATATAATGTGTATAGTAAGCTATCCGTAAAAGATAGATATATGCCTTCGCGGACTTTTTTGTAGATCTATAAAAGAGGAATATCCCACCATTAATTGTTTTGTTATATCCCAAAAGGATTGTGCAGCGTTTTCGATGAAAGCTACCAGGCGGCTGGACTTATTTCCGACACTTCTAACAATTATCGTTATGTTTCAACCAATTTACACAAATCATTGACAAATTGCATACTTAAACCTTCCTCACGAAATACTCTGTATATTGGTGAAAACCGCAGGAAAATCCGTTCAGTAGTTTTCGAGTTTATCGCGAATAGACAGACAGACGGCGCGGGGGACTTTATAATATGTAGAGATAGAGATAATCGGTCAAAAATACATTTTTGTTGCATATGCATTTTTGAGTTTTTTTTTTAATAAGATAGGTAAGTGCCAAATTATATGAGTAGAAATTTAAGTTTTGTGGTATCATCATTACATAGTATAAAATGAAGTCGCTCAAAATGTATGTGCGCATAAATCTTTTAAACTACGCAACAGATTTTCATGCGGTTTTCACCAATAGATAGAGTGATTTAAGAGGAAGGTTTATGTGTATAATAAATGCTTATTATAGTAGAGAAAAGCCAAGAAATTCAAATATTCAATTTAGGCAAAGGGCAGCGCGCAGCGGGCAGCTGGCGAGCGGATGGTGTGGATTTTATAAAGGTTGGGTAAATGGCGTTGTGTTTCGTTAGCCACAGCAACGTGTGGCCGGGTCTGCTAGTTATTAATAAAATAAAAACAAAATTATATGTTTATTTCGAATTATAAAATTTGAAAGCGTATTTCATCATCTTTCAAAAACAGTTTTTAGTTTTCGGATGCGTTCACAAATATTAAAGTTATTTGGAATTTATTGGAAAGCGGAAATATTTTGACTTTTCGAAAAACAGGCCCGAGGCCTGAGAGGTTAATACTAATTTTCAATAATAACTAATGTATCATAGAGAATAATCATATGTATGTATATAATAATTCGATGTAGTTGGTTTGACTGCATATTTATAAACGCAAATACAGTGAAAACTTTAAAACTACTAACCTACATAGAGTTCTAGTAAAATAATTCGTAATTTGTCGGTAATAAGCGTGAACAGAAGACATTGTTACAATACCTATCGACGATATTTATAAATAACCGACAATAGCAGACCTCGTGCGTTTAAAAATAATGGGCCCTTTTTCTGTCACACCGCAAGGCCGATTCAAAAACTTCATTAGCGACGAAATAAGTCGAAACATGCTTTATCTAAACAGAATATTGGATATGGCGGTATGAGGCGAAAGACGGTAGGCATGAGACGCAGAGGGGGCGAGAGGGTGTACAAGCCAAACACTCACGTGGTCTCACCAACACATCGATAGCTAGTTCTTTTTTGAGCGCGGTGCGATAGCGAGAATTTTTTAAAATACCTACCGTCGAGATTTCTCACCGGTGCTATTACCTCTTAATAATGTGATATTTTCAAATGAAGCAGGTGATACTCGTCATCTAAATTCCATGAATGGCGTATAAACATTCTTAAAATTAGTTGCTCTTATTTTTTTAATACAGATGTGTTATTTTTATGTATTCTTATCATTTCTTCTACTTTCTACAGTAATAAAACATTTAGTTTAGTCATTTATTTAAAACAGTTATAATAATTTGTGATATTAAAGTCCAGCATAAACACAATACAAAAATAACACTCTAACCCATCAGACTATAAAATCTAAACGCAATGAAAATGTCATTATTACATGCATATTACAGTGGCAATACATGCAAGACCGAATATTCACAAAAATCTACATTACCTGCTCACAACTCTTTTTTAGAATAAAACATAAAAAAGTACTAAACGTTTAAAAATAATGCTAACACCTCTTTTGATAACACGGGGGCAATTTCATCTGGCTAGAAATATAAAGATAAAGCAAATATAAGTGCTCTGATAATAGTAATTTAACACTTTCAATTTCGATGCTAACATAATAATTAATTATTTGGGGACCCGGGGTATTTTGTATACTGCAGTGAGTTTATGTATTATTCACTACTTAGTGCAGTAAACACTTTATAATTAGAACACCAAAATTTGGGGCTATTGTGACCTACAGAGGGACCACTGTGCACCGTAGAAATACATTAGAATACCTACATCCAACTTCAATGATAATTGCAGCACATCGGTAAGTGGTAGGTACCTACTACAACTTCATCAGAAAGGCAACGATAAAAGTAGGCCATATTTTAAAAGGTCTTATTTGTTATTGTTATTACTCAATTGGTAATTACCTAAATAATTTAACCACATAATGACTACGAATAGATCATTAATGACTTACAAGTTACTTAACCTCTCAGACCCATAAGCTTGTTTTCACAATAATATAACATTACCAGATATGTATGACGTATGGGGCGCACCTGACTAATTTAAGTTACAAACCTTATTTAAAATAACATGTTATGATCATGACATATACCTACCTGTCTACGGAAGTGCACCGTCAAAAAATTTAAGTATTTTAACTTGCTTATAATAATGATGGATTTATTTGATAATAGGTTTTTAAATATTTATGCGTCTCCGGAAAATAGAAATTTGAGTAGAGTAAGCAGTTATATGCAAAAGTGTACCCTCTATCTGGTTCAATACTCAGATTACTTATAAACACAAACAAATCAATTATAATGCAGAAAAACTTGTAATTAATTATTATTTTTAATTGATAAACTAACGGCAAGACTTTTATGCATAGCGCAAAGGGTAACAATTATTATAAGCAATAATTATCAACCTGAAACACTCATCTACATTGAAAAAATCTTCCGAGAATAGATACTTGCCGTCAACGGGGAATTGAAGCCGTGTCCTTCTGATTGCCGATCAGGTGCTATACCACTGAGCTATGGCGGCTTATCTAATACCCGCCAAATAATTCAATATATACTAGTGTTTCATTCGACAATTACTGCTTATTACATTTTTACACCTGAAAACAACCAACTTTATTTTTGTGAGAGAGGCATTGTTAGTGCTAAATCTCTCGCTAGGTGGCGTTGAGACAAATTATGTCTACATTTTTTGGTGAAATACTTTAACTTGTCAAATATTAAATTAATATTTGACAAGTTAAAGTTTAATTATTATTTTTAATTGTCAAGTAGATGAGTGTTCCAGACTGATAATTATTGCTTATAATAACTGTAATAATTAAGCACAATTTTGATGTTGGAGGATTGTTAATTTTTGGGAGAGTCACTAGTAGGATATTTCAAAATGTCTCACCATGTATTAGACTGTTAAGCCTCCCGGTGTTATTTTATAGCATATTTAATATGTCAGACATAAACACATGTAAATACCTAATATTTGATTCGTGGCAAGCATTCGAATATTGCTTTCATCTTTTTTCAAAACTTAGTATTTGGAGATGTCTGATTAATCAACTCGACGAACGAACTTTACCAGATGCTTTCGTTGCAAATATGATAAGCGAGATATCATTTTAAAAATCAATTATCAAATTGTTTTTTAATGGACCATTAATCAGAACGATTTATTTCTTCTTCTAAATTGACTTAACATATATCGCGTTGCTGAAATCACCATCTAAAACCTCTCACTAGTCGAAATATTGTTTTAATCTCTATTTTTATAATATCTTGATCCATGATTTATGATCTCATTTCATTATGTGTCACTTTTAATTTTATTTTGAACTCTCCGCTGAATGCTGAGGCCTATTCATTCGTCGGATTCCTTTGATTTGATTCAAATCATCTGACGATAGCAGCGGATGGAGGGTCCTAGTGTACTCCAGTCATTGAGGCCTCAGTAATGATCGGAATACTTCGGCCGTTTCCGCCACAGAAGAATTTTTAACATTTATGAATCAATGGAAAAATTACACACAAAATTTAAATAGATACTTCAGAAGATTAAAAAAAGTTGCATTATCAAATTTTAAAATACAATATGCGGTTTCCCTCAACTTACTGTGAACGGAAAGTAGAAGGCTTTTTTGTTAGTGTACATATCGCGCAAGAGCCACAACTGCTCTCAGTTGTCCGGAGCCCGTCAAACTATAACATCCTTAATTGGTGTGGGTATATTGTGAAGCTGAAGAGAGATGGGGAGATGGAGATGAGAAAGAGGTAAGTCGGAAATAAGTGGATTGAGAATACCATAAAATGAAGAATTATTTAGTGTTAAATAGATACGAAGGTGTTGGAAAGGTAAAAATTTTTATCTGATTTCCAATGATGTAAATTTTTATCAGTTTCTTTGATATTTGAAAGCTTCAAGAGAGGAATGGTGGTTAGAGCTCAAATTATTAGAAATCCAATAAAGAAAGGCTCTATTAATATTTCAGGATTCAAAAGCCCACCGTTCAAGTGAAATGAGAGAGGCTCTAAAAAATTTTCTACTTTGCGAACTGTGACGTATGTGTATGAGGGTGACGGCATGAGAGAGAGATAGCGAGTATGGGAAGTATAAAAGGGATGTACCCGCTATTGAGCGCTCTCTCCATATTAACCTGGCAACCAATAAACATTGTAACATTAATAGATATTATTTAATACCCGATAGAAGACACCACAGTTGAGATTCTTCCGTATTTTACGTATTCCGTATTCCGTACCGAGCTGCGCCAAAATCATGTGAATTTGATTTGAAATTTCGATAATTATGAATATTATTTGTATTTGCTTTAATTTAACACTGCGAGCAGAACACATACAAACATTTGTAATGATTGAGCTTTAGATAGGTTCCATTCCAAACTCAGAATGAAACCAACTTAGAACCACATCAGATAGGTCATAAAAAGCTGTGAAAAAATAATTTTAAAATACCCGGTAACCCTAACCTAACTTAACCTATTTAACCATTTATTTTTTTATTTTTATCATCACTCTTAATGACAATAATGACCTTTCTGAGGTGGTTCTGAGTTGGCCGGTCACTGTTTGATAAGTATTTTTATAAGGCTACAAAAAAAGCTGCTTTAAGCTATTATAAAAAAAAAACATTTCAAGTACAAAATCTCTTACTTATGAATGAATCCCTGGATAAGATTTTATTATTAGTGTAACGTGGCAAATTAAGTTCTTCAGAATATGAGCGATAAAAATTTAAATTTTTATTGGTACTTGAACATCGCAAAATAAAACAAAGCGTGCATTTTGCAATGAATCATGAATCAGAACAGGCGGCTGGTGAAGAGCGCATTTTAAACTTATCCTCATCTGCGTAAAGAGAGTGTGCTTTCGCCAAACTCCGAAAGTTGCATGTCGAGATGGATCGCTTTATGATTTATGCACATATCCACTAAAAGAGGAGTAAGGTACAATCCTCTTCATCAGACTACTGAGGTAACAAATCGCTTTATTTTTTATGCTCCTGGCAAAATGTAATAATCATTAATTTATTTATTTGGTTCAAACATTCATAATTATGTTTATTTCTCGTTCAGTCGCTTTAAGTTAAAGCTGTTCACGAGGTCATCTCCGCTTAACTGTGCGATTATAAATGTATTAAGATAATCTAATCGTTTAACGAAGACGAACATCAAGACTTGTAGACTGGAAAACTTGTTTGAAACTGGAGTTATTATCTTATTAATTATTATTTGAAGGCAGTATCGGGGGACGGTTGGGTGGGTTCTTGCAATCTTACAAAAAGTCGCCAACTGTAATTAATTATTGCAGTAACAGTTATGACGATTGTAAAACAAGTTAAAATCACCACATCTCCGTTAATTTCGCCGGCTTATTCATCAATCTACAGCCATTCACTTTACTCCACGGGGGGTGAAACGTCAGCCAAGGGTACCTTTTCAAGGGTGACCATGAACCGTGTTGGAATAAAAATATTTTTCAACTGGATTTGCAGAAAAAAAATTTCGAACCAATAAATAATTCTGCACCTTAAAGGATGAACCACGTAAGTCCATATCAATTGCTATGGACTTACTTGATGTATCCTGTTAAAGGTATAGAATTATGACCTAAGGGCCTTTCTTCTTGACTAATTATATTATTTAAAATAGACAGACGCGTGAAGAGTCACGGAATATTATAATAATTGTAGGATTTCTGAAGATGCCTTTTAAAAGAAGAAATTTAACTTTTGCAAAACCAGATAAAATACAGAATTTGTTAAAAATTTGAATAAATGAATTATACACTTAAAATATAATAATTTTGGTGGTTATCTACCTTGCCACTTCTCTAATATGATTTTTCCTTATCAGAACCAATGTTTTAAAATAAAAATGATTGAACTTGAATAATTTTACCATTACGCATTACAATTTCAAAACAGCACCCATGAACCACCCAAAATTAGTAGATAGGTGTCTCTTAGTAACTACCTCATTTGCGGTAGAAAAAAATTCTGAAATAGAGTTTTCTAACTGATTTCTCAGAATTGAAGACAAAATGAAAATCCCTAATATTTTATTTATTTATTAGGTAAGTCCTGATTTATTCAAGTGCGTATTTAATCTTGTACGTCATATCTAGTCTCATCATATCTTTAATTCGATGTCAAGGTGAATATAATTCTTCAATCTGGTCTCCTGAAAATTTTCAGCATAAATTTTTGAGTGGGAGTAAAACGGTTTTGTCGATAAGAATTGTTTTATCGTAAGATTGAATTTCTTAATAATCATTCCAATATTTTTACTTATTTTATTTAGACTCTTATCGAAGAATAGACGCACTAACGTATTAAATCTTTGTACGAAGAAGCATTTTTCGATATTATTTAAATCGAATTTCTGAAACTATGAAATTTTTAAATTATTATTTTTATTTATTCCTTTTGCAGGAAATCGACAGTTTACATTTCGTCAGTTATGCGAGTATAATATATAGCAAAAATAAAACCATTTATGAATTTCCTCTGAGTGACTTTATCCCTATAAGACAACGCATAAAACAAAAATAATTTAATTTATTAGAAAATTATATAAAACAAAGGATCGCTCAAGACAAGTAAGAAAAACATTCATTTTATGAAGCTTATTCTAATGGTAGCTGAAGATGTCGTATTAGTACACGATACCATAATATGACATAAAAAATAATATTAAGATATCATTATACAAATATTAATATATATTTATTCATTATCAACCACAAATACATTGAGTTATGCAAATTTTGCATTTAGTTTTAGTCTTTATGTATTAATTTTCCGAGTTTCCATATTCATTATACTCCGTGGTCACCCCAGCTATCGGCAAAGGGGAGAGTGGGGTGACATAATGACTAATGGCCCCGATGTCAGTCTCACAACTGTGGAGGCTCTCTCTCTTTCTTTCCGATCGTGGAGAAAGTACGCCAAACCTTTGCAAACAGCAAACAGCGCCACTACTGCTCACTGCTGCACTCCGGTTGATGTTTGTTTTTACCCCTGTCTCCCCTTCATGTATTTACTCTGTCCTTCAATACGCTCCACCTAGTTTTACAGGTAGATAGTAGGTACCTCCTAGGTAACTCCTGATCCGTGTATACAGAGGTTGTTTTTGCAGTTTTTTTAACAGCTATTTCTTTTCCCCACAATTTTTCAGTTTTTGCCACTTTTATTTAATCACTGAAAATTTAAAATAGAAAATCAGTAAATGATATTTTTATGTATTTATTCATTTATTTATATTTCAACGCCCTGATGGGCTTTTACATGAATAGTTTAAAATACAGAGACACAGTTTTAAATTAAAAAGATGAACTTGAAAAAGAAACATCACATGAATGCAAGGTATAAAGATAGATTTAAGTAAAAATAATGAATTACAATACAAGAGAAAGTTTTTAAAGTTGCAGGTGGCATAAAATAGTATACATAGTGTATTTACAAAATTTACATAAAAACAATTCTTGACGAATCAAATTAAATGTCACAGTACAAAAAAAGAAAACGCCAATAGGTTTTTATATTGTAGATAAATATAAAAATACACTAATATATATGCAATGTGTTATGTGATTCTCCCTAAATATCAAAATATACTACATAAAAATATCATTCAAGTTTTTCTTAAATAATGGTAAATTTGTATTAAATACATCGATACTTGAAGTGAATTTGTTTGCAAGTGTGTGAAATCGGGAAATAGGTGCATGTATGAGGTAGTTGGTTCCAGAATTATTGTTGCCGAATACTAAGTTTTCCCTTGTCGCTCGAGTTGGTACCTTAAAGTCGATGAGATGCTGGAGTTCACAACAGTCTAATTTGGAGTGAATAATTTTAAACAAAAGAGTTAGGTCATTTATTTTTCTTCTGTTTTATAGGGAATGCAATGTAAGTGTATTTAGTAAGAATGTATAGTTAATGTGTTGAATAGGTAAATGTGACTTGAAGTTAGAGAGGCTATGTATTTTATGGATGTCATCAGTTATAGGGTGATGATAGTTAAATATTAATGATGTGTTATGTGTTTTAAAGTGTGTAAAGAGTGTGGTAAATCAAATAAGTAGAATGTCGGTACATTACTTGCAAGTTTATTAACAATTTACAACTTAGTATGATTCCTCTATATTTAAATATTTTACAATAATAATAATGTGAAGGGTGAACAAACACGATTTGCAAGTGAGTCTTGACCGGGAGTTTAAAACAGAATGAGCGGCAGGTTTTAATGCCGCGCGGAGAAAGTTCTTGTGACTTAAAAATGGATTGGATTGGTTGCTTGGGGACCAATCGAATAGCCAGCCGACTGCGATTCCGTGTCCTTTGTTCGACCTCCACAAAGTTAATAAATCGTAAAAATTTGTGCTGCACTCGTCCAATATTTTTTATATGAATTTGATAATATGGGGACCAAACTACGGATTTGTATTCCAGCAAGCTGCGTACTAGTACAACTACTACGTATATTGTCGCATCTAGGAATTGAACCCTGGATTTACCTTGCCGGAGCACTACTTTACCAATGAGTTAATAGGGGACCCTTTCCCCTTCAATTACATTTAACTGTACTGGTTACGCACATACTAATACCTGCACATACACATACCTACACAGCACGCATACATACTATCACTGCTTGGACTTGGTATTAATTATTGTTGCAAGTCCTTTTGTCCTACCTTTTCCCCCCTCGCTTACCCACAATCTTAATCAGTCTGCAATAAACTCCCGCGGAATATAGCCATCACTGTGCTCTGCTCACGAAAATCCGCTATTAAAATAACGCGCCGTGTACTATAAATTAAACCAACTCCCGACTATCACTGTTTGTGCCAATTGGATGGATGAACGAACGCAGCATTGCCAGAATACAAGATCTTTATCCTTTTCCGGTGAGTCATTCCATTCCTTCTATGCAACTTTTAGTTTTGCTATAGCAAGCAGTGATTAGTAACACAAAAATCAAGGTCCTTCGCCAGTCATTTTACAAAAAACACATAATCCACTCTCACCACATAAATAACCATACAGTACATTAATCGAAAAAGAACTGCCAACATTGTCTTTATTTTCATTACGCATATTTTTATTAGCTGCTACGAATATCTTTATGTATGATTGCAAGATTCTACATGAAATATGTGCTATCTAAAAAGTGTATTGGATAAATTTATCCATTTTTATTTAAAGTAATAAATCCTAGGTTCAATTCTTAGATGCCACCGTATATTTTTCTGTTTCAATTTTTCGGTTGAGAGTTGTTAATATTATCCTTCAAAGAATAAATATTAAAATTTGAGATATTCGTTAATTTAAATTCTAAATCATTAAGTTAAAATAAAAATAATAATTAAAAACTTTAAATTACGTTATTTTATTTTATTGTTATTATTGTTATTAATCACTATTTAATTTAATTAACATTTTCGTAAGATATAAAAATATATGTTTTCTTAGTCTTCCGCACTAGGAAATCCTGTGCTGAGGCGAACAAGGATTCGGATAAAGGATTATCAGCGACATTCATGGTGCAACTTCTCACTCCTGGACACACTGACCCGAAGATTACCTCTCTCACACCTTTTCCTTCCCATAACTTCCTCTCCTTCTTTTCTTTAAAAAACCTTCCATTCAACATCCCCAAAGATGACATAGGCCCTGAGGGAAATTATTTTACTCAAGGCCTCCGGTGAAAAGCTGATGTAAAAAAAATATATATTTTCAGTGACTTTATGACGATGTTTTCTAAAATACTAGTTACCTAGTTCTTTCTCTGAAAATACCTTAAGCCAAGGTTTGATAGACTGTTGAACGCTGTTGTTATAAATTGATTTAATTCGTTTGACACTGAATAGGGGTTCGTTATAACTTTTAATACCAAAGGTAGTTTTACTTTAGCTTTTCTAATTGCTTTGATTTTATTATTTTTAGGTTTTTTGGTGTTTGTGTTCATTTTTACATACTTGGTTTGGGCATGTAGAGAGAATGAACGAGGAAAGGAGTGTAAGGAGAATATATGACGCAAATACGAATGGTAGAAGAAGTCGGGGACGCCCGAGGAAGACATGGCACGACCAAGTGAATCAGATACTTGAGTCGGGCCATGTGAAAATTCGTAATAATAGAAGAGAATGTATGAGACGATGATGTATGAATGTGAACGAGGCAAGGAGTGTGTGCCAAGATCGAGTTGTTTGGCGGTCCGTCCTCTCTGCCTACCCCTGCGGGGAAACGACGTGATGGTTTGTTAGTTAGTTAGTTAGTTAGAATTGAGTATGTTTTTGTGACGATCTAGATTTTATTTACATTGTTCCTAAGTTTATTACTCATAAATGAAAAAAATATTGCTTTTTCTAAAATAAATAAATATAGCTTCGGCTATTCAAGCAACGTCACGATTGTAATTGGCTTCCAACATATAATCTTAATTTATTAACCTACGAGATTTAAACACATAACTTTTGTTTGAATCTAATGAAAAGCCTAGATTTTTTTACATAATTTCTAATTTTGGTCGGTGTCTTCGAAGTTTCATTTCACAAACCTGATGCTTCAAAAACGCAATCCACAAATTTATTGAAATAATACCCCGGAGCACAGACTGCAGCAGAGGTTAAGAATTCAGTATTATGGTAGTAAGAGGAGATGTGACGGACAGCAGCAGCTACCGGGAGACGAGAAGATCTGAGGAGATGACAGAGAACTGACCTGGGACAAGGGGAACAAAAGAACGGCGCTCGCGGTAGGAACGCTGGGACGATTTATAGCTGTAAAACGGAGACAGTATGCAAATATCGCTTGGAGAATTTCAGAGTGAGGCGTCTACCATTTTGGTGTCCACGAAAAAGATATTACAACATAAATGGTTGAAAAATCATGACTTGTCGGCTAAATTAACATTAATGTAATGTTAATTTAATATAAGGTTTATCATTTGCCTTAGTCCAAAGTTAATAATAAAACAACTATTTGTTTATTATTTTTAATTAATATATTTGGTTTATTTAATGATTTCCCAACATCCGTAGCAGAGTAGGTAGTAGGTAGGAAATATTTTAAATCATGAGCCTAAAAGTCTGGGGTTTAAATCCCGTTGATTGATAAATGGAGATTATGCAGGATGTTATGGGACGTACTTGACTTATTTGTGTCGGTAACTCTTAAAATTATTTGCAGTAAAAATGTGTAAGAAATTTTGGTCTCCGGTGAGGTTTTTTTTTTTTTTTCAAAAGAAAGTAGAAAAATTCTTACACATGTCGAGTTACTGACTTCCTAACCCTAACCTCCAACTGTCCAAAACATACCTATTGATTTTTTATGATGTAAGTTGAAAAAACATACTGCGTGGCGGGCCAGATCGGAGAGATTGTTTGAGGAAGACTTTCTGACCTTTCCAGCCGAAATCTCTCGACTCTTAGCCTTGTACGGCGGTGGGTGGGATGGTTTTCGATTTGCGAAAAATTTTCCAAAAAAATTCGTCACTCCAGAAAACATTGATTCCGAGAGTACATTTTTTCACCCACCTTTTCCTTTTTCCTTCCTATAACTTCCTCTCCTTCCTTTCCTTAAAAGACCCTCCAAACAGCATCTCTAAATATGACACGAGAGGAAATATTTTTCTCAGGGCCTCCTGTAAGGAGTTAATGTTAAAAATCCTCTTCACTTTCAGCCTTACAGCTTTACTTAAATTCAGGATACCTACCACTAATATAGTAATTAATAATCATAGGGCCGGTATATCAGTCATTGCTAAGGAGCACATTCCTCGCTCAACTTAAACCGACCAAATCGGCCGCTTAAGCCGCAGAATAGTTCCTTTGCTAGACGCTGTGGCGCTATTGGCAATAACACATCTGTCATCTGTCAAATTTGACATTTGCCAATGTTTCGATTTCAATATACATCTGCTACGTACGTAAATTACATTATGAATAAATTAACCATCAGCATGGCGTTTGAGCTTTCTTCGAGCGTTGAGGATTTAGATATCGTTTATTTCGTAGAACATTTAAACAGACCACGCAAAGTGCGAATATATAGAAACAGGGCTGATGACTTCCTGGCGTGGATGAAATTCAATTTTATTACAGGTTTCGTCTCTCCAAAAGGGTCGTAAATTGTTTGTTAGATTTGATAAGGGATGATGTCAAATCTAAAATTAACTGGCAAGTGAAAATGCTTTTTAAAAGGTATAAAAAAGTAGCTAACAATATAGTACCCGTCTGCACAGTGTGCTTGTTTTCATTTCAGGAATAAAGCACTCTCCAAAACACCAGATACTTTTGACAATCAGATACCTAGCATCTGGCTCCATGCTGATTGCTGTGGGGGACTTAATCAAAGTTCACAAAACTACCGCAAGCAAGCACATTTGGATAGTTTTACAATCAATTGTATGTTTTACAATCAACTGCTTTCATTACTTTGAAAAATGATCCTGAAAGTTTGGAAGAAAAAAAGAGGGTTTTTTGCAATAGCATGCTTCGCTAAAGTAATTGGTGCTCTTGATTGCACATGCGGGTACAGTCCCCTGGTAAGTTAAACGTGTCCCCCTTTGCTTGCTTACCTTATTCGACTTATGAATGTGCAGACTAATCATTAGTGAACCATTATTTTAGGTGGACGCAATGCAGAGATTCACCAGAACCGAAAAGGTTTCTTTTCTGTCTACGTGAAAGCTATTTGTGATGCCAATCTCAGATTCACCAATATCGTTTCAAGGTGGCAGGGGTTACATGTTTTATAGTAGTGTAATTATTTATTTTTTGAGCTAACGTAGTTGTAAATTTACCTCAGGCCTCTTCAGCAATCAATCATACTGAAAATTAATAATATAGGTACTTATCAAAATAAAAAAAATGTCTGAGGAAGTATAACAGAGTGTTTATTTTTTAAATGTCTTTATTCAGGTGTAATATTCAAAGGAATACAAACAAATTACACAAAAGAAGAATTCTTAACAGACTTGATACTTCAAAATGAAGATATTAAGATAATGACGGATCAAAATCCGGATATATTTCAGGTGAAAGCTTTCACCGACAACATAGAAATAACCTACTTTATTTAATGGTTACTAAATTAAGCTGGTCTATATTGTCATGCGTGACAATCGGTGTAGTTATAGTAGGAGTAATAATTTTTTTTTTTATTTATTTCATTATTTTAATATTACATTTGATTACAGTATTGCTCATCTCACTAGGTGTGAAACGCCTGTGTTGAGATGGCAATTTACAGAGTGGTTGTTATCTAGGTTTTTGTTTACATAATATGACAGTTATAAAAATAAAATAAAATCAGTATTTTTTTCTTACATTATACAATTCAAGTTTGAATGTAGAAGATTAAGACAAAATAATTTTGAAGCAATTAAATTTCAGTTTAACAAAAAGGCGTAATATTATGTATATATGTTTAAATTGTAATTGAAAATTAACATCCTGTTGACAAACTGCTTAATTGCGGTTTAACGGGATTGTAACTTGAAAAACAATAAAAAAGGAAAGTATTTTAAATTGAATTATTATTTTTGTGTATAAAAGTACAAATATTACTTAATATGGAAGTAGTATTTGTATTTTAGTTTTTCCTCCTCATCAGTTCCACCCCGAGGAGGTGCTCCTTGTGTTCTTCCTGGCGTTCGGCCTTGAGGTTTTCGGCCCTGAGCAGATGTTCTTTCTCGTTTCCTGGAGTTTAGTCTTGATGCCTTCCACCTTGAGGAGGTGCTCCTCCTGCACATTTTGGAGATTTGAAGCAAAAATTTTCATTTTAAATTCTGTCAAAGAGCTCCACTCAGTGGTTGCGGTAGTAGATTTTCTTTTCTGCTGAAAAAGAAGAATATAATATTATAAAAGTTGTTAACTTGCTTCATTCCACACCCATGTATTTCACAATATAACTGGAAATAACTTATATACATGTTTGCAAAATAAACCTTTTCGTCATGAAAATTCTATATTAATAATAATAATAATAATTGGATAATTTATAAAGCGCCGTTTTTGTGAAAAATCACCTCAATATTCTCTTCCTTAATGTCAACTGATCAATTTGAAAAGTTTTGATGTAGGAGTATCTAAGTTTTATGTTTTGATAACTAACCACCACGACATTTCCGGGGTAGAGAGGTAGGCAGAGAGGATGGACCACCAAACAACTCAGTCTTATTCATTTAAAATAATGTATATTATATTAGCAGCACAGATGTGTAAGACTGGTATAAGACCACCATTCAGAATTGAAACGTTGCTTGAAATGGCGTTAGCCATGTTTGGTGGCCAGATCTGAATAGCCAGGTACTCCCCCATCTCTCCCTCTCCACTACCTTCAGCCTCACAACATACCCTAATTGAGGATGCCATAGTCTCACTGGCTCCAGATGGGAGCAGCTGGGACTCTTGTGGGGTACCTACTCATATAAAAAAATACATTCCTTGACTCATTCACATTCATACATCGTCTCGTAAATACTCTTATATTATTCTGACTCTTGACATGGTCCGACTCACAATGTATTGCCAATTTCTACCATTCACATTTGCAATATATATTCTCCTAACACTCCTTTCTTCGTTCATTCGCTCTACCCGCCCATGCGTCCCTTTCTGTATTTTTTTTTATTTTTTCTTTATTCATTGCTTTGAATGGTTACATCATTTGTGGATTTTTCGAGCACCATGCTATGCTCAAGCCCGTGTTATGGTGGTCGGGTGGATAATTATATTATAAATAATGCAGGTTATTTTGTTACACCATACTTTCAGGTAGGATATTATCAGTATCACCTTGGTGTTGGTGATACATCCACTCAGAATCCAAATACTATTTGAAATCAGTGGCTAGTAGTAAAACAATTCCCCTCAGGGCCTATGTCATCTTTGGGGATGCTGTGTGGAGGGTTTTTTTTAAGAAAGGTAGGAGAGGAGAGTACGAGGAAGGAAAATGGTTTAAGGGGTGGGTAGGAATCTGGTAGGGTTCGGTGTGTCTTGGTTATCCACCTCCAAGACCTAGACAAACCTCACCCCATGAGCCATGAACCCGGGCACCCCTGCTAAATCACCAAACGAAGCGAACTACTTGGGGTAACTTATGGCAGAGGTGTTGGTTATCCAATAAAGGTTCCCGGGGCGGCGGTACCCACTCTCGTCTCCCAAATTGAGTATATATATATATATATATTTTCAGTTACAACATTATCAATAATGTCACATTTTTCACTCTTACCACTCTAGCTTACGAAAAGTCTAGAACTGTCCCTGCTTGAAATGCTTTAGCCTTCTTTGGTGATCATTTCTGAATAGTCAGGTACTTCCGTACCTTCCTCTGCCTTAACTCCTTCACCTATCCTACCCGTTTACCCTCACAACATATCCCACAGAAGATGCATTCTCACTGACTTCGGTTAGCAGGGAGAGGTTGGAACTCTTGTGGGATATTCACATTAATTCACACGGCAGAAATGAAAGATATGAGTTCAAATCAATTTTAAGTTAAGTAAGTAACTAACCAACTGACATAATATCAGAGAATGAATCGCCAAACGTGCATACATCTTCTTTTACATGCCCTACTGTGATTCTAACTCTTGGCGTGGTCCAACTAATGAAGCCAGTCTTCCTCGGACGACCCCCGGGTTCTTCTACCATTCACATTCGTGCCATATATTTTCCTTGCATCCTTTCTTCGTTCATCCTCATATAGTCAATTGATATGGCAAACATAACAAGTTAGTATTTCATATTACAATTAATTGATATGCATACTTAATAATAGTTACCTCTGAAGACTGTTGATTCTACTCCGGTCGACTGGGTGAACAATGGTCCCATTATATTTAAGTCAGCTCATCCAATTCCAATTGACCGCATTGGACGCTTTATTCTCCAAAGTGAGCGAATACTTTCATAAGACCAGCTCCACCAGCAATTTCACCCCCTCTTCCGCGAAATTTTGTGTTTTAGTATTTTTGATTTCTGAAATGATTCACGTAAAGCAAGGTTAACAAAGAACTTCATACTCATTATCCAACTAGTCAATTCTAATGATTAATCTAAATCGAAGTAAAAATAAATAAAAACTATAATGAACAATAATAAATCGAGCTTTTAAATACACAATTGTGCGTAAAAAATGTGTAAAACTTACCAGAAAATAATAAAAAATATCGTATATAGATGTTTGACATTTGACGTTTGAAGTTTGGTTTTAACCATAGAGTTCATAGATACTAACATAAATAGATTGGTTCTGCATAGAAATTATCATAGACTAAGCGTTTAAAATTGGTCAACTCTAGGATTACGACTGATATACGGATTACGTGCTAAGCCACGCTGAGCTCCACATTCCGCCAAAGCCGAGCTTAAGCTCAACTGATATACTGGCCCATAGTGAGTCTCGCTGGTTCCGAGCAGTTCTACCTCATTCAAAATTACTTATTTTAAAGCGTCGATGACACAGGGCGAGTTTACAAGCTACTATCTACTAAGTATAAAAGCGGGTAAATCGGCGAGTGAGATTGGCATGATGTCACACAAAACTGTCCACTCGCTCAGAAGCGAAGGAAACTGAGGTCGCTGCTAGCGCCAGTAACAAGAATAACGGCGCCTGCGTGAACTAATTCTTCAAATGTTTGACAGCCGAAATCAGCTGTTTATCGGAAGCCATGTTGGAAACATAAAAAAAACAATCATGAGCAAGCGGAGCAAGCGTGTAGTCGAGTAAAGTTGACGACCTTTTAACTTTTTTTCGTAGATTGCCAAAAATCTGCTAGTCACTGCTAGTTAGCAAGTAACACGATGACACTGTGTCATCGACGCTTTAGTATTGAGATCTGAAAGAATTGGCTGATGTACCATTGCAATGCACCAATCGCTCCAATTGCAAAATGTCCGTCGGTCAGTCACAAGTCGCAAGTCCGGGCTCTGCTGTCGGGTATACGAGTTCGAGCTGGTAGTGTAGAGACATGGCAATGTTTATGACACGATACTCTGCCCGGTTCCCATACTAGCTACCGCACTACCCATTCTACCTCATGGTGATACCATGACCATTGGGTAAGTAGGTACTATTGTAAACAGGCACTTTACATGACTGTCGGTACCTCCTTAGGCAAGAAGCAAAGTTTAAGGCGATGCTCCACATCGTGTAACATTTGGAATTGCAATAACACTCATTTTGTATGTAGATAAGCTTTAAATTCTGCTTAAAGCCAGCTTTGGGAGGCGGTTATGGATACCGCCGCCCCGGGAACCATCTATTGGATAACTAACATCTCTGCCATAGATCATCCCAAGTGGTTCGCTACTACACTTGGTGACTAGGGGTGCCCGGGTTTATGGGGTGAGATGTGCCCAGGTCTTGGCAATATATGAGTTTGCCCACCTACTGCGCGGCGGGACGGTTCGCGAGAGACTGATGGAGGGAGACCTTTTGTCCTTTCTTGACCCATCGCCTTGCATCGCAGTAAGATGGCTTCATGCGTACGTCATTCCTGGACACGTTAAACCCCAGATTCCTACCCACCCCTCAATCCACATTCCTTCCCAGAACTTCTCCACTCCCTCATTTCCATAAAAAAAGACCCCCCACACAGCATCTCCAAAGATGACAGAGGCCCTGAGGGAATTTTGTTTTCCTCAGGGCCTCCTGTGTGGAGGTAATGTTAAAAGAGCGGCCTCTTTTGATTTATAAAAGAAAAAAATATTCAAGAAGTGTGTTTTATTTAATTGTTTTAAGATCATTTACTAAATAACTTAATTTACCATTTAAACAATTTAATAATAATAACTGCTAGAGTTCGTAAGTAGGAGATTTTGAGCTATAAAGCAGATTTTATTTTTTTATTTTTTTCTGAGCGTATACCTAGATAGACTTATCAAAAAAAATACTACATTATTTCACAGACCGTGTTCTGCTCGCAGTATTTAATTAAAACCAAAAATATATGATTTTTCATAACTTCGCATTGCATCGCGTTAACGTTTTTGTACAGGGGCGGGCCGGTCAATTTTTCCGCTAAACAGGGATTTTTTTCCGCATAGACATTTCAATTCTTCTGCTAAACTTCCTTGAAATTTTGGAATTTTGGAAATAACCTCCCCCCCCCCCCCACCCCGGACACCTTATATATCACATTGATTTCATTGATCACATTAATTTCCAAAAAAGCTATTTACCTTTTTTGCATATACCAACCTTCGCGGTGTAAAATAACCTGCCAAAAGTGCACTTTAACCCCGAGACACCCTGCATTATTAGATATTATTTTTAACTGAGACCGAAATTTTATTATTTTTTTTACTCCAAATAATATCAGGAATCTCAGGTTTAAAGTACGTCAAGTACACCGCTTAAGATGAAGCCATACTAAATAATGCAACATCATACAAAATCATGTGTTTTTGTTTTGAAAATTTGATGTCTTAGAAGTATTATAGATGCTTCAATTAAATACTGCGTGTAGAACACACCTTGGCCCTTTAATAAGCATATAAAAAATTAAAGTATAAGGTCTATAAAAAAACACTTTCAAGTCCAAAGTCTCCTATTTATACACCCCTTTTCGGATTTGGTTTTATTGTATAATGTGGCAAATTTAGTTTAAATTTTAAATTTAGTTTAGTTTATAATAATCGCAAAAAAAAATGATATTTACGCTCGAACTTCACAAAATAAAATAAAATATGCATTTTCTCGTTGTTATTTTTGACATCAATCAATACGGCCCGCACTCTACGAATTTGGATTCTTGAAGTGACCCTTGAAGAACCATGCACTGGGCACAACCCATTTCGTATCAGTCTCGCCCCGGCCGGAGCGGGAGATGCACGCGTTGCTCCGCGTCGCTTAGTTTCGTGAAATTAATTTTAAATTTCCGTTTTCTTACAATAAACAATGCGTAAAAAAGGAATTAATATTTTTACAGGCCTTTACGAAATCAACCTGTTAAAAAAAAACTCAAATACCTTTTCCATCCTTTCCAAAAGCTTTTTCTCAAGTATTTTTAAACTCCTCCCATAAAGGGCGTGAATTCCGATTTCGATTTTTTCCTTAAC
Source organism: Limnephilus marmoratus (assembly GCA_917880885.1). NCBI lineage: Eukaryota > Metazoa > Arthropoda > Insecta > Trichoptera > Limnephilidae > Limnephilus > Limnephilus marmoratus. The sequence goes on from OU862923.1 coordinate 48,786,788, forward strand.
TATTGGATCGCCTTAACCCTGCGTCAGGCGCAATGCAAATCCTAACACGATCGGGCGCAATTCATATGTGAGATTATATCATTAAAAAAATCAAAAACGATATTTCCCTTAAATTTTTAATTTTTTTTTAATGTCAGTGGTGGAGAAATAGGAAAGGTCAGAAGGCCACTTCCCTAGATCGTAATATTTACTCTTTGGCACAAAAATAACACAGCTCAGTTGCGCCTGACGGAGGGTTAACAACCAGTATGATAGCCTTCTACATATCAAACCTGATAACAATAAACGTATTTTAATCGCCTTAAAACTTTGCCTGCTAACTTTACCTAAGTGAGACATGATTTTTTATTTCAGCGAAGAAAAAAAAGATTACACCGTGTTCAGATATACACAAGAAAAACTGCCAATAATGCTACGCACAAAATTTATTCAGAATAGCGGAATATTTTCAGGCAATTTTTTTTTACCAAACTACCCCTGAAACTTTAAATCAGCCAAATGAAAAATCGCTTCCCACAAAGTCACATATTCTATTGGGTCCTTAGTATGAAATTGGCGTTTTGCCGTACTGGCAACTTTGATCTCAAATATCTTCTCTTTGGTTAGGAATTCCAAATTCAAATTTATACACCTATTTACTCACGTATTTGTTTCGAAAATTATAATTCATTTGTTTTTTCCTTAATTGTTTTTTTTCTTTGCGTCACTTAGTTTACAAAATGGAAAACTTGAAATATCGCGTTATTTACGAGTACGAGTTCCACCGTGGCACCGGTGCTGCAGAAACGGCTCGAAGGATTAATGATGTGTATGGCGACGGTGCCGCAAAGGAAAACACAGTGCGTTTTTAGTTCCAACGTTTTCGTTCTGGAAATTTCGACCTGCAGAACAAGCCCCGTGGACGGCCGGAGACCAAAGTTGATAATGAAGAATTGAAGGCTATTGTGGAAGCGGATCCATCGCAAACCACGTCCGAGTTAGCTGCAGGCTGCGGTGTTAGTAAAACGGTTTTAATCCACTTGAAACAAATTGGGAAGGTGAAAAAGCTTGAAAGGTGGGTACCTCACGAATTGAGTGAAGCAAATCAACAAACGCGCGTTAGAACGCTAGACCACACACTGCACAACAGACGGCTACCAAATTAGAGGAGCTTCAATTGGAATGTCTAAGACATCCACCGTACTCTCCGGACCTTGCCCCGGACAGATTACCATTTTTTTCGAAATTTGGATAACTTCTTGCAAGGGAAAAAATTCAACTCCGATGGGGCAGTCCAAACCGCCTGCAAAGATTTTATTGATTCCCATCCGAATGGTTTTTTTAGTAAAGTGATCGATGAACTACCTATGAGATGGCAAAAGTGCGTAGATAGCAATGGTACATACTTTGATTAAATAAATATATCATATTTAAAAAGATCGACTTCAAGTTCCTCCCATACAAAACGCCAATTTCATATGTAAGGACCTAATATTTTCCGTTCTTTTTCCCAATTTTCATTCGGCAGTTTTTTGATGTTCAAGTCTCGCACTTCTTAATTTTGGTGACCGGAAAACTCAGAATCAATTTCAACACCTTCTTTAAAAGGCATTAAAAGCGATAAAAAATATACCTATACAAAAAAATCAGAGAGTGTAATTCGCACGCGATAGAAGTGAAACCTTCAGAAAACTAAAGTAGACAAGAGTGGGGAGTCTACGAAGCACTTTTTTTTATCAATGTGAAGGATGACTTTTTTCCATATTTTTGCTGTCGAATTGCAGTGCACTTTTTACCTGTAGGTACATTTGGTAGTTTTATTTGTATTTGTGGTTTCTTCTTCGGAATCGCTAGATGTCGGTACAGGTACAGAAATTATTTAAAAATGCTATTTCACCAAAGAAGAAGCTAGTTCTTGTGCTTGTTGAGCGAGTTACATTAATTATAACTGAAGAAGAATAACATTATGCAATAGGTAAGTATATAATAGGATCATATATCATTCTGGATCATCTATATGTGTAGGCGTACATACATAGGATATGGTTACATACTAAAATACTGTGCACAATAAAATAGAAATGAATATAGATGATATATATTATTTTTTGTTTTCTTTTGCCTGTTCATTTTGCAGTATTTTGAAAATTTTTACAAACTTTTTTTTTTGGATCTCGTAGGATTCGATCTCTGGTCGGCTGAATGTCTGCAAAGAGTCAGGCGCTTCATACCACTACACTAAAGGAGACTTGTGTGGGATTGTGGAATTATCGTATTATAATCGAACCGAGTGTGAATAAAATAAATATTTTATTGCTATCTCATTCTCTCCAATGCTAAATCGTATCTACAGATGTGTGTGTTTGTCTCGTTTTAGTGTCGCTTATTACCTTTTCATCGAATTTCAAATCACAATGGTGGTAAAGATGTTTTCACTTAAAAAAATGGCTAAATAGGTTTTTTTGGTTAGGTTAGGTTATGGGCTATTTTTCAATTTTTTTTTCATAGTTTTTAATGACTTTTCAAAGAGGTATTGTGTTGTGATGAGTTGATTCTCAGATGTCGTGGAACCCTTAATTTTATCTATGAAAAGTATTGTGGCTTTTTTATTGAGATGGTAGCTATTTACAAAGCACAAAGCAAGGTAAAGTTAAGAATAATTAAATCAGTATTACAGAATCTTAGCATCTCGTACAATGTATACGGCATTTGGTTTAGCATACTGTCACCAGTGTTCGTCTGTCAGGAGACATGGCGTGCTATGAAGGAATGTGCTGTGAAGGATCCGTTTATCTTATCGTGGTCCATTCTGCGTTATGGTAAGTGGACACTGGACAGTGGACATTACAAACAAACTGCCTCGAGATCAGGCGATCACGGATTTGATTCCCTGCTGATAAACAAGAAAGCCTACATACAGTAGGTACATACACAATAGATACATAGGTACACCCGCCTATCTACGCCTGGATTTAATTGAATTTGATTTGCTGGTAACTCGTTTAAAAATTAAATAAAAAAAAATAAAGAGATTTTCAGAAATAAAAAATTTGCTCTGAATCCTGTTAATTATAATTTGGGAGGCGGGTAACGCAGCCCCGGAAACTATTTATTGGATTACCAACACCACTTCCACAGGTCGGTTCTTTAAGTTTAGTGACTTAGTAGGACTGCCCGGGTTCATGGGGTGAGGTTTGTCTGGCTCTTGGATGCGTCTGCCTACCAACTGCGTAGCGGGCCGGATCGGAAAGGACCTTTTTATCTCTCCTGTCAGAACATTTTCTTGTATTCGTTACTCCTTGAAACGCTGACCCCCAGATTCCCTCCCACTACTTACCTTTTATTTCCTTTATCTTTTTCCCTCCCGCAAATTCCGCTTCTTCGATCTCTCATTCCGAAGGTCACGGGATCGAATCCCGACGCTGCGTCAAATATTTATTCATCAAATTTATTTATTTTGCGTGGGCAAATAAATTTTATTTGATTAATTTGTGTTATTTCACAATTAATTAATTAAAAATAATATAGGTATCTACAGCATATTTGCGGCATGTTCAGAGTGGAAGATACTCTCAGTACCGCTCTCACCATTCAGAAATGAAACGTTGCTTGCAATGGCTTTAGCCGTGTTTGGTGATCAGATCTGAATAGCCAGGGACTTCCCCACCTTCCTCTTCCCCATCCCCTTCCCTTCCCCACTACATTCATCCTCACAACATACACCAATTGGGGATGCCATAGTCTCACTGGATCCAAACGGGAACAGCTGGGACTCTTGTGAGGTATTCATATAAAAATAAAAATTAAACACAGAGTCCCCAAGGATGGCACAGGCTCTGAGGAGAATTATTTTGCTCGAGGCCTCCTGTGTGGAACTAAAAAAAATACCTACATGACTCATGAAGTATTAGATATAAATATCTTCATAGGATGTCCCCGACATCTAATCTCTTGTTTATTTTTTTACCCAGCGCTAATATTACCTACCAGTAAAAAACTACCAAGGACTACGATGGAGACTGCATACATTATTCTGTGCCCACGAGCGTCGTAATAACATTATAACTTATAACACTATTCAACGATCGCGTATTCGAATATTAACTATCATGGGAATATTGACGTTCCCATCATAGGAGTAAACCTGGTTACTGATGGCTAGTCCCTATAAAGCCGCCTTTTCTTATCTGAACTTCGAAATTTATCTTATTCAAAGGTTTTCCAGTTGGTAACTACCAATTAAAAAAATCATTATTATAGGTTGAAAGTAAGTAGGTAGGTACCTATTTAATGGAATAAAAAACAACACGATTATTTTAATTTTTTTCAACGTCTTACAAGAGATCGTTTGATGTCATTCATGGTTGCAATTTAAGTACCGTCGACTGGAGTGAAGAGAAACAAGTGGGGTGAACACAAACAAACAAATCAGACCACCGAGCTAACATTGTATTGCAAACGCTACAGCTCTGTCAACAGAACTGATACACTTTTATATAAAGTTTTAGCTTTGCTTGGCGTTGTGTTGTATTCCCGACCGAAATATTTCTATTAATTTTCGGGTAAAATAATTGTTAATTTTGTGAATATCCGGCTTTATAACTTGATAGGTACTGCACATCAGACCATGAAAATGGTATTGTGTTTGGAATCCAATTATGTTGTTCACTTACGATTTGGGAGGCGGGTAAGGGTACGGCCGCCCCGGGAACCATTTATTGGATAACCAATAGCACTGCTATAGGACACCCCAAGTGGTTCGCTACTTTTGGGGGGCGTACGCGGGTTGAGGTTTGTCCAGATCTTTGCGGCCGATGCGTCTGCCCACCTGGCGGGCCGGATCGAGAGAGACTGGTTAAGAGAGGACTTTTGACCTCTCCAGCCAGAATCTCTCGACCCATCGCCTGGAACCGCAGTTGGAGGAATGGATTCATACGTCCGTCACTCCTAGATACACTGACCGCCAAATTCCTACCCACCGCTCGCGCCTATTTTCTTCCCAGAATCTCCTCTCCTTTCTTTCCTTAAAAAAAAACCTCCACCCAGCATCCCCTGAGATGACATAGGCACTAAGGGAAATTATTTTCCTCAGGGCCTCCTGTGTGCCTCTCCTCCTACATAAAAATTTTGCTGCATTATTGCTTTTGGAAAAATATATAGTGACCATGACCATGAACGTTAATGAAACGACTGGAGGTCGAAAATATTGCGAATACATCTAATCCCTGCTATGTTATTATTTTTTATTTGTCTACCTATCTTTTATTAAAAAATCTAAAAATTTAAAAAATTTGAAAAGATAAACACAATCCATGCCCATTATATTTTTTTTGTTTATGGGACATAGTGGTTTTTTGAATAAATAAACATGAAAATAATGCTAAATATGCACATTGGTCCTCTTCGCCTAAAGTGTGGGGTGAAAGAACCACTTAATTTTTTTTTTAAATTGAAATATTTTTGAAATTGTTTTCAAAAAATGTTTTTTAAAAATTTAAAACCCTTAAATAAAAAAAGTTATATGTTTTTAAAAAAAAATGTATTTGGTTATTAGTAAAAAGCTTTGTGGCATTAAAAAAAACTCGACAGTGGTACCACTTCACCCTAGTCGACGGTACCTACACTGTTTTCCGTTGGCATTCCTCAGACGAGACAATCTGGACTGCGCCAAACCGTCAATCACATCTGACAACTTGGGGTCAATTCAGTGAGCTGCTCTCGACCGTCTTCCATTCGTCCGAATCGGGAACTTTTACAGAATTACATTTCGTTGGAATTTGTAGGTCTACGTTCTTACGCTCAATTACCTAGTAAGTTTCTTTTATGGCACCATTCATGAGAAAATAATTACCTCAAGGAATCTAAAAGTAGTAACATAAATACATCTAATAAGAATCTTGCATGGAATGATATGATTAAAAATCTTACTGGTAAATTTCTTGAAATTTGTGATTTTTATAAATTTATCTTCTCTTATTTTCGTCACGTTTGGTGATTTAGAAGGGGTGCCCGGGTCCAAGGGGTGAGGTTTGTCTAGGTCTTGGAGGCGGATGACCTGGACACACTGAACCCCATATTCCTACCCACCCCTTAAACCCTTTACCTTCCCAGAACTCTCCTCTCCTTGCTTTCCTTTAAAAAACCCTACACACAGCATCCCCAAAGATGACATAGGCCCTGGGGGAAATTATTTTCCTCTGGGCCTCCTGTATGGAGCTCATGTAAAAAAAAATACGGTCTTATTTTTAGTGGACGAAAATATAGACAATAGATATCCAAATTTTCGATTAACCATTTTAAATAGATTTTTAAAAGCGATGAACTCTACGGGTAAATTTGATGTTTTACAGAACATGAACAATTCATTCTATTTCTATGTTGTTAAAGTTCTGTGAAACATCCGACTCGTAATGGAATAATAACTGAACACGAATGGAAATTTATCTTTGAAATTTACCCAGTCGTAATGTTTATCCACACTTCAAAAATCAGAATAACTCGCACTCAGTATTCTACTTTCGGTACCTACTTGTCTGATCTGGAAAATTTCACGCAAGGCCGCCAGCACAAAAGCAAGAGTTAGGTGCAAAAGTAACTTGCTAACGCTGAAGCTGGGAACTCTTTCTAGGGTAATAAACTGTCTCGCAGGAAATGTAGATATTTTCCACTTGTCCTCCTCAACAACTTTAACCACGAAGTCTCCTTTAACTATTTGTGTATATTATACTATACGGGTTATACGGGCATTTCAATATATCTATTCATGATAATTTGGTGAAACAGTAATTATGAAGTGAAATGTGCTCTTTAAATTATATAGAATTCATGCAAAGAACAGTATTGAGCTAACTTTGACTATTATTACCTATTGAGGAACTTCCTATAACTATACATTCCGTGCAGTTGAACCAAAGATATTCTAATACAGAAGAGATATGCTATGGTGTCCGCGCAACTGTCGCCGGACTATGCGCTAATTAGCGTAGTTTTCATACAAAAAGAATTTGTTCATTTCGTTGATTTTTTGAAAATGTGCATTAATATTGGTTAACAATATATTTTGAATAAGGAAAGAATTCGTTCATTTAGTTTAACGCTCGTTTGGTTTATTCGTTAATTATTTGTTCTTTTAGTTTATTTGTTAATTGGTAAACAATATCGGCGACACCCGGAAGCGCAGACCCACATAGTAAAAACAGCAGATAGCACATCTACTTATATTCCAATATCTTTGAGTTGAACACATCTGCTACATCTGAGAAAGTATTACTAACTGCGTGCGATCTAGGTATAAAGTTAACTATGTACCTAAATGGGTTCCTTGTAAACTCAGAATCAACTCAACCCAACACCTCTTTGATAAGTCATTAAAAGAAAAATTACCCATAACCTAACCTAACGTAACCTATTTAACCATTTTTTTCTATATTTTTTTTCATCTCTTTTAATGATTGGAGGAGGGGTTGAGTTCAATTCATTCTGAGTTGTTCGCTCACCATCTAAGTGTAATATTTTTGTCCTACCTGAAAATTCGAACTATATTTCTATTTTTATCGCTTTTGCAATGTATTTTGTATTAGTAATAATAATCTGTGATAAATCAGGAATCACAATTTTTTGGTTATGCATATTTCTTATTCTTCTTCTTTCGTATGGTGGGGGGTCAGAGGGGGACATCTAGGTCTGCGAGCCAGTCTAGGACCTCAGGCGTTGCCCTGTGGACCTCATCAACCCCGCCGGTGAATGAATGGAGCGGGCATTCGTTGACCACATGTTCGGTGGTCTGCACCGCACCGCATTCACACATCGCCGACTCTTTAAGGCCCCATCTATGCATCATGTGAGCACAACGGCTATGGGAGCACCTTATCCTATTGATGGCAGTCCAGAGTTTGCGAGGTAATGAGAACCCAGGCTGTCTCTCAGTGGGGTCTTGCACGAGATGGGCGTTTTTGACGTTGGCTGATTGCCACTCAAGCTTCCACCTATCTTCTGGGGTGAGAGGTGTTCGAAGGAGTCTTTCTCCTTCCGTCCAGAAGGGTTTTCGAGACTTTAAGCGGCATGCCGGGTGAAAAACGACATCATCGTGCAAATGCTTGCACGATGATATTTCTTATAACAGAGACGGACATTATGAGTAAGGTTCAAAGGATGTAGTGATCATTTTTTTGATTTATATTTTCACTATCTTTCATTTCTCCAGCTGAGTCAAATTCTCTCTATGTTTTTTTTAAAGCAATAAAATATAACCGTACTCGCGGTTACCTCAAAAAAATTATAAAATAAGAATCTAAATATTCATAATATACCTATAATAATAATAATTCTACTCTAATTTTCCTAGGCCTTTTTTCTAAAAATACATCAACCCATGAAAAATCCTGAAAAGGAACACAACGTTTCAAAGCAGGAGAAATTATTGAGAAAAAGGAATCAGACATTAACCTAATATACCTACGTCAATGGAATCAAACCTTAACAATAATTAATCAATAATAACTAAGCAGGCACGATCTGAAACAATTATGTATCTATGATTATCTTTACATAGTATAAAATGAAGTCGCTCCCGCTGTCTGTGCGCTTAGATCTTTTAAACTACACAACATATTTTCATGTGGTTTTCACCAATAGATAGAGTGATTCATGAGGAAGGTTTTTAGGTATATAATTTGTCTAGGTTTACAGGCTGGCAAACGGGCGGTGTAAAATTTGATTTAACAGATGGCGTTGGTTATAAAGGTTGGGTAATGGCGTGGCATTATGTTTCGGTAGTCACAGCAGCGTGTGGCCGGGTCTGCTTGTAATATATAAAATGTTTTCGGCCAACTGGATACTAAGTTGACTGTTGACGGATTTTCCATTTTACTATGATGAGTAATAGATAATAATAATAATAAAAGATTTGTCAAAGAATTTATATATAAAAATGCAAAAATCAGTCATTTTAAATACATGTAGGATTACGAAAGATTTTTAAAATATTTATATTGAGGGATCAGTAGGATTTATAGGTTCAATTATGAGTTCCACTGAGCCGAACCCTCTGATATGAAAATATCAGGAGTCGGTGAATTTTTTTCCCATTTGGTCTCTGGTAGGTTGACTTTTTTTTCTTGTATTGTTTTGTATTTATAATACTTATATAGATATAGTGCAATTGCATAGCGTGAATTGACTAGATGATCATTTGGGAAGTGTGTGAAAGGGTTTAGTTTTTCCTATGGGGAAAATTTAACCCGGACATTTCAATCTGGTGCGTAAAAACGTTTATTCATCAATAGATTTGTACGGTATTATAGGTAGATACATTTTGGTCTTTTATCATTGATTCTATTGTTGAAAAGGTCACTGCTCAGCTACAATTCAGGATTTCTCCTGGAATGCAGCTGGTTTTCAGCAGTGCCTCATGATTGATATTTCCAGTAAGATATTTTTTTGCGCGAGAAATTATCGTGAATTTCCCAACTTTTTATTTGACCTAATATCTTATCATCACAATTCAGTCACTGGAACCTACTTGACAATTTGCTAAATCAATCGCTGTTCTCGGATTCGATTCCTGATGAAGTAAAAATACACAAATTCTCATAAGAATTTTTAAACCAATCTGATGTAGTGACAGGCTTCGCTGCAGGTCCTAAGCCATGACAGGGCTCTAACTGCGAAATTTTATGGTTTGAAAAGTAAACCTACGTAGGTAGGTACTTTTGAATCAAACGCAACATTGTAAAAATGAAATTAATAGATATTATGAAATTTCACACAGGTACCGACTTTTAGTGACACCGAGAGAACCCATATTTTAAATTTTATTATCGATTTGTTATTATATATTCAGTAAGTTATAAATTCATGCATGAACTAATATGCCCGAGGTAACATTTCATTTTATAAAACTATATTTTTGCAGTATGCATAACATCTGCTTTTAAATACATTCAGTCTTCCTTCATTCTTCAGACTTTCAGGCATTTCATCGTTCATCTTAGTCCTTTTTACATTAATAGGTAGTTATGTGACTCAGATTTTCTCATTTACGACTTCAGTATTTGATTTGTCCTGTCCCCTTATAGATTATCCTCGAAATTATAACTACCTAACTGTCTTAATTTTATCGGCCAAAAACACTATTTTTATGGTAAATTGCCTATTTCAAAAAAATGTATATATTGCTGATTTCATAATTATGTATATCTCTATTAAAAACAATTTCATCCTTAAAGCATTTTGGCATTAGGTTTTTCACAACTTTATGCATAAAAATGATCACATTAAAAAGCAGTCTTTTTTTATAGGAATCCAATTTAGTCCTCTATCTCTATTGATTAATGCTGTGTACACACACAGCTATAATATATGTGAATGTTAATGATACGGACGTGTCGAAACCGGTCGCAAAAATTTAAAATTAAAGTACCTAACAAATGTACGCGGAAAATTAAAACTCTTCAAAACAAAAATGTCTAGAAATTAGTCTTGATGTATTTCAGCATAGTCATATATTCCAATTGGGAATGTAGGTACCTGCGAGCGATATGCCGAAATACGCCAAGCCACGAATATTATAGCTGTGTGTGTGTACACAGCAAAATTGCCTTTCCCCAGTATACATCTCACAGCTCTGTTCTGTATAAATTTTAGCTGGTTTTGGTTTCTTTCATATAATGTCGTAGAGCAGTACCTACCTATGTAAATGTTTTTAAAATGAGCTCTGTAGTGTCTCCATTTAGTTTATTTCTTAATCTTCTAAGAAAATTTACTGGTACCTTTTTGATACCTTCTGTAGCACATATTATATTTTTTTTGCTTAGGTTGTTTTGATTCCAATATTACATCCCGGTGTCTGTACAGTACCTGCCTACGTTAGCTTACTTATAGATAAGTCCTCAGAATTATTAAATTGGTCATTGAAGTCGCTATTTAGCTATTGATTAATTCTCATGAAGAATAAACTAAATCCCTATTTATTTATTTATTTTTATTTATTGTTTCTTTATACTGTAGGTAAAAATGTTTACAATACAATTTGTTACCTCACTAGGACAAGCCTGTGTTGAGGTTAACAATAATTATACAAGTTAACAAAATAACACAAAATTATCCAGATTTTGAAAGAACAATATTGTTGTATTTCTTACAGATTGAGATTATGGGTACCTACTAAACTGATGGCGCTAGGTAGTACACTTTTAGGGTGACCATAGTTTTGAGATCTGATTTAAAATAAAACTAAATAAAGTTTTTTTTTTTTTTTTAAGGATTAAGTTGTAAATAATAAATGTATGTATATAATTTAACATGCTATAGATTTGGCAGGAAGAAAAAACAGTTTAAACAAAAATAAAAATTATTTTAGCTTATTTCATAAACATACTCATTTAGCTAATAATTTAGAAAGGACAAAGTAGAGAAAATTAATTGGCAATCCTCGACTAACACAAATAATTTAAGATTCTTTTTAAAAGTGTACAAGGAATTAGATGACTTTATATGTTCTGGAAGGCTATTAAATATGAGTGGAGCTTGATAAAAATAATTTCTTTGACCAAAAGAAGATTTAGTTTGAATTGCCATAAAATTCAGACCAGAGCCAATTCTCGTAGTACGAATTTGCTGTGTTCTTTCTGCAATATTAATATTATTAAAAAATCTACAAAGCGTTTGTGTAATATATAACTGTTTTACGTTCATTACATTACATTCCTTAAAAAGTAAATGAGTTGGATATTTAATTTTTTTCTTGAACATAACTTTAAGAGGGCATTACCAGAGAAAGCCGGAAATACGTCATTTTCAAAAAAGTTATTAGACGTATTGACTCTTTTCCACAAAAAATTATAAATGGATTTCGAAAGATTGTTCTTTTATCTAGTGAAGTTATGTAATAAATTTTTAGAATTTTTTTTAATTTTTAGTATAATAAGGTTATTCCGTAGGTCGTTGGCAGATTTGTTAAATTTTCAAAAAAGTTTTTGTATTATACCACACCCATTTAAAATAATGTAATCATGCAGTAAAACAAATCAATACATTATCTAGCAGAGTTATGTATTAGAATTTTAATTTTAGTTTCAATAAAATCATTAAAAAATATTTACGTACATGTGTTTCTTGACGAAAATTGGTCCATTTGTGTATTTATTTGCGCACTTACAAACTAATATATTTCAGATTTTTTTAACATTCTTATTAAATTTAGACATTATTGAAAAATGATAAATACTTCTTCTTCAAAAAATAACTACAAAAAGTACACTATTTTAATAGTTTTATCATCACGCCTTTCAGCATTTTTGGATGAAGGTATAAATTAAAGCTAATTTGGATTGAAATAAATTCGATATTGAGTTATAATTTAAAAAAGCTGGTACGGAGAATAATTAATCTTTCTCATTGTAACCGCCCTGCACGATCGGAAGAACAACTTTCGACGAAATGTGGATTTTCGTCCGCTGGCTGGTTAAACGCTCTTAAGAATCATTTTTTGGGCAATATTAAGTGGTTCTATATAAGTCATTGCGCAGGATCTCCAGCACACTATATTATAAGAAATGTCTCACTAGAAAAAAATAACAGCGTGGGCACTGTGGGCAGTTCAATAAATAATTAAAATCAAGGTTCTCTGGTTAAATTGATATTAATATTTAACAATTATTTTCCCGAAAAGTTGATCTACGATTTTGTAGTAGGTATTGGTGGCCAAATATAAATGCCTGAGGAGGTAACCTCCACCCGACAAAGTTTTCCTTTTTTTTAAATAGTATCTAGAAAAAGGCACAGCCCTAAAAGCGAGCACAATTCGTTTACTTGTTAAAACCTTCAAATCTTCAAATTTATCAGTGTGCAGCAGGCAGGGGCGAGCACTCCATATAGGCACATAAGCACTGCCTACCCTACCGTATTTGTAAAATATAAGAATGTAAATATTATAATTTATTAAATTATTGCTAAAAATAAATACACACTTATTAAGCGCGAAAAACGTGAACAACCGAAACTAAACGAGCGCCTCATTAAACGGCATACTAAAACGTGGCATAAACTATAACTAGAAACAACACGCTCGCCCTCCGACTGCCTCACTAAAATGCGGACTAAGCAGGAATTATTTCTGCTTGGAGCTAACTTCATACAAGATATAATATCAATGTTTACGAAATGCACATGGCATAGAGTAGAACTGTCGTTTTGAATTTGCTTCTGTGAGGTTCTTTTGTTAGTATTAGGCATTGCTTTCAGGAACAAAATTAGCAAATGGCAATCAGTGACGACAGTTATATCTGTAGTTATCTATTTCTATCAACTTAGCGAAAACTTGTACGAAGGGTTTTTTGTGGTAAGTTTTTTAAAAAAAATATTTGAATCAATTCGGCGGTTTTCCTACTGCCTACCCTGATTAAAAACTCTGTGCACGCCACTGGCAGCAGGAGGTGTAGCAACTAGAAAAAAAAATGGATTAAAAAGTACCTACCTACCTACCTACCTAGTTCGTTTCATCGTAAGTTCCGCTTTTTAACACCTTCACAAGTGGAGGATTTTTTTTTTTAAATTTAAGGAATATATTTTTTTTAGTGCCGATCTAAATTTAAGTAGTTTTACAGACATTTTAGTTGCATTTATTTCATGTCTACCCACTTTTAGTCATTTTTTTTGTGAATAGGTACCTACCTACCCCACAAGAGTCCCAGCTGCTCCCAAACGCCTTGCGCCAGTAGACTATTGCAACCCCAAATGCGGAATTTTGTGAAGCTCTAGGTAGTGGGGAAGGGAAGGAGCTGGGGTGGAGAAAGATGGGGAAGTACTTACCTACCTTGCTATTCCGATCTAGTCACCAAACACGGCTAAAGCCATTTCAAGCAGCATTTCAATTTTGCATCAAATTTCAAAGCAACAAATTTCATTTTAACCACTGAATAGTGGTCTTACACCAGAGCGATACAGAAAGTAGGTAGGTAGGTACCTTCCACTCTGGAACGTGTCACAAACATAGGTAGGTACCTAGGTACTGTGTATCATTTTAAATAAATAATTTGTGAAATACCACAATTCAATCACATAATTTTTTTACACATATAAATTCGGATTACTGGTCGAGAGCCTTAGCCCTCGACCACGGAGGTCGTCAAACAGTCAGTCGTAATTTTTAATCAATTCTATAATTTATATCTCCCATGGGTACGTGTTCCTTCCATATTTCAATGTAACCGATCGCTTTAAAAAAAACATATACCTACAGTTTAGTCGGTGGCATGTCTTGCATTCTCATGTGTCACGCAAATGCAAATGTCTACTGGTAATCCGAGAAGTCGACAGTCGACACGCGACCGGCCAATGGAGAAGTCCACTGGGATATAGCGCTAATAAACTCCGCTCAGAACTCGGAACTCGCCGTACTTCAGTACCCCCCCTAAACCCGCCGCCCCCCGGCCACTCCCATACTGCGACAAGCTCCGCCTACCAAGCCACTGCGCACGAGCAGACATGGAGGAAAGAGAAGGATTCATGTTCAAGCTAAATTGATGCTTTGGTGTATGTAGAATACGGGTTGTTTTGGCTTACAGTTGGGTTTGGAACAAAAGTTCGCTGAAAATTTGAAATTGAAAAGTTTTTGTATGTTTTCATGACGTGTTTCAAATTTTCAGGTAATAGAAATGCACGATTTTTAAAATTTATTTGAAAAGATTCTTTTTTTATGGGCATGAATTATTTTTTGAAGTGAAAACTTCTTTAGCACCGTTGTGATTTGAAACTCGATGAAACGAAAAATAGTGACACTAAAAACAGATGTACATCTGTAGGGTTAAGCCTGTGGGAGAGTGATAAAGTATAATCGGCCTCCTCTTTGTGCGGTGCTTTGAAGTCTCCCCACGATTGTTAATTGCACAGTCTGTTTTTTTTTTTTAATTTAATGAACATAATATATAATCAACTATACGTAGATACATTAGATACTTTTGTCCAAAAATGTTAATTTAAATATGGGAAATTGAACATTTTCATATTCTTATTGAAAACTCTCCACATTGACTAAATAATCATTAGTAGGTTAGGTACCTACCTACCTACTCATTTGGCAATTTTTATAGCGCCATTTTCAATTTAATACATATTATCAAGGGCACTAAAATAAATCTCTAAATTATTTCAAAACTGTAAAAAAAAAGACTTTTATTAAAAATTTATTTTACATAATTTTCATAATTTATTTATCAACTTTCCATATAATATATGACTTTAATGTCTTAATGTAATAAAAACCCACCCTCAATTACCTCTTTATCTATATTACATCAGCATTTAACGATCGTAATTGCTCAATTCCCATGCAAAATAACCATACGTATTCCATAAATTAAAAATTGTTCGCCCGACCCCGTCACAATCATCAAAACACCATAAAATCATGCTTATAACTTGAGTTAAACAAACCGCGTTTATTGTAACCCCATTAAAACTCACTAAATCAAGCTGCGAGCTTTTCTATGGTGAAGCAAGTCCTGGTTGTGTTGGCGCTAGTAGGTTCTACTGGCCCTCTCGAAAGTCATAAATAAGGGCGAGGTGTTTATTAGAGGTTGTTACTGGTTCGAAGCCCGGTGGGGAATGGCTCATTTAATGGCTTTTATTGGCTTGATAACTGCTGCTTGAATGGTTGGAGTGTGTTGGATAACCTGTGAATTACGCAATTGCTTCTTTATGGTTATTTAAATGATGTCGAATTTAATGCCAATTAGCGTTATCTATCAGGATTAAATTTTAATAAATTAAAATAACTAGATATCTATGTACTTATTATGTATTGAATATTTAAAAATATTGGGAAATTATTATCTATTAAAATATCTGTGAAAAAATATCATATTGAACACTTTTAATTTGGTTATTTTTTATAGCACCATTTTAAATCAAAAAGTTAACTTCAGAGCACTTTAATACATCTAGAAATTATTTCAAAACTGTAGAAAAAAAATACTTATCTACAATTTTTTTACTGTATCTTTGACAGGATTAATCTAAGTCGGTACAGCACTTTATGTAAGTCGATGAATATGCCAACCGGTTTCGGAACACGAAGAATTTCATTTTAAAAGAAGCTGACATGTTTTCATCTGCCCTGTCAAAACATATCATATTGAGCACTATACGGTTGGCAAGATTTACCTTGGTAGGTACAGCACTTTATGTAAGTTTGCGAATATGCCAACCGGTTTCGGCACAGTAAGAATTTCACTTTAAAAGAAGCGTCGTGCTTACATCTGCCCTGTCGAAGCGCGGTTGTGGTGAAACCGGTTGGCATGTCCGTATAAATAAGGTATTGGACAAATAGTTCATGAAATTATAATCACCTTTAAAGAAGCTGTATGATCATTCAACTAACTGTCTTAAAAAGCTCCTAATTCTATAAAGTTCGTGCAAAAGTTCGGTATATTAAATAAGACAGGAAAAATTAATAAATAGACTCTTAATCACTCCGCAAAGTTCGGTGACCATATAATTTAAAATTTCACTGCTAACATTTTTATAAAAACATCAAAAACTACAAACATTTTCACAATGACAATCAGTTAAAATAAACTTTAGAATTTTTTAAAACTTAACTGTTATTTTTCTACTGGAGTTGCGCAAAATAAGCACAAAGCCAATAAATAACTCGAGTGAATTGATTTGCTTAGATTAACGAATCTAGGTATAATATTAATAATTTAGTAACCACGCTAGGCCTAGCGTTATTGATTAATCTATTTCCCTGACTTGCCCACTGCTCGAATACTTAGTAAAGAATTCATATCATCGGCCTTTGACTCTACGAACCCTTCAGGTTTTAAATAATTGTTTGCATCAACCCAAACCTACCTGCTTGTAAAAGCACCAATTAAATATCATTTAACGTTGTCAATCTGTTAGGTGCATTGCACTCATCGTTAAAAAATGCAAATATTTTTATAATTTGATATTAAAATGGCTTTTTTCTGCATCTATGATTATGTTGTAAAACATAAAAGCCGACACTTCAAATACACAATGTTTATAGCTTTGATCGTTGTCATTTAACAACCCACCTTTCATAAAAAGGAACTACATAAAAAAGCTTGTCTTATTTGAGACCACTCACTGTAATTGCTAAGGCCTTTTAATGCAGTGGCAACATTTTGATACACTTAATGATCGATTCATAGAACCGAGTCGATGGCTCTTTATTTCCTAGCCGCCCATAAAACTGATCTATTCACCTAGGAAAATAACACGCAGCATTTGCACCTAGTAAAAATGTTACAGAAAAAGATTGGTGGGATTTTTTTAAAGGTGTGTAGGATTTGTGTCTTTTTGTATTGGGGGATGTTTTATATGTTAGGGAGGGACGGTAATATGCTGTGCGGTGCCCGGTCTATATACACGTGGTTTCAGTCTGCACGAGAACAGTTGAACGCCGACGATCGCACGGCGCGGGTCATGTGACGGCCGTTACGTCATCCTCTGACATTCTGTCACTCGTCTTCGGCCCTCCGAAGAGGTTGCACCTATCCGCGGATCTGCCCGATGCGGAGGCGACAGCCGTGTGTAAATAAACAGTGCGAAACAATCTTTAAAAAAACAATCAGTTATTTCTTCAAAAAAATGTGAACTCGATTTTAAATCATATTTGGACACGGAAAAGCATCCGGAAAATTCTGCGAAAAGTTTTTCTACACAACTTTATTATAAGTTCAAGTGCGCGGCGAACTCTTCGAGACGTACTTCGATTTGTGCAAATTTTCGCAGAATCCATGGGAAATATAAACACTTGAGTGCAGGAAACCGCCGAAACACCCCTTCGTGAATTAACAGTTAAGGTTTTGTGATATAATCCACAGACGTTAAAGCGTGACAACGTAAATCACTGGAAGGGAATTTCAATGCGAAAACACCCGTGTTATTTTATGAATATTCACCGCAACGCAAACACCAGCGTATAATTTTAAATTTCAATAATAGTCTGTACAATAAAACCATTTTCGCTTGTAGAATTTATGTAAAAAAAAACTTGGTAGATTTTTTGCTGTTAGTTTGTTAGGAGATAGCAAAGTAGCAGCCCCTAAATCTTGAGAGGGATTTAGAACAAAAGCTCGGGAAAGCAACAGTTTGTAGAACGAAATAGGTCGCAATAGGTTCAATGTCGAGATTCCTCGGGTCATAAACGCCCCCTCGCAGTGTTCACTGTTCCCTGTTCACGTGGTCTTGCGGAGATAAATCACATATTCCTGACAGATTGTTGCGGCACCGAGGATACACAGAATCTCGCCTCAATGTGCACCAATTATTACTGTGCCGGAGTCCTATGAACGGACCGGGATCTGAATAAATCATCCGTGACAAATTCGCTAAGACTTGAAAAGAAATAAGTTTTAATGGGTGTTTAAAAAACTATCAACAATTTGGTGGCCACATTGAAAAACATGGTGAAATACGAAAAGCCGTTTATCAAGTGCGCGAATTGAATTATTTATGTGTATTTTAAGCCATAAATTTTAAGATTTTTTCGTAGAATTAATATTTCAAACTTCAAATCCAATATTGTATAGATTAACAAGTCGTTAAAGAAATACAATAGTAATATTGTAGCAGTTTACGTAGATTCTAGTGAAGTTTCTTAGAAACATAATTATCGGATCATTAATTATCAAAAAAACAGCGGGATAAACGTAATTAATACAATAAAAGTCGTAATATCGTGTTATTTATGGCTGGAGAACTGAAGGAAAGATTGCGGAGGAAATATGTTTGCGATTTTCGCGTAAAAACACAAGAAAGAAGAGAGAAGGGAATCGAACAGCGAAACGGGGAAATTTCCCTCAGAACACGACACTACCGATGATTTCTCCTCACGAGAGGTAGAAAGAGACGTGGTTGAACATAAAGAGCCAAAACGGCTCGCTTTACCACTATAGAGAGTATTTTAAACGGTCTTCAGATGAATGACTTGAATTATAACGCGGGCATGAGCTCCTATCAGTTTGTCAACTCCCTCTCGTCTTGTTATGGGGGGCAGCAGCCAGGAGCGGCTGCTGGACGAGTAGCGGGGGAGCCTGCCCTACCAGCTCCAGGAGCAGACTACTACAGCCCTGGAGGAGGGTATCCAGGAGGATGTTACTCACCAGGGCAAGGGTACCAGCAATACCCCACAGCGCAAAGCCTAGCTGATTACACGCAGTTACAACCAAGGTCGTCCGCGTTGTCTCCCGCTTTGCTACCACCCGCTCCACCCCCTGTACCTCCAGCATGCAAGTATGCCGAGTCTTCTTCTTCAGCGGGTGTGGCTTCTCCTCAAGATCTATCGACGGCCGGTCCCGGGCGTAGCTCCCCTTTAAGCACGAAGCCCCCGCCAGCGACTCCCTTGGCGAGCCCTGCGGACAAACCGTGTACCGTGTCCAGTCCTGCCTCAAGCACCTCGAGTACGTCCAGCCAGGAAGCGGGTGCCGCCTCGGGGAAGAACAGCAAGGGAGGCTCCAGCTCGGGCAACCCGCCACAAATCTACCCCTGGATGAAACGAGTTCATCTCGGACAAAGTAAGTCCCTAATTAAATCATATTTCATTTCATGTATACCATAAACCATTAGTTTTTACATCTTTTCTACTATGTATTAGCAAAGAAGATTAATAATTGATTACTATGTAATTTACTATACTTATATGGAAACTCTCATTATTTTTAAGTATTTTTTTCCATAATCATTGTGTTCTTTGCTTTAAGTAGATGGGTAGAAACATGTTGCGGAAAACATTAGTTTTTCAGATTGATTAACCAACTTGAACATTGCGTGATTATTAATTGGTAAATAACAATTTTTACATGAGTTGGTAGATACAAAATTAATGCTAAGTAGATATCCATTACTAGGCATTTACTTGCTTCATATAAAACAAGAGAAATGCACGCCTTATCGTGCTCACGAATAAATAAACATTTTATAATTATGTGTGTCATGACATTGTAAAAGTGTAAAAGAAGATAAAACACAGTTATTTGATTTTACAGCAACATTTATTGATTATTTTTATGGCAACCTGGTTGCTCTTTAACAGTTTGACGAAAACTTTTTAGAGGTTTTTAGTCAAAGCGAAACACCATCGGCATAATAGGTACAAAGGAATAAATAATAGTGTAAATAAAACAAGTCATATCATACTTATTTTTTAAATTTATAATAACCAAGCAAAAAAGTGGCTAAAGGAGGTAGCGCAACACGGCATAACAACACAAAAACAAATAACGAAAAAAAGCAAAAAAGTGTTTGCCTTCTACGAAAAAAATTATGTCGTACCTACGCAGAAATTTGGAATGCCGTAAAGGACAAAATGTTAATTTTAATGTACAGGAGAGCGAAAAGAAAATCATATCTCCTGTTTTTGTAGACCTTTAATTATAATTTTAATTTTTTTTAAATAACACTGAATAAATCTTTCAGAATTATTAACATTTTTAGAAAAATTATTCAATCACAATATTTAATTTTTCAGATAAAATAATCCTTTTAAAATGCAGGTCGTAAAATACGCACTTATTTTCCTAAAAATATTTTGACGACGCAGATCGAAAAAGAAAAAAAAAACAAAGAAAAATGACATTTCTTAACTCGTGTTTGAAATTATTGTCCTTTACAGCATTTTTAATTTTCGCTTAAGGTGTAATGAGTAATTTTCCTGCTTTCCCTAGAATAGTCCCGAAACTACGTTTGGTTCCAGCGTAAAAAAATACACAGTTCTGAAACATCTAATTATTACACTGAATATGTATTGTCTAGTCGATTTTTGAGAATTTTTCCGCTAGGTGCACTGGACCTGAGATAAACATCTAATTAGTGCTATCTTCCACCTTCATATGCATCGTTTAAAACGGCTGTTAAATAATACGGTAGGCGTAAAACTCACGCGGCCAACCTGTAATTTAGTTGGCCATTATTAGAATCAGTAATTAATCTTTAATAGTTACCTAGACATGGTTCGAGGACCTATGCAAAAACAATATAATGTATACTTTTACACATATTTACACTTATATCTATCTACACGTACATTACATAAAAAATACACGCTTGTTTCTGCAGAAAGTATTAATAGCAACATTGTTTCATAGTCCATCGCATTTATGTATACCAAGGGAAAACGAGATTCTATGCAGAGTTGTATATTAAATAATTTAAAAGCTCTTAAGAGGGCATTACCAGAGAAAACCAGAAATATGTCATTTTCAAATCAGATTTTAGACGTATTGACTCTTTTCCACAAAAAATTATAAATGGATTTCGAAAGATTGTTCTTTTATCTAGCATTCGCAAGTAATAATTTTGAGAATTTTTTAAAATTTTTAGTATAATAAGGTTATTCCATAGGTCGTTGGCAGATTTGTTATATTTTCAAAAAAGATTTTGTATTATACCACACCCATTTCAAATAATATAATCATGCAGTAAAATAAATCAATAGGTACGTTATCTAGCAAACGCATGTTTTAGAATTTTAATTTTAGTTTCAATAAAATCATTAAAAAATATGTACGTACATGTGTTTCTTGACGAAAATTGGTCCATTTGTGTATTTATTTGCGCACTATCAAACTAATATATTTCAGATTTTTTTAACATTCTTATTAAATTTAGACATTATTGAAAAATGATAAATACTTATAATCAAAAAATAACTACAAAAATTACATTATTTTAATAGTTTTATCATCACGCCTTTCAGCATTTTTGGATGAAGGTATAAATAAAAGCTAATTTGGATTGAAATAAATTCGATATTGAGTTATAATTTAAAAAAGCTGGTACGGAGAATAATTAATCTTTCTCGTTGTAACCGCCCTGCACGATCGTAAGAACAACTTTCGACGAAATGTGGATTTTCGTCCGCTGGCTGGTTAAACGCTCTTAATATAAGCTGATATTTGTGATTATTTTTTTTTCTAAATTAAATACGTTAGAAAGGCCTGTATTTAATTCATTCATGTTATTGGTATTAAGTAAGACAGCATTTTATAGTGTTTGGTTTGATTTTGTTTATTTGAGGCTAGAAATATTACCTTTTTTATGTGATTATTAGAACCTATGAATTTAGGATTATAAAAACTTTTAAAGTGATTTGTACCTAATACAAAATTGTGGAAATAACTTTAATAGATTCATTTAAAGGAATTATATCACATATAAATTTAATACGAAATGAAAAAACACTTTGAACGTCTAATTTAAAATATTAGTTTTAATAGAGGTAATTATTTTAATTTTTATTAGAATAATATTGAAGAAGAAGATAAAACAAATAAATTTAAATTAAACGTGAAAACATACAACTCTGAAAAATTAGTTGAGGATAATATTGTTATTTCTGAATTTGAAATATGGGACCGATAATGATAGAAAAATTATAGATCCCAATGGCCGAGTTGGTTAAGGCTCTGTTTCCCTGTAAGACAAGAGATCTTGGGTTCAGTTGCGACCGTTACCTTTTTTATTTTTGTGCTTCATGTTTTGGATTAATTAATATTATCTTCTTCTTCAATGCGTAATTATTTTAATTTAATTAAATTGATGCCACAAAGTGATTTCACAACAAACAAAAAAATAATTAGAATAGAATGGACATATTACTGTCTTCGTGGGTACCTATATAACTATATTAATTACATGTTTTAAGTAATTAATAAAATCGTGGAAATATACCTACTTACTCATTAAAGAAATGGAAAAAAATCAGTGTTTAAGCAATAATCAAATTATTCCGTTCTTGTATTCCTCTTCGTTAATTTAAAACAAACTATAATACTTTTCCACTTCAAAAAACTATCTTCAAATAATTGTTCATGTTCTATGTGTATCGGTGTATCTCCAAAACATTCTAAATAAGTACTTAAATCATTCTTTCCTATATTCGTGTTCATGGACACTTTTCCAAATGCCAATTATACCGTGCTCTCATACTCGCTATCGAGTAGGTAGCTAGAACACACAAGTTCTTTTGACGGTGAGCAATTTCACCCAATTAAAAAAATCTTGTTTGTGAAAACCTGCGTTGTTGGGCAATGTTTGATTTATAGAATAAATTATACGATACAGATATCTACCCACAGCCATACAGGCTATATTGTTAATTTTTGTTGAGAAACACTTTAAGTTTGTGGTTTTGAGTATCTAACATAGAAAGAAGCAGCCTTTTTGCTCAATATCCTAGTAATTAGAATTTATTTCCATTACATATATTTATTTCTGTAACAAAAAAAAAAAATATCCACTTCGTAAGTACTTCGTGTATAACATAAGCAACGTTAAAAATATGATTTCAATCCTTGTTGCTAAATGTTAATTTTCATTTATTGTTTCTTAAACGAAAATTTGAAACAGAAAATTAAGAAAAAGATACGGTCGCATTTATCCAGGACATTAGCCTTACCGATGCTCTGGTCTAACCAATGAAACTAATTTGGTCAAATTTAACTGTATCACACTTCGACTAAGAACTACCAACCTTATCTTCATTTTCTAAACACATGTTGTAATCGGAAAATTTAAGTATGATTGCAAGACTCATGCCCGAACTAAATGCAATCTAGATAGCGCCTTGGTAAAAAATATCTAAGATTATTTTAATGTGCGACATCTATTGAATTTTCTGCTGGTCTAGAAATAATTTTAATTTTTTAAATTTTAGTAAAGCCTCATAATGTAATATTTAATCATTGAAGACAATATTAGCGATTCTTAAATGAAAATTTATTATTATATTAATATTACAATTTGAGGTTATACTCATTAAGTTAATACAAAAATAAATCAAAAAAGTATTTATGTTTTCGTCGCAAATAAATTCGCAATTGTTTTCAACTTTATGCGATGGATGAAGGCCATCAACTATTAACTTACTTGATGCCTAACAACTAACAGTGTAAAATGTATTATGCATTGTATTGGATACAAGCGAATAACAACATCACGCATATTAATACTAAAAAATCGCACTCTATGTCCTCTGCGTCATACAGAGTTGACGCCATGGAAAATAATTATATTTCCAACAACCTTTGATATTACAAAACAACAACAACAGATATCCGCTAATAATTAATTCTTTAGGTTTTAACAATACCTACTTACCCACGTCAACATAATATTTTTGCAAAGATAAAGCATTTCGCACACGTAGGTACCTACCTATCTTCAAAACTAATCTCTGATTCCAAAATCCAAATCCCATTATTCTAAATTCAAAATTGGTTCGGAAGTCAGGTATCTAAATACTATATTTTTATTACACTCCCATCTCTCCATAGAAATTAAAATTAATATCACACATGCTTATTTTTCACATTCTTTCTTACATACTCGTAATTTATATCTTTAAATTTTGAAGCAATATTCCATGGTTTTGGCTTGTGCACACGCTTGATATAAATCATTTGAAAAAAAATCTGTAATTATAAACTGGTTAAGCTTTTAGTAGACAATAGGTTTAATTATAAGATCATCTTACTCTACAGACAGGAACACACATTAGCGTAAAGTCTTCATTAAACTACTAAGCTGCGTTAATTAAGACGTAGACTTCAGTCTACCAAAGTAAATATTGTAAACCTTTATAAGGAAAGCTTCTCAGAGCACATAAATGCACCCCTGACCTGAAATTAAATTAGTAAAATTGTGGACTTTCTTTCCTGGTTTCTTTGGCTCGATTCTTGGCAAATAAGGAAATTTTTCCGCCGAAATATCACTTCAAGTGAACTTTACAAAGCTGTGTTTAAAAACGATTAACCACATTCTAAAAGGCTATATGAAAATATCGAGGTGAAATCAAATAAAACATATTATTATTTATTTAATTTCAACCTCAGTTTAAATATACCATGAACAATAATTGCATGTCACAGTTAAATACAAGCACAAGAAAATAGATACCTAGCCTTCTTGTACCTTCCGTGCAGTTAAGAGGGCATTACCAGAGAAAACCGGAAATACGTCATTTTCAAAAAAGTTTTTAGACGTATTGACTCTTTTCCACAAAAAATTATAAATGGATTTCGAAAGATTGTTCTTTTATCTAGCATTCGTATGTAATAAATTTTGAGAATTTTTTTTAATTTTTAGTATAATAAGATTATTCCATAGGTCGTTGGCAGATTTGTTCAATTTTCAAAAAAGTTTTTGTATTATACCACACCCATTTCAAATAATAAAATCATACAGTAAAATAAATCAATATATTATCTAGCAAACGTATGTTTTAGAATTTTGATTTTAGTTTCAATAAAATCATTAAAAAATATGTACGAACATGTGTTTCTTGGCGAAAATTGGTCCGTTTGTGTATTTATTTGCGCACTTACAAACTAATATATTTCAGATTTTTTTAACATTCTTATTAAATTTAGATATTACTGAAAAATGATAAATACTTATAATCAAAAAATAACTACAAAAAGTACATTATTTTAATAGTTTTATCATCACGCCTTTCAGCATTTTTGGATGAAGGTATAAATTAAAGCTAATTTGAATTGAAATAAATTCGTTATTGAGTTATAATTTAAAAAAGCTGGTACGGAGAATAATTAATCTTTCTCATTGTAACCGCCCTGCACGATCGTAAGAACAACTTTCGACGAAATGTGGATTTTCGTCCGCTGGCTGGTTAAACGCTCTTAAATAGATCCGCCACATTTGCGTATCTATTACTAACTTCATGTAATAGTAGGTATACTTAACTACATTGCAATGATGATTAGATGACTTAGCTAAGCGAATGTTTGTAATGCTCAGTTCTGGTATTGTTACATTTAAACAGGATTTGGAAAGAGTAGCTCTCGTAGGTATAAATATGATGAAATTCAATGAGGTTAATTAAATCAGGGCTCTTTATGCTTCCATTTACAATTATGCACATAAATATTAAATCGAATGTATTTCTTCAATCTGAGGGTAAAAGTAAATTTAATTCTTTCATCGAGTAATTTCAGTTTATCCTGTCGCTGGGAATATCCTAAGACAAAAAAATTATGTCTTAGGAATTTATGTTGAATTTTTTAAAATGAATTTGAATGTATTTTAAAATGGGGAGACCATGTTGAGAAGTTGTATTCGACTTGACTGCGAACAAAAAGTTTTCAGCTTCTAGTGCGATCGTTTCACTACTAAAAATGAGGAAGTTGATAAACGATAGGTACATTACAGCCGTTGTCGAAATAGTTACAATCCGTACAAATGCTACTCAATCATTTAAGCTGTGAAGGTGTACCTAGATAACGACTTATTGAGGTCTACAAACTCCTGCAGTCATTGTCTTTACAATAGTCGCTGACCAATTGACCGATTCACAACAATTTATATCAGTTTATTGGGCGCCTTCCATCGTTTTACACGTATTACTTACTGGCCATTGTTTCTTAAAGGGTGTAATTTATTTCCGCGCCGAGATACCTATTATGTGAAAGCGTGCTCGGGCTTCGCGGCCGACCCTAAAGAGCAACGGACCAATCGAATAAATCATAAAAGTCGTAAATAAAAAACAAAACCTCATTCATAGTGCGCATGCCTCAACACAACAGGTAAGTGCCATCGAGCGTCATAAATTAACCCGCCCGGTACATACCCGTACCACCTTGTGAATTCAATGGATTTAAAATATTTTAAATGTTAACATGTGATATGAATATGTGAAAATATATGCGAGAATTCAATATATACTAAAGCTATAGTGTAGCCAAAGTATCTTCGAAGGAAGGTGAATAATAATAAGTATTAAGAGGAAACTGGGCGGCGTTTTGTGCACACAAACGTATTCCCAAATTTCCTCTCTGGATTTTGACACTACTACCAATTTTTTTAACATATTATAGATGGTTCCATGCCATCTCAGAATCTAGTCAACTCAACACTCAACAACTCTTTGAAAAGTCATTAAAAGCTATGAAAAAAATATTTTTAAAATAGCCCATTACCCTAACCTAAAGTAACCTGTTTAACCAATTTATATCACTTTTAATAATTTATCAAAGGAGGTTCTGAGTTGGTTTCATTCTGAGTTAACCGGTCATCATTATATAAGTAGATATCGACCACTAGCGTATTGGTTCCTTTTTGTTTTTTTGATAAATTACTTCTTATAGGAGTTAGGACCGTCCAAAAATCGCTAAAATTGCCTAGTTTAAACGTCATCGACAGACGTTCAGTATACAAATGAATGTATTTTTTTAAATAAACAAAACGTACAGACGTAGAGTATTTTCTTCTAATACAGTTATTAAAATAAATAAATCAGATTGTGCAATTCATACGCGGTAGAAGTGAAACTTTTTGAAAATTAAAGTAGACGAGAGTGGGGAGACTGCAAACATTGCCTAAAGAGGAGACCGACAGGCTAGGAAGCACCCCACAAAGAGGAGACTTTTTATACTACCTACCTCATACTCTCGCAGGCTTAATCCTAAAGATTATGTCTTTTTAGAGTAGCTATGTTTCGTTTAATCGAGTTTCAAAGCATAACGGTGCTAACTAAAAAAGTGTTCTCTTAAAAAAATCTTATAAAATTTGTCCACTTTTCGAGGAGAAAAACGAGGTATACCAAACCTTGATGTTGATGATTTTATTTAGGTATTATCAGCCTGAGGTACAGTTGTCTCTTTCTCTCAGTATTTGGGGGAGTAAGAGCGAGAGTGACAGCAACAATTCTTGTAAAATACCTTTTGTTGAAATTTCTTAGCGACCTGTTTTCCTCTTAATATCTTGCGAGAAAAACACATAGGTGATGAGCTACGTCATATTATATGAAGGCAGTATGTTAAGATAGTTGTATGGCTAAGAAGAATTTTAATTTCAATTACGCAGGTGTAAAGAAGAAAAACCATGGGAAAATTAAAAGCCTATTGTTTAATTTCTTGAAGTAGATTTATGGCGAAGTAGATATGTTTTGATTTTGAAATTACTCGTACGTATTATAGTTAACAATAAAGAATATAAGATACCTAGCTAAGAACATAAGTAAACTAAAAATAATTGTGCTGTGAAAGGAAATGTTTGTGTTAGTGTTAACCCCTCGGGTCTCGAAATTATTTTTTCAAGGGGTTACAAAAAATTCCGCTTTGCAATAAAATCCAAATAAATGAAATTTTTCTAAACATATTCGAAAACTGAAAACTGTTTTTGAAATGCGATAAAATACGCTTTCAAATTTAAGAATTCAAAATAAACATATAATTTTTGAAATACTAAAAATTTGCATACTTACCAACATAAAAAAGTTTTAAAAAGTTAAAATAAAGACATGTGGTTATTTTATTGGACAAATTATGTTGAATTATAATATGAATAGGTATATATATATATTGTAAAGGTTATAATGAGCAAAATTAAGAAAGGGACCCTCAGATGGTTTGGGCAAGTAGAGCGAATGAACGAAGAAAGTAGTGTGAAAAGAATATATGATGCAAATGTGAATGGTAGAAGAAGTCGGGGACGCCCGAGGAAGACATGGCACGATCAAGTAAATCAGATACTTGAGACGGGCCATGTCAAAAGTCAGAATAATAGAAGAGTATGTATGAGACGATGTATGAATGTTTATTTTTATTTATTTATTTATTTATAAGAATATTGTACATTGCATAGTTTTTTTGTGGTGTTTCATCCGCCATGCTAGGGATATCCCTGTGTTATGGCGGGTGAAGTTTACAGATTTGAAATTATACATTTGTAATGGTTGATAAATAAAATTAAAAGTTCTACAGATTAAATTAAATTGCAAAATTTTTTTAATAATAATAATTAATTAATTAATTAATAATAATTAATTAATTAATAATGTGAGTGAGGCAAATAGTGTGTGCCAAGACCGAGTTGTTTGGCGGTCCGTCCTCTCTGCCTACCCCTGCGGGGAAACGGCGTGATGGTTAGTTAGTTAGTTAGTTAGTTAGTTATTGTAACTTCACTTTTCTATCGTTCCATGTAAAAATAATTTAAAAAAAATTTGCAATAGCTTAATTTTTTTTTCTTTGGTGACATAAAGGTTTAGATACATTTTAATTATTTTCTGGTTAACTTTTATATTTCAATAAAAAAATGTGGTATTTTCTCTTTCTAACATCGTTTAACCACTGGAGCGCTTTTTGGCGCATTACGGAACTATTTAAAATACCTGCTTTGCTGCCAATTTTGGCAAATTTACCCTTATTTGTAAGTAATTAAGTAGAATTTTGCGATTTCATAATATTGTTTTTATAAATTCTACAAATATGTGAAAATCGACAAAAAATAGGTGAATTCATTGGCTATGCAGAACTATAATCAGTTTGTATGTCTACATATTAAAATTCGGAGTTATGATTTTTTTAAGAGCGTTTAACCAGCCAGCGGACGAAAATCCACATTTCGTCGAAAGTTGTTCTTACGATCGTACAGGGCGGTTACAATGAGAAAGATTAATTATTCTCCGTACCAGATTTTTTAAATTATAGGTAACTCAATATCGAAATTATTTCAATCCAAATTAGCTTTAATTTATACCTTCATCCAAAAATGCTGAAAGGCGTGATGATAAAACTATTAAAATAATGTACTTTTTGTAATTATTTTTTGATTATAAGTATTTATCATTTTTCAATAATGTCTAAATTTAATAAGAATGTTAAAAAAATCTGAAATACATTAGTTTGTAAGTGCGCAAATAAATACACAAATGGAACAACTTTCGTCAAGAAACACATGTACCTACGTACATATTTTTTAATGATTTTATTGAAACTAAAATTAAAATTCTAAAACATGCGTTTGCTAGATAATGTACTGATTTATTTTACTGCATGATTGTATTATTTGAAATGGGTGTGGTATAATACAAAATCTTTTTTGAAAATTTAACAAATCTGCCAACGACCTATGGAATAACCTTATTATACTAAAAATTAAAAAAAATTCACAAAATTTATTACATGCGAATGCTAGATAAAAGAAAAATCTTTCGAAATCCAGTTATAATTTTTTTGTGAAAAAGAGTTAATACGTCTAAAATCACATTTGAAAATGACATATTTCTGGTTTTCTCTGGTAATGCCCTCTTAATGTGGGCGGAAAATATTCAAAGTGATTACAAAAAAAATTCGAGCAATCGGAGAAAAAAGATTTAATTGCGCTGTCGCTCCAGTGGTTATATCATATTTCTAACCACGTTAGTAAGGGAGACACAACGATTTCTATGAGACCTGTATGAGTTGTTCCGAAAAGCGAACAAATTAGTCTAAGGGGTTAAAACAACATTCATAAACCTTCACTGAAACTATGTTTTATGTCCTTATGTAAAAATGTTTAATAAATCATTAATATTATTATGGTAAATCATTTAGGTAGGTATTATATCACGCAAACTAGGCAAATAAATGCATAATATGTTGCAGTTGGGTGCAACCAAGGATAACAGGCTTACCAAGCAGATAATATTATACCTACGTATTTCTAATATTCCTAAAATAAGCTTTTAAAACATTATATCTAGAATTAATATTGTCAAGATATCTTACCTGTTTCCTGTACAAGTAATTTCCGCTTATCTACACGGGCATTTTAAAATCAATTCAATTAATTTTATCCACTGATATTAAATAAGCATCAACTAAAGTTATTACCTCAGAGTAATTTTATAATATTTACATAGAATTTAGCTGTGGTAGTCTATTAATCAATATTGCTTCATATTAAAACACCAATAATACTTTGTCTAACTACCTAAGTATCGTTTACCTAGATCACAGGTTCTCAACCTTATTTTGCCCACCGCCCACTTTTCTAGAGCCCCCCATTTTTTACTCACGGCTCAACTGTCTCGGAATCAATAATTCGATTAAAAATATATTGTTTCTTATACCTTTTTCTTTAGCAATTTAAGTACCGGGTTGCTCTTTCGTTACCTCCTTCCTTCTTGTATTCATGATAAAGTGCCAATTCTTAATATCTAATAATAATAATACATTTAAGACGTAATGAGTAATGAGTAAGATTAAGAAAGGTACCCTCAGATAGTTTGGGCATGCACAGCGAATGAATGAAGATAGTAGTGTAAGAAGAAGATATGACGCAAAAGTGAATGGTAGAAGAAGTCGGGGACGCCCGAAGAAGACATGCCACGATCAACAAGTGAATCAGATACTTGAGACGGGCCATTTCAAGATTCGGAATATTAGAAGAGTAGGTATGTATGAGACGATGTATGAATGTGAATGAGGCAAAGAGTGTGTGCCAAGACCGAATTGTTTAGCGGCCCGTCCTCTCTACCTACCCTTGCGGGGAAACGGCTTGATGGTTAGTTAGTTAGTTAGTTAAGATGATAATATTATATAACCAAAAATATAAATGTTCATACCATTCAATTTAATGTAGATCTGAATATAATAGGATGATAGGTAAAATAGTTCCAAGAATTGTCGCTTATTTCTTAGCTCCCTATTTATAAAAATAATAACATTGAAAAAGTGTGCAAATTAAAACGAATTCGTTGCTGAGGTGCAGTATTTTTCTCGGACTATCGCCCGGTGTGTTTGTCTTCCCGGTATTCTACCGGGAAATGCTCAAATAGTGAATTTAATAAAAAAATTGACACTTAGTGAAGCTAGGATATTTTTCCCTAGTAAAGTTTTGACAACTCATAATAAAAGTGTTTAACTAACTGAAATTTCTGTGTACATTTATAAAACTCGGTGTAGGAGTTATCCTTATGTGTCTGTTTTACCGAAACTCAAACGGAAAATGTTTAAAAAAGGATTTAAAAGTGATCTCAAAGTTATATGTCTTCACTTTGGATGCCAGTTCAAGTGAATAATAACAATAACAATAAAAATATACATCAATTATTGAAACAACTAGCATTAAGTGAATTGCAAACGACTTTAAATGCTAATTAAACATAATCAGTGTTTTTGAGTTGTGAAATAAAAACAGTTAAAATACATTTCATTGACAATTTTCGATATTGACATCTTAATATAGGTCATAAATCTCGATTGCACCTACCTGTGAACTGGCGTAGTTGGTAGAGTGGTGTCAATCGCCCGTGTTTTAGTCATTTACTGAGGTGTACGGTTCGATCCCCAGACAAACAATATTATATTTTTTATATATATACATTTTTTTTTTCTTTTTTTTTTTATGTTTTTTAATTAAAAAGATTTTTGTCGCAGTAATTTTTTAATTATATTTAAATTAATCATCCCATTTTAAAATAATAACTGGAAAAAAGTGTATGTGTTTTAAAAAAAATAAAATAAAAATTCGTACGTAATGCATCGCCAGAAAAAACGCCCGCTGGACATAACGATGTCTCCTAATATGGAAGATGGAGGAAGGTGCGTTCTTGTTGAGGACTTCGAAGAGGACGACCACGATACGTCTTCTCATTGCTCGGACAGCAAAGAAACAAAATTTCCAAGTGTTTCTGGAGTTGACGTGCTTAATGAAGCGCAAGCTCATCTGACTGCTCTTCAAGAAGTCTTGGCTGAGAAACAATCGAAGGTCTCCAAGGATCAGCAACTTAAGATATCCAGAAATGTCTCTGAAGTTTTCAGAGCCGTTTCTCAATTGTTGTTGGAGCGCGAGACGATGCGTGCTGATTTGGCGACAGTAACTGCTCAATTAAAAATGGCGGAAATCAAAATACGCCATGAAAAAGAGGACAAAAGGCACTTGGAGCAAAAAATCATCCAGCTAGAGTCTGACCTAGGACCCGTGATGAGAAGAGTAGCCGTGGCAACGGAGGCTAGCTTGTCATTTGCGGATATAGTGCGAAAACAAAATGTGTCAAATGTCGATCACCAACCCCCACCGATTACCCAATCTGGACATCGCGTCGGAGCGCCAAGGCCAGCCATCTGCATCTTCCCAACAGATGCAGATGCCACCAAGGACAGCGATGGAACAAAACAAATGATCCAAGATATAATTCGGCCATCCGAGCTAGGCGTTCGAATAACCGGGATTCGCAAAATTAGGAACAAAGGTGTCCTCTTAAACACGGCAACCACAAGTGAGCAAGAGAAGCTATTAAAAGCACCATGCTTTGCACTCAACTCAAGCACACTTAAGGCTCGACTTCCTACAAAGAGACTCCCAAGGTTAATATTTTTTAACGTACCGCGGGACCTTAACGACGCTGAATTCTTGAGGATCGCCCTCACGAGCGTTCCCAATATACAGGACATCGAGGGAGCAATAACAACCTGTAAGCTGAGTCACCTGGCCGGCGCTCGAAACGGAACCACCTGTCATCGCGTATATGAGATGCCCGCTACATTACGTAAACTGCTGGTGGAACAGGAGAAGGTATTCGTCAACTGGACCGTGTGCCGTGTCAGAGACTTCACTGGACTCACCGTATGTACTAAGTGCCAAATGATTGGACACTCTTACAAATACTGCAGAGACACTCTTAGATGTGGACACTGTGCTGAAGAGAACCATGCTACCGAATCCTGTCCTAATACTGCGGCCAAACCAGTCTGCGCTACGTGCGCTAGATTTGGAAAGCCCGCTGCGCATTCGACTGGAGACAGGGACAACTGCCCTGCCTACAAAGCTGCACTAAAAAAGGACCTTGCAACAATAGACTATGGAGTGTAATAGACACGAACGCAAGTGCTTAACTATCGATGAGTACACTCCTGTGAATAGCTGTCTTCGAATAATGTACATGAACGCGAGAAGCATCCGGAACAAACTTGATGAAATTGAAGAAAAACTCAGAGGATTACGCGATATTGTTCATGTCCTTGTCATCACTGAAACATGGCTTGATGTTGGAGAAGAAAAGTTTTTTGGATTAAAAGGCTACAATTGTGCATTTGCCTCTCGCCCCAAGGAGGCAGGAGGTGGTGTAGCCATATATGTACTGGATTCTATGAAGTTCTCCATCATTGATAAATTTTCCAATGAAAATTCTTTTTTAGGTATAAGTGTATGTAGCAAGGATAGGAAACCGGTTAACATTTATGCCATCTATCGGAAACCCAACCCTAATATACACGATTTCCTGACACATTTGGAAAAAATACTAGACAAAAGCAGACAAGATACATTAATACTCGGAGACTTTAATATTGACACTACCATAAACACATCCTCTTCTTTAAATTACCTCAACACCTTAGAAACATACAATTTCTCAATACAAAACAAATCATTTCCCACTAGAGTCACTAACACAAGCAGCACCCTCATAGATCACATCATATCAAATAGACTAAACATTCCAATTACCATATCGAACATAGATGACTCACTTAGTGACCATAACATTCTTATTATTGATTTCAAGAATAACCTAAAAAAATGGTCTAATAATAGGAATAAGCCACGCCTTACAAAACCTATCATCAACAATATGGCAGTAAAATCTTATCTTGCAGCTAACAAATTTACCATCAACTCAACCAAACAAGATGACAGTTATAAAGATTTTAACGATTATGTCAAAAATGCAATAGAAGCAGGTAAAACGACACCTAAAGTGAAAATAGCTAATCGACAACATTTAAATACACCGTGGTTCGATTCTAAACTGAATTCGCTGATCAAAGAAAGAAACCAGCTTCACAAGCAGTGGAAACAAGACCCAGGAAATATATCTCTTGTAGTCCATAAAAATAAACTGAGAAACTTAATAACTAATTATAGGAGAAGTTTGAAAAACAAATATTATGCCAATAGCCTTCAACAAAACCTGAATAACCCTAGAAAAACTTGGAAAACCATTAACTCAATTTTATCTAACCGTGCACATAAACCCTCCAACACCATCGAATCTCTCATCGTAAATAATTGTGAGCTTAGGGGACCTAGTGAAATAGCTTCAGCATTTAATGAATTTTTCTTATCAGTTGGAGAAAAGTTGGCAGCTGCCATTCCATCATTCCCGGATGACTGTAATACTATCTATGTAGAACCAAAGGCAAGTCAATCCTTATATATGGCTAGGACAAATAAGGCTGAGGTATTAAGGATCATCTCGAAACTTAGGTCGAATGCAGCGGCAGGTATCGATGGAGTAACCCCGTGCATCCTTAAAACCTGTAAAGAAGAACTAGCTGAGCACCTAGCGCAACTTATCAATTCCTCTATAGGCTCGGGAGTATTCCCAAATCAATTAAAGCTAGCAAAAATTATACCAATTTATAAAGAAGGCTGCAAAAATTGTATATCTAACTATCGCCCAATATCGGTTTTATCAGTATTTTCAAAGGTGTTCGAGACTATTATCAAGGATAGACTTCTAAAATACATCTCTAACAACAATATCCTAACACCACAGCAATATGGCTTTCGAAAAAACTCCAGTACCCAATGTGCCACCTTCGATTTCATCTCGAACATTCAGCAGTACATAGACCAGGGCGAATATGTAGCAGCTATTTTTATTGATCTAAAAAAAGCCTTTGATACAGTAGATCATGAAATACTCCTACAAAAATTGGAACATTTGGGTATAGTCGGGAAATCTTTAAAGCTCCTCCGAAGTTACCTATCTGATAGATATTGCCTTGTCGACATCGAAGGGAACCTAAGCGGCTTTGGAAAAATCACATGTGGAGTGCCGCAGGGCTCGATTCTAGGACCCCTACTTTTCTTACTATACATCAATGATATAACTAAATGCGGCATCTTGGGAAAACTTCAACTTTACGCTGATGATACTGTGATTTATTATCGTTGTAAAAATCTGAGGGAACTTGAATCTCTAATGAATAAAGATCTCGCAAAGCTAGCTAAATGGTTGCGGATAAATAAATTAAGCCTCAATGTCAAAAAAACTCACTACCTCACTTTCGGGAAAAAAGATTACATGACAATGAATATTACTCTTGGAAATGAAAAGCTCCAAAATGTACAAGTAACGAAATATTTAGGGTTATTCATAGATTCTAACCTATCGTGGAACTCCCATGTTGAATATGTTAAATCCAAAATTTCCCCGATAACTGGTGTACTCTATCGACTTCAAGATGTGCTCCCCACAGCTTTACTGCGTGCCACATATTATGCTCTGATCCACTCTCACCTAAGTTATCTGGTTAGTATCTGGGGCACCATTACTAAGAAACAAATATCTGAAATACAAGTAATCCAAAATAGAGCCATAAGAAATATATACCATCTACCATGGGATACACATGTCAAAGACATATACTCACTGACACAAATTCTTCCCTTTACCATTCTGCCAAAATATAGCATCACCACTGCCATCCTACAAATAATTCAACACTCCTCTCACACCAACACTAAACCAGCCTTTAATTCCGATATACACCAGCACAAAACACGATCACAAAATCAAATACACCTATCGTCATCTACACACACAACTAAATTTGGAATTAACTCCTTACAATACATCGCACATACGCAATACAACGCATTACCTAATGTCCTAAAACTACCAGAATCAAACAAAAAAATATTGGCAAAGGCTCTAAAAGGATATTTTCTCAGTAACTTTATTAACCAGTGACGAATTTAGCTGTCTCCCTTTGTAACTCTTGTATATTCTTCAATTAGTGTGTCTAGTCCATTTAAAAATCTATGTATTGTTCATTGATTTCCGTGTTCTTATGTAAAAATAATTTTCCTTTAGATGTATAATGTTGTCCTTCCCGAAATGAGTTTTATTAAACTCATTGGGAGTAATGTATTATAAATTTTATGTAATAATTTTGTAATATATTATCTCTAATAAATAAAAAAAAAAATAAAAAATAAATAAATAAAGAAATCTTTTAGCTCAATTTTCATCCATTTCCCGAACTACCGAAATATATGAATTTTCGCACCCTTGGTAAAAATGATTTCAATGCATAGATACAATTACAAAAATTAGTAACATTAAAGTAAACTTTGCTTTATTAGTATCTTCGTTATTAGCGTGTTTTTGTCTACTATTTAGGTTTTTTTTACCTGCCCAGGCACTCACTATGCCATCTCAACACCCCCTAATATTCACTGGGTTTTCTACTGCCCCCCCCTGAAAGTCTCAAACGCCTACAAGGGGACGTTATCACCCACGTTGAAAACCTATGGTTTAGATAGAGTGAAAATCTCCAGTTTCCAATGTAACTACGTAGCTAAAATTCTGCATTTAATTTACTGAATTACACGAAGGTGCCTGAATTATTGCATTTCAATACATAGGTACCTACTTAGAAGCTTAATTAGAGTGATATAGATTTATTATAGAGCTCCTTGCAAAATATCGTTATATCCAACATAACTTATAGTTAAGTGGATAATATTTCTGTGAGCAGACCTAAATGCCTTCCTTTGTCTATAGATAATTGGAAAATTCTAATTATTTTCAACCTTGGTATTACAAACAACGATTTTGTAAGGCGATACCTATCTACTGTACCTACCGACAATCATTTAATATTTCTATAACAAGCTATTAGTTCGAATTATTGCCTTCGATAATACTGCAACTTTTGCATTTAAATCACAGAATATCAAAAGTAAACGTATGTTTTCTATTTTTTGTATTTCTTGGGCATTAACTACATAACAATTTATAGGCATTTGGTTTTGAAGGGTTTGATTAATTGCTTTTGTAAAAATAATAATATTTCTCTTTTTCCTGAGGAAAACAGATTCCCTTGGGGCCTTTATCGTCTTTGGAGATGCTGTGTGGAGGGTCTTTTAGGTAAAGGAAAGAGAGGATGTTTTGGAAAGGTATGAGGGGTGGGTGGGAGTCTGAGGTTCAGTGGGGTCAGTGTGTCCAGGAGTGACGGACGTATGAATCCACTCCTCCTATTGCGGTGTAAGGCGATGGGTCGAGAGAGTCCGGCTGGAGAGTTCTAAAGGTCTCACTCGAACAGCTGGTAGACGAGCAAACGCATCTACCGCCTAGACCTAAACAAACCTCACACCATGAACCCGGGCAGCCATGCTAAGTCCCCAAACGAAACGTCAAAACGCGAAACGTAGCGAAACGCTTGGGTTGACCACTGGCACGGGTGTTGGTGATCCAATAAATGTTTCCCAGGGCGGCGGTACCTATACCTCTAATCTATTGTATCTAATTGTATCTATTGAGATTGCTAAAATATTATGTACCTATATTTTTACAAAAATATGGCAAAACAATATTTTAATATCTACATCTAAGCAATTTATGCAAAAGTAAGTCACTTAAAACGATAAAACAGGAAGCTACTGTAATCAATAGATTAACTGTAAACTGTACCTACCTACTCATATAGGTATCTACAATAATTAACTTAATTGCTTCCAATTAGGTATCGGCACATAGGGAATTGATAGTTAGGTATGTGCTTAATAGGGATATATCTTACCACGGCAGATATAACATATTCATAACATACAGCGACCTACCTAACTAAACATTCAACCTTACTAGCAGGGATGTACACTCTATAAAGTCTGTACCTTAGCGTACCTTAAGAAAAACATACCATAATAATTAAAAATAACCTTAAACAAAAATGCAAAAATATCCTACCAAAATGTATCCGGTAATTTGGTAGAAAACTCGAAAGCTCTTAAATTTATTAATTTGTTCATAACAATCAGCGGAAGATGATAGCAAAATTGTCAATTTATTAAGACATTTAGAAGACACGGCATGATCACATGAATCAGATTCTTAAGTCGGGCCATGTCAAGAGTTAGAATAATAGAAGAGTGGTGTATGAGATGATGTATGAATGTGAATAAGGTAAGGAGTGTATGCCAAGACCGAATTGTTTGGCGGTACTTCCTCTCTGCCTACCCCTGAGGGGAAACGGCGTTATGATGTTAGTATAATTTATGAGAACTTTAAGTAACTAATATATACCGGAACGTAAAGAAATTTTCTTCTATTTAACTCACAAAAATCTTAATATTAATATAACTAACGCAGATAGTTTAAAAATTACGTTATATTATAATTGTTGGATTTGTGAAACTGAAAATATTTACAAAATATTAAATACATTATTCCTTTCACAAATAAACATTGTCAATTTTCTTTATAATATCTACCTATAATAAAGTATAACTTTTTGTTGACAAATTAGAGAAAAGGTCAAAAATTTACCTTTCGATTTAAGACCTTCAGTAAATTCAAAACAATCCGAATTCATCAAACTAGAGTTACAATTGGTATTTTTGATTGATACATTAGGAATATAAATATTTGGATAAATACCTACTCTACCAAGTATTCAAAAATGCGGTTAAATTTAGCTAAGCAACTACAAACTGCTTTACTTAGAACCCAGGAACGACCACGAATTCCAAAACCCAACACATGGCACCCAGACAAACCAAGAAAAACACATAATTCATTTCTTTGACCGCATTCTGTTCCAAATTATGCATCGGGTCACAAAGGCGACTTTCTTTGTTGCAATTTTGAACTAACTATACAAATTCACCAAATGCTTCGAAAGATTGTTGCTATTTCGTGTGGTCCAGACCTGCAGTTGAACATTAAGACAACAATTGGCAGATCATTGGACATTGTTGCAGGTGACCTTGTTTAAACAAAGAAAGCTAGATAAATAGGATTCGCAAGCTATTTGCAAGGCGGAAAATAATGGAAAATAACAATCGGTTCTTATCTGCGGTAAGAAAGCTTCCCGTGGAGTTTTTTTTTCTTTGGAAGAAAGTGTTTTATTTGTTACATAGTAAGGGTTGTTTTTGAAAGGGAATCTTGTTAACCATAGCGATGCGATTAGCATAGTAATTAGGAGCTTTGTACCTTCACGAAAACTATCACGCGGCGCCAAAAGCATAAAAAAATAGACGTACCTTGCAGCGTTTAAGAAGGAGATGAATGCTTCAATCCGGCGGTTTTTTAGATTTTTTTATTTTTTTGTTTTATTTATTTATATTATTTTTAACCCCCAGGGCTTTTACATACTATGTAGGTATATGTTGGAGAAATTACAATGAACATAGATAGCAATTCTAGTATGTTAATTAAATACCCACCCCCTTAATCACAATCCATATCTTTTAAATAACTTTTTTTTTCAAATAAAATATTGTACAATTTGTCCACACAATGACTATTGCTTTTTTTTAATTTCTTCATGTATTTATATAGGTATCTACCTACCATAGTATTTAAAAAAATAATAATAAAACGTTCAAACATACACGACGAATTCACATTTGAAAAAATAATATTCAATGAACCATTAAAGCTCCCACCATTTTGAAATAGAACCGGATTTGACGTATTTAAACGTATTTAGGGATTTACGTATAATTAAAGATTTAATGCACAAACAATAGACGAAATTCAAAACGGTCGAGTTACAACAGGACTTTACTACTTACTCTCAGTCAATAATAAAAATGCACTTAGCAGCAAACAGAAAAGATAAATATATTCGTAAAGAAAGGTTAATCTGTCAATGTCCACCAAATAAATGTATAAAATTGTCAACAATTATGAACTAGGGAAAATTAGTTTTAATAATAAGTTTACCTATTTTCGTATTTACGTACCTACCTACTTCGTGATTATATTAATCAAATCTTTGAAAATTTCTTGAAAACATAAAAATTTTACCCTACCTTAAAATTGACCCTGTCTACATCTTCATACCTTCGAAGCGTCTTTATTAATATTTTTCATTACACTTACATTCACCATGGATCATTCTCTAATATTCCCATACGGTCGATCTTTTTCTGCAAAACTCTATTCCCATAAGATGAATATAACTAAAACAACATTCAAACAACTGGCACTGTCAGATATTTAAAAAAAATCACATTGTCAATGAAATATTCCGACGGCAATCGAACCCACAACCACCCTATTCATAAGTGACAACCATACCACTGAGGCTATCTGAACACTCAACCATGATAACAACTATGTAATCTACATACTGGTTTTAATACCTAGTAAATGCGTAGGTGTTTTTTTTTACTAGTTTAAACGCCAAGCGCCTGAAGTGAATTCAAAAGTTCCTTCCTACCGTTTAAAATCAAGCTGCACATACTCGCAACATCTGAGAGGAAATATCAAATGACTCGCCAACATAATTCTGGCGTCATTAGATTGCTAGACAGGTTTCTCCAAAACAAAGATTATGATATGACTCTACTTTACTTTCCAAAACAGGCCTCAGGCCCATTTTGGTTAAGTACCTTCCAATCTATTCACACGAAGATTGGTTAGTCAGCGAATTTTTTCATCTAAG
Source organism: Limnephilus marmoratus (assembly GCA_917880885.1). Lineage (NCBI taxonomy): Eukaryota > Metazoa > Arthropoda > Insecta > Trichoptera > Limnephilidae > Limnephilus > Limnephilus marmoratus. Next base: position 48,827,980 of record OU862923.1, read on the forward strand.
AAGCTTTTAATATAATTTATTAAACACTCATACAAAGATACTTACGTTCGTACAAATATCTACTTAACTTATCACGAGATATTAGAGATTAAGTACACAAATATTTGGCAAATAAAGGTAAGTAAGTTGGCACTTGTAAAAATGAGTCACTATCATTGGTAAGCTTTGCCAAAAATCGATAAGTAATGGTGTAATTTTTGGTATTTTTTTTGTGAGTGTAAATCGCATTACCTACTTGAAATAGTTAATCAAATCTGAACACCTCTAATCTTAGATGATGAAAGATAAAAACCTAATTAATAAGCTAAATTGCGTGACTATATGCTTATAATGAAGTCTATGATTGCATTTTTTCTGGATTCCAATCGTATCACTGAATCATATTTTTTGAAATTGAATTGCGAATTATTACACACATGGTCATCACAGCAGATGGTCTTAAAATCAGATTTCAACAATAATAATTTTACCCATAAACTACGACCAAAGCTACCGCTGATGATTGCAAGGCAGTTTTGTGAGGAATGGCTTCTCTGTGAGGTGTTGGCATCTTCAATGTGAAGCAGAAGACAAATTATTGCCAGAAAACAAGTGGATATCAAATGTAACCTCGCTAAATTATATCTAGAACCTGAAAGGCGGAGCAGCACATGTCTATTTTGATAAAAAAATGTTGTTTTTGTAGGGACCCAACTCTAAACTCTCGTAATACACATCAGTGCATATGTCACACTCATTTCTAGAGGTGCGGCTTACCAATTTTTGGTTCTGTTATAAGTTATAAGTTATAAGTAAATGTGTTTAGTGACCCAAAAGTCTGACCACGCTTTGCTTAAATTTCAAATATGTACCTACAGAAATTCGTTTCATCATCATTAAGAAATTTTAATTTCGATCAAATGGAATTGCGATATACGATGCCATGCCTAAGTCAGTCGCGACATTAGTTTCCATTCTAATCTTCGTGGAAGGCATTTGTGGTGGGTACTATCTATTCAATGGATGCATTTAACACTGGTAAATTACCACTAATATTACTCACTACAGCGAAATTTTCTGAAAGTTAAACATACGCCGTGACTTTCCAAGAGAGACAAAACGTGCACACAAAACAGCGTATTTTATTATGTCAAAAATTTTATAATAAATAATAACTTACCGAAAAACGCAAAGGAAGTATCAAAACTTGACACTTTTATATATTCTATATATGTAACAAAAATATATGATTGCACCAATTAACCAATTACCAATTACCAATTACCAAACCTTTAGGTACCTACCATTTTTACCGTATGTCTTAAACTATATTTTTTGAACCGTATTTTTTTTATTTTGTATTTTATATATTTTTCCTACAAGATGGATGAAAAAATTTGCTTTCTTCTAAATAAATATCTAAAAACAAAACAGACCAAAAAATTTATGGTGATTGAAAAACTCTGATATTATTTCTACCAATATAGGATTAATGCCACCGTTAAATATTATGTCAGGACGACTTGCGCGATGATGGATACGCGACGACGAAAAACAAATATTATCATCACAGAAAGCAAACACCGTATGGTGTTACATTGTAATTATTATTATAGATAGGTATTATTCAAATATGGTAATTTTGTTTTAATACCGCAAGTAATTAATAATTTATAAGTTGCGACCAGGTTTTGCCTGTAAATACCCTTGCTGCATCACAAAACCATGTCAAAGTTACTGACTTTCCTACTATATTTATTTAAAATCCGATTAGTTTGATGTGACATTATGATGTACCTATTAAACAGCACATAACCCCTCGGCCTTACTCTGTCAGAAGTCTTAAAATATTTCCACTTTGCAAATCGAAATAAATGGAATATTTCTGAACGTATCGGAAAACTATAAACTCTCTAAAAAACGCTTTCAAAATCTAATTAGAAATAAACATTTTATTTTTTAGATATAATTTTTTTTTAATGCAAACATAAAAAGTTTTGAAAATGGCTCATCTTACGTTTTTTCGAACTAAAATTACTGATAACGAAAAAAATAAAAATACAAATATTAGTCAAATAAGTATATTGGGTATAAACGTTATCATCGCCTCACTTTTCAAAAAAATCATAAAATCTCTTTTTTTTTTTCAAATTGCGGTCGGAATCATTGATTTCATAAATGTGGGCAATTTAGCTATTTCATGATTAACTTTTGGATTTAAATATAAAGTGTGGTGTTTTCTCTTTCTAACACCGTTTAAATCATATTTCTCACTATGATAGTAAGGGAGACACAACGATTTCTATGAGACCAGTAAGAGTTGTTCTGAAAAGCGAAGAAATTAGCTTGAGGGGTTAAATGGTGCATGTATAGCACTAGGTACAGAATAATATACCTCATAATTCTTATTTTTAATGTTTTTTTTCCATCTAGGTACACTAAAATTGCCTACCTTATATTTTTCTAGCAACAACAGAAAACAAACATGCGCTTCTGAGATGATTGTATTACCTACCTACTAATTACGCAAATTAAAATGTCCAATTATAATTATCGTGCATTCGTCCAATAAATTGAATTATGGAAATCGCTCCTTTTTTATTAGAAAAAAATTGCATTCTCCGGGGAAATAACTTTATGTGTTTTCAAGTATCAAGAGGACAGCGCTAAATAGTATATTTTACTATGTAGGTAAATAACGGAAAATGCTTTTAAATTGCTTCTGTCTGTTATTGACTAATTTTCTTTACAAATAGCAAGAAAGATTAACAATGGGATGTATTCACTGTTTTTTAATGTTGACAAATGAATGTTCTATAATGATTTAAAATGTGCCATTTTGATTTGCCGCCAAAACAGCATATTCGTTTTTTATCGTGGACATGGCGTTGTTGACGTTACGCCCGTCAACTTTTGTGAAAGCGTCTTATTAGATTTTTATTTTTTTAGCGTTTTCTACGTCATACCTAATGAAATTGAAGCCAGTTCAAACCATTTAGAAATAAGCGGTTGTAGATTGTGTATCAATAATTATTACGAATGAACAGAATCAAAATTACCCGATCTCAGTGTGATGATCAGAATCAGAAAAATAAGCTTTAACCACCCAGGCCTCGGGCATATTTTGTCAGAAGGTCAAATTAATTCCGTTCTTCAATAAAATCCAAATATCTAAATGAAATATTTCTGAATGTATCTGATTTTGAAGGGTGATGAAATAAGCTTTCAAATTTTATTATTCGAAATATACAAAAAAAATTGTAATATTGATTTTTTTGATGCAAACTTAAAATTTTTTTTAAAAATGACTCTACTTAGGTACGTTTTTTATAACAACAACAAAAAACACTCACATATTGTGTTAGACAAATACATTATAGACATTATCGTCACTTCACTTTTTCGTCGTTTCATGTAAAAATAATTAATTAAAAAATTCCAAAATACTGTTTCTTTTTTTTTTAAATTGCGGTCGGGAACATAAGTTTTATGAAGGTGTACATTTTAATTATTTTGTGATTAACTTTTTGATTTGAATATAAAGCGTGGTGTTTTCTCTTTCTAATACTCGCCACGTTAGTAAGAGAGGCAACGATTTATATGAAACGTGTATGAGTTGTTCCCAAAAGCAAACAAATTACCCAGAGCGGTTAATAAAACTTCCGAAAATTTTTAACAGTCCATTAGTTGACAAAATTCCCCATTATTTCTAGTACAAAGTTTTTTAAGTGAAAACTTTTATAGCAACGTTATGATTTGAAACCGATGAAACGAAAAATAGCGAGGGAATGATACAATATAATCGGTCTCTTCTTTGTGTTTTGTAGCCTCCCCACTCTTATCCACTTTAGTTTTCAGAAGGTTTCAATTCTACCGCGTGTGAATTGCACCCAGTGATTTTTTTTGTTTATTCTAAAGATTTTTTATTTCCGGACATGCACCAATCTGCCTCTCAGCATCAAAGCAGTTTAAATCAGTAATATTCCGGCCGTGTGCAGATCAGTCGGTAAATAAACAAGAAATTAAATTCCAGTAAAGATTAGTTACCCGACCACTGGCCGTAGATAAATCACACGCCCCGCGCCTTCTTATACTCGTATTATGATTAAAATATTATACCTAGTTCGTATGGAGATTTTTTCGACTTAACACGGCAAGTCCCGGTGTTATTTATTGCCCGGCCGGTGTTCAAGGGGTCAGCGAGATAGATTGCTGTTTATTCTGATTTACTTGAAACAGTAGTTTGGCTGAGTGAACATTTGTTTGTAATTCTAATTTTCTAAATAAGATTTAATGGGTGGCTTTGTAGTCAGTTACTAATTAATTTATGGCGGATTGGTTGTGTTTAAATGCAATTAGCAAGGTCAAAACATTTTGGATTGATTAATGTAGGTACCTACCTAAACACTTTCACAAACAAATGTTTAAAAATTCGTTAAAAAAATATTTGTAACCTCGAGATTGTAATATTATTTAACTTTAAAATATTTTTGGTAGAACGTCCTGTTTAAACACGACGTTTTGCATTTCGTCTGTCTGTAAATATGTTTGTGCGTTTCGTGTTTCCGTTTCAAGATGCTGGTCGTTGTTATGGTTCATTAGTGAACGTACCCCTACTATGTGACCAACTGCAATTTTTAACCCCCCCCCCCGCTTGCCGATTATATTGGCATCAGCGATATATAACAGCCGAAGCTCAGGGGCTTCAGAACGTCTTTTTTCAACAGCTGGCCTGATACAAAATGTTTTGCGTAACAGATTATTTGTTGATAATTTGAATAAACTTTGTTTTCTTAACAAAAATCTTCCAAAAGCAAATTTTAATTACTAACTTTATGTATCTTTCTTTTTTATAACTATGTGATTTATTTCATTCCAAACAAATAAATGCTTTTTTTTTCAATTTAATTTCTGCATTTTTATTGATTATTTTTCTTTCACACTCCTGAGGGCAATCGATATTGGCATCACTATCGGTATCGCCGATTATTTTTGTTAAGAATGGGTATCGGTATTGTATCGGCAAAAGCATGTATCGTTACATCCCTAATTATAATAAAACAAATATAAAACTTATTTCCACTTTAATAAGTTTTATTTTTGTTTTATTATCTATGATATATTATATTAAAATATTTTAAATAAAATGATATCATTTTGGAACTTACTTACGTACCTAACCCATGATTTCAGAGGAAATTTCGATTTTAATTTATTAATTTGGACGCCAGGTCTGCCGTTCACAGAAATACTAGTTATTAAAGGAACACAAGGTTTGGATATGTAGAGCGGACAGAAAGAGAAAGTGATGTCAAGATAAAATATAGGAATGGTAGAAGAATTCAAGGATACCCCAAGAAAACATGACTGTCGAATATCTCAAAAACTGAGTAGGGTCATATTAAAAGTCAGTAGAAAAAATAGTATGTAGATATTAGGCGATGCATGAATGTGAATAAAGCAAGAAGTATATATAGATATATATACACGGTGTCCGGAAACTCGTAGTACAAGCGGGAAACTGGTAAATCTACATCACATTCGGAGTCGATTTGTGATATAACTTTTTTGATTTGAGCTTTCGTTTTCGAGTAAATCGGGTCCGAAGTTGGAATTTTTTTGGCTAAATTTGAATTTTTTTTTCACTAGGGGGTTGATTTCAGCTGTGTAATGTCTTATAAAATGCATCGAAGGGTAAATAGGGCTCAAAATTTTTTTAACCCTTTAGTTGCCGAAAAAATGGCAAATACAAAAAAAATACTATTAAAATCGAAATGCTCAGATCGAAAAAAATAAGTTTTTTGGGTTCTCTACGTGATGTAGTTTCACCAGTTTCCCGCTTGTACTACGAGTTTTCGGACACGTATAAAATCAGGGCCGTGGGTCATATCTGCCTATCCCATGATGAAATGGGGTGATGGCCAATTAGTTAATTTTTACAATAAAAAACACATAAATTTGTTTAAGACCACTTTTATTTTCAAACACTCTACCGGTTTCAGAGCACCCTTCCTTCGTCAGGAGAATATTATAACTGACGAAGGAAGGACGCTTCTGAAACCGGTAGAGTGTTTTAAAATAAAAGTTGTCTTAAACAAATTTATGTGTTTTTTATTGTAAATTATGGCAAGCCACAAAGTTAGTGCTTTTTACAAATATATTTAATTTTTAATAAATTATGGATCGAGCCTTTACTTTTCTGTTAGACATATAAATGTCAAAACATATTTCAAGTCCTTGGGCATTTCAACCATGTATGCTACCTGCAGTTTTAATAAAAATAAATCTATGGAAAAATATAATTTGACGTAAGAATTTGGTAAATTTAGGGTTGTTTCTCTGTGAAGGGTGTCTGGTATGTTATTTTTTCTAAACATGTACGAAATTCCCCGAGGTATTCGTGCAGGAAGTAATATAGTGGGGGTTATATTTTGAATTTTTTATAAGGGCCAGCGTCCCAACCTATATTTATCTGAGATCTGATGGTAAGAGATTGAATCCCTTCACGGGACCGCGGCCCTCGGTTTAATATCGATGAAATTCCCCACCAACGTATATTTTAGTATTTTTTCCTCTTTTTCTAAATGCATATAAATATAAAGCAAGCGAATAAATCATTGCCTCTGGTCGTAAATTAGGTTTGATAAATTCAAAACACATAGAAGAATTAATAAATACAAAAAGGTTCTGCCAAAGCTCAACCTACTTAAGTATAAAGATAATTTAGGTTCAATCGCTTAAAGGAATAATTTGATAAAATTTACACTTCTAATTTTATCGAGGATATATTATCGAAATCATATTAGAACTCACCGCATTACACAATTTGGGTAAGAATCAAAGGTGATCGTATCCCATAAGTGCAAATGAAAACACATTTTTTTATTATTATTTTAGTAGGTACCTAAACAAATATGTACGTACTTGCCTGCTATAGTTGATACACTAGTTTATGAGTAGGTAGGTATAGTACACGCCTAACTTTAAGACGGGCCTGACGTTGATCAGAAATCATCACAATAGGCGAGTTTAAGGTAAAAAAAAGTGGTAGGTATCCCTTCACGTCCACGCCTTTCTCTACCGAACATATGTACTTTTTTGTACATTAGCTTCACACAGCAGGCCCTGAGGAAAATAATTCCTCTCAGGGTCTTTGTGTCATCTTTGGGGATGCTGTGTGAAGGGTCTTATTAGGGAAAGGAAGCAGAGGGAAGGAAAAAATTATAAGGGGTGGGTAGGAATCTGGGGGTCAGTGTGTCCAGAAGTGACGGACGAATGAATTCATCCCTGCTGGAGAGGTCAAAATATCTCCCTCAACCAGTCTCTCTCGGTCCGAAGTGCCAAGCAGTTGGTGAGCCAAGCATCCGCCGCCAAGATCCGGACAAACCTGACCCCATGAACCCGGGCACCCCCACTAAGTCACCAAACGTAGCGAACCACTTGGGGTGACCTGTGGCAGAGTTGTGGTTATCCAATAAATGGTTCCCGGGGCGGCAGCACCCATACCCGCCTCCCAAATTGTAATTAACGTGTTTTTTTTCGAACGTACGAACCGGTTTCGGCACAGCGGTAACTATTTTCATCAGGCCAAATACAAACTTATATCTAATAATACCTATATCTAATAATAATTATAGTTTATTCCATAATGTAACAAGGGAAGTGTAATGCAATGCGTTCCATATTTCGAAATAACAAAAGATATAAGCATGAAAAATATGAAAAATGATTCTGAAAAAATATTGAACACAAAAATGAAATCAAGCAGCAGTTTATAAATGGTTCCCGGGGCGGCGGTAACCATACCCGCCTCCCAAATTGTGGTTATTTACGCATCTTTCTATTTCGCTGATGTTCATTGTAAACTCAATAAACGCAGATTCAGCGAGGATGAATCGTATCAAGTTCAGGCCGGTCTTAAAGTTTGGTTTGTATTTCTTTTATGATATTATTGCCTTTCACCTCACAATAAGTTTGTATTGGTGTTGTCTTAATCCCACTGGATCTGTGTACTGAAACTCCTGTGTAGTGTGACCCTCCATAAAGGTCCCTCCACACAGCATCCCCAAAGATGTGGAGACACACTCATAAGTCCCTAACCAGTAACGTAGGTTTCGAAGCCATGAGTTTGTACGTCGAAGCAATATAAATTTTGCTAAAATGTTGTACCTAAAAATTCTATTCAGGAATAAATAGAACACTTCATATTTGAAATAAAGAGTTAAGCAGTCTGGCAGGTAAGCATAAAGATAAAACCATTTACACATTTGCGGAATTATATTTGACCGAGATGTCCTCCCCTTTTATAAATTTGATGTTATACTTTGGTATTGATGACGTTAACGCGAACTCCTTCCTATAAGCATGATTAATGATGTATGAGATAATAGTTTTTTTTCAGTTGCACGCAATAATGCACCCGGTTAATTCAAATTAATTATTATCCTCAACAATAGGTTTTTAGATGATCGTCGTGTAAAATAGATTATATTAAATTAAATGGGTAATTCTCAGACTAGTTATGAAAAATATTAATATAATCGAAAATCAATAAGGGAGGAATTGCAGAGGAGACATAAAAGCGGTAGGGGATAGCAAAGGGTAAATTTGGAAAATCCATGCTTTTCACACGGATATCTGTAGGTATGTACCTAGCCTGTGTGACTGTGCGTTCCGCGTAACTCTAGTTCAATGAACTCAAATTTGGTTTGAATTGACTTGTCTGTTTGACTGTCCTAAAACGGGAATACTCCTAGTTGGGCAGTCAAAATTTTTTAATAAATCATTACATAGTATAAAATGAAGTCGCTCAAAATGTATGTGCGCATAGATCTCCTAAACTACGCAACGGATTTTCATGCGGTTTTCACCAATAGATAGAGTGATTCAAGAGGAAGGTTTATTTGTATAATACGTGCTTATTATGGTAGAGAAAAGCAGAGAAATTCAAATATTCAATTCAGGCAGCGGGCAGCTGGCAAGCGGGTGGTGTGGATTTTATAAAGGTTGGGTAATGGCGTTGTGTTTCGTTAGCCACAGCAACGTGTGGCCGGGTCTGCTAGTTATGTATATAAATGTATAATCTTGTGCTAACTAAATAAATAAATGAAAAATAAAAAAAAATTAAGTGTCGTTTCCAAAATTGGAACTGATTGCGTGAAGAATTCGGACAAGTGATGAAGAACCTACCTATAATATAATTATTCTAATTGTCATTCTCGAAATCGAAACTGATTTGAAAAGGTTTTGAAACATCCGGAGTTATGAATAACCTAGCATTGTTGCTTGTGCAGTGATGGGGGGCTAGCAGAGGAATTGAACGCAGGATGCATTTGTAAACTCGTCTACCAACAGGTTAATTCAAAATATGCCATTCCTAAGATTGAAAACGACCCAGGGGCATGAAAATTATTCGTATAAGTTATAATCGATAAATTTTCAACGTTTCAGGACGCCAGTACTCACCATCCATAAGTTTTTAGTGAGACATTCAATCAAATTTTCTGCTTCATAGAAAAATAAAAGTCATAATACTTTACTTATCATTTTAAAATACTTTGGATTTCCTGTGTCATTACACTTTTTATGTAAGTACCGCACAAGAGTCCCAACTGCTCCCCACCGTCTAGAGCCAGTAAAACTAGACCATGGCATCTCCAATTGGGAGGGGAAGGAGAAAGGGAAGTACCTTGATATTCAGATCCCAAAACACGGCTAAAGCCATTTCAAGCAACGTTTTGATTCTGAATGGTGGTCTTTCACCAGGGCGATGATGAAAGTGTCTAACACTTTGGAACATACCGCAAATGTACACTGTATTATTTTTAATGTACAAATTTAATTTAACACAAAACTAATCAACGAAATTTACCTGTCCACATAGGAATTTGAAGCCGCTACCTACGACAATTCGCTAATAGTCAAGGATCGTGTCCCCTCAACCACGGAGGCCGTCGAATAACGCTGGTTTGAGAAAGCCTATCACGGTTTAGGGATGTCGAAAGTGAAAAAAAATATCGATATATCGAAGTATCGATATTTATTAAAATATCAATATCGACATCGATATATCGATGAAAAAATATCGATATATCGGTCAAATTTACTTTATTTAATAGTTTTCAGCTTAATATTATCTATAGTAATTTTTATACACAGTGTGCTTTTTTTAATATACAATATCTCATTAAAAATTAAGGTATTTTTATATTATTTTATTAAGTATTCATTTTTATGAGGTAATAATTACAAAAATATCAAAAACTAAAAAGCTGTCTTCTAACTTATATGTAAACTGAGACACATACAAAGTTTGTATGCGTCTCAGTATCATTCTATTGTCGTATTAATCTGTCAAAAAGAACTTAGTGTTTGGAACAAGGTATAGTCAATAATCATAGACAATGTATGTATGTACCTACATACAAGAGATATTATTAGTGAATAGTGATCACAAATACTAATGCAAAGAAAAAGATTTGTAAGCTATTAATAGTTAAAATTTCAACCGCCAGATGTCATGACCCAATACAGTTACTTTTTTCCGTTCGTTCCTGTACGGTTTTGGATTCTAGTGACTTTAAATACATAAAAATAAATAAAAATATCGTTTTTGTTACAATTTTCGGTATTGGATATTTTGTATCGATATATCGGATCAAAATATATCGGCTAAAAATATCGATATATTGAATTAAAAATATCGATATATCGATACTTTTTCAACAAGCCTATCACGGTTAGGTACTTGGTAGGTAGGTACCTACTTCCAATCTACAAGCAATAAAGAGAAGCAATTAAAAACTTTCCAGTCCCAACGAGAGATCGTATGTGATGTCATCGTTCTAGTATCTTCTGTATTTTTCGTTTTCAAACAAGACGCATGAGAAGGAAGTGTGAAGGAAGTGTGAAGGAAGACGCATGAGAAGGAAATGAATCTATGACGCCAGTACGAGCTCCCACTGGGACCAGTTTATTCATTTACATCGACTACATACCCCACCGTTCAACACACGAAGCTTTTTTTAAATTTGCATGATAGATTATGTACTGCGCTTTAGGACTTCTGCATTCTGCGTGATTCCAAAAAAAATGCCGATAACATAAATATTCACGATCATGTGAAGCAGATTCGAAAAACCTCATTAATTATATACTCGATCGCACTGTCTGCAGAGCACTTAGCCGGGTTTTGAACCACTCTCGATTGATGATGATAGGGCCCCAGAATAACTCGCCCGGAGCTCGAAATCGAAAACTAATAATTGACGGTCAATCAAATACCTACACGTAAAACAGACCACGTGTATAATTCGATTTCAATTTTGTTTATATTAGCATTACAACAGACCATTTTCAAGTTTCATTGAAACACTGCGCTTAGAAATCTATGAATAAAATTTCTGAACTAAAAAAAGGCAGGTCTCTATTTATAAGCGTTTTAAGCTCAAAAAAAAATTTTTTTTTCTGCAATGAATACCGCACAAGAATCTCAACTGCTCCCTTCTGGAGCCAGTGAGACTATGGCATCCCCAATTAGGGTATGTTGTGAGGCTGAAGGTAGTGGGGAGGGGAAGGAGGTGGGGAAGAGGAAAGTTGGCTATTCAGATCTGGTCACTAAACACGGCTAAAGCCATTTTCAAGCAACGTTTCAATTCTGAATGGTGGTCTTACACCAGGGCGATACTGATAGTATCTTCCACTCTGGAACATGCCGCAAATATACTATATATTATTTTAAATGAATTAATTGTGAAATAACACAAATTAATCAAATAAAATTTATTTGCGCATGCCGGGTTCGAACCCGCGACCTCCGGAATGTGAGTCAAGAGTCTTAGCCACTGGACTACGGAGGTCGTCAAAATAAGTGTTTTGAGACAAGAATTAAGATTGGAATTTTTGAACACTGTAACATTTTTTCATACAGTCGGCCCTGAGGAAAATAATTTACCTCAGGGCCAATGCATCTTAG